>CM063735.1:4800000-7232500 GCA_032441825.1 Chaetogeoica ovagalla
CAGTAATAAGCGCGTTAACCAGTAACAAAAAATATATATATATTTATATTTACGTATAGACCTAAAGCATAGTGATAAAACCAATATATTCCCTGTTCCACACAGAACATAAAAAAAAATCGTTTTCGAAACCTATACTTTTATATATCATGAGCTTATCAAACCGTATTATTACGTGTCACTACTTCGGCGCGCTCAATTTCCACAAAATTGTGGCGACTGAAATTTAGCGGTTGAACTATCGTTATTTGTGTATTAGTTATAACTTATAACGGTTTAAGGTTAATTTTTATCTATCCGCGCAAAAAAGGTTCGAATTTTAACGTGAAATCCAAATATTAGTCTCTTAAATCCACTAATCCATAATTACGAATTTAAATTAGTTTTAATCGTATCACGTAAAAACGAATAATAATAACAATAATAATATAAAAGATAAATATTATCTATAAGCTATCAGTTTTTCAAGGTTCATTTGTTTCGGTAGGATTAATTTGTGCGGCCCTACTCATGTAAAAAAAAAAGTCCATGCAGCTTGATTAACTACAATCCCTAACCATAACCGTATTAAAATGTCGGGATCATATTATATATTAGAGTTAACGTCATACATATTTTTATTACGTGCACACACGTAATGATCCCTATTTATCAAATACCGTATATTCAATGTATTATGTAGATGACACATTACGGATTATAATTACTCAAACTAAATGAATATTAAACATCGCGTCATATTGCACTAAATTATCGGACTAGAATATTTTGAAATTAAACTGATGTTATTTTGTATTTTTCCGAAAGGCGATTTTATAAAATATAGAAAAAAATATCTATTATCATTCGAATAAGTTATAAATATGTTTTTTTTTCTGTTAATAAAAATAAAACAGATTTGATTTTATTACATCAGCTGTACAATATTAATAATAATAATAATAATAATAATAATAATAATAATAATAATAACAGAATATCTAGAATGCAATAAATTTGTATTTATTTAATACGCTAGTTGAATAAACTTGTTAAGTACATCACAAAAAGTACAATTTTCGTTTCAATTCTAACACCATATATCAAAAAATAATAAAATTGAACAGATTGCAAAGGGAAATAACAGAGTGAGAATAAAACTTCAATTACAATTATTTATAAAACGGAAAAGAAATAATAACGATCATACATATATATTTTTTTTTAATTTGAAAATTTTATGGCGTTTTCCCGAATAATAGAACAATTCTCACCTCGGGCCCAATGAATACAAAATATTTCCTAATTTGACGTCGTATGTAATATGAATGTATCACAATCTCCTATTGGAAAAACAATACCGAAATAAAACGTAATTCAATAAGATAGCTCAACGATAGATTGAATGAAACTCATAAACTAGAACGATTGTGCACAGTGTATATAGGTTTTGATTTTTACGTTGAAAAAATAATTCTACAGATTTCAACGTTTCATCATTTTCGGCCTATAATCCGATGTCAGTTATTTGACGTGACTTCGTTATTTTTTTTTTTTTATCACTTTTTTTACACTGCAATTCCGCATCTCGAATATTTTGCTTGGTCTCCTTCTTTTTAAATGTATTTTCCTTATAGGATCTAAAACTGTCGGTATGAGCGGATTTTTGGCGTACTCTTCTCATCGTTGAACATTGTTATTAAATTGATGACAATAATAATAATAATTATAATAATAATAATAATGTGGTTATATTGAATTCTAGGAGTGCACTTCGACACCAGTAGCGATAGTTTAGTACGAGAAATCACGACCGCGATACGAGTGTTCGCTTATGGTGTGGAAGATTTTGTCAACGATCCGTCCAATTTAAATGAAACGCTAACCACGCAATTATCGTGCGAGGGCGAAGGCGAATCGCGGTGGATCACCGGCGAAAAGTTTTACAAGTAAGAGCACATCTTCAACGAAACAATCCGATTTATCTATACAATATATATTTATTTAACTGGTTCGTATCATTTATATATATATAAAATTATTTCAAATTTCTAAATAAGTTCATAACTATTGACAAAATCAAAATGGCAAGATTGTTGTTTAATGAATTTCAATATATTTGTATGTAGATGGATTGTTTTTCATATTATAATAATCTGTTAACACGCCGACTTATATAACTAACGGAAAAAATCGATGTGACAAAATGTAACCGAATATGTCTCTGTGGAATCATAAAATATGATTTTACTCGTAGGAATAAAATAAAAATAAAAAAAATTGGACACTCGAACGCACGGTTTTTTCGGAGGAGGAAAAAAATTGCTATAAACACGCGATTTTCATTGATTATTGATTATATGAAAGCCGTTTGACGAGTGTAAGACGAATTTCCTCGAATTAATCAACATCGTTAAACTCTCTTTTAGACGAGATATAATAAATTATAAACCTAATGCGCGCCAAGACGTCTTGTCTCTCTGTCTCTTCTATCATCGGCACCCTTTTCAATTTCACGCGACACACGGTTAAAATAAATGAGCAAATATTCCAAATGCATTTTCCGTGTCGAATTCACACGTGTTTGTAATTCCTGTGCAACGTTTTGGATAAATAAATAAATAAAGAAAAAAATACACATAGTATATCTCAGTGATTTAAATATACATTTGGGAAACGGAATTGGATTTTCTTATGTAAAATGAAACGCGCGCTATAATTACAGCGTTTAGTTATAAACGGATCGATAGAAAAATAAAATACAGCGCGACATAATATAATGATGGAAATTATTATTTCAGGTATCTGAGAAATGTTAGCGTGGAACACGTCGAACCGGCCAAACCAAAAGTCGAGTTCACCGATGACGGCGTTTTAAAATCCGCAGAATTAAAAATCATGAACCTAAGGCCGGGTGTAGGAAATTCGCTTGTTTGGGAAGAGGTAAGTGTGTTATATTTTATTCATAATAATCTGTGAACAGTGATAGGATTCAGCGCACGAATCACGAATTTCGTATTTGTGTTTTCACAAAAGTTTCGTAAAAACCAAAACTAAATTAACCGGCCAACGTGACCGGAGGAAAAAAAATGTACGCAAAAGTAAAAATATTTTTTTTTGTACGCATAATTATTTCTTCGCATTTGAAAATTTCATATTTCGAAAATATATAATTGAAAAAAAAAACCAGTGCCGCAGTATTGAATATAAAACAGTTGTGCCATAGGTGATTCGTTATATATTTTCGGTGCCGAACGATTCGAACTTCAAAACTATAAATTAATTCTTTATGGATTACACATAAATATGTCGAATTCTTTCGACCGTTCGGGCTGACGTTTGGAATATTGAATACATAAGAAATATACCATTCGAAACGATCGTCAAGGCGATTTTATTTTGGAAAATATCGTCTACGATCGGACCCAAAACCATTTAAAATTGTTCTCTTGAAAATTCCGTAGAAATAAATTCGGCGGAGCGTTTTCAATAGTGAGATAAGTTTTCTCCGGTAAATCACACACACACACACACACACACATACATACACGTGTGTCAATCAATAATGTGACAAAAATAATGAAAAAAGTTTTTTTTAAGTATTTTTTCGATAATATGTATATATGACATAAGATGTGTTAGGCAAAGTAAAGTATTTTTTCCATTCGGAATGTTTACGATGAATACGTCTTATTGATACGTGCATGTTGAGTTGTTGCGTGTAAACAAAACGAAAATAAGAAAAACGATAAATTCTATTCCGTCGGTACTAAAACTTAATAAAAAAAATTTTCCAGATTGGCGTTTGGAAATCGTGGGAACGCGAAGGGCTTTACATCAAAGACATTGTATGGCCGGGGGACAGTCACACACCACCGCAGGGAGTCCCTGAAAAGTTCCATTTGAAAATAACGTTTTTGGAAGAGGCGCCTTACATAACGCTTGCGCCGCCAGATCCGATAACCGGAAAGTGTAGCATGAACAGAGGCGTCATATGTAGGATTGCTCGGGAAAGCGACATGCAGGGGTATAAAAGAGCGCGGAACGCATTGTTAATTATCGCGTATCACCAATATTCAGGTATTTTTTTTTAATGGATTACTCCATTTCGCGACGGTTTCAGGGTGGAAGTCACGGAAGCGCACCGTAACGGCAGTTATTATCAGTGTTGTTCGGGCTTTTGCATCGATTTGCTGGAGAAGTTTGCCGAAGACTTGGGATTCACGTACGAACTGGTCCGGGTTGAAGACGGAAAGTGGGGAACTCTTGAGGTGAGTGTCTCGCGCGGATAACGTGTGTGTATAAATTCGACCTAACCGGCGCGTCTTGTCATGCAAAAGAATGGCAAGTGGAACGGTCTGATATCGGAACTGGTGAACAGGAAAACCGACATGGTGATGACTTCGCTGATGATCAATTCGGACCGAGAATCCGTCGTCGACTTCAGTCTGCCGTTCATGGAGACCGGCATATCCATAGCGGTCACCAAAAGGACCGGAATCATTTCTCCTACTGCGTTTTTGGGTATACGCCGATCTTTATTATTCGCTTCGAACTCGTAGAACAAATACTTGAGACGGAATATCACATTTTATACATCAAGTATGTACAAAAAATAATTTTTCCTTGTCCGTTTAATTTTCTAGAACCGTTCGACACGGCGTCATGGATGATGGTCGGAGTAGTGGCTATACAAGCGGCCACGTTTTCGATATTCGCATTCGAATGGATGAGTCCTTCGGGTTTCGACATGAAAGTACGTCGTTTTCTGTTTTCCGAATACAAATAAAAAGTATTGTCCCGGCGGAGAAAACTTTTTTTTCAATGAAATGTTTCGTGGTTTGATTTCAGTCGGTTTCACAAGCTCCGAATCATCGATTCTCTTTGTTCAGAACGTACTGGCTTATATGGGCGGTATTATTTCAAGCGGCCGTACAAGTCGACATACCGAAGGGAATAACGTCTAGGTGTGTTTGTGTAAACTAACGCGGATTATTATTATTATTATTATTATTATGTCTATATATTATAATATTCACCTAAAGGACGTGTTTTTAAACGAAAATGTGGTTATTACAAAAATGCTAAATTTACATTTTTCTTTGATTCTCAAAAAGATCACGAACATTATCATAGTTAATTTCATCAGGCGATTAATTTTCATTGATTCGATTTAGTTCCGTCGGATTTAATGTCAACGAAATACAGGCCATCGTTCAAAAATCAATATGGTGTATATAAAAATAATTCAATTTACAATATATTCAATAAAAAATACACCGCAAATTATTTATTAATAATAATAATAATAATAATAAAAATAACAAAAAAAACAACACAGAAATAAAATGTGTTTAAAATCTTGGCAGACCGAATAATCGCAGTCCGACTTTTATACATATAAAAAAATAAATAAATTTCCTAAAATATTTGTTCGGGGTTTATTATTTTCAGATTTATGACCAATATATGGGCCATGTTCGCTGTGGTATTTTTGGCTATATACACTGCCAATTTAGCTGCTTTCATGATTACTCGGGAGGAATATTATGATTTTATGGGGATCGATGATTACAGAGTAAGTGTATTATTATTATTATGAATTACGGCTATCGGACCTGTCACGCGGATGTATATTACACACATATATACATTTATACACCAAGCCCGACAGCTTACAATTATAATTGATAATGTATAATTTGGAATATATTATTATTTTCAGCTTAGCAAACCGCACAGCCACAAACCTATGTTCAAATTCGGTACGGTGCCGCACTCGCATATCGATTCCACCATTCACAAATACTTTCCGGAAATGTTTAATTATATGAAAACCTTCAATCGGTCTACCGTTCAAGAAGGACTCAGCTCGTTGTTGACCGCGTAAATACATTGTGTTATAATCGAGTATTCTCATTTATATATACATTGAACGTCTTGGTGTTCTAGAAGCCTTTTTACACTATAAAATTCCTGGATTCCAGGATATATTATATCCTTATAGTGCCAATCTTATGTTTATACATAAGATTGTGTTTTTCTTTTTCAACATCTCTCCCGTACTTCATATCATTCTTTAAATGCGTGGCAACGAATATGGTATCTATTTCGACTTACAATATTGTAATATGTTTATATTTGATAAGTGCGGGTTATTACAATTTATACCACCGATAATTATCAATTATCACGCAATATGAATAAAAATTCTTCAATTTATGCCCAAACCGTTCGATTATATTTTTTATTCTCTAAACTGTAAGAAAAAACACCGAATATTAAAAAAAAAGTAATAATATAATTCAAATAAAACCTTTAAAAAATTTTTGCCTCCATAAACGGGGCAATATCCCATCCCCTCACCCTCTGGTTAAACACGCCACTGGTTAATACCGGTGGGTCAAAATGAGATTTGTTCCAACACGCGGTTAAACTATCATAGAACTGGCGAGCGCATACGCAGTACATTTTTTGCCATTCCAACATACCAAAAACGCAAACTCAAAAACTGTTAGACTGTTGTTTTATCATGTCATTATACTAGTTTAGGGATTGGCTTCTGACAGTCAAAAAGATCCGCGGATTCAGACGTGGACCGATAGTCAGAGATACCGTCATCATTTATTTATTATTTATGTTATTAATAATTGAGTAATATTTCTTATCAATTATTTTTCGAGTCTGTTCTATTAATCATGGACAGTACGAAGTTTGTTCCAACAGAGCTCCGAGTCAATGATCAGTCCATGTCAGCGCGTGCGTAGAAAATCAATCGTGGATCAATCCGCAATTTAGTCCCAAAGTCCGTGTTGAAACAAACCCTTTAATGTACCACACTTTCAACATGAATAAATTGATAAAGAATCGTAATAGCATCGTGCAAATTACAACATACGTGTACAAATAGAGAGTAGCCTCAAAAAATTAATAAATAAATACAGCACCAAGTATATACAATGTTTTATAAAATATAAAAATACGAGACAATATTTTTATTTTATAAAAGTATATAACATATTTATATGAATTATTATAATAAACTTTTTTTTTAACATATTCTACAAGAAATTATCATAGTATAATATTTTATATACGTTAATATTAGTTATAAATTATTAAAAGTTGGATTATTGTAATGATCCGTGGTCTGATAGGGTTTTATGTACGATTTTGTTTCAAATATCTTTATTATTATTATTTTTTTTTTTTCGTAGGGAACTCGATGCTTTTATTTACGATGGCACAGTTCTAGATTATTTGGTAACGCAAGATGACGATTGCCGTTTATTAACAGTCGGTTCATGGTACGCGAAAACTGGATACGCCATAGCATTCCAGAGAAATTCCAAATATGTTCAAATGTTCAACAAAAGATTATTGGATTTCCGTGAAAACGGTACGGATGCCTAGTGAATTTTATGCTCAGAGCTTTCTATTTTTTTTTTTTAGATATTATACAAATAACTGTAACGTAATTAAAATAACACTTTTAGGTGATCTCGAAAGACTGCAACGTTTTTGGATGACGGGTACTTGCAAACCAGACGATCACGATCAAAACGCTACTAGTGATCCGTTGGCCCTGGAACAGTTCTTGTCTGCGTTCTTATTGCTGATGGGTGGCACACTGTTAGCAGCCTTAATATTACTTCTGGAGTGTTTATATTTTAACTTCTTTAGGAAAAAATTAGCGAAAACCGATCAAGGAGGATGTTGTGCGCTAATCAGTTTGGTAATAACGAATTGAATATAAGTTTTATAGTTTGCCCGAAATTTGCGTGTAAATGCTTAAAATTATCCGACCACGTCGCATTGTATTGTAGAGTATGGGAAAATCGTTAACGTTCCGCGGTGCCGTGTACGAAGCTCAAGACTTTCTGAAATTCCGTCGTTGTAAAGATGCTGTTTGTGACTCGCAGTATCAATTGCTCAGGAATCAATTGATGAGTACATATTCGAAAATGAAACAGTTGGAAAAGGAGTTGGAACTGCGGAAGTTGAAGTCTGAAAAAAGGTAAAATGTCAATATTTTATTTTATATTTTGAAGTTTTTGAAAAGAAAAAAAATTAAACTTGTGTCGTCAGGAGGAAGAAAGCGATGTCACCTTCCTCTAGGCTATTTCAGTGTATTGCTGAAAACCACGATAAATACCCGGATAATAAACAGTAAGAGCTACAGAAAAAAAATTCGGTTAGGTAGAACGTGAAGCATCCGATTCGCTTTGCAGCGCTAAACTTTATACATAATATTATTGTTATTTTTTTTTAGTATAGGCTATACCGGGGTAATAAATTAACTATAAGAAACTGGCCGAGCATTGAAACAAGCTTATTTATATTATTATATAGAGAAATAGAACCGGGTAGATAAATAGGTGGTCCAATACAAATTCGTGAAAAGAAAATAATTATATACTCGTATATATATATATATTATATAGTTGATACTATTAATATTGCTTGACGCGCTGAATAGATATAATCGATTGATGATCGTTGAAATGTATATATACGTTTATGTTAATATAGCTAGTAGCATGTGCGTTACGTACGATAGCAATGTTTGGAAAGTGAATTAACGTTGATATATTTTAGAGTACGTCCCTTCCCCATACGTTTTCAATTGGAATGTGAACACGAATGAAATTCATATATTAATTGGCCTTATGTTGAGTTTGAAAAAAAAAAAGTAACAATTCAATAAAAATTACAATTTTTGTAATTCGCTAATAATAATAATAATAATAATAATAATAATAATAATAATAAAAAATAACGAAAATCTTTAGTAAATGTCTTAAATAAATATGATTTTTTTTAAGTAACTTTTAAGATCTGTTAAAGTTGTTATTAAAAAGTATAAAAAGTTATTTACATTTTCTATAATACGAATTCCCTAAATCTGCACGTGCCTACAAAAATTGCTTACATTCAAAAAATAATAAAACTGCATTTATGAAATTTAATATGTCCTTTTAGTATTTTCAATTGAAACCGAATCTAAACATTGATTTGAGAATAATAATTACTTAATGTACGTAATTTTGGTGATGGTTTAACCGTTAACGTCATCCAACTATTGCTAACGTAAAACGTCAATTGCGATTAAATTTATTATTTGTCGCATTACTTCAGACGATTAAAATAAATATGAATGTAAATGCGTACCTATAAATTTGTATTTATTCATTTTTCTCATAAAGAAACAATAAGCATAAACGTATTCATTAATTACACATTGGACCTCAAGCTGTACGACCTCAAGCTGTACGAATTTTTATTTAAACTTTCCAAACAATGTGCTTATATGAGTATATATTATATATGTAATGCAAATTGGAAAAATATTAGCTATGAAAAAGTATGAAAGATTAAAAATTGTATACACGTATGTATTTATTTATTTTTTTCGTATAGATATCAGTTTTCACCGGCGTCGCCGCTTAGACAACGAGACCTGGTGAGACCGAGTATTATTTCAACAGATTACACGAACAGATACTTGGATCACGAACCCGTCAGGTAAAATATTTTAAACCCGGGGGGAAAAAAATTCGAGATAGAAGATAATGAAATTATTTATATTTCACATGATTATATTATAATCAAAAGGCTGAACAAGTATATGATTTCATAAGGTTAATTAGAAATTCAAGTATACGAATCCAAGTAAAAACCTGGAATACAAAAATCTGGATGTTATCAAATCCGTATATGGTATAGACGTGGACTGTATACATGTGTTTTGCAATTACATAATCGGAGTTATTGCGTAGAAACTCTGAAGAGGTAGACGTTTTACTTGTACATACACATGGATCTAAATTACTAAGATATGATTAGCATGATTTTTTTATTTTACGAATATAAAAAAAAAAAATGTAAAAATTGTAAAAATAATATAAAATTCGCAATAAGAGTATTTCAAAACCGTACGCTAGAAAGATGTAACAGCAATAAATTGCTTCTATTTATTTAGAAGACAAGTCATAATAACCAAGTTAGGTCAAAATAATCAAGAATTAAACACGAGGAATAGAAATGTCAAAGAATAAAAATGGTTTGTTAAATTGCGACTTAAATCCCTCTACAAAATAATTTATTAAAATTGTTAGTTAAATAATAAAGACGTTGGAATGATCGAAATGCCAATGTCGCTATAGTAAAAGGCGGGGCTCATCAATGGTTGACGTAACCCGTTCTATAAAAACGGATGTATACGCGCTGAACAACTCAGTAGTTGTTTAACACTGATGATGAATACATTGTTTTCGAAATACGTATTTGTTAAAATAAAAAATTTTTTTTTGTAGAAATCGGGTTTTTATTTTTATATAAATAACTCTACAAGGATGACGATCCTAGAGAATTTTAGTGTAAATAAACTAAATTTTTCAATTTTTATTAAATTGATTGAATTATCTCTGAATACGTATCGAATTTAAATGTATTTTTTTTAAATATATATATATATATATATAAACGACAAATTTAAATTAAATCGATTGTTCCAATTTTATAAAAATGTTATAATGTAAGGGAAAATAGATTCAAGTCAATATTCAACAACCGGAAAGAAAAATTCGTCAATAGTTCACTTCGTCGCTTGACTTGTAACTTACTGATTGTGCAGGTCAACTGTTTAAGTCCAACGATGATAATTAAATAATATTCCTATTTCGCTTTTACTGTCAACCGTAAAAATATTTTCAGGACAGAAATCGCCGAAATGGAGACGGTTCTGTGATTTTGTTCGACGTATAATTTCTACAACTTTTACACGCCGTGGCTGTGGAAACATCATTAACGCCATCATAATACGACGACGATACGTTTAGAACGAGTGTAAAACTTTGTCAAAAATAAAAATAAGTTATGTATAAGTATTTAATAATAATATTATTATTATTTTGTTTTACGTCGCTAGAAGCGAAAACAAAAATAAACGTACGGAGAGAAATAGACACTGAATACTGTACATGGAAGAAAAAGCTCAATATCAAATAATAAATTAATAGAAATAATATTATTTTTGAACCGTTTTTTTAAAAAGACAATAAAATATGATAATATTATATAATGCACTTCTGCAGGTTTTTTATGAAAACTTAAAAAAAAAAAATATCGAGATACGTGTTATATTAATGTTATTATCTGCACCACGTCTATATATATATATAGTTCTCCTAAACTGTTGATTTCTGTATGGCCGACGATAATGCGGCCCTCACACGATCAGTATTATTAACATTATAAACACTGACTGTATTTACACAACTGACAGTATAGTCCTCAAACGATCAGTACAGATATACTGTCAAAAAAACTCGGTTTGTTTGGCATTCGACTTAAATGAACAACAACTGTGAAACGTTGCGAATTCCGTTTCTTTTTGAACCATCGCTGTGCTATTTATACTGAAAAACTGTCATTATCCACCACACACCATCGATATAATCATCGGTAAACAAATGCTGACGACTCGATGATACCTGTGTTTTCCATCGGTTATCGGTGCCGTTTTTCCACACAGACAGTCCATCAGTAGTTACACCCACCCACCTCACACGATCAATAATACCTCCAGTATGGGATATACTGTCAATTATATTGATCTTGTGACGGCCCGTTTAAAATAACTATTTCTTCTCTTTCGTCGACTCGAATTAGAAATGAAAAAAATTCCTCTGTAAGTACCCTTTCTCTTTGCGTACGAACATGTAAATCAAAACGTTTAGTTTTTTGATTGCGCGTCAAGTGTTTAATTTTATTCATCAAATCGCTCAAATCAAAAAAACATCATTTAATGATTATATATGTTAATGTGTTGTTAATTTATTATATATATAAACTTATAATATAATATTATTTTAATAGTTGTGATTTATTATTGTACATTGATTACAATTTTTTTTTTTTTTTTGATTATTAATAAAATATATTATTGTGTAAATACCGGTACCGCGTATAGGCAGGTACAATATAAATGTTTTAGATTTTAACACATCAACGTAATACGAGTTTATACTTCATTAAAGAAAAAAAAGTATACTAATATTAACGTAAGAAAATAATACTATATTATATTGTTATATTTAAATAATAATAATAAATTTTAAATGTTTTATTCGTGTTCTGTATATGAGTAGGCTTAGAAATTATTACGTAACAGTATATGGTCGAATATTAAAGAATAATAACAATAATATCTCAGTATATTTTATATATAAGTACCCGTATAATTGTTATGTTTTATTGAATATACGCGATATAATATCTTATTTTAAGAAAAATGTATCTAATTATTGGAAAAAAAAATGTTCTTGTATGATATTCGTAATATGACTTAACAGTATATTTTGTATTGAAATACTGTTTATTTCGTGACGTTGTAAAGTATACGACGACAGTATTTTATTCGAAAGTATATTGTACGATCCGTATTTAAGTCAAAAAAAAAAAAATAGATACGATAAAAACAAAATTGTAGAAATTAATTTTTCCGAATAAAATATATCATCAGAAAACGTATTATCCGAAGCGTATTTCAAATTGAGAAGTGTTTCATCCGAAAATAATTTGTACACATAATTGTGCGGATGAAATGTTTAATTTTTTTTCTTTTGGCTAAAATATGTTACGGACAATTTATCTCTCGACCAAAATATACGTCACGGATAAATACTTTACTTCTTTCGTATATCTTACGTGCCGCAGTTTATTTTTCGATTTCTAGTAAAGTGACATAAGCTATGCATGTATTATTATGAATAAAAAAAACAGTTAAAAGAATCCGTTTTAATCAAACGAAAATATAAATATTATAATTTAGTAATTTTTTTTGTTTTGATAATTATGACAATTTAATTTTTTTTTTGCATCCAATAAAATGTCGATTACGTTTCATACGTGAAGTATTCAATAAAATCGGGAACTGTTAAATAAGATAAAAAAAAGCACTCGTGAAACTGTTACAATTAATGTACACATAAGTTAGACGATGAAATTGGTACATATTCATATGGTTCATTATTTTTTATTTCTTCGAAATAATATCGTTATATATTATATTAATGGCGAAACAAAATGAACGTCCAAATTTTTTGTTGTATGAGGTTTTTTTTTTTACGTAATTTAGTGAGGTTGCGTAAAACAGATATTTAAATAACGTTGTTGGGCGGTGGTGCTTTTTAATTATACTAATTTTTTTTTTTTACGCAATAACAAAGTTAAAATTATGTTGTTTTTTTTTACGCTAAATACTCGTGTATTAAACAAATTATTATTAAATTATTAAATATATATTATGTAATTGTTTGTAAGTAGTGAAAATGTATAATTTTACGCAAATTAGCAATTTTAGTGCTACACAATAATAAAACACGCGTATTCTATTATAATGCCTTTATAATATCATTAACGTTTATAATATTTTTAATTACCATTTAATTGAAATCAAATTGTTTTATTCCATTTAAGTTTATAATATTATTAGTTAAATATATATTATACATTTGAAATATTAACGATTGTTCAGTTTGAATAATATATTTATTGTGTACATTTTAATTAATGGCTTTAGGCTGTTGCAACCAGATTTTTGTATAAATAAGCGAAATTTGTTGTGTTATTGTTTTGTTGTTTAATGTATAATTTATGTGTGTGTGTATATTGTGATTAATTTACAAATATTACATGAAATAATAATTCGCATTAGGTTTTATTAAATCCAAATAAGTTTTTTTGAACGTTGTACGCGAAACCGTATAATTTATTTCTTTTAAATTATTTATTTATTTATAACAATGACATATTTATCGATACGAAATTATTTCACAAAAATGACGCAATTGATAAAATTTACAATGTTTAATGTCATAATATGTTGTTATATTATACGTACGCGCATGTTATAGAAAAATAATATTATTATAATAATAATATGTTATAAATGTTATTAATGTTACCACAATAAATATCAAAATTTTTCGTTGACACGTTTTTTGTTTAGACTTGTTATATCGTCTCAAATTGAAATTTTTCGTTTTGGATGCAGTGCAGTTTTTTGAAAATTATAATAGGAAATAGTAATAGGAATTAATTTAATATTTGGTCGTAATAAATGTGTTATTTTCCACACAGACATATCGCCAAAGTGCCTATACCAGAACGTTAAAATCGTCTACACAATATTATGTTATTATTTCGTATTTAAACAATATTTTGACAATGCGCGATCGGGTTATTGTTCTGTGTTGTTAAACACATGTACACGTGTGCCAAACACTATACGTTCTGTTGATATTTGCACAAAACGGTATTGCACTCAGAATAAAAACATCTCTGCTCACTCGGAGTGATCTGAACGTTTTTGCTAATCGTACTTAATCAGTTCAAATTTTACAATTTTATTATATGAAAAAAATAAAAAAAATCTTAAAATGTTTCCAACCGAAAGTACATTTCCAGTTATAATAACTACGAGTGTTATATTATTTATTACTATCAGTTATGGACAAGCAACAGGTAACTATTATTATTAATACACTCGACAATAATCTTTATTATATTAGTTAAATACTTTTTTTTTTTGTGTAGACACGTTTTAACGGTGAATATATTTTTATATTTTTGTTTTGTAATAGAAATGGAAAATCCATTAGTGATTGGTAAGTTGTACAACCAACATTTAATTAAAACTATTGAATATCACTCGTAAATAGAGCAAAAATAGTAGGGGGACAATTTATAATTTGAAAAATCGAATAACAGCTTTCAAAAAAAAAGGAAAAACTTAATAAAATACTTATAATAAGTTATTGCCAAATAACTGGATAAGTGTAAAGTTAAAATATTTTACTTAAAATAAATCGTTAAAATTAAAATTTTTCTTTTTAGAATGTGTTGGTGAGTTAAATAACAGTTGCTAGTATTTAATGAATCATTATAGAATTTAGAGTTTCCAATGACTTTAAAAACTTTCGTCTCTGCGCACAGTACACGATTTAATTTAAGTAACCAGATATTCATAAAAATAACTGGAAACGTTCAATTTAAAAACTCGTTACGTTATTTAAACTTTTTAATTTTTTTAAACTCTTCTTTAATGCTCGGATTTAGAGCGTGAATAATAATTTCGTTAATTTCCTCCTTGAAATTCGGAATTGTATGGAATAAGTATAGGCGTATTATATAAATTTTTTACTTTTCTTAACCATTTTTTTTTTGCGCTCTGTAAAATGCCGAGACAAACATTTCGCCTGTTATAAAAAAAAAAGAAATAAAAAGAATTTAAAAGTTCGTTTTGCCCGTACTAATAGGTATATATAATAATAATAATAATAATAATAATAATACCTGTCAAAAACCGAAATCTCCAAGTACAAAAAAAAAATAAATACATTTTGAAACCAACAAAATTGCATTCTAAACACGTTATGCCTATAGTTTACATCTTATGATAATTTGTTACGAGTTTTTTTTTTTTTTTTTTCTGGATAATCAATTAAAAACCGAAGTAGATTTTTTTTTTATTTTATGTTTTGATACAGTTGTTTTATTATAGTCGAGCGATACAAACGGCAGCACTTCTAATTCAATAGTAAACTAAACGCATGTGTCCGTGTCGCCGCGGTATCAGGTGTACGAGGTGTAGCGTGTACGAGTACGGCGACAAAATATTATAACAAGTATATTACAACGACAAAATATTTCAACGAGTAAAATTACGGTTGATGCACGTTTGTTTCCTCGGGAAAAACAAGGAAAAAAGCAATATGGACGTGTAGAAAGTTGCGGTTTGAGCCAAATGTGGTCGTGACTGGGTTTAACGTCAACACCAAAGGACGGTCTGGCAAAAAATGTGACGATGTCCGCCTGGACTCTGACTGTACCGTTACGCCGACTAGGTTAGGTGGTCGGATATCGGACCAGACGCAGAACACGATAGCGCTGATAAAATTATACGCGCGCTATCACGGGATTGCGTCATCCGCAATACGTCCCGCCTCCTTCCAGAGTACATTAGGCAGTTAATTTTTTATAACGTTTCGACATGTAATCGAAATTATACGGGAAAAATATTGATTTTAGCATATATTCACACAATGATCAACCTACAAACAATAATAAAATACCTAAAACGAATTAATTTTTTAAGGAGAAATAAATGAAGTGTTCACTCGTAAGTAGTTGACGTATTATTCCGTAATATTATCGTATAATATCTCGTCTTGTCGATTAAGAATTGATGGAAAGGAATTTTCCTTTCCGATTACACCGTCCTATATACAGAGTGAAGCGAAAGTCAGGTAACGCTATCGCTAATCGCAATGAGCGATGAGTACACTCTTGCGGTGTATATTCGAAGTCGGTTACGCGTGTACGGACGAGGAGAAAAGTACTGTAGGTTTTGATATCATGAAAGCCGAACGCGTGTTTATTCTTATCGCGTATTATAAAGAAAATGGAAATTATGAAACCGTACATTCATCTTTTCGGGAACGATTTACAAATGCGCCTCTGACTTGACCCCACATGATTTCGTTCTGTTAAAATAACGCGCCTACGCTCGGAGTCCCGACACAATTGAGTACTTGGAACAAATAATCGAGGAAGAATTCGCAATCCACAATGGTTATTTGTCGCTCCTATCCCGACTATGCCGCTCGATCACCAAACGGTGCCTGAAGTGCAATAAGATCAAAGAGAACTACCTCGAACATCTCTTATAGCTTTTGTATTTCGATTTTCTCCGATATCTAATTGTTTTAAACTTTATTATGTGTCATTTTTTTACGCGAATCAGTCACCTGATTTTTGTTCCACCTGTATTATAAATTTAATAAATTTATTTTGATTTTTATATTATGTATGTATATCAACAAAATATTAAAAATATTACGAAGTAGAATGTATTTTACACATTCAACTAATTATTACGATCAAATTTAGCGAACACTGTATTTCAAGAACCATTAGACATGTTCATTTGGGCGTTTAAAAATTTAAGTAAGAACAATTAATCACGCCGAATTAATATATTAAATATATTATGATTTGTTGAGACTAAAAATAATATTATGCCATAGACTAATAATAATTGCGAGCGTTTAGTGTGGCTTCTCAAGCGGATATTTCCAATCAAAATACAAAATCTATTTAGAAATTTATTTTTCTTGTTGATATGAGTAATCGCAACATTTGAAGTAATTTAAACCATAAAACGCCCATTTACATTTAATGGTTAACGTTTAAAAATTAATTATTGTTTTTGATTGACATATTGCTTGATGATATAACATATTGAATTGATCCAAATTGGTTCAGGTGAAAAGAAACTAACGTCTGGAAAAATCATCAGGAGTAAGTGATATTTTATTACGGTCGATTTCATGCAATTTTGTTTATAGATAAGATTAATCACGATATTTAAAATATAAAAATACTAATAAACTTACAACAATTTGCGTATGTGTAAAGATATAATATTCAGGAAATTATATATATATATATATATATATACTTTTAAATTGATTTTGTGATTAATGAAAATACTGTTTATTATTAAAGAGTTTTAATTTGTATGCACCTGACAACTACGAATTATTTTCTATAAAAAATTTCAAATATGCCGTCAAATCCAAAAAAAAAAAAGAACTTAACTTACTTATGTCTTATAAGGAAATTTTAAGTTACGCGCTTACTTAGGATAATCAATCCGTTAATTTTAATGGATATCTAAGTGATTGCTATAACACGATTGAGCATCAAAGAACCCATTTCGTTCAAACGAAATAAAAATTGTAAAAGAAAACCTATAAAGTTGAGCATAGAATATAGTGCGATGTTGCCATTTCCTAGTCGAAGACGACCGGTAAAAATCATTCACCCATATGCTACAACACAAACAAATATTTTCGTCAAAGCAAACAGTAAATATTTAACGTTATTGTTTGATTCACGAGTCGAACAGCTTTCAGTACCATACGGATTGACTATTTTAATTTACAAATTATGCGTTACATAAAAATACACTCTTAAGTCTTGAAAGATTTAAAAAAGGACCGACAAGAAAACTAAGTATAATAATTTTCCACAGAATATATTCCGTATTTTTTAAACATAGACTCTATCTATATTTTAAAATACAGAAAAACAAATTTTGGTAAAAAAATTATGCTCAATCATTGAACATTTTAAAGAACCATTGGTTTATTGTGAATTTTCGATATTTTATGTACCTATACTCGTATATCCGTTCCGATTCCGCAGATTTAATCGTAAAAATATTAAATGTCCCGGAATTATTACATTCCGAGATATTATACGATCCGGATAATATTACATCTCGTTAACGTACCTTCTGAGTTATTACGGTCCGTACTCTTATTATTCCGGATGATTATAACCTACCGAATAGAAATGAACAAAAATTGACAAAATTCGTTATTCGTGTATTTTCTTTTTTTAGAGCATGCTTTAAGTTATTTTAAGGAACTTTTAAAAACTGTCGATTTATGTAAGTGTTCTTGTATAATGTAAATAAATTTAAGTTATAAGTACTGATAATGTTTTGCCATAAATTACACGGACAAAAACGATTCTTACAAATAAAACTATCTATCGCAAGATCGAGAACTTGAAATGTCTTATAATATTGCATAAATCGGATACTCTCTTTTCTCAACTGATTACTTCAAAATATATAAAAACATTTTTAGAATTTTATATTTAAACTTTAGATTATTTATGTTTATGTTATTTTCAAAACAATAATATCATATTAAAGTATCAATTATTGTACAATATATTAACCTAATTATTGATATTTATACATATTTAAACATAGTAGCTACACTTTAATTATTGAAGTTGTTAAGATATACGTAATTTACTCGCATTTCTTTTTTTATTTATTAAATTATAAAATTAATTAAAAAAAAAAACGTTTATTTGTCGTTTTAAGCAAAATTAGAGGCTTCCATTGGTCCAGGTGAATGGTGCAAAACAAAAGTAGAAAATTTAAGTAAGTAATTATAGGCTTCGTTCACATGAAGTCGACACTATTTGAAAAAATAATACGATAAATTCTTATTATCAGTTTTCTTCTCGTTTCAATCTACATATTATTTACGTGACGTTTGTATGTGTTTATTATAAAATTGTAATTGTTTTACTTAAAATTGCACTAAAGTAATAAAAAAAAAAATCAAATTTGAACTCATTTCTCTCATATAAAGTATGTTTTATTTGTAAGACTTATACGAAACACGATATAAGATGGATTTTAATGTATTTTTTTTTTTTAATAAAACACTTCTACGTTATTCACTCGAATGCGTATTATGGAATCCTTTTTAGTTTTAACTAAAATTGAAAAAAATGTATCACATTTTTGTCAGAGTTGAAGGTCTAATTTGAAACAGAACATACAACGTACTATTTTCTTTAATTCTCTCAAAGCAAGTAATAGATTAATAGAAATAATTGCACACGTCAATAATAATTTAAATATTTTACAAATTCCCAATGTTTTGGACATTTTCAAAAAACTTTACAGTCCCTTTAACACAATGAATATGATGGTTCTTACCGAATTGTGTAATACCCAAACGGTTATATTTTTCTCGTATAAACATACAAAAAACTGTATATGATATATGTGTATATATGCTTTTTTTATTTTTCAAGTTCTTAGCTGCGAAGGTAAGATAACAACATTTTATCTAACAGTAATAATTTTCATATATTTGCGATTTAACTATCGGTCAATTACAGCGTATGTAATTATTAACTGTTTGCGAAATTTTTCGTACAGAGAATTTGAAGAAATTAAATATTGATCGTATGTAAATTAAATTTATATAAGCCGTCTAATTATTCGTTAAACTCATTTTGCCTATTTTCGGAATTTATTTTTACAAGATTACCGGTTAAAGCGCGTTGAAAATAATGATTATCGTAATTTTACATATTAGTGGAGTCGAATGGAAAAGATGCTTTCAACAATTTATATCGTAAATGGAGTAAGTCATGCGTAATGTAATGATCTGGTTTTAATATTATATTGTTGAGAATATTAATAAGATTTCTGAAGAAAATAATATTACAATATTCGGAAATATAAAATAACACGGACGCAATACGAATATGGTTTATATTTTGTACGATTTTAATGGAAAATATAAATCATTTATAGCTACAAGAGATGTTAATATTCAAAATCGTAAGTAATACTGTTTGTGTTTTAGAGTTTATCTCTTTTTATTTTTTTAAGTTGAAAAAAAAATCAGATATTTAGTTATTACTGATCTACACACTGTTTGTTTTTCGAGTAATAGTTTTTTCAACCGAACTCAGCAATGAATTGTCCGCATTCAGAACTGAGTTATCTGCGTTGCAGACGAACAATACAAAACAGGTTATAAACAATAAGAAGACAAAAATGAAAAAAAAATTAGAGAACAAGTACAAACAAATGATTGGTAATACATAAATAATGATACATTATTTAAAATTTACAATCAACTGATAATAATTTATACGAAATGTCTTATGAAACCAGCGACCGGGGAGCCTTTTCGATTTTTTCGTTTTTGGTTTGTTTATTGGAAAAACAATTATTTCTCTTTCACTTTTATATTCCTTTATATTATAAAATTTTTTAATTGCGCTTCTGGTTTGAGTTGTAGTTTATATGGGTCAGAAGTCCTTTCATTTTATTTTAGTATAATTAGCGAAAATATAATATTTGGAAATAAAAAATCACTTATTAAGTTGATATACGAGTAGAATTAATCTACAACATCAAATTTTCAACAATTCATCCGCTTATTCAATGATAATTATTATTAAGAAAATACGTGTTGAGTTTTCCTACAAATTGGGAAATGGGTAAAAATATTTACATGACTCGTTAAAATATGACCTATATTTACGAATTATCGTGTTGGATACTTTTTAATGCGAAAGGCGTTCTCGTACTTATCTACATTACCAGTCATTCAACTCCAGTATCATGTTTTCAGTTATTATCTTTATATTATAGTAGCAATAAGGAAAAAACCAAACAACCGAAAGATGTCTTAGTGTTTTTTTTTCTGAATTTTTCGAAAATCTATTGTTTTAAATACAATTCATAAGTACTTATATATATATATATATATATGTATAAAAATTAAGAACATTGTACCAATAATATTAAATCGCCACAAATTACTGTAAATCACTTTTGTATATTTATTTGTGCATTTAACAATTAATTTATTAAAATATATTCCTTTAAACTTCTTACGCTTTTTAGATGACATAAACCGATACTACGATTACCTCCAAGGATATGCTGATTTATCCAGTATGAATACAATAATAAAATAATAAAAATAAACCGAAGTATTCGTATTAAATATTTTGCGTGGTATAGATTTTATTAAAATATTCGTTTATATCAATAAATATACATTTGTATTTAGTCATTTTAATAATATTATTCTCAGCGTAAAGAAATAGTGAAAATAAAATATTGTACATTTTATAAATGAATATTTCTAGAAAAAGGCAATACAAGATCTCCGGAGGACCATTGCATAGAGAGAATAAAAAATAATAGTGAAAATCCTCAACCACCTACTTATAGTGAGTTTGAATTACAATATTATGATAAAACATGAAACATTACAGTTTTCATCATAAGTATGAATTATAAACATGAAATATTCAAAACATATGTTTATAATTACCTAATTGATTAATATCTTATCTTTTTTATTATTAATTGTTTTGATTTTAATTCTAACTTTGAGTTTTAAACGCGATTTTCATTCATTTCATTCTTAAATAACTCTATACGTGCCCTGAATTTTTAAAATCTTTACGGATTATTACGACTGAAATTTTCGAAATGATGTGTTTTTTTTTCGAAAAACTTACGTTTTGAAAACATTACAATTACAATCTTTAGAGCAACCTTGTTTGTTGAATAATGTAAATTGAGCCACAATGATATTCATCTGCCAAGTTCATCTGGGGCCTGGTCTTCGATGACGTGCCATTGGTAGCGTGAGCCATGCACGTGTTCAGTGTGTGTGTAGAATTTATTTTTTCTTTGACGAATCATTGTGAATTACTATTTTCTGTTATTCACTTAACTCCCATCTAACTTCTCTGCTAATATTGTTAGGACATATATTTCTATTACTTTATTCAATATTCTCCTGGCGTATGTCAATTCTTTATAACTTCTAGTTATTGAATTCGATTTGGTGTATTTGGGTTTTACGTTTTTACACATATTTAGAATATCATATTTCAAAATTTTATAAAAACCATACCAACATTATAACAAATAGTGTTTATTTTTTTTATTTTTTTTTTTAAGAAAATGTTCGATAATAAAAATAAAAATTTTTATTTTACATATTATATATAATTAATAAAGACTTAATCCATTCGTAATAAACGCGTATAGATGTATAAACGTTTGATTGTTTATTATAGTCAATTATTTTTCTTTTTTTTGTTCTACAGCCGAAAGTGATGAATTAAAAAACGGTGGTAAGTTTTTGGTTTATATGATATGGGTGCGTTTTAATTATTATAATCATTGAGTATAATTCATAAAAATCGTTCTTCATTGAATATCAACAGTACAAATTATTATTTAAAATGATAATTTTTTTTTTTTTAGCGATAAATGAGGAATCGAATAACGGTGAGTTGCTATACATGCCGTGTGTATAAATGTTTAAAATCGGATAAAAAATATTACTCTACGTATATGACGTTGTGTTATATAATTTCGTATTATGTTTTTATTTTCGCGTACGCGACGAAGAATTATTAGAAGCCAGTAAGTTATAAACCAGTTTTAATAATTGCTTTTTGTATTTGATGGGTTGAAGGGACGGGAATTACACGTTAATAGTTATTATTATATAATAGAATTTCAAAAATTAAAACTCAGCATATCGTTACCACGTGGGCCTATGAATTTCAGCTTAAATTCAACGTGAACGAACTAAAAAGTACAAAAAAAAAAATAATACAGGGACAATTTATTTTTATAAAACGAACGCTTTATAACATTTTGACGATTATTGATATTATAATAGTCGAATCTAATTATTACAATAGTCTTATTAGTTATTATTATTATATTATTTTAGCGTTTTCGTTCTATCGAAATCATTTCCTCGCCTATTTATTTATTTTATTTTTTTTTCATCTCCGTTTGGAACAATACATTTTTATACTATTACTAATAAAAGATTGGTTTTTTTTTGTCGTCATCCTTTAGAGTGTTGTGGTAAGATTAACACTTACGTTAATAATATTATTACATTATTTTATTGTTGGTTAATCAATAAAATTGTATGTTTTTATCGCGTACATTTTTTATACGGGAATAAAAATATTATGACGTCAAATTTCGTGTTCCTAACACGAATTTCTTTGATTTCTTCACGTTAAAACTTTTGTCTTATGCCATTACGACAATATGTCGACTTCACACACACACACATAAATTCAAAGCCATTCGTAACACGCTGCAGACCATATTATTTTAAATGTTTTATACCACACTCGTACGCTCATGAGTTGGACAACGATTTGTTTCGCAATACTGTACGTATCACTATATAACAATAAAGTATGTACGTCAAACGATTTGTTTCCGCAGACGAAATAAATAAAACAATCACTGGTAAGTATAGCGTGCCGGAGATTTACGAACGTATCGCGTTTTCTCCCCTTTTATATATATATATATATATTTCGCACTCGTAACTAATTATTTTCCGTCGATGATAATAATTTACGAAACGCTATCGTAGCAATGTATACGTTATTAATAACGATCATGATAAATATGATTTTAGCGAACACTGTGTTCAATACGCCATTGAGTATGTTCAGTTGGTCGTTTGAAAATTTAAGTGAGTATACAATAAATGGACAATCCTAACCTAACTGGCGATAAATTATTTTCACGTGAAACGAGACGAAAAAGCGTAGGCGATCTCGGTGTATCGATAATTCCGCTACCTTAACGCATGTTATGTAAACGGTCGATTGGAGTATTTGCGCAATTATCGATTTAAATAGAAATCGTTCGAAGGGACTTAAAGCATAACAGGATTTCATAGAAAAAAAATCGATTATATATTTATTTTTTTATTTTTTTTTTTTTACTCAAAAACGTTTTTAGGTGAAAAATCTATTGCGCCAGAAAAGAGTAAGTGATTTCGTTGTAAAACATCAAAAATCGTGCCGTAAATTATTTGGAAGGGTTTATATATATATATATATATATATATATATATCATGAAAAATATCGATCACGATCGATATATCCGATTGACGGGCGGTAGCAGAATAACAGAGACCGTGGTTTTGACACATCGAAAGCGTACAACTGCGCGGGAAATCAGAAGCCACGTTGCCAAGTTTA
Organism: Chaetogeoica ovagalla; assembly: GCA_032441825.1. Lineage (NCBI taxonomy): Eukaryota > Metazoa > Arthropoda > Insecta > Hemiptera > Aphididae > Chaetogeoica > Chaetogeoica ovagalla. Next base: position 4,824,434 of record CM063735.1, read on the forward strand.
TTATATAATAAAATTTTACGGCAATGTTTTAATTCTCGGGATAATTTACAATTAGGGAAAAATCGCAAGCATTTTTACAGCGCCTGACCGTCTGACATAACCGTATCCGATAAATCGAAATCCGTGGCCATTTTCCTCTTTTCCGAACTAACGCGCGGCTCCAATTTCGTTTTTCATTTTATAAAATCAATTTTGCAAAATATTATTATCGGCAAAATTACGGACACTATATAACAACTGATTAATGTTGCACGACTGACGGAATAGGTATATCGTATATGTACGCCGTGCACGACGTGATTCGTACTTGTATGAAAATCTCGAAAAAGAAGAAGATAATTCCGATTCGATAAAATAGTTTTTCCCTATTGGCAATATTGAGTAATAAATAAACGTTACTGTAGCGGGTCGTTTACGTATCGAAAACCGGCGACGACGTTGCGTGGAATGTATACAAATTGTGAATCGCCCGCAATCGTATTCCGATTGATATATATATATATACGAGTACATTATAATATTAATCGATCGCGATTGATATATCCATTGAAGTGTTGTACTGTAAAACGCAATATTTATGACGTGCTTATTTACGCGTAACATTATATTATAACGTTTGAAATTGATTCGATTGTAATATTGTTTAAATTCGTAATTATATAAACGATTTAAATATTTAATGTGCGTATCAATCGAGTTGACTGATCAAACGGCGGCTTGTTGTTTAGAATACGCAAAAGGTTATTTCGCGGAACTATTGAAAAAAGTCGACATACGTAAGTGTTATATTTTGAACGAATGAATATGACGCGATAGCTGTTGGTTATTAATACGCTGATCAACGCCGTGCCGGGACGGAATGAAAAGTTTATGTCATTTCGATAGAGGAAGGGGGTGTACGGGTTTTTTTCTCTCTACTGACAATTTTAACAGAACGATGTGCTTTATTATTTTTTTTTTTTTTTAACGAGACGATTTTTAAATTAATACGACATAATCCACGAGGGCGGGGATCGGTTTAAAATCGTTTTTCGGCCAGTGAAAAATTACGTCTCCACCTACGCCCACTCGAGACGAAATCTATCATCGCGTAATTCATTACCGAGCAAAAATATTATTAAGAGACGAAACATATATATATATATATATATGCGCAAACGGAGTCTCTTAATTGTTCACATTAACCGTAACGGTTATATCGAATAGCTATTAAAAAAAATGTTCGTGGTCCGATCGGCGTTCGGCTCGGCACTTTGGCATGTCTGCGGGAGAACGCGGCGAAAGAAATATTCTAAAATATGAAAAATTCGAATTTCATTGTTTTTTCGTTACAGTTTCAATCGTAATGTCAAGTATACAATGGGGGAGGGGAAGATACTGATAAGTTCAAATCTTATTTCGGAAAATCAAATTCGGTTCGTTTTAAGTTCTCGAATATTTTCTATCCACACGGTTTTTTTTAATATTCTAAAACGATTGAGAAAGATACATATATCGTTTCAAAAAATATAAATCTCGGGCTTTTCGACGGTAATATCGGGCGAAACGAAATATATATTATCGTGTATTAATATCCGTATTGTATTCGTTTGTTTTCAACAGCGAGGGAAGCGTTCCAGAGTCCAGTAATGTTTTGTCAGTCGAGAAGTCCCCAACATAGTAATATTATTTTAACATTGTGCGCATATATTTATATATATAAAAAAAAAACCAAATTAGTAATGATCATCAAGACTCGGCCACTTTTGACTGTTAATTTAGTAGAAATTATTATAAATCCAATGTACAAATACAATATGCAATTTTTCAAACAAATATGCCGTTGCCTTCAACGCGAACCAACTAATGATTACATTTTTATAGACGTATACGCATATTTAAAAAGGCGAGGGAGATTCATTTATTATTAATAAACTGGTCGAGAACGTGGTAAACGCGTTAATACTGTATGCGATTTCTAACCGATCTTAAAACACGAGAGTGCGTATTTTAAAATAGATTTACGTAATTGAAAAGAAATTTAAATTATGAGTTAGATAAATAAAATGTCTATTATTGCATTACTCTATTATGAATTCCGTTGAATGTTACGCTGAGAGAACTTTTTTTAATAATTTCTAAATTTATTAATATATTTACATACACATATTTTTTTTTCAGTTCCCGCCTGTAAAGGTAAGAGTTCATATTTATTATTTTACAACTAAATTAATATTGATACACGTTAAACTTTTCAAACTGAATATTTCTAAACATTATTTGGAGTAACAATTAAAATCGTTTGGTTTTAGAGAGTTTGAAAAAACTAAATATTAATCGTAAATATATATCCACACAATTTATATTAATTATATTCTAATAAAGACTGTAAATATATATATATATACGTATATATATATTTTTTTTTTTTTATAGTGTCAACGACAGGAGGAAATGTATTTGATTATATGTATAATAATTTTGGTAAGAAAAGTAATTATAATAATTGTTCCCAGTTAAGGTTTAAGGAATAAAATATAATATTATTGTATTACATTATGAGCGTATCGGTAGAATACAAAGAATTTGTATGATGTTGAACGATTTCATAATATAATGATTTTTGAGATTTTAAAAGTCGAGTAAGAATTGGAATAGTTGTAACATTTAAAGATAATATTTTAAATCGTGCATCAATAATAGTTAAGCAAGTATAATATTATGTTGTAAATCGATGAGAATATTCTATGTTAATATCATATACGTATATATCATTATAAATAATAATGTGGATTCACTTTTGCACATGTTTGTTGAGGTCTTCTTCTTTTATTGTAATAGATATAAGTTCCATACTCAAACCTAAAAATAAGCTGTAGATTGTATTATTATTATTATTACTATTATTATTATTATTATTATTATTATTATTATTATTATTATTATTATTATTATTATTATTATTATTATTATTATTTATGTATTACGATTAAAATGACAATAAAAATGAATAAATTGTAAAAATCATACAGCCCTATATAATTCATCCTGTTCATATACCTAATTATTTATATTTAAGATATGATATTTTTTTTCGTTTAGTTGTAGAAGATATAACTATACAAAAATGTAAGTACAATTTTCTGTAATTTAGATACATGTCAACTATTTTGAGTTTCCGAAAGAATTGAAAGCTATTCGATTTAATGACAAAACCATTTGATATGTTTTTTTTCGGTTTTGTAGTTTTTTCAACTGATATACGTGATGAGTTGTCTAAATTGAACGGATCGATATCTAAACAGAACAAAGCAAAAATAAAGAAAACGTACGAATTGAAATTTAGTAAGTTTATATATTATTTTTTATATCATATAAAAATAATAATTTATATATTTTTTATATTAATATTTAAAATCAGATACAGAAAATAATTCTTTTAAATTAAGTACCTAACTCAAAAGGAGTTTATCCAATTCACTTGCCTATAATATATTTATAAATTGATTAAAAAACAATTCAAAACCGTTTAAAAATTGAAATATGGCTACCTGATTTCTACTATACCTCAATAAGTTCTATATTAATTTATCTAATTATTATAAATTATATTTTTTTTATATATGACGTGGTCTGGACGTTTCTAGCATTGCCCAAAAACCAATTGTTCCCCGTATTTCGCTAATACAGATTCGTCTATTAACACTATTTGATTTTATCCACTCATTTTTCGACGTTGCACAAAATCAATATGAATTACAATAGTACCATGACATCAGTGACAAGCGTTGTTCATTATTGCACTGATTTTTCGTATCAAAGTACGCGAAAAAGTGATTATTTTTTCCCCTATCGAACGATAGACAACATCGGTTCATAAAATTGTATATTCACATAATACACTCGTGCGTAGTACTTTTTCTTTTATTTCGATTTGTTTAATTCGTAAATACTCATTTCTTCTCCTCCTTTAGGTTTTATATTTGATTATTATGTATACATGAAAGGTTATGCCGACATTCCCAGTGAGTAAAACGATCAATATTTTATTAAACATACATAAAACACTTAAAAATCTATTTTATTGAATTTAAAAAAAAAATGCACGAATACTATTTGTATAATGTAAATAAAATTGAACGTGTATTTCAAACGTATTTTTCTAGAGGCAGGGAAATTGAGATCTGTAAAGGCGTATTGCATAGAACAAGTCAAAGAGACTAATACGATCTGATATGTAAAATATTTGGACGCGGTGTTATTATAATATATTAAAGAAAAATAATAATAATAATAGCTATATTATATATAATTTGGATATTTTATTTGAAATTTACTTAAAAATAATAATAATCCACTTATCCTTAAAATCAAACACGGTTATTGTTGCGTTTTGATATTCCCTTACGATTTACTAAAATAAAACAAAATCAATAAGTATCAATTATATTATACATCCGATATGTAATGTATATTTTAATGATATTAAACAATTATATATTCTCGCGTTTATAGGCAATTATTTCATTATTAAATATATTGTTTTACAATTAAGTTCTTTTTAAATTCTATCTTTCACTTTAGACAAAAGCGTGTAATATCAAATTGAATCAACGGACATTCTGTGTTGAAAAACCTTTTTGAAAATTTCTTTCGTTATGTATTACGTAGGAGCACGGAGCTTTTCTATTGAAAATCCATCATTCAATATGAGATGGACTCAATATTTTCTCTGACGTCGACGTCGATGAACGATTAATGCGGCAGCTGCAGAACTCTGTTCGTGATCAAAAAAAAAAAAACCAACACGGATTATAATTGATAATAATTAATACGTAGTAATAAAATTATGATTATTTACACTGTAGCCTCATTCATAACTTTATTGTAGTTCACGTTCTTTTTCGTGAGCGTTGAAAACACGCACGTGTAGCCAACGAAAAACGTCCTTTGACCGCTTTTTCGATTTGTTCGCGGTCTAAACATAAACTTCTTTATCGTTTTCTCCGTCCGTAATATGTTTTAGAACATATCGTTTCGTGTTCAAACGTCATTTATTGTACGTTATTAAATTATAAAATTTTTTTTTATTTACGAAAAAAACATGCGGAATAATAGAGAAATCTACTGATTTCAAAATACGACGATTTTGTTGGCAAATCATAAATTGTAAAAATAAATCGCTCGCGATGAAATTTTCACACGATCGGGAAAGATTTCCGTACGTTTTTATACGACAAATTGCCGTGTTTCGAATAACGATTAAGTAATTGTGTTGATCACGATACGGGACAATTTTAATTTCATTTTTTTTTTTATAATATATATATATTTCGTACGCATTTAATTTACGAAACGAGTTGTGGGCTGAAGAACGTGCAAAAGGTTTATTCGGTCGACATCTACCGATGAGTTTTTTTTGTGACTGCGCTACGCGTTACGTTTCACCGGGTGCCTATTTCAATTGAACGATGACGACGAGAGCGCGCTAACGGTTTCGCTCTATTACCGTCACGTAAAAACTCCACCGATTATTTTCTCGATTCTTTACAAACCAATTTTATTGATATTATTATTTCGAAAAACGCTTTCAGTCGGGTTTTATTTCCCCGGCTCCGTAAAAACCGAAATCATATTATGTAGAAAAAAAAAATTCTAATCGAAAAACCGAAGTAAATTAAAAATGTTTTTCACTGCATCGAATCCGAGAATACGGAGAACGCCGAAACCGGGTTATTGCACGAACACAATATTATATTATAACGTACGTGTGCGATTGTTTTAACGAAATTACTTCGCCCGCCCATCTCGATAAAATTTACTCGGAGAATAACGTAAAAGTTATTGACACCGTTTCGATACGATACGACGCGTATTGTGTTTTCATTACGTGAATAATAATAATAATAATAATAATAATAATAATAATAATAATAATAAATTATTAATAATAATTATTATTCAATCGCAAATTACAAACATTCGATTGGATTTCTCTGGAAATAATCGTAGTATTGTCTTTTTTTTCTTCTTCTTCTTCCAATGCCTCCGTCCCTCATACAACGCGATTCGTCATCGCACCCGAAGAATTGAATTCTCGATACGGACGACTGATGCATATTGTATTTGAGCGTGTTAGTGTTTTGTGGATGAACGCATTTTCGTCATCAAAAGCCACGTGGCTCGTCCGCGAGTTCATTAAACCCGTTTTAAATTGGGTTATTCGAAACTTTCATCCGTAAAACTCACCGTTAAAGTAACCACTTTGTCTGTACTCGGTTTGGCCCGTAATTAAACAAATTATCAAATTTCTGTTTTGATTAATGACTATAATATTATTATTACTGTTAACCGCGTATCATTACCGTCGCGTATGGTATAATACGCGCGTAATGAATTTTCATCATTAATCGTTCGAATCGTCATTGTTTTTAAATTCGAAAATATTCCATAACGTGCAATGTGCACAAAAAAAAAATCATATTTCAGAGAAATCGATTGACAAGAATATTATGTATACCTTAGTAGAACCGATCGCGGTTATCTGAATTTTCCGTTCCGTCGATTGGTGGTCGTGTTCGAGAAAAAGTAAAAAAAAATCGATCCGCGACTTAAATTTACGTCGAGGCGATTTTCCACAACGCATTTGAATGCGGGGAAAAAGAAGAAAATACGGGTTTTTTATAGTCGTTTTTCTCTTATAAATCGTTGTCCCGAACACGCAATCGATCGAATCCAGTGCCTGTTTAATCTCTTCGTCAAATAATTGTCCGCGTTTTCAAATTTCAAACGACTGTAACTCGTGTCAATCGTCAATTGGAGAAAGTCGATTTTACCACAGAAAATTCGCTTTAAAAAAAAAAAAAAAAAAAATTAAAATTACGGATAATTGCCGCCGTGAGATCAAATTACATGAAAATAGTTCTTGAGTTTATAATATTAGTTTGGAAGACAGTCCGAAAACAACAGTTAATGAATCTGCGATGCGTACAGAGCGTTTCCAACTAAAGCCGTACAAAGCTCACGACGAATAATAATAATTTCTCCGTGTGTCGTGCAAAATATTTCCATATTACGCACACGCTCGCGCATACATTAATATTTCGTTGAAATTAATTTTTAATTTTCGTATTTTTATTAAAACGACATTGCACGTGTCCGTATGACACGTGCACGTGATACGCGTTCCCGCAGCAGTTTAGAGAATTTCCTGAGACAAAATCGATTTTAACGGACAGTTAATTGTAATTAAAACGCGTCTCGTTGAGCAAAATACATTAAAAACGGTAACGGGCATCGCCCGCGGGTTTATTTAATTGTTAATTAAATAATATTGTCGTCCTCTATATATAAATAACGCGGTGAACATAAGAAAACAAAAAAAAGAATTAATTCTCTCTGAAATATTGACGATTCGGGAGAATTGATTGTGCGCGTAAGTATCACAATTAATATTATTATTATTATTATTATATTACGTAAACGAAACGAAACTCCTGTGTAATGTACAAAAACGAAACGGTGAACAATTACCGTGGAACTGTATAATATAATACGTGATTTGCAAACTCTAAAAATCAAAATTATTCCGCGATAGATTTTGCTGAATATCGGTATATTTCGAATCCCGTGTCAAGCTCGAACGTATGACGCGAAGCAGGTGAATTATTGTAACTATTCCATAAAAAAAAAAAAAATGAAAAATTGATTTTCTCGTTCGATTGACTCGTTAGTATTATTACCAACGTATTGATTCATATAAAACGTTTAAAAACGAACGGACGAGTTCCGTTTGTAAGTACGCAAAATCGACTTCTACGATTTCGTAACCTAACCTAACCGCAAAACGCGAGTTCGAAAAATGATATATTTAGCTTCGGGTCATATTGTGTATGCGATTCGATTCGATGTACAAAATACGCGTGTATACCGTTAAAAAAAAATAAAAATCTGCAAATACCCGAAAATATCAAAGAAGAAATCGCGGGAGATGAAAAACGAAAAAAAAATAAAATAACGAGAAAATAATATATTTTATTAGCATTTAGAAGGATGGCTGTAGGAAATAAGATTGTCGGTTGTATTATTGCTGATGGCTGCTTTCCATTAAAAATAGGTCATATTTGGTGAATTCCCGAAGGGACGTATCGGTTTTTTTTCGTTTGTGATGACCGTGTTGTGGCGATTTAAATCGTGCATTACATAACGCGAAAATTATTTGGACGTCAAATTAGCAAAAGCTAATAATAATAATAATAATAATATCTCTTCGTTTTAAATATATTAAAACGTCGTGCTTGCACACGAATAATTTTCTAAACGACTTTTATAAACGCGATACAACACGTAACAATACTATGGAAATTATAATATTGTAGAAAGGCGAGTAGGTCGTTGTTATCGACATGGGCGATGGAATATTTCTATAATTATTTTTAAAAGAAAATCTATCGAGCCGCGTGGTGTTGTGCGACGTCACTTAAGCGAACAATTACTCGGATAAACATTTTAAGAATTTATATATATATATATATGTAAATCGAATTCGATAAACCGATTTTAAAAATTATTATTTATTATTATTATTGATAATATAGTGCGTGTAATTAATATTATTAGGTTTCTTACAATACAGGTTCCTAGGACAATTTCGTAAACAAATATTATAAATAAACAAATATTCCATAAATACGTTCTTAGGCAACTGAAACGTTTCAAAAATTGTTTTCGTGAATAAAGTCACAGGTTTGGCAAACACTTCAATGCCGTTAGAGTTTTAAACAAACGTAATTTTCCGCAAAAAATTAAAAAAAAAAAAACACTTTTCCGTCGAAAAATTAACGAAATTGTGACAAACGGATTACAAGGATTTTTGAATATAGTTCAAGTAAACGGCGTACGTCTGACACCGTATTGAATTTTTATGCATTAAAATTATACGAAAATAATCGGTGTTCCGAGACGAGCGAGTACTGGTATTTATTTTAAAAAGATGTGATGAAAAGACCGTGTGTTAGTTAATACGAGTGTACAGCGTGTTATTAAAAAGACAATAACGTGTGCGTATCATTCACAATCCCTTCCGAAAGCTACCCGAAAAGTCGTTACACCGCGCACTAGACGCGTTATTCATAGACAAATCGAATCTGGTTTCAATAGGTGTTTAATAATAGTAGTTTGTCATTTTTTTGTTATTCGCGGAGGACAAATAGTTGGACCGCGGCGAATGGAGTTTGACGATAGATCTTCGATTTTTATAAAGTACACAATAGGTTAGGTTTAAAATCGGTCGTTTACATGGAAAACCATCGACGACTTATCGTTTTATGTAATTATTTTTTATTTTAATATTATCTATAAACATGTTTTAATGTAAAAATAAAAATCGCCGATTTTCGAAAACGTTAGGACATGTAAGGAGTCCGACGAAAAATATATACAATATCCATATTATTGAACCGTTAACGCTGTTTGCGACGATGATCCGTAGTCCATCAAACCTTCGTCTACATACCATCACTGATTCAGTCGATTATTATTATTATTATTACTACTACTTTTATGAATTGATCTCGGGTTCGAGAATAAAAATCGAGTTTTCTCAAAACTCGTGTTAAACCGACATGTTTTTTTTTTTTTTTATCTTCATTATGAATAATTTCTGTGCCGATTTGAATTATTATTATTATTATTATTATTCAAAGTCGACGTGGGTTCGCCGAACGGCACGAGCAAAACTGATTAAACGCGGTTTCGTTTTTTTTTTGTTCTATTCGTGTCCCATCGTGTGCCGTGTGCGTGTTTTTTGCCGGTTCGCGATACGTGTAAGGACTTGGTGGTTGTGCGGGAGTAGCAGGGGACATAAACGCTACGAACTCGTGTAAAATGACAAATGACATTTGCGCTTATCTTTCGGGGTCGACCGACGACGGTGGCGGTTACCGGCCGGTGTCCCCGCCACAAACGACGGGCAGAAAAAAACAAAATGAAAATTAATAATAAACGTGACACACGTATGAACACGCCGCGAGTGCCTCTCGAACGCGCCGGCGAGCGTGCGGCGACAACGCCGGTGCAAGTGCGGCTTACGCTCATAAATTTAAATTACACTCGTATAAACACGAGATCGGCGGTGTACAGTAATTAGATGGCACAAGCCGCGTGCCACGGGTCTGTTTCGCGATACAACAGACGACGATGAGGCCACAAAAGAAAATATAAGAAGACGGAATCGCACTGGCAAAGAATGGTTTCGAAAGACAAAAAAAGAAAAAAAAAACGGACGATTCTTACCAAACAACGCATCAGAATTAAATGAATTCGTAAAAACATACGTTTCGAGCGTTTTATTATTATGCGGTTGTGACACGCGGACGATAGGAAAGTATGAGAGAGGGACAGAGGCTGGTGGCGGTGGATGTCGAGGAAATGGAACAAGCTGGATAGAACGAATCCGGACGAACGAAGCCGTATTATATGAGGTCGATGAGAAAAGAACGGCGATCAAAAGAAAAATAAAGCCGATTCGACATCCGATTAGACACAACGAGTTCATCGCCATCATCAAGGAAGGAAGAGTATGGACGTGTAAAACAACGCGAGAGAGACCGCGTAAATCTTCCAACGGACGGGTTTTTTACCTCTTACCAAGAACTAAAAATGACGGCGAGTGACGGACACGAATGGCTACAACGATGACATGGCTTGGCCTTTGGAAGCTGATGAGATCGGTGTACATTAATAGGTGGTGTGTGTACACGCACGTCCGTCCACACGATTCTTTTGACCGGTGGGGCCGGTCCCTTCAGTCCTGGCACGGGACAGTGTATTGTACTCGTTGTTGCGCTTGAACACAGCGTCTGAAAGGAACGTTTTGCTTTGGTTTCGTTCAATTTCCAGGAACGTATCGATGAGTCCTGTTTTTCGTGTGAAAAAACGCGTTAAAATTCCGTTTTTATTTATTTATTTTTTTTTTTTAATATAATTTTAAAACGTTTCAGTATTTTTCAGAAAATTTTTTTTGTTACGTACGGATTTAAATTATTGAAATCGGAATCCGAGACATCTTTCGACGAAACATAAAATCCCATGGTGTCGTGTATTTATCGTTGACATTGTAACGATTATAAATTCCGGGTAATCAAATAGTAGCTTATAACTCTCTCGCGGAGCATTTAATTTACATTCGCACATAAGTTAATTACGAAATTTTACATAAATAGAATTATATTATATTGTTGACGTGAATGTTATTGTTAATCTATACGCTATGGTATAAGGAAAATGCCGGTGATCGTAATATAATAACAATTAATTATAAATAATAATTATGAATACATATTACGACGGACCTCGGGTTAGGTTATGTCGTACAGAAATATCAAAATGTGTACTCGTACGCCGCATAATATATATTGTTAACGCGCAGAGATTCAGATTTATTTCTGAATTGCCATTTTCCAGACGATTTGAAAAGAAAAAAAAAAGACCCGAAAAGCGTGTGTTTTTATAACACTTTGCCGAGCGTAGGAAATCAGTGTTCTCGGCATTGAATAGAAAGGGATAAAGATAAAAATATACGAGTAATAGAAACGGCACAATGTCGAGATCGATGGTTCGTGTAAACTGTGGGAGTTAAATAGAATTCGGAATGAACGCGAATGTATACATACGTAGTTTAGGAATTACGCGTTTAGTCGAAAACACGAGACAGCAGGGATAGACTGGCGATTAAAGAGCGCGCGTTGAGGAGGAGAATATCGAGTGTAGTGGAACTGATTCACAAGGTAAGCGAGACAGTCGTGGAATAAAGAAGGACGATATTAAGGTCTGATGGAGTAGACAAAGAGATATGCGCGTTTTGTCTTCGACAAATCACGCAATCTTCCGACGAGATTGAAACGGGCGCGTGCAATAATAATTTCCTTTTCTCATTTTAAACCGTAGTCGTATAAAACGGTAATAAAATACGAATCGCCGTAATAAAGCGTACGGTTTTCGTGTACGAGTGTATAATATAACGCGCGTTAAAAGTCAACAGCGAATCATCGCGCCGTACTCGTTAATGTACGTATATACGAGTATATGAGAGTCTCGTCTCGCGAAACAAAACTTTATGTTCGCCTCTCGATCTCTCCGGGGTTGATGTCAGACGGAATTCCCGTCAGTACCGTTTGATGGACCGAGGTCGGATGACAATTATCGACGACCATTATCGATTTATATTCCACGATAAATGTCAGTTTATTACGCGCGCGTATACGATGTTTTTATAAGCAATTCGCTCCTCCGACACGCGCTTTTTTTTTTCTTTCTGCCAATAATCCACAACAACGGCATATATAATAACAATATACCTACGTGCAGGAATATCTGAAAGAATAATTGTGATGACGGAATGAAACTCTGTCTATTTGCGTAATGTACGCGCATCGTTATAATACGTAATAATACTCGTCACTCAATCGAATGATAACAAGTAATAATAATAATAATAATAATAATTAATCAATCCGACGACGGCGAACGCGAACTCGTGAACTCGAGACGAAAATAATCTCCGACAGTTCACCGAGATTGACGGTTTATAACGTCACAGCGTCATCGTCACGTTTATGAGATAGTCGTGCGCCGTGCCAAATGGCATTTAATCGATTCGGTCGAATTCGATGATAATATAATTACGGCGTTATAATAGCTATAAAAACGCAGCGGCGACGATTCGTTAGAAAAAAGAAAAAAAAAGGAATGTTAATAATACATATTATGTCTGTTTTCATAAAAAAGACTAAACCCGAAACCGTTGAAAAATTCCATATAAATATATAGAATTTTTTTATTATTATTATTATTATTATTATTCATTGTAAGATACTATTTGGAAAAAGGAATTTTTCTTAAAAAACAAAAAAAAAAAAAAATACAAAGAAAACACTCGAGGAGTAGAGTATTTTTAATTTAAGTAGGTGTTTAATACGCGTGTATGTCCTATATATAATAATTGTACAACTACATATACGGACAACGCGATTCCATTTTAGCAACGAAGAGAGAAAAAAAACCCAGATTGGACACCACTGACCGAGGAGATTTCAAGTTAAACCCGATTAGAAGCCAAATATTGAAAAATATACTATCACAGCTTACACTCGTCGCTCCAATTAAAGCGTTTTTATTTTGGGGGAGGAGGTACGAGAAATAAGTCATCGCATTTTGCGTAATTAATAGAGGTACGAATCAAAAACTATTTTTTAACACGTTTTTTTTTTTTGTTATTTAAAATGTTTTAACTCTACGCGCAGCGAACCGTATCCAATTTAAACGGCTCTGTGTAAACAGCTGTCTAAAACACGTTTGAAGTTGATGAATTTGTAATAATTCAATATTAGGGGAGGTCTACGGTAAACAAGAAAAAAAAAATCACCACGTGGTGTACGGAACGAGATAGTTTGGGGAAAGAACTTCTGACCTATTTTCGATCAATCGTTGCGCGGGAATCGTTCGTTATAAAAACATTTACTTTTTTTTATTATTATTATTTGGTCGTTGTTTTTTTTTTTAGTCAATCCTAATCGTAATTTATGCGATTTTAAAACGCGCGCGCACGTTTTGTATATTTGCGTTTAAATGTTTGCTCCGAACACACACATTTTTTTTTTGTATCATTTGTCCCGCCGAATCGAACGACGACGATCGTGCAGGCACATCGCTCGACATATTGTCATTGCGCGATTTTCATATATTAACATATTATTATATGATATTCGTATATTACATGCGTGGCACGTGAATTTCCGATACGAATAAACATTAGGACGTGGACAAATCGAACGAGTTGGATATGACATCATTACGTCGTGCGTGTATATATATATAGGTATCGCGTAATATAATATGTATGCTTTTAAAAAAACCCCGCCATTTCGTGGCCCCGGAGTTTAGCGTTGTAGAAGTCTGGAATTTCGCGTTTTCAAATCGAAACAATAGCGAAAGACGTTACGAATTACTCCGTCTGCCGTACACAAAACGTTTGTACAACATGGTATTTGAATTTATCTGCACACTATAATGTAAACTCACACGAATACCCATAATACGCATTGTCACTGTCGATCGAACAAGAAGTCGTTGACTCATTGGATATTATTAACGCGAGCTGATTTGAAATCGTTGCGCTGCGATCGACGTACGGAAAATTAAAAAACTTCGAATTTTCTGTTTGGAATTTGAAATTTCTTTCTTTTTTTCTTTTTTTTTTTTCGTTATTACGAAAATTCCATTTACACGAGCGAAATAATATTTTTGTTTCCAATCTGTTTCAAAAATAAATGCGCATTTTAAGAGTTTACGTTTGATTGTACGCGTAAAACAAACACAAATCGTGTAAAAAAAAATAAACGTCATACTGAAGCTTCGCAAAACGTCCCCCCATCGGCGCTGATAATTCTTTCGCTTCTTTTATTTTATCGATATTTTCCCGTCCATATTCGCGGTTTAGTTTTCGTACAAAAACAATGCGTCTCTGTTCGCGAACAGTTTCGATTTTAAAATGTTCAATACGAAATCCAATAATCCGTGGACGTAAAGTCATAAGATATAGGTTATATAATGTAGTCGTATAACCGGGTAACGGACACTCGATTTTTCTAAGGAGTCTAAGCAGATGATTGATCGTCTGAGTGTGTGCGCATCATAGAAACATTTAAATTCGTCTTATTTGTAACCGCATTCGAAGATCATTTTTCAATAATATTTCAATCCGATAAAATTCGAACGCGCACATAAATATAGTGAAACGAATTTGGATTCTGGAACAAAAAAAAAAAAAATATTTGGATTTATCTATTTTAAATGTTATTATTACGTCGACATTTAGTTTTGTTATTTTAATCTAAACTACACGGGTATAATAAAAATCGAAATGTAAACAGTTTTACATTTTTCAACATTTGTTCCAACGTGCATAAAAAGAAATATAATTTAAACATTTTAAGAAGGATATGACGAGTTTGAATCTTTTGCTGGAATTTCGATACATTGAAAAATAAACCACTTGTTCCTTTACTTATAAAAATAAATTGTTTATTTAATTCTCGTACAATAGTATATTTTATTTTTTTTGAAATATTTTTCCTCCAGTATTTTATTAACTATACCTATGCGATTTAAATTGATTAAATTAAAAAATTCTTTCGATTTAAAAAAAAACCGGCATACACTTATAAATAAATGTATACAGGAATCGGGTCTATTTCGGTTTGTAAAGAGAAAAAAAAATTTATTTGGACAGTGTGTAATTTTTTTATATTGAATCCACTGAAAAATATATATCGTATAATCCATTAAAAAAATAAATAGTTAATAATTTTTTTTTAAGTAATTTTTTTTTGTACATACACCTACACGATTTTAAAGTTTAAAATTATCATTAAAATATTGCCAAATTTTTTTTTGTTTCGTATTTTACCGAAATTTCGTTGAATTATTACGCATAATCGTTAAAAAATAAACCCCTTTGTTCAGTGACGTAAATGTGTACGTTATTTTTTTTTATACAAAATAACGATGTACATTACACTGTTCTTTTTTTTATTTATTTATTAGCAAAAGGGGAGACAGCGAATTCCGACGAAAATATTACTAAAAAAAAAAAAAACACTGTATTCCGTATTTTTCGACAGGTTATTATCGTTTATAGAAATCTCGAATTATAATTTTTTTTTTAATATAATACAACCCGCGATAGCGTTTTTATATTTTTATGAAACGTTTCGATGGTCAGACTATCGCGCGATTACGACGGCTCACTGCTTTATTAACGCTATGTGATATACGTACGTAATTACGATACTTCGTACTTCAGTAAATAGTAATTAATAGTTTTAATTAGAATAACTGAAATAAACCTATACTTTGCCAAAACCTAAATAATAATAATAATAAACAATTATTATAATCGAATTTCATAAACCACACACACACACACATGTTATTCGAACGAAATTATAAATTTATAAAATATTTAAACAGAATTAATTTCTCATAAGGAATTTTATAATTTTTATTACACGCGCGTAGCACGCAAAATTTAAAATCCAGTCTTAAAAAAAGAAAAAAACGACAGACTACTATTAATGGGGTGTCGATACAACGACGTTTAATTCAACTCGTTTATCGATACAACTCTCAAATCCAATACGCGCGCATCGAAAAGTATTGAAAATCCGTATTCATTTATTTCTCCGAGTGATTTAAAAACCATTCACCAATACGAAATTTTTTATAAACGTGTCCGCAGTATTCGTATATTGTACGCGCGGTTTTGAAATTTTTCTATGTGAAAACGTCTTGCGCGAGTTCGGTTTATACCTCACCGTTTCAAATATTCGAGAGTCGATCCACTCAAAAACTCGTGTATAAATTTATAATAAAAAAAAAAAACCGTACGTTTCCAGCGATTTTCGTCTGCAAACGCGGCCATTATATGTATAACAAAATAACGCATTATGTCTTATCCACTGGAACAATATACGTTTCGTTCGAAAATGATTTCGGGAACATTTCGCGGTCGTTTCACGGGTGATTATAGACTTGTACTACCGGCGTTATAACATCGCGAAACCTAACGCATAAACGGGAGGCGGTTCAATATAATATTATCGCGAAATAACCGAACGCTATTCTGCGAATTATATTCAGTGCACTCCGCGCGTATAGTGTCTTGAAGTTTATTTGACGAGAGCAAATAATGTACAATAAATGATATATATGTACATCTGTTTAAACGAAATTTCGATAATTTCAACTCTCTCGGTATAGATTTCCAAACTCCACCGCAATCGTATCAACCCGCGAGACCCCGCGGAATTCTCTAATACGGCCCGCGGGCGCTCTCGTTAATTTATTTAGGAAAAACAATTTTTTTCAACACTCGGCCAACATTCGTTATAAACCGTCATCGCGTGATTTTTATACGAAAATCGTAAAAAAAAAAAAAAAAATTTACCAAACGCGGACAATTCCGGTCTCTGTTCCACCGTTACGCGTAAATTTTTACGCTTTTTCGAGACGATATAAAAAAAAAAATCCCGTGCAAAATTGTTGAGTGAGAACGTCTTGAGACGCGCGTAAATAATACACGCACCTACCACGTTTCGAGCAGTTTTACAATCAAACGCTAATCGTTACACGACCGTTTTAGTGAAACAACAATCCGTTCATAAATATTTGTCGGTCGCTCAGGACTCTATAGTCGCCGTCGTTCCACACGATTTCAAACGACGAATAAGACGCGAAACGAACGAAAAGTTTAACACACGAGATGTGTACGACGAATCAACGCAACGGCGTATTTTACAGCAGGAGAAAAATGGAAACGTGCAAAACCTTTGGTCGTCGGTACGTCAAACCACTTCCTATTTTATAGTTTTTTTAATACAATTATATCGGGACAGAACAAATGTTCAACAACAAGAAAAAAAAAATTAATATTATTTCCAGGGAAATATCTGTATATTTTTTTTTAAACAAGAGTCATGTGGCGTAAATACTACCCACAAATAAGTTTTTTTTTTTTATTTATTTATTTTCACAATGAGACATATTCGCATTTATTAAGTCCGAAAATAACTTTTGCTCCGTCGTAAATAAAGTTCACGTTGACATTTAAAAAAAAAAAAAAAAAAAATCGTTTTCTTCGTAACATTTTAGCAGTACGTCTAACGAGTTTTCCGCTTTAGCCGTCACGGAAATTTCCCAACACGGATTTCAATTCGGTCAAGTTGTTACAAAAATATATATTCAAAAAAAAAAAAAACACGAATATCGTAAAAGCCACGAGGCCCTTTTTTTTCCTCCCCGTCGCCACAGTTCATATAATATAATAATTGTCGTCGTTCGTCATTCTATTCCGTGTCCTACAGGGACGCCCAATGTCGAAAAACGTATTTCAGAAATTGTTACAATAAAACAACACCCGCGTGAACAATACGACGACGATTAACCGCCCACTCGTCCGCGAACAACGTACAACACACACACACGACGCGTAGAATAATATAAAATTTTTAAAATTTATACAGTTCGTGTATAACGCGGAATGTACTTCAAATCGACAAACGTTACACGTTCGTTAACATCCACTGAACGAGTTGGATTTTTCAATGAAAATCGCGTGCCTACAACGTAATATATATTTACAAAGGAATCTGTCACGAAAAAAATTATTGTTATTGTTACGCGATTACATATATATATATGTACGGTGGTTTAGGGCGTTGTAAACAGAACGGGATTGAGTGTTGTCAGGGCCGGTTTTACAATATATAACATATCATTTAGAGCAGTGGTTCTCAAACTTTTTTTCCCATTTTGATACGTTATTTTATGAGTTATCAATGAGTAGCGGCACGCTTCGGATAAACGTGATCTGATTTTGCCATAAACTCGGTACTCTCACACCGGGAATCAAGCACACGTTTCACATAAAAACTGTGTGCATTTAAAATAAATACAATTATAACACGTACAGAATTTCTTTTATATTTTTCCGAATTGTTTTTAATAATCAAAACGATATTTAATAAAAAAATAATTATTTCCGTTAAAAACGCAAAAAGAAAAAAACTACGTCGGAGAGAACGAATATTTGACACACGGACAACGCGCTATGATTGTTCAGGTTCATCCGCGAAGGACAGAACTTTATTCCAACATGTATTCGACTGGATGAACTTCAACCACGGAATAGGTGTCCTCGGAATTAGTCGTTTATTTTTTTTTTTTTTTTTAATAGAACCCACTTTTTATGTATTCCGGAATCGCGTCATCTGACGGATGAACGTGCATTGCGGTCCTTAATATCGCGTGTATAGCGCCTGATATCAATTAATTAATAATAACAAAAAAAATTGTAATAAAACGAAAGAAAAAAAAACGGCGTAATTTGGACGAAAGAACGAAAAATCAATATATTTACACGCGCACTGGTACACAGCTGGTTGAAAATATTATACGTGACGACGGAGCCCTGCAAATATTATGCCAATGCGCTCTTTTCCCTTCTCACCCCAAAAAAACAAGTGAGAGAGAGAGAGAGAGTCGTTTTCGGTTTTCGCCGCGCTCTCCATCGTAAGTCACCGGAACGGATCCGCGGTTTTCATTTATAATTCTCCGCTTTTGGCCAGTGACTTGGGTCAAAAGATGAAATCAGAGGGTCCGTATTAAACGTGTATTGGAATTCTGTAAAGCTCACCTAATCCTCGACAATGCTCGTTGGCCAAAAACGTGGATTACCACTAAAACGTCCGCGTTTTCTTCTCTAACAGCCCTCGTCCGTAAAAAAAAAAAAAAAAAAAAACTGTTTTTTTTCCCTCCAGTCTTGTTTTGTTCTCTATTTCGTGCTTTCTCTCGTTTCTAGAAAATGCGTTTTTCTTTTCTCATCTTTTTTTACACACCGTATAATAATAATAATAATAACACACGCAGTAACATTTATAAAACGCTACGTGCGGCGGCGTTCCTTGCAACGGTTTCGGTTGGTCAACCGAAGAGCGCGTACCGTTTTATCCAAGTCGTCTGTTGAAATAATTATTGTACACGCGTACGCGCAATTTTTTTTTTTTTTTTTTTTTTTGACCATTTGTCAGTTTTTGAAATGATAGAAATTTCTGGTTTAAATTTAAACGCAAAACTAAATGTATATCGTCGCAAGTGGTGTAAGAATAGAAGTTAGTGAAAGGCCGATGATTCGCGGAGAAACACCGCGATAGCCTAAAAATTAAAAAAAAAATAATAACTATGTATTTAAATCGTCGAAAATAATAAAAAATTATATTCGCGATTTGAAACGAAAATTCTATGGTAAAAATGTTAAAAAATGCTGAGAAAATTGATTGGACGTTTCGAATGAAAAATTGCCTTCACTCAACAAGAGCTCGAAAATGAACGAGAAAAAATGTGAAAATTAAAATCTCTCAATGTCACGATCCCCGTTCATTTGGCGGAACAAAAACCAAACTAAATATTCAATCATTATTAGCAAAAAAAATAAATAAATACACGAGTGTCGTAGTCAATAGTCTTTCTTGAAAACGATAATTTAGTGAAGCCGGCAAAGTAATCGGGGGAAACAAAAAAAAAAAAAATAAAATAGACTATCATCCAATAGAGTGAACAGTATATTTTATCCTTATTTCTAAACTGACATTTTAATACGAATCACAGTCCTGTTAAGCGTCGACGGTCAATAAAATGTATACGCTTAAATTTAAAAATGTTAATTTTAACGTTAGCCGTTGAATTTATATGTTAAAAAAAGAAAAAGTATTTGATGAATTGAAGCTGGAATAAGGAGAATACGAATTCACGACTATAAAACAAGCGTAATTTCGTTTTAAAAGAACCGTATATACTTTTACTATGATTTATATAAGAATTGAACAAATATTTGCCTCGACAATTAAATTCAATTTAATTAAAATAATTAAATTGATTTAAATGATTTGAATTCGTTGTTTATTAAATACACTTATTTTCTCTTATAGTCAACAACTGTTTAAAATGTCGAATTTCTTTATATATAACGATGATATGACGGGGAAATAACAAAAAAAAAAATGATTTCGAAAATTTATAATTGTGTGTGTGTTGGTCAATTGAAGCACTACCAACAATAATCACATAAAAAATATTATATTAAATCAGTCAATTTTATTTTATCACAGTGCAGATTATAGAAAAGTTATACCCCATCGCGCTTGTCCCTTATATTCGTGAGTTATTCTGGTAATCGTTGTTTTCTAAAATATTTTGTGTTTTTTTTTTTTTATATCGTACATATTATAAGTGTTTTTCTTGCTTTCATTCGTATTTACCTCGCGCAATATTATAGCTTTTTTTAGTTCGGATTACCATCATACTTTTATTAGTATGTATTCCGCGGTGCCCAAACACTCGTCCGTGTACACACCGTAGTGACTGCGCTATAAATCGCATGAAATCAGTGGGAAACAGTTTTACGTGGTCGTTTTTATCCTTTTTTGGTATTCCGAAGAAAATTGTTTTACGCACACAGTTAGTAGAAACAATGACGTTTCGTACGGGAAGAATTAATCCCGCAAATGACATCACACACATAATTAAAATTTTACTATGCGACAAATGCCTGATGCGTAATATATACTCGCAAATGCGAGTACACCGATTCGTTACAATTTGATTTTTTCACTGTAAAGTTGTGCACAATGTCGTGTAAGTACACGTGATATTCTCGAGACAAGAGGACTTTTGAGTCGACTCTATAGAGAATATTTCGTTTTATGCGCATCGAGAATTCCAAGGATACAATTCCAGGCATTTTTTAAGCGTTTTATAGATTTTTAGTGCTATTTTTTTTCGGTTTCAGTGCTAATTTTTTTTTTTGCTAACACGCATATAACATTTTTGTGTTTTTCATAAGTCACGTAATTTAAAAAAACAAGACCAAAGTAAAATACTCACATCGCCATTTCTTTAGATGTTTTATATATTACATTTTTTTTTTGTCGCTACGTTTAGACCAATAGTATTCATAGATTGATAATGTCCAAAATATGTCATTTTTCTGTATTTAGTAAACGTTTTTCCTATAAATATAAGAATTGTGCCATATGTGGCACAGCATGCAGTGTAGGGTTAAGGTATATTTAAAAAAATTATTTTTGTTTCGCTGCGCTCATATTACAGCGCATGTTGCAGTACATCTACTTTTGAGCGGTACGAAATCCGCCCACCAGCAGTAACGGTTCGAAATATATGAGAAGAGAAAGTGCGAGAGCAAAACGTTTTTGCGGATAACCAAAACGTGCGAACATTTATATTTACGAACTCCGCTTTGATAAACTTTTCGAACGTAAAAATCGCGCATAATAATATACTTCAAAAAGATCAGCACGCAAGAGACGTATACGTGTTCATAATGACGGAATAATATGCACGTCGTATATAAGACATCTGCGGGGACGATTTAATTTAACACGATAACAATTGTGTGTACGAATCGTTTTGAAATTCCAAATGTCTCTTTTTTCTTCGGCTGTATTAAGTCGTACCGATTATATATATATTATTGTTGTCTTCTATATGTTATGTTCGACGTACACGTAATTTTAACGTCAAATAATTTTCCCCTTCGCGGCGTTTGCCGTCGATTTCGCTCGGACGGTCACGACGTATTATATACACGCGTGTGCTCGGTTCATCGTATACACTCGTATACACACGTATATTGCGACATGTCTGCAGGATTAGGCAAACGTTTGTTGAAACCATATTCATGTATATATATATATATATATATTGCTGCTGTTGCAGAATCTTCACGTACTGGAAACACTACGGACAAACGGGCCTTTAATCAGTCCAGTAGATATATACTGTCAATCGACAATCGCGATTCCACGTCTACATCGGAATGAGGGGGGAAAGGGGAACCGCTGTAAGATACGAGGCAAATCGCCAAACATATTTAATTTATATATGGTTTATATATAAATATATATATATAATAGTGATATTATTTTATTCATTATTTATATATAAATATTTTATATGTATATATATATATATATTTAATATAAGGGCATTAGGTATTAGCTGAAATCGTGCGCCACTAGCGTGACTTAACTAAAATAAATGCCGACCAAACTCGCTCACGTGTAACGAAACACGAGAAAATATTTTTTTATTACGTAAGCAATATTGTAAAATAAAGTACCAGTGTCGACGAATCCAGGGAAAATTTTGTTTTCCAAATATTAAAAAAAAATTCAGATATCGTTTATAATTGTTCGATGGCGATAAGTTTAACGTGACGGCCCCGTGTAGAGCCGAGACCAACAGGAAAAACAACGAGAAATATTTACCCGGCAACGACGAACGCCGCAGCCGTTTTATAATTTTAAATACTACGGGTAAATTTTAGATGACGGCCCCGTAATGATCTATCACAAACACGGCGACTACTCGTATGTTATTCCGCGACGTTGCAGCCAGGGCCGGCGTGAGATACGGGCGAACCGGGCGGTTGCCCGGGGCGACATTTTTATCGTGGCGCTATAGAGCATCAGACAGACGACCATCAGAAATTCGGACACTCTCTTCGTTTTCAGTCAAAACGCTGGTCATTTATTCTAAATCCGATCACGCTCCGAAATAGCGAAATGTTGTGAAAATATTTTGAATAATTAAGAATCACCGTGTACTTAGAACGTGCTCTTTACACTTTGTGTAAAGAAATAATAATACACGTTTATCGATAATCGTTTTCGATTTGTTATTTTGTCCAGAATTTTATAAATATAATTCGTTTTGAACAATACCTATATGTATTTTTTATATCGAATATTTTTTCAAGGGCGCCTTATAAAAATTTGCGCCCGGGACGCCATAACACGTCGGGCCGGTTCTGATACTATAATATAAAGGATTAATGATATCACGTTTTCGTTTTGAAAATTCCGGGCGATTGCATGCTGGAGGGGGAGGAGGAGCAGGGGCGTACTTACTTCATCCCTTAGGGGGGGAGGCGAATAGAAAAAAGGGCCCGTCGAATCTGTTGCCAACTTAGAATTATCGAAAAATTATATAAAAAAAATAAGTTTTAATTAAAAAAATGTTTTATGACATTTAGTTTTAGTTCGATTAATTTTAGTTGTCAGTAGATATAGGTACATACACAAGTATCTAGGGGGGGGCGATCGCCCCCCCCCTTGTATACGCCCCTGGGGAGGAGCGAGTTGATTGAAACGCGACGATTGACCGAGAACAACGCGGACCGCGTTACACCTCTCTCCTGAAGCGCGTCGGCTTCACACGGAATTTCGTCCGGGAGAGACTACGGCGCGGGTCTACGGTTTAATTTATATCGGATCTGCGAACGGAAAGAGTTTTGCTGGGTGAATTTCGCGTCCGTTGTTACGCGGTTTTGTTTTTCGACGCGTACAATGTTCCGCGAAAGCGGTCATCAGCGCGACCGTTTGCCATTGTGGCGCGCGACCGAGTCGGCTTTATTTATTTATATTGTGCGCCTTTTTGTACGGCAGCCGTCGCGGCCAAACGGGGGCGCGTACTTTATGTTTTCATCGGCGGCGAAATAAACTCGTTTCCGCTGTCTCGTCGACGCGTACGGAAATTAACGCGATTCGCATTCGATTCGCAACAAAAACGACAACGGGTGGATGGGCGAGACCTTTGTGTTGTTATTATTATTATTATTATTATTCGCCGCGTATAAACACAATGCAATTACCATGAATACGCTCGCGCCGCGACTTCTTGCGGTTTTCTCCAAAAGAGATGTGTCACATCGCACAATAATATATTTCAACTTTGCCCATAATACGGCCGCGCCGCGTTGTTTTAAACGCGAAATCCGCAACGTTTTTTGTGCACGACGACAACTGCAACGGAACCCAAAAAGCACTCCGGCTTATCACAGTCGTTTGTATTGCGTAATACACGAGTACACCGCGCGTTTCGTCGTTTTCCGACTCGAATCTCGCCGTATTTCATATATATATATATATATATATATAATATGTATTATGACACGCGATAATTAACGTAAAATATTTTATGCGGTTTTACGGACTTTTGACAAAAAAAAACCGGAGAGATAACGCGCTGAACGTTCGAACGATTGGCCAATGGGTTGGATGGAGGAATAGCCGATGGGCTATGGGAATGAGCGGTTACGGGGATTCGATGTGGAGTGCGCAGAATGGATATGCGGAATAGCTGCGCTTTTGCCGGACGAAAAAGCGAAGAGAATGACGGACGAATTGATTGACGATAATATCCGATTATTATTATTTATATTGTAACGTTCGAATCGTATTGGGTTTACATTTTATTTAAACGTTTTCTTTTTTCTTCTTTCGTCGAGTTTTTTCAAGCAATAAATAAATCGCAACCTGTTATGGCGTAATCAATTGGTTTTGTACACCTTAAAAACGGTTAGTAAACGCTCTTCGAATTTTTTTTTTTTTTTTTAATTACACCAACATCGATTATTACGTTTAAATTTGTTTAAGAATCCCGATAACAAGGCGTGTTATCGAATATACCGTGAAAACTAACGAGTGTAATCGATTCGAAAACTATTATAAATCCTTTTAAAAGAATTCTATTTTTATTTGTATTATTGTAAAAGTGTTATTTACAATACTGATATCGTATTATTATTATATTATATTACGCGTTAATTTACGATCGCGACGCTATTGTCTCTTCTGTATTATACGGTTTTCATTGCACGTATTGAAATAATTTACGCAAACATTATCGTTCATTATTTGACCGGCGCAAACAACTATACTGTCATCGGCAAACACTACGATTTCACTCGATCACTACGTATTATTATTATAATGTATGCGAGCAATTTTCAATAAAACATTTGAATTAAAAAAATATCGAAGTCCTCGGTAATTTATGTATATATGACATTATCGGTTATGAGAGATTTGTGAAACTTATATAATAATTATAATATATTTATATGTTATTGGACACAACAGCATGTATTATTACGGGGACGATAAGTGGACTTTTGGAGGAAAAATATTGCGTAGAATCGCCGAAATTCCAGTGACAACCGTTTCATGACTATGTACGCGGATATATTTTTTAAATCGCCGATAGTAATTGATTTCTCGAGTTTATTTAAATTATTAGTTGTACGAGTGGTTTTATAGTAATTTATTACGCATTAAATGAATACAAAATCGAACACTAGAACAAAGCGAGCCATTAATTGAAAACGAAAATTACGTTATATAACTATACGACGAACATTTTATAATATAACGAACGATTAAAAAAAAAAAAAAAATGCGAAATTCAATTTATACGACGTGTATAGCGAA
The DNA here is from genome assembly GCA_032441825.1 of Chaetogeoica ovagalla. Lineage (NCBI taxonomy): Eukaryota > Metazoa > Arthropoda > Insecta > Hemiptera > Aphididae > Chaetogeoica > Chaetogeoica ovagalla. The sequence continues at coordinate 4,850,317 of CM063735.1, forward strand.
CAAAATGGAGTTACCGCAATCAATACAGACAGCAGCAGCTGTAGTGGCGCCGCCGAATTAAAAATTTATGTTCTTTCGGAAAGAATTCTGCATTTACAATAACATTCGTTCAACTATAAGAAAAAACGTTTTGATTATTCAAAATCAGTTATCTAAATTAAATAAAACACGCGGTATTCGTTTTCCACAACCACGCATATATATATATAATTTGATTATTTACCACACTGAAATATGCGCCCGAAATTATATTTATTATTATTATTATTATTATTATTATTATTATTATTATTATTATTACTATTATAATTTTTTTTTAATGTCCATACCCGTAGTCTGTAAAATATTATTTATAATTAACAGAGGAAAATTCAATCGGACGATTCGACAACGATGTTTACAATATATAATTATAAATTTGACGCGTGAGACATTTTCTGCAATATTTGAATAACGTCAAATGTAGTAAAAAAATAATACAAAACACTATTTAGCAGTGTACAGTATATTCACGGCGTTTTAAACGTTGAACTATTATTATTATTATTATTATTATTAATTATTATTAATTATTACACTTTAAACTAATCAATGACCATTATTGTTAGATTATGATCGATGTTTTCGAATCATTCAGCCGGGCAAATAGGAAAAGTGTGCCGAGGAATTTGCATTTGACACTGACGACAACTGAATACACCACACTACACACACACACGCGTAGAGAATATATTATATCGCGCGTCGTGTTATTACCGAACGAAAAATTATAATATCCGAGCGTATCCGTACGTAAATGTATACACGAGTACGGTAAATATTAAATACTACTGCCATTTGGTTTGGTATTTTATTGATATATTCGTGGAATTAAAAAAAAAAAAAAAATAATAAAAACAATACGGTATAATTGATAAACGCGTTGTACATATATACACCGCGTATTTTATAATAACATATCGTTTTAAACCCGAACATTTTATTAAAACGTTTTAATCGATATAACGCTTTTATATATTTTATTTTTTTTTTACAACCGCGTTTACGGTATATTTATTTTGTCGTCCTTCTAATTGAATTGTCTTCTTTTTTTTTTCTACTCTTTTCCGTTTCACAAAACCGGGATTTAATTTTTCCTCGGGTTCAGTGATACACTGCCATACGTACATATATACGTAGTGCGCGGTTGGCGCGTTGAAGATAAGCCGCAAAAGTTTCTCACGTATGTAACTGTTATTATACGTACGCAAACACTGGCACGTAAATGTATATATTTTACCCTTTACATACAGTCGGCAGATTTAATTTAAATATATTATTATTATTATTTACGTAAGGATTAGAAAATTATCAGCACTGGACACACACAACAACGTACGGCTATAGAAATCGTTAGCCTATAAAGTTTATAATATTTGTAACGTATACACGTATTAATAACGCCCCCCTTCCCCCCATTCGTCGGACAAAGTCCTCTCGTTTACCGCAAATCAATTTCTATTTTTTTTCTCTCTCTCTCTCACACTTAAAGAATTGAATCTATCGCTTACCGTTGTACTGCGCGTCTTTTTAACGGCGAGCAAACGCTCAGATTTTAAAAGCAATAGCGAAATCCGTATTGGAACGATGTGCGAGCGTTCTCGTAGCTCGTATAAGGAAACACGTATAACGCGAAAGCGAAAACTCCGCGTGCCACTACATTGTGACATTTGGAAAAATCGATTACAATGTATATTTACGGAAATAAACAGCGTTTTCGTAGGCGCATTGAGGTTCCACGAAAACGGAGGGAAAATATACATATTTACATTGCAGACTGGAATTCCTTAAATATAATTTAATGGCACACACAAGGGAGAAAAATTACGCGTGCGAAGAGGTGAAGTGTAACATTATACGTATAAAAAAGGCATAATGTCTTATTTACTACGCGAGTTTATAAGATAGTTTATGTTCAGCTATTAAATACGTTTTTATAGTTTACCTATATGTAATTCGCAAATTTTTAACGAATTTCGGTGCCCGTCTTCTAATTTTCCCGAAACAATTACAATTTGTAACGGTTACGTTTTTAAAAACCTCTTTCAGCGGCGTTCAAAACTATTTTATCACGTATATATATATATGCGTGTGTATGCGTATTTATCAAAGTAATTTCTTAGGCTTTTGAAAGGTTTAGACGAAATTCTAAATTTTCATGATCTTGCGTGTTAAAAATTGTTAATCCTTCGTCTCACTCTCAATTCGCTCCTGCACAGCGCAGCGTTGGATAAGGTAGGTCAAATAAATGTGTGTGTAAAAAATTAACTGAATTCGTCGTTGCAGTGAAACGGTGGAAAAAATCGTAAAACCCACTCTAACCGTGCACGGTCCGGCGATTGTGTAAAAAACGAACCATAATAAATATAAATATAATTTTTTTTTCCCTCTCTCCCGTTAACGCGTTTATCAGAGTGAACACTACGGTAGATAATATTGAAATATTATCGGGTGCTGCCCGACGATTTTTTTATATATCACCGCGGTAAATTGATAAAAAGCCGTACGTACGTCGATTGCGTCGTTCGTAAATCACCGCGGCGAGTCCGCAGAGTAGAATGGTTTTCGGACGAAACGCGACCATACACCGACGCCAAGAATCCTTCGTATACGTATGTGTTCCGCGCACGATTAAATAATATTATAATATGTACACGAGACGTTTTCGTTCAGTCGTCTGTTCGTTGAATACAACACGGGATTTCGCGTCCGTTGAATTAACGTGTCTCGCGACGATCGTTTCACGGTGCCTTGGGTGAATAATACGCAACACGTTTAGTCTGTTGGACGAGACGAGGCGGGGAAAAAAACGACGTTTTCGATGATAGAAAACGCGTGTTTTACGACGACGTCCATACACGCGTAAAGTGAACGTAAAAGCAGTCGGTGAATTTTGTTTTTCAAATAAAAACACACAACTAATACACCGTCAATAGTCGTAGTGGATCAAATGAAGTAGGGACGCGGTTATAGAATATTATATCATCCAATCCAATATTTGATGGTAAGTATACGTTCCGTCCTCCCAAAAAAAAAAAAATCTCTTTATGACTCAGCCTCGAGCAATTTTATACCGCGCGTACCTATATTGGTTCGTATAAAACTAAAATCGCTTATATTTGTAAAAAAAAAAAGTTTACATCTACGCGAGTTCAAAGAAACAAAATGGACAAAAAAAACTTATTTATTCTAATATATATATATATAATAAAATATGTACGCTTAAAAATAATGTAAATTCGTTGTCCGGTATCGGGGCATATTTTAATATATACAGTAAGTGGCAGTAATGGTTCCACAGTGAGTGGTGAGACTGATTGCCGCACACTCGTTCGGAATCCCTATATTATGGGTTTCACATGGGCTACGACAAAATCGGATGATAAATGAAAGTTTAGAAGTGTTCGAGGGGAAGATATATCATGGTTCAAAGGGAAACAGCGAACGAAAAATGTGAAATACGAAAAAAATGAAGAATTAATAGACCTGTATGATGAAACGAAAATTCGCGATATCTTAAAAAATATGAGAATAAGTTGAGCTGGGCGTGTTTGGAGACCAGAAGGACTAATCGGACAAACAACAAAATGAAAACCCGCCAACACTAAGGCACTCAGATGACGGCCAACGTAAATATGGGCACACAGAAAGATTTAAAGACTGTACAATTCTACAAAACCAATGTCATAAAAATAATAAACTTTTATTGCGTATACGTATTGTGACAACTGCGTTGTCATCTTTAGCGCGATCCGACTACTTATTAAACCGTTAGATGTTATATAATATATTTGTTCAGTTTATATTTCCAATGATGTCACCGGAAAACGGCCGCATCGGTTGCGGCTACCGCAAGCCTATGCTACCGCCATCTGGTTCACAAAAAATTAATTTCAATAATGAATTTCCTAATGGACTTAAGTCCCAATTTAACAATTTACTTTTATTTTTCGACACTTCTGTTGCTTCTCTTATGTTTAATACTTTATAATTATTTATATTATTCAAGAGTTTTGCTGATTTAATACTATAACGTTTAGTGTTCAATAAACGTTTTGTGGTGACCTCATCGGAGATATAAACTGTATAAATACGGGTGTATAGGGTCTAACGGTCTAGTACGGTAGTTGATTCGCGCTGAGGATGACAACTCAGTCGTCGAAATACGTATACGCAATAAAAGTATATTATTTTTGTGTTTATGTGTTTATAGTGTATGGTATAAGACAGTTACAAAAGTTTTCAAGCATATTTTACTAAGGTTTAAAGACATTAGTATAAGGAACGTTGAAGGCACTACAAAAGCAGGAAAAATAGAGGTAATATGTTGCTGCGGCAATAGAACTGAAAGCCTGTAATAAGCGCAGAAGGAGGTGCAACGTAATATTGACTTTTGATTCATAAATATGTATGTCCAGTATATTTTATGAGTTATACAAATATATTTTTAAAATAAAAACACGAATATACTTAAAAAACTTATTTAATATGTATTTTCAAAGAATTAATAATCTATCGTTAATTAAATTACAGGTGTAGTAGGTATGTAACGCGATTACGGAGCAACACATTTTGCAATTGCTACTATAGTGAAGGTACGCGTTATTTCGAAGAAAATATAAAGTGAAGGGATTATAACACTGAATATTAAAGTTTTTTGTGCATATTTAAACGTTTTCTTGGTCGACGTTTTGAAGGACGGTGGCGTTTCCTCCCCCTCCCGTTGCCAAAGTTAATTGAAAAACGCACTCACGGTCTGAATATCGTCCGACCGCGGTTTCTGGCTAAACACTATGCGAACAACAGCTTTTGAGGATGAAAACGAATCACTTTCTCTCTCTCTCTCTCTTATTAATGTTTTTGAAGGATTTGTCGGAAGGTTTGTGAGACCATCGCGTTGGAACAACAACGAAAGACAAAGTGTGACAAAGACGTGCGAAAAACGTATACAACATAAATTACGCAGCTCTAACGAACTGACAAAGATAATGGTTGTGGTAAAAAAAAAAATATAACTTCAATTTTATTTGATCGCCCGAATAGCCGATTTATCCTGTACGCGCATCTAACCTATATTCCGTTCCTGTAAGATTCCGTGAAAACGCGATTTTTTTTTTTTTAATTTTTCTGCATTCACCGCGGATATGTATTTGATAAAATCGAGTATATTTTATGTTCCTTATAGTCAACCAAACGGCTGCGCTAAATTTAATAGGAGATAGTGACCCGGGTAGTGTTATAGTCTAAAACGATTTTCCGAAAGACACGGACATCTTCGACAAAAAACCAAACCTACCTGTTTTGACAGGATGAGACGGCGCGTTTTCAATTTCCCGCGGTTAACCGTTTGTCCGTTCAATTTCGAACGCTTACAATATTGCCCTGCCATTCTCAATCATCATCAACAAGTCATAATTTTTTAATTTATATTAATAATAATTCTTCAATTACCTATAGACTTACAATTTGTTTAGGTGATAATCGCGTAAATTGTACGAATACAAATATTGGAGTTCATTTTATTGTGTAAAATTCCGTCCTAAATAAATACATTATATATATAAATCTGCGTCGTTACCCCTAACCTAACCTAAAACATCTAAACCTCGCAACTTATCGAAAACGTTTCGGCCGCATAATTCGCTACGCGCGCGTGTGAATTATTTCGCGTAAACTTTGAGGTAACCAATTCTAAAATGATGGTCACAAATAGTTGAATATTATATGATATCGAATTAACAAATATTTCTGTAGTGATTATATTATGGTATGAGTACGGGGTGCTAACTTTACACAGCATCACGTATTAATTACTCTCCGATAAAATGTCTATTGGAACCAAACCTAACAACGCGTTATTCATTTTTTATATAAATTCAGTGTGTTTCACGGAATTTTACGTAGTGAGCTGTAGAACTAAAACGACAGTTGTTATTATTATATTATTATACCCGTTTAAATCCGCAATGCCGTTTTCCTGTCATAATTACATATTCTAACACGAATTGCAATTTTTCAATCGAAACGTCGACGTTACCAATGATATTTACCAACAAAAATTGAAAATAATAAAATCATAACTAAAAAGACAATTGCGCCTTTTAGATTATTCAAATTGTATTTAATTAAATCGTATATTATCTCGCGTTTGAGACCCGGACTTTTGACTATTCTTTTGAGACAAAAGAATAGTGTAATAATTATTATATTACGCCTCAGTTCGCGCCTTTTTTTTTTTTTAAAAAAAACACCATGTTTAATAATCCATAATATCGGTTATTTAAACGAAAACCGCGACGAGAGCACCTAATTTATTTTATACGTAACAGCCGTAAAAGTTATAAGAAACTTATTTCAAATTAAAATAATAGTGGGACTACGTGTTGAGTTCGAAACTAAAATGGAAATTTAAATTATCCACACGCGTCTGCAGAATCATTTCAATTACCGTAATAATACCGCGTGTATGGGATAACGTTCTTCGCACATCCGCGTTAAATGAGATCAAAAGTCTTAAAACGTATCTTGGCAAATAAGTGTAACATGTAATTACTTTGATGCACGAGCGCTTGTACTGCATATTCAATGTATGTCTGAGGACGGGTTTAATCAATATTCGTTTAGAGTATTCAACGCCGGCCGTAGTGTTTCCATATCTGAAAATTCACCAAGACACCGAGAAATTTACTACGCGACGGATGGTGGTGTTGTTTTATGTAAGTATATAATATTTTCTAATGTAATTGCCGTTATAAAAGCGGAGTAAACGTATATTCGCATTTATTCCGGAATACGAATATCCGATTAAACGTTCTCGACGAGATAATATTTTTGTCCGTGCGTTAAATTTAAATTAATATACGTTTTTCAATATATATATATATATACAAATTATATAAAAGCGCGAGATAAATCGAATCCGTTATAACGAAATATACATTAGTTTTTGTGAGCACCGTTGACTTAGGGGATGATTGTTACACGATACGTTATTGCGTATTCTAAACATAAAATCGTATTTCCCCCCCCCCATCATAATTGAATCCTATTTATTTTCGGGTAAAAAATAATATTTTTTTTTAATATGGATTAAAAAAAAAAAAAAATATCAATACACGAACGATAGGATAATTCGATCGAACATCGATTACGAAAAATACGAAATTTCTATATTTATACGCGGTGTACAAGCAATGACCGGGCTTGTCACACGTCTTCGTGTGGACAGTGCAGAATTTCTGACGCTTTTCCAATACGTATTTATATCGTTTAACTGGACTTCAATTGTCATGCGGGCTTCATGACTCAAGATTAGTGTTGCCATCCGTCCCGATATATCGGGACTGTCACCGATATTGAGCTCTCTGTCCCGACAAAAGACCAAAGTGTCCCGATTGAAACTGTGCATTGCAAATTTAGCTTTATTGCATGCAAATATGCATGACATGATCGATAATAATAATAATAATACCTTCTGAAAAGTATCCAAGTACTTCTGCAATAAATTAAAAATATTTTTTTTTGTATGTAACCTTAATAAATATACAAATGATTTTTCTAAAATAAAGAACTCTAATTTTTCTTTCGAAATTGAATGTTTTTATACACTCCATCCTAAAATTTCAATAACGTCGCGACAAGACCCCTAGGGTCAAATGTGGCAACCCTATTCGAAAGATGGACTCCACATCCGAGTCCATTGACTCGAAAAACTTGAATAGAAAAAACGTTTTTTTTTTAAACAGAGCGATTTGTTTATTTGTTTTAAATAAACTCATTCGCTTTTCAAACGCACATTTACCGGTTTTTTTTTATTCATTTTTATCCGTATTGTTCCGACGATTTTTTTTTTTATTGTCGTACCCCGTTTGTGCGCGTTTTCTTGTTTAAACTAATACGGTTTAGGACGAATAAAAAAAAATAAAATAAAATAAAATAAAAGTCGCGACTCGACTAATATCTTAATAAGTTTTAAAATTAAAAGAAAAAAAAATTCTCGCGGAAAATCATTTCATCGCCGTAGTGTAGTTTATTACTCTTGTGTTATAGAAAAATAATTATCGTTTTCGCGCGAATCCGCGTAATAAAAAAAATGTACTTTTTCTTTGTTTTCAATTATAAACTTCCATAACGATAATTATTATATTTTATACTTTTAATGTTTATCAACTCGACCAGCCGGTTTCGATGGTGCGTTATGAAGTTTAGACTCTCAGGACTGTATTGCGTACTCTTCTATTATTGAACTTAATTAATGGACAAACGAGAACAATACCCGTTCGCGAATTGTATTGTATGTATATAAAAAAAAAAAAGAAAAACGCGAACAGAGTTTTGGTAATTCGATGAAAGACTATTCCGGGCAGGGTTGCAACCCGTCCCGTATTCCACGGGACAGTCCGGTTTTTGTTTGATTTGTCCCGCGCGTCCTGGCTTAATGAGTGTCGGGACGCTCATAATATGTCCCGTATTTGAGTATTTCTTAAAATCATTCTTAACAAACCGAAAATATTCTTTTAAAACTAAATAGACAATTTTAATTACAATACACTATAACTAATTTTTCGTATTATTCTTAATTTTCAACACAATTATTATAATTCGTTCCTGAATTTGAAATTTTATCTCGTCGTCTGTTAATCTAACAATAGTATTTCGCTTGTATTACGATACAAGTGAGAGCTTTATATTTATGTTATTGTTAATATTTAAAAATACATCAAATACATTTTTTTAGGCTTAATTAAGGATTTTAACTTAATTTTGTATTCCATAAGAATTTGAATACACAATGAAATAAAGAGCCATAACATTATATTATTATTTTTGAATTTTATACAAATTTAACAATATTTTTTATTTCATTGGCATGTTAATAAATCAAACTTGATATTGTCAAAAAAAAAAAATATGCGTCCCGTATTTTTCATACTGAAAGGCGGTGAGCCTGACTCCGGGCTTCTAGTGCAAAACCTGTTTATCGAACAGTGGACGACATACTCGGTACGTACGTGTAATATATATTTTAAAAACGCGGTAGATGTCATTTATCTTACGTATAATTGCAAACGTTCGCTTTCGCTTCGTTAATTTAAACGGTTCTAATTAATCAGTACGCGTTTAAATGGAATTTCAAATCAATTTTCCAAATACGAATAATCCGCGATAATCGAATCGATTCGATTTCTTGTTAAAACCCGTGTACGCGGTTTAAAATACATCACGACACGGCGATGCTTCCGAACTGAAAACGAAAAATCCGTTTATTTCGTTACTCGTGAAAATGGGTAAAAACGACTTTGGCACGGCGTTCGTGCGTTTGAAAAGTCATTTTTTTTTTTTTTTTTATTCGTTTAACCCGGGGAATTGTCAAATATTCTTTTTAAACGATTGACGCGAGAATTTAATAATTATTAAACCAAAAAAAAAAAAAAAAACAATGAAAAGGTCTTTTGAAAATAATGCATATTTTTTCTCATCGTACGAAACGTATTATGAAATGATTTTTAATTTATGGAAACTTCATTTTTCGTCGTGATTTTTTTTTTTTTAAATATAAAAACAAGAAAAAAAATCCAGAAAAATCTCGGACAATATCCTTTTGGGTCTTGTAATTTTCTAGGAAATCTGCGGGATTTTTTTTTGAGACAGTTTTTCTGAAATTATCATTGTACAAAGTACAACGATAATTTTTCGTTTGGAATTTGACATAATATTTGTATAACGATTGTTCGAAAGTTGGTGGAAAACGTTATTTGAAAAAAATTTTACCTCGTGTAAAATCGTAATAAAACTATAATTTTGCTTACTCGGAATTATAAAATTATTAAATCGGTAATGTTTTTCTTTTTTTTTTTTTTTTGTGAAAGATTTATTCTAATCGTATTCAATTTAGAATGTTTTCGCCATAATGATACGCAACATTACCGGGGAAAAATGTTACTAGAAAACGGAAAACATTCGATATACCTTCGTGTGTAAAGATAATTTAAAATCGTCGCTTCAACTATAAAAGACTCGTGTGTACGCTAAATTTTTATTATTATGTTCCCGTGTGGAAACTATCAGCTAACGAACGAACTGAAGTCTAAAAGTATAAATATAAAAGACTTTTTGGGGAGTTTACACAACATTTTATCGGACGAGTTCGAATACTTTGGATTCGTCGTGGGTTGAATTTGAAATATTTCGTTTTTATCTTTCGACGCGTGTATTTCTGTTTTTATCGTCGTATAAAAACCGTTTTAAAAATCTATTATTGTGCGAATTTTAAACGCATTTGTATAATTAACTAAAATGACATATTGCTTAAACGTCGATAATTTTAGTATATAAATATTGATAAATAAACCAGCAATTGGTATTAAATAAAAAAATCGTATTTTAATGTAAAATCAACGGGACGTTGAAAACAATTTAAAAAAATATATATATATATATATAATAAATATTTTTTTTTAGTGTTCGAAAATGACTTTAGTTTAAAAGTCACAGAATAAAGCATAATTCTTTTAATTACTATATAGGAAGTGATTAATATTAATATAACGAAAAAAAAAAATTGTAATACGCATTGAACGCTGTCGCGTATAGTTGGTTAATTTGTGTTGATTAAATTCAATTGGCCCGTTTCGAGTGAATTAACGGAACGAATAGAAGACGAAGTTAACGAGCGAGAGGAAAGGATTATTAATTATACTATTTTTTTTTATGTCCGTATATAGCAGCACTATTCGATATATGCTCGTATGAAATAAAAATAATTTGGATACTTTTAAACAGGATTTTTTTTTTAAATATTATTCAAATCGATTTTACAATAACTGACCGCGAATGCGATACAAAAAATAAGTTATGTTTTCAGTTTTGGGAAATATGCGGTTTATATGTATGTATATATAAATCTAACCATAGCCGTTATGTGTATGACGTTCAGTTGTTCTCCATAAATTATTCTATCGACCGGAATTCAAGCTCTAACGCTAAACGTTCAATTTGATCTATATAATAGTGTTTTATAGAAAGAAGTTATTTGATACACAAGTGGTAAATAAATAGGTAATAAAAATAAATTAATACGTTTAAAGCAAAAAAAAAAACGCGTTGAATTGATTAAAAAAAACCCCGGATTTTAAACGTCGTATAGAAAATAACTGTAAAAAAAAAATGCTAAAAACCATTTATAGACAATAATATTTTAGAGAACATTGAAAGTTTTAGAGAAATCTACATGGAAAAAAATGGATGAATTATTGATACGACGGCGACGACGACGAAGTAAAACATTTTTTTTTTTTTTTTTTTGTTTTTGCAATCGATTTTTACTTAACCGAAACGAGGTTATTAATTTATTATTGAGAGAACGATATATTCCACGTCTAAAACGTTTTTCGTTTTAAAATTTAATTTCGGGTAGAGTGAATTACGGAATTTTTAAATAATATATATATGGGGCATCTGTCGAGAACACGAAAAAATATTACCATATAACGCTGATGAAAATCTATTTACGTGCAGCTATGATCGTGATAACGTAATATAATTTATGATTTTTTTTCTCCTCTTTTTTTTTTTTTTATCGAATAATCGACTTATTATTTGTGCGTTTATTATATTGCCTCGACTATAAATGATACGAATGGGAGTTACGTCCTTTTTGGCCAATTCGATTCGTTAAATTACGGAAGAAAAACGAGATATACGTATAACGATCGGATCGATAATATTCAATTAACCAGATAATAATAAAATTATTTTAATACATTTACGTTAAATATAACGAGAGAGAGGATGTTCGGCGGAAAAGTTTTATACGATTTATTCGATTTCCAGCGGTGTAAACGATCAGTGTGGGATACTGTTATTTTTTTTTATTACTCGTTTGTTTGTTTTTAGAAAATAACGAGTGAATGGGAATTTCGGAGATTTATCGAGCCAAACGTTGTACTACGAGTTCAGCCTTATCCGTCACAAATATGTCAAGTGCTCGCGAGTAGATGTCGAATTCGATAAGTACACGGATTTTGGCGTACGTAATAATAAAAAAAAAATTCTAAAGCCTTCTTCTTCCCCCCGTATTCCGAGAGAAAATTCTATTTACAAAACGGTTTTTTCCCCCTTTTAAATTATATTACATTTCCATTGCGTCGCGACCGTGGAGATCTAAACACTTTTTTTTTTCCTATACACTTACATTATTTGAACGGGCGCAGTCGAATAACCTCGCGAGAGAATATTTCACGGTTTTTTGTAATTTATTTAATGATTTTGATTTTATTTACAAGCGAAAAAAGAGAAAAAAACTAATTCGAAGGGATCGATAATTGCGGTTTATTCGGATAACGACGAACAGAAAACGTAGAAAAAAAGAAGCGATCAAACGTAACAAATTCACTTGAAGACAAAAATAAATAATAAATGGTTATACATTTATTTTCCAATATTCGTTTGGAATGTTCGATCGGTTTTATATCGTTTTAAAGTAGTGTTTTTGTCGACCGGCGTTTTTGTTGCAGGGACAAAATATGAAAAATGCGTGTGTGTGTGTGTATATATACGTACACACACACGCGCGCGTTTCAATTTCTCTTTTCAAATAGTTTTCCACACTGTTTTAGAGAAAATTTCGATTTTGCCGCAAACGTTAAATGTATAAAACAATGGATTTAATGTGAAAACCTGATACCCGTTTCGCGTTTTGCACACATATATAGTTATACGGTTATAACCGATCGTACAATGCACATCAGAATAATTTAATATAATAATAATTCACCGTAAAATAGCGTAAAAAGTTTCGCAACGATAAATATTCCGAAATAACTAATAGCGTAGGTACTTTAAAATGAACAATATTCAATTTCGAATCGAATATTTCATTATACGTAAATGAGCGGGGCGTTTTTTTTTTTTTTTTTTGTTAAATTTAGATATTAGTTTCGCGTCAATAAATATTTAACCGGAACATTTCACGGAATATATCGTTAATTCGGGAGATTTTTGCGAAACAGTCTCTTAATACCTCTCTGTCTCTCTCGTGGTGATAATACCGTGAACGAGTGATGGATTTTGCGAAATCGTCAAAGGAGTAATATAATGAAACGTGATAATAAACGCCGTGTCTAATACGTATTCAGGACTTATAGCTGATTGAAATTCGCGAATATTGGCAAAAGTCAAAAACACTCGGCGGCGAGTTGGAGTATTCCGTGCTTCAACAACAAAAATATCGGAAATTTCAGTGTGGGGAAGGGGGAAATAATGGCAATAACTCGGAAAGAAAAAATAATAATAATAAAAACGATAAAATAATACGATCGGTAGTCGAATTTCGTTGTTAAATTTCGTTTCTGTCACTCTGTAATTGCTGTATAATTATTTTAAAGACGAATTTTTTCTCTTTTTTAATTATCTCTATTTGAAAGTCAATACTTAGTTTTAAAACTGCGATTCTCATTGTATAACAGATCAACGGATTTTAATCATCTTTCGAACAACACACACACATATATATATATATATATAATCGGATCGAAAAGTCATATTCATAATTCTCGTAGTAAAAAGGAAATTTACCCATTGGATAAATGTTTGCGTCGTGATGTTCGAATAAATCATAAACTATAAAAATTATTTTATGAACTCTAAAAACACGAGGAAAAATGATATGCCGTACGCTGTAAAATGAAAATCACAAAAATAATACGCTTTTATTGCGTATTCGACGATTACGTTGCCATTTTCAGTGCGATCCGACTACTTACTTAAGAGGATGCTACACGTCACAAATAAGAGACTGAAAACTGGTTTTACGGGACACATAAAACACACTGAGGCCACAATCAAAATAAAATAATCAAATTTCGGTACCACGTAGAAGATAACCTCTGATGTCTATGTCGTAGCGTTTTTATTTTATTTTTTTTTATATATATAATTATTTTAAATGAAGTAATTAACTATTAGACTTTAACGATTATTCTTTTATATACGTACATAAATAATACGAAATCGAAACAAGTTATGGAAAAAAAATAAATAAATAAATAAAAACCCTCTTCTATGTAGTTCCGAAATTTGGTGTTTTTATTTTGACTTTAGCCCCGGTATTTATGTTCCCGTAAACTAATATTCACACGGAGTCGCGGTAAAATGTAATATTATTTTATCTGCAACATACGCTGTCGCTTATGGCCGCCGATCAACGCCGCCATCTCTCGAGCGTTACATATGTTTTACTTTCGGTGTAACCGTTAGAAATTATACAATATATTTGATACAGTTTATATTTCCGATTACGTTACCGGGAAACGTCCGCGTCGATTGGTCGTCGACGATCACCGCAAGCCTATACGCTACCAGCCATCTGGTTAACATTAAATTCAATTTTAATAACGAATTTTCTAATTGGCTCCAGTACCAATTTAACAAATTGTTTTTGTATTTTTCGACGCTTCTTTGATTATTTATGGACTGTTTGAATTTTACAAAAGTTTGGCCGATTCAATATTCAGAACGGTCAGTGTTCAATAAACGTGTTTCCTATAGTAGTAATTGATTCGCGCTGTGGACGACAACTACCGAGTAGTGTGTTCCGGGGTTTCAAGCGTGCATTCGCCAGATCACACTCTCGGTCAACGCTAAAATCAAAAAAAAAAAAAAAAAAAAATACACGTCTCGTTCGTGTGCTGACGTTTGACGCCCGCTGCGAAGTCTAAAACGTACGAGTACGTTGTTTCAACGCGAGAACGCGGACCGGCCCCGGAGTAATGGAAGAGATCATAAAATTCGAAAAAACTTTTCGCGCCGTAAAAGCGCGGGAGGCTCGTGTTATTTGAAATAGCACCGAAGCGCACGCGCAAAAGGAAAACGAACACTATAAAAAAAAAAATGAAAGAAAATCCGTCTCTTTTCCACCGATTTTCCTCGGGCCACCACACCGACTGCAGCAGTCACACTTTACCATCACCGACCACGACACCGACACGCGCTCGTTTCTCGTCGCCCAGAAATAATAAATATCAATAGCCGTATATTTTTATTATCCAAAAATGTCTCGCAACGGGTTAAGCAGTTATATATATATTATATATAAAATACGTCGTATAAATGGACCGTGCGCGACACAGCATAACTCTCTCGGATACTCAGCTTTATACGTATATCGAACGTACACCCCCGCGCGTAGTCGGTCTCCGCCGAGCACTACAACCACGCGAAATCGTCGTGCCAAAAAAAAATAAAAAAAAACCGTCGCACCATTTGCCTGCATCCTTGCAAAAAAAAAAAGAAAAAAAAAACGGTATATTAATTTGTTTGTTTTTTTTTTTTTTTTTTACTCCAAATAAATATTTTTAATTTTTTATCTCAACTCTCTCGACGCGCGAAACGGCTCTATTATCCGGAAAACGCTCGTAGAACAGAATTTTATTCTATTTTTCGGTTCGAATAAAACAAAAAATATACGATATATATATATATCGTATTGAATGATAAAAATTATCATTCTCCGCGTGTCGTCCTGATTAACACAACATGTTCTCTAACTATAACGTTTTCGATTAATTGTCGTGGAGAAGAAACGACAACGTTTTTTTTCGATTCATAACGATTTCCGCGACAATGCTTTTACCGACCGAATCTCTGATCGAAAATCTCGGGCGCGACGTTCAAATGTCAATCGGGCTGAATTCCCGAGACCTTCGTGCAAAAAGTAACGAGAAAAAAAACGCGATTTCAAACATTGTCGTTACGAACGACGTGAACGATTCGAAAAGTGTAATAATAAAAAAAAAAAAAGTACACCGCGTCTCGTATTAATGGTTTTTTCTCCCCCTCCGCCGCTACAGGATATAATTGTATGGGGGAAGAAATAAAATCTATAAAATCCCCGCACGCCAAAGTACCCATATAAATACGGGCAGCGTGCACTTGAAATTGGGACGCGTCCCGCGCGGGGAACGGAGTAAATCTCTCCGTTTAAAAAACAAAAAAAAAAAAGAGAATATTCCATTGTCCCTCCCGCCACTCAATATTTTTTTTTCTAAACGGAATGCAATACACTTTTTCGCGTTTGCGTTTATTATATGGCGCGGCGAACCAAAACGTATTTATAATAATAATAATAATAATAATAATAATAATAATAATAATAATAATAATAATAATAATAATAATAATAATAATAATAATAATAACAACAACAAATTTAATTGTAATCCGCACGCGAATAAAAAAAAAAAAAAATTCCCTCCTAATTTCTGCCTCCGTAACAGATTAAACCTTCCACGTTCTGGGAGTGGATTTAAAGTCGGACGAGAAATGGACAAACGACAGTAAAGTGTCGAGTTCCGAACATATTTATTTATGACGCATGTACCATAACCATTTACAATAGACTTTGGGCGTAATATTGAAATATTGTCTTCACGAAAAACGTGTCTCGTTTGCCGTAGACCTATGAAACTATACGGACTGCGCCGGAAAAAAAAAAAAAAAGAAAAAAAAAGAATCAGACGTAAAAACGGGTGTTGCGGAAGAGAATACAAAAATGAATTCGTTTGTTCCATTTATACTTTCTGCAATTTGATAACGCGTGTTTGCGTATTACGATTTACGAAATCCGTACACACTTCTAACGTCAATAACTCCAGTTTATTAACGGTGTTTTCAGTTTATTTCATAATAAAATATACGTTGTCTATAATCTGTGAATAGCAAAACGAATTAGTATTTATAAATTGCCCGTTGTCTAACTCAAAGAAAACGTAATGGAACAAACGGATTTACTTTTATTATCTCTTCGGCAACACCGTTTTCTGCTTGTCCGATGTCTGATTTTTCCACGCGGTACGCGGTATAGGAAGAAGACCATTTATGTAGTCGATAATAGGATAATATGCCGTTTATCGATATGGTATTATATGAGAATAACGGCGATTCCGGTCGATCGATCGCGCAAAGCCGTGCACGGATTCACGAGACATTTCATACGTTTTTTTTTCTCTTCTTTTACTTCTCCAAATCCGTTCGACTCTCTAGCGATTTCCTTATTGTCGGGCACAACGCGATGCGCACGTTGAAATATTCGTGTACGGTTTCCCTCCTACGCGAGACAACCGAATCGAATTATTATTGTGATATGCGCAGGTCCGCAAAAGGAGTCGGAGTGTGTGTGTGTGCGTGTGATCGTGCGCAGGACGAGGAAGCTGCGCGGCGGTACCGGGACGCGTGCGGATGGTGTGAGTTTTCGATTCTCTCGGCGTCCGGTTAAACGGGTGTAAAAAAGGGAAACGAGAAGACGGAAACGGCGGACGCGGTGGGGCGTATAAATTTATAGGCCAAAATGGATTTTTCGCCGATGTGCGCGTATTTTACAATATTCTCTCAAATCCGTTCGACGCGAATGACGAGGACACGACCGCAGCAGCGTGAACGTTCACTCATTACACGTATTTATTACGTACGCCATTTCACTTACAAAATGCGCGTGGTATTTGTATACAGAGGACTTACGGATAACATGTGATTTCCGACTGTTGATCTGTTCCAGGGCTCTAAAATTCATTTGAAGAGGAGTGTAAGCGGGGGCATAGTTTGACGACAAATAATTTTCATAATTATATTTTCGGATTCCGGAAAGAATTTCCCGCGCGAACGAGTTAAACTCTTAACGCGTATTATTATTGAACCCTCTAAAAATGATTATGACGAGTATTGAGAAATTCAATCGGCTATTTTCGATAATACGATATACTTTATTATTGGACACAATTTGCTCTTCGTAACGAAATATAATATGTCCCCGTTCGTTGTCCATCGCGCAACGAGCGCGGCTGCCCCGGATCCGCAATAAAAATAACAATAACAATAATAATAATAACAATAATAATAATAATAATAATAATAATAATAATAACAATAATAAAATATTGTCGATACGATTTATAATAACACGACGTATGTATTTTATATTTTAAATTTTTACTAATGTTTATTTTACGGTTTGATGACTTTATTAAAATACTAATTGGACGGCGGGTTTTGTTTTGTTTTTTTTTTTTTTTTTTTTGACATATTATTGACTCGTACTCGCAGGAGTTGTTTTTTTTTTTTGCGGTTTTATTGATTATTTTTTTTTTATATAATAAAGTTGCGATTCTCGTATATTATTGTTTGTATAGGCGTACGTTAAATTATTAAACGAATTAAATCGTATACAGGACGGTTTTTTGTTTGTTTATAGAACGCCTGACGTAAAAAAGAAAACCGCATTTCGTAATTCCGATACTACTACGATTTAAACGCGTGCAAAAAAAAGACGAGAAGTAGTTTCAGAAAAATGTGTTAAAATATCGTGGAAAAAAATAAAACACAGTTTTTTTCTTTTAATTTTATCAAGAACACGATTTTTCTACTATGGGTATCAATAGTTATTATTATAAATTAAAATAATAAAACTCGGATTCCGTCAAACATTCGTGTCATTTATCTATTTTCTATAGCTTTTTTAAAATGCCGTGTTTCTAAATTAAACGCGGTATTGGAACTATAAAAACAATATATATAATAATTGGTCCAAGTAATTTTATCACAGTGTAAACTGTCTTGCAATTATTTATCATCCGGTCGTTGTCAGTTGAAATGCGAGTGATAACATAATATTAAATTTGTGAGGGATGCTGTTAGACACGTCCTTTGATTTTTTATTCGACTTAGCGATGATATTTATAAAACAATAATAATAATAATAATAGTAATAATATGTACGGGAAAACGTGATGAATTTCGGATAAATAATATATATATATTATCGGAATGTATTACGCATTATCCAGATGCGTGTTTAACCGTTTTGAAAACGTCACAATTAGCGGGAACATATTGAATTTCGCATTCTCCACAATAAATTATTATTATTATTATTATTATTATTATTATTATTATTATTATTATTATCGGTCATAATCGATTTCAGATTCATCGTAAATAAAACGGTGTTTATTATAATATATATATATATATATATATTTATGGGAATAATGGTTTTGACAATAATAAATCGTCACGTTGGAAAAGCGATTTCGAACAGAGCTCAACATAAACTATTATAATATTGTATTTTAATGACAATATTATAAAATAATATGTCGTTTGAAAACGTCGATCAGTGAATGAAAACAAAAACGTCTCTATATATTTATTATTATAAATCGATGCATCGTCTTTACCGATTATTTTCGAGATGAATTATTATTATGCGTACGGCTGATCCAAACCGTTGGATAATAACACGACATGACGATAATTAGTGAAAAGTTTTCCAAAGGATTCGAAAAATAAATTGTACAGTTACGTCAATAAATGTCGTAACTACATAATACGTTTTAATTTTTAAACCTTTAAAAAATACAATTCAACCCTCGTCACTCGTTCGTTTCGTCTTCAAAATCTTCAAAAATCGAATAACGCTATCGTTTTAAAATTCAAATTTCGTACGGATTTATTGGGAAAAAGTGCATTTAAAAATCGATCTCACACATAGACTCCACGAAAAATTCGATTCTGTCTTACGTCTAGATCTATCGATCGGGTCGGGAGTGTAAGTGCGAATCTCTTTTAATCCTCATTGAAATTCAAGTTTACGTTTCTTCGCGCGCAAAAAAAAAAAGAAAATTGAATTTCTTTCGCGATATTTTTCCGAATAACTCCGATACTTCGAGTCGACGATACCCGCCGGCGTTTCTTTCGAGCACTGATCATCATCTAAATACCACTACGCATAAAGATGAGTGTTGAATTCGATATTACAACTAATTACAACTTTTCCCGACGCTCGTTATTCAATGGACGCGGATCCGAATCGGTTATAATAACTCTTAGAGTTTTTCCCGGAGCGGGAATCGTTTTTTATTTCGTTGCTTCGTCATTGCGACGTGGTCATTAAAATATAATTTCTCGGCGTACATTAATTAAAATTAAACTTATACTATTCTTCGGAAGACAACAATGGTTAATGCTTTTCTGCGCGATAATATAATGAATATATTATACCCCCGAGTATATTTCACTACATTCTTTGATTATTCGCATCATATTTTCCACGAGCCCTTAAAATTTCGCTTTTCATTTCACCGTACGCGAGATACGTATAATAATAATAATATAATATACGAGTATAACGCAACATTTTTTTTTTTTTAAACATAATAATATGTATTCAGTGAATCCGCGTTGTCATCGTTTTAAATGTTTCGATATAATCACGAAAAGAGATGCCTCTCGACCAGCTATCCCGACTCGACGAGACTTTAAAAGATACGTATATTATTTTACAGGCATTATTTTTTTTTTCAAAGTTTTTTTTTAAGTTACGCGCCAGCAAGAGGCAAGTACGGATATAACAATTTACGATGATTCGTTTTTTTTTTCTTCCACCGACATAACTATAGAATTTTCAATAAACGTATTTTATTTTCAAGCACTTGCGTAACAATATTATCTGCGCCTTAACGAGATGGTGGCATTGAAGTGCGTCTCCAGTATCTGCAGACCATCGTAGTCTTTTTTTTTCTTCTGATAGTCTCTAAATTATTTTACTTATTACGTATTTGTTTTTATTTCTCTGTTTTGTCATTTTTTTTTCTATCCGTCCAAAGATTTTCAGTACTATTTTTCTTCTCGTATAAAAAAAAGAAATCTATTTTCATTTGCTTTCCACAGTGTTCGAGTTTCGGATCCGTACAACGTTACAGCAGCGTATCGTTGTTGTTTTTTTATTATTTCTCTCGACAGCTACCCGTGAACTCAGTAGTTTCATTACAGACTCGCATAATGATTTCCTTCGATTTATCAATAATTACTTCAAAAATTATATACGAAAAAAAATAAATAACACGCACGCGCAAATTAATTCGTGTCCTGCAATTTTGAAAATAAAGAACGAGATAACACAATGCGTTATTTGTATTAAAATGTAAAATGACAAAATATTCGTCGGACGAAACGGGGGTGGTCGCAACATAAATGTACGTTTTACTCGTAATAGTAATATGTAAAAATAAGCGGGGAAAAAAACGCGAATAACCATCGTATTGTCGTGACGGGAAGGAGCTTATGGTTAACCAATTTATGGATGACAAAATTATTATTATTATTTTTTTTTTATAAATTCCAGTCCATTATTGTAATTAAAAAAAACGTCGTACATATTATTATTATTATTATTTCGGGGTTAGCAGCGACGTGACACGCGGCGGTATATGTACGAATTCGTTCGTTGATCAGATCTCGCGCATAATAATTCAGGATTATTAAAAATAAATAAAAGTCGTCGATGACGAGCGACGCTCGTATAATGTGTGTATGACATCCAGCGAATAATATATATATATAGGGATTCTGTACAAGAGATATTTCGAGTTTAACGAATTTTAACGTTTTTCAGTCTTTCGTCCGACAATACTTAATATATTATCTCCGCGTTATGTTTCGTCTATAATATATATTTGTGTATGTGTGTACTTAAATACATGCAAAAATCGTCATCACAGACGAATTTTCGGTCCGTTGTGCTCTCGTTTATAAACAATTTTCATTATTATTTGTTCGCCCTGTTGCTGCGTACAATGAGAAATTTCTCGTCGGGTTAACAGCCATTTTTTTTTCTACGCAAAGAAACGGTTCCATACTTGTCCGTATGGAACGTTTTCTTTTTTTACAATTCAAAAAGTTTATGGCTAATATTAACGGCAAAACTTTATTTTTTTATTTCTTTATTTAGTTTTTTTTTTTTTTTTTTTAATTGGTTTAATGGCGTTTTCTAGTAAATACGTTTTTTAATATATATTTCGTATCGGAAAAATGTACACTACGCCTTCCAGAACGTTTTATACAAAATCGATTATAAATATTATACCTATTGACCTATATAAAAAAGAAGTTAAACAGATGTTTGTAAAATTCCAGAGAAATTATTTAGTGTTAACCGCATACAACATAAACTATAACTGAAGGGCGTGTAAAAAGTATTGGCGTGTATATTTAAAAAAAAAAACTTTTATATTTTACAGAGTGTATAGTTCTTAGAGTATTTACTCATAAGCGCTTAAATTAAAAATGATTATAAATTTGCAGATTATTAAAATAAATATTGTCATGATTTATTTCGGAAGTTTTTCTCGCAAGTACGCACACGATAAATACTTCTTTCTTGCCGTAAGTGAATTTAAAAAAATTATATAACGTAATTTATTCTTTTTTTCTTTAGTTTTCAGCACATTCCAGTGCACTTAAAAAACTATATTTCTATTCCGTTGCTTGGCTTTTACTAATCTGACGTTTACTTTCAATTAAACAATCGTATAATAACAAACACATTAAAAAAAGAAGAAAAAAAAACTTTTTGTTTTTATTTAAATATAATTTAACGATTTATATGATGATAAACTAATTTAGTGTAAAAATAAATAATAACACGATTAAATGACGGCGAAATAAAAAATAAAGTTAAGAAAGTATTTAGTAGTGTTATGATTTTATTAAAAAGAACATTATAAAACTTTAAAAATGTTCTTAATACGATATGTTATAAATATGCAATAAAATAGTTTAAGTTTGAAAATATTTTTTTTATTCATTACGCCAATGATAAATGTATTTATTTCATTTAATTAAATGTTCGAATGCGAGTTTGTATATATTTAGAAAATAATAATTCGCCAATAACTTTTATATTATATCGATAAAACAAATAATTATGTTCGATTGTTTTAGTTTTTCATTCTAGAAAACGGGAGGAAAAATATAATAATAATAAACAGCCTTTACAAACTGACTGACTGATTATATTGTCAAAAAACAAAGAAAAAACTATAATATTCTCCTAGAGTAAAAATTATCCGTGTTGTTTAAATTGTAAACAATTATTCTATTTACTACGCGTTTTAATAATCACCACAAGGATCCGTTACAAAAAAAAAAATAAATAAAAAAAATTTGTTTTTTATGCTTTCTTGTTTGATCGAAATTCTGCAATTTTATCACATAAAAAAATTATACGTATCACCTGCCGTACAAATGACACGATCGGTATATTTAAATTGGTCTATGAATATAAATATCATGAATAATTGCAGAAAGAAAAAACGAGTTGGTTTTCGTTGTTGCATAATTGCGATACGGTTATATTATACAGCTCCCGGTTACGTTGTACTCGTATGAAATTCGGTTATAGATTAATATTTGTCACAGCAACTCTAAAGGGAGAAATTCATTCCGCTCTTAATTCAAAAATATGCGTTTCGGTCGAGTGTAATATTGTGTACGTACTTGACAATCATAATTCTCATTGCTTATTGCCCGCGGTTTGTAACAAAAACCGTTTTTAACGTTACGTACATTCGTTAGAATATATTATAAATACTCGAAAAATCGTTTTTATCGATAATATTTTGTACACCAGGTTAGGTTTTCACGCTCTTCTTTTTTATAATTATATTTAAAAAAAAGAACCCGCGTGTCCATTACAGTGTAATAAAGAAAACCATATAAATTTGAAAAAAAAAAAACAATTTAATTCTTCGCGTAAAACGCGTTTGTGGGTGTATTTTTTAAAAAATAAATTTCACAGATTTCGTTAATGAATATAAAAACTACTTTTCTTTTTTTTTTTTTTTGTACTCTTTAAAATCTTACAGAAAGAACGCGACGAAACTCTTCGTCTCCCGTAATTATTATATAAATATTTTTTTAATGATAACAGTCAAAATCAATATAATATATTGTCATATGTTACAACTATATAATACGTATTGACGATGGGCGTTTGCGCGTTAGAAAACTGAAAGTAAACACCGGAGTGTCTAATACCGATTGCAAAATATATAAAATAATATATATTTACACGCTGTTTAACAGCTTTTGTATACGGTCGGAACATCAACAGCAGACTTAATCGAACACGCTCACGCGTTAGTATCGCATAGTCGATACCGAATGAATTGGCGCACCGTAAAAACACGAGCGTTGGTTATTGTAAAACGAACGACGTTATAACGAGAAAATAAATGGGGGGGAGGGGGGAACAAACGTAAAGTAAACGATTGATATTTTTGTAATTTTTCTCTTTTTTCTTATAAAAATAAAATAAGTACAATATCTGTTACTAAAATTCTAAAACATATATATTTTGGTTCTCGTGAACAGAAATACATGTGTTTATCGTCTTATGTCTGTGGTATAGATTTTTGTTTTTACATAAATTACATTCGTGCGACATACTTTTACATTTCGTACGCGTTTCATACTGTTGTTTATAATGTGAAATTTGTATATATATTTATATGTTCTTCTCGGTAGTAATATTTATATATATATATATATTTTTTTTTTTCATTTGCCTTCGAAACTTCGATAATAATTTCTCCCCTTTAAATATTTCTATCATTCGCCCCGGGATATTTTTTTTGGATATATTTATGGAAAAAAAAGAGAGAAATACATACACAGTTATATATATTGATTCGACGACCTAACGAGACGCGCGCGCGGTTTGTCTATTCTAGAAGAAACGAGCGTGTAGCAGTTTTCAAATCGAATATTTTATGAAAACACTGCGCGGGAGGGAAATATTTGTATTCGCACTCCGACGGAAAAAAAGAAAAGAAATCGTCTACGACACACTACAGTATTTTATGTAATACCGCGGCTAACGTTAAAATAATTATAATATATTTTATCGCCGTTTTTCGATTTAAATCGCCGGATAAATAAGCACTATAAAATCGTAGTAAAATAACATTCAACGTGGACATTCTTAACGACTACATATTATTTTATAATTATTATCGAAAACGTTTTAAAAACACGTGGGGCAAAAAGGACAAAAAGAACAATATTATTTTTCGGCTTATAATGGTTTTTGTTTCATTTTTAATCGATCGTCGGTTTTATTCAGTACACGCTTTTCTAAAACTGACTGTTTTCAAACAATTTTACAAATCATTGCGGCAGATACATCCCGCTCGCTGTATATTCGATCGGAAATTTTCTTTGTTATAGGGCAGTGGCGGCTTTGTTTCTTTGCCCCGTATTGGAGAGCAGGAGGGAGCCAATATTTTTTTTTGATATACATAACGTGTAAGTTTTCACGATTGCGCGTATGCCAAAGGAGGTAAGTTGATAACACTGATTCTTAATAGCA
This sequence comes from Chaetogeoica ovagalla, assembly GCA_032441825.1. NCBI lineage: Eukaryota > Metazoa > Arthropoda > Insecta > Hemiptera > Aphididae > Chaetogeoica > Chaetogeoica ovagalla. Next base: position 4,875,557 of record CM063735.1, read on the forward strand.
CGGTACTAGGTAGTATCGTATTATGATATGTCCGCGAGCAGCTGAATATAACATCATCTATGTTCAATTTAATTCATTTCGGTTATTTAATTTTTGCAGAAAAAAAATCCCATTAATTACCACTACGGCTGAATTCATTATTAACTTATGTAACTACAAACTAACAGCAAGGCGACAACGCGCATTGTCAAAAATCAAAATGTAAAATGTCTATGCCCCCTCCCGTTCCAGAAAAACTAACGTCCCCCTGTTATACGATGTTTCGACAAAATTTTCCACATTTGTTTTTTCTTGTGGTTTTATCGGTGAAAAAGGTGCGTTTGGATTTCTATAACACTTTTTTGCGCGTTCAGAAAAATTCGGAAAGCCACTTCGCACACATTTTATTTTTTTCGTTTTCCTAACGAGTCCCGTTCATGCGACCTCGGGGAACACAGGAATTAACAGTAGTAAATCAGCTTTTATTTACATACAATATTTATAAAATAACTCGTATTTGAAAATACGCGTAAAAACTGTTTATTTTCAAATTAATTTCAAACACACTCAAATCACAAACATTTCTCGAATATTACGTTGCTTATCAACGTAACATACAGTCTTTCATAAAATCTCGCTTTGATCGAAATTACATATATGTTTAAAGTCCGGTTCACGAGGGCTCTTTATACATAAATATCACAAAACCGATATGCGCTGTATGGCGGCCAATCATAATAATAATAATAATATATTATGATGTACGAGAGTTCGATGAATATTATGAGCGGCGGAGTGTTATATAAATATATATAAAAAAAAGTATAGTGTTATCGAATGACAAAAAAAAAAAAAAAAAATAAAAATATTCGTAGCCCCGTGACTCGGAAATCACAAAAATATAAAGCACAACGAAATCCGGGAGAAAATCACCAGCGAAATATATTTAAACTCCGTAATGAACTACTGGAAGTTTTTTTTTTTATATTTTTCTCCGTATAATATGCACATTGTAAACGATTAATCAGGTGAAAATTTAAAAGCCAACGCATTTATAACGTTTATCCACATAACCGCGACCCAAAACGGAATTCCTACGAGACTAATCTGGACCGCGACGCGGAGGAAACGATGCATAAATGATCAAGAACCGAAAAACAAAAAAAAAAACAATTTTTTTTTCGTAATCGACCTGTTAAAAAACGGACAACGTTAATTCTCCGAATTATATGAATGTATATTGTTTTTTTCCAAGTCCATATACACTTAATTTTTTCACATAAATATGCGTAAACAATTTTTTTATACGATTCTACACTGTACGCAGTCATTATGCTGATTATTATCGCAAGAAATTCGATTTTTGTTTTTTTCTAAAACGAAAAATATTATATTATAAATAATATTATTACGTGGTCACTCGCTGCAGTTTCGTTTCCATTCTTATACGTTTTTATAATCATACACAATATATTATCTATCCTATTTATCCGTAGTAAAACAATTTCAAACATTCATTTCATTAATATAATTCGTTTTGTTTTTCTTCAACGTTCGTTTCTTTTATTCACACTCGACCAGGCCTGTTCAAAAAAAAAAAAAATATATATATATATTAAAGTGTAAAATTACGTCTTTTTTTTGTTTCTCGTCGTCTTTTTCTATTTATAATAATTACATAATACATTGTTAAACACGTAAACCGTATATTTCGCGTATCGAATACTTTTTACCGTCATTCTTATTCACGTAACGGACACGTTTTACACGTATAGATTTATAATCGGTTTTATACACATTTTACACAAAAAAAAAAAAAATAATAATAATAATAATGTTTGAAATAAAACGTCGATCAATTGATATTCAAAATGGTGTACAGCAAACACTGTCTTGTAATCGTATTTATCGATCGATTTGACCTCATTCGTTCTAAACGTATAACAACGGATAATGGAATGCTCAACACTCTGGCAAAAAATAAAAACCAATTAATAGTAATGAATTATTCACAAGAGAATTATTATTATTAAAAAAAAAAAAAAACTTAACCAATAATTTCCTTTCGCGGTAATCGAATTTATAAACTCATCGAAAATAAATTTAAATCGACGATAAAAAAAAAAAGAGTTTTCTTTTTTTCAATCATTTTACTAACGAATTGCGTGAAAAGTGTGGATAGACATTGCCGTATTGTCCGCTATTCGCAAAATGAGAAAAATTGTTTCTGTACGCAGAAGAAACAAATTTTAATCATAAAATTATCGTTCGATTAGACGCATTTTATATCAACGGTGTAAGACGCGTCATTTCGAGACGACATTATATCGACGTTATTATGCGCAATAGATTGTCAATATATATTTATTTATTTTTTATTAATTGTCTATGTGCCCGGACAGTGAAACGTCCGTTTTTTAGATGGAAAACCCTTTGGTCGAAAATTATTTTTCAGGATTCCGTTTAACCGGCGCTATAACGTTATAATAATTTAATAATTCTGGGACGTTATTGTCCGATTTCCGTCTTAAAAAAGTAATTTCTGGATTCGTCTAGAACGGATTTCGCTCTGTATAATATTCAGCTGGTTTTTTTTATTTTTTTTTGATTATCACGTCATAACGTAATGTAGACTTATTACATTCGTAAATATATTCGTAACGCTTTTTTTTTTTTTACCGTACAACGAGCGAATACAAATCCAGTTAAAAACAAAGAGGATTTTTTTGCTCAGTCTTATTCAACTTTTTACAAATAAAATGTAGTTAATTTATTGACGTCAAAAAATTACACAGTCACGTTATCAACAACAATAAACCGTGTGCCACTTATTTACCTAACAGCGTTATAATAATTATTAAAACTAGTAAATCATAACGACGCTGCGCAGTCTCCCGCACGGAAAACAGACCACCCAGTTAATCGTTTTTGTTTTTCTTTCGTGTACGAGCACGCGTATTCACGGGTCGTTGGAGTCGCGTTTAAATCATTTTATCGAATAGAATTGTTAAGGTGTTACATCGTTTCGTACCGAAAACAACGGTTTTCTCGTGTTTTTAATAAACGAAACTGTTTCCGGGAGACCGACTTCAATCATTTGAACATATGCTTTCGACGCTGGAACGCGTTAGCATCGATAGACCGCGGCGTATTATAAAACAGCCGTTAATCAGCGCTGTTTTTTTGTTTCGCCGTTCCAAAAGCAATAATCGTATCGCTTATAGTATTCGAGAGAAATCGCATTTTTAAGAACGCTCCTCACTTTATCATCTATAGGTTGGCGTAATAAAAATAAAAAAAGATTACAGTTTTGTACTAAGGGAAATTAAAAGCACCCGCGCGCCGTTTCGGTACGCGTAAGCCGTGAATAGGATATTATACTGAATAAAAATGATGATTTCTCTTTTCTTATTATAAGCTACATTTCGTCTCGGGAAATGTAAATAAATTATGTTTCCTTACCCCGCCAACATTATTCTTTATAGAATTGTTTTGAATTTAAACGGCGGTCGATAATCGATGAATGTTTTTCACGAGTAATAGACAAATGTAAGTTTTTCTGTGGTGTATAATATTCTTGCTACAGTAGACGTTACAAATTCGCCCTCCAAAAGACCCTGTTTATCGGAATACGTTTCGCTAGTCAATAAGGGGATATGGAAACGGAAAATTCGATCGTTCGAAGCGAACAGAATTAACAGTTCGAACTCATCAACCGTTTTTTTTTTTTTTTTTTAGATAAAATTGGTGTGAATGTGTTTTAATTAAATGTATAGTTTAATCGACGAAATTTTAAATTTCGAGTTTACGGTAAATAGTAGAAAAAAATTACAAATTTTTACACAAACGACTAATTTTAAATCCCGGTGAAAATCCCTTGTCTTCCAATACTTTTCGTGTAGCGAATAATAAATTCCCGTCGGAGGCGAGGGAAATCATTTCGAAAACGTTCCTTATATAATACGGTGTAATAACGAACGAAAACCGCGGAAATTCGACGATTCGTTTGTAATAATCCTTGGCAGATAACTTTCGCTGGTTCGTGATATACACGAAAGATGAAAAATAACCCGTTTCACGCACGACGCGTCTGTTTGTTATTAACATTAACGCGGTTACGTTAGTTTCGTCGAACAAATGAAAACGGCATAACGTATTGTTGTTATTATTATTTTATCGTGTTACACACACGTGTCCGTGTGGTCACGAACGCACGGCGGTATATCATATAATTTTGTCGTATATATATATATACGTGTACGGTGATATTACGCTGTGAATTATTAACGTTTAACCGTTTTTTTTTTCCTACACTTCCTAACACTCATCTTATACGCCTACTACGTAACACAATATACTATAATAATATTCGCGAATATTCGCCGGCAATAATAATTACATTCGGTATTCGTTTTCGTTACCAATAAATGGCGTTTGCAACGGCGCAATCAGTACACCAAACTCAACGGAATCTAAGACAATATTTATTTTTTGGCTAAACTCCGGTTTTAGCAGAAAAAGAAGAAACGGCGGTCATCAATCGTCTCGGAATAGGATACACACAGCTATCTCGTAGCTAAACAAAATCCCCCATCGTGCGAATTATGCGGAGTCACCGTCAGTGTCCAACACATAATCGCTGATCGCCACGCATATGAAGATAACCGCAAACATTTTAACATTTCTGATGATCAAATGGATCGAAGCGTTGGGACCGAACACCGTCATGGACATAAAAGAATTCAATAGCCTTTTTAAAGGAATCCAAATTATGTAATCCATTTTAATTTAATTTATAGAAAATATATTATAGAACACGTGAAATAATCATGTATCATGCGTATTGCCTTAGCCGCCGATGTATTTTGTTCAATTACAAAAAAAAAAAAAAATCTGTATTTTATATACGCATTGATTAACGAGCAATGACTAATGGTGTAAACGCGTTAAATTGTTACGTATATTGATTTTTTTTTTATTATTATTAATAAAATTATTATAATTACGCGGTTATGTCGTTGTCGGGGGGAGGGGGGAGGGAAATTATAAGATTTTAAAAATTTATCGAAAATACGAGTAAATGTTGTGTTTGTTATGTAAATATTTAATCATTTTGGGAACGCGCACTGTCCTATTTGAAAAGCGATAGATATTTTGTATTTTATGAATAATAATTGTGTAAATCTCGTAAGCGTATATTTGAGTGTCGTTTGACATGAAACGTCAGTTCGTACATTTCAAGTCGTTTCGAAAATTTCCAAAAAAAATTAACTTTACAGTAGAATATCATCAGCCAATGGACAAACTCCACCGTGAGATATTCTATTATAAAACACATTTTTTGATTTAAAATACAAAACGGTTGAAATTACCGTTGACGCAAAATATTTTGACGAAAAACGTTAGGCGAACGAGTTGCGGGATTTTTTATTTTTTTACGCGTTTTTATGTATTACGTACGTATATTATATTGCGCGTTATTCATTCGACACATTATATAGCCGGAAATAAATATCGGAATGGTCTGTGTTTTTTCATTTTTACAATAACGATAACTCGTCAAACGTTACTCGTCTGGGGTTCTATACTTTGGTCCGTATAAATATTATATAATGAAAAACGCTTTTTTTTTCTATATTGAAATTCAATTACGTTTATGAACATCGCGCGTTGATCTTTTTAGTAAATATATATATATGTTTTTTTTTATTACGATGCGTTTGTATTCCGTCAACGTGTCGCCGGAGAACAAGAGAATTGTTTCCCCGTAATTTTCGATTGAACGTGAAATATTATTAATTTTCAGAACGTTTATGAACTGTCGCTCGAATAATTAATCATCGAATTTGACAACAACTTTTATACGAAACACTATATACGTATTGTATAAAACGAAAAAAAAACCAACTTGAACAACTTAAAGTATAAAAAACGACGATCGGCGATGGTTTCGCGTTCGTGTTCGCAAATACGGCGATCACCCTTCAACCGTACACGGAAAAAAAAAGAGAAAAAAATACAATATTTATCATTTTTATGTAGAAATTCGACATTAAATTATTGGTTTATGATTCCGGTTATAATACGCGTGCCAATTCCGCCTTTCAACAGCAATGTATTTATTTTTGTTTGGATAATAAAATAAAATAAAAAAAACCGTCGTTTTCTTCAAAAACGTTTTGTGGTTTCGATAAAATAAATAATTTAGATATAATACACGCTTAAATAGATGCGAGATTAAAAAGCGCGTAGTACATTTGTATACTTCGCGATGCGAAAAATCACTTATATGTCATCAGTGTATAATTAGGTCAGTAATTCTGTCGATAAAATTTCGTTTTCTGTTTGAATTGTATAGTAACAGTACAACGATAGGACGTATAAATAATAATATTTGGACGAAGAACACTTTCGAGTGATTAAAACATTGTGGTGATCCGTAACGAGAAGTTAGCACACGAGGCTATACGTCGTATGTCCCAGAAAATCGAAATACACGAGCGAAGAATTTTTACTAAAGTAAAGACAAAAAAAAAAAAATAAAAAAATAACGTCTTAAACAAATAATCTAAAATTGTCTATTGAACATTAAAAGAGAAAACTCAAAAAATACAACGCATTTAAAATGTCGAAATGTTATGCGGATTTTATAAATATTATGACTTGTAAGTTAATATTGTGTGCTCTTAAAAAACACGCAATACACGTGCAAAAATGAAAACGAGTCGAAGATTTTACCGTTTTGTTTTGGATTTTTTTTTTTTCAGAAAACTCGTATACTCGGAACATAGAAAAACGTGTAAAATCGAGTACCAACTAGTTAACACGGTTTGTTATCGGAACGTAATGCTCGCGTCAAGACGATCCAAATTCAAATATATAATAAACTTTTTTCTCTTCACTGAGAACCCGAGGAAATATTCGTATATTGTTAACTGAAGTAAAATAATTATTTAAATAGAATATCATTTTTAGAAATGTTCGCGTAATGCGACGCGAATAAAAAAAAAAAAAAATTATATTCACGTCGCGCGCGTTTCCGTTATATTTCACGTAAATTATTCAAAACACGATTTCATCGTTGTTTATATACGGCGTTTTTCATTATGCGAGCCAACCCCATTCATAAACTGATATACACGCGATTTTCTAAATTATTATTTTAACGTTCTTTAGAAAAATAGAATTACAAAAAAAAAAAAAAAATAATAATAATAATATTAATACATTTTTCTCTCGATTGTTTTCGATCGGATGACACGCAGTCGTCGTACGAGACGAGACAGACACAACAATTCGCATAAATACGCGGTTAACTGAAAAGACAAGCGTGTCTATATAATGTTTAAACTGTTACTATTGAGCCGAGCGAATTGTGTCTGTTGGATACGAGTTACAAACGGTTTTATTATATTAATAAATATTTTGTTTAAAACGTGTAAATTCGTACGATTTTCGTAATATTTTAGTAAAAACGATAAAATTATAAGGACTATAATACATATTGCAAAAACGTATTTGAAAACTATTAATTTTTTTTTTTTTTTTTAACTTTTTCGATACGAATTTTTAAACATAAAGCGGGGATGGAATAATTATTTAAATCGACGGATGCCGTAAAAGAAAATTACATTAAAATATTTAATATAATAAATACGTATTATATTAAGATTATAATATCTCTTTTTTTAATACCGAAATATGTATATAGGTTGATTTATTACACATTTTTTTTTGCCGAAACGAAATCCAAGTAGAGAATACGAAATGGCCTGGAAGTAACATTTTTGTGTATACGTTTTTTTTTTATTTTTTGCGCCAATCAATACAATATGCGTATTTCTCGAGCGTTATTGTTTATGTTTTTTTTCTTTTTTTTATTCTAAGAGTGAAATACGTCGTATAATATCAACAATATTTCGTTTTTATTTCACGAATTCGATTTGCTGCTGCTCAAAAGGAAACAGCGTAATCAAACAATATAAATTCGCAAGAATAAAAATATCCAACGTTGGAGATTACTCGATATTTGCAGGTTATTTCTTACCGTCTATAAATCCGAATGATTATGGACGAAGCAGATGATGAGACGCTATTATTTCGGTAATTTTTTTTTTACCACACCTAAAGAGAAAACGATTGGACATCACGACGAGTTCACGTTGTTTGACATCGAAATCGTTAAATTTTCATTTGAAGATACACCTTTACGCAGTGTCCAACGTAGTAAAAATTATATATATATAAAAAAAAAAATCCTTCAATTTCTATTCCAATTTACTATTAGAATTACACGTCATAATGTAACGTTCAATTATAACAATATTCTTCGAGGAAAATAAATGTTTGGCGTATATTGAATTGAACAAATGACATTTATCAGGTTTCCGTGGGACGCCCTGCAGCGTGTATACTTATGTATAATCGAATTTAATATGTAAATATATCTATTTCGTGGTTATTAATATATCCAGTATTATAATTATATATCCGAAATCCTCGTTTTATATATAATAGTGGTTAGAGCTGTGAATTTGTTTTCTACGCGCATAGAGAGAGAGAGAGAGAGAGAGAGAGAGAGAGAGAGAGCGCGGCTTTTAGTGCGATGTATTCAACTCTTTTAACAATTTTAATGAGATTTTTCTTTTTTCTCATTCGAACATTTTTTGTATTACTTTTCTTTACTCGTTTATCAATTTCCGTTAATGAAAATCTTTGACAAAGAAGCTACGTAAATTCACCAATTAAACGATTTTTATTTTTTTTTGTTATATTTTAATCGCCTATACACACAATTTTTCTAAATTTAAATTTAAAAAAAAAAAACATAACCTAACGATATTTATACGTTGTATATCTCGTCGATACATCGCAGCTCTATGATCGCGCGACGGCGTATTTAAGAATATTTTACGAGGAGAAGGGGGTAGGGATGCCGAAAAAATTATAAATTGCTATTGGATATTCACAATCGAATTTCTACAAAAAAAAAATTTCAAAGTCAACGATAAAATAAAGATATTTTAAAAATTAAATCTTCAAAATTATTTTACGTACTGAACTCGGATCGGTTGTTAATAATTCTAACGGTGTTAAATTGATAACAGTGTTATTTTAGCATTGAATAACAGTGTTGTCAATACTAAAGTATTTACTAATAACAGTGTTGAATTGATAATGAACGCGGTTTATCTCGCCGTTTATATAACATATTATTCAATACACAGTAATCGAGGCAAATGGAAAGCTGCTTTGGCCTCCGTCCTCCTTAATAAACACACGCCACTGTGCGCGACAACGGAAAAATAAAATGAAAACGTACCCGATAATGTGGCATTTGAATTTCGACTCGTACGTTATTATAATATTATTTTAACTCATGACAATAACGCGTGCTATTGTCGTGGCACACGCACACACAATGTAAGATTCATTACTCCGTGATGCTGCTGCTGTAACAATGTCGCTCGGTCTCCGATACATTTATATATATATATATATTGTTACGTTGAATAATGTGCGTCGTTCTCCCGCAAACATTTTCCACCCTCATGGCATTCCGACCATAAACACGTTCGGAGCAGTGAAAAATAAATACGTATATCCTCTGTTACAGGGACCGAGCACCCCTTTAATCATTGCGGAAAAATCGCACTCCCCCTGCAATCGTCGTCGGTTCTTGTACCGGTAGCTCTGGATACGACAACGCTGATGTAACGCGTTTATATATATATATATAAAAGTCCGATACATAATATTAATATATACGGAGCATATTTATTTTTTCCTTTAGATTTCAAAACTGTAAATTTACACATTTCATCTTCCCCCCCCCCCCCGCCGCAAGTGTTGTGTATCGCCGAATTTGATTTTCGTCTCATTTGAAACGACGTTTTCGAGTGTATGAACACTACGTTGTTTTTTTCCTCTATACCCAATCACGACTGTGTCACACGACGCGTTATGAAGAGGCTTTTTTTTCTCTCTCTCTCTCTCTCTCTTTTTTTCACTCAAACAAAACCGTAATTAAATATTACGTTATGTTCGACTTTTCATAGAGAACAAAAAGATTACATATTTTAATGTGAATTTTTCGAAAAAAAAAACTGTATCCAAAATTTGTTTTGTTACGTTCACTATAATTTAAAACGTTCGCTCGAATTATTTTACGTGTGTATTTTATTAACAATTGATAATGAGCTTTCGCGATATAGTATTTGTTGTTTTAATAACAATAATAATAATTCACGATTTATGGTAAAAAACAAAAAATATATCTTTTTTTGACTTCACTCTGCAAGTCTAATATGTTATTGACTATAATAAAATTGCGCTTGGAAAAATATTATTATTATTATTACATTCCGCGGTTTCAACTTTAAGTTCTAAATATATTATATTGTATCAAATTGTATCGTAATAATAATATTATGCTGCGCTGTTTGATTATACAGCAAGCGAATAAAACCGAGGTAAATTAGGCACAAATAAGTGTACAAAAAAATGAAAAAAACCTCCTATTTTTATATAGGCAGCGGATTATTAACGGCAGACTCTGGTGAAATTACATAAATACGTGTCGACTACAACTTCTTTTTTTTTTTTTTAATCACATTTTTGTCAATTTCGATGCGTAAAAGAGAAGAAGAAGAAGAAGAAGAAGAGTCGAAATTTCGCGCTGAGAAAAAAAACGTTTCAAAACGAAATTCGATATTTTTTTTTATTTTTTGATACCGCGATAAATTAATTAATTAATTTTAATAATTAATTTAAGTAATTACGATAAACGAACTAAATGTTGACACGTTTCAACGTGCGCGAACGATCGACGCGAGGGGGTTTTGAAACGAAGAAATATATATATATATATATGTTATTCCCATAAAACGCGCATCGGCATCTAGTTATGAGCAACAAATTATGATTTTATCGTATTCGTATTTTATTTGTACGATTCTTTTTCGCCCGAGATCGCGCATATTCTACTCGAAAAACACGTTTCTCGAGAATTATCGTTCTTTTGGGGCCCCTTTTACAAAAGTCAAACCAATACACACTTCCTTCTATTCCTTCGCATGTATATGCCGCACCAGTACAGTTCATTCGTTCGGTTCACGTCGATATCGTAAATTTTTGTTTTTTTCTCTTATTTATTTTTGCACAGTATCCGCGCGAAACGGAAATTTATTTCTGGCATTTCGTTATTGCGCGTTTCTGCAGTGTTTTAGCAATTGGCGCGTGACAGCGGAATAGAGGGTGGAGCTGATCGCATCGGCTAAAACGAAATTTCAAAAACAACAACGAAATACGCGCGCGTTTGCGGGACCGCGTACATTTTAATTCGCGTTGCTTTTTTTTTCTCTCTCTCTCTTTTGGCGTACAACGTTTATTCTATTTTATTTGCAGGCTACACACTAATGATAATTAAATACGCGATGAATATTTATAATATTCGTGTTCGCATTTATTCGCGCACATCGTTTTACAAAGCTGAAGAGAACTCTCCGCGGGGGAAGAGTGTATTTATTTTAATACATAACCTGCTGCTGCTGCTGCTGCGGAACAGTCGTATTCGATTTTTTTGTTTGTTATTTGCACGGAAACTCGACGATTTTGTACACGGTTTATACTACTCAAAAACCATTTCTATTCAAATATTTAAATAACGCCGCGCAGTATTATTATTATAATAATAATAAATATCGGTTAGAATTTATGTCGAATATAAACACTAACACAATGTATGTGCGGTGTATAATGTACGATCGGTGCGAATACGTGAAGCGAATTATCGGGTAACTGAAGAGTAATATTTAACGACTCGTTAAATATTTTATATGTAGGATTCGGTGTAAAATATTTTGCGAAGGAAAAACAAATTTTTTTTTTTTTACACTATCCCGCAGTATTTATTGATATAAATATAATAATTCATTTTTCTAGTTCCAATAAAACTTATTTTACAAGCCTTACGCTCGAATGAGTAAGAAAAAAAAATTTACAATACTTCAAACGATTTTGCAATAAACGAAAAATAAACGCACGCATTCATAATAAAATGATAAATATTATTATATACATCGTGTTGTACACGTGTAAATCGGAGTCAGGAACAACGGGGACCGAAATAGTAGTAACCGGTGAAACATTCTGTAAAACGTCGTACATATATAATGTTATATTTGTTTATTTTAATACACTTTTTTTTTTGTTTCGTTTATTTTTTATTTCGTATAATTAAGTTATTAAAAAGTGACTTTTTTTCGGTTTTTATTGCGTTTACGTTTATCGAAATCGTTTTTTTTTTCTGATTTTAGCCATTAAAAATATTTTAGCCATAAAATATTCTCTCGTGTGTGGGAATTCGCGATTCTCGTTGAAAACCTATGACGAATAAAATACATTTTTTAGAAATTTTTATTTGTCTCGTGACCGCCATCACTTCAAACCTATCCGTATTGTAATTTTAATGCTTAATTTATTGCGTTTTCCGAAAAACCACGGTAATATTAAAGCGTATTTATTGTTATAAAAGCATCGACGAGTTTAATGATGAAATTGTGTTAAAGAGTTAAGTCGAACGGTGGTGAGTGGGTATTTTATTTGAAAAAAATAACTATTATAACTTCATAAGTTATCGTTTTTTTTTTTTTATAACCGATTAGAAAACGTTAACTTTTAAACGAAGTTTTCAATGACTTTTAGATTCGATTAAACTCATATACGTATATTAATTCGCACGCGAACTTCGTTTGAGTTAAAAAAAAATTAAGTAAATCGACTTTGATAGCTTTAAAGGTAGACCGTGTGTTCAGTTTTAGAACGAAGAGATTTATAATTTTTTTTTTCCATTACGAAATATTATCAATATCAAAATTCTCCGCAAACGATTCTCGCGATCGGAAACGAAATTTCTGTGTTCTTTTAGAAACACATCTCGTAATTATTATACGCGATGGACGGGAGAGAATATTGATATTTTTTTTTTCGAAAACCGGTTAATATTTCAAAGGTTACCCGATGGAAATTGTTATTATTATTATTATTATTATTATTATTATTATTAGTATTATTATTATAAAATAGGTATATCGTAAACGTTATTGCGATTTTATCCACCAGTAAAAGCGACACTTTTGTCGTCGGAGTATTGAGTGTAAGGAGAAATGGAACCGATATCGATATTAGTGTATGAACAATATTGTGTTTTTGATTTATGCGTTAATTTCCCGCGCGCCGTCGATCCGCTCGTAATAATAATAATAATAATAATAATAATAATAATAATAATAATAATAATAATAATAATAATAATAATAATGAACGCGTACACACGTTGATTCTTTAACCTGCGCTATACAGCCTACTTTAGCCTACTCGATAAATCTTTGGGCAAACGGGGCGAAATTTTTATGGATTTCGATACTTTTTATCGCGATTGTCTATATAGACGCGCATATTTTTTTTTTCGTTTTACACGTTATCATCGGAGTGGTTTAATGATCATGGCGCGTCAATATGTCTCTTGACATCGAGCTACAGGGTAACCGATCTCTTTCCCTTATCCCCCCACCACCAATAATCGTTAATATTTTCCACTTGAAATTTATTTACTGTTTTCGTGAATCTCGACAAAATAATAATAATAATAATATCGAACGCGCGAAATATATTGAAATAAAATATTGCGTTAAATACACAATATTTGATGGGAAAAGAATTTAACATTTTCATTTAACCGTCTCAACGATAATTCTCCATCTGAATAAGCGGACGAAATTTAAGCGACCCGATATATTATTATTATTATCCACAATGTCCAGTAGGCTTTCACCGGCGCGTGCACATAAATTCACACCCGGCTTTTCGCCCCACAACATTTTCCGGGGACACCGAACACGCGGACCGCGTTCCTGTCCCGCCGGTTCTGTCGAGATGTACATATCGTATTTTACGGTACCGAAACATCCGGAGTCTCGACGGGCGTTGCGTTGCAGTTACGCGACAATAGCGGTTTCGAGAAATCGAACGTATACGCGGCCCGTTTTTTATTTTCCTTCTTCTCTCCTTTTGTAAATCAAAACTTCACGCGTTCCTAGCCGGTGACTTATGCGCGGCGACCCTTTGCGGTCATTTGAATTATTGTCCTGAAAGGTCCTTCGTCTATATAATATGCGTGTGCCCGTGTGCGGGCCAAACACGTCCGATGGCGAGCAATAAAACACGTTTGAGCACTTACAACGATCATTCGCGGACCCGGGACGACGGGGGTCCGTGCATCAGCAGCAGTGGTCCGGAAAACCAGCTCGGAGACGAATGAAATGTTACTTTCGTTTTAGATTCTGAAATGTCTGTTCTTCACTATTGTTCTCTGTGAGTTTGTGGGGGGGGGGGCAAAGGATTTTTGTTTTCATACGTTATTTTTCTTCTTAATAGATCGAGCTAGATTTAGTAGATTAATCTCGAATAATAATAATAATAATAATAATAATGTCTATCGGTCGCTGTGAAATAAAATTTTAAAAGCGTCTTTTAGTCGCGATTTTTTAATTTTAAACTCTGGAAATTCTAAATTACAAAAAAAAAACAATCCCCGTTTGTTTTGAAAACCGTTCATCGAATTCGTGTGTTTTCTAAAATAATTTCCGATTTACTTTTTTCATTTTTTTTTTGGTGTGTGTTTAAAGATACACACACGACTTTCATTCTCATAACCGATTGTCTGACGTTCTAATGACACGATCTATCGTACAATATTGTCGTCGACGTTTCAATATTTTTCTCGAAAATCAAAGGGCAAAATAATTCTAAAAAAAAATGCGTACTTCAGTACGTGCACAGTGTAGTAATTCTTTATTAACAAAGGTAATTTTTTCTACTCAAAAGACGAAACACTGAACACGAGTTTCACGTATTTCCTATATTATGAAATTCGATTTAATCGGTAATAATAATAATAATATTATTATTATATAACACACATTATTGTATTGCAACAACAAATTCCCCGTTAACGGTAAAATTCATTCAATTACGCGTGTTATTACATCGAGATATTATCATTACAATTATTTGGGTTATTACAAATATTATTACAACGTATTGATTATTATAATAACCTATTTCGTCGCTCAATGAACGATTTTCGAACAAAATGTTTTGAAATTCAAAAATACTAATATTCGTATACAAATAAATAATAACAACGAAATTCGTATTTTCTTAGTTCAGTAGATTTTAATACTTCACTGAATGTCTAAACGAGAATGCGCCGTTTTGAAGGCAATTAAAAGCACAAATATTGTATTCGAATATCCACGAACGAAATGTGATTTATCGAAAAAAAAAAAAAAAAAGATAACCGAAAGAAAATACGTCCAATTAACACAAAAACGAATTTCCATCTATGTATATTCTATTTGACTAATAAAACGTATGCGTTAAACGTTAGCGTGAATCGGACTGATTGTCAAAAACAATGTGTAGACGTGTAGATCCGCAGTGAAGCATAACTAATTCCCAATAGGGAACGAGTGTTTTTAAATTGATAAAATTAAAAAAAAAATCACATTCATCAATTCGATTGAAATGGAATGTATTATTATATTAACGCACGAAATGCGCGACGAAAAACGATAATTGCGAAGATGAATTACTGTTGAACGAATGACGTTCGGCGTATATCAGTTTTTCTACGATCGTAATCAAATTCTTGTGTAATTAATGCGTACGTATTACATTTCGTTTGAACGGGTCCAATCCAAAGGGATGGAGACTTTTGACGATTTCACAAGCGTTTAATGAAATTCTACAAACAATAAATTGAAAAATAATAGCGTAAAGGCGAACTCGTAAAAATTCTTATTTTCATACACGTTTACAGCGGAGTAAACGTGATAATAAAACGGTTAGGTTTTTTTCTTCAAATTTTACCAATTAATTTTATTAAATGTATCAAATCGCGGGATAATTATCGGTAAATAATTCTGTAATTTGGCGAAAACATATTAGTTTTTTTTCCCGACCCCATCCGAGTCTTACGTACTTGTATTGTAAACGCGTATTTGACACGGCGTGTCCAACGGCTGCGTTGTTGTAACTCGCGAAGAAATTTATCTCGCGATTATTTTTCGACAAAATAATGACAATAATACACTCCCGTCGAGTTTATATGGTGAGGTGCGACGTATAAAAGTTTCAATAGCTGTTTAAGTTCGAGTGGGCTGCGCGTAAATGGTTTTTCTATACGGCGATGACCGTCGCGCGGAAAATGCGAAACTTTGTCCATAAAATATTTGATACGTTCAAAAATAACGCGCGCGACCTACGACGTTTTCCGTACGATGCTTATTCGCTTCGTGTTCGAGGTTTTCGGGTTACAATAAAGACGTCCTATTCGTGACAAAACGACAAGAAGAAAGAGAATTGTTTTTGAGAATACACAGCGCGTTTAAAAAAAAAAAGCCGGGAGGGAAAACGCGACGACAATTTTTCGTTCAACGTTTAGCCGTTATCCCGTCATCCGAATTTTCTCTTTCTCCCGGTAGAGAATCGTCGAAGAGGGTGGCTCCGACCACCAATGGATTTAAACCGTCCTAAAGAATTGCGAAGAAGGATATGAAAACTTTTTCGCGTATTGACACTGCGGAGGGACGGTTTCCTGGTCGGAACTAATGGAAACTTCGACGATATAAACGTTCCGGCCGTTTAACACTTAAAACGTCCAAAGGTTTAAAAGTGTAATTTTTTTCCCCCTATACTATTTATTATTACGTATATTACAAGAGCTACGGCACTATAGACCGGCGCTATAGACGGTCGACTTTAAATAATTTATATTTCCGAACGTTCAACTTTTTCGCGAGTATGACTTTCTTATTTTTTATGGAAAAAAAAACAGGTAGTCGTCCGTATAGTTTTTAACGTTATGCGTGAAAAAAAGAAGATGACGAGATATAGAACGAATTTAAAAAAAAGCACAACAGCTATTTATTTCTCGATTTTCGATCCGTGCCATTTTCGACAACCTTTTGAGACTTTTTCGCGCTCGAATAATTCGTTATTCGAGATCGTATAGATCAAACACATAACCATTGGAATCGTCCGTTAATATTTTCGATTTTAAATATATATATATATATATATATATTATATAAGAGTAATTCACCATACACGTATTAACTTAAACTAAAAGCCCCATTCGTTGATAATATATTAAATTTCTTATTTAAAATATACTCTGATAAAAGAAAAAACTTTCTCTTATTTCCCGCCTATATTCAACGATTACCCGATATATACGTGTGTGTGTGTGTGTGTGTGTAATTTACGTGATTAAAAACGAATATTAAAAAAAAAGAAATGAAAAATATTATTATAATACGTAGCGAACAAATGCGCATACGAAAACGAAACGTTTAAATAAAACGCATTAATTTGTTCAAAATTAAAAAAAAAAAAAAAAAATACAAAATTTTCGTTATAATCAAAAGCTTTGTAGGAGTTTGCGTTATACGCTATAAAGGGTGTCGTGTGTACATTCATTTTATTTCAACGACTGTATAACCGTTGTGTTCGTGTTTCGCGTATTCTCTCGAAATAATTGTTTATAGCGCGCGTTTGTTTTGGAGATAACGACCGAGATACCTAACCTAACCGTATTAATATATAACACAATAATAAATCTGTTTTCTCTTATTTTTGTCACCGATCCGTAATAATGCACACGGAGTTTACGTGCATCACACGTGTGGACTGGCCAGAAACGATTTGTGTTAGAATTTACAAGAGAAATTTTCGATAATATTGCCCGTGAAAAAAAACAAATACATTTATTCCGATTGTAATCGCGCGCGCGAAGAGAAATTCACTATGTACATAATGGCTTTTATGAAATTTTATTTCAACAATGAAAAATAGCGGCGAAGAATAGAATAAGACACTACGACGACGCCTGTCTCTATTATCAAATTTCTTTGCACGCCTATACGTCGTGTCTCGGATCGCAACTCGATAGAAATCAGGCAAATTAAAACTTTCGTCGTGTACTAAGCGTGTCTCCAAAAAATAGATTATCAAAAAAAAAAAAAAATGTCGAATTTGCAGTCAAAAAACACAAAGTCGGTCCAGAACACCTCGACGTCATCGTTTTTCGAGGCGAAATGAGTTATCATTTTTGACGAAAATTTATGACAGCAGTAGTAGTGCCCACCAACAGTAGTAGTGTAGGCGGTCGTGCGACAAATACAAGCTTTCCGAGTACAAAGGAAAGTTTTAATAACTATTTCAACGCGCCAGAAGGTGAAGTATAGTAGTCTCAGTCGGTATGAAACGGCGAACGGATGAAGAAGAAATATGTCAACAAAAGAAGAACTGTTAAAACACACAAAACATAGGGATTTGTGTAATTTATGCGCGGAATGAGTACCGTTAAAATTGCCGAAAATTTTTCCGATCGTATCGTTCAGAATAACAACTGGAAATAATTCTCTCGTGTTCCACACTACAATTTTTTTTTTTTTTTAGTTTTATTTTCGGAAAAAATTGATTTCGTGGATATTACAAAAATAATCAATCGGATCTGTCGTGTTTGAGTAACTAAACGGAAGATTTTTAGTGTTCCAACAACGCGTATTATTAGGAAATAGAATACCGATTTTGGAACCCGAAACCTTTTTGAAATATTAGAAGCATAACCTATAACCATCATTTACAATTTTCTTTTGGACACCGTAATCGATATTTGGGAGAGCTGCGTCCGAAAAAAACGGGGAGAAAAAATAAATGTAAAGCAAAAAAACGTGCGCGTTTATTAACGATAATCGTCCAAGGTGTATGGGCGTATATTATATATATATATGAAAATTCGTAACGGAGAATTTTTCGCCATACGCCTAATGGTGGATCAAATGGAAACTAAAAAAAATTATTTTTGAATTAATAAAAATAAATAGTATTGCGCGGGTATGTGAGAACGCGGGAAAATAAAATTTATTCCCATCTCATGGCTACAAATAAAAAAAACAAAAATAACCAAATGACGAGAAATAAAACGATTTCTTTTATCGATCATTTCGAAAAAATTAAATAATATATTTTACTCGACAATAACACAAACGTCCCACCACCATCCGCGGTGTGCGTATTGTCACGAATTTTTGTGAGTAACACTAACGCGCATGAAACTCTTCACTCGAATTTATATTAACCGCGCGTTTTACTTTACACACATAAACATATTTATTTATTTATTTTTTTGGCTTTTAGGAGTTTTGTGAAAAACGTGCACAAACTGACGTAGCCACGTATATTTATTGAATATTAAAATAAGCCGTGGAAAGTGAAAATTTTTCGAAAATAATTACCGTGCATAAGAATTTGCGGAAACTGTTTTTTCTTGTTTACGCGATGTTGTAATTGTATTGTATGCGTAACGGTTCCGTATATAAAACGGACGTGTAAAAGGTGAAAAAGAAAACCACAAACGAAACTGATACTGAACGTAATAGAGTTTGTATTAATTCCATTCACGGAATTCGATTTTTTTTTTTTTTTGCTCGTATATTTTAACGCGCGCCCGCGTTGTATTAACGTTTTATACAAACAAAAGGGCGAAAATCGAAATTTAAAAATGTAAAGAACAGAAACCGAAACCGAAAAATCGTAAAATTCCTGTCCGCCCGACGTCTGCCGTGTAACGTTACGTGATGAATTATTAAAATACGATTCACTCGTCGTAGGTAGTGCTTCTAAAAATTTTATTCGTATAAAGCGTGAAATAACATACGAGGAAAAAAAGCAAAAAAACGTAAACATTTATCAAATACGTTTATATAATAACTACCGGTTTCCACACACAAAATGCCATTATCATTTCAATTAAACGAAATGAAAATAATTATTATCGACGGACTTGTATTATATGCGATTTTCTTTTTCTTTTGCTTAATTAAACCGGGGTAGTATGAATAAACGGTTTTTTTTTTACTTCTCTATTTTGCACGTATACGTTTATTTTCTATGCTGTTTGACGTAAATTTTTGCGGCGAATTCTATATTAGCTGAACATTTTTACCATCGTAAAAATTGTACACGTAAATTTTTTGGCTTTACACGCGTATTTTTTGTTTTTCACATTAAAACACGATTCGCACTCGTACAAAACGGCACGACAGAATATTATTCCTATCGACATAATAATTGAATTAGGTAATTCACACCGATCCGGCGAGCTCCCGCCGTAACGACAGCAAAGAATGTTTTGTCGGCGTTTGTCGCGCGACCAATTTATTTCAAATATACGCGTCTATATGTAATTAATTATTATTATTATATTATTTATAGACGCGGTACAGACAAATATATATTATTACCACCATCGCGGACGAATCTTCAAGTTTCAAATTCCGATACACTTTGGAGGAATTAACAATTTGTCCGACCGTTCGAAACGAAAATCCACTGGAGAATAAACCACTGAGTTAGTGTCCGTCGTTTCTCGATTGATCCTATGTGAATATTTGACGTGATTGTTGGTCGTACGATTGGGAATCGACCTTAGATGGTGATCGAAACAATCCGATATTAAACGGAACGCGCAAAAGGTTAATTACAACAGATACTCGGAAAAAAAATATTCCGAGACGTCGCTCCGTATGCCGAAAATTTCCAAAATCTATGTAAAACAAACGAGTTTTTTAAATAACTCTTTTTTTTTCGTTTATTTTCCTATACACATACGACGAACTCGCGCGGGTTTCCGCGGACAAAATCGCCGCGTATAAATTTCCAAAGCGACTTAATTACGATGCGTAACCCGGGCCAATTACTATCTAACGGCGGAGAGACGACGTGTACAATAATCCAAAGGAACGAGCCAATATCGCACTCAGTTTTCGGTCACGTTTCGTACACGGTCTTAATTTCGTCTCTTATGTACCTACGCGAAATAACTGGTCCGTCTCGATGCCAATAATCTTCTCTGAAATAGATTTCCGAGACGCACTGAGATCGCAACATATTTAAAACACGTTATCTTACGTTATGAAACTCGTGTTAAATTCGGTTTCGTGTACATCTGTTTGTTTTTTTTTTTTTTTTTTTGTAAAAACCATTGGCGCCGACCTACCTTAAAAAAAAATAAATACTCTGCATCGTAGACGTTTTTCTCAGATTATTATTATTATTTTGTGAAAAAAATGATGTCAAACAATATGACGTGGAATTTCAACGAAACGAACCGAATTACTTTTTGAAATAGAATCATTATTTTCTGATGGATTGCCGCAGTGCGTTTCGAATTCGGAAGTTTTCAAACGCGAAACGTTCCCCTTTGCCGGAGAAGCGGAATTAAATCGGTCGGACGTGCGACGCAAAACGTGCGCCGTCAAATAAAAGCAATTTGTGTAAAAAATAATTAGCCAGAAATTATCGAAAATTATAATAGTAGATAAATTAAACGGGACGAACACACACACACACAAAGAAGAAAACACAGTGGCGCAGATAATACAGGAGACGTAACGTTACGCGATCGGTTAAATATACGTCAAAAATTTTATTATCGAGCCTCAATGTCTTTGCAAAACCTGAGCGAAAGATTTTCCCGTTATTATTCCGGACACTCTGTGCACTGTATACGTAGTAATCGGCTTCGACTAGGATCGGAAAAATTACGTACGTTTTATTACGAATCAACGGATGGTATTGAAAACCGTGTAATCGTCTCGTCTAGCGGGAGAATTTCTAGAAAAACACTGTCATAAATTAACGTATATTGTTAATATAAAATATATTGTAATGTTAATCGTGCGATATACGAATTTACATAAATCGCGGTCCGGACGGACGGAAAGAAGGCGATTAGAATAAACGTTTTGAAAACTTTGATAGTGACATATAAATTCGCGTATTTATCAGTCGGCACATACAGTCCCGGAAAGACGTAATAATAATAATATATATAAACGTTTAATGGTTAAAAGTTATATAATTTATTATTAGCTTATAAAATAATAACGTAGATTTTTTTGTACACCGTCTAAATAATAATATGATATGCGATATATACTCGTATATATATATATTATCCAAATAGAAAATAGCTGAGTTTCCTGTTCGAAACTTTTATACACGGTTATAAATATCGCGAGTATACGTCCAAATATGATTCATAGCGGTATCGGAGTATAAATAAGCGAGTGTATTAAAAACGTTTTATTCTGCAGGGGGTATCTAATACGGAGAAAAGACGAGGACACGCTGAAAAGTTGTTTAATACAAAAAAAGAGAAGAAATGCGAACAAATTAATCGCAAAATCTTCGTATATTACTGTGCGAAACGTTATTTTATTTATTCGTGTCAATTACAGCAAGAAATTTATAGCAAAAAAAAAAAAATAAATAAATAATAAATGTGAGGGCGACTGATCAGTTGAGTCTATTAAACAAATATCTATAAATAAACAATACGTCATATTTATACGACGTCTGTTAATCCTACGGCCATAAATGAAATTGGACATATTTAAGAACTCGCAATGTCGAATTCGGTTTTCAATCGATAGACGTTCAATAGATTTTAACGTCATTATTATTCGCTGTGTATATAACATTACATTACATTTCAATTCCAATGACAAGTCAAAAATATTCGAATTAATATCATATGGCCTAATTACACTACGTACATTTGTGTCTTAAAAAATAATTTTTACAATGTTTTCGCATAAAAAAACAAATGTTCTCTGCGTATACTTACTGTACGGCGTGTGATCATAAAACGCCCAATCCACTTTCAAAGAACGTATTTTTAAAATAAAAAAAAAAATTAACGCACCATTACGACGTTAAAATCGTTATTTTCGTATACGTATTATTATATATATATAAGGTAAAATATTGAGTTCTTTTTCCCATTAACATTCGGTTTTAAACTCAACCGTTGCACAGAAGAAAATCGTCAGAAGAGTTCTTTTTGAATGGTATCCATTAGCACGTTTGTTTGCCCCGCGGGTTGTCAATTGCGTTACCTGCGGGCCGATAAAGCTTTCGGTTTTATATTTTACTGTTTTACGATCATATTACATTAGTACGACACTGAATTTGCGTCGGAAACGATATTCACGCGCAAATTAATTCAGCGGTTGTTCGCTGTGTAAATTATTAAATAGTATCGTCCGTCCGAGAACGAAAAATGTTGACTGTAAAGTCAATTTTCGAAAACATGCGCGTTTCGTTCGTTTTTCAATCGACAAAAAAAAAAAAAAATCGCTCATTTTTTAAACCCGATTATATTGTTTCATAACACGTCCACGCAATATATGAATTGGTTCGAATGTCGTTGAAAGTAAAATAAATCTGTTGAAAAACAAAAAAAAAAAAAATACGTACACAAATACTTCTACGGCCGTGTTGGGACGGTATTAGCAGGTGGTTAACGCAAAATATTATTTATAACGTCCAAGTCGATTCGCGATTATAAATTACCTTATAAAATATGATTTTTTTTTTTTAAAGGAATACAAGTTCAAATTATAATTACTGTTTTGAAGAGAGAGAGAGAGAGAAAACTAGTAATTTCGCACAATGGATACCGCATATTTTTGTAAACACATCGACGGGATTAAAAAAAAAAACGAAACGATAATTCAAAGGTAGAACCGCTGGTTTTTCTCGCTAAATCGATACGTCAACTATCGAAAAGTACTCGCGTATTACAAAAGTTCGCTTATTTCTCATTTCGATCAATTTTTCTCGATAGAATTGTGTGTAGAAGCGTATTTAAAAAAAAAAACACCTATTTCCGACATTATCAAAGTGAAAAAATTTCACTTGCTAAACGTGTACATCGTTTTTACGTTCTCAGACGACGAATATTATTCTATTTATAAAATATATTACCGAGTTTCCTCCCATCCTCCTCCGGCACATTTTCATATATACGAATTGTATTAAATTATGTTGTTATTAATTTACGGTATAAATTATGCTTGGAAACTCGTTATTATTTCTACCCGTGCCGCTGCATATAATATTGACATCGTGAAATTATTATATTACGTCTGCATATATATTTATATATATATCGTATCGCATGACTCGGCTGTGCTCTTAACGAAGTGCTTTTCCCTTTTAATATATTCTTTTGTCGTCCGGTACAAGTATATTATATTATATATTTAATATAATAAAATATAATTTATATATAGTGTTGTGTGTTTATAGTGAACGTTTTTAACCGGGCTGTTAAGTGTTAAGTATTATATTATATTATCACAGACAACGTACGCGTAACATGACGTTCCCGCAGGCGTATTGTAAAAACTTTTTGTCTATTCACTCGTTTAGCTGGAAGTGTTTACTACGAAAGCCGCGGCGACTTGATTATAAGATTAAGATTGCATGGTGACACTGGCGAAAGCGGTTGATGCTGCAGGCGCGGATCAAACAAGGGGTGGAAACAAAATTTTCAACAATCATTTTGATTTTAAGTGTTGTCATTCAAATTACTGTTTAGAAAATATATATTATAAGATTTTACAGTTTATTTAAAAAGAAGAAATACATTTTATCTATACGCCAAATGTCATAAAACTACAGTACCATCTGAAATAAAATGTAATATTTCCTCGTGATTAACTTATTCATTTATCAAATATATTAATATATGTCAATTGTCGATAAAACCTCGATAAGAAATAATTGGTGTACGCTGCCAACCGATGTCATGTCTAAATTGTTCATTGACACACAATTGATTCGTTATTCTTTATAGTTTTTTTTTTCAAAATTCGACACACGATAGGAGACAATACGACAAAATATTGTGTTTTCCAGTTTTCAGATCTAAAATATATAAAAAAAAAAAAACAGAGACGCGTCTAAAAAACCGCATGTGTTGTCGTCGACAATTTCATTCCGAGCAAACTAACTTATTTTACATATTGTTTTTTGTACAAATAATTATCATAAAATGTATTTGATCTTAATTGTATTTGACGCGTTTTTCGACTTTTCCACCACGTTCCTTGAACGTAACGACAAACAACCGGAAAAATCGGCGAAAAAAAATAAATATTTGACATTTTCGTTTTGGACGTGTACAATTTTATTCGTATTTTATAAAAGTTCAGCAATATAAAATTGACGGATAGACGTGTGAAAAAATTCCTACAACAAAATATTTTTATAATATTCGTTAAAATATATTATAAATTGACGTCGCTCTGCAGAATCGTTTTGCGAACATAACATTGATTTGTCGTGGATTTTAAATTCAAAATCTAACACCTTTGTGTGAGGTGTCTCATTTAAGTTATCATCCGATTGTATTTTTCAATTTTTACATTATTTTTTCAGAATTTTCCGATTATAAATGCATTTTATTTAGTCTTTTTTTTTAAATTATCGAATTATCGGACTTGGCATTTATCAAAAACAAAATAAACAAATTAAACAGATTTTAGTAATAAGTTCATTTATTTCTTTCAACAGATTAAAATCCGAGAGTTCTTATTAATATAACATATAATAATAATAATAATAATAATATGACTATAAAATAAGTAAAAACAAAAATCATTAAACAAACTTTGCATTTTAGCGTATAACTCTTTAGCGATAATAATAATAATAATAATTTATCATCGTTAATTATTTTAATAAGCCGTTTTATTTATAATTAAAGTTTTCTGTGTAAGTACTTTAAAAGTCTGGTGAATATAGCGATACGGCGCGTTTCAGCTAGTAAATTATACTACTCGTACGTCGTACATCGTAGACAACGTGATGTTTATACGCGCATATTAACTGAAGTTTAAAAAAAATAATTTATTAACTTTTAATTTTCTTTTTTTTAAGAACTTACGTCATATTGTCCTGCACGCAAGACTTTCGGGTATCTATTTGAATACAATGTAACGGGCGACGCCGTACAATTCGCTTTTATTGAAATTTTCGTTTGATTGTAAGTATCGTGTTGATAATTAAATGCAATGGCCAAGTGGATGATATGAATTTCGCAAGGTCAACAATAAAATCAGAACGTATACAATATTTACGGCATACTTACTATTTCATTAATTCTCAATGCTTTTGTCACTTTTTAATGGTCAGCGTTTTGAGAATGTTTTCGTTTATGTTTCAGCTATGCGGTTACGTTGACAAAAAAAAAAGAAATAAAAATTAATTCGAACGCACGCGTAATTTTTTTAATACGATTCGTATTTCAATTCGTTATTTTTTTTTTCAATATTTTTAACCCGACGGTAAATCGCCCATAGGTAAATATTCGTTGAGAAATAAAAAAAATACCGTTCTATTTGAAATGAACATTATTAATATTGACGTCGTAAAACCGACGATGTCATGATTACACACGTGTTTTTCGATGTACAAAGATCACCGCGTCCGACCGATTTATTTTCAACGAGACAAACAAATTCGTATGATTTCTAATAATTTCGTAATTCTCATATGCCGCGGCAGTTGTTTGATCTATTAATTGGGGGGGGGGAGGGGAAGGAAACTCGATCGATTTTTATACGAACACTATTAAGTCATTTCAATAGCGCTAACGTTTTGACCAAATCTTTTTGTTATTCTTTCGAAAACTCTCAGCGTAGGTGTAGTGTCGATAATATTTACCGCCGCCGAACGATATTTCGATTTTCGTTAAAAAATTATAAGGCACACTGAAAGAGCAAAACTGCTCCGAGTTGCTCGGAACATGTTGTCCTAAACAGCTCGGAACAAATTCCATTCACGTTGACAAAACAGAACAGAACAAGACACATTAGTTCTGGATTAATTTTTGTTATTGAACACGAGTTGTCAAGACGAGTTCTGACGAAGACGACGTCGTTGTACCGCTTATGCGGCAATTTTTATTAAATAGTGAAAGTAGTAACGATAAAAAATTTATCTTTATCTGTATAATCGTAAATAGATGTTCTCATAAAAACACTACAGTTATTAATTTTTCCGGATCGCACGCCATTTAAAATTAATATAATACGATTTTCGTATTAAAATTAAAAAAAAAAAAATAACGATATAAATATGGATAAAATAACGTGTTCGCGCGAAGTTCCCCGCGGTGGTGTGAATTATTCGTAAAATAAACCAGCGACTTCGGTTTTGCGTATTTCGATCGGACCGATCACGAGCGCGATCGTGTTTTGTTCTGTCTTGCCGTGTGTTTCGGTGTCGACTGATTAGTGTGCGCTATAATTACTTTACGCGTGTTATAATTGGACTCCAAACGGCTCCGCCGAGCTGATCCCCGTGTAGCTCGCAGCAGTTTTGCTCGTCCAGATCCAGTGTGCGCCCGGCCTACGTCTATTGGACGTTGTGTGAAGTGAAAATTTTGAATTTTCCGACGACTAATACGGAGAAATCGACCGGGGACCGATCACCACCACCACCACCGACATCGCCGCGGCGTTATTTTTCTATTATAATGTCGAATCGTTTTTGTACGGTTGACGTGACCGACGACGACAATGGCTTAATTGCGACGGCCGTTGCGTGTCGGTCGCCGGCGCCGCGTTGTATTAAACTCGGAACCTAACGCGAGCGTTTTGAATCCGAAGTCAACCGTTTGACCGACCGCGTCCGTTGTTTTGCTTTTTAAATTTTTCATTTCTGCGGTCACGTTACCCCGAACTGATCGTCGGTGTAAACACAAAACGCCTCGGCTAAAACTCGCAAATAACGCGTCGTACATAATTTATCGGACAGCGTGTTTAACGGAGCGTGAAAAAAAAAAATTATTTACGAGACATTTGATAAGGTACAAATTGAACAACGGCGTATTTTTATCATTAGCAGCAAACTCCTCATCGACTAATTCAATGATTAAATAACGGTACGTCATTCGTTGAGAAAAGCTCGTCGAGATGAAAAAAGAAAAAAGAAAAGCCATCGAATGACGTTTAAATGACTTCGCGACGACAACGCATTGTTCGAAAAAAATTAAATCACTTTTTATTATTATTATTATTATTATTATTATTATTATTATTATTATATATTACTTTTATATATTATTATTATTATAATTCGTTAAAAGAATTTTGAAAACAACACCCGCGCACGCATACAAATTTAATTGTCTGTTATTTTTCACTTTGATTTCCGGTACCGCTAGTACACCGTGAACTGAATAATCCCTGAAAAGTGAATATCGTATAATTGTATACGATTTAAATAATGCAAAACGTTTTGTACGGTTCGATGTAATTTTCGACCGTTTTAAACGAACGCGTTACATTATTTTAATGTATTTGACGATTGAAATGAACCGGATGAAAATAGCGTATTGGCTGTAGAAGCTTTGTTAATACGTTACCGCGGGTAAAGGAAATCGCTTTTTTCCACGTAAATATCTTATTATTAGAGTTGCGCGTTGAAACGGATAGATATGATGGACACTGAGCGTTCGTATAATACAACATTATTGTAATAAAATATTAAGAAAAAATATAGAATTTTTTTTTCATTTATATTTCACGATTTATATATAATAAATCGCGCGAAAGACAGAAAACTTTTCGGTTTCCTCGATAATTCACACACACACACACACACATATCGCGCTAAAGAATTACGCGAACGCATTAGAGACCGTTACGTCGTCGAAACCGGACGCGGTGAAAAAGTAGAGAAAATACTCGGAAGACGCCAAACCACGCGGTCGGGGATGAAAAATAGAAATAAACCATTCTTTACACTCGAAGTACTCGAATTGTGTTCTACTGTTATATAAATATTGTAAATTTATATGTGTGTGTGTGTAGGATTCGTATCGGTTAAACCCGTTTTAAGACGAAACGTGTATTTAAAAGTGTGATCTCCAAAGCCGCGAAATAAGGAATCCGATTCCGAAATACGTTAATCACCCCCCCCCACATCTTTCCAACAGAATAGTGTCCGGTAGAAATCCGTGGAATTCTCAGTGTTCATGTAGCAGTCGCTCGAGATGGACGTTCCGGCTGTTGCTCCCGTCAATTGCGAGTTACGCACCACCAAGTGTTCATTTAAAAAATAAAAAAAGTAAATCCTCTGGATCTTCTTCGCCAGAACGGTGTTCAGCGGATCTCGGTTAGCGGTTATGACGAGTGCACCGTTAATCCGTAGCGTTACACGTTTGATTTAGTACGTTTGAAATTTCCAAGACGTTATACGTACATTATTTCCTAAAACGTGTTCCGCAAAAACTCGAATTCGGATATAACACGTGCATTATAGGAATATTGCGTTCGCTGCGCGAAGAAATGTTCTCCAGACAATATAAAACCGATTTCTTCTATGGACGTAGATTTGATCGATCGAAAATAATTCCTGGCAGTTGCGATGGATAATATTGTAACGTACGACCGACCAAGTATTAATATAAATAGTATTATAATACTGCACGCGTTCGATATAACAATGAAAATTCCCGTTTTATAAAATGTTATAGTTTTGAATTCCAAGCGTAGTGATTTTACGATACCTAATAACACAAGCGTATATATATATATATATATATATATTTTTTTTTTTTTACGCGACAAACAAGCGCTGCATCGTATCTCTTAAGTACTATTAAAATGCTGCTCGATTGTATAGTGAAGTGTTGTTGAGATGCTGAACGAATGATTTAAGGCGTATGCTGTAGGTTTACCGATAAATTGATGTAAAAGAAAAAAAATGCTCAAGCCTTCTGCCGCCACCATTATCGAAGCAAAGAAGAACAATAAGGGAATTGTTTCAACGATATTTTTTTTTTTTTTATATATTAAAAACGCACATTTCTACGGTCTTTTTTTTATGTTCGGTTTTATTATTAACGTCGTAGAGAGAGATGCTCGAGTCCGAGTGCGGCCGATCCTTTTGTGTGTAAGGCGGTCGTGTATAACTTGCGTCACGGAGGTCGAAGAAAGTTTGCGTCTGAAAAGTCGGAAAATTAAAACGACATTTTCCATAGAAGGAAATATAATTATAATATATACGCGTAGTTCGGTGAACATCATAATAATTATTATAAAATACGTATTGTATCGTTGGAATATGCACGTTTTTCTAACGAAACGCCGCGATGGAGACCAAGTACTACGCGTGTTACGTTATAACGATACAGAGTGGCGCGTATTTATTTGGGGGAGGGGGGTGGTTCGAATTAAAATCCTCACCCTCATCACCAACAAAAAGTACCAATTTTTAATATGCGTCGATCAATATTTAAACTAACAAAATACTTACTTGAATTCTTTCTATTTGAAGAAAACGGTCACGATGAAAATTTTAGTAATCTAACAGAATATTATATAGTGAAGATCTGCAGGAAGTATTCGAGAAAACTCCGTTGTTTTCACAATCTGTGGAAAGAACGCAACAAAACCTAATGAAATTCTTCCCGCTGAACTTTCCGATACAGATATATGTTTGGAGTCTTTTGTTTTAACGAATAGTATTTATTGCTATTAGATTTATATACGCACTATATTTGTTTTAATTTATTACTGAAAAGAAAAGAAATGTATTAATATAAAACCATTTAATAGTGAGGACGAAGGCGCAATATGTTCTATTTTAACCCCAACTCCTCGGAGAGAAATTGAAAGTGCGCCACTGACGGTATACCGTTTCGTTAAAACCTTTTTTGTGTATACATGAAAGCGAACAATAAATTTCAACCTAATCATTTTGATGTACGCCTTTCAGTAACTGAACAATATTCTATTCTATACGTACTATATATATTATATATATATATATATAGCGTTAATCCGTATACATTATGCGCGTATAATATTGTTATATTTATACTAACTATATGTGGTACGTCGGAAACGATTCATTGCCAACAGTGATTGTTACTTAAAATAATTACAGTGAAACCATATTATACGAGTAGTTACGAGGTATACACAAATTATTTATTATAAAATTATATTAAATTACACAAATTATTCACCATAGATGGCTAATTAATAATAATAATAATAATAATAATAATAATAATATCACTATATTTTGTATTGCTGTTTTGTACATATTTATTACGATTTGAATGTGTTATGAATATTTTTTTTCGTTGACTACTTGAATAATACAAAAAAAAATTCCGTATTTTATCAATACATTATAATTTTCCACTTCAAACACATAATACTATTTGAACAGGAAAAAAAGGTTAAAAGTAGATACTTAAAACTGTACTGCGTAGCTTATGTTAAACATTCATTTAGTTTTCTATATTAAAACACTATTTTCAACATAATTTTAATAAATTATTTTTTTTTTAACAATTATTAATTCGTACACGATACAATAATTGTGATCGTAAATATTAAGTCGCCCGTGCCGACCGCGTTAATACTTACTAACAATAAAACAAAGTTTCATTTTATATATATATATATATATATATATATATACATTTTTAATAAAATGAATTATTTTAATTTCGAGTTTATACAGTGTATTATAAAATAAAAAAATAGACAGAGGTTCGCCGACGCCCACAGGCAAAATTATTTTAAGAAACAAAAATTTAAATCAAAATTACGAAAATAATATCTGTTAGACGGTTCAAGTATGTCGTTATGAGTGTGTGTATGCGTGTGCCTGTGTATGATTACATAAAATTGTTATTGATTCCTCATCAATAACAAACACTAGAATCTGAAAATGGACAATTAAATATTGGTATAGAAATTGAAATAATTGCAGAAAAAAGTGTTGAAAATACTGTAGATGAAAACAATGTCATTCCTGACTTGGGAACTTCAATAGCAAGTCCTGTGCGATCAATTTTAACAGCAAATACAAATGTAAGTAAACGGAGTTTGAGTTATGTTATATTTAAATTATATATATATATATATATATTGCAGTCATATCTATGTGAAATAGACGAGTAAACGTGTAAACGAGTATAGAACTAATAATAACCAATAATGGGAGGGGATTCGCGGTTGCGACCGGTTTTCGTTTGACGAGTGAGGTGGGGGAGGGGCCACGCAGAAAAACGCGTATAAATAGCGGTCAGTAATCAACGGACCGCTCAGTGTGGCCCAGGCGAGCAAACGCGGACAACGTTGTTCGCATCTACTCACCGGTTTCGAACCGCTATTTGAATAGCTTTTTGTTAAAAGGGCGTATGTTACATTTTTTGTTAAAATCGTTTTATTTTAGTTTTCTGTTCTTTGTGTATGGGTCCATCATATTATTGTGTATTATAATTAATCTAATATAAATATCAAGTACTGTGTACATTATTATGCAAATAAATGAATAATTTACAAAGTTACCATATTTCAGAAGTCAAGCAGTTTTTTATCATTTCGCGAAACTTCATCCGTCGGAACATGTGCCCTTTTAACAAATAGCGATCCATTTATAAGCGACTACTACTTTCTTTTCCCGTTTTATCGTTATTTCGTTTACGTTCCTTGCACCTAGTCTTTCCCTTTTTCTTCATCTGCATATCGTCTTAGTACAATTGATCTTTTCTCTTGGTTATTATTTTTCGATGCGGATATTTCATTGGCTCATTTTCGCCATCTCCCTTGAACATCATGCATAACCGTCACCGACTGCAATTACTGGTTGATGTTGCTAAAATTATAAAATAAAGACAGAGTGACTTGTATACAATGATTTTTCGATATAAAATTTAATACTGACGTTATAAGTAACTTTTTTTTTGTCATTAATTGAAAAATGAAAACAATATATATAATTATATACTTTTAATCGTTATTATCAATTCAATTTGTTTTTAAATAAAAGAAAAACTGATACCGTCAACCGTGAATTTTATATAATTAAACGTAATGTATTTTTCTGCTATTTTCGTATTTTTTACGTTTTATAAAAAATAAATAAACGTTCTATTATATTTACACGTTTTAAAATCCAATCGCCCTATAATTTAGTGTTATAACGTCACGTCTCATTATAACTGATTGTTTTTTTATTTTTATTTCACGAGCGTCACAGTAATATAATATTCTATCTTAAAACGTCCAAGCACTACTGCGACTCAAGCAGGTATCAATTAGACGTTTATTTGAATAATGGACGAAATGTATCGTCGACTGCAAAAATGTTATCGTCGAAAAGCACTCAAGTCGCAAACGAAGACGAACTCAATTACGTTTATTTGTCGGAACAGATTAATATTGTATTATATCGTCAAAAGGGCCGGTAAAGGGGGGATGGGGGAAATGATATTGTTTATATTATTCGTTTCCGACAAAATCAGTAAAGCAATGTACCAGCATAATTAATTGTGCCGAAAAATCTACAAACAATATTTACTGTGTACGCGAAATTGTTTCCGAAATAGATTCAATTTCAATCCAAAGAAAAACTCGCGTACACAATGTCTATCACGATATTAATTAGAAAATCCTACAACAAATTATATAAACTCGTTTATTATTCAACGTGTAATATTGACGACATCATGTTTTACCGCTTTTCGAGTGTCACTTTAAGGCGAAAACGCTATTAGGCGTTTGTATGGTTTCGTCATAAACAATACTAATTTCACTCGATTAGAAACAAATACAGGTATATATAATTTGACGAATATTAAATTATATTTCTCTTTTTTTTAATATAATATTTTTAGTTGTCGGATATTGATTCGTTTTATAATTTTATACTATCGATCCGTGTTGACGATGTTTTTTTTTTTAAATTAATTCACGAAACTTTGCTTTTATTTCTGAAAACCAACGACAGTCGGCTGTTGTTTTGTAGTCGAACACATCCGATTTGTTGACAGGATATGAACACGCGTGTTAAATACTTATAACGTTATGTAACAAAAATTGTTTCGTGCTTTAACTAATAATAATAATAATAAACTGCGTATTTGCTTCTAAAGGAAGTAAAAATAAAAAAACAACGATTGAAGATATACACTTTATGCGTGGTTGGTACTGGTCGAAAATTAACACAGATTTTTCGTGATCGGAACTACTCAAATAACAGAAATACGGTGAGTTCAGTTTTGAAAAACAGGACTTGATAAGTGTATTGTGCTATAGGAAAATCTGCATAAAACAATACGAAGAAAAGAAATTTTTTACCAGCTACATTATTTATTGATATCTTATGATTTTTGTTTTTGGAGTGCGTTGCGATTATGAGATGGGGGTAGACACATATAAATGTGTCCATTGTAAATGGATTTTTGGTTTTGGTAACCACGTGTATTAACGACATGAATTTTGAACGGTCAATTCAATATGGCGCTCTTTAGAGTTAAAAATTTTGCGGAGACCAATTCAATCGATAAACCGTTTAAAAAAAAAAACCTAACGCGCACTGGAGCTATAACGTCACAAGAATTCACACGCATTTGAAAATTATATAATATTAACACTCGAAATACAATGAACATTTTTATTTTTATAAACCTTAGTTGATGCTTTGAAATTTTTTATGGAAATGTTTAAATTGAGTTTTTACTCGGTTTTGTAATAGGTTTATCCGTTTAACCCGTTTTGTTTCTCGTGTGAACGTATCGGAAAAAGAAGGATTTGAATTTTGCCCGATTTCAAACACTGAAACCGTAACCCGGTTATTTTTTTTAAAAATCGGAAACGAATTCCCGTTATCAGTCGATATGTTTTATTGCTACGGGTTTTATCGCCCAGTTGTATTATAATTATTATTATTATTATTATTTTCGCCGTATAAAAGCGCTTTAAGAACCATTCATCTAATACGTATTTTAATATTATTGACGAGAAGAATAATTTCCATTACGCACAGCCGTATTAACGTTTCTTGTGTTATCCGGTTAAAAATAGTTCACCGAGTTAATTATATATTTTAACTCGGCCGATTCGCAGGAAAACGTACTATTTATCGTATTTCTTTCGACGTAATATTATTGATATTATTCCAACGGCATATATTCGTTTTTATTTCAACATCGATTTACATTATATTTTTTCGTTTCAAATTAACCGGGCACTGGACGGAGCCGCACAATTCAAACATGGCTGTGTAAAAAAGAAACCCGGGACGAGGTACGTCCAATGATTATTATTCTTCCTCGTATCTAAATTTAATCGCATTAATCATCGGTCTCGTGCCGTCCATAACAATAATGATGATGATGATGATGATGATGATAATAATAATATCCGTCGCGTGCGTCACTATAATTGTATAAAACAAATCGTTTTATTTTTTTTTGGTCCGCTCGCGCGTATATTATAATAATATATTGTTTTGTTTTTGTTCTCGTCGCGACACACAATTCGCTAATTAATCTCGTTAAAACGTATATGGAAATCGTAAAAAAAAAAAAACAAGAATTAACGTATTCATAATTGATCGTTCGCGTGTCTATCTCGTCGTTTATCGGAAGATTACGGCCGTTTGTTGACTTTTACAAACCGTCTGCAAATCCACTTCCTCCCCCGTCTCTAGCTATAATTGTACGTGTTATCATTACAATGTAGAATGTACCGCCGCGGTCGATGCGGTGTACTCGACTTTTGAAACAAAGCGGAAAAGCTTTTGCACAAACGTCTACACGACGCGTATTGTATGCCCGTTCAACAGCGGTCTCTCGAGCGTTTCGAATCTGTCCCCCCGCCCAGCTGATTGATGTTTTGGTTCTCGAATCCAGCGAATTTCGACTACACGAAAATTGTGCAACGATGCGAATGACCAAGAGTCTGCGCACAGGTTTCGCCGTTGGAGGTCTGACGCGCACGTTAGCGTTGTCGTAGGTCCGTTCGCCATAGATTCACCTCGGAGTTACCGTATCGATCGGCTCAAGAGCCGTACGCGTTTTTACCGGAGGAGTGTTTTGTAAATTTCAGAAACGTGCACGTGATGCGATTTCAGAACACTTTCAAAGAACGCTCGAGTGGCGGACGTTCACAAGCTGATTGAACAATCGAATCGGACACAGAGTTTCGAGAAAAAAACTCGTCCACTGCAAAAGCGTTTTGGAAAATTCTCGTAAAGTGTATATAGTAATAGTAATAAAACAATAATAGTTAGATTTTTTTTTTTTTTTGTACTTTTAGATAATCGCGATGGCATTTTTTGATATTTTCGATGAATACGAGGAAAATTGGTTTTTTTCCTTTAACCTATCTAAAAAAAAAAATATGTCTCACATTCGGCTCGCGGTAGAAAAAATGCGGGGTTGAACACCCGTTTTATACAGAATTATTGTAATGTTCGATAATACATTATTGTAACAGTACAACCGTCGTCATACACACCACGTCAATACGTTACGGTAGAACGATAAAATCTGACGCTAAAGAACATCAGCTCATCATATTTGCATTCGTTTCGTTCTGAACGATATTATAAATTTCTTATAGGTCTAATCGAATGGCTTGTTTAAACGTGCTTTTAACGAGCGCCGTATATATGTACTGCCGTAAATTTAACGTATACGTTTTATAAAATGCCGTTAAAAAGACTCTTTTTTCATAAGCGGTCCGTGTGTTTTTCAGACGAACGATTTTACGTAATGTTTAATGAACACCGCGGCAATTATATAATATTATGTATCGTTTTCGTGACATTAACACAATTTTAACGACGTTACGTTCGCACGTAACTCACAGCCACCGTCAAATTGGTGTATGAAATATTAAAATGTATACTGTAAAAACAGAGTTGTAAAATTGTAATTTTATTTCGAATAAACGAAATGAGAGCATAAACGTTTCGCGATGCTCAGGGAATGCGACATATTTTTAACATTTAAGTACTCGTGTCAATTTTTTTTTTACAAACAATGGCGGATATAACCGTGTAGGTGTGAATAGTTTTTACACTGTATAACGTTATAACGATTAGTATTTTAAAATTTTGCCCATTATTCGAGTTCGTGCGTAATTTTTATTATTTGTATTTTTATTCAACGGTTTTGATGTGACAGCAATATATATATTGTATATTTATTGTATATTTATTTATATGTATATATATTGTATATTTATTTCTTTTCGGCGAAATTGTTATTTTCGAGATAAGTACAAAATTCAGGTACAATTTCGGTACGAGGAAAATTTCAGCTTTTTAAACTGTATATTATTATACGTGTGCAAGAAAAAGAAAGGAAAAAACGGGATAATAGTGTTTACAAACGAGATTTTATTTTTCCTCTTGTTTGCATTTTTTTTTTTCATATATACTACTCGTATATATGTTTCTTCTAGTGTCTTACTAAAATAAGATTTCTCGTAACGAGATCCCCTCACGCGGTATCATACGCACAGTTCCATTCGTTTTTCTTATCGTCGTGCATCGTTGGAATTTGAACAAAAAAATAACTCGTACTATATTATGTTGTTCGTCAGAAACAACGTTTTTAACGTGTAAATAGTCGGTCGTGTTATTTGACGATAAAAATATATACTGTACGCACATACGCATAAGTCAACGCAGTTTTATAGTGCTGCAGGTTTGTTTTGTGTAGCAATAAAACCATTTCGTTGTCTGTTCGTCTGCGTATAAAATAAACGTCATATTGTTATCGTACGAATATATATATATGAAATTCCCGATTTAAATAGTGTTTATATTTAATGTAGAAAATTAATATTATTGTAAACGAAACGAGTGAAATACAGAATTTTTTTTTTTTTTTTGCTGCAAATAAAACATAAAGTAACTACGATTTGACATCCGTATATATATTTTTTTAAACGATTGATTCGTAGAAGACACCGTGTCTATATGGTTATTTTTTTTGTTTTACTAGTGTTTTCGTTCAATCTGTTTAAAATGCAATGTCCCGTCTAAGTAAGAAGGAAGTTGCTAATGTAAAAACCGAGTTAATAATAAAGCTGAAATCAGTATGTTACAGGTGTACGCTAAACACAGCATTGGTTAGAAATAAAAATATTTCTTTAATTACAAAAAAAAAAAAATCGTGTACACCTCTCCGCGAAGGCAAAGATAATTCTTACAGAACTATATTTTATTAACAAAAATATTAATTTATCGTCTGAAAGTCCGGTAGTTTACGCACTTTTATTAATACAATTATTACTGTGACCAATACGATCGTTGACTTGCAATCGCATCGACGATCATATCGATTCGATGATAAGAACACACCGTATTCACAATGGCGTTCGCAGAAAAAAAGAAAAAAAGCAACGAAGGGAACGACTAAAGTCCTGTTCAACAGTCGTATAACACGCCCGTCATAACCGGCCCCGTTTGTCCGCGTAATAATATAACTAACCGCGTTTTCCGTAACTATTTTCGCGACGTTTTGGAAATTTATTCTCTCTCATTTTATCACGTATACGTATTATAATATAAAGGATTTTTTTTTTTTTTTTATTCGCAATACACATAAATATATGCGCGCGAAAATATATACGAGTCGAGGAAAACGATATAAATAATATTGTCGTCGTCATATTTATACTTGGAGCAGACGAAACGATTGTGTAGTAATAATATTAATAATAATTTATAATAATCAGCGACAATGCCGGCGCGCTGACGATATTTTTCATTTCGTTGCGACGGAAATATACGCGTTATACGTTGTTATTCGTGGAGAAAACCAAAAAAAAAAAAAAATTCACCGCGATAAATATACAAACGTTAACATTATTATAATAGTAGTCATTCGTAGAGGAGACGCGAGAAGACGTGTAGACGGACGGATGGCAGAAGAATGTGTTTGGATGCTGTAATGATGTAGCGGCTACTTAAAAAAAAAAAAATAACAAAATTTATATATCACGCCGTGCTGCGATTTTGTTCTATGCGCGACTTCTGCGCTATTATTTAACGAGTTAAAAAGAAAAAGAAACTTGTTTTTTAAATAAAACACTTTAATTATTCGACGAAGAGAAATGAATATAAGATTTTAAAACGTTAAATATACGTATGAAAATCCCTCGTACAGAACAGTATCGTCGTACGATATACGCGTATGCAAACGAAATTATTTTATATTAACGAAAAAAATGGTGAAATAAAATGTCGTTTTTTTCCCACCTAACCAACAATAATTTCGTCTTAAAAATAATAATAATAAAATTAACTCAAATTAAGTTCGTTCTGACTGCCGCCGAATAATGAATTGCGAAAACGATTACGAAAAGAATCCGCGAATTGAAATGCGTAATTTTATTCTAAACGCCTGTGGACTCGCTACAAATGCGTATGGATCCTTATAATATATCGAACGTAGCCGTTGAACTTTTTCGTACATTTGTTATACGATATTATAATGCATTGTATTTTCTTCTCGACCATCTGATATTATAATAGTAATAACAATACACGCAGTAAGATACAAAACGCAAGATTCCGCTGTGACATTTAGACGTTTTGAAAATGATATACGCGACTTATACACATGTGCACAGATAAACACGGCATTTCTTTTCTTTTCGTTTTTTTTCCCTCTCGTTCCCGGCTTTTTTTTCCTCTTTCCCGCCGTGTTCCACGTTAACGGGGAGGAGAGATTCGTAACAAAAAATAAAAATACATATAAATTATATAAAGTCCAACGTTTTTTTCCACGTATACTCGTTTGAACGGGGAGGCAAACTTGGAATTTTTTTTTTTTTTTATAATATACGAAAACGCTTTTACTCACACTTCGTATGTGTGTACATATTTCGCGTGTATATATTCCTTGTCGTGCATGTGTGTAACTTGTCAACACTCGTGCTCGGAGATAAGAAGTTAAAAATGTTTTATTTAAATATAAAGTGTTCTTTAAACTAACCCGCGCCACGATTTCATAAACGCGTACGATAATATTATACATGACAATATTTTTCTAGAATACGACCACGTTTTACGACCATATTATATACGTACGTTCGGAAATTTTTTTTTTTCATTTATTTACACAACGGACTGATGCCAAACAACACAGCAGAAGATAAAACAACGAGAAAAGAAACCGAAATATTTGAAATAGTATCGAGCAAATATTTTATTAGAGTAAAAAAAAAAAAAATTTATATATAATAACAAGTCAGCGTATGGAAATACATTATAATAACTATAACGGGAGCGAATGTTTACAACTAGTTAAATAATGGAACGTTTAAAATAAAATAGTGAAAGTTTAAGATGAATATAATTTTCAAAAAACATAGTAACTCGTTTAGATTAAAATTAAGTCGATTAAACAAAAAAAGAACTGACAAAGTCGGTGAAAAGTTATTCGGTTAAAATACTTACGTAAACGTATATTTGAAGTTTTTTTTTTTTAAATTCTGTTTAATTATTAATACGCGATATATTTATTTAATTTTAAAAGAAACTTCAATGCTTACGAAGTTCATGTCTAAAATAGAACATCGCCTTGTACTGCGTCAGTACTGAAAACGATATTTCAACACGAGCAATGGAATGTGGTTGACTTTCATGTTTAAAAGCGGGATGATATAAGGTAATCCGATATCGTTATTATTGAAATATACCGTGTAATCCTGTGAAATTGTCGCACTTCATTTCGGTTTCAACTGGCACCTTCGAACGAAGCTCAGTGTATAAATATTTTTGTAACTAAACTTTTGTTTCACAACTCTATTGAATTGTTTGCACTAACGCCGTAAAGTTAGAAGTATAAGCACATAGTCACACGATTGTATCAGTCGGTGAAGATGGTTTCATAATATATCCGAGCCAAAAAACAGACGTGCACGACATTTGGACCGATGAGGAAAAATATTACGAAAGATAGGAATATTTTTCTTTTTTAAATCAAATCACGGAATTTTTCTTTTTATATGACTTTTAAATAAAACATATCAGCTGTTACGTGCGACCTAGTTTATAACACACACACATTTTAACAAAGCGTTCCTCGTCTGGTAAATGTATTAGGTTAACCTAACCTAACCTACTCAAATAGAATAACTGTTTTACAATCGTGTTCGAGTATTATTATTAATATTATTATTATTTATTTTCATATTCGAAGAGGGTTATTCGGCGACGTGTATATTTCATTACATTTGAAAAATTATTTGAAGCGGCTATAATACGCTTTTACGAGGAGGTGGAAGAAAAATTTTATTCTCGGAAACGATATATAATGATTTTGAAAACGTCCGAATTTATATATTATAGGTACTCACCAACGTACGTATTTCAACAATCGACTTTTTTTATTTTTGTATTCGCGTTTCATTTCATTATTAATTGTGGAATGCAAAATATATCGCTCTCGTACTTTTATTATATTAAAGATTTTCAACGTTCTTTGTGATTAAAATTCACGTATATCACAACTCGCATATCAGTCATTCTTAGGAGTTTTATTTTTAATATTTACGAGAGTTGTGTGTGTGTGTATACTTGGCTACACGTAGTAAAGTATTTTCCAAAATATCGTAGAATTTGATATGGTTTTTTTTTAATATTTATATAATTTTCAAAAAAAAGAAATCAATACGTTTTTACACGAACGAATACGAAAGAGAAATGTCGAATGTTTTTGGAAATTTCAATCGTAAGTAACCGACCCAATTAACACGTCGTTTTGAAATGTACTGAAAATAAATGTTAACAAAAGTATTAAATTTAAATGAACAGTGATAAATTGCCGAATTAGAAATTAA
This sequence comes from Chaetogeoica ovagalla, assembly GCA_032441825.1. Classification (NCBI taxonomy): domain Eukaryota; kingdom Metazoa; phylum Arthropoda; class Insecta; order Hemiptera; family Aphididae; genus Chaetogeoica; species Chaetogeoica ovagalla. Next base: position 4,917,133 of record CM063735.1, read on the forward strand.
TTTCAATAGAGGCGCATCGTATTATCCGAGAACTTTCGAGTCGAAGATATAATATTTCGTTAAATACGAAAATAAACACTTTTCTCGTATTTTCCCGAGAGAATATGTTAGGAAATTCTTTTTCCCGTTCGGATTTCTAATATGCAGAAATTCGAATCTATGTTTTATTTATGTGTTTCCTTTTTTCTCTTTTTTTTTCTGCGCAATTGCTTATATTTTAGACGCACTTCAAAACCGATCGATCCGCTCTCGTTTTGGGGCGTAAATAATTTATATAATAATATTAATAACAACAAGTAGGATCCGTCTACGTGTTCCTCCTTGTCAATGAATTCCGAACCTCTTATCTCCTCCATTGATTGCAGGGAATACGAATAGCTTGCAAGAGGTTATTGTTATTCAATACACACTGATAGGTCAGTTTATGTGTTATACGTATACGGAGATAATGCGAAAAATAATCTGAATACCAATATCGACAGGAAATTAAATTTCTATGGAAAAACGTTTTCACGGAGCTCGATAGAAATATTTATACAGAAGTTAATTTTAATCAAAATGAATAGTAAAAAAAAAAAAAAAAAAAAACTGTATTTTTTTCAAATATTGTTTCCATCGCTTCACAAAACATCTACGTAAAGTACAAAAGAAAAAACGTTTTTGAAAATTACGTTTATATGATGTAAAAAAAAAATCACTATGTACCGTTGTGAGAAATCTACGTTTCTTGCTTGTTGGCGTATAATAGTTTAATATTGATTTGAATTAAAATTGAATAACTGGCTCCAATCGAATACGTAATAAAAACTGAATGGGATATAATGCGTTTACAAATAAAAATAAACCCATAATATTAAATAAATAATTAAGAAAAAAAACTTCAAGATATAACAGATATATACATTTTATATCTTTTAAAAGATATTTTAATCTTTTAAAAAAAGAAGCGATTCGAGAAAACTAACCTCGGCGAGTAGTGTTATTGGTAATGGATTTCGTTTCGCAGGAATCGCAGATTTGTGTGAATCTTACGGGGTCAACTAGTGAGTTGAGACTCGGGAGGTTTAGAGTGGAATTATTATGATCTGAGCAGTTTATGTTTAAAACAAGCTGAGAAATTCACGTTGTACGCGATCCGTTATACAATAAATGTCTTTCGCGGTATAAGGAACACAAAATAGAGCAGTTCGACGGGGGGAAGAGAAAAAATGAAATTCAACAGTGCTATACACACATTTAAACGAAACCCGCACCGTTTTTAACGCTTGTCTGCATCAGATAACATTATTTTTATGTATCACCGCGGTGAACTGTACAAATGACTATGACGTTAAAGCAAAAGTCAAATCGACTACGGGGATTCGCCAAATGATTGAATTTCAACCCCCTAGTTTGAGGAAACGAAATGTTACGCGATCCTTTAGTAAGTCATTTGTCAATACATGTTCATGGGTGTTGGATTAACCGAGACTGTAAGTCACTGTAAAGTATTTGAAGGTAGAAAGACAATCTGAGATAAAGCCGAATATGCAAAGCTTCGCGTGTCATCGAGGAAAACGAGAATTCTCATGTTTTCCATTGGGCAAAATGTCGATAATTTCTATAGAAACGTAAAGAATAATTGCCAGGAGGACGAGAGACTTCTGTATAAGACCAGGAGTGTGCAGTTGCGCAATTATCGAAATATTCGAAGGCGATGTCGAATACCAAAGTGTTTGGTACGAATCCGTGTAGAACGCAACGATCGCGAAACCCATGCGTACCGCTCTCGCGGGAAACGAATCGACTATCAGTAGTGATAAAAAAACGCGAACGGGAATCGCGACCAAAAGCGTAAATCGCTCGTCGGCGAAAATCCGAAACCGGGGTGTTTGAACACTGCGGACTCGTGAATTAACGCAACGACGAGGATAATAATCGCATTTGAATTTATTTTCTCCAATCCATATGGATGATGCGCGCCGCGAGTAGGGGGACACATAATAATATTGTTGTTTCAGTCATTAAGGCGCGGGGACAAATGTCGACGATTTATTTTACGGTTGATAATTCACAACGCACGTTAATGCTTGCGCACTGCCGCGCGGCGGCGCAACTCGTAAATCGTTGTAATAAATTATTACGTTAAGAATAATGCGGTTATTGTGTGGTAACGCGGTGAACGTCCAGAAGAAAATAATATAATTTCGTTTAGAGCCGTTCTACGCGAGCGTGCGGAGAAACGAACAAAATTATACGCGTATGAGGTCGAAGTGTAACGTGCTGTTTCGCGTTAAACTATATATATATATATATATATAGTTAATAGAAGACGAAGAGAAAGAACTCGAGTAAAAAAAAAAAAAAAAACGGTAAAAAATATACTCGGGCGTAGAGTAGTGTAAGGATTTGTCGAAAAAAACAAACAAAGATGAGACGTATTACATTATGTATGGCGTAGAGTCGGTTTACCGTTTTCGGTAGGTGCCTTGAAAAGTCTACGGAAATTTGACGGCACGGTGCGAAGTGAGCTGATTTCGTCGTTATTTCCGATAAGAACGGCCTGGATTACTGTCGAACTCTTAAAGTTTTCGTTTTTATCATTTAGAATTTTATTTAGGAATAACCGCGGCGGCGACGTGCGCGCGGATCGATAACGGGGATGCTCGCACGGAGAAAACACACTCGTACACCACAACGCCACCGCACGCGCGGAGAGTGTGGACGAGGCAGGGGAAACGCGATTGGTATTTTTTATTTATTTTTTTCCTTAATATTTTTTTTTTTTTTTTTTGCTCCTTCGGAAACGAGTGTGTGTGTGTGTGTGCTCGGTGCTGCTGCGTGAGACGTACGAGCGCGCGCACAAACGCGGAATGTCTGACGTTTTTTCGGTCTACCGATTCGCCAAGGGAAAGAGAGAGAGCGAGATGGAGAGAAGAAAAAAAAGAAAATACCGAACGGAACGAGAGGATGAGAGATTGGGAGAAAAATACGCGATGTGCGGACGACGATTGACGAAATAATTCCACGCGTACGACCGTCTCGGATTGTGGATCGGCGGGGCTACGACGAGGACGGATAATAGTAGAGGGATTCTCCGACGTCTTATATATTATTATTATTATTATTCGCGATCTATCTCGGATGTGTACGGCGAGCGGATGACGGGGAATCAAAGGAAATAATAAGAAAGGAATACGTCTAATGTTATCATGCGGTTGAAGTACACAGGGGGAGACTGAACGAGATAAAACGCTGCGCAGACGTTTCCAACGATGTGTGTGTGACGGGGAATGAGGTGAATTTCCGGGGGTAATGGCGGTAACTGTAATTTTGTACGCAGACGACGATGTTATTTTAAAATGTGTTTGCGAAAAATCGGTAGAAATTTGATAAAAAAAAAAATCTTGCGAAATTGACACGTTACGAATAAATCAAGGCGCCGCAGTCGATGTATTAATTTTTCTCTTTTTTTTTTTATTTTTTTTTTACAACATCATAACCGAAAACGTCAAAAATCGTTTGGGCTTTTCGCGGTATTCAAATCATAACGTCACAACGTTTTTCCCAAACTCTTCTGATCCGTTACATCGTTTTAACGATCGATTTGTCGAGAATTGAACGATTCGTTGCACGAAAACGTATTGAAATAAATTCGGTGTTTTTTTTTTTTTTTTTTTTTTTTTACGATTCGTCGTTCACATAATCGATTCGCCATTGCGTTTTAATGATTTTGGATTCTGTAAATGTTTTCCGAACCCATGCGCGAAAAAAATATATTGACTCGACGTCGTTTCAACATTTGTGTAGTCGCATAAAAATCGCGCGTCTTATAACAGTGTGCGTAAATGTATTCCGTTTGATAACGTCTATACGTAAGTATTATACGACCGAAACGTGGTTTTTATTCGAACTGTAACGTATTAACGGAAACGATTTTAGAAAATCTTTAATTCTTCCCACAGGAACGGCATAGGAAATATCGAATTTTTTTCTTTTTTTTTTTTTCGGAATTTCCGAGTCCTAAAGGCCCGGTCGGAATCCATTAAAAGGTGGTTTTAGACGACGCAGATATTATTGGACGGCAAGTGACGCCGTATTTTCCGCGCGGAATTCGGTACAGTAGAGAGAGTGAGAGAGAGAGAGAGAGAGAAAAAATTATTAACGATTCGCTGTCGTCGCAACGTGTCGACGACATCGCGGTCGCGGTCGTTTTCATTGTCAGTGCAGACACACCGGGTTTTCGGTGCTCATTCGGGAGGACCCGCAACGTGGAGAACCGTACGGGTCGAAGGGATTTCGGGGACGGGGAGAAAAAATGAAATGACGGGAGAGAATTCGGCGCGGGAGAGCATCCCCCCCCCCACCGGAGTTGTCCGATTATTATTGTGCGCGGGCGAGACTGCTCTGCCGCCGCCGCCGCCGCCGCCGTTTGCGGTGGTTTCGACGGCGGCGCTGGTGGCGGTCCGAAGGGTCCGCCGCCGCCGCCGCCGACGGTGGTATGGGCGGGATCCCGTCGCCGCTATCAGTCGTTCCGGTCGAGCTTTACGCGCCGCACACGCGTACCACACCGTTCCGTCCGTCCGTCATTGGCGAACGAACCTAACCCGCGTCTCTCGCCGAACCCGGTCGCGGAGTCCTGTTCCGTCGTAGTTCTCAGCCCCGGACTAAACACACACACACGAGAAAATCGCGTCGCCGGCGTTTCGGTGAATAAGTCCCCGTACTCGTCGTGTCCGATCGCTGTTATCTCGCAGGTACGTAAAAAAGAAAAAAGTGGTTTTTTTTTTGTTTTTTATGTGTTTCCTACGCGCCAAACGATTTCCACCTTTTTGCCGGGCGTTTTCGAAACAACGCTTTGAATAATCGTCTCGCGGAATATTATCGAATTCGTCGACGCGTCGGCCGCTTAATCGTCGCCGATGAATTCGTAGTACCGTCTTTCGATTTAATTCGGTCCGGGGAGGTTAGGTTTTTTTGTTGAAATATTTTTTTTAATTAAATCGATTAAAAAAAAAAAAAGAAACGAATGTACGAAAACGCGCGCGCGTGAATTGTTCGTCTTTGAAAAAAAAAAGGCCGTAGTAATTACAGGGATAAAATGTCGTCGTCTCCGCGGCAGTTTCAGCAGCAACCAACGGCTCTCTTCTCACTCTTCTCCTCGCTCCAAACCGTTACAACACGTTTCCGTAGCGAAATCAATTTGACGATTACCCGCTAGAGCAGCACCTGGCGGCAACTATTCCCCGAAGAGAAATTACACTGTTGCGACGCGCGCTCTTATTAAATAATATTCTTCCGTTCGTCGAAGAATAACACGTCCTTTTCGGTTGTTTTTTTTTTTTGCAACCGTTCGCGAATCATGACGTAGTTTTCGTTTAAATTCCCATGCGAACGAATAACGATTACGTGGAATTTTTTTTTTTTTTTTTTTTATATTCCACTCGTTAAAAATCGAAGAAAATAAAAAACAACAATTTTTTTTTTTTTATTATTATTAACACTTCTACGAAAAATCTTATAGGTCATTATTAACGGTGTCTCGATCACGGGCGCATGTTTCGGAGTATAACTACGGACTTTTTTTTTTTTTCTGCCAAAAAAACGAATATCATGATAAAATATTTGTTTAATTTCAAATTATTTTTATTAACGACGATAATAATACTCGTTGTTTTGAATAATCATTGCGTTTAGGATACGTTTTTTTTTTCTTGTGGTTTACAGTTGTCTTCGAGTCGCAGTCAGCTGGTTTTTTTTTTTTCATTCTATTATCGTATTAAAATCTAGAACCGTATCCGACGGACCAATACGAGTTTTCGACGTCGTCGTAATTTGGTATTTTGGTTTTGATTATGAAAATAATAACGAGTACACAATGAAGTTCAAATCGTAAAATACAACATTTTCTATGTCGATTCAACGGAGAATTCGGATTAATTACTAAAAAAAAAAAAAAAAAAATCCACATTCACGTGTTCTCGGAGTAACCGAGACCCGTAAGGGTCCGTGGATCGCCGATTGAGAATCCTCGTTATGACGTTATTTATAATCGGCGTAATTTTTGAGCCGGGCATTCAAGTGTACGTTTCGAGAACGTTCTGAAATACCGTGTACCACCGCACCACAATCGGTTTTCGTGAAAATGAAAATCCAATAACGGTTAAACGTTTCTAGGATTTTCGCCGCTTTATACGAATACGTTCGACGTTGCGGCATGTGCAGGGTTTGGCAAACACGCGTTTCCCGACCACGTAAATAATGGAAACTTCAAAACGTCGCGTGTCTAATAAAATAAGCGAATAATAAACGATTTCAAGTAATGAATAACGATAAAACGACACTTAACAATAATAATAATAATAATAATAATAATAATAATAATTGATCTCCGCCGCGAAATTCCATTAACCGCGGCGTTGTGTTTAAATTCACGGAATCCTCAATAAGAAAAAGATAGTAAGGAGTTAAATACACTGGGTTTTGAAACAAAACGCGTCCAGGCGTTTATTGGATTCTCGTTTTGGTGTTGTAGAAATGGATGGGGAGAAAAAAAACGAAACGGAATATATAACACTATTTCGTCAATGATACGAGAGAACACGAGGGATTTCGGTTTTTTTTTTTTCACTGACCACAAGAATTATAATATATCGCGTAAACAATTATGAAATCCGCACGAATGTTTTTAATATCCTGTTAGTATTTGTGACGCGCGGTGGTCGGAAATTTAAATCGGCTTGCCTACGTTTTTTACGGTTATAAATGCGTAACAAAAAAAAAAAAAATAAATAAATAGTTTTTATTACGATAATATTCGTTTTTCGAATGTTAGTATTGAAGTTCTTTTTTCTATGCTTTGAACATCGTTGTAATAGTTATATTTTAAACAAAGTAGTGCAATACCCTTTCATATTTAGCGATTAACAATTATTACATAGGGATTCTTCGGAATACTACAAGGTGTGTGTGTGTGTGTGTGTACCTACCAATAGAACTCGGCGATAATCATATTTTATAATATTATAAAATAATCGATGAAAAGCGCTTATTTCTAGGTTCAGACGTTTAGAAAAAACAAAAAACAAAATTGAATTAAATAGCCGCGTTAATATTTAGAACATAACACGCGTATTGCTATAAAATGTTAAAACGATTATTATTATTATTATTATCAATAAGATGATTTAATGAGCGAAAATTACGAAAGGGAAAAGAATCTATATTAAAAGCATAAATTATATTATTTTCTACAATACGTTTTGAATGTTTAATGAAACAAAAAAAGAAAAAAAATTGGTAACCGAAAACCATTTGCGCAATAATGTATTTTTATGTTTCGTGATTTTATTAAACAAAATTTTTAATGTTTTTTTTTTTTTTTTTAATATAACATGAACACCGCACCGGCATTTCTGTTTCGCTTAAACATATATTTAGAATTTGATCCAACTAAAACAAAAAGAAAAAATCGTTTTTGTTTTACTTTTCGCAACGCATTGCGAATTATTTTGGCAACGCGTTCCGTCGTGTCATCGCCGCCGGACGACGGGCGGACAATGTTATTAACGAGAACAAGAAGAGAGATCATGCCGACGGAGGAGGAGCAGATAAAAACTTCTATTTTTATCAAATTCAACAAAATTTTTCCTTCCGTATATATATACTCGTATATATAATATACGTATTAATTTGCGAGCACCGTTTTCGGACGACGGCAGTGTGACGGTATTGGTTTTTAACGCGCATAGAAATGATCTACCGATGGTCGGAGACAGGGATTGGAGATCGAATGTTGCCGCTTTTGTAAAAAGACCGGTGTAGAACATTAAATCGTTTTATTATATACCGGTCCCGAGTTGTTGCTCTCGACCTGCACCGTCGTCGGCGTCGTTATGTCAATTATTGTTTCGGACCGATGATGCTGATGATGCTGATGACGATGATAATGACAGAAATACGCAGGAGTGCACGCGTCGCGTGACAGGGGTGTATTTTCTCCCTCGACCTGAAAAAGTTGAGGAACGCTCGCGGCGTATTCATTGTACGGTTATATCGTCTCGCGGGGTAAACTTATCTTTCGGAATTCGGGTGTGCAAAGAAAACGGGTAACGAGCGAGTTGAGGAAAAAACGGGGAAACTTCACGGCACGAACACGGTGGAGGGACGCCGTGGACCGCCGGCTGCTGCGTTCTCTGCAGCAGAGCGCAATGTCGTTGCCGGGCGATAAAATTAAAAGTAACAAGACGGTATTGCCAGTACGCGCGTCAAAGGTCCATTGCACACACAAAAAGGCAACGATGCCGTTTTTTTTTTATCATTTTTTCCCCCTTTTCTCCGTCGGTCGTCAATGTTAATAACTTTTTTTTTCTTCTTTTATCTAGCACGCGAACGAAATTCAATCCTCCACTACTCGACGTGGAAATTTATTCTCAAAACCAACTAGCCGATTTAAATTAAAAAAAAAAAACAAAAAACAAAAATACAGTCAAAGTTCTATTCGGACTTGGAATTGAATTCGTTTTTTTTCTTCTTCAGAAAAATTCGCAGACAGCGATTCCACATGACGCCGCGGATGGTCAACGCGATGTTATTTCGCGACCGTACGTTCGGTCAACAATATTATATGAAACGATAAGTGTTTTATTAACGAAAATAAATCATTCCAAATGGATTTTGTGCGCAAATATTAATTCATTTCGCCTTTATAACGCCCGTTATAATTCATTATATTTTTCCCCGTAAGTCTCGTACGGATGAACACGTTTGGTTTGATATTATTGTAACAGAAACTGACACTTATTTAACCATTTTCGAGCAGTCATCGCCTCGGTGTGTGCCTATTATGAGTTCTAAAAAATGTATTAATACATACGGATATTTCTTTTCGCGAGAGCTCTAACAGTCGGACTTCGTTTGAACCGCTGCGTATAAACACTTCACCTAATATTGAAAACAAACTGTAAAATTTTCACTGAAATCGGTCGAACGGATTTCCGAGTCCGTATATAAAATAAGCATCAAACAAATCAACGGACATCGCGTTTTATTCAATAACGGAACGGGAACGCGTGTATAATAATACGGTCTGTCGCGTATTTATATAGAGAAGTACGAAAATACCCGACAGGATTTATACGCGAATTACGAAAAACGGGTTTATGCGCGCAGCTACTTTTCGGGGGGGAAAAAAAGAAAAGACATTCGGTCTTGAAAAGAATTTATATTATATTATTATCGTTGTTCGTTCGAATACATTTAAATACGTTTTTTTTTCTTTTATTTGTACTCGGTGTATTGTTTGTTTTGTTTTTAAACAATTTATTTAGATTGCGATTTGTATTTTTCTCCGCGCGGCAGCAGTGTATAATTCTATTCGCGCGAAATTTATTTACTATATTAAAATAAATACAAACGCCGCGTATAGTTTACTAAAATGAAAATAAATACTAAGGTACCCGGGAAAATTATGTACGCCTCGTTTTTTCAACGTAATATATATTTTTTTCCTTTCAAAACTATAATAATTATACGGCGCATCCCAGCTGTACACAGTGTATAAATGCGAAAACTGTACACTCGTATAAGTATAATACAAACCAGATACCTCCCTAAAACGTCGCGGTGTCTATAAATCTTTCAAACTCCTGTTCGGCTTAATCCAATCGGATGGTTATGGGTCTCGCAAAACACGGTATAAAGTTTCGGTCAGATGTGGGCCGCCTCGTCCGCGCGCGCAAAGCAATGAAAACGACCGCCGAATTCGCGTAAGAAATTAAAAGAGAATGGCGTTTTGATGAATTATTGTTATACGCGCCCTGTGGATCGAGTGGAAGGAAAAGACAAGGAACGAATTTCGATGTTTCAATCGAAATCGAAATTAATGTAAGACATCGCGGAATACGACGTGAAACAACGGCGCGCGAGTCGAGAGAATTTATAGTAGTAATAATAATGATCGAGTGTGTATTATTATAATAATACTTACATAACAGTCACCGAGTTACTACTGTAATAATAATAACACGTCAAGCAAAACTTAGGAATTAAAAATCGCCGGGTGTAATAATGTACAGTAAGTTTATATTGTCTAAAACGTATGACGGGGGAATGTAGTTATTTTAATATACACCGAACCAAATATAATAAACGTTGATAGACACCTGTCGGAATAACGCGCGTAATAATATAACAAGACATATTGTTTTATTCACCGTTGAGTTTCCCCCTCCCCCACACCTGTACAAAATGTGTGATTTATTATTTATATTAATTTTACTTTTCGCTTTTAAATACAATACATTATTTAACGAAAATTTAAAAACATTTAATATAACATTATTTGTCCTGTTACGATTAACGTACAAAAACGCAATTAAATGTTATATTAAAAAAAAAAAAAAAAACGACGCGGTTACGCTCTTTACAATTGATTTCACAATAGGAGTTGCTCGCACACAACAAGCTCGTTTTATATGTCTAATCGTTTTTTTTTTCTTTTGTAATATTAATAATAATTTCTGTACGCGTCTCCGTTTTCACTTGTTCATACAACATATTCCAATTACAATATTGTACGCGTTCGTCAATGCCGATCGTTAAGAATAAGACCTCCAAGTGTCGAGATGATAATTAAAATCGACTGAAAAGTAATGATAACAAAAAAATGCGTAGATAAATCGTTTTGACTGTAGTAATTTCGAATAATAAACATTTCGAGACGAATTACTGCGCGCGATAGTCAGAGACACATATTAAGAGTCAGATCGGTCTTGAACATAACGTCGCAATATTTATAACAACGCGTTTTCCAATAGATAATATTAATATTCTCGGAGGAGAATTAGTTTTTTGTTTAGCGATGTTAATTCATATCGAATCGCTTTGCGTTTTATTGTAACGCGTGATGGAATTTAAAGGGGAAAAAAACGTACATTTATACTCTAATATTCTTGGGGTTTCAAAAAAAAAAAGAAAAAAACTTGAAAAACTTTTCGCTTTGACGCGATGTCTATTGGTGCAGAAATACTCGCTACACGCCACAAGTCAATATAAAACATCCGAAGCCGTCGTTAAGTACGTTAAACGTCCAGCATGGGAATTTCGAAGTAAAAAATAAAAAATGCGGAGATATTAAACGAACAGAGAATTGCCGATTGTGCACGATCATTGTACACTCCACCGTTACAAGTGCGCCCCTAAATGATTTATTGTTTTGTAAATATTTACAACTCGTGTGGGAATGTGTGAAGGAAAATAATAATTTTAACTTGTAACGGTATAAAAAAAAAATCGATTATCAAACGTCGACGTTTAAAGTATTCTTATTATTCCGAAGTGAGGATGATTTTTTTTAAAACTAGTTTTTGACTCTCGCATTTAAAACGGCGTAATTCTCATACCGATTTATTGGGAAAAGAAGAAAAAAAAACCAACCAGACATTCCGTTATTATAGTATTGAATCGGCGAATTCGCATGACACCAAAAACAACAGTCTCGTTTCGCGATTGGAACGGGATTGACAATTTATTATTATATTCCAATCAGTTATTAATCGAAATTCCACTGTGGCGACGGCCTAGAAACCGATGACCGACGGATTTTAATCGTTCCGAGTGATCGAATTTTCGCTCAAATCACCTGGTACCATATATTATAATATGTGGCACCGTACTCTGTACAATTCTTGTTGTGCGATTCCTCGCGTCGTCCACATGAAATTACGAAATTCGCCTACACATTGCGCATCGGAAACAGCGCGTACCCACTGGACGAAAATAACTCTTAAACATTCGATTCGCAATTTGGCGAATTTTGGTACACGGTTTAATCGCTGACCCGGTGATCTAAATCGAGTGGACGATGCTAAACCTCACAAATCCCCGTATTCTAAAAAAAAAAAACCGTTTGAAAATATTGATCGACCTGTGGAACCGCTCGGAGTGTCTCGTGTATATTACCGAGTACGCGAACCTTTGAGGATTACACAACGTTATTGACGACCTGTATTTATATATTTTATACATATATATATATATATATATATATATATATATATGCGTTTTATTTTGAAATTGGAAAAATTTATTCCGCGTTCAAAATGTCAATACAATCGTTCCGGCCGCAGCCGTGACGACGGTATAAAAAAATTCAGCGCGACAATCGCACGCAATCGTCTGAGCAATACGTTTTTCCATTTTTTATTGTTTAGTCACCGTAGTCGTCGTGTACGTAAAAATGGTAAATAATATTCGTTTCGAATAGACGGACAGCGACGGACTCTTGCGACGAGCACAACTTCGGAACAAAAAAAAAGTTTGGAATATCTCTATTCGATGTTGCGGTTAAATGTTATAACATTTACCGTATTCACATGTCGTATAATTATTTTATTTAGTACGTTATACTTTCACACAATATTAGTTTATTGCGATATTTCATTAATTTATGTTTTTCTTGTAACGATTCCGCCGCTATACCCCTCTTCGAGGTCTTGACGTTCGAATAACATTTGAAAAAAAAAAAAAAATATATATATATACATTAATCAACACATTATGCGATTTTTTTTCCCCGTGTCGATTTGACGACTACCAAGTAAAACAAAAACAAACAAACGGACAACAGAAATATGTTTCTTCAGGAGTCATAATGGACGCGTAACGACGAACAACATTCTCGGTATATAAGGGAAATATAACGAATACAAATTAATTCGAAATATACGGAATGAACGTGACAGAACTCGTTACGAGCGACATTTCTGCGCTCTAGGATGAAAAAATATCAATTAAATATTATATATTATTATTATAAATGTATGTTCGTTGTTCTGACGAATTTTCGTTATTTAATTTGATTCGTTTGTGGTAAATGGAGTAGTATATTATATTATGGAAAATTAAATTTTCGCGTTACGAATTGCAGCGGCGAACCGTCCAGGGGAAACGTCAGAAAACAAATATTTTCTATAATTTCGGTGTCGACGTAACTTTCGACGTTATCGTTATTATTATTATTATTATTATTATTATTATTATTATTATTATTATTATTATTATTATTATTATTATTATTATTATTATTATTATTATTCAAACGCGAGACGGATCGCATTATTAAAAGTAAAAAATTGTTGTTGTATTGAAAATTATACGCGCGTGAAACTAGGACTAAGGCGCTTTGGGCGTCCAAAACAGCGGGTAATTATTTTTTATTTACCTTGAAAATAATAATAATAATATTCTATAAGCGTGTATTTTCTAATATCTGCAGATATCATCCGTGATGTGAAATCTTGACGCGCGCTTTAAATGTACACAGGACGGGAGGGGAGGGAATAATAAAATTGTTATTACGCTCTGAAAGCAGTGATATATATATAGTCGTGTAAACATCTGTTCGGAATACATAAGTTCCTCTGCTCAGGCTAAATATTGTTTTTATACAACGTAATAATATTATTTCCCCTTTGAAACAATAATAATAATAATAATACGACGTAATTAACATTTTAATCTTAATTAAATATTTAATATAAAATATAGTATTCGGTTGGAGAAAGAAACGCGGAGAATATCAATACGTTTTCGTTTTTTTTTTTTTTTCTTCTTCGCGCAGTCGTATTATAATTCACAGCGTTCGCGTTCAACGATTATGGCGCTAAAGAATTTTAATTCCCCGCCGGCGTTTACGAGAAATGTAATATTAAAACGCGTTAATGTTTCGTGTCTTGTTATTTTTTCGTGATAAAATCGGTAAAATAAAACCACGTGTATATACATTTTTTTTTTTCGAATCAGTCGATACGAATCGACGAATTAATAAAATTGTTCGACGAGACCGGGTGAAAAGTCACGCGCACAGAGCTGACTGCGGGGAAAAAAAATTCGAAGTGTTTTTTTCTCATATGATCGATTGAATCGTCTCGGTATTATCATATCGTTTTAAGGCAGTTCTCCCTCTCGTCAACCACCGTCGGAAAAATAATGTTAGTTATTGTCGCTTTTATTGTGTATTGCGCGTTTATTGAAACGCATTTCGGTAATATTCCGTATAAGAAACATAATTCGCGTCGGTCAAAGGATTACGATCGTGACGCGGGAAATCGATATGAAAATAAATTCTCTATCGATTTCTGGTCGACTTACGAGGACGTAAAGAAATCGTCGTTTTCTTTTTTTTCGGTCTCTTTTTCCTACGGTTGTCCATCGTCTATTTCGTTTCGTAATACACACTCCGGATCGCGCGTGTGGTGTTTCGATACATTTAAATCCACGCAACGAGACGGCGGTGTATGCTTTCGTGTTCCTCTGGTTTTTTTTTTTGTACTCTCCTCCACCTCCTCCGCCCCCCCCCCCGAATCTTATTGCACATACGTATAATATTTTGTTGGATATTTTGCTACAAAACCCCATTTTTTCTCTCACTACTTAATTGCCGCATAGTGAATATATGATGAGACCGAAGACGACGCGGTTTCCGAAACGTAAAACAATCGGTTCCGTCAATAGCGGGTGAAACATTAAAATTCTAAAAATTCTAAAAACACCGGTTCGAAAATCACACGCGACAATACATTTCTATTGGTTTTCTTTTTGAAAAAACGTCGTCCGTTCAATACGAAACTCAATATAAATAATAGCGTCAGCCGACACATCGGCTTCGTGTCGGTCACAGACGGCGCAAGAGTCTAAATCGAATTACCGGCGGCGGCGGCGGCCATCCACACGCTGGGGAAATTTTTCGATGAATTAAAGAGAGTCGTCCGCCCGCGCCGCCGGACAAGTACAAAAGACCGCGACGGTCGATTTTCGTAACAACACTACGACCGCGCGGTTCGTCGTAGTGAGTTTCGTTTAAAACCGTACGCCGGGGAACACTTTCGCGCGCCCTTCCGCGCTCTCGAATCTTCGCGCGCGCTCGCGTGGCTCAATACGCTCAATATTCCCCACAGTGGTCCAGATAAATAATTTCGACGACGATTTTCCAAAATTTATAAAAAAAATACGAAAGAACGGTGAACACGTCTCGCGGATATCGAAAAACAGCGCGTCGGCGATTCGCCGATAATTATTACTACCATAAACCCCCCCTCCCCACGAAAATCACAAAAACAATTTACGTTCTCATTGCCGTACGCGTATTTCGACGCCGTAGGCAGCGGTAACGTTTACGTGTAAACAATTACAAAGAACGTTCAACGCAAGAAAAACAATTGAAACGTCAAAAGACGACTTGTAAAACTGGTACTCCGTTAGAAAATTCATTATCGAAATAAATATTTAATGCAAAGCGAATACTGGTGAAATAGCGTTGACTCGCGGCCGGTCTCGTCGTGACTTCACCGGTGAACACGGGCGTATATTGTATAGCGTCTAACGGTTTACATTAGTCTAGGATCGCGCAACGTTTTCGTCGAAATACTTTTACGCAATAAAAGCCTATCGGGGGGGTTTTTTTTTTTTTTGTGATTTTGTGGTTTATACGTAAGTACAGTACGGTCGCGATAATTCTCGAACACATTTTAATCATTACGATAATATTACGTGTGCCGTTTGACCGCAGGCTGCACGAGCGTTCGTAGTCGTGTGTCCGTAAAACTATACACGTTATACTGTGATCATCGTACAATATAATTGTTTGATAAAGACTCGTGTGTCCCATAGATACGCGCTGGTGACGTTCACTATCTCGTTTGTACACAATTCATTCATCCTGGCGAACGAAGAGGCCTTTAACGTGTCCGTCGACTACATGATATGAAATATTATTTAGTATTCAGTAACGATAAAATTCACCATAAAAACAACGTATTTTTATTTTTTTTTATTTAGTCCATACGCTCTGTCTTGTATACGTTATTCGATATACTCGATGAATACGTCGTGACATTATCGTATTATAATAACGTTTCTCACATGTAAAAATACGGTAAAAACGAGGCGTTTGTCGAACCGAAACGGCAATCGTTCGGCAATTCGGACTGGGTTTGTTACAAAACGGACGCACGAATTCATTTAGAGAGGGAACGAAAATCCGAAAAACAATACCTCTACCCGCTGCCGACTTATACTGCTTACGGTGCGCCTCCGAGTCGCGGGCTCGTTCCGCTCGTTGACACGGAATTTTCTATCGACATCAGAATTTTCGTGCACACGCGTCGTCTCCCGGCGTACGCGGTACACGGTTCGGCGACGAGTGCAAAGAGAGAGAGAGAGAGAGAAAATATAAAAACGTTTCGCCTGCGGATTATTATGTAATGATTAATGGCTCGGAACGGGATAATCTGATTACGGGAAACGAGTTTTTAAAACTTTCAATCGTCCGCCGCACAAGGCGTCCGCGTCGAGGTGCTCCAGAGGCTTTGTAGGTTAATTTTCCACTTTTTTTTTTGTCTCATCTCTTGTGTTCCGCGGCAAAAAAACGACGCTTTTAATGATACCCGGGCTTCGTCCGGGGAAAAATAACCGCGCGACCGACAGAGCGAGCGGCGTGGGGGTGAGGTTTCTTTTTTTGTTTTTAAAGTAATTACACGAGAATAAATAGTGGGCGACGGCGATTCTTCGAAAACACTAATCCGTTGTTTTTCTCTCTCTCTCGTTATAACGGACTCGCAACGCGTATCGATTATTACGCATTTGACGATATCGTAATTGTAATTTCCGAATTTTATTACACATAAACCGTACAATTGCAGAGTTGTCCCCGAGCCATCGTTCGTCGAGCCGTTGGCGTTTTATTTTTTTTTATAATAACAATAATAACAATTGTGTTATCGCGGCGAACGATATTACGTGTACGCGTACAGTGTGCGATTACTGATTAAAGTTTAAACGAGAGACGGCCGGGGGGAATGAATGACCGACTACTGCACTGGTGGTGGTAGATAAATTACTTTTTTTTTTTTTTGCTCCGATAACTTTCTCCGACTCCCCCCCCGCCCGAAGAAACGACCGGGGGGGCGGGCAGGACGTAGACGTAAGAAACGCGCGCGTATACACGCGTGATATGTCATCCGCGAATCGTTTCAACAAAATTACTTTCTCGACTTTTATAATGTACACGTCGATTGTACGTTTCGAAAAATCGACGAGCACGTGTTTACGGTAAATAAATAAATGAATATATAAAAAAAAAATTATTTGTAAATCCTTTTAAACCGAAAATGAATGCCCGCAGTATAGATATTGATTTGTTTTTAAATCATTGAGAGGATTCGGCATGATAATCGTTATAATATATCACTTTGAGGGGGAAGCATTTCAATTCAAGAGTTCGTTTCCAAACCACGAATATTTTACGGTGCGAAAAACGGGCGAGAAAATAATTTATTACAATACGAACGCATCGTTTCTGTGCGATAAATAATATTCGCAACAATATTAAAACGCAAAACTTCTATGATTTTATCGTCCCCGGGACGACACAGTGTTCTGCCGTTCCGAAAAACGTGCCGAACAGTGTATCGGAATTAAAAATTGAAAAATATGTCGTCTCGCGTTTAAACGCGTTTATCCGCCCATTCGATTGTGCGTAAGTACGCCTTCAGTAGCGCGCGTAGTGTTAATTTTGCCGCGGGCTATGGTACATGAATCACCTAACGGATTTGCGTCTGTCTCCTCCGTACCATTATTTGGTCTCGAGGACAACATTGCAGGGACAACAAATGAGCGCAGTTGTCGAAATCAGGAAACGACTCGAAACTGAAGTGGTGCGGTAAACAGCGTTTTGCCCGGAGGACATAAGGTGTCGTCAGAATCGGCCGGGAGTTTAGTAGGACACAGTGGAGATCACTCGTTGAAATATATTTTTCGGCAGTCGACATGATTGCGGTAAAAGTTTATTAAAAAAAAAATATATATATATACATATAAATTTGAAATTAAATTAAAAAGTTATATTGGCACATGCTGGGGAATTGTTTTTTAGATACATTTTTTTTTTTTTTTTTTTTTACTAGTACTGATATCAGTAACGCGTGGTAATCGAATTTTACAAATATTTCTTTTGGAAATTAAATTTATCGTAAAAAAAAATGCCTAATGTTTAACGAGACGAATTTGTGATGAAAACGTTATAAGTGGTACATTATCAGTTATTAGTCGGACTGGAATAAGGAATTCTCTTGTTCACATAACTATTGGAAAATGTTCTTTGAAACACTAATTGTAACGGAATTCGGCGTATCGGGCACCCACAAAAGTATATATTTACAGACAACGGATGGAAACACGTGTGGATTGAAAAAAAAAAATGAATCGGCAAAAGTACATTGAATTGAATCGTGATTGAATTTCAGTGAATATTTAACGATATTATGTTTCGGACGAAGAGAGAAATTCAATTATCGAGGAGTAGAAATCGTCAATGTCATTCGACCACGCGACCTATCACGAATATTACATAGCTTACGGTTATGGCGTCGTGTAAAATATTAATAAACATTTTTTTTTTTTTTTTCGGAATATTTTTCAATCCGAAATGCGTTAATATTCGCTCGGCGTCAATTCGATTTTTTTTTCCAATACAGCCGCGGGCCGCGCAAATATACGCCCGAATTAGGCTTGCAAATTGTTTCCCAGACCGATTTCTCAAAAAGAAATCGGCGGTGTCGTCTCGAATATATTCCATTCATATTACGCATTTTCCGAGTTCTCATTATTTTCCTTTAAACAATATTTCACCCACTCGAATGAATACAAAGTTTTTTTTTTTTACTTTCGTGAAGCCACGAAAGCATTGAGTTTATTTCTCGTCTGCCAACACTGTTTCCGCGCACACATAACCGGTCCGCAGTACTTTCTTTACACGAGTACACTTGTCTTTAGACTACGTAATTACACCTACACGAGAAACGGTCGCGTATTTTATTATTTTTTTTTTTTCTTATTCCGCTCGTTTCGCGCAGAATATTTTTTCTCTAATTATTACAATTGGAAATTCTTTGAACGCCGCGAATAACGGAATGGCAAGGATAATAAAAATAAGACATTCCGAAGAAAATTCGCGCGAATACTTGTACTGACACTTGTACGGCGCGGAGTACGGAAGGAAATCTTTGGCCGGAACAAAATATATTCAAATATGGAAATTGGCGAAACAAACGCACTTATATTTTTCCATTCTCTACATTTTAAATAATCCCGGAGAACGAAGGGAAAGTTTTGAAATTTCCGCTTGTTACGCGTGCCGTCGCGTATCATAAGTCAAAAGAAATAGAATCGCGTTTTCTGCTGTGTCTCGACAAATACATAAGTATAGCGTTATATAAGTCGAATCAAAGGACTTATAATTCTGAAAAAAAACCACTCAGAAAATTTTTGGGATACAATACGGACCCATTATGCAGAGAAAATTTACGTCGAAGAAATCGATTAAAATTTTTAATAAAACAAATAGTTTTTTTTTTTTTTTTTACTAAATAATAAACCGTGTACAGAATGGAACGTTGTTGATAGAAATTTAAAATCGCTTCCGCTTTTAGTTGTCGCACGCGACGAGAATTCAATCGTCATCGCACGCTGTAATGTGTTCGCCCGTGTCACGGACGTGTAACTTTCAAACGTCATATCGCCGAGGGCGGTAAACGATCAAACTGGATTCACACGTGTCGGTTAAAATGTTCATTATGAATGATTCGTTTTTGTTGATAATACTCTCCACTGAACAAATCGTTCATACGGTTCAATGAAAAACCTTCCTAATGAGAATAGTCATCGTATGGCGTATAATGGCATCGTATAGCGTATAACTCTCCATGACCGTCATGTCTGTGGCCAGTAAACATTTTTGACAAGGAGAGCGCTGAGAGTACAAATATGAAATAAAACAATGATATAAATGATTTCATTTTATTTTGAGGAGAATATTTCGTGTGGTCCGAATCCCAACTCCACCCCCTCTGGCTACGGCCTTGCATGACGCAAAAACGGATCATTAAAAATGACCAAGAGTAGAAACAGGTTCTACTTGACCGAAGACCGATTTTCATGATTTAGTCCGGCTGAAACAGTAGTGTTCACGCCACTCATAGCTCGTTCGATTTTGATGAATCGGCGTTAACGAACGTTCTAATTGACGTGTGTGAACCCAGCATTACCGCGGGTCGTTCTATCCGGAATACGTTTAAGGTCGACGTATTAATTTTCTTTATTTTTCTAAAAATCACTAATTATTATAATTATTTCGAATTTATGAAATAAGGTTTAGAAGAGGAAGAGATACGCGTTTATGTGGAAAATAAAATTATCGTACCGTTTCAAGCGCGTAACGCGTTTGTTTCTACGCTCGTCCGAGAGGTATTTTACAATATCCTTCAGTACTTCGAGCGATATTCGCTCGAACCGTGCTCGATGATCTATTACTCCGTACGTTATTTAAGAAATAATTGGACGAATAAGATCTGCATGCAGATACTGATTTTTATGCATACTACACTCATAAAAGTATATTTTAAAGAGCAACTACGACAGAAGGTCCGGTTCACTAATCGTTTTTGGTATTTTAATCGAACGAGTTGCGCGCATTATCTCCCCCCCCCCCACCTCATCTCGCCGAGCAGTAAAATGCAAAATAAAACGGGGCTTAGGTGTGTTGAAGTGCGAATTAGGGGAAATAAAAGAAGAAAATTGCGT
The DNA here is from genome assembly GCA_032441825.1 of Chaetogeoica ovagalla. Classification (NCBI taxonomy): domain Eukaryota; kingdom Metazoa; phylum Arthropoda; class Insecta; order Hemiptera; family Aphididae; genus Chaetogeoica; species Chaetogeoica ovagalla. The sequence continues at coordinate 4,937,749 of CM063735.1, forward strand.
TAGTGAGATTGGTTTGCCGGTTTTTTTAAATAGTTTCCGAACTCGTGCGTCCTTCCAACCACCAACGCGCACCCCCTCGCGACGTGAGTATAGAAAAAAAGCCACACACACTACGCGTATACAACAATGCGTCGTATAATACGTTTATTCTGTAATCTCTATGCGTGGACCAAAAAAAAAAAAAAACGAAAAAAAGTAGGGAACAAAAAAACAAAAATAAAAAAATACGCCATGTGCTCGGGTTGAAAAAAGCCGCGGCGAATATTGAAAAAGCGGGCGTGAAAAGGGGTTGGAAAAGTGTTGTGCACACGTGTGTGTTTTTCGAATCAGACGATTGTTTCATCAAAGGAACCGGGAATAAAAAAAATAATACAGAAAACCGTCGCCTGTCATCGCGGCATGTTGGAAATACACATACACATTTCTCTACAATACGACATCGTCATCGTAGCCCCGTGGCGTTATTGCGTTAAATTGTGTCTGACAGTTATGTGTTAAGCGGCCTTTATACGTGGCTTTGCAGACGCATTGGACGGCATATAATAAATAAAAGTCCAACAATACTCGACTGTGTACGATGATAATTCGCGTCGCGTAACGCCGCGTTTGACGGCGGCACGAGTGACGATGAGACGCGCGGTCTTTTCTCTCGACGAACGCGGAATGAACCTAACCGTATAAATAATACTTTACGGATTTGATCGGTCTGCGGCGGCGGTGCGATTGGATTGAACATTTTCGCGAGAAACAATTGCGCAAAATTGTATTATTTTTTTTTTTTTATAATTACACACATATATATATATTTATTATTCAAACGGTCGATTCATGTCGAGTCGACATGCACCGTCGCTTTAATTGTCGGTTGTTAACAGTTGTTAACAAAGACGTGATGGAAAATCGTTTGGAATTGCTGAAATGATCTATTAAACGAGATTCATATTATGAGGGGAGTTTTTCGAAATGCGATTTGAAAATCGTATAATAATGCGCAACACGAGCACTCGTATATACGAGTCTTGAAGACGATGCCTCCAGTTACATTTCGAAACGCGGCCGAGATTATTTTTAGAAATCTATCGACACTGTACCGATTATGTTTGCCGAAAGATGCTTCTCCGAATTGCGAAATTACGAACGACTACCGTTACAGAACACTGCTGTGATTTCTCAAAATATAAATAAATAAATAATACGAAACGGCGATTCCGGTATGACGGTGTGCGTGGCCAGCGATTACAACGTCGTATTGTATAACTTTACGCGTATACTCTTCCGGTACACGAAAAACTTTTCAACCGAACGTTCAACTGAGAAACGAGTGAAATCATGTGTATGTCATTGATCTCGCAGAGTTTCGACGAGGAGAAGACGGGCGAATAGTTTTTGGCGGTTATCAACGACGAAGTATACGCGCGGGCGCACATAACAGACAATTGTTGTGGCCCGGGGTGCCATTTGACGAAGTAGGAATAAATAAGCGTTTGCCTACTGTGTCTTATACGTACGCAACACACGATTTAGTCGTATAAGATATTACTGTGACGGAATTCGTTACGAGAAGCAACATCGATTTTCCGAAATAAACGTAAAACATTCAGTTGAAATTTACGCGTTTTCAATCCACAGTACGCAATATTTACCTGTGAATTGCTTAAATTCAACCGGCTTGAATTCAAATGTGCCCAACTACGCTTTAGAATAATCCCTGCCCTGTATGATACGTTCGTACGTATGTAAGCGTTTTCGTGCTTTAGAGATGTTTTATGATTATCGTCGGCCAGCTTCCGACGACAGGAAATTCGCCTTTGTCGGTCCAATTTTTACGCACATATTATATAAAACGTAATTGTCTTTATATATTATAATATCAATGTACAATGTATAAAATGTATGCGTGTACGAGAGAATGGCGGTGAATAGGATTTCGTGGCGAATATGCCGGGATTTAACGGGTGCGTATGACATTATGTAAATTCGGTAACCGTCTCCAAAAAAGCAGCAGAAAAAAAAAATTAAAAACAGCGAAATTTGATACGTTTATTGTGCGTCGTGGAGAGAAACTGCGTTATGAAAACGAAAAAAATAATTTATTTTATAGTAAATTCGACATTCGCATTTGACGAATCACGCGCACGGCTATTTGTGTAACTGTAATGAATTGTCAGAGAATAAAAGGCATTTAACACTTCTTATTATTTTAATGCATTAAAACCCCGGTTAACCAAACGCCAAACCGTTGTCAAATAATAAAATACGTTTACAATAGTTTATATTCTCTTTATTTCTGACGTTTTAATGTTAAACCATCGGCACGACGAGCATCTAAAATGACATTTTTTATTTATGATTTTACTCATTTCCAGCTCCGTTCACTTTGTATTGAAATTCTTTAGGTTTTCACCGTCTTCAATTCTCGTTGTTCTGGCCTAGGACCTGAAAATTTATTTTATATTATTGTTTTTACGTCCCGGTTACTTTTCACTGTTTTTCTCAGAGGACATTCTTAGAAACGTAACGCTGTATAAGCGTCGTACACGAAGGAGTGTTGTTCGTTAAAAGGATATCATTAGAAAGAGTTGGAATTGAAAAAAAAACAAGTAATCGGAAGGGTTGCGAGCAAAATCGTAACGAATTTTCAGCGTTCACCATACATTTGTCGGTGTATAACGGGGAAATTATTTATTTATCCTTTTTTTTTTTTTTTGTGTTAACTATACAGGGGAACGATATCACGTCGAAATTATAGTTTAAAATGAGTCATTTTAAGCCGCAGGAAAAACACGGAAAAAAAAATCACCCCAGCGGCGGTCGGAGAGAGTTGCTTTCGTCCTTATGTTATATACAGAGAGTGAAAGAGAGAGAGAGAGAGAGAGTGAGAGGGCCGACGTGTAAGCCGAACCGACAAATAAATATCGTATTTTTTTTTTTGTCTTGTCCTCCCGAATATTCTAGATAGCCGCCCTGCACACGCGAAGGGCAAATAATAATAATAATAATCGAATTACGTTTCAATTTTCATCCCCAATTCTCGATACGCGTTTCTCTTCCCCTCGCGCTCTGCAAAAAGCCTCGCGTACGACGGACTCGTTAAAAACCACTTATAAACGTGTAATGGATATTTTTATATTTTGACAGGCAATATGGCCATTATTGATTACGTTTCTCAATAGTAAAAAAAAAGAAGAAAAAGCTCATAGTAGATTTATACGTCATAACGTTTCGACAAAAAAAAAAGAAATTTTTTTCCATCGTCATTTTGTTAAAATCCGTTTTATACGTATATATTGACAAGAGTAACCACAAAGGTTATAATTTTTTTTTCCCCCGACGTTATCGAAATAAAAATAATAAAAACGAACGCGGTAGAGTCAAATGCAATCTTCACGGTATGACGATCGTGGTTAATCGTTTGTGAAATGAGTTTTTCTACAGTTTATTTAAAAAAAAAAAAAAAATATATATATATAGCGAAAACGCTGGGTTCGTAAGGAATCGGAATGAGCGGAAGAAATTTTGTTCGTGAGGTATTTACACAATGGCTTAGAGTCTGTTTAGTTTTTGTCGCGTTTAAGTATGTATTTAACGTTTGTTTTTTTTTTTTTTACATTTATTTGATATAAAACGAACAAAAAAAGAAAAAGCGAAAAAATGTTTATATATACGCGTTCGGTACCAGGATTTTCGCATATCCGTTTCGCGGGGTAACAGTGAGAGTAAAGAAAAAAACAAAAGGATAAAAGTTACCGGCGTTTTCCGCGAGATAAAACTGTTCTCGCTGGACCCTGCGTCGCAAAAAAAGATGAAAAATATAAAAATCGTACACACGCACATTTGCCGGAGGTGTCGATCGAATAAAGTCGGTGGAAGGGCATTGAAAAAAACATGAGTCGGATTAAACGGAGCCGGGAAAAGCTCTTGAAAGTTTTCTCTCTCTCTCTCTCTCTCTCTCTCTCGTCCTGGAAAATAATACTTTAAAAGTCACACACATACACGAGTTGCACATGCGAGCCCGAGCGTTTCGTGTCGGGAAGTTTCGCGAGAAGAATAAAAACAACAATTTACAAACTATACGCACACACATATATTATATACACGTACGTTCAATGTTTAATCAATTCGCTCCGGCTTTAATGGACTGAGTATTTATTATATTACGGCGTCTGTTCAGCGAGAAATCCTCGTTCCCGGCTACACATGTATAATATATTATACGATCTGCACCTGTCATCTGGCTTAAAAGTTAGACAGATGTCGTCGCGACCGGCGCGTTCGGCTTCTCTGCAGCGGTGACCATCGGAAACCGAATGCAGAGACCAACAGAATATTCGCGATTGTTAAAATAACATTGTATGACGACCGCTCATCAAAAACGATTGAAATTAATCGATCCTATCGGAACGTCTCGAGAAACGCGAGTTCGGGGTCACACTCGATGAAAACTGGTATTTAATTTCATAGAGTCAAATTACGAGCAACGACCGTCCGCCTTTATCCTCCTCTAGAGTTCCGCGAAAAGATGTGATTCAATGTTCCATTCAAGACTTACCCATTTTTGTACCTTAACTAAACTCTACGTCGTAGACATTTTTCTAAGATTAACTTTTTCTTTTTTTTTTTTGTACAAAATATAACACACGCGTTAAATTTATTTATATTTTTTTCTCGTAAATTATATAAAATAGGCAATGGAAATTGAAAAAAAAAAAACAATGTTTCTTCGAAGAAATAAGAAAAAAAAAATCATAATTTAGTTTACATGCGTTCTACGTTAACGCTTGTACACAATTCACTACAAGCAAAATAATAATTCGAATTCATACATATTCCTTAGTTACAGTTTTGTTCTTGTTTTTTTAAATAATGAAAATAGTACCGGACCAAGATATTCCACCGCCCTGCATCCATCCTTGAGGGGTGTTCAAATGAACTACCGAAAGCACGCGTACTCGACGCCACCACTTGTCCACTCCGATATTGAAACGAATTCGTATCGTATTTCCACATAAATACGTGTTGTTTTTTCTTCTTCTAAGGAGAACCGAAAGATGTTATGAATGTCGTAACGGTCTCTTTTCAGTGTTGTTGATAAACGATTTTCGATTTGTATAAAACGTCGATGGAACGCGTATTAATAATAAGAATATTGCGATGAACAGCGTACCAGTAAGTCGATTGGACAAACGGAAATTTGTCGATCGGCTCGCTGCGGGAACTCAATTCGGTTAAGTGACGTTGAAAATTAAATTATAGAGCGACGGGAAACGAAATATACTTTGTACGTGCACAGATGGTGCGAAATAATGTAAACCGATATAATATTATATGTACGTCTGATAATAGCGCGCTAGACCGGACAGTTTCAGTTTCGTCTCAGCGCGTTTATCTGTTCAGTGTCGTTCACATGTCTAACACGTCTTACCACTTGTTCCGGTGGTACACCGTTATCTCGTTATTATCATGTTGTACGCATTTTATAGTGTGTACAACGTTTTCTGTTTCGTTATATTTCACACGCTGTGTGTGTGCTGAGGACGTATTTAGAGGCTAAATAGGCGGAGAAAGGACACCAATAATATATTTTTTTTTAAGTTAACGATAAAATAAAGGCGGTTTTTAACAATCAAAATTCTATTTAATAATGTTATTTCTGATTTTAAAAATTATTTATAATTTTTAATGACCTATTATATAATAGTTTGTAGACGTTTAAATAGTCGTAGTTTTATAGAAATTCAAAGTTCAAAAATCGATTTCAATCGTTTGAAATTTTTATTTTTCAATACCTTCCGGTTTTCGTGATTTTGATTTCAATTATTATTGTTGTCGTATGTATGTATGTAGTTTTTAAATGTCCAATTCCATTAATTCAAATATTATTTTTCTCCGCCAAATCGATTTCGATATAACAATATTATATTGAGATTTTCGACATTATTAAAAATAATAGTATTAACGGTGTTTATTTTACTATAGCCGACAGTAATGTTGACAATATATAGCGACATAATACATTATATGCGCTTTTATCGCCACACCATATTTAAACATAAAATACAACGAGGAATGTGAATTAAAACTGCGTGGGAGCGACACACTCGTTATTCACACGCGTTCGAATGTCCAAATCCCAGTTTTTATTCGGAACTCCGTTTAGCTTTGCACTTAGCGTGTTTATCGATTTCGCAAAACGTTTTTTTTTTCGATATAAATGAAAAAAAAAAACACGTTTCAAATTACGCGTTACAACGATTTTTGATAATGACGCGTTGAATTCAATTCGATTTTAAAAACGTACACCGTCGAAGAACAAAACGCGAGACATACGAAAATTGTAAATTTTTACAAAAAATAACTCGTGTAGATAATATTAGATTTAATGGGGGGTTTATTTTAAACATATTAAATTCTATTATTAAAATTCCGTATAATCGAAACGTATTGAACATTATATGGTTTTACTTCTCAATAGTTTCGCTTTAAATCATCCGATATGACAATTATTCGCACATAATGTCACATTATTTCGATGAGTTTCGTTTTCCGTGTGTAAATTCGTCGGGATATTATAAAATAACGCGTGCCATTTGATGTAGTGCTACGCACGCACACAATAGCAGCAAAGCCACAACGTCGACGATAATAATAATAATAATAATTATCGCGAAGTATTCGGAACAATTCGAAGCGAATTAAGAGTGATGGGGACGGAGCGAAAACGAAGGGTTTAACGTAATTTTCTCGTTTGAAAAGCGGACGCGAAATAAACTAATGACGACGACAATCATCCGCGTGTGCGTATAAAACACGGTACCGTTATTATACGATCATTATAACGAACCTGGTCCATCGACGTAATTGAACGTATGCGTATATACGTTACGTTATAATATAATAATATTGTGTTTTCGTCGAGTCAAAGTCATCGGAGTAGAGAGAGAAAGAGAGAGAGAGAGACTATCTGCATTGTGTCTGTGAGAGAGGATGACTGCGAGAAACGCGTGGGCTGCCAATGTAGGATATCAAACGCACCCGTTGAACGCTCTAAATATTCACATCAACAATTTAATACGTATCTACCTATATATATATATTATATATGTACGCGCCTTAATTATTATTCCGTAATGGTTCGTCTCGAAATATATACGTTTAAATGTATATAACGTGTGTGTGTGTGTGTATATTATGAAAATTAGTAGATTTGAACAGTCTAATGATTGTCGGGATAATAAACAAACTTGTCGGGAGCCAAGTTGGAGAATCGTAACAATATTCACCCTCAGGATTGTATACAGGGCGACAGGAGATATATCCATTTTGTTGTAATGTATTGTCAGCCGCGTACACCCGTCACCGCTATCCGCGTATACCGTACGACGAAACGCGCTGCAGCAGTTTTATCCGCGTGTCCGGATCATTTTTCCTCATCTCGATATCATCTGCGCACATTTTGGCAGAAGTTTCGCATTACCTACGGCGTGCGCTGCGCACGCGTCGGAGAATCGGTCGGAAAGACGTAACATATCGACTGTGGCGTAATAGCGTTCGAATCGAGGGGGAATTACAGGAGAGCAAGTAGAGGAAAGCAAAAAAAAAAAAATAAATAAATAATAAACCGATTCTCCGACGGAATTCGCGACATTAAACGCGAAAATACACGCACGCACGCGCGACTTACGAAATGAATGCGGAAGTGGTCGGCAAACGAGATATTATTTTAATTATTTAAACGTTTAGAATTTTCGGATTTAGCACGCATTGAGCAAAAGTAAGAGAGAAGGATAATATTTTTTAAATCCATACCGCGTACTATACTATTGTACAGACGATATTAACATATTGTCTATTTTACAATATTGACATTTTCTCTTGCTTTCAATCAAATCGAAAACTCATTCGACTGAAAAAATTTCGCATTTTTAATTACTTCACTCGCGTTACCCGATTTACAACCGTATAGTCTAATTAATGTTTTGATTACTATTTTCACGTATATAATTTACGTTTATGATGGAGTATGCCGCCGGTTATAAGAGCGCGTTATCCGTTGACAATTTGTATTAAAGAGAAACAATTTTTTTTTTTTTTTTTAAGTTTCTTCGCGTTCTATTCCCTCTCCTCAGTTTGAGTCCTGCGAGTGTATCGCGAATGACTCGAAATATTTTTGATTCCGTGCATGACGGAATCGCGTGTGTAACGGGCGAAGAACATCGCGTAATTGTTAATGGAAAAGAAAAAAAAAACGAGAATTTTAATATTGAATACTCAAATAACGGAATCACATGCCCGGTAATAGTTTATACGGACGTGAAGAAAACAACGTCGCCAATATAACTTTTTTTTAATAACTTAATTCACTGTGCGTCTGGATTATTTCAAGCTCTCTCGCTCTCTCTTCCCGAAAAGTTTATAGTCATTGCTTGAAAATACGTGTTACGATTATGATAATCTGCATCAGGCCGGGTCCCCGCCGAATCCGTCTCGCGTCAATATTTGTAACTAGATTCCGAGCACGATCGCTTGTCCACATTACACCCGATACGCTTTTTCGAAATAATAATAATAATAATAATATATTCCGAACAAACGTGTCTCTCCTCTCGTCCCTCCGTGAAAATCGTTTATTTTAATATTCTATATAATAACCGCGTTTTCGTCGGGGGTATTGTAGCGTTTTATTTTTTACAATCGCATCATTCGTTACAGACGCGATAGTTGATTGTAACGTACGAATTTCAATGAACACACACACACACACACACACACACACACGTTATATCATATAAGAAAAGATAACGAAAAAAAAAAAGTTTCGTATATAAAAATTATTTGTTTTGGGAATTTGTTATCGATACGAATTCTTTCGACACATATTTCTTTTTCGGTAAACTGCGCGGATATTACACCACTCGATATTATCGTTCGTAAATCATCGATTTTCAACACATAAAACGTCAAAAACACTACTTTGTTCGAAAATACAAAAAAAAAAAAAAAAATAACAAAAACAAATTTATTCGAATTGATTTAATAATGTGTGTGTGTGTGTGTGTGCGCGTTTTTTTCTTTTTATCCAGACGAGTTTCCAACATAAATAATAATATAAATTTTCCGTGTCCGTGCTCCGAGGAGTATAATATATATATATATTTATACTTACTATTTATACGACTTAATATTATATTTACTAGAATATTAATACAAATTGTACGATTTATGACGTTAATATTGTTATTACTTTGAATCAAAATGATTTTATTGCGCATTTAGTTCCATTATTTGTACGTTGTACGCGATCGCGAGATTACTTTATTCCACGGATTTTTTTGTCGGTTTGTTTGTTTTTTTTTTTTAACGAAATACGCGCAACTATTATCAATTTATATGGTTCATATAAGATCATTTTTTATGACACGGCGCATTGAGCTTTCGCTGTAGGAAATTCAATCGAAAATTCATTTTCAATTTACAATAATAGTAGGCACGTATTGTATAGTAAATCGATGGAAAAAAAAAAGAAAAGAAAACCCCGTTTAAACTGAAAACGATAATTCTTTTTTATAATACAAACTATTTTTTTTTTTTACAATTTTATATTTTCCGCAGTCTATTGAATCGATTGATATTTTGATATTTCATTAAAATAATTGACTTTTTTTTTTCTTTTTTTTTTTGACATAACCCAACTCAAATGGTCGAATTCGGTAAAAGCGACCGGGAGTTCGCACGGGGAATCGAAATAAAAGTCAAAACGTCACGGCGATCCTCCGAAACGATCGTCTAGCCATCATAAATATTATACGCTCTTCTTTTTTTTCGCATTACTCTACCGAATGCATGGGGTCGGTCACCTTAACCCTACACTTCTGTCTCCCAGCTCTTTATACACACACACACACACACACCAGCTATATCCTCATATCCACATTCGATTCCATCGATTCACTTCTTCGGTCTTACTCTCTTTTCCCTTTTTATAAAAATTATCATTTACATATAACACCTCTCAAGGGTTCTAAAATGTGTCAACCAATATTTTCTCTCGTTTTCTCCACAACAATTCTATATATTACGCCTTTAAATCCACTAATTTCTTATTCTATCCCGTCTACTCACTCAACACATACGTTTTGGCGTTCTCTCACACGCGTTGTCTGTATTCTGTACTCGTCCTGTGTGATCGAAATAAGCGAGACGATAGAAGCAGTGTCGGTAAATTCAAAGTTTTGAAGGGTGCCGAACTGTGCATATCGTTGAAAAATAATCGAAAAATTATAATACTTTTTTTTTTAAATAATAGCCAAAACACCGGATGATTGTCAATAAATGAGACAAACGCACACGCACATTGTCCCATTCCCTCGAATAATGTCACTAGACGGAAGTGATACGATTAATTCCTAAATTTTTGTTTTTTATAGGTAACGTACGTTTTTCTTTTCACTCGTACAATGTATAGGAAATATTTAAAAAAATAAAAATGTTTTAGTCTTTTCTAAAAAAAAAAAATAATAAAGAAAAAGAGAGACATTTTTTTGCGATCACATTCACGGAACACTGAAATTTCAGAAAACAAAATAGTTTTTCTTCTAAAGAAAAGAATATTTTAATCTAAAAAAAAAAAAAAGAGAGAAATCGGAAAACTAAGAATTTTTTTGTTTGTTTTTCTAAATTCAAGACGGATAATTGAATTTAAAATGAAATAAATTTAGGAAAGGATATGACATCCCTCCCCCCCCCCTCCAATCGTTTCGATTACTTATGAGCGGGAAAATTCACGTGAAACATGTGTGTTTGGAACACAGAACGCGATTATAATTTATTAAACTCCGGGGGTCGATAAATAGCGCAGCCGGAAAGTAGCGGGGCGCAACGGAACGCGACGGCAGCCCGCAGAGCGAATATCGCGTGATGGGGCAGTGTACGCGCGTTACGCGTCGTACGCGTGAAATATATATTTTATATTATTATTATTATTGTTATTATAGTTATAACGCGAAGTATTTCGGTCGGGGAACGAGAACGAGGGGCGGACTTTCTCGGGTAATTAATACCAACGGTTTTCTGTCGGAAAGACGCCTGCGGGACTTTTTTTTTTTGTTTTTTGGCGCGCGGAAGAAAATAAACGGGAGACCGAATAGCCCCGAGAGTACGCGAGAAAAATAAAACATATAGCGGAAAAAAAAAAATAATAAACGCGTAGGGATAAACAACGGCCGGCGATGGGGGGGGGGAGAAAGGAAAGGAGAGAGAGAGAGAGAGAGAGAGAGAGAGAGGGGAAAAAAGACGACTCCGACACTAGACGTTATTATATAGACGGTATTATTTATTCAGATGCAGCTCACGTCTTTACATTTTTTTTTTTTTTTTGCTCTTTCCTCTCCACCAGCTCACACCGCGCCGTTTCCTATACACACACACACACCGTGCTAGACGCTTCTTCTCGTGTGCCCACTTAAGAGATTTCTCGATTGCTTTTTCGCGCAACATAAATTTCTCGCGAGAAACGCCGCCGCCGCAGGGCGACGAGGACGCGGGGCGGACGGGGAAAACAGGAAATAATCATGACCGGGCAAACACGCCGGTTTTTCGGCATCCCTTCGCACGCGACGTCCCGCCGTCGGTGTATCGACGCCGCACGACCGTTTTGTCGGGCGCGAGCGCGTTCCATAATAATGATTTCACCGTATGTTTCATTTTTTTCATTTTTTTAATAATCGTATGATAATGATAATATGATATCACGGTGACACGTACGAAAGCGGGGGGGGGGGAAATCACGAAATAACGGTCGATAGCGTGTGTATAGATAGTTCGAGGTAAATAAAATTGTCCCGCGCGTGCGCTACTAACAGGTCAAGATAGGTTTTAACAGGTTAACACGAACCGCGCGAGTTTTGCGATTACTAACGTAGAAAATAACACGCGCGAAACCGTTTTACGACAAAAAAGAAATCGATAAAAATTTCGTTCCCTTCGCCCTGCCGAGATAACTGTCGACATATTGTGTGTGTTTAAGCGCGTTACACACTACCTGATTTGGTCGGGCCGACAGGATAATTTGGTCAGATCAGACGTCATATCAGGTCGTGTGTAGACGTGTCGTCTGACTTTAATCCTATCGGGTCTTGTCAGGTGGCCGTACCATCTGATCGCCCGACCGACCGACCAAATCATATAGTGTGTAAGCGCTGTCGGGCGGATTTTAGTTGGTTTTTAATGCACGGGTGAACACTCGTTTAAATCGTTAAAATCGTCAAATTGTAAAAAAACTCGTAAAAAACACAAATTCGACATGCGAACACCACAAGTGGACACGAACTAGACTGACTAAATCGTACTGTGTGTACGCAACGTCTGATTTGGTCAGGTATCCTGTCGGCCCGACCAAATCAGGTAGTGTGTAACGCGCTTTATACGTACATAGACACGCCGGAATTATTATTATAATAGTCGTCGTAGGAGATCGCACCACTACTACGTGTGCGTACGGATAATATATTCGCGCATTCACATAACCCATTAATCATCCGCTGAGCGCTCATTAGAGTCGCAAAGTTATACGCGCGGAGGTGAACGTTTTACGAGGTGGTAAAACGTCGTCGTCGCGCCCTGCACGCACTCATCTCCGCGTTTCGTCTCCTCCCATCACCCGAACGACGCCGTAATAATAATAATAATAATACAGTCTCGCTGCGTAGACGGCGACGTCCAAAATTACATTTCTCTCTACGAAACTTCTGTGTCGCTCGTCGAAACGTTTCTTTCTCCTCTCGCACTCCTCTAAACCGTCTCTGTCGATTATTACAATATTATTGGACGACCCCCTCCTAACCTCTTCCGTCGAGAACACGACGCGCGCGATGACTTCCGCGGTAACGGAAAACCGTGAGTTCAGACAACAGTAGTTAGTTATTAGGTGGATATATACGTATGTATACGTTTAACCGGATAAGAAAAATGTTTTTTGAAACATTTTCAACGGTATCGCTGGTAGTATGCGAGAACGACGACGGTTACACGTGCGGCGGACTGCACGGGAAGGGAAATCGGCACGGCGGGAATATTCGCAATTTCACTTTTTACGCAGCAGTGCGAGTCTCAAATTGAAAATTACAGAAAATTTCGATTGAAATTAGTGGTACAAAAATTATTTATTTTTTTTTTTTTTTGTAGGAAATCGGTTTCTCGTATTATAAAATACCGTACGTCGTTTTCACAACGTCGGAACGTAATAATTTTAACAAGAAGAAAAAAAAAAATGACCGGATAATTTGATTCTTGTTCAACGACATTGCATATAATTATTCGCAATTGTCCACATGTTGCCAATGCTGTTCTCTAGCCAAATGTGCTTTAGCCTATTATCGTTTACAGAATTCCGGAATTTCGCTTTTATATTCGACGTAAATTTCGTAGAGAGGAGATTCGAGGTTTTTTAAAAATTATATACATTTCGACGGAGTGTACGGATTAAAAAATCATTATCGGCGCAGCACTGACACTGAACTTTGACTAATGGATAAGAGCACCATATACGCCACTGAATGTCGGTGGTAACTCAACCACGCGTTTCCCTTTCCCCCGTCAATTTACAAATTGTAAGTGATTTGTTTTCATAACGGAATTGACGGGGGGGAATTAACGGGATATCACGCTTTGTCATCGTACGTTATAATAAAAATAATAATAATAATAATAATAATACGTATACAATAGTATACTACGAAAGAGTTTCGTCGCCATACCGAAAACGGGATAGGATTTTTGTGAAACGTATTCTCTTTGATGTTGTTCGGGCGACCGCGCGATAATATCGTAAAACGAGCTCGTACACCCCACACCATGCAGTAACATTATAGTAACACGTAACACATTATCCAAATTGAATATTTTATATATATAAATATATATATATATATATATATATATATATAAAAGCTGCAGCGAACGGGAAACAGGCGAGTGTGTAAATCTAATCAACGTGAAAGTTTAAATGTAATCTATCGATTTTTATTCCGTTCTGTATAAACAGCAAGTACGCTACGATTTTTTTTTTTTTTTTTTAATATTATCTTGTGCGAAAGAAGGATTTCCAAAAAATCCTTAGCGTTGTATATTTCGCCAAAACGCTCGGGTGTTCGTTGATCGCCGTTGAATTCACCGGTATGGAAATGTGAAAAAAATCCTTGTTGTTTCCGATCGGTTTCATTTTCAAAGCGTTCTTTACGCGTGATTTTTCTCTCGACTCGTACCCAAAAAAAAAAAAAATTATAAAACATTAAAATGGTAAACCGACCGCGCGAAAAATGTCTAAATAATACGTAATTACACGTGTAAAACAGAGTTGGTACCGATTTAGAGTAGACAGAGTGCGGGAATCCGACCGGTAACGCATTTAAAGTGAAAGTTAAGACATATATCAAAACGCAGTCTTACGGAGAATTTCTTTGTCTTGCACAAATTTCAATAAATTTGTGTTTTTTTTTTTTTTATTTATTTTGCGAATTCGTTAAAAAGGTTTTGGAAATGTGTGAACAGAGTGAGAATATGACAAGAAGAGAAGAATACGTATTTTCTAGTGATCGTTATTTTTTTTATCTATTATCTCTTGTTGCCATGGATATTCAATTTGATGAGGAGTACATATATACGAATATATATATATATATACATTTAGAAGTACGCCAATGGAAAAATCCTTCCGAGTTCATCACTCTTTTACTACCGGACGGATATTTTTAAAACTATACCCATAAACTCCTGCGATAAGTTACTCGACAAATCAAAAACTGCATGACGTTTGGTTAAGTACTTCGTGAGACTAGCCAAATAAAACTTTTTCGAATTTTCCGGGCGACTTTTCCAATTTTTCTTTCCCCAAAACATTATTCGGACTGTTAGGAACATAAAACGAAAAAAAATAGCCAAACCGGTCTAGTCGTTCTCGAGCGATGCGATTGCCAACGAACAACATTCGATTTAAACTATACGAGTATAGATAACATTACATCGAAGCTCCGCTCTGAATCGTTTTTCCGTTGATTCACGAGCGATTTTTTCAAATATCTTATTATTGTTAATGTACGATATGGCGATCGGTACGATGAGACCAGCGAGGGTCCGATGAAAATAAGGGATCGTATTATATTCGTTTTGGAGAATTTATTTTGGAAAAAGTGGGCGCGAAGGACGAGTGCTCGTTGTACGGACAACGGGCGTATCATTTATATAACAACGGCATATATTATTATTATTATAGATAACAAAACCGTTGTAAGGGATAACGACCAATCCAGGATGGGGCCTAGCGTGTAGGTCTGCGGACCTGTGCACAAAGGAAGCTAATTGTCTACCAATAAACACTCGGCAACACACGTATAGTGTGCTAATCCCTTAATCCCCGAAACGTGCTGAAGTTCTGATAGCGTTTCGTCCTTCCCCGGGCCCGCTGTCCCGTAAATCCCATTCCCGCTTTAAAGGTGCACTGCGCTCCCCGCGTGTAATAATAATAATAATAAAATAAAATTACGTATAATATTATACGTTATACGCGTTTCTATATTGTACGCCCGACGAGTTCGGAAGTTTATTTTTATTTTTTATACGCATTCTCGCGATCCTTTTCCATTTTTCCAATTTCTCTCGTCCCTTTTCATACGTATCCTGTGTCTTCGACAATAATTTATATATATATATATGCGAGGATTTTTATTTATTATTATTATTAATTTCAAAATATAAGAGAGGTCGTCGGTGCAACAACGACCAGTCGAGAGAGTCGACTTCTTATTTTTGTTGTCGTGATTTTCCAACAGATACGTTAAACCGAGCTGATACACCTTTAAAATAACGTAGAAACAATTCGTCATTAAGTTTTTATTCGTGTTTTACATGAGTCTTACATCACCGAAATTCGCATCGAAATTACGTGCAGAAATTATATTAATTACACGCGGAAATTATAGAAAACATCGCTTGTTTTTTTTTTTTTTTGTTAGGTGAAATGTGAAATGCGTTTTTACGTACGTTTTTTCGTTAACGTATTTCGTACTTTGTCGTATAAACCGAATAGTTCTTCGGACTTGTACGGACGATTGTTGTTGCACCGTTGAAAAGCGTGGGCCGTAACGAAATTCGAGTGAAAATTATAAACATTACGGATTCAACCGTTTGAAACAAATTATTATTTTTTTTTTACGCGTTTAATAACGGTAATTATTAATCGCGGCGTTTCGTCGACGATAACAACGCGGAACGATTTATTACGGCGCCCGGATCGTGCGCAATTCACTTGATGCGCACAGTTAAACTAAGACCGAAATCAGTGGCGGCTTCTCCTCGCCCAAACCGTACACTCGACGAAAATGTTCTGTTGTCGGCCGTCGTACGGCCGGTCGTAATGATCACGTTTTTATTGGATTCCGTTCGCTGTACATGGGAATTATGTCTTGAAACACCGAGAAGGCATCATTGCATAAACGATTTTCGTTTCGTAAATATCAATAAACATCGCCGGATTGAAAAAATGAATTCCACAAACGCCGTCGTAATGGTTTCGTTGCGAGTGACATTTCTCACGCGCCTGTTTGAAAACTCTCGAATCTTATTAAATTTTTTTTCTTCTTCTTTTAAACGTACTCTATATTTTCGCATAAAACAACTACACCGACTCGAGAACACATCGAAATCCTTTTTTTTTCATAAATGTCCGCACACATTCGTCTATCGGTTTTTAGATAAATAACCTATTTTTACACGGATCATACGGGTCGCGTAAGCCGTCCGCGAGAATAAATAAAAAAAAAAAAAAAATTACAATTTCGTAACGGATTTCGATTTCTAATTGTACGCGGAATTTTTTCAACGGGACTGTACCGTTATTTTTTTTTTTTGCTCATCTCTCTATGAAATTCCTCCTTCCGCGCTGTGCTCTATTCACGTGTTGTAATCGAACGCTAACGGTTTATCAGAAACATTTTTTTTTTCCTCGTTGACCGTTTCGTAATTCGAAAAGACACTTAAAACTATTTAAAGTTGTGTGGGGAGGAGGAGGTCGTATCTCCCTAGTCTCGTGCGCGCCACTGGTGTGGTGCGAGTGCGCTTGAGGTAATATTATTACGTGTCCACAACGCGTGACCGTCGACTAGTCAAAATGACGGCGGTGACCGGCTGCATCGCGTTTACGACGACGCACAATATATTATCTCTGCCGAGGGGTCGTATTGTATTTTTTTTTCCTTTTTCCGCATAAATATTTATATTTTTGATCGTGAGCCGCGCGAAGTAATATCCTGCAGCGGCTCTGTAATGGGACTGACGCTATAAAAACAAATCGTTCGATTACGCGGCAATGCTGTTTGTACGGTTTAATATTATTATTATTATTATTGTTATTATTATAATATTTTAAAATCAATATTTGCCGCGAAATCGTTGGACCGATTAAAACGAAAAAAAAAAAAGAATATATTTACGATTTTAAACGCAAAACGTCCTCCTCGGGGAAATGTATTTGTTTTCGCGCCGAGTGAATCGAACGGAACAGTTGACGCATGTGCCGCGTTGTCCTATACAGATATATTTATTATTATTATTATTTTTTTTTTTTTTTTGTGAAAAACACGTTGTTTCAAATACGATATTTAAAATTTTTTTCATTTTGTGTTTTTACGTTCGATCTGAACGTAAAAAAAAAAAAAATTAAAATCGAAATATAAGCGTGTATATATATATATATAAATTTTAATTTTAAAACATTAATTTACGCGTAATAATAATGAGTAGAATTCGAGCGAATTCTTTATAATATATATAATATATTTATACAAAACTTCAATTATTTTTATTGAAAAAAATATCATTTAAATTATTGATAAATCGAAGTAAAAGTAAATTTTTATTTTTTTACCGTAGATAATACACAAATTATTAACTGACACATACGACACCGCAGTTGTTTGGTGTGACAGAGGGTATGTGTTCGAAACGAAAAAACAAAAAAAAAAACCGTTTTTATATTAATATATTTTTACACGCTATGAAAACTTTGAGAACACACGGTTACGTGTAAAGTTAATTTATGACTTAAATTATGTTTTATTTAAAGTACTCGTTATGTATGATAATAAAACGTACATAAACCGAACATTAACGAGTTACAAACGATTAATTATCAAATTGATAATAATTAAACAATAAATTAATTATTCACGTTTCACACGTGACATTACAATAGATTTATTTATGGAATTTAACAGAAATTATTTTTTTAATTATTCCATCTGAATGATTATTGTTCCGTTATAAATATTATTGGCCGTATAAAAAAAAAAAAATCAATAGTTGGAGTTAATATTTAAAAAAAATTAGAGTATCTCGGGTTTTTATCGAAACGAATTATAAATAAATAAATAATTTATACGTTACGAGTTGGACACATAAAGCAATGAACGATAATTATTTTTTCATTTTCATTGTAACTACTCGTGTAATTGAGTATAAGGCGGAGTTGTCCATAATATTTTATTGAAAAAAAAATTTAATAAAGTAATTTCGTATACAATTCTATTCCAATAACGAATATAATAAAAGTTATTAAAATTTATATAATAATAAAGTAACGTTATTGCTATATATATATATATATATATATAAAAAGTAATTTGCCTCGAAATTGTACACACTCCTGGCCTACTATTGTCGACCGGCGGTGTTCACGATTACTTCTTTTGAAAAAAAAATGTAAACAATTTTATAAATTTTTTAATGGAATTTCATTCGTTCGCGCCCAAATCACTCCGTAGCGCCGTAATTACAACAACGCCTTTTCAAATGTTTATACAAACTACAAACTTTTTAGTCGTTTTCACCCCGCACGCGTATTGTAATACGTAATTATTGTTATTGTGTGTTATATTACAAAATAAAGAAATGCGAAAATTTTTCCATTAAACATTTTAACGTCGTTTCCGTGGTGTTTCACCGGAAAATTCGTTTTATATGAATTATAATATTACGACGTAACGTTCCGAGTCCACAATAATATAACTCGCGCGATATGCGAGAACCGCAAAGCAATTATACACTGTTATTAATTACTTTCTAAACTGTACACCGAATCGAAAATTATGTTTGCAAGACGACACACTACTAACCGATTGGTAGTTTGTAGTCCCGGCGGTAAAATAATATCGGCGAATCGCTTAAACGTTATAAATGTTTTAGACGTGTATTGTATATAGCGGAGTATAGCGCACGAGACACGGTTATGATGTTATAGCGCTTTTTAATGCTTACTCGCATGTAAACTAAACGTAAACTGCGAAGTGATCTTCGTTATCTCTTTGTGGTAGGAACGGGAAAGAAACCAATTGTAATTTAATAGTATACTCTCGACTATATTGTATCGTAATGAAGCGAAAAGAAAAAAATAGTATTTATTAAGAATTTGTTTTATTAAGAAAATGGATAGTTTCTCTCTTCGTCTTACACGCACGAAACACAGCAAACCAAACTTTTCCTACATACAACGTACCGATCGATCTAGTGGTGCGATAAGATATTTGAAAACGGATTTGAATCGCTCTTGAAGTATACTTGAAATCGATTTTCCTACATTTTTTTTTATTTTTTTTTCTCGTAAATGAATAAAAATTAATTGAACAATATTAAAATAAAAAAATCGACCAATAATCGACTTTTAAAGGTTTCAAGATAAAAAAAAAAAAAAAATGAAAAATGTGGAAAAGTCGTTCTATGGTAAAATTCACGACAAATTTAAATCCATTTTCAGATTTCTTATCGAACCACTAGATCGATCGGTGCGTTGGAAGTAGGAAACGTCTACTTTGCTATGTTTCGTGTGTGTAAGACGAAGAGAGAAAATGCCCGCTTTCGATCCCTTTAATCGCGGAAAATCGATTGAAATATCTTTTTACTATAATATCACTGCAGTTTAAATTTTTTTTCTTTCAAAATATACGAGTATTTGATTCGAAAGAATCGTATATATATATTTTTTTTTTTTTTTGCACAATTAATTTTCCACGTAAAAACGAGAATGCAATGCGCTTATTCGTATAAAAAAAATAAACTAAATTAAACATAATAAACGAGCGATTTTATATTACGCTTCGTTAATATAATAGCATTTTAAAACGCGTAGTCGCCTATAGGAAAAATTGAATATCGAAAATTTGTGTTTATTGCTTGTATAATCGCGCTCTCGCGAATTTAATACATTACGTTTTTATTATTATATTTATATTTATTTTTTTTTTTATTACATTTTCATGGTCTATTAATACGAAAAGATAAAACCGAATAAAACGCCGCTGAAAGCGTTTTTTGAAAATTAATGACAGTTTTATATAACACGCGAGCAAGAGGCATAAAACATAATATGCAGCTACAAAATTACAAAATAAATAATATAAACGATAGTTGTATTATACGTATATGATATAAATATGGACAGCCGATAGGTATAACCTATATAATATAGTCGTAAACGCGAATAGTTTTAATATTTTTTGAACTTATTATGCTTCTCATCAAAAAATAAATACCGCTTACGGTTGGTTTTCATTAAAATCCTAATTAATCGAACGAAATAAAATGTATATGAAATTATTATTACGCGTATTTAAAAAATGTTTTTTTTAACAAGAGTAACACATTATATCGATTATATTTACACAAAACAATTGTACTAATAATAATCTATTTTTTTTCTACGGTTAGATATTATCATTTTATACTATTCAATGAATTTTGTCCGAAAATTCAAAATACGAATGCGCGTTAAGTGTAACGCCAAAACTGTGTTAATTAATTTTTTTTCGTTTAATAATAATTATAATAAAAAAATTGTTTTCCGTTACGAAATTCTAATGGGAACGTCGCGGGCACGTGATACGATTATTACAAAATTATAATAATAATAATTATATATTTAATAAAGGCGTATTCGGTGTGAGCATTGAGCTGAACACGAGCATTATTTTATCGATTTTCAACGTCATTTGTTTTTCGCGAATACGCGCGCGCACTAATAATTATTATGATACGCACGCTTCTTCTTTCCCCTTTTAGTAAACAATCCGTATTTTGCAAAATAACACGTTTGTTTGTAAAATGACGTATTTACTATAATATCATATACGTATATAGTATATGTATTCTTCTTTGTACAATGTAGCAATAAGTATTAGAGCAAGCGAAATCGTGTTAAACGCGTTGTAAAATATTGGCGACGGCCTGTTACGCGATTGCGTATTATACTCTTTACGGTTTGTTTGTACGACCAAGAAGAAATACTGTTTATATGCGTCACACGTCCTATTATATACTTTAGAATTAGACGCGCAATAAAACATTTTCTTTTAATGAAAAACTTGTATTTCGTTAACTTTTACTGCGTCGTGTAAAAGCCCACGACATCAACGAAATGTCATTGTAATGATATTACACGAAAATCCTTGTGGTTGGCTACGACACGTATAACGAAGGAAACGAAGTCGCCAAAATGTCGAATAAACTCGAGTGATTTCAAACAAAAAAATTAAATTAAATTACAGTGAATTTTCGTGCGGAAATATAACACCGAGTCATCGTCGAAAAGATGAGTATAATTATTGTGTGCGGTCACGACTAGTCGTTTGCCAGCTTTATTATACCGATGCGCTTATTGGCTCGCACGTGTTACTCCGCGGAAAAGATTTAAAAATTTTTCATAATGTCGATGGAAAATTGTGTGTATACTCGACAAGTATCCATCGTCGGTGTACAGAAACGGAAAACGGATCCGATTACAATTATTACATTCGGAATGACAAAATATATTAGAATAATAACGTCGGCGGTATGTGACAAACACGCGTGGTTGTTTTATTCGCGCGGGAAATGCGTGAAGTTCGGTAAGGAAACCGTCAAATAATTCCGAATAAATTTAAACGAAATTAGTTTCGTCGGAAACTAACGGGCCTGGAAGTGCTGCAGAGTGGCGAATCGCCGTCGTACACGTGTATGAATACTACCAACGTGGTATGGTTTACAACTCCGGCAAAACGTTTTACTCGATACGAGGGAACGAGAGACCCAAGAGAAACGACGTCTCTTCGCGCCCAGAACGCACACTTGCAATAACTCTCGATAATAATATAATCGTTGGTACTTGTACAACTATTGCGATTATCGCTCGCGATTACAGACCTTAAGTGCGTGTTTTATAATCACCGTAATCGGGAAAATTTTTCGATTTATTTATTTTGTTTCGCGCTGAATCGGACACTGTGCTTAGAATTTTTCTAGCCGCAGAAGAAAAAACGCATCAGCATTTCTTATTCCCATGAAAAGTTCTGGAAATTATTACCGGCACTCGATAAAAATTCAAGACTCTTCGAGTAGTTCACAAATAAAAAATGTTCAAAACTTCGCGATATCATTTCAGTATGTGACAAACGTATTCTTTATATCTTAATAACGTGTCAAGTCACTTCACTTTTGAAAATTATGCTTAAATATCGGTTGTATGTGAACATTTCAGATGTTTCTGATATAAGTGGATATATTGGAAATATAATAATAATAGTAGTAATAATAATAATAATAATAATAATAATAATAATAATAATAATAATAATGATAAAAGTTATTGAATTTTTAAAACGCGTTTTTCCTGAACAATTTTAATCAAAAGTTATGACACATATAAAACGTTTTTACTATCAAGCGTTACCATCGTAACCATAGCTTTATATCTACTTTATATCCTCATCAATCACTTCTAACCACTTTTTTTCTCTGGCCTACCTTTGCCTTGACTTCCTTCTTCGACTAATTCACTTGTCTCAGCTTATAACTGATTTTTTCCTTTTCTCTAGGTGCCATCCTAAACCGTCACAACTTATTCCTTCTCATTTTTCAAATATTAAACGTGCTATTCCTAAACCATCTCTTACATATTATATTCATTCCGAATTCTACGAAAACCTATACATATGTTCTTTTTGAATTTATAGAAATTCTGTTCTATAAATCTGATTACAATTTTTTTTTTTTAATTTCCCATTTATTGTAAACGACAATTTTTTTTTATTTATAATAAATTTCATCTAATGTGATTACTCGCTATGTATTTTTTTTTTTTTTTAATTTCTCCATTTTAAACTAGCCGCAATTTTCTACAGATTTTTGCGTATCATATTACCGTGGGTTATTATTGTGCGCAAATATCCATTTCCTATATATATAATCGTTCGAATAATTTTGTTTTACAACTTAATATACATATATAAAAAAATAATAACAAGAATTATTTTAACGATACGCTGTAAAACCGACAAGATAAATTAACATATTTTAATCGTGAAAATTATTATTTCGAAAATTATCGTGTTCTGCGGATTACGTTATTATAACACAGTAATATAAAGGGTGTTTTAATGATTATATTGTTCCCAAGTATAGTATTACGCTTGGCGTTATATTTTCGTTTTAAAAACGTACAAAATTATTTTCATACACGTCATTTCCGAGTTCATACTTCCGATAGAAGTTTTATTTCTTTTTATAATGGATATAAACGTGTTCAGTGCATGCGTAATAATCTATCCACTATTGTATATTTAAAAACATAATAATAATAATAATAATCGTTTTATTTTTTATTTAATACACATATGATATTATATGATGAAAATAAATTGGAAACACAATTTATATTTTCTATTTGCTTTTCCATTTGTACGTAGATAACATTCAGTTTATTATTATTACTATTATTATTATTATTATTATTATTATTATTATTATTATTATTATTATTATTACTACTATTATTATTATTATTATTATTATTATTATTATTATTATTATTATTATTATTATTATTATTATTATTATTATTATTATTATTATTATTATTATTATTATTATTATTATTATTATTATTATTATTATTATTATTATTATTATTATTATTATTATTATTATTATTATTATTATTATTATTATTTTATTATTATTTTATATGTTTATTTGGCCAATGTCGTTTCTAAGGCACGGAAGAAAACATTGTGTAAAATAAAACACTGTACTCTCGTCCTACTATATTTTATTATTATTACTTTTTTTTTTTTTTTAGTAAATGTAAATAGTTTATTTCATATATTTTGGTGAATAAACGTATACATTTCAATATATAAACATTGCGCATTGCTTTTTTACACAACGCCGGGCCCTGACCTTTATTATGTGAAGGGCGTACGAGTAAAAATATAATTCTCGGTATAAGTCGCAGGAGGAAAGAGCAAACTTATGATCGAACAAATATTTCGGTTCATATATTTTTACACGTTTCGAACAAGGGTTTTAAAATAATAATAATAAAAAAAGAATAAAGAAAACTAATGGTTTTAATAATATCAAAATGGTTATTGGACTTTTGCGTCCGGTTTGAGTATTTTTTAACCGGCGTTTTATATTGTTTCACTCGAAATCAGAAAAATAAATAAATGTCAAAATTATTCTGTTTTTATTATTATTAAAATAACGAACGTTTCTCCACGGCGATCTACACATTATTACATCCATTAGATAGATCATATACGAGTATAATATGATGTTCCAACGACTAATATGAACGCATTACTTTTACCCCTGGAAATATGATCCCTTCGTAAAATACGTATTGCACCCTCCCCCGGAGACTCTTCCTTAAAATAAAAATTAATAATTGTATCGTATTAGATTTCACGTTGTAATGTAATTTGTTTTATTACACACGCTTTAGGATATATCGGATAAAACGAATTCGGACACCGAATAATAATTACACGTTGTAAAAATACTTGATCCCTACAAAAACATTTTGTAAACTCCGTGTAATAAAGGGGAAATACGAATTTCTAATAATCGCGTTCTTATTCAAATGCCGAACACAATAATAACGTGTACACATACACATTTGAAATGACGTTTACACAATTGGTTAAGTTATGATAAAAGAAAAATTTGATTCGTTGTGCAATGGAATTGAGTCAAGAGAATATCTCGCCGTACGTTATATTGATAAGTTTTTAGATATAATATATAGTATTTATTCAATGCAGCCATTGCGCCAAGTATTTAATATTATAGTTTACTTGGCATTTTAAATGTTGTATAATATTAACTTTTAGAACATACTTTTGGTATTTTACTTTGCGGTTTGTTTTAAACGGATTTTATCGTTTTTTTATTATTATTATTATTATTATTATTAATAATATCGTGTCACGGCTTATAAATCGTCTTCACGAGGTAAATAATTCCGGTTAGGTATATTTTTTTTTTTTTTGTATGGATATAATAGTTCTAAATAGCTTGTAAATTATAAACAATGTCCGACGTGAACGAAATATATTTTATATTAGTACGCAAAAACTTTTAATCTCATACTATCGCAACGCCATGTCCCTGTGTGTGTGTGTGTGTGTATGGATTTCGTGAATTTTCGTTAAAAAAATCGACGTAAAATCAAGTAAAATTTTCGATAGAAAAAAAATTGGTAAAATCGTTAGAGGGAACTGACGATAAACAACCGATTTTGACCGGTTCGTAAAAATTACTCGTGGAATTTTTTTTTTCTTTTTGTATTTTAAATATAGTACGTTTTTATCGGCGTGGGAAAGCAATTTGAATATCGACGCGCACATATATATATATAAAATTTAAAATGTTCGTATAAAAAAGAAAAAAAAACGTACAACACTGTTTGGAAACTGCAGCATTTCGCGTTTATAGTAAAAATCATGGAACGTATTGATTGGGATTTTATAAAAATTAAGACGTTATACCGGCGAAAAAAATTCGTCCGATATGAATTTTAAACAAACATCGGAGTCGCACGAAAAAAAAATAAAATAATAAAAAGCAACGTGAAATAAAATAAAACGTAACGATACACATTTTTTTTTCCTTTTGCAGTGGTTTAGTATTACTTTAAACTATGTATGTGAAATAAAATTGAATTTTCCTGTCACTTTAAGTGCGTGTCTTTGAAATACTCTGAGAGTACCGGTGTAGGGGAGGAGGAAATAAAATTGTCGTTTTTTTTTGCCTCCCGTACGGCGTACGAACCTAACCGTACGCTCTTTTTTTCTTTTCTTTTTTTTTACATTCAAATAAATAAAAAGGTTTTTCGTCTAATCGCTCGTCTTACTTTTAGTTCACGAATGTGTGTTCACGGTACGTGTACACGAAATGGAATACGCGTCAGTCGTTATGACGACGAATTGTCTTATGGGTTTTTAAATGCGCGAAATCGTTTTTCTTATTTTATAGTTAAAATATTATGTAAACGGTAAATGTATTTGGACGTTTACATCGATTCATATATCGTTCTCGCACTTTTGACTTCTATACCGAAATGGTGTGTGTGTGTGTGTTATTTTTTCTCTATCACATTCCGAATAAACCTTTCGCGAGACGATAATTAAAAAAAAAAAAAACTATTCTTTCAACGCCGTAAATTTTAATTGGAAAATCGTTATAAATAACCGTGAATATATTTTGGACGATAGAGAGAGAGAGAGATTTTTTCGTTTTAATCCGTATTTCGACGTTAACATAATTTGTTTCGAGACGAGAAAAAAAAATGTACTCGACCGTTAAAAATCCATTAACCGTAAATACGTGAGAATTTTATCAGAAAGAAAAAAGAAAAAAATGGGAAATCGAGTAAAATCTTCTCACTACAATAACATATTATAAACTAGACTGCGAGTTCTACACGACTGTAATTGCAGTGCTCAGGAATTATCGAATCGATGTCGACGAAACGGATGTTTTTGATCTTTTCAACGCTGTACACTGACTGTTTTACAAAAAAACAACGGTTTCGCGACCAACGACAACTATTCCATAATATTATGGCGATTATTAATAGTCTCAAAGTAAAAAAAAAAGACAAACAAATGGAGTTCAATGCGCAGCCTCTAATTATGATTATTTCGAAAACACGAAGTGTTTATTTTCGAACGAATATTCTTGAAATGATTGTGCCAAGCATTCGATAGTGTTCCGGCCACACTTAACGGGAATGTCGAAAACTATGGAAACTACAGGAATTTCGGTCTCTTAACAGTTTTCATCGGAGTTTCGCCCGAACCACAGATCATAACGCGAGATTATTCCATCTTAAACTCGCCTTGGAGCCGAGGACAGGTATAATTCTTAAAACGCCGCAAAAATTACGTTCAGCGTTAGCAATGGGAATCGCCATATAGGATGTTAAACCGTTTTTCTCGAATCGGTAAACGCTTCGCCAACAATTACGAGAATATCTCCCAAATTGAAGACCGATCTCTTTTTTAGCACGTCCACACAAAATCAATATTATCAATATTAATACGATCGATACGTGGTTTTCTTTTATATTACCTTTACGAGTCGGTATTTGATAAATTCTTTCCGACTTTGGATCACGCGTATATTTTTTTTTTTTTTTTTTTTAATATTTCATCACATTTTCGGCGAATCAAATACAATATCGTTTCGTCGTCAGTGTAAAATGTTGAAAAAAAAAATCGTTTTCAAACGGAAATTTTTCATTTGTGACGTATACGGCGTCGGTGTGCGGTAAAGTCATGTGAAGGCTCGTGCGGTGTACGCCAACCGTACAATTTAAATAATTTGCAATATTATAATTTGCTCGCGTACACTCCTCCTCTCCGTTTGCCCCACAGTCAAAAGCCGTTTAAAACGTGCCGTTCGCAACGACGCATTTATTATCACATGCAAATCACGATTCGGTCCGGTGTATTTGTTTTTGTTTTTTACGTTGTCGAGTTCACTTTTTTAATACGCCGTTTTGCCGTACAATGTGCCCGCGCGTTCGTTTTGTTTTGTTTTTTTCGATAAACGCCCAGTAAAAATCCGTTTCTGAAATTCGTCGAGATATTCGTTGAGTTTCCGATAAGTTTAAAATAGCGAACACGACGAAAAAAAATCTTTATTGCTTTTTTTTTTTTTGCTTTTCCATCTATAGATACTCCCGATTCCGGAATACAATCTGACATGATTACTCGCCGTTTAAACGATATATTCGTTTACGAGAGAAAAGCGTAGTTTGAAAACGCGTAAAAGTCGGTTTTTATTTATATATATATATATATTTGAACGCGACGAAGACGAATACGGTTTTTCTTCTTAGAACGCGTTTTAGATATTTTTGAGAAAAACGAAAAAAGGCCCCTTTATCGTTGTCGCGGCGACTCATTCGATTAAATGCGTTTTTCAAATACAATACCGATAGATTTTTTTCCTTTTTTTCTTTAATATATCGCGCGAAGAAATCGTTTTAAAATCTCCAGCAATTATTTCGCGTGTACCTAACCCGCAAGTAAGGCGAAATATTATTAATTTATATATTATATACGCGCGCGGCAGTGTGTTATATTTATAATCTTTTAACGGCAATCGCGCGTTTCCACGTTTAACATACGTATCATAATAGATTTCATAATAATAATAAATTGTATATTATCACGAACCGTATTAACATATTATAGTCTGCAGCTATAAAACATACAGTAGCAGTGTGTTCGTACACTGACAGTCAGTAGTCGGTGTAGTGTGTACGCGCATGAATATGACGTAATAATATAAAATACGCCTTGTACGATAATAATTATTGTAATAATAATATAGAATAGAATATTATATACACGTATATACGCGTAATGGAGTGATAATTAATCAAAAATCGCGTACTACACAAACGCGATTTGTGTGGAAATTTTGCACACAACGGGTTGTGCCGTCAACCGAATAACGTATTATCATAATATTATTTGTGTAGAACGCATTCAGTTACGAACGCATTTTGACAATTTTCAAGTCGGTTTCGATATACCACTCCGCGCTCTGCACATATAGCAGACATGCGAGTTATTTCGTTTAAATAGATAATTTTTAGTCGAAAAAAAAAACGATGAGTGTTCGATCTACAAGTTCCAGGGCTCTTACAATTTACCCACCCTGCAATATTATTGTATTATACGTCGAATCGATATTGACGCCTCACGTTTTATTACACGAGGTTATTCATAAAAAATCGGGAGATGACTTTTTCTTTTTTTTACTCAAGTACCGGAACAAGGTGATGAAAACATCATCGTAAGTGAATGAGCGTATAACACGATCGAAGACGATTTTCCCCGTGATTGTCGAAATATAACGTGCTAAAAACCGAATGGATTTTTATAAAGATTCTTGTTAATAATCGTAACGGGAATATTAAATTATCGTCCCAATCGTCGTAAAGCAGGGGCGTATTTACTTCATTCCCTACGGAGGCCGAGTGGAAAAACGGCCCGTCGAATCTGTTGCCGACTTAGAATTATCGAAAAACTATATGAAAATAATAAGTTTTAAACAAAAAAATGTTTTATTACATTTTAGTTTTAGTTTGATTAATTTTAGTTGTCAGTAGATATATGTACGTACACAAGTATCTAGAGGTGGGGCAATCACCCCCATCGCTTCCTCCCCCCCCCCCTGTATACGTCCCCGTCGTAGAGCGTATTCAGTGAAAACGTCAAAACGTTTCGCGGAACGAACGAACGAACGTCCGTAGTGTAGCAAAACCATAGTTTTTATTCGGGGGATTTTTTTTTTTGTTTTTTCAATAGAATACTGCACTGTTGAAGACGTAAAGACGCGTGACTTCGAAAGACATTTTTCAAAACGCTTATTATTTGTCGTCCGCTCGATTATCGCGCGCGCGACGTTTTATTTTTTTTTCTCCTCCTCCTCCTACGTATTATATTTTCGTAATAGCCTTACAACGGGGTCTCGCCGTAGGCAAAAGCGAAACGTAATAAATTGGATACACACACACACACACAGTGTATATATAAATTATATACAGCTCGGTGTACTGTAATTTGGCCGACGTGAGTAGTGCTATTTCGATACGGATCTACACACTGTAACGGCGGTGGACGCGCGGCAATAAGAAGGTTTCTCCTCCCCGGAGAAAATTATAGTGTTGGCGCGGACTGGGTCGGCGATCCATAAATTTTGCATGCGCGACGCGATCAAACGTTGGTATATTTTCCACCCCTACGCACGTAGTTGTTTTATGCGTATAAACTCCGTGTCTTTATTACGTAATGATTATAGAAAAGTGCGTTTTCGTTTCTATGCTCCCTCCATACATATTTCATTTATTTCCCAAGCCCGTTTTCTCTTCTTCTCTTTTTCGTACACGCATAAATAATAATAATAATAATAATGATATAATGTCCGTAAAATATTTATATCGTTTCGCCGCGGGCCTTATGTGTGTGGCTCCTCGAAAACTCTGCGTTTCGCCGGTTTAGTCCGCCGTGTTTCCGAAACGCCGCACGGGTAAACGTTACTCGGGCTAAGGTCGATAATTTTTTAAAACTGTACCACGCCAGTACTGTAATTCGAAATCGTCCGAATACACGATTATAATAACTCTTAGATTCAAAATTTTTTTTTTATAATAACGATTCGTTAGCGGTTTACCCGCGGCGTCACACACGGAGTATCGTCACTGTATTGCGTGCTGTGTCTCGTGCTCATAAACCGTTCGAGTAAAATGGTAAACTGACAAAAAATTATTGTTAAAAAAAAAAAAAAATTTTAAATTTAACCGAGAGTTTTGGAAGAAAAAAAACCGGAATGGACAGAACTAAAAGACCCGCCCGCCACACCTAGCTAGATTACAAAGATGGAAAAACGAAACGAAATCAGATGATCCTATCCAATACCCACTCAACACCTACTATCCGACAAAGGTCTACGGTGGAACCTATGGAAAATCGTTAATAGAATAAGAGCCAGGACAAGATCAAACATGGTACAATGGAGATTTAAAAACGAAGAAGATGACAAGTGTGATTGTAGTGAACGCCAGACACTTACTCGTCTGTACCGGGAACCCGATAATATGCACTAAGGATGACTTAATTGAAACGCAATAGCCACTACGTTGGCTACAATACAACATCTGACCAAATTACCGACCGTTAATTATTTACTTATAATATAATTTATCATTACTGTGTGCACGCACCCGTTGTTTTTACTTTACTTATTGTTTTATTTCTGTTCGTTTTATTTTATTATTTAAATAAACCTGAAATGTGAATTGTTGGCAATCATAACCGGACACGAGAAAAATAAGAAGAAGAAGAAGAAGAAGAAGAGATGTGGACGCGAGAAAAAGTCGCACGAGCCGGTGTGTAATTTCAATGCGGTTCGACACGATTTTCGTGTGTGGTGCACAAAAAAATTTCATTAGGAACTCGAACAGTGGTCTGCTTCTCGCCACATCGAGCCCCTACCCGAATATCGACGATCTGCTGTAACGTTATACGCCGCTTCGTGTCGCCGTTATAACGTGTTACAATTTTCGATTTGTTCGGCCGACAACGAAAATTTTTTTAAATGCGTCGTAAATTTTATAGAAAAAAAAAAAACCGAGAAAGACACGACGCGAGGGGAGGAAAATCAAGCGCCCTCGTAACGGTGCACGCGTTATACTCGGGAATCGTTGAGGATAATTCAACGACGGGACGGGAACGCTGACGGGAAACGGCGGACTGTTACAGACCGCTGCAGTGAAGCGCGGGCCGAGCACCGTGAGAGACTCGTCCACACACACAAAAAACGACACGCGAGACGAACGATAGGGAACTTAATGAATCCGTAGGGGCGTTTTCGCAACGGTTTCCCACTGCGAGTGCTACAAACGAAAATCCCTTCGTACGAACGCGTTATTATTATTATTATTTGTGTATATATACGAACGGTAGGTGTGTTTGTGTATAACGTGAGATTGCGTTCTGGTTAGGTGTGTGTGTGTGTTTTTATTTTCGTTGTTACCCCGTTTTTTTTTTTTTCCCCCATTCATCCGCCGCCCTCGGTACCGTTATAAATTATTACTGTCGCGTTCTCGCGCGGGCGTATATACGCCGGTACCAAAAAAAAACCCCCCGAAAAATTTATATATATATATATATACAAAAAAAAAAATACTTCTACAACACAACACAACACAATACACACACAGTTCGTTTGCCGCCACTGCCGATCGTCCTGCGCTAGCGTCGCGGGGACATGATAAATCGTACGCCCTACCGGTCACCACGCTACACGCGCTTGTACGCCACCAAACCGCGCGTACAACGGCGCGGCGAAAAAAACGCCCGAGTGTATTCGCACGTCTGTGTGTGTGTGTGCGTGGAAATTTAAATGCGTACACCGAACTTGCTCGTTATTAATTTATATATATATATAATATTTATATGTGTACACAATAATAATAATAATAATAATAATAATATAAACCTAACCGGTTAACCACCCCTGGGGGGCGAGTGACCGCGCGATCGCGTGCGGTAACGACACGCGGTCGTTGGACGTGTCCGGTGTACTACGACGTATTTCCAACGCGACCCCTAAAAGTTTCTCTCTCTCTCTTTTTTTTCGCCTCCGGTCAAACGATATTATTATTATTATTATACGGCGAAATAAAAATAATCGTGTAAACGTTATAATAAATATCACGAATATTTACGCGATGGCGGTTTCACGTGTCCGTTCGGCCGGCCGCGACTTTTTTCCTGTTTAACGATTAAGACATTACGCGCGGTTATTACACGAGACGGCAGTGGTGGTGGGAGGGGAGGCGTGCCCGGGCCGTACATAAACGAGCGATCCGTCTTGTTCGCTGTACGGCGTATATTATTTTTAAACCGTTTGATTTGGACTACTAGTAAACGGGGTTAAAAGCGTTCGGCCGACACGCGGCGCGCACTGTTTTCGCACGCGTACGAAAAACGGGGAAAAAAAAAAATAATAATAATACGGCAACGTTTTTAAAAAAAGACGGCTTAAAAAGTCGACAACGGCCGGGGGGATTGTTTGGACGCGAAAAAAAAAAAAAATGTTATAAATGTTATCAATTGCGATCGGAACACGCGGTTTGGCCGCATTACGAATTGAAATGTCGAAAACGTAATTTATTTTTTTTATTTTTTGAATTTACGAATTTTGAACGCGAATAGTCCGGGTGTACATTTCGTTGGTCTCGTGTGCGGAGGATAAAAGGTTTTTCGTACACCGTTCCATACACACTCGTAGTGTATGATTAGAACGCATTTTAGGATAGGCGACGTATACGCTTAATAGTGTGCGTTTTTTTTTTTCGTTTCATTATAACTCGCCAAATCCATTACCGACCCACCGGTTTCTTGATGAATTCAAATATCTGGGGAAGCATACTTTTTTTTCGATATTATTTTAACGAAATAATACCAACCGCGACAACAACAATCATAAAACTTTGGTAAAACAACATTAAAAACTTAACGTATTGACATGGAAATCTTACTACAAAATCCCAGGCTGATGGCATGAACCTCGGAGCATATGATGCCGAGCGATAGAACACATATTTAAACAGTTGTCAAAGGGACCCCCCGAGGGAACGGTGCAATTGAGGCCGTAAAATTGTCCGAAGCTACCGCGGGGAATCGACGAAATCTTTATAATTTTTTTTTTCCCCCCCGTAACGCGCAGCATCCGGCAATTAATCGTTCTTCTTCTTCTTCCGTCGTTTTTCATCATTTTCGTTTTGAATACAAGTCTCCCCAAAACGAACGGTTTCGTACGATTTATCGAAAACGGTATTTTTCCCGTCGTTTCGCGCGTTTCTACATAAAAAAATATTACCGTCTGTTGTACGTAAAATAAATACGTAAAACAAACGCGCCTTGAGGGGACTGCAATTAATCGGCTTTACGTCTCGAAACGATGAAATTCAACGAGGAAAATATTGTATTGCTCACAACGCTTCTGCGCGGTTTTCGCCGAACAACGTCCGGTTACAAGTTTATTATTTAAACCCATTCAATAATTAGCAAAATAATAAAAATATAATTTCGCACAGATTTGACCGTTGAGTTTTAAATATTTCTAGAGAGAATTAATTTTCTTCCGCGGGACTCAATGCACGTACGGTCAAGTTAGTTGGAGGTCGTACACGTACCGATAACAATAACAATAATAATAATTGTATAATAAAAATAATAATAAAAATAATAATAATTGCAATAATGGTTAATAAAATAAATCCGTCTTGCCGTTTAAACGCTCTGTACATTTATTGAACGTGGAAGTTAGGTGTGTGTGTGTGTGTGTCTGCGGGGTTTTAGCGCGATTTGTTATGCCGACTGTCAACGCGAAAACCGAACGGGACAATTTAAGATTCGACCGAGCTCGTTACACCTAACCCGCTGGCCGGCAATTTACCCCGCGGCATCTCCGTGCCGCGCGACACGGTCGCCGCTCGTTTTCCCGTTTATTTATTTGATTTTAATGAATTGATTCTCTCTCGCCTTCACTACCTTATTGCTGCGCTGTTCGTCCGTTCCGCCGTCGAGCTGTTAGTCTTATACCAGTTAACTGTCAAACGAGCCCGATAAAAATAAGACGTATTCATCGCTGTAATGTCCGAGGAGAATAAATAATAATAATAATAATAATTTTTTTTTCTTGTTACTAAATTGCGTAAACGTTGTTACGGTTAGACGAGTAGCAATTTAAAAAGCCGGCGGCGGATTAATCGATTTTCGTTAAAACTCGTTTTTATCGTCGCGTGATCGAAATTCGCGTCGTTTTTTTTTTTTTGTACGTTCGAATTAACTAAAAAAAATATTATTGGATATTTCAAGAGGAAATACGTTGAATTTGAAGAAAGAAAAAAAAAATAGAAACGTCGCGTTAGATTCATTTAGAATTCCATTGATTTGCCAACCGTTTCTTTTTCGTTCGCACACGCGGAATACGTTGTCTGAAATCATAACAGGAATAATTCCTTTTGGTATTTGATAGGAATAAAACGCATTAAAAACAATTCGACGTTCGACGCATTAAAACGGACGGGCGGCGAGTAGTTTTAGAGCATTTTTTTTTTTTTTTTAATTTCAAATACTTCATTTTTCGTGTTTTTATTTCCGTCTATACTACTCAATTATTTTCCTATCAAAATGTCCGTTTCGTTCCGTTTCGATAAACAATTTGATGAAAATAATCAACTGTATACCGCGCTATACAAAATATATTATTTCGTTTCTATTACAACTCAATATAAACGTAATAAACGCGGTGTTCAAAAAGTGTTACCGACGATAAACGTATATTAAATAAAAATAATAATAATAATAACGGTGTTGTCACTTGTATTCTTAATAAATTGAAAATTCAATATTATATGTTAAGTACTACGTGTGTTTTGACAATTGCGTACGGAGATATTAAACGACTTAATAAACGGAATTAGAACTAACGATTTGTTAAACCGATCGCTCTCCCGTATATTTTTTTTTTTAATAATTCCCTTTACGCGCGATAAATTATTATTATTATTATTATTATTATTATTATTATTATTATTATTATTATTATTATTATTATTATTATTATTATTATTATTATTATTATTATTATTATTATTATTATTATTATTATTATTATTATTATTATTATTATTATTATTATTATTATTATTATTATTATTATTATTATTATTATTATTATTATTACATTATTATTATTATTATTATTATTATTATTATTATTATTATTATTATTATTATTATTATTATTATTATTATTATTATTATTATTATTATTATTATTATTATTATTATTATTATTATTATTATTATTATTATTATTATTATTATTATTATTATTATTATTATTATTATTATTATTATTATTATTATTATTATTATTATTATTATTATTATTATTATTATTATTATTATTATTATTATTATTATTATTATTATTATTATTATTATTATTATTATTATTATTATTATTATTATTATTATTATTATTATTATTATTATTATTATTATTATTATTATTATTATTATTATTATTATTATTATTATTATTATTATTATTATTATTATTATTATTATTATTATTATTATTATTATTATTATTATTATTATTATTATTATTATTATTATTATTATTATTATTATTATTATTATTATTATTATTATTATTATTATTATTATTATTATTATTATACTCGTAGCGGCGGTTCGAACCAGACCACACAATATACACTTCAAAAAGACGCGAAAAGACGAAATTATTTTCGTCGTACCTACGCTATGCGATAATACAATCACTGGTTCAATCACGAATCTCTGCGATTCGTTTCTCAAATTAAAAACGGGAATATGAAAAACAAAAAAAAATCTTTCTTTCATATTATGCATAATGTGTTTTGTCGTCGGATGGACTACGTGTGTGTGTATAGAGTACGAAAAGTGCTCGCGGGAATTGCAAATATGGTTATCATTCGGCCGAAAGTTTCTGAACGAGTTACACGGACAAAAAGCGGGAGGGGAAAAAAAAAGAAACTTTCTCGCCCCGACAAATCAAACGTTATCTCGACAACTGTTTTAGTTCATTTGAAATATTTTCGTACACTCGTATAATGTTCTTCGTCGTTTCGCGTATTGTTTTCAATCGTAATCGCGCGAGCGGCGGCGAACAAACGAATTTTTTCGTTTTTTTTTTTTGAAAGCAAAAAAATATTATGTTTCCATTTCGTTGTTCGCGCGTCGACGAATTTGAATAAGGCGGATTCCTTCTCACCTGACAAAAAAAAAAAAAGAAAACCGCATACATAATTCACATCAACGTTTCTGATTCGTAAATATTTTATGTCGATCTGATCGAATTCTAAGCGAACCCCACCCACTCACCAAACCGTGTGTGTGTGTCGTACGAAAACGTCAGAGCCGAGCAAAGGGGAGAAATCATTTCGTCAGACAGTAAAATATTACTCCTTTATATTATCGTTATTATTATTTATTATTATTATTCGTTTATCAGTCGGCGTATGTGCGGTATTTGAGAAGTAATCGTATGAGAAAAAACATCAATGCGAATCGACTTTTGCGTAATACATATTGTGTATAATAATGTTCAGACCCGGTGGAAACGAACGTGTTCTACTAATGTAAGGTGACAGTATTTCAAAATTAAAAAGAAAAAAACGGAGACATTTTTATTTTAAACGAAATCTCCTTCACCGGCCAATTTATACAATACAATATATCACCCGTAACGCCGTAAAATAAAAAATTGCGTAATATTATTGACATTTCGAAATACGAGTATAAGGAGAATTTTCTAGTGTCTCACTATACGATTTTTAAATAAATTAAAAACCAAGAAAAGAATTTTTTTTTCTCATATTTTATTCTTTTTTTTTTTTTTTTTACAGGAGAACGAATTCAAGAATACTTCCACGTTGTTACAATCGCGAGGTGAGCTTTGATTTAAAAAATTTAACACATAACGACGATTTCAATAACCGCGAGTCGTCGTGTCGTACGCGTGTTTTTCGAGCGCTTTCTTAGTTTTTCGTGACGTTGTTAAAAACAGATATGGCGTTTTTTTCCAAATATTTCTATGAATTTCTCCGCTCCTGTCAGTTCTCATTCGAAATATCTTTAACGTTACGCGCAGAATGAAAACGAAAACAAAAAGTCGGTATGAACTTATAGTCGTTAGTTTTTTCGTCTAGAGTCTATCGTGTCGACAGCGTTTAACCGTTGGAATATAATATTTATAAACACAACTAATTGATTTTTAATCGAAGCGCATATAACAACTCATTATCGTCATCTTACATAACACTATTAACGGTGTGAGTAGGATTATAATATACATTTTCGTATTGCCAATTAGTATTATTATTATTATTATTATTATCGTCCGTAGGTGGAACGCCGGCGATTATTTAATATTTAACCGAGTCTTTGACGGGGCAAAAATGTTTATTATACAATTAATTTGTGTAACGTTATAATATCATACGAGAGCATAATAAAATTCTCCGATATTTTACGATCGTTTTGCCAACGATTTATGGTGGAATTTTTTTTCCTTCTTTTAATAATAATGATAACGATACACGGTCTGCTGTACGATGGTCAACTGTAAGCGTGTGCGTTGATGAGCACGGCGAATGAATTGAAAAACGACACGGCTTCCTATGAATTCGTTTCAAACGTCGCACGACTGATTCCCAGTATCGCGCGAAACCGGCCAAAAAAAAAAAAAAAAAAAAAAAAGAAGAAACTATTATTTTACGTCGTCGTCGTCCCCCGTCTGTTTTAGCTGCAGACAATCTCGTCCGACAAATTCCTCTAGAAATGAATCTCGTTTTTTTGTTTTTTTATATAAAAGCGCATACGCTTTAGCCGCGTTCCCCTCGCCCCCGTTCGACTGTCGGGTTAAAATATATTTACGCTAAAATTCCGATACGTGTAACGTGTCGCGTCGGTATTGAGCGCGCGCGCGCACCCGCCGCAAGACCGCGCAATAAAACTCCGGGTTTTCCTCTCGATTCGGCGGCGGCGGGAGTTCTTTTTTTTTTCTTTTTCTTCTTCTACTTCTTTTCCATTTTACTCGGTCGCGCGCGCCGCGCAGATGGTACGCTCGAGACGAGAACGAGAGTAAAACGGCTCCGGGCGAAACACAAAACGACGCACCGGGGGCGCGCGGCGGCGCTACGGTATGGATTTTTGGTTCGCGTTACGCGCGCGGTGGCGCGGGCGTAGGTGGCGCGGCGCTGACGTCAACCCAGATTGCGCTTTGCCGAAGGATGTTTTATCGCTCTCGCACTCCGGCGGGATCTCTGGCAACGGGCGACGGATTCGCCGGCGAATCATTTGTTCTATTCCCGCACATATTGCACGCGTGATTTCCGTAACGCCGGCGCCAATATTTATACGCGTTGCGGTGCACACGTCGTGTGTTATCGGATTTTACGGGCCAAGACGATTTGCCAATTAAATCTGCCGCCGCGGTCGTTGTATATTGCGCTCCGGTTGTTGTCGCCGGTAACCGAAGACGCCCCCGGCCCGACCGTCGTCGTCGTCGTCGTCGTCGTCGCCGCGGAGTGCGCGCGCAGCAATAACAATAACAATATTTCGCCGTTCTGCCGTTATGGATTTTGAGCAAAAAAAAATATAAATTACGCTATAGCGCGTTTGATTCGTACGATTGTTTTTGTTTTTAATCGATAAGAGTAACTTTTACCAAATCTTCCTACGTTTATATACGGATTACGTTTTGATGCCGCGAGAGTCGTCTTGTCGTTCGTTGGTTTTCGTTTGAAAAAACAAAAAAATCCCCTCATTAAAATGATATTTACCGGACACCGGTTGAATTCGGTTTTGCATTTTTTTTTTTTTTTTTTGTGCGTGCGTGCGTTCTCAAAAACGAGAAATTTATACATAGAGTTTTTAGTACACTGAGTTCGCGCACGCGTAAACGTTCAATTGAAAACCCGACGACTAGGATTGTAAAAAACTAATCAAACTATCTGATATAATGTAAAAATATTGATTTCGTATCGCACTCGTGTTGGTTATCGTTTCGATTAGATTCGCGATTTTTTTTTTTACTCTGAACACAAGTGGTATGACGTTTAAGAAAATTAAAACACGACGAGTTCATTGCAGTGTACGCATGCCGAAAGACTACGGAAGAAATGTGATCATTTTCGTAAATGATATCTGTTCTGATGTTATACAATTAAAAGTTTTTTTTTTTTTTTAAAAAAAATAAACGATACTATTTGTGTGATTACTTCGATTTATCAATTCTAAACCGTATTATTGTAAGAATAATATCTCGGTTAAACGATTTTTTTATCTTTTTTTTTTCAATACTATTTGTAGATTTATATTAGGCAATTGATAATTAGGCTATCGTTAATCATCTGTAGATTAATTCTTGTTTTTAATGTAAAAATCGTTTTTTTTTTTTTTACTATTTAATACGACGAACAAGGTAGTTAAAAAAAAAAATCGATATAAATTCGCGATCAAAGCATATATATATATATATATTGTTTGTAATACGAAAATTGAGTTTTCAACGTATATTTTTTCGTTGTTACGCGTCTCAACATCGTGTCATCATCATTCGCATATTATTATGAACCCCACGTCGCGTACACATTGTACGAGAAATCGATAACTACGCCACATTGAAAATTAATATGTGACTGCGTGGAATTTTTATATATATATATTTTTTTTTTCACAGGTTTGTTGAACTATTTTTCCCGAGGTCAACACTCGTCGTTTTTTTATTCTAATTGAGTGTTATTAGACGCGTGAGCGTGTGCACGCCCGTCTGAATAATAATAATAAAAAACCGACGAAATAACTTTGTCAAGTCGACGATAATATCAACACTCCTCACCCGCCGGACCTAATATAGAATTACGTGCGTTTCGTTCAACGTGTTCTCGCACGCGATATATATATATTTTTTTTTCTTTTTTCGTTAAGTTTTCGATATTTATATTTTTCACTCTCCCCGCGCGTTGTACTTGTATTCGATTGGATATAATAGCGAATGACATATTAATTTACCATGAATATTATTATTTACAGCGCGTACACGTGCCGGCGGCGAATAAGCTTCAAGTAATTCATTTGCGACAATGACCATAAAAAAAAAAAAAAAAAAAAAAACTCTTCCACAATAAATATAATAGCGCGACGAGCTCTCATCGTGTAACGTTCTCGAGATTTATTCGTGATCCTGTCGGGGGACGCGAAATTAGACGCCAATCTGATTCAATAAAGTCGCTCTCGAACCGTGTTCGGCAATCGTTTCGACCGAACAACACAATCGCGCGGGCGGGCGAAACGCGTCGTATATTATTTACTTTACTCTCAGCCGAACGCACAACAGTCGTTTCCACCCCTCGAAGAGGAGAAGAAGAAGAAGAAAAAATAATAATAATAATAAATATATGCGCATAAATTTACAATCAAATATTTTCACGGGAAATTTTCACCATATTTTCGTCGAGGACGAAAGAATAA
Organism: Chaetogeoica ovagalla; assembly: GCA_032441825.1. Classification (NCBI taxonomy): domain Eukaryota; kingdom Metazoa; phylum Arthropoda; class Insecta; order Hemiptera; family Aphididae; genus Chaetogeoica; species Chaetogeoica ovagalla. Next base: position 4,978,722 of record CM063735.1, read on the forward strand.
GCCATTATTGTTATTGAAATGCGTATTGCGTGTATTATATACCACGGATTGAACGAATATTGTGTTTGAAATTATTGTTTTTTTTCATTGGGATTTTTTCGGGGCGCATTTCCCGGCATACGGAACGTATTAGTATACACACACACAAATATCGAAAGTCGCCACTTAAATTCATACCGATTGTTTCGTCAGAAAACGGTCTCCCGTAACGCGTTGGACGGCCGAACGACCTATGTGATAATACGTATAAATCGTATGATAATATTATAAACGTATCTGAGAGAAAAGAAATCATAATCTTGTTTATATCGGTAGTGGAGTTTTTGGACTTTTTTTTTTTTTTTTTGAATCACAGCCGCGCCTTTTGAATCATTAAAACGAATTCTTCGGAGCATTTAAAATAGAATTGTCTTCGAACGGAATCGGCCTCGGTGAAACTTTGCCGAAGTAAACTTTTTTTTCGCCGTTCGACGTTTTTTCGGCCACGGAGTCGTATAAGAGAAAAAAATACTATTTTTTTTTCTCACGTTTAAAAAAAAAAAAAGAAAAAAACCGTATTTTATTATTTTCACGGGGTTTTTTTTATCGAATTACGCGGAACTAACTCAAAACGGTGTTTAAAATTAAAAACTCTGGACGTTTCGTACGAAGTTATTATGGCTGGTCAATAATAATAATAATAATAATAATAACAATAATAACAATAATAATAATAATAAGTCACAATATTGTTTTGCGGTACGCATTATTTATCGTTTTGCGGATTGGAGAATTTTCTTTTAAACACCAAACCACATTTCGCGCGATTTTCCGAGGGAATCTTATTTTTGCCACCGTATTAAAACAAAGGTGGCCAAGCCAAATGATCCTGTTGGAAACGCATATCGTAGGCCGCATAATAAATTATACATATAATATTAGATTTGGAGAAGACCAAAAAAAAGAAAAAGTTTTGGTGTACAAATTAATTATGATTTGAAGAAATACTTTTCTTTTCACTCGTCTTATTATTTTTATTTTCTTAACACTCGTACTTAGAATTGCCAAAAACCTTTTCCCGTTGCAAATACGTGCTAAAATAATTATTATAATATAAATAATAACAGTATTATTAATAAATTTAATAAATATTATTAAACAAGTATTTATTAATAAATATTAACAGTTATAACGCATAAAATTAAACCGGAAAACAAATTTTCAATCGGCGGCGCGCTTCAACACGATCACGGCGTCACGTTTTATTTAAAAAAAAAAATACAATTATTGCTATATCGCTTTAATCAGTTCACTTTAACATGTTGCTATTAGATTAGAATTATTGAATTATTGTACAGCTGATCACATTTGTACGTTTCTCGATTACCACGAACCACTACTCAATATTATTACTTTGTCTCCTAATCGGATAATAACTAAAGAGGAGTTTAACATACCGAGAAAGAAATATGAAAAACGTTATTTCCATTAACATTTGCACACTAATTTCGTAAAAAGTTCAAAGGAGTATGTCATCAATCAACGTGACTATTATTAGCTCGTACTTCTTATTGATCTGCATTGTTGTGGCATTCTATATGGGGGGGGGGAGAATGATGCTGTAGCTTGAGATAAACCGCATATCATATGGATTTGGAATACAATCGCACGTTTGTCAGGCACGCGTTGTTTATTCTTCAATTCAAACCGAACACAAGTTCTTTTGGACTCTGACTTTGACAGATCACGTGAAATGAGTCCACGGTGATCCGCGGAAGTTGGGAACCACTGGTTTGAAATAAATATCGCGTAAAAAAAAAAAAAAAAAAAAAATTTGAAATATTTTTCAACAAACACGAAGTTCTCGTTCATTACGTGCCAACACGACCGTCGTAGTGATCGAATATTGGGTCCAGGATTAGAATTGCGCTCATTTGGTCTCAACACAAAATCACTGACAGAGTATTAATTTTTGAATATATATATATATATATTTTTTTTTAATTTGAATCGTTGAATTATATTTTGAAATGTTGCGCCCGGGACACCTTTTTCCCGTTCCTTGGCTACGGTTTTCCTTGCCTGTATCGTTTATTAAGAATTTTTCGGCAAACACTTTTCCACGCATACGTATGTTATTCATACAATGTGTTTGCGGGTTGTTTCCCAAACAACTATAGGTTAATAATAATAAAAAAGAAAAAAAAACTGTACGAAATCGATTTATTTTATATAGATTTTTGGCGGAATACTTTGTTGAACAATACACCAAGTGTACGGTTTATAATTTAACCGATTTCGAACGAAACGTAAACGTGAATTTCGTTAATATAATATTCTCCTATGTATACAGTTTTCGCCTAATATCGTCGTATAACGGCACCGTAACCCATGCAGACGAACGAATTTACAATATAAACGTTAGTACAATAATACGAGTATTTATCGTACAGTACATTACGTACACGTACGAGAACGTTTTGGATTGTCAATAGAAATATTATTATAATAGTCTCTGCTCTTCTATATAATAAATAATACGTGCGCGATATCGTCGTCTCCATAATGAGTTTTCACACCGTTCCCGCGCGAATACGTATATTGTGCGCACCGACTGATTAAATTTTAATAATTAAACGCGTTCTCGTCTCGAGCCATCGTGAAAATACGATAGCTGCATTAGCAGCCATCTAACCTATCGGCAGCCTCCCGGACGACGCAGTGCGGCGTGTTAATCTCTCTCCGGTTAACTATAGTTTATTATAACGAATCAGTGCGGGACTTCAGTTGTGTTATTATTATTATTATTATTACTTGTCCACGTAAAACGTTATACGTACTATACGCGTCGTATACAAATTTCACATACGATTTCCAGTGACGCTTTACGAACACGGATTCTTTATTATTATTTTCATTTCGAACCGAACAGAAATTTAAAAAAAAAAAAAAAAAAGGAGTCTTAATAGATTTTTAAAAATATTTTTAACGTCTGAATACTCGACGGATTTAACGTTAACATAATAGAGATAGAAAAAGACATATCACTGATCGTTGTCGTCCTCTGCAGGTCCATTGGTATTTGGTGTAAACACATTTGATTGGTTACAGTGGAACCAATATTATTTTTTCTTCATAAACCTTACAATTTGAATAATAACGATAATTTTGCCTCGACAGAAACTGTCTTAAATCTCTAAACATATATATATATATAATATATCTTCTTCGTTTTTTCCTCCTCCGCCTCTAGATCCCCCTCTCACCACATCTTCCACGCGCGCACAGGCGGTCTTAACATCGCACTCATTCCATCCGCTTCTTCTCCTTTTCCTCGTCTTCCTTCAACACTCGTCTCCATAACCTCTCTTGCCGTTTCCGAATTTTCTCTTCCCATAACACGACCGAATCGCCCGAGTCCATTCTCACTCATCTTCTCCGCGGACTCCCAATGCTTCATCTCACGCACGTTCATTTCTCATCCCATCTCCTCTTGTCCCCACACCCCCACTCGTTCATCTCATCGTTCTCGTTGTCTACTCTATTTTCTTGTCCGCTCGAGAATATTTCGTTCGGTTTGTCGCACCGTCAACACGGAACGCGAAAATTTCTAACGAGTGTATCGAAAAATATCGATCCCGCCATCCGTCCCGGGCAAAGAACCAAAACACCACCTCGACCGCCCTCTCCCCACACACCGTTCGTTCCGCCGTACCGGACGATTGTATTCGGTGTAATCTGGGTACGTCGGCGGCGGCGCGCGTACACGAGTTCCGTAAACGATTGCCATTAAACCGTGTTACAGCGGAAAAAAGGCGCGCGGCGGCGGCGGCGTACGTTACCGTAAAGTGCAATTGTGTGTCGAAAGTAATCGGCGGGGGGTCGGCGAGTGTATATAAAGCCGGGTCGGGGGGTGACGGGGTGAAAACGCCGACGGCCGGTGCGCTAAATTACGGCCACTGACGGCGGCGGTGGAACGACTGGCGCGCGCGTTCGCTTCCCCCCCGAAGAGCCGCGTGTGAGAATCGATAAAGTCATAAAAATAAGTTCCAACGTCGTCGTCGTCGTCGACGTCGCGTACGGCCTGAGAGAGGACGAGTAAATTCGGCTCCCCGCCCACTCCGCGTATGTAATGCGCACGTGACCGACGGGGTACAACGGTTGATACGCGCGCGCGGAGTGAAGTGATTTCGATCGGCGTGCGGTGGATTTAGCGCGGCAGCGGATAAAAATCTGACCGTTACGTTTACTTACCGACGGAACAGAGTGTTGGTAACGGCGGCGGCGGGGCGGAGAGAAGAAAACGGTACGAGAGAAACGAATTCGTTACGAAATTCGGCATTCGCTTATTTTTCCTGTTTTATTTTTGATGTACTCTTTTCGATTTTCACTAGACATTTTTTTTCCTCCCCCGTAGTCGTTTGCGTTTTTTTTTTTTTTTGTTTTTTCGCACGAGCCACAGCATCGTGTCTCAATGAATTATTCGCGCGCGCGCCAGAGTTTTCATAATAATAATAATAATAGGAAGAAGAATAACGACGACGACGGTGAAAAAACACAAAAGATCTTATTCCGGCAGATACAATATTTTATATAAATACACCGGCGATGGCGTTTCTTTCTCCGTCCGTTTATATATATATATTATAGTTTTAAGCGAAGGTTTTGATTAAAAAAAAGAAAAAGAAAAAAGAGAAAAAAACATAAATTTTTCTACTCGGCGGAAGACGTGAATTAACGGAGTGTTTTTTTTTTCGTTCCACCGTTGAAGGCACCATCAAGTCTTATTGGCTTTGCTTTTTTTTTTTTTTTGTTACAGTGATATTCGAAACGACAGTGCATAGATAAATTACACGCGTACGGCTACGGAAATATAACCGAGTAAAAACATAAACGATTTACAAAGCGAATGAATTTTTTTAAAGCTTCAAATACGTTTTCGTTTTTAAATTACCATTAAACAAATTATTATTATTAAATTAATGTCCGAAGGATTATATCGTAAAGAAATACGTTATAATCAAAAACAATAAAAAAAAAAATTGCTTCTTTTTACGAATTAAATACGTCAAAATTCTATAATTACTCAAAATAGCCTAAAACCGAAAGATATATTTTTTTTTTTTTTTTTTTTTTATGACAATTTTTTTGCTCTAATGTAGTAATGTGATGCGACGTTAATTTGATGCGAATATTTCGAGTTTCTATAAACGCGTTAGTTTCGAAATCGCGAAGAAACGATAACGACAATCGATTGCGACGAAATAGCGTTTTTACCGTTTTAACCATCACTTTTCGGTATAGTCATATTTTTAGACGATTTGGAATAAATCGTAATATTACCTCTCTAAAATTAGTATCGAATGCAATTTTCTACAGGAGACAAGGTATGATCGATGATCCGGAACACTCCTCCTGACAGAATTTTTAGGTGCAAATAAATGAATAAAACACGTCATTTTAAAACCAATACAATCCTCGTTTCACTCTGCAAAATCTAAAAACTACAAAAAAAAAAAAAAATTATTCGTAAAATCGATAAGACTTAATTTTAAATGGCAAATTTTTGCGCGTTCTTATTGCGTTTTGGTGATTTTTTTCTTTTTAAGAATTTCGGACCGAGCGGTTTCCTATACGTATTACTTATTCCGGAAATTAAATAAATAAAAATGTATTCGAATACAGTAGTACGGATGTAGTAAACATCACATTATCTCGGAGACAAACGATAAATTTGATTTACTTTGCGGACAACAATCACCGCTGCTGTCGTACACAGACTAATCGCCTTTACGGTTGAGATTTAACAAATGTCGTAAAAACAATCCGATCACGATTCCTAGCATCTTCTGGATCCTATCCAAGACAAGCCGAATCGAATCTCCGTCCAAACACTACGCCGTTTACGCAAACAAAATGAATTTCCTTTAAAAGGATTCCCCCGTTACGGATTGTATTTATATAATATGTTGTACGTAACGGTCGTGTTATAAACTCTTTTACAATTCGATTAATCTCGTATTAAATATGTATATACGATTTTGAAACGCAATAAGAAATAGTAATTCCGCAATTAAATAATTATCGGAATATCGAAGATGGTATCGATAATATGAGCCAATAAATAATACGCGAAAACGGAGATTTCTTTTTTCTTTTTTATATGAATATTTTTACTTGTGATTTTAAGTAGTTATTATTGAATTTTTTTTTTTTTATGAAAAAGACAATCGAGTTTTAACAAACTCCGTTCGCTAAATCTATACGATATTCAATACGCACGCGATTTCGTAATTTGTTTCAAACATTTTTCGTCGTGAAATTATATTTTAAATTAAATTTTTATTACAAAACGAGTACAAATTATGTACTATTTCGTCGGCCAAAGTATTTGAATTATACAATATTACATGTATATTTTGCATACACACACACACATTATTTCATCGGACTTGTTTTTAGCAAAATGTATATATATTTATTTATTTATTTATTTCGTATCGTACACCGTCGAAAATATTAACAAATATTCTATTTGGAAAAAACTAAACTTTCAACTCTATTGTCAAATGCCTCCCCCACGTGTTTTACACGTTCAATACGTTTTTGTTATTTTCAGATGCAACCTAGTAGTTATGTAATAAGACGCACATTAATCGTTCGCTGTATACAAATATTACATCGTAGGAAGGGAATATATTTTTAAAAACCGTCTATTTTACACGATTTAAATATACGAAAGTTTACATAAAATTTAAACTATGTCGTATTGTAGTATTGAAATCAATAAGTATTGAGAACTGTATTACACAGTGTAGACGAAAACGTTTACTATTTGTGCTCGATGAATTTTCAAACAAAAATGTAAAATAAGCGTAAGCATACGACGTGTGTTTTTTTTCTTCGTTCGATGTCGATTACGTTACGAATAGAATGATTTGAAAGCCAAATAGAAATGAATATATATATATATATATATATATATAGTAGCGTTCGTTTATTTATTCAATTTATTTCGGAAATTGTTTCCAACGATTTGAAATATTGCGTTTAAAATCAGATAAAATTTGAATTCAAACTTTTCGAGAAGTATAATACGTATTTGTTTGCTTTTATTTTAGAAAAACACGACGGGAATTTTAGAAGACAAAAAAAAAATGAATAAGAAGTTTTTTTTTCAAGACGATCGTGTGCGTTTGTAAACAGTAAACAAATTTACTCGCAGTTCGTTAAACTATTGGGAAATGAAAAAATCGGAAGGCGAATTGTCGCCGGTCGTCGTCTCGAGAATTGTTAACGGCTCGACTACTGCAGGCGCAGGCGGACGCGCGCGCTCATAATATTATTATTATTATTATTAATACGTTATTTTTAGACTTTTTGGAGATTTCGAAATAAAAATCTCGGATTGAATTTCGCGAGAACGAGATGAGAGACACGGGGAAAAAAAGTTTTCGCGGCTTAACCGGATAAATTGCACGGGTTTAGGAGCAGGACAACTTTAAGGATTTCGTTCTCGGCACCGCCGCAACGAATGAACACTATTAACGGCGAGAAAAACTCGAAATGTTCGCGTACGCTCTCTTAGTCGTCGCGCACACTCCGAGGAAAATATGAGCGCCGCTCAAACTTCCGTAATGTGTTATATATCACTGTTTGGGCGGTGAGGGAAAGGAAAAAAAATTTTTATTTCCAAATCCTGCAAGCGTTCTCGTGAATTTAATTCTCGCAGATGGCTGGTGAGCGGGTAGACACAATCGGATTATTTTCGCTTTTTCGATTCGATGCGCAGGCTTTTAATAAAATCATTTACGTACATCGTATATATAGATATATAAACTCGTATATTTTTTTTTTCTGTTATCCGCGGACCAAATGCCGATATTTTCGTTCAAGCGATTTTCGTCATAAATGTTCTCCGAAGCAGAAGACACCCTCCTTCCGAAATGTACGCGGTTGTCGATTTAAAGAGGGTCCGTGTTTAACACTGGGCACGTGTGTGCGTGTGTGTTCGACTTCCGTTTAATTTGTTAGCCTTTTTACTGAACTCGTGTGTGTGTGTCATATATAATAGATAGTAACGAACGGAGAGAGAGATAGAGAGAGATTCATATCATATATGAGTACTACGATCAACGTTTTCCACAATATTTTAAGTGGGACGTAGAATCCCGAAGTGCTCAAATTGAAAACCGAAACTAACCGTTTTGACATTTTCACTACGCGGAGTTATTATCATTGTAGAAAATTACTCATACGCGGGGAAATGGTCAAAAAGGATTATTGAATTTGAAGGATTGAGAAGAAAAACGATCATATAGAGTCAATGATTACTGTCATAACTAAGACAATAACACCATTTAGTGTTTTTACCCAAATGAAATCGATGCGTGAATACTACAAAGTCCGTACAATGAAATTATTTCATTTGCGTTCTCATCATTTTTATCCGAGTCGTTTTGAGTTGCGCAATTTTAAAACTGTAATACTGAAGAATTTTAGAATATTGACAATTTTTCCTCGTTTTATTATCACCGTCCGCGATATCGTCACGGGACGCGAGTATACTCGAACGACGAATTCATATTGTCAAATGTTGACCAAAAAAGAAAGAAAAAAGATTATTTGTATCGGAATTCCGTATAGTTTTTTTTTCATTTAACTCGTCGAAAACGACTCGTTTTCACGTTTTACTGAAAAACGAATTTGATTGTACCGAGAACTACGCGCTCGAGCAAATAAATTTTCGCGTTAATTGACGATTTTTTTTTATGGATAATATATTTAATTGATTTTCAACGGCAGATTGTCTTTCTGAAGTTTCCCGTTTGTTTAAAACACAGAATTAAACCCGCATTATATGCACAGCGGGCTTTAACGACGAATTCGAGAAGCCGTTTTGTTTTTTTCCTTTTTTTTTGTTTTTTACTTCGTTACACATAGGTTTTGAGTTATCTGGCCGTTTTCTATTAGTGTCGGGAAACATAATCTACAAACTTTATGATGAAAACGAAAGTTTTTTCGAGAAAAAGAAAATAACGAGAGAAAAAAAAAAGAAAAAGAAAACTTTGCGAACGTTCCAAGCGTTGCCGCAGCAAAAGAAGACATAAAAATGTGATGACCTTGCAGTGTTATTATCTTTGAAATATAGTAAGAAAAATTTCTGGTTTAAGAAAAAATAAATAAATAAAAAACTTTACAGGGGAGGGGGGGGGGGAAAGTAACGAAAATTCGGAGTAAAAAAAAAAAAAATATATATATATAAATTAAATTATTATTTTTCTTTAATTGTATCATTGTATAATAATTGTCAATTAATTAACAAAATGTCGCTATGACAATCGTTAATTGAATGAACACGGACTTACCACCAGTCTAATATTATATTCGGTAGATCACATATTGACGATTAGTCTTTCGGTTCGTTTGATATAATTCAGCGTAGAAAATTGTCGCGCGTTAAGTCTACGGGACATTTAAAGACAAGAAATTCCGAGAGACGTGTCGGATGACAAGGTTTTTTTTTTGTATTCAATTACGGCTAAAATGCGCATTAAAATGTAAATTTAACGAGATAAAAGTGGTTTTTTTCCTCTTTTTCTTTTTGGATATTTTCCAACTCTCGGAAATGTTACTATTTTCACGTCTCGCTTACAAGTTCTTGGTCAGAACATATAACTAATATTATATAATATATATATATTATTGTGTATTTAATCCTCCCTCCCCCCGTACCTTGACTTATCTTTATACCAGTAGTTATTTGTCGAGAAAAGTTTAAACAACAAAACACGTAACTTTGGAAAAACGCACATCCGACGAGAAACTCGGTCGAAGCGGTTAACAATTTCAGTCACGAGGTAGTGGGTTTTATAAGTACCGGGTATATTTCTTTGAACCAAAAACGTCTCTGATGTGTGTGTGTGTGTGTAAAACATAAAAAAATATATATTTTAATAACGTACCGTGTATTGAATATAATTCCGCTTACGTCTTATATATAAGCAGAGAACGTACGAGTATGAGCAGAAAAAAAAGTAAAAAAAAAAAAAAACACAGCTTTATACACGTTATCGATTTATCATTATTTTACTTCATTTAACAGTTATTTCTCTCGTCTTGGCCTCTGTAAATCGTATCGTTGTGCCTGTGCGATTAATATATACAAACACGAGCAATAGCCCATAAAATTTACAGTAAGTAAATAAATACGGTACAAAATTGTTAAAGATAGTAAGTCGTATATAAGAGATATCTTCCGGCCTTTACGGATTTGTAGAGAAGTTCTAAAACGCTTCGGATTTAGAATCGACTCTCCTCCTCCTCCTACGAAAACGATTTTTGTTTTGAATTATTATATACGTTATGGATCGAAGAATGTATTATTAGTTTAGAATCCCTTTCCTTCGGAAAAATCGTATTACGTTCGGTGTTTTATTACCAATTATTTTTCGAATTTCTCGGTAAGAAGCGCGAGGAAAAAATAAAGAAAAATAGCGAAATCGTCGAGACGTGTCCAATTTATAGTTTTCTTATAACTTTTTGACATTCGACATTTTTCTAATTTGAACGAGATAAAAAAAAAATAAATACAACGTTATTGTTTTATTCAAATACAGATAATATAACGTACACTTAACAATAAACAAACTTAGCTATTTGTTTGGGAATTGTTGTTTCGAAGTCGAATTGACCTACTATTTCAACATAACGATATAATATTTTAATAACAACTGGTCTAAATGATCTATTATGAATACTTGTTCTTCTACAGTATGACATAGTCGTTTTTTTTTCTACAACGAATGAGATTATAACAAGAGAATATATATTTCTTTTTATAAGGGTTAACGTCCTTTAAGACCATCCGTCCAAGCATATAATTTTTCATCTAATTCCATCCACCAATGCATTCCAGATTCCACCGGTCCTGCATATATAATAACACAGTTTTAAACGAGGTGTTCCCAAATGGTCGTTTTCCTGTCATAATCGTTTTCGGTAACAATCCTTATTACTATTGATCCCTGCTTTCTCCGCGCACGCCTTGCTCATTTTAGTTTCCTCACTGTAACGCTAAGGCATTGAATAAAATCTCAAAGCACTTAATTATATTTTTTTCTCCCGGTTCGAGCGTCATTTCATCGTCCCAAATATCCTTCTCAGAGTTTTTCTTTCGAAAACTCGCGACCAACATTTTTTTTTCTCTGTCTTTTCTTGATAATCCACGTTTCGGAGCCGCATAAAACCAATATATTACGTTGACGTAATTAGAGTTAAAATTTTTTTTTTCTTCATATATCATTTGAACATAGCAGTTTTCACGAGAGAATAATTGATTACACCGTGTACTAACAACCGTGTTTCACGTGAAAACATAATCGCACGGAAGAAAATTGAAAATATTATGACAGTCGTTTGTTAACGATATATACGATATTATACCGCGGAAAAAAAAAATCCATTTACTGACTGCTCAAATGTTCAATGCCGGTTTGGATTCAGTGCCGCTGTAGTTTTACATTTGAACATTAAATCGGATATAAAACAATTGACAATTTTTCCTATTTCTCCTCTAATATATAATACGCTTTTCGATGGTAGTGGCTGAATTTTCAGGTTTTTTTTTTTTTTTATATATACTTCCGCGTTCGTACGAGCGTGTATAACGGCACGACGCCGGATTTCGGGAAGTAATACCGTCGTCATCCCTATATTTATTTCCTCTGCTTCCCCCATCTCACCGGTCCGGCGACACACCGCTAATTGAATACGGTTAACGGCCGGTCAACAGCCGACCCGTTCGCCGAACGCACCAATCCCGGCCGTGGTCGCGGCACATTTTTTTCAACCGCACCATACGCTTTTGTAAATAAACGAACGGCCGATGAAAACAAACAGAGTAAAAGGAATTTTACACGTGGATGAATGTATAAGATATATTATATTTTGTTACGCGTGTACTAATTTCGCCGTTTCCAATGCGGACGGATCAATAGCCGAGCAGCAGACGTCCTTTAACGATCGCGGTGGGAAACGTTTGAAACGCATACACAACGTTTAAAACGTATACGCGTTACGGTGCGGTCATTGCGACGAAGTCAATAGATTACGATAGAGCTTCAACGCGATTTCGCTATTACATATATATATATATATATTATATATACTAAGTACCGAGCCGCGGATTCTATGGACGTGAAATTGAACGCATTCCATTAACGAATGTGTCCTCGGAATAAAGAGAGATAATGTGAAACGCCATTGAGTTATAAACGATATTATTTATTTATTTTTTTTTAATACGTTGACGTTTCATTCAGATTCATAACGCAAAAGATTAAAATCCTCGAGTACTCGAGAGAGAGAGAGAGAGAGAGAGAGAGAGAGAGAAATTCGGATCGGAAAACTTGAAAAACGAAAAGTCGACAGATGAGTGATGATAAATGTCCCAATATAACAAGCCCATTTGGTCAGTACCGTTTTACGCGTCCTGCGCACCGAATTCCGTAGAGCGCGACGACGATACGCGTTCCGCGTAATATCCCGGCAATTACTTTTACGATTTGGTCGTAAGATATTTACCAATATTTAACGAGAGGGTAGAAATCTTACGTTCAGGAATACGTGATTACTACGACACGTTACAAAAATCGTACATTATTATTAAACGCCGATGATATAGCATTATTATTATTTTTTCAATCAACAAGCAGACACAATTATTTTATTCGTACAAAATACTGTTTTTGTCCAAAAATCACTAATTTATATTAATAGTAAATAATAATAATAAAAAAAAAAATTAATACTACATTTTTCGCGCTAATTTTATTCGATATTTATTACAAACGATAACTTTTACGTGTTTCTCACGGACACGCGATAATTGCACGGGAATCTCATTGGTATTTTTTTTCTTATTCAACGCAAATCACCGTAATCGCTTAAGCCCGTGAAGTGTACCGATATTAATGCCTATAAAATATCATATTTAAATAAAATCGATTTCAGAGGTGGTATAATTCGCAGAGTATTACGAATTTCGAATATACGTATGTACACCTGTACGTCAATTGCTTATATTTCGGTAACGTAATACAAAAACATAAAAAAAAAAAACCGCGAGAATACAATTTAAACCGATTTCGAGTCGTGTTTATATAACGCCGCGTTATAATGATTTTTTTTCCACCAAATACCTAATCGAAAGTTTTGATAGAAAAAATAATTATCATATTACTCGCCGACGACATTACGACATATACGTACACCACACTCTTATATTATATCGCTTTAAACAAGCGTTGTTTTTTTTTTTCAATTTGCATTTCGATTCCACAATTTCGTTCTCGGAAAATTGTTTAAAAAAATAAGCAAGAAAGAAAAAACGTATCGTGTTTTTTTTTAATTAAACGCTACAACTATTATACGATAATCGAGAAAATTCGACGGACAATCGTAACGTGTTTCTTCCTCCCTTATAATCGCTTGACAACTCAAACGACTTTATTGGATACGAGTTGCATTTAGGATTTCAATTTCCAATATAACAATTCTATTATTTCCGTGGGTTTCGCGAACGCGATATTACTTTTCCGGAACGGCGTAATAATTATTTAGCATTACTTATTTCTCAGTTTAATAGCGACGTAGATATATCGAGCGTATAGAACACCAATTATTATTATTCTTTACTGAAAAAAAAAATAAACAGTCAACAGCCCACGTCAAGACCAAATTTTTTTTCGCAGAAAACGTTAATTCCACGTTTCGAATATAATAATTATTATAACTGTTTTATCGTTCGTCGAACTCTGCACATTAATTTCGTCGATATTTCGATTTACAACGAAATCGTAACAACTATATATTTTTGTATATATATATATATATATACGTATAAATATCGTCCGTAGTACGACGAGTATAGGAGACGCATCGCACGCCGCGCGTTAGATATTATATTACGCATTGGTTTTACAGAATTTATCGTTTTTCGTTTTGTAAACCTATATAAACGATTTAATAACTTTGCACATATTTCCAGAGTAATAAATCATCGGGAATATAAATTCATTTCAGTACAGCGAAACACCCGCGTTGTGTTATATAACCTCTCGGGACTTATATCCCTACCAAGTGGCCTGTAATAAATACCAGATTTTTATATTAAAAAAAAAAAAAATCGCGATATACAACACCTCTTGTCGCCGCCGCCGTGGTTACAATCACGGCGTCCTGTAAAAAAAAAAAAAAAAAAAAAACGAAATAACGAGTCGAGTGAAAAACGTTTCAGAGGGCGTGAAAATCAATTTTTTTTTCTTTTAACTTATTTCGTATTCCATCGTGAATTCCGTAGATTTATCAACGATATCCCGCCGAATTATAGAATAATAGATAATAATAAATGCAAATACGCAATATAAAAAAAACAAAAACAGAGAAGCAAAAGCCGTTGGCCTGCGAGTTGACGAGTAAATGACAAAATATTTAATTTTTATCTTGAACACGTGCACAATTCCTTGGCATTGAATTTTAATCGTCTAGGAGTAGGTACATTGATTAAACGTGCAAAAGTAGCCACGATTGTGTTTAAAACACCTGGAAATAGATGCTATTTTTTTTTTTTACCCTATTATCGTGGTTTAAGTATCCAATTTGAAAATAAGACTGTATAAAGTACTTACGTTAGGTGTGTAAGTATCAACAAAGATATAAAAAAAAAAAAATAGCGTTCGAATGGAAGACCTTTCGTAAGATCTGTGTTTCCAAAAGAAACGATCCCGGCCAGATCAGTCGGTAGAACACGAGACTATTGATCTCGGGGTCATCGTGGGCTCCACGTTGGTCGCTGCCACTTTTTAGTAAAAATAAAATAGGACGTAGAGAAATATTACTACACCTGTATTATTAAATTTCACTAAAATGTGTATTTATTTTTTTTTTTTTGAAATTGTCACCGGGACTGAGAGTCGGAAGATTTGATATTACAAAATATATAATATATTTAATATACCTTACCTGATATTGACGACGACAATATTCTCTTTCTATGATGATAAAAATAATAAAAATATACAAATTCGATAACCTTTTTCTACAAAATCTGACTGACACTAATGTGTTCGCGGTTGAAAACGGAATGGAAGAGTTTGGTGCGACTGGTCGAAAGAGAGAGAAAGAGATGTCCGTCGTCGATATTATTTTTAATTAAAAATTTGGTGTTATTAGTTGACAATAATATAATATAATGGGATAGACACTCTGTTATTTACAAAATTCATTGCACAGTTTGATAAAGAGTGGCTATCGTTACAACAGGATAGTACGGACGAAGATCAAATGCAGAACCGAAGGCAATGTTTACAATGATCAATAGGATTTCTTAAAAGTCGAAGATTAACCTAGGTTCTACGTACGGTGCTAATTCCATATAATAACAATATTGAATTTAGACAACAAAGAAAAGACCAAAACAAGTGACCGAGTCATCAAAGACTCTTAGAAATCAGGAATGAAGAACAACTAGCTTCGGATGGGGAGTCGTTTATAGAGGGAAAACGGCGATGGACCTACAAGGTCCGATATAAAAGCGATACAATAAAATTTTTAATTTGTATACGAATATTTTAAAAAATAACTTGTTTTTTCTTCTTTCTTACAATATATTATTCAAATCTTCATTTCTCGTATTTAAAAAAAAAAACACTACCGCTTCAAATACATTTGACCTATATTTATGTTATGAATTTGTTTCTAGACAATTATAAATTCGAAATAATTACTAATATGCAAACAACGCACACGCTACTTATATTGCAGTAAATTATGAGTTTACAAAATATAAGACAGATGGATTGTTTTAACGTCGCAGTCACTGTTTTTCATTGAATATTTTTTTTTCTCACGAAACCAGATACATTTTTATCAATTTGTTTAATAAAATAATAAAAAAAATACGGTAACGTGCGTACCACCGAAACGAAACCCTGTGGCACGGAGACCCTGTCAAATTAAATTGTTCGACGGAGTCTGAAAACACGACGAGATAAATTCCACAAAAAAAAAAAAGTAATAGCAATATATATTTCGTGCAATTCATCAGAATTCCATTTCAATTTTCATTCCATTCTTGTTCGTATTCAATATTCCTCCCGTAAATACAATATTTGTGTTGCTGATAAATTTCTTTTGTCGTACGAGTTCTTATAAATATATTTATTTTTTTTCAAATTTTTGCATATTAAAATCATGAAATACTTCAATATTATGTTTTACGAACGTTATTTTATTATTAACGCCGGAGAAATTTACGTTTATACGTAATTATGTATGGTTGTGTATTATTATTTACATACATATGAATGATTCATTTTTTTCTTAATACGTCATATTTTACATATATCATATCCTTTTTAGTTTGACTAAAAATGTTTTTATTATAAGTTATAAAAGTTTTTATTATAAAAATGTTTTTTTTACATATATATATAATGAAAGCGAACGTGCAAATATATTGTTACACATACGAAGGTAAATGAGTAATACGAACAAATTTGAATAAATCCGAAAAACGATATTTTGTACAATCCCGACGTCTATACACATTCGTTTCTATAACAATCCGTGGACAACACGATCGTGTTGTGAAATTTATGTTCGAATAACCGAATACAAAAGAGATTGGGGATTTTACTTTTTAAAAAAAGACCACCCGCCCGTCGCTCGATATGAAATTTAAATAAAATTTTCGAACTCATCGTCTCGTAACACGCGCTCGCAGACGACACGATCGTACGGTAAAAAGTTCATTTTCTCCTCCTCTCCTAGTATTTTAAAGGAACGACTTTAAATATACTGATTTTTTTTTTTTTAAAGCCGTGAAAGAATTTAAACGATAATGAAGTTTTTGATAGACTAGGAATCAACGTATTTTATTTTGAATTTAACTCGATATAAATGTAATTTATTCGTGATGAATTTTTTTTTTTTTTACAGGTCTTATTATCAAGACCCAAATAACTTGTACGAAATTTTCTCGTCCAATAATCTTTTATACGTATACATTGTGTAGAACGTCTAAGGAAATAAAAACGTTTTTATTAGAAATGTGTATGTGCGTGTATAAATAAAAGTAATTTAATATATATAAAAATAAGAAATCCAGTGAAAACTACGAAACAAATATTTTTCATTTTTTTCCTTTTTCGAATATTTTTTTTACAATAAAAATAAATAATTATATAATAATAATATATATATATATATATAGATAGAGTGAATAATAATGTTCCGATAGGAATTAAATTATTACGCCGTAAAAATGTTTCATAACAATGGAATTGCTGCGGTGTAAGAACGTATAGAATTTTCAATGAACTCGTGATATAATTTTTTTGTTTTCTTTTTGTTCAGACAATACTCGGTGAATTTACATTTCGCGACAAATCATTACAACACGCAAATACTCAGATTTCTCTCAATGCGGACGACGTTAATTGATGATTATAACTCCGACGAAGTGACGCGGCTGTATAATATACCCGAAATCGGCCTTCTAGGAGTGTAGGCAAACTTTATATGCTTATAAGGACTCTCGGGTCATACTTTAGCACTTAATATTAAGAGCTTCGTTGTAAATCTTCCAACTACTTAAACCCAAACTGTTCGAACAGTATACGATTTGAAATACTTGGACAATTTAACGTTTAATTATATTTTAAAAACGTATTATTCGTCGTTCGCCGTGTTGTTGTAATACTAATTTATGGCGAATTTTTTCCCCTCTTTTTGTTTAAAACTCAATCCGTTTAACGCGCATGCGCATTACAGCGCAAAAACTGAATATCTATTAAACAAGTTTGAAATGGTTCGTTTGAAAGTTTCACGCGCAGAGTTCGTAATCAAGTGAAATCAAATGATCGGGATGAGAGTGATATTATTTTTCCATTAGCTGACTATCGTACTGACACGTAATTTTACGATTTAAAATCTCTTGTTTTCATAACGACCGTTTGCCAACTTTACTCTTGTGTTTTTATTCTTCTAACGAAAACGTCTTGTTAACGATTGCCAAGATCTATTTACTTTGCAGACGGTCGTTTATGTGCGTTTGGTGGGTGGAGGAGGGTAGGGGCGTGGAACGTCTATACAAATACGGATACGTGCAGTGTAATACTGTTTATTTCAAAATATTTCCGAATATTTTAAAACAGTTTTCGTTCGGCTACTCGGGCACGCTATTAAACGAATACTATGGTGATTTAATAAACCGATGTTTAAACTCTTATACGTAGAAGCGACGATATTCGGAATTTCGACGAGCAATGATTTTCTAGGGTTGAACAGAGCGCAACGATCAAAAATGCGCGCGAAATCACGATTTTCGCCTCATTTCCGAATTTTCTAATGCGGCGACAATAATCAAACGTTGCAGTGTACACAAACATAATAATCGTAAAATTACAATAATATTTAATTTGACATTTGGTCACGATTGTAAGTAATGGAATATTAAAATGCCCTTGTTGCCGTGTTCGACGGCTAAAAAAAGCGCGGCCCGTGAACTGCGAGTAAAAACATTCGACTTTTTTTTTTCTTTGGGCGGCGGCTGGGCGAGAGCGAGACGTATCGGCGGCGCGAGGTCTCGGAAAAATGTCCAATTCGACTTTTTTCACATACACTCAAGTTTTTCGCACGAGACTAATATTTATTTCCAAACTCGACAAACGAATCAATCTTTCGTAAGTTATACGGACATATTATTATTATTATTGTATAGATATATATATATATTTTTTTTTTAACTTTAGTGAAAGAATAATCTTAACGTTCTTCAAAAACATCATCTATAATCCTTGTCGTCGTGAAAAAAGAACGAATTATATTTTAAAACGTTTCTTTTTTTTTTTTTCGTCCTCCTTAACTGTCTAAAAATAAAAACTATTCAAGTTTCTCTCCCTCGTCCCGTCGTCTATACGCATCGTCGTCTCGACACACACACAATAGAGGTGGGGCCTCCTTAAACAGCTTGAACAGCATCGTCGAGCGAGGGGAAATAACGTAAAATGATGATAATAAAAAAAAATATTTTTAGTTATCAACTATAATATATATATATATATATATATTGAAATGATTTATGATATCGTATTATGAACGTTTTTTTATATATATATATTTTTTGAATACGTCCGACTTGTTCGACCGGAAAGACAGAATACAGTTCCCTCCTCCGGGCTAAAGTTGCGCTAGAATATTTCCTTCCCCGTTTTTTTCTTTTTTTCTTTTATTTCACTTTAATATTAGTACGGAAGTCATACAGGACTTGTTTTATCATTCGCCAGCCACACTAATTGCTTTCTAATTACAAAACTTGTTCAACGATCGTTTGGTAAAAATATATCTTACAACGACGTCCGTTCACGTCGTAAAGCTTTCCCGTGATTATAAACTCGAGGGGTACAAAAGCCACAGAACAATCATATTTATGTGTTATCATAATGAAAGCTACGTATATTAGAATACGGAAATCCATTTACACCGGTGTACCGTCCGTTTTCGGAGTGATTTTTTTTTTAAATTTTCATCGCGAATCGCACATTGTTAACACGATCTGCTGCGGTTCGAAACGAATTTATCCGGCATTAAATTGTTTAAGACGTTTTTTTCTTGATAATTATTTTACGTTAAAATAAATCTTGAAATTATGAAAAAAAAATTTTATATTTTCCGACTAAATTTGTTCCCGTTTTTCGCGCGAGCGATTTGAAGGTATCGAACGCAGATCAATTCGTATTTCGTACGACCCTAGAAAAAATCGTCGATCAAACGTATTAACGAGTTTAAAAAAAAAAAAAAACGTTTCTATCCCGTATATGTAAAAAGGGAAAGGATTTAGTAAAATTGTTTAATCGGTATAATATTATTCCGTTCTCGACAGTTTCCGTTGATCTATTCCATTTTGTTATTATCTAATTGTCGAACGTTAATGTTGACTTTAGCTGATAAAATATATTGAATAACGATTAACTTACACGCGTCGCCGTCCCAACTATTAGACATTAATAATATATTTGAATAACGTTTTGCGTTTTGTACGTCAAAGTTTATTTGTTTTTTTTTTCCGTAAACACAATTACCGAAAATAAAACTTAATAATAAGCAAACTGATTTTCGCCGCTTTTAACGGTGAAAATCTCAATATAATTTTTGGAGATTTTCTCTTCTGTGCGATCTACAGACGCGGCATAGTCTCAGAACTCTTATACATTTCCTATAGAGTAATTTGAAAACACACAATTGTTTTACGTTAAAAATAATCTCTTGCGATGCACATTTTGTGAACGCTTGGATCAATTACGTCGTTTTTCATTCGGTTTCTCGATTCCACTTACAAAAAAAAAAAAAAAAAAAAAAATAGAGATACCTTCTACAGTTTTATTAATTTGGTAGAAAAAAAAAACCGTCGGTAAATTCAATATATGGGCGAAACTGTACGAACGAGTTATCGATTTGTGTGTTGGTAAGATAAAAAACGAAACGTGTGAAAAACGTCGTAAAAGAAAAATACGTTTTTTTTTTTTTTTTTTGTTAAACGTATAAAAAAATTATTTAACGACGAAAAAAAAGTCACTCCCTTCCCCGTGTACGCTTGCACGGTTAAATGTATTTTTTATTATGTTAGTTCTCGTGTGTTAGCATCGCGTGAGGAATACTCGCGCACATAATATATTATAATATTTTTCCAGTAAATTAATTTCCATCGTGAAAGCGAACGCGCGCGCGGCATTACAAACAAAAGTGCCGTATACGACGACGACGACGACGGGCGGTTTAACTTTAAGAGACGATTCACCAACCTTCACCGCTCTGTACACGCCGAATAGTACAGTTTCCATAATTTCGTTTTCGAATAATGTATTTCATTACGATTGCGAACGCGTTCGCTTTTTTTACACCGTTACCCGTATCGTATAATAATAATAATAATAATATTATTATTATTATTATTATTATTATTATTATTATTATTATTATTATTATTATTATTATTATTATTATTGTCGCGTCTCCGAAATTCTACGAGTCCGAAATAACGAATATTGAAAATGTTTTACGTAACGCACACGCGATTCGTCCGGCAACCGTTAACGGTCGTGTGCAGTGTAACTGTGTGTTATATTATAGTACGGCGATTGCCGTCGAAACGAACAGCGGAACATATGAAATTCGAGGGGGTTTTTTTATTAACACGTTTTAAACATATTTATAGCTTGACAATATCACGCGATAATTTGGTTTTTATATAGACCGAATAATGATTTTACAAAAGTAAAGAATTATTCGAGTTACTTTGAGGACAACGGCGAACGATTGAAACGATTAAGGACAATTCAAGAACCTAATAAGTGCTAAAACGTTTTATGAAACGGAGAAAAGATCGTTTGAAGCGGAAGACGAATGAAAAAAAAAAAAAAAAACGTGTGAAAATCGGATTTTTCTCACGCATAAACGACGAGGGCAAAGATTGGATTAAGGCCTGAACAAAAGGAACGAACGGGTTATGCTAACTCAGTGTTATGGCCTAGTAAATGAAATAATTTGCGACCCCGGAGGAGTTTTGTAACAAAATTATGCATATATACGAATACGTGTAATGGCTGCGCAAACTTTCGTTATTCGATATGAACAAAAAAAAAAAAAAAAAATGAACTATAATATTATGTAACACCTCTTTCTACGTCGTATTTTGTTTTACTTTTCGTTATATACCATAAGTAAGTGATTCGTGTTGAATTCGAAGCCCGTTGAAAAGAAAACGCGGCTAAAGTGCTTTATTTTTTATTATTATTATTATTATTGCGTTTCGAATTTCGTTGAAAACACCGCGCGCGTACTTATCGTAAAATTACAGTGTATACAGTGTATATCGCAGTAGAACGTGATACGCGCGGCGTGTAATTACGAAATTTCTCGTAAAACAATTATTTTCTAAGAATAAAAAAAAGAAAACAAATTTATAATATATAAAATACGAAATATTATATATATATATTTGTTTTGACAAAACCCGCCATTCCACAATTAAATAAAATTGACGAGTGTTTCGGCGAAATAATTTCAAACGAATAACGTATACAGAATTCGTAAAACACTGGAAAAAAAAAAATGTAATCGGGTTAGCACGGCGGTCCGGCGGACGGGAATTTGCGTTAAGGCGGCCAGCGTTTGTAACATATCACTGTAATCCTCTATACGAGTCGAATAATTGAGGAATCGACGACGGCGTTGAACGCGTTGCATTGCCGTTCCGTATTTCTCCAATTCTCTGGTCGTTTTTTTTTTTGGAATCCTCTCCCGCGAATTATTAACGCGTTCTTATCCGGGACATCCGATTGACGTTGTAACCCGTGGACGAACGATAGACGATGAAAAGAATACCTTCAACACACGTATGAGAAACAATCAACACCGTCTTGGCGAGTCTTTTACGACCGAGGAGAGAGAATATTGTTCTCCGTCACTCGTGATAACGTTCTTTTTTTTTTTACGTAATTATCGTGAGAGGTACGATTTTTAAGGTCTCTTGACAAATCGTTGAACGACGACTACTCATTTTTCCTATCGGGGTGGTCAAACGTCTACAATTGCGGAACCAATTTTGGCAGCAACCTTATATTGTCATCCGTGAATTCCACGTAAAACCACGTTTGGTGGTAACTCACAATTTATCGCGTTTAGCCGTAATAAATCATTAATAATAATAATAATAATAATTATTGTTGTTGTTGTTGTTTCTTGGTACTTTTTCGAACAAAACTCGTATTATTTTAAACGATACGCGTCCCGCGATAATTTATTATAATAACAATAAATGTTTCCATTCGCGCGCGCGCATTTTTAGTTTAAATTTAAAATTGATTCGATTTCACAGCGCCGCGGACGAAAAGGCCGGCGAACGCGCGAAAGGCGATATCGTTGAAAGTCCATTGTCTCCAGCACGTATTATAATAATAATAATACGGCGTCGTCAATGAATTACTCGAAACTTTTAAATTGGTTTTTCTCGAACACGTCGTCGTCGTCGTCGTCGGCCGGCGGAAAATAATGTCGCGCGTCAGATTTCCCATAGTGGTAATAAATAATTATCGCGTTTAACCCGTTAAAAAAAAAATAAAAAATACGTAACGTACTTGTATCGAAAAGTTAAGAGATAATAGCCGCTGCGTATGGGAGTGAACCGGCAGTGAACGATAACGTCGCGGAGAAGCGAAACGAATCTAACGAAATGCCGTAAACGAGAAAAACAATACATTATAAATCCTTACGCGAGTGAAGATTTTTATCGATTTTTAACGCACGCGCAAAAATAATACGACGGCGTGAATTTTTTTACCGAAACGAAATATCTCGTCTGCAATTCGCCTTCCCCCCCCCCCCCCAATCGCTCCACGGATATCCGCTAACTGTTGTCGGCCAGTGTTAATCCGAGTACAAAACCTAGTAATATAGCACTGTGCATCCCGTCGAATACACTCGCGTGTCGTGTGCGGAACGGGCTAGTTCGAGTCGCGTAAGAGAAATTGAATAGAACACAGGAGCGAAAAAAAAAAAATTACGAGTTGACGGCGATGGGACGCGACCACCCATCACGCGCGGAGGACGGCGCATTCTCGTCATTCCGTTCTAATATTGAACGCGGCTCGCGTTTCTTCGCCGGAATAATTCTCGAATGCGTGTTTAATTATTACTCTTTTTTTTTTTTTTTTCCCAAACCCTTTTTTCCAGCCCACACACCCGGTGACGGTGACACGGACCGTATCTCGCGCGCGTCTGTCGCACGAGAAAAAGAAAAAAAGAATACTGCTACGACCGGAGGAGGTTGCAGCGGCGGCGGCGGCGGCGACGGCGGCGGTGACGTATCGCGGGCGCGTGCCGCCGACACTCGGTTTGCCGTCGAAACGGTGCGAGGCGGCCGGCCACCGCGACGGTGGTAAAAGCGGCCGTCCGCCCGCCCGCCGTCTGTCGCGGGCCGCCGCCGGATGACTTGGCTCATTACGGTTGACGCGACGATCACATCCATCGCTCGGCACCGTACGACGACGACGACGACGGACGCGGTACAACGGTTAGGCGAAACGGGCAAAAGGACAAGCCGGCAGGGCGCACATCACGCGCGTACTGGCAGGGACGACGACGACGACGACGACAACGATGACAGCAGCCAAAACGCGGAGGGTAATCGACGGAAATAGCGTCGTTTTTTTCCGCCGCGGCACCGAAACGCATTAGAGCTGGTAAGGGGAAAAATATTGTAAATACCGCGCGATATTAACACGTACGTTAGGCTGGCCCCCCCCCATTCGAAATTTGTAAAAAAAATTATGCAGATATTTAGCAAGGAATTTGCAAGACTAATTTTAGAATTTGCACGCTACTCCTTCGTCCGCAATTTCAATTTCAAGGGGGGGGGGCTGGCAAGACGTCACGCCAGCCCCCCCCATGGTAAATATTAACATTTTTCAAATTTTTTTTTTGCAAATATTTAGCACGCAATTCGCATGAATTTGCAAGACTAATTTGAGAATTTGCACGCCACTCCTTCGTCCGCAATTTCAGTTTCAAGGGGGGGGGGCTGGCAAGACGTCACGCCAGCCCCCCCCCATGGTAAATATTAACATTTTTCAAATTTTTTTTTTGCAAATATTTAGCACGCAATTCGCATGAATTTGCAAGACTAATTTGAGAATTTGCACGCCACTCCTTCGTCCGCAATTTCAGTTTCAAGGGGGGGGCTGGCAAGACGTCACGCCGGTTCTCTCCTTAGTAAATATTAACATTTTTCAAATTTTTTTTTTGCAAATATTTAGCACGCAATTCGCATGAATTTGCAAGACTAATTTGAGAATTTGCACGCCACTCCTTCGTCCGCAATTTCAGTTTCAAGAAAGTGGTAGGCAAGACATCACGCCAGCCCCCCCCCCCATGGTAAATATTAACATTTTTCAAATTTTTTTTTTGCAAATATTTAGCACGCAATTCGCATGAATTTGCAAGACTAATTTGAGAATTTGCACGCCACTCCTTCGTCCGCAATTTCAGTTTCAAGGGGGGGGCTGGCAAGACGTCACGCCGGTTCTCTCCTTAGTAAATATTAACATTTTTCAAATTTTTTTTTTGCAAATATTTAGCACGCAATTCGCATGAATTTGCAAGACTAATTTGAGAATTTGCACGCCACTCCTTCGTCCGCAATTTCAGTTTCAAGAAAGTGGTAGGCAAGACATCACGCCGGTTCTCTCCTTAGTAAATATTAACATTTTTCAAATTTTTTTTTTTGCAAATATGGTCACCCTAGCTTAGTCCCCTCAAGTTCCCCTTGATTTCCACCTATGGATTTTACCATCATTTTTTTCATTGAAAAATACGTATTTTTCAAAAAAAGTGATCAATCCACAAATACAGCTTAGAAAATAATTATGTACAAAGAATAATATTTAATAAAGATTGACTTACTTTTCTCGTTGTTTTTTAGTTCGATTACCCTATGTTTAAAATGTAGAACTGCCTCGACAATCTTCAAAGGATCAGCCCCAGGTTTTCTACCAACCATATTATTCAATAAAATATAATATTTATTAACACAAAATAATTAAATGAAAAATTAAATTAACTAAATTTAATTGTTCAAATTACACGGTTTAATAAAATCACATTTAATATGGAGATAACACATGGAATTGGATAATATTGATAAAAGAAAGTTTGGAAATTGTTTTCCGTGAAAAAATCATTACTATATTATATACCACTAGTTTTAATTTTTTAAATATAATAATTATACTAATGTAAAATTTATAGGTACTTATACAAACTAATCATAGATATCAAACAAACTTATACAAAAGCGAAAAATACATAAGCCGTTACTCGCACGTAGAGATTTACTCACACAACACGACTTTTTGTTTTCGGAATGCAAATATGTTTCCTAAACAGAACGATATAGTGCCCGTAGATCGATAAATCTATTTTTACACACTTCCTTATAAGGTACTATGAATTTGGGGAAAACACAACTACCAGCATATTAGTAGTTCTCAAATTAAAACTATGTGAAAGAAATTCTCACATACAAGTAGCCAGTAGGCCTCATTAGCGCATCATACTACTAGCGTGATTTTGTTTTCACCGTAACACTTACGAGTTATTTTTATAATAATTTCCCTAAAAATGTACTAAATACTAATGTTTATATTTATAATGAAATATACAAATAAAGTAAGGCGCATATTAAATCAATTTCAATCCTTTAACTTTATAGTTATTACCTGCAAGAAATGTCATCAGCTCTCCCGCGAGATTTTTAAAATTTCAGGTGAAAGGGTGGGAAAAATACCGAAATAGTCTTGCAAATTCATGCGAATCGCGTGCTAAATATTTGCAAAAAAAAAATTTGAAAAATGTTAATATTTACTAAGGAGAGAACCGGCGTGACGTCTTGCCTACCACTTTCTTGAAACTGAAATTGCGGACGAAGGACTGGCGTGCAAATTCTCAAATTAGTCTTGCAAATTCATGCGAATCGCGTGCTAAATATTTGCAAAAAAAAAATTTGAAAAATGTTAATATTTACTAAGGAGAGAACCGGCGTGACGTCTTGCCTACCACTTTCTTGAAACTGAAATTGCGGACGAAGGACTGGCGTGCAAATTCTCAAATTAGTCTTGCAAATTCATGCGAATTCCTTGCTAAATATCTGCATAATTTTTTTTACAAATTTCGAATGGGGGGGGGCCAGCCTAACGTACGTGATATTAACGTCATTTCTCCTCGGGTTCGGTTTTTACTTTTTTTTTTCTCATTTTTTTTTTTTTTTTTTTAAAGTATTCGAATTGTGACGGATAATATAAAATTGCCGGCGAGGAGGGCGAGAAACGATATACGAAGCGATTTCTCTCTCTCTCTTTTTTTTTTCTTCTAATATCTCGTCGTATTATTCTATAACGCGCCGCACGAGTCATATTTCCTCGGGAGAACCCGTGTCAAATGACGCGCAGTCTCGATGTGCCACAGCGCATCCTATTCCGACGGATCGTGTGATGTCCGAGGGGGAAAAAAAAAAGAAGAGTCCGAGAAAAACGATTTCCGAACGATGACAAGCGTTAGTATTAAAAAAAAAAAAGGGAAAAAAGAAACGCTTTATTCGTGCGTGTACTCTTTCCGCAATAAAATTATATTCTAACGCGCTCGTTAAATCTGACAAGCGGTGTGGTAACGAATACGAATAACGAGACGGTTTTTTTTTCTTTCTCTTTTTAATTCGAATAGTTGCGACGTATCTGCCTACGTCGGCGAGATAGTAGAAAACAAAGGGACTCTCGCTATAGAAGAATTTATCGGAATTTTTTTTTTTATTTATTTACAAACTTTTGTCTTTTCCGAAGTAATATCCGTCGGTGCGCTCGTCTAATCCGTTCGAAACGTCGTCTTAGGAGAAACTCGTTTTCATCTCCCACAGAGCTTTCGGCGTTTTTTTTTTTTTTTTTAATTTTCATTTACGTCCGCAAACCGTTCTCCTTTCGGATCCCTTTTCGTTCCTGCAGGAGAACGAAGTCACGAGTAGTGACATTCATTCGAGCAGTCTATAATTTATAGTAGTCCAGATTATATATATATATACATAAATTTTAGGCCACGATAGACGTTTTAATTCTTACAATCCTATCGAACGTAAAATATCATCAGTGGCCCGCGAGTGGATTTATCGAGAAGTATTTATTTATTTATTTGAATTCACCGTGCAAATAACACGATTACACAGCGAGAAAAAAATTAAATCGATTTCGATTTCCTCGGACATAGACTTAAACAATAAATTATTTTATATAGACGTAATAATTTTAGGACTTAACGCGCTGCATTTTATATATAAAATACGGATTATCATGTCGAATCGCCATCCTTGATGATTATGCATATGGCTTACAACAATATTTCTCGTTCATTATTTGCAATTACCTAGACAGGTTAAAATACGAATTCACAACGATTGTAATGGATGACGAATTTAGCGGAAGACGATTATTATAACGAATACGAAAGAAGGTAAAAAAAAAAATAGCCGTTTTTTTTCTCTCTTGTCCTTTATTCATTAATACAAATTTGTTTGTTTTATAAAAGCTTATATAAACGACGCAAAGTGAACGCAAGTAACACAATAATTGGTTGTTTGCGTGTTTATCTCTTTTACAACGAAAAAAAAACCTACAATAACCATCTGTTGACTCTAATAAATTGCCTGTTCTTAATCGTGTTTCACGTGCGGTATATTTGGATTCTCTGACTGTATACAAACCAGTAAACCGTCGCGCACTCGATATAGGAAATGGACTTACACACGAATAACCTAAGCCACGACAGTACTTATCGAAATAATAATATGTAAAATATTCTGTTGAGAATTGCGTATAAATGAAAAATCAAATATATTTAAAAATAATTACATATTTCCTAGTGTGGAAATATTCGCTATTTTCATAACGGAAATAAAAATTTACTTTCTTTTTTTTATCTATGTAACCATTATCACCTGCGTATTATTATTTTTTTTTCAAGTTTTTAGTTGTTCAAAATTATGAATTTCCAACTCGCAATTATTGTTTATTGATCTTAAATGTCCCATAATAACATTTGATTCCTATCGCGACAATGCTCTTTCGAAATGAAAATCTGCAAGAAAAAATAACTCTCGTTTACATATTATAATAATCGTTTCACATTTTTACGTAATTATCAATTGACCTTTTCGTTAATAAAGTCGCAGTGTCGCGGATATTTATATACAATTTTGTAAAAAAAATTTGATATAGGTTTTTTTCAAAATAATATTACAAAATCTGAAACGTTACATAACGTTTGTTGCCCGCACTTTTTTTTCGCTAATATTATATTTTATTATATAAATTGGGATAAGTTTGATTACGAGAGGGGTTTTTTTTTAATTTTCAAAAGTGTGATTAACAAGTAAAGAATTTAATATCAACAATCGTTTTTTTTTGTCTATAAACAAGATACGTGCATAGATATTTCTAAAATGTTCTCTATACAATTATTTAGGATTAAATAAATGCCGATAATCTATTTATTTTCCTTTTAGTTGCTTTAAAAAAAAACGACTATAATGGTTTAGAAAAAAATCACGGTATTATCAATACCGATTATAAAAAAATTGTTATCGATCGGTTTACCATCAGCTATTCATTGATCTTGTAATATACCGTTGTATATTGGACATATGGCGAGCAGATTTATATTTATACGAGTGGTCGATTGATGTCGTAGTGCCGGCATAGTGTAAAAACGTTATATTTCTTAAATAACCTATCGCCGATTACCTATCATGTGTGGCAAATACGTTTGCAGCACTATCCCTGCACACTTCTTAATTTAGCGCCGAGAAGAGGTTTTTGTGGGACCCGGGAATTTTAACGAAATAAACGAAAAAACTAATATATACCTACTTATTTTCTCGTATTATTTTATTATCATGAAATGAAAATATCATCTTTGGGCCACATTGTTTACACAGAGCCCTCGTTGATGTCGGTTAAAACTGGGGAAAAAATATTATGGCCGAGAACAATTTGGTTTCACTCAAATTGAAGGTTTATCACCATATCTCGGACTACGTTGCCATTGCCCGTCTATGACGGTCGGCGTTGGAGCGGTCTGTTGACGGCGTCTCTACCGCAGCAGCGCTCTGTATAGCGACTGGCGACGGCCCCAACGGTCGGTCGCCACAATTTAAGTGTTGAATGGCTTATGTGTATATTATAAAATCAAAGGCCTATTACTCATATTAATCGTCAAAGAACGGTTTTTAAAATTCACTAAAAATTTTTATCTACAGTCGGCATAATATACGCTTTGGATTTCCGATAGTAGTTGTTATAATATTTTCGTTCTCGGAAAATGAATTTCTACTCTACGGTGAAACTTGTTATATGGAAAATGTGGTAGCGATAAATTTTAAACTGGAAATGCTAAGAGCATACCCTAATCCCACTCTAGCTGCGCCCACGGACGTAATTTATCGCGCTTTAAGTCGAATCCAAATACTCGGCAAAATGAATAAAATCCGTTCCACACGCTATTAATCATAAGTCATTGCTATCATTGTACCGCGCTCTTTAGCTCACACTGCGCGTATAATATGATATCGATTTGCACTCGGCCAATAAAGTACTGTCATTGTTCTCGCGAAATACTGCAGCAAAAAATAAAAATAATGGACAAATAGTCGTCCTCATACGTGTACGAATAACGTTTTTTTTTTTTTAAAAAAAAAGTCAGCGAATCACGAGTACTGTGGGACACACGTCTTGTTCAAATGATGACACGCAGAGAAAGAATTTTATTATTTCGAACTGCGAAAAACAACGATAATAATAATAATAATAATAATAATAATCGTATATTCGAAAAACGCTTCTGCAGACCGACGCTATATAATAATTGATTATATAATAATTTAACGAATGCGATAAATATTTGTTTATTTACAATAATTTATATACATTTTGTTGTTGTTATTTTCACCGTTTTTAGTATTTCGGTATTTTTTTAGTGTTACTATAAAATTGTAATCTACAATAATTATTCAATTCGAAAGTGTAACGCGACACGGTTGTGCGCTATTTTCCAGTACAGTTCTTACTCGTTTTCAATTCGTTAATAAAACAAACAACCCGATTAAATGGTCCCAAACAAATTAATTTATTTTATAGAATAACTATAAATACGGCAAGTCGAAATTGTAATAATGACATTACGGTATATAATATAACGATAATTATTACTATATTAATAATATACAGCGGAATTTAAAGTAAACCAATATTGTGTATTACAATGTAGACCGTACGTAATTAAATGTTTGTAAATTTCAAATTGACTCACATAGAATCCATAAACAATTTAAATAGGTATTTATATACATATAAATATATTAGCTGCTTTGTAATATTCCATATACGAATACACGCAAAACTCCGACAAGAATAATAATTTATATAACGAGATTTCATGCAATCGTTTATACAGTTAATATACGTATCACCTCTAAATTTTCAAACTGAAAAGTCATTTATGTCATCTAACTGATGGACGCAGGACATAATAACAACGGTGAGTACGCCGCGTGAAAAGAAAGTATTCAAATATTATCCGCGTCGTCGACAGAGTTTAGCAATTTGATATGAGATCTGATAATGTGAGAAATCGTTTGAATACATTGTTTTCGACGCGAATAAAGTATAATCGTTAATATTTTTACATAATATATTATCGTTTATATATTTAGACGGACATTAAATAATTTTTTACTATGCCTATAGATATTTCGTAATATAAATGATTTAAACTGAATGCACGGAAATTTCGTAATTGATTTTATTTCGTACAGATGTATCGAAATAAATAATAATTAAAAGCACTCGTAACTTTGGCACACTAAATTATCTTCAGGAATAAAATACTTTTGAAAACATTTCTCCCTCTCCCTTCAAAAAATAAATTCATCTTTAATAATCAGCCGATGGGATTTATTCGCTCGGCATTAACGACACTACGTCTATTCGTAATAAGGCGCACATCGTAACACACCTTACGATGTAGTTTCGGTCGGAGATTAAAAAAAAAAATGTAAGAAGTTGTAGGCATTGTAAACTTCTTACGTGATAAGATATGTGTGATAATATGATCAGAAATATGTCTTGTTTGTCACAAGTAATACTTCAAACACATTGGCGGAAATCGGCGGAAGGTTAGGGGGACTTGATTGCCTCAGAAATTAATTATAGTAACCTTAGTTCCCGCTAAAAATAGAGGACTATACTTCATAAGTAAAATTATTAAATTTCAAAAATGTTTAAATAAATTATTGCTATTATATATCTTATTTTATAAGAAAACAAAACAATTAAATTCATTTGTATTCATACAAAAAACAATAATACATAAATGTGTTTCATAAAGTAAGTATAAGTGCTGAACAATATTATTTATGTGTATTCCGTGAATTAAACAATTAATTTTAAATCACAATTAGTTCAATAACGGCTAAAAGAGTGTGTGATACCTGTAATATTGAAACACAAAAATTGTGTATTATCACACATATCTTATTACGCCGCGGAAAGTTGTCAGCGCCTGGAGTTTCCTACTACAAAAATGTATTTATTAAGAGTGTTACTGTACAATGGGAAAATTCGATAATATTTCGTTTCGTTCGAATTACGACGGTTCGCGTTCGCCTGCAATCGTACAACGATGAAACGGTAAAATTAGCTTATAAACCCCGACAATTTATACTATTACGAGTCGTATGATATTTAATGTACGGAAAATCTTTTTCTCGTTCGTACGAACCCGCGGTTGACATCGCGTAATTACGAATATCCGATAAATTGTGCTATTTACCGAAGCGGATGACGCGCTGCATGCGATTTCCGAGCGCGTTGTATCCCCCCCAAGTCGTTTTGACATTTATCGAATAACGGTAAACGCCGAACGTTATTACGTATATTTAATAAAAAAATATTCTTTGACGCGTCACGCCGCGATTGTACTCATAATCGCATTATCTCGCATTTTATTAACTCGCGTATGTCCACGGCACCTTTAAAGGGATGGATATTTAAAACGGTAAATGATAGTAGGGTTTTTGAAGAATATTTGAAAAAAAAAAGTACTTAATTACAAGGCGTTTGCGACGGAATTCCTTAAACCGTATTGTGTATGTACACAAGACGGTACGGAATCTCAATAATAACGAAAATGTGCGTGAATTTTATTTTAACTCGCGTTTTAGAAATTCTTGTTTGTGAATTTTTGTTTTTCCGTACATTTTTTAAACTCTCAATCATAAAATATTATTGAAAAAAAAAAAAATTAAAATAATCGCCGAATTATTATTGAATAATAATAATAATAATGATAATAATTTCGCTATTTCTTCGCAGTGAATACATATACAAATCTTATGTGCATGATTGTATTGACGAACGAATGATGGACAAAAACGTTGTTCGAGAACACGCGAGAGAGACAAACTAATTATTGATTTCATTTGCTGCTCAATTTGCAAATCGAGATTTTTATAAACCAAGCGGACTTCGCCGCCCGTATAGACGCGTAATCGACGATTTCGCTTGAAAATTCGCGCGCGCGCAAAATCCTATTTCCGTGTTATACGAACGGGTTTTTATGTCTAATTTTCGACATGAAATGAACGCGACAAAAAAAAAAAACGGAAATTCACAGATGAACCGCGAGACCAGCGGTAGCCGCGCGAGCACGTCGAACAAAAGAATAACGCCATATCGATTTCGTATGAGCGAAAACATTGAACATGGCGACGAATCACGGGAAATGAATGGTTTGAAAAGCGATTGAAACGGAAAAAAATGTCCGGAAAACTTTAACAGGGAGAACGGTTGGACAATCAGTGAATTAATAACAACAACACGAATGCCCGTCGTGAATTCGTCAACGACAATTTAATTCAAGAATCTATACGTATTGACAACGAACCGCAATAACGAGACGACGATGTAGAAAAGTAACAACAACGGTGCCATTGAATGCAAAAACGGAATAAGAATTGAAACGGAAAATGGGAGTAATTATGCAGACAACGCATGGAGGGCGCACGTACGAATAACGGTGAGAAACAAGCGGAGAGTTTTCGGTGGTGTAGCGGCGGCAGCCATTCATTGGCGATTTGTTTAAAAATCTCTGTAACAGGACGAAACTTCTCGTTTCACAATCGAAACGCGTTGTCGTATTGCGGGAGAAAAAAAAATATAAACCGCCCCCCCCCCTCCCCACGAGATGTTGAAAAACAGAAAATATCAGTTTTCCCGCTTGATGACGAGTTCCAATAATGTCAATAGTTCGAGAGAGAGAAAAAAAAAGTGAGACCGTTCTTCAATAATATTATCCGTCAAATCCGGCACCGGGCGTATATCTCGTCCGGCGGCGACCAGTGTTACTTCTTACGTGTGTTTTATTCGACGCTCTCGGCCCCGCGATACGCGAGAATATATCGGATTCCGTATTTTTTTTGCACGTCCCGTGTAAAATTGGCCGCGGTCTGCTGCGCCGGTGCAGACCGATGATACCATCTCTTCTCCCGGACCGCAGGCTCCGTCGATTTTTATATAAATATACTTTTATCTCGGGTTTTCGTTCGATTCCAACGGTTTGAGACGTCGTCGGCATTCGCGTGTACGTGTACAGCCGTCGCCGCGGCCGCAGCCGGTTATCGTAACGTCAGCAACGGATTTTCGCCGTCTGCGGAAAGGAGAAAAGAAGAAAGAAAAAAAAAATATAGTAAAAATAAATATACGCCGGGAAAGAGAGAGAGACAGAGTGAGAGAAAACCGGGGGGGGGCAGTCCGCTTTAACGGGCGCGCGTGATTTATGACCATTCGGCATCGGCGTCGGAGGAGAAGGTGAAGGAAACTGAGTAGTTCTCTCAGCCGTATATATTTTACGTGTGCCGCCGCCGCCACACGAGTATAATTTATTCAGACGGTCAAGAAATGCGTATATTTTATTTATTGCGAAAATTCCGGTTTCGAGAGACTCGGTCGGTAAGAAGACGTTTCTTTTTTTTTTTGTATTCTTGTCTCGCCCGCCGCCTCCCGTTACACAATAATAATTTCGGGTTCTCCGGATTTAAACGTCCTACAAAAACTATAGGGGACAAACAAAAATTATTTTACTTGAAAATTTAACATTTTTTTTTTTTTTTTTCACATCCCTACTACGAATTTTACGA
Source organism: Chaetogeoica ovagalla (assembly GCA_032441825.1). NCBI lineage: Eukaryota > Metazoa > Arthropoda > Insecta > Hemiptera > Aphididae > Chaetogeoica > Chaetogeoica ovagalla. Next base: position 5,013,553 of record CM063735.1, read on the forward strand.
AGTAAAACGGTCCCGCCTTTCGTAAAAGTAAAATGAATAATTAAAAAAACGTCCGTTTTTGATTACGCGTAGGCGTGCAAACGAGATGGATTTCATGCTTTCGCTATTTTTAATACACCGATATAAGTAGGCGCGCGCGAAATAATACGATTTTAAAATAAGCGCGACCATCACGCTTATACTGTGGCTGCTGAATCTGGTCGAATTTTAAACCGAACCGTAGTATCATATTTTTGATACTCCGATATTCCATTACTCGTTTCGAAGTTATTTCAATACAATTATTATTATTATTATTATTATCGCTTAGAAACAGATTCGTTCATGACGTCGTCGTGGTGACAACGATTCTCGGGTGTCGGACGAATATTTTCTGAATGCCGCCCGCGTCTCCGTGTCTCGAATAGGAAAACAGCGCGAAAAAAAAAAACGTTTCTTCAATCTTCAAACATTCGTAATGAATACGAATCGAATAATGTACTCCAAACTCGTTGTCCTACAAAGAACCCCCGGAGAAAAACAAAAAAAAAATAAATATTATGTGTACACGTTGCGCAGAAATTCCGGGCGTCGGCTTTTTAACAATAAATAATAAGAATAAAATCGCTCGTCTGTTAATTTTTCTCCCCCATTTTCGTTTGTCGACTTTCGAAACGGAATCATTGATTTGTACGTGGAGACACAAATGCGTTTGCAACGAAACCGACCGCCAAACAACACCGTCGTGGCCTGTAGTCGGTCGGACGTATCCGACAAAACGTACGCTCGCCCGCGGCCGGCGCGCGCCGAGCTTGTCGTTCACGTTTGTTTGCACTCGCAGTGTGGACACACTATTTTCCGTTCGGCATTGTCTCGTCCGTTCGGAATGAAGAGATGAAAAGAGATAAAAAAAAATCCGTATTCATAATAAAAATACGGGCGCACTAACGGGGTCGTATATAATTTATCGATTTGATATTTTATTGTATTTTTTTTTCTCAACTCTTTATATAATATACGTATATATATATACTATAGCGGCCTTTAGGAAGAACCGCCTCCGGCCTTTTTTCCGCCGGCGTTCCGGTCGAACGCATTTTCTAACAACGGTCAAAGGGGTGTCGTGGAAATATCGAAAGCGATTTTTGTCCCGTACGACAAAACAAAAAACAAAAAGAATGGAAAAAAAATCCGACGTCTTCCATCGTGTATGACATATAAAGTTCGTGGCATTTGGACGTTTATTATTATTATTATTTTCCTCGTCCTCCTTACACGCATCCCCTCCCCGCCACAGTATTTTCAAATCACAATCGCGTCATTTTCATTCGGACCGATTGGCATCGCGACTCGTAGGCCGAGAACGCACTATTCTATAACATCCTTTTACGTATATTTTAATACAAAAAGATTATTTACGCGCCGTATGGTAAATTCCTTTTTCGTTCAGTTGGACTTACGTCACGTACGCAGTAATCGGTAATCGAGTTACAAAAAAAAATACTAATAATAAGCCTTTTACGAAATTGTCTAAACCAACGGAAATTTAAAGGACGTCCCCGAGCGCGTGTTGGACACCGCGCGTTGCATTTCTAGGATCCACGAAATTTCTTTTTAACGATAAATATTACAGATACATCGGAATTAAACAGAACGTTATAAAACTTTTTTGAAAAAAAAAAAAATGGAAATTAACAATGCATTGACGTCGTAATAAATATATAGTGTTAATTGATCGAGAAGAAATTAAACGTGGTTTTCTGAACGTTGGAATAACGCGTTCTTTGCGTTTATCTTGCATTGGCGATGGAAAATCGCCACAGTGAAAGACCACCGTTTTGTAATTTAAAACGTAACGACGAATAGAGTACACGTCTCAACGGCAGATGATCGGTCGACTTAATCGACTAATTGCTGCGATACTTGACGAAAATTCGATTTGAAACGTGTGCAATACAGACGATCGCGTTCGAAAACAAGAGGTTTATAATTTTAATTATCATTTAAGTTAATTCAGTGCTTCGTATTACAAATATGCTAATTGATTCAAATGAGTATTAACGACAAAACAACAATAAATACTCTCGTGTTGTTTTACCTAAATCCGGCCACTGCGAACAACACGCATAGAAATCGATATTCGAAATCGAAATCCCGATTTCGTATTTTCGCGTTTTCGCAAAAAAAAAAAAAGAAAAAAAGACGAATCGATTTCACTGAATTTTCAATACAATAATAGGTCAGTATAATTTTACTGCGTCATAGAACATAATATTCTGTACCTTTTATATATACATATATAACATACGGTTTATATTTTTAAAATGTTATTCGAGTTTGCGCGGTGTCTTATTCGAAACGCACGTGCACCTATTCCAAAGTTATATTCCAATGGGTACTATAAAGAGAATAAACATAAAAGAAAAACGAGTAATTAAATATAGTTTTTACGAATGAAAACGAAAAAAAAAAACGATAATAAAATTTAAAAACCACAACGCGCTACAATTAATGGTTGATAATATTGTGTATTAGTTTTTTTTCCCCTCCGACACCGTGTTCAAACAGTTTTCAAAGGATTTACACGCATTAACCTGTAACACGATGCGCTCCTCGGGAATGAAATTCTTGAATCTAATTATAAATATAGAAGGTTCTAATGAGATTTAATAGGAAAAAAAGTCACTTTTCGTATTGAAATTGTACGTTGTTTATTTATTATTTTCGCTACGATGAAACGCGATATTTATAAAACGTAACATTCCGTAATAATTTCCATTTTTTTTTTTTTTGGTAATTTAATATGGCAATATTCGTAACACGTGTGTATGACGAAAAATGTCAATTTAAAAAATTCGTTTTTCCATATTTGAACGTATAGTTTATTTACAAAATATAATTAGAGCAATAAATTCGATATTGTTTATGGATAATATAAAGAAACACAGTAATTAGGTATATATATTTTTCTATTTGTGCACTCCAAATAATAATTATGTATGTTCGATGTTAAAATATCGTTAATATGATGGCGTGTGAATATGTTTTTTTTTTTTTTAGTATAATTTTATTATAATACTATTAGCTCGTTCAAAACGTGATTATTAAAAACCACCATTTTTTTTTCTTTTTAGGTTTTTCTTTCGATTTAATTATAATAATATTAAAAAAAAAAAAATGTTTGTTTTTCATTAATATTCAAATGCGGTAAAACTAATCCATTTTAATGAAAACGGACGCATTCTGTTTTTTTTTTTTTATAATACTCGTACGTATAAATTCGTGGTCTTCCAATGAATACGGTCAAAAATTAATAATTTTATAAATATTAGTAATTGCCAGATTAGTATTTCCATTACGGAATAAATATTAAATAACTTAAATGATACGCAGGTGTTATCTTATTCGTAATAAGCGTTGCTCTTCAACGATAAAAATTAGGTACTGCGAGTTGAAAATTTACTTAAAAAAAATTCAACGGTTGACGAATTGTTTTTTTTTTTTAAACATATTACCATTATAGTAACACGTAATTTATTCCTGAAAGCGCTTTGCATGTTTATATCGTAATATTGTATTGATTCAGTCGAAATATAGACGGATGAATAATGGACGGAATATTTTTCACAGAAAATATCCGTTTTTGTTTATTTCAAATTTAACGTAGTAGTCATTCGTATTGAGAAAATAACTGTGAGAATTTATAGCAGCACGCGTTATTTCATCAATAATTATTGCCATTCGACTTATGAATAATTTATGAAACGACTAGTAAGGTTTATCTAATCTATCTTTTTAACTTGTTATTTATGTAACTATGCGATGTAATAATAAGTTATATTCGTAGAAATACAAAAAAAAAAAAAAAAAAAACTCAGCACTCATAACCGGAATCCCATTTTCTTTGGAAAAATAATAATAATTTTTTCAATTAAATTAAAAGCGCGGGTTTATTAAAAAATTAAAATTATTTTTATTTATAATAACCTAGGTTATTTGTAATTTGTTTCGATTTCGTAACGTTTTTCTGTAGGAATGAAAAAAATTCGAATTTAAGCTGATTTAAAACTTAACATTCCACTTTATTAAAATAATGCGTCAAACGGTATTTATACGGTATAAACGGTATAAACGAATATTTATCGAAAGACGTGAAATTTTTTCGTTATTCAATCTCTCGGTATATCGTAAAATAAAAACCGAAAAAATTCAAACCGAATGCTGAATAATGTTCCCGTTTATAATACTTATGAATTTTTAAACATTATAATTGGAAATCGAAAATGACTGTACGAGAATTCGAGCCCTAAGTATGAATAGAAAAAATAAATCAACGTGAAACGTTGGCGGGGGTTGTACGCTTTGGAAAAGTGTTCGACATTTTATTCGAAAATATCACTTTTAACGTTCAGAATAAAATCAGTTGAGTATTATCCGCGGTGGTGCTGCTGGAGTTGATATTATTATTATTTTTTTGTTGACTTTTTAATCTCGTCGGAAATCGGGATACGAGAAAAGAAAATTCTGTTTCCGATCGTACGATCAAAAACGATCGAGGTCTTAAATAGTCGTTTAATTTTCTTTCACTTCGTAAAACGTATGCGTTTGAATTTTAATTAAAACGTTTTTCTTTTTTGCAATCTAAACTGCGGTTTTACATGTGAACTGCGCGTGCAATGATAATATCGCGTTTAAAAAGTAACTTTTTGTTTTCTGGGTATTTATTTATTTTTTTAATGTGCCACTTTTATTCACGGTCATATATTAAAATATATCGAGAGGAGGGGGAAAACGAAACTCCGTCGTCGTTTTGTTCTCGTTTATTAATTATTGTTATTATTACTGTTGTTATTATTGTTATTATTATTGTTATTAGAGTGGTGTTTATTTATATTTTGTAAGTACTACGTAGACTTGCATATTTCGCCCATTCGCTATTTTCGGGCTTCGTCGAATAATCGATCATTTCACTTGGCATGTGCGCCAACCGGTTATCTACGGGGTTTTCAATTTTTCTTCACAAACACGCGGTCGATAAATGACGGATACAAGTGTCCGCGGATACTGTATAGAAACGAGAGCGTTATTCGAGTTTGACAAATTTCTGCCGACTTGACCGCCGCGCGCCCGGGGCCCATCGTATAAAAACTATACACTATAATACGCGAGCCGCGCGCACTACGTCTTATTTCCGTGCGAGACAGTTTTTGACAGGGTTTTTTTCCCTTGTTTTTATTATCATCGTCTCGACCGTCTTCGATCTCCGTCATCCAAAACGTCGTTTCTTTTTTCCGCGAAAACCACTTCGTCGCGGCTCGTAACAAGAGAAAAACGAAAAACGGAATTTAATTTGTTCCGTTTTATTTTCTAAAGAAAATCTATCGACTTCGTACGGGGAAAAATTTTCGTACGTTATCGTGATTATCGTAAAGCCCCCGCGAGTATCGGCAACAACGACGGTTGGAGAAAAGCTTCAACGCGTTTCGGTCGTGTCGCGCGCGGCATCCGAGCGGAGAAACGTTACGGACAACGATGAACTGAAAGGCGGAGTGACTGGAAGAAGAAACTGTGCGGCGGAAGACCTAGGACGACGTGCCGGGCGGACAGTGTCATAATGAAATGGGTGTCGAGCACATCTCTTACGAGTCCGCTGTCCAACAGTGTAGCCGTCGACGAGGACCGAAACAGCAATGCGTGTAACTATTTTCAAAACGGGAATTCTACAGACGCGTTACGTCTCGTACGCACGTGCGTGTGAAAAGCAACGGTTAGGTTTGTCTGAAACGCTTACCGGAAAATCCGAACGAAAACGTATGAGTGTTGTTATTCACGTTATTGTGAACGCGGTTCCTATGATTTCATTTGCTCGCGTCTCGTCCTCGCCACACGCTGTTAATCGTCGCCGGTCATTGTCGCACTACGGCGACCAAACTACCGCACCCTCAGGCCCTTTCGGTAGTCCGCCGAGACCGAAACAAAATATAATATACGCGCGTACCAGTCTTCTCCGAGGAGGTGTCCATGAATTATTTATCGCGCCTTCGCCGCCGCTCCCGGATCGTCCGCAGTAAAACCACGGACGACCGCCCCCCCGGCGCCTCTCGACGCGCGTTACGCGTCACGATCGCCGCGTTTTCCAGCGACGTTCACCGGGGGCGCGTCCCGGAGGGAGGCTGCAAAAGCCGCGGGCCGAATACGCTCCGTATTATATATATATATATATTTCCGTTGTCACGGACACCGGGAGACGAAAATCCAGTGGCGAAAGCAGTGTAATTATTATTATTATTATTATTATTATAATTGTTATTATTATTATTATTATTATTATTATTATTATTATTATTATTATTATTATTATTATTGTTATTATTATTGTTGTTGCAGAGCTGTTCGCCAGTCGCGTAGTATAACTTCTTTTAAAACGCGTCCGTCTCCTCCGCAGCGTTCCGCACGGTCGCAGCGCGGCGTCCGCCGCTCCACGAATTCGGGTCTCGTCTCGTTTTCTTATTTTCTCGTTTTTAATTTCTTCTACGTGCTCCGAAATCTTTTCACGTCCAATGTTTTTATTTCTCCTTTGTACACTTGCGCACAACGATTTTAATAATACGTCCGTACCGTTCCTGTGCGTCTTTCCTACGAACAACGGTATTTTTTTATTATTATTATTTACTTATTTAAGAAAAAGTACGATTTGTACAGTCTAACGAGCTGAAAACGCATGCGATATAACGACGAATGACGTGAATATTTCGACCATTGGCAACACCCTCATTAGCTTTGTTATTTATACGATTAGTGACGACTAACATAATATGCGTAAACAAATTACAGTTTTTTTTTGAAAAAGATTCTGCTTTGAAAAATCTATTTTAATTCGTGTTCTACTTTTTTTTTTATGTTGCCTCGATTTTTCTCATAAAAAAACTTTTTTTTGTTTCTGTCCGATCTAAAATAATAAATTACACTTATTTTAAATTTATTACGACTATCAACGGGTTAAAACGGCATTATAACTTAATCTTACCGCCGAGATTATCGTTTCACTCGCTGTTCGCTGCATATCATTATATATATATACGTATACGAAAATCCTACCAATAAAACACATTTTGTTCGTACTTTATACGTATAAAATGATTTTTTTAACGCGTAATTTGATCATTTAACATTTATATAAACATTTCTTTACTCTAAATATATTTGAAATAAGTGATGATGGCAATCTGCAAAGAGTGATCACCGTGTTCTCTACAATATTGTAATGAAATTGTGAAACATGAACTTGTACGACGGAAAAAAAACGTATTTTATATGGTGCGAAATTTAAAAAAATATATAACAATGGCTACATAACTCTCGAACATAAAATATTTGAAATTGTTTTTAAAAATATCAAATAAATACAAATATTTCAATTTTTCGCAATTGCGCGTTTAGGTTACGAGTGTCCATTGATTTTTTGAAAAAAAAAATCGAAATTTATATATTCAAATCTTTTATTTTTTAACTTTTAATCACGCAAACGATATTGTTTATAGACCCGAGTTGATATTATTCCCGTTAACTTGCTCGTTTTTATTTAATTTTAGTACGCCGTCCGCTCGTGATAATTTCATCAACTATTTGACGAAACCAACAGAGGATATTGCAATGTTCACCTCAAAATATTATCAGGCTTGCTATAACCGCTTCAAACATAGTTTCCACCCACATTGTGTCTAAAAACAATTTCCTTGCTTTAGATTCTGAGGTCTGGTAACGCGATTAATATAGATACTTCACTACGGTATATTCGTCACGACGACGGTCTGTTACATACAGAGGAATAGGAGTGGACATTTCTAACTCGATATGTATAATTTTTCTTTTTAAATTCTATTTTCACGATTTTCCTAGAGAATTTCGAAGATAAGTTTAATCCAGCACCTTTTCAGAATTACGTTCCTTTCGCGCCGTTTGAAAATAATAGTAGTTCCGTGCCGCAAGATAATTCTATTTACAAAAACGTTATAGGAGTATCTGTCAATTGTGTGTACTTGCGCTTCTGCAGCTATATAATAACATTATGTCGTCTCGTTTTCAATTTTCTCAAATCGGTTCATAGTCTCGTACCATACAAAAATAATAACAACGAAAATAATAATAGTAGTGATATACCTGTGTGTAATATTGACAGTCAACAAAGACCGTTTAATCGTTTCGATTGGTTATAGACGTCGTTTGTTCGCGTAAACGAATCTCGCGTTTTGTTATAAACGCTTTTACATCACCGCGAATTTCGACACACTTGGCAGACGTCTTTCCAAAATATGTGATCCGTTCAAATCGACCATTGTTTCCATCGGAAATAACTCGATACAATTTTTTTAAATAGGACTAAAAAATTATAATATTAAGAAAAACGACGAATGACACTCTATTTTCTCGAAATCGTTTTCATAAATAAAGCGTGTGATCTGTCAGATCTATCCAGGCTCGTATAAAATTTTTCCATCCCTTTCAAGTTTTATTCCATTGTTTCACTCCGAATGCCTTAACAATATTTTCTGTGGTAGAAATTAAAAAAAAAAAAAAAATGGTTTATCGTGTTAAACACAAAATAATCTGTTTTTCGATATTGAAAAACGCGGAGAACTCGTTCAACGGAGCCATATATTGTTTCGGATTTACAATATTTTTATCACATATAAATTCATCGGTAGTTACGTTTGATTCGAGTATTTGTATAACGCAGAATAAAACGTGAAGATCTGAAAATACCAACGTGAGTTTTAAATATTTTTGGAACACGGCCAAAATTCACATCAAGATCAATACATTAAATCTTATAAAAACACGTATTTAACACATGGCGTGTGTCATTTGGAAATCCAAAAGTCTGTCTGCAGTCAGTTGTGTATTAATAAAGTCTTTTTATTCTCACCGCGCGATTAAATATTTATATTTATTATTTACTGTTATTTGGCACCTCGACTTACAGTTTAAAATAATAATAAGTAAAAAGAAATTTAATAACGTTTTTGTTTATATTAGTGCAATTAATATAACAAATTCTTCGGCAAATTTTTCGATATTATGTCATCGTATTTTTTTCAATAGTTACATAAGCTATTGGAGTCTTAACGATAAAATTGTCGATCTCGGGCGCGTTTTTATTATACGTGGTGTAAAAAAAAAAAAAATTCCGTTTGAGTCAACAGTTGCCCGCGGTGTTCGAATTCAAATGTATTTTTAAAAAAATGAGAATGCAACGTATATTTCATCACGTTCGACGTGGTCCGAGTAAAACATTTAGCAATATGAAATACGCGTCGAATTGTACGACAGAACACGGATGAAATATACAAATTTCGCCGTTTATTTTGATTTTTGAGAAATTGCTTCGTGGGTGGAGGAAGGGAGTTGTAACTGTTTACTTCTCGACGCCTATTAGTGGGTTTCACCGCGCATTTAGTTCGGCTTTCCGTCGGTGTATCAACCGTTTTTGGCTGCGTTTCAGCACACGTATTTATTTATTGTATTTCAGTACACGAAGCACGTTTGGATTGTTGGAAAATGTTGTCCAAAAAACGTCCGCGGAGTTATGATATACGGTCGTGGGCGACGTTTAACTGAATTATCGACGCGGCCCGGACGTTTGGAGGCGGCTAATCGAATTTCGATGCGGTCGCCGCCGTTATAAAACAAACAAAAAATTATATATTCGAGTGGTCTAACAATATATTATAATAATAACAATATCGGATTATATACATATATATATATATATATATAGTAATAATAATAATAATAATACGATAATATAATGCGAGTTGGTTGACTGATTCGCGCCATAAGTTACGCTCGTTCGTGCGCGCGCGCGTTTATTGTTTAATATTTTAATCGCCTGTTCGGTCGGTGTATAAATTATATTATATACAGTAGTGTTGAGATGATTATATAATATATCGTTTTATAATGATTTCCCGATCGATTCGTCGGAATTACGGCGAAATACGCACACGAGTTAGGTTAGTGAAAAATATATAAAGAAAAAAAACAAAATGTAAAACCAAAATATCCCATTCGCTTTTCGAACGACAAAACGACAAATGCATAACGCAAAACGCGTGATGTTTTCAGAAAAAAAAACACTTAAAATATATTTTTTATTTTTTTCAGGGATGACACCAGCTGTTTCGCGAACAACGTGCACATAACACGTAGTTAAATCGAACAACGAACATGACGTACTGGTTAGTGTTGATGCTGTCCGTCTGGCCTGTCGCCGTCTCGTCAGGTAATAACGACAATAACAATATTAATAATAATAATAATAATAATATCATTCGTGCGCGATTTCAATCAGAGACGTTAGCGAATGGTATTCGATATAAACATTTTTGTGTAAGAAAATTTAAATCCCTATATATACGATAGTTATTCGAATGGTCAGCATAACGTGATTAGATTATTTTTTCCCCCGTATTTGCAATAATATTATGTTCTTAGACGATAAAAAAGTTTGATGTTGAATTGTTACGAATGTATATTATGTATTCAGAATTTTCATGCACTCGAATATTTTCATTCCAACAAATGACTTCACATTTCAAAATTTTTATTTAATTTTTTTTTTTTATTTTCACCCGTCCTGAATTTATAATAAATATTTTCACCCGAAAACATATTATAAAACACGCTATTTTTTGTGTATAGAGTGTATTCACGTATTCGCATTAAAAGTTATTGTCGAGAACTTCAGATACCTGCTGCAATCGTTAATCAAAACCGCCGCAGACGAGTAATAATAGTCATGTATATAAATAGGAATTGAAAAAAATGTTGTTTTCACGTCTCGTTAACTATTAAAATATCCTATTAAAATTCGAATTATAACGCGGTGTAAGAACGTGCGACGAGCGCGTGTTCGTTGTCCCACGACATCCATTGCGCGATAAATTAACAGAGCGCTAAAGGCTTCACTGAATTTAAAACAAAATCGTAATTCAAACCGACGATATTTGAAAAAAATCGTATTTTTCTAAAATATTTACGATCGACGATTTTCCAAGCGTATAAACAATTAATCACGATCGTTATTAGTCCAAAAAAAAAAAAAAATTGTTCTAATTTGTGTATTGTAATAGCGAAACGATTTGGTTAACGAGCTCTATACGAGCGACGAAAAAAATAAATCTCGACATAGAAAATGTAACGTATTCAATAACCGTATTTTTAACCTTAACTTTACGTCCTCCGCACACCGTGTCTTATTAATGGTGTTTTATTAGTTAAAGCGCTGAGGGTAATAAATATTTAACTGGATACAGATTAAGAATAAAATAACACTTTTGAAATAACTGTATTTCTGTCGATTTGTACGTTGCAGTGTGAAACGATCATTTTTTTTTTTTTTCATTATTATTATTATTATTTCTGCCAGTTTATGAAAATTGACGTGGAATTTTAAAGGGATAATGATTTCCGGAATAATAGAAAAAAAAAAAAATAATGCGCGCCGCAGCACGTTGAAAACGATAAAGAGATTGTCGATCGCACAATAAAACGTATTCCGCATCTCGTTAGCGAGACGATATTCGATGACGGTATTATCGATAAAAACGAAAAAAATGTATACACAAATACGTATAACGTAACAAGAAAAAAGCACACAATATAATACTTTATGTATTTTAATATAAGCGGTGTAGCTGCTGTGCAAGTACGTATAATAATATGATTCAGGAAATGTTCGTAAAACGTTTAGAAATTTATTAGAGTCATCAGAGCATTTTATGTAACGTCGCCGTTACGGTGACGTTAAACGCGAACGCGTAATGTTCCGTACGAAAATGTACGTTTGCTTTTATAAATAATAATTTGCCGATGAAACAATAATAAAATAATGTAATAATTGTATTAAATGAGAAAAGAAAAATACTTTTGCGCGCCCTAAACCGCTATTCTCGATATAATAAATCGAACGCGTATGTATTTTACGTTATAATTAGAAAAAAATATTAAAAAGAAAAACAAATTGTTCTCCCTTGTAAACGACCAGAAGACGTGGACGTCACGAAAAAATGTAATACAAAAATAAAACTCGAGGGGAATTTATTATTCCGCAAATCGTTTCGGCCGATGACGTTATAGATTAAATTTATAATATAACGTTTTGTCGGTTTCTTTCTCCCGTTCGTACGCGTATAGTTTAACGGAATCGTAAATACCACTAATTCCACTAAAAACTACTCGTCAGTTAATTTACTCGAACTGTCAGCAGCGCATTGTACAGAATGTTTTGCAGAAACAATAACTCAGTGTTTACTATCTATTTGCGAGGAGACTTTCCCTTAAAATCAATATTACATAATATCGTTTGTCTCGTCCCGTTGAGAAACGAAAAATCCGCTTACAATCTTCCGTTTCTAAATAATATTATTTTATAATTTTTTTTTTTTTTTTTATACGCAGTTTTCGAAAATCCGTTTACTCGTTTTATAATTAATTTATTAAACGTATTAACTTTGAGGCAGAAAAAAAAGGCGTGTCTTGAAATGCGCTTCCCCCAAACCAATATGCGGACATAAACGGTCTTTCACTCAACGCGCGGGGCGCAAAGAAAATTTCAACAAAATCCCGTCTTTTCAGAATATTACATTAAGTAGAACACTACAAACGCCCCGTTCTTAATCCGCAACTTAACCCGTCACAAACGCTCTTAACGCATTAAAACAATTGAAGGAAAATCTGCATTGTACGAGCGGTTCTTCTGAAAAAACACTACAAGTCTCTCATTAAGGATTTCGTATATTAAATGTCCCGACAATCTCCGTCTAGAGATTCTAAAGAAAATGGTATCGAGCAGGTGTCAATTGATTTTAACGGATCGGAAACGGCCGTTTGTCAAGAAGATTTGTACGTGTTTCGCGGTTAGGTTCCAGTGAAAAGTAAATATTCTACGTTTCCACGACCATTATTACGGCATGAGAATTACTGCAGCGTATTACAACGTGAATTATCGCTCTCCGCGTGCCGGATTATACTATAACAATACGACAAAGGATCCTGAAAACTGATCGTTGGCCATGAATTCTATTTTACATCGAATTTATTACTTTTTCAATTTTTTCTTTTTTTTATTCAAAAATCGAATACCGCCGATTTCACTTAATTTGTTCGATCGATTTTGAATAGATTTATGGAGGGTTTTGGAGAAATCGAAAGGAAAAAAAATGAGAAAGTCTTTCTCGACGGATTCGAATCTGCTTTCAGATTTATTATCGCACTAAACTACTACTATTAGACGAATCGGTATACGTCGGAAGTGTAAAACGTTGAAAGTTACTGTACAAGGCAGAAAAAAATGCTCGCTTTCAATTTCCCCATAATTTTACACATATAAACTCCGGGTTAAGTGCGATTTACTAATGGCTTCTTCATCATGTGTATCCCCGTGTTTCTGTTCTTTGTCTCATAATATACACTTATTGCGCTTTATTTTTTTTCCTTCGAATTATATTAATGATGCTTTTTGTCGCTTTATACGAGTTTTGGCCGTGTAAACGTTGGTACTTTCGGATAAGTAATTCTGATAAACGCGCGCGTTGCGGTTACACCGATTTCCTAAAGGATCATATACGCAGTACCTGATCAGAAAACGGCAATGCGGTTATAATAATAAATTATGATAGGTATATTCTAATTTTGTGAAAGCAATTGGAACGTTTTCACACGTATATAGGTCGATAATTTATGAAATTCTCGAACAATCGATTGCGTTGTTTAGAAACAACGAGACATTTTGAAAAAACCCATTTGAATGAAAAAGATTGCTTTATTAGGTATATATTTTGATTTATACACACTTATTACTGGCATATGAAATAATGTCTCTAATTATAGATACTTCCATTGAAAATATGTAGTCTCGAGAAAAAAACATTTTTGCATTATTATAACGACGCTTCTTATTCAGACATATTAAATGTAGGTAAACGTTTAACACTTCATTCGACTTTTTTCTCTACCTACGGAAATATTTCAATGACTTGAAAAAGCGTAGACGATAATTTCCAAAAGCTAAATATTTGTAAAATTAACGACTTGTCAGTAATTGATAGCCGACAGGAAACATATGATACTTTTATTATAAGATTTTTTCAAATTTCGTAACGTTACCCGCAGGCTTTCGCGCGTTATTTTACTTGATTTTTACGAAAAAGAACTTAAATATTTAATTCCGATATTGAATTAGCGGTACAATAAACGATTGAAATACAATATATCGTGTATACGTTTTTATTTCGTCTCTGAAATTTACAAATTTGTCTGAATTTATCGACATTTTTTCTTTTTCAATTTTCGTTTTTTATTATATATATATATTTTTTTTTTGTTTTTTAACATTAAGCGTAAAATTTAATTACAGTGAAAAAAAATCTCTACGGATTTTGTATTGTGGGACATTATCATAATCCTGTGATAAAAATGCCTTCGATTAAACTTAATCATTAACGAAATAAAAAAAAGACGCATATCGTATCATTTTTTTTTAGGTATGTATATATAATTTATTTTATTCCATGTTATAGAAATGAACAGTTCTTTGTCATCTGTATATTATCTGAATATTTATTATATTAAAAGCAACTGTTCTCAACAGCTCTTAAAACTCACCGTTGATATAAAACTGAAAGCAATATGATGAATGTAAAATATCGTATAATATACACTCGTCGTTGAGATTAAAGTCAGAGTTTTAAAATTTGAAACGTTATGTTAAATCAAAACTTTCCATGTCATCAATTACTTCCGCGTAATATACACAAATATTTATAGAACAAACATTACAGTCGTTTAATATAACTGAACGATGTATCGTTTGCCTAAAGAAGACTTAAAACGCGCTTTCGAATAAACGATTGGCATTTATATTGATAATATATAACGAAAAACATTATATTTTATCGTCGTTATCGTTGGAGAAAAAAGAAGTTACATTTTTATAAGCATCATAAGTATTTACCGGTAGGTAATTCACGATTTTTCGAACACAAGCGATTCGTATCGGATTATTGGAAAATATTAATAATTTTTTTCTAAATTTCTTATTGTAATTATTGTATAATAAGGAGATTTTGATCTAAACACAACAATTTATTAATAATTCAATTAATTCGAAAAAATAAAAAAAAAATCGATACGTTCAGATAATACGATAAAAATAAGTTATTATAATTATAATACATTGTGACATGAGTTATATTCTTACGAATGTTTCAGTCCGTTTAGTGTGGTGGAGGGGGGGGGAATAAAAATTACAAAACAACTTGCGCCATCTGTCGGTTTCTTTAAACCCGTCGTCGTTGCACAGATGTTCATCACTTCGTGTCACACGCATTCGGATGATCGGATGTCGAGAGAGAAAAGCGGACGTTTCACCGCCGAGCGATACGCGGTTCGTGTCATATTATTAAAATGCGATAGAAAATAATTTGAAAATTGCGAATTCGGAGACCGAAGAGAGATACCGAGCGGCAGAAAGAGCGTTTTATACGATTCCGCGAAACTTAATTTGTCTCGACGTTTTCTTCTTCGTTTGCGTGTGTCGCAAAACTGTTATACACTCAAATGACGATAACAGAAAAAAAAAATATATATACGAGTATATTCTAAAGGATAAAATAAGGAATTTGATGAAAAATTTTACTTTTATATTCGGAAAACTCAACACGATATTACCGTACGCCATTCTATCGCCAATTGCGATCGAAACCAGAACACCTTATTTATAAGGATGTCATTTTTTCAATATTTTAATGTTTAAATATTTTTTAAAGAAAATAATAATTTACACGATGTGTAATAAAATCGAGTTGATATTGCGCGACCGCCGTGGACGTGTTCTCGAAAAAGCGAGTAAAGTCGAGTGACCAACATGATATTGTGTTAATAATGTTTTGAGAGGAGGACATTTTTCATTTTCACCGGGTTCGGGCCAGCCGAATATTTCGGCCCTTCCTAAGCCTTTACCGCCCCCAAGTGAAATGATTTTACCAACACGTGAAATCCGACGGGCAAAAAGTCGCGGTGTTCTTTCGGCCACGGGATTCCGTTGAAAATATCAATTAATTCGAAATCAGGAAGAGTTAATAAGGGTCGCGCTTTAGTCACTCGGTCAACACCACCTGCTCGTCGTAACATCTGCAGCTTTTTTCCCTCGTCCGGTGCAATGAACGTTTACATCGTAACAAGAGTGTTCGTAACGATCTTCTTCTTCTCCATTTTTTTTTTTTGGAGGAACTCGAACGCTCTGACCGCTTTTACCGCACTAAAACCATTTTGTGTCTCGCTAATCACGTCCTATTTCGGTCGTTATTTATTATTTATGTCAACCTGATCGCTTACGTTTTTTTTCTCTCTCCTTCCTCCGTATTGAAATGACGTTGCGACGTCTGTCGAGTTTTGCGAAACGCGCGTGTATATATTATAACGACAAATGGAATTCAATCGCGAAAATTGTCAAATGATTACTATACTATAATTTCGATTGTTGTTACGCGCTAATAAGCCGAATAAAATCAATTTTGTCAAGTACCTTATGGTAAAATATCGAACGATAGAAATTTCGCTTTAAACATTTTTTTTCTTTTCTTAAGTAACAATATCGATTGTAAGCACAAGGGAGTGGGTTTTTCAATGAGCGGTTTTACATTTTCTTTTCAGACCTTTTTTTCGGACCGTAAAATTGATGAAAAACATTTTTATTCAACGTTTGCCTCGCGAATAGATTGAAAATTTAAATCAATTTTTTTTTTTTTGAGTTTCACTGTTATATTATTTTTTTTTCCCCTCAAAAAATAACAATAAATGTATTTTACCGTCGAATTTCATAACAGTATTAAAAGAGCGACCTTTAATATACAAACGGAAAAGTAATAATAATTTTGAAAATAGAAAAATTGAACTTATTTTTAATTCTAACAAAAAAAAACGAAGAATATTTTTTGATCAGTATAAAAAACGAAAGAAAATGTTGTAAATATTATTGAACGCAGACGATATCCATGAAAAATTTTAATTCTCCAATACGTTTGAAGGGTGCGGGGGAAGAACGGCTTTAGTCCGTTTCGACTGATTTCGAGAGAATTCGAACTTAAACTTTCCCGACTCCCACATGCTTCAGGTACCGGATAAAATCACTCAGAGACCATTATGTGATTGGATTATGTATTTATTATAACGTAGAAAACAGTTTTCAAATAAAATACATTATTTCAATTAGAAAAACAAGGACTGAAGCCGATTTTCCTCGTTTTTGGAAACGTTACCGAAAAACGCCGAATGCGACTGTTTATTGTACGATTTGTACGAGTGTTTTTTATTATTATTATTATTATTATTATTATTATTATTATTCGCAATTTATTTATCAAATAGCATGGAATATTGGCCAATTTATGCGGTATTTATTTTTAAGCGAAAAACAAAAAAGAAAGAACTCTTATACGTTCATCCGAAAATGTTGAAATGTTTATAATATGATGTGCGCGCGTTCGTAGGTATCGAATACATTATTATAAAACACGCAGTTTAATGTCGGGGAAAAGAGAAACGTAAACGTGGAAATTAAACAATGAGATAAGAGAGACGATTTCGCGTTTCCTTTGCCACTCCGTTCGCCGAAAAGTTGATATCGCATTTACGCCGCTGTAACGGCGGCAACAGACACTTTAATTCATTGTATTAAAATGCGCTCGTTCGGACTGGGACGACGACGAAAGTAAAATTCAAACGCAAATTTATACACGGAAGAAAACATATAACGGTTAAAAAGTAATATTTACATAATATCATCATATTTGTAACTTTTGTTCGATTATAATATTCCATAGTCGATATGAGTTAATAATGAATGACGTCTTTAACGTTTCAAGTCGGTACGCAGGATTTTGTTTAAAATAATAATTTCACGTACAACGTAAACTTTCAATATTTTGTATCGTGACAATATTATACGCGAAAAGTAAGTTCATATGTACACACACACTTAAGTCTTACATGACTCGTACCGAATGAATTTTTTTTTTCTTTTTAGCATTACCACTTATATAATATCCGTAGGTGAAACTACGGTTCAAGTCAAGCCACGGTCTAATTGGATAACATATTGACTTTGCATTACGCTAAAAAGAAAAAAGGAAATTACCGTGTAGATTTGTAATTAGAATTTTTTATTATTATTATTATTATTATTATTTTTCGTATTTATCGTTATTGGTCTGCGTGTCCCGATAGAATTGTCCGGTTTCGCTTACGTACACACCATTCGCGTTCAATTTGAATCCGTGTGAAAAATAACGAAAATCCGATAGACTTGAAATCAATACGACCCCGTGACGACGATTTCGGGTTACGGTTAAGTTTTTTTCGTTTCTCGTTAACGTAAAACCGACAAAAAACGATATAGAGCAAAACTATATAGTATATCTGGTACGGTTTTCGAGGAAAATTTTCCAATGGACACGACGGAAATTATTAATTCGAAAAACTGCTATTGGATACGTTTCTCGACTTGGCCGGAACTGTTCGGGATGTATATATATATATAAATAATACGTTTTGTGAAAATCTTTCGACTATACGTTTTTTTGCGACCGCGTATGAATACGAGTGTGTGTGTTTTATTTAATGAACAAAAAAAAAAAAATAACTAAAATACAATAATTAGTGTCTTGTAATAAAATCCGTATAAATAATAAACTCTGTATACATAAGAGAAACGATATTTTTCCTTTTTTTTTCCTACGTCTGGACGTGCTCGTATAAAAAGCATTCAGCTATTTACCATAATATTTTCACAACGCACTCGGTGTATTCCGCCATTGAATTTCCGACCGTTTCGTGGGTAGTTATATGTGAATACAATCCGAGTGTAATTTTACGATTCCTTTAGTCAAACAACCTTTCCCGTTATAACGAAAACGGACTGTGCGCGCGCGTTTAAAATTACAAATTAATGCGGCGTTACTTATTTATTTATTTTTTGTAAATTTATTACTTTCTTCTTCTACTTCTTTTGCTTGCAAATGTGATTGCTACGAGTATTACTCTCTTGTTCTATACGCACGGCCGTCTCGGTTTATTATATTATTGCGAATTCCATATAATACGGCGCTATAGGCGTACGAGTATTATTTGTATCTTTCGCAGCGTATAATGTGTTCACAAAGAAGTTTTCGTTTGATTCGATCAATTTAATGATTACACGCGCGCAGTATGATTTAATAATTTAAAGTACGCGCGTTCGTTCATCCGTCTGATGGGATTTATTAGACGAAGATGAAATTTCGTAAATCACGGTTAATTTTCATCAAATCGAATTTGCGATTCCGGCTACACGAGTTGTAACGGTTTGCACTCGCATTGTTTGTTTTAATTTCGTTTAATTTAATTTTTTTTAACGTTGCCATTGATTAAAGTCAGTTGATTTACTATTATTGTTGTTTACGAATAGATTGTCTATTATTATCTACTATAGACGTTATTATAGTCGTAATCACGAACATAAATATTAATTATAAAAAAAATATTAATTATTCAATATTTAATCGTATATTATCGCATAATCAGTGTTGAGTTAGAAAGTACATCATGGATTGCTGACGTTTCAATATCTAGACAGATTCAGATATTATATAAATATGTACGAGTATTTGCAAAATTTATAAAATAGTATATTAGACACACAAACATAAACGTGTAAATATACACGCGAAATAATAATAATATTATTATTAATAATGACAATAATATTATTCTATTATTAAGAAATTATTATAGCGCGTCAATCGACCGCGATAAAACCGAAAAAGAAAGTAGTCACCAGATGGCGTTACGACACAACATAAAGGGGATGGCAGCAAGGAGCCTATAAATAAGTGTCCGAAACCGACGGACCGCTCTCAGTGTAGATCCGACGGGCAAACGCGAACGACGTTCTTCGCATTTATGTCCGCCGTGGTTACACGTTATGAGTGTGTGTGTGTGAGCGCGCTAAATTCAATCGATAAATGTTAGTTAAATTTTCAAAACAGATAATATTATGCATTTGGCGTTTCTCTCATTGTGCAGATAGTTCAAGTACAGAATAGAATCTATTCTGCGGTTCAAGTACAGTACTTTGTCCTTTACTAAAATTGAATTGAATATTAAATTAAAGAGTGCATTGTTATGTCGAAGATGGAGAATATAAATTCTAATGGCAAAAAAAAAAAAATATTTCGACTGGATTAATGGAATAAAAAATCGAATTTCACGGGGAATCATAAAAAAAAATATATATATTTGTTTTTTTAAACGAAAATTAATTTTTTTTTCCATATTTACGTAAATTTCCCTATCGTTTTCCTCGTATTATATTCGTTCGTACATTTGTTGCGTTTGTTTTGAGCAATTTATTTTATATAAACGCGATTGGTTCGTCCAATGACCGTTTAAAAGACGACACGATTTTTATTATATGAAAATCATAAAACTATTTTTGTTTTTTCTTTTTTTTAATACGCGACTGTCGTGTTATATGCGTATTTTACATCGGACTCGTTACCGTCGCGTACGATTGGATAACGCTATTTGCGTATTGCAAAATTGGAGAAAAACAAACAACACCACTAACGTTGTCGGATATATCGAGATGATAGTTTCAGTTTTTAAGTGTAGAAGAAGAAGACGCGAAACGACCGTGTTTGACGGTCGGTTAATATAGTCGTGATATAAAGTTACGTACAGTCCCCCAGTTGTCTTTGTGAGTTTGCCGCGTACCGCAATTAATATCACTCGAGCGGCGGCCTTTAATTTATTTAAACGACAATGACTTTGGTGATGTTATACGTTTTATTTTTCTTCTTCTAACGGTATATTCAGTTTTTCACGCATTACATGTTATTATGCACATCCGACAATAACATTTCAGACGTACATTACTCCAATACGACACTTGTAACGTTTGACGTCACGATTTTTCTGTTCATATACGGATGCTCCTCAGCTGTCACGTCAAAGCTCGTATTAAATATGCAAATTTAAGTTATTATCGCGTATTACCTCACCCACCCCCAGAACGTCGTTTAACCGACTGACATTCCATCAGCCAGTACAATGCCGTAGTTTACTTATGTGTGTTTATAACGTGCGTACGAGATTTAACGCTTCTCTAAGTCTTCGTCGCGTGAATAAATTATTGCGAGCCCCCCCCCCAAAAACCTGTACAACCGACGTAGACGTCGACAGAACGACAAAAGATCGGCCGCCGTCATTTTATTAACTCGTTATTATTCCGATTCGCGCGATTTCCGCCGCAAGTTATTTAATACGTACAAATATTGTATTTATATAATAATAAATGACGTTCATTTGTATAAATAATGTAAGGATACGATCGAGTTAAGCGCGTTGTAGTTCTATGGTCATTTTCCAAAGGTGGCGATATGCGACGGCGCACGCGGGACGATTTGTTCTTGTACATCGGGGGGACGCGTTAGAAAATATAATAATAATAATAATAATAATAAAGAACTATTATTGTTCCCGTAACGTCGTACTATCGTATTTTGAGGTCAGACGTAAATTTAAGCAAATAAAAATCGGTTCGTAAAGAGCTGTGTGAACGAGTAAAACGTTGAACACGCGTTATAGGTCGAATTCGCGTTCCGACGAATGTACGTAAAGTAATATGTAATTACTGACGGGGAAATGAATAATAAAGAAAAAAAAACACGCGGCTATAAGTCATACCGAGAATGCACGCCCTTGTGCGCGTTTACTGCAAATATTTTAATTGCGAAAAACGGTCCGGTTTGTTTAAACAGTTTTCCGAACGGTTTGATTTCAAACGAGCTCTTAAAAAAAAATTAACATGTACGCTTCAAATTTTTTTTTTTTTTTTGTTTAAACTCGCGCTAAACGCAACGCTTATTTTTTTTACTCGTAAACGCAGAAAACAATAAGGAAAATAAAAATATTTTCATTACCGACTAAAAAGTCTGCGCGTGAATTGGCGGATTTTTATTATTATTGTTATAATGTACGTATGTTCGACACGGACGATTTGTGCACATCTATTAACGATACCAGTGCGGAACGAAGAATTCACGCCGAAACGTCAGTCGTAAAATAATATTTTTTGGCGGCTAATGTTTATTTTATTAAATAAATTATTTGTTTATGAAATATTTGTGTATTCATACGTGGAACGCGGCAGTTTTCCGGAAGGATGGGGGGAAGAAGAAATATATTACACGTTATCCTATTACGAATATAACGTATAATAATATGTACTTGATAGTGAAATCGAATATGCGTGTTACGGGGGCAATGTAGAGAATTTCGGCCCAAGGTATATCGAACAAATTTAAACACCGTATAATATTTTATTAATAATTTTATAACAGCGTCGTTGTTAACCGGCGGTACTTCGGAACAGCCAGTGACCCGCCCGTAAAAGAGTTTTTTTTTAATTTAGAAAATTTAAAATTGAACTTCAAAATCAGAGTAAAAAAAGCGTCGGAAAATAATTCAATATTATTATCCCTTACTGTATTTGATTCCCTATAGTTATTTAATGTATTAGAAAGGCAATTGATAATATTAAGTAGTGGTTAAACATTTGCGAATCGTGATCGTCGAGATGATTCGGGAAAAACTGTTGTAAAACACCAATTCACACTTTATGATTGCCAGCCAAATAAATACGTTTCTATCGCGCACGTCATGTCCCGATGTTGGACAAAATGCATTTTAGTAAACAATTCGAAACTAAATGCTCCCTTTTAATTTTAACACATACGGTTCTGCTTTTGTCGCATCGTTAATATTGTGCGGTGTGTAAGCGTGCTTTTTGTTTTCGGCATCTGGTTAAAGACGTAAACATTTAATGCGAAATTCGGTTAAATGAAAATAAAAATATAATAATAAGAGTAATATTAAATTAAAATAAGTTGCACGTATAATTCGGATAAAGAATAAACGGGAAGAATTGAAGCCGAATGATTACATACACGGGGGCTACTGATGATGTACGAGATGTATGTTTATCGTGATGTCAACGCGTCTGAGATTAACAAATTATATCTTCCGAAACGAATTCTCGTCGTCAACTCGACACGGACGACATTCGAGCAGTCGGTTAAATGAGGTCAAGTCACAAAACATTCGAAATTTCTACATTGTTTTCGCACAGTAACACGTCCACTCCTCCGACACGATTTTTTAAACTTTGTTATAAATAAAAATAATAATAATAATAATGGAAAAAAAAAACGACGGAGAATAAAAACGTTATTGATCTTCTCCCCACCCAATAATAAGTGCCGCGAATAATAATTTAATCAATACACACGAATAATTTATTGCAAAGTTTACACTGCGAACCGGACGGATTGTAAATGTCGTAATTATTATTGTTTATCCGGTAGATTGTGATAATATATTCGTTGGCGTTTTAAAGTTTTATCACAATATATTATAATATTGCCAAAACCTTGAAGGCCCGAAAATGTCTCGCTATCGGTTCAATTCGCTAGTGAATTCAACGCGTTGTGTCTCCCCCCCACCCTCGTCGCTTATTCCAAAATACGGATATTACGAAGGCCGAGGAAAAAAAATCCACAAAAGTTCTAACGTGAAATTTTACAGCAAAAAAAAAAAAAACATTTTATTTTATATTCCGCGTTTACGAAACGTGTTATAAATCGTACGCTTTATGATGAAATGAAAAGAGAAAAAAAACGGTAGTGGCTGCCACGAATTTCGTTGGACGCTAAGTTGCTGAAACTCGACAATTCCGTAAGGTTCTAAGAAAATATCACACATTTACAACAATGACTCGTCTGTTTTTCTTTTGTCTGCAAACACTTTTTCGTGCGACAAATGATTCGATCATCTCGTTTCGTGTTCCGGTAAAATCGTGTCGAGTTAATTTGCACAATAATCGGTACACGCGTTTTTCGATTTTCTCTGTATAGCGTCTCGTCAAACGCGCGCGGAGGAAAAAAAAACAGCGCGGTAAAATCGTCAACATTTTCGTTTGGATACGTATGGATGATTTAAAATTAAACACATAATTATTTATTATATTCGTTTTTAAACTTCGGAATTGAATGATGAAAACTTTAAAAAGAAAACAAATTTTGTTAATACAACTCACTCCGAGCCGTTATCATTTAAAACACCATCGCGACTCGTTACTTATTCTTTGTAATAGTTTTTCGAAATTCAAAATGTACATCACTGAAAACAACGAATTTTTCAAAATATCACAGTGTGTCTAAGATCGAAATAGTAAAACAAATATTTTCAAAACGAGTAATGTTTTCTTCTTTTTTTTTTTGCGATTTTTCGCCGGTATTTTCTCGAGAACATCGTCTCCGAGCCACTCACGCGAAAAACGAGACACTGGAAATATTCGAATACCGCCGCCGTTCTCGCTCGACAATATTAATTATTCGGATTTAGCGATAATTTTAAAATCGATTTCCGACTAAACACGTAATGACCCAATAGAATCGAATTCGTGTTCTCGGTCAAGGATACATTATCCGATCGTTTAATTAAATGTATATATTAACATACTATTATTATTCATTATTATTACGCACTATCTGCTAGACAATACGCGCGCGGGCAACACGAAAAACAATCGAACGTAAACACTAAAATATTATGTACTACGGCTGCTGTTACGCTCGTTTAAATAACTATTCGTTTGCGAAAAGACGGTGTATGGTGTTCGTAGCAAACGTGTGTGTGTGTGTATGTATACATCCACGCGATTTATAATAGAAAATATCGTTCGTTTCGGAAAGAGGGAAGCAATAGTCGAGTCCTGTGGCGTTTCCTGGCCCGAACACACGCATAACCGACAAAAACAACCATCGAAAAATACGATAACGGCCGGAGATATAACACTGTACGTAATACGCGGGTACGAGAACATTAATGTGGCGTGGTCAAACCTAATAATATATTCTTCTGCTGTAGCAAAAATATTTCAATACACCCTGAAAAACCTCGTTTTGTGCTGCACGCATATAAGTATAAGCAACAAACCGCGCGCAAATCACCTACGAAGACTTTTGTACTTCTATTTGGTAGGATAGAAATAAAAAAAAAAAAAATAGAAATTCATACAGCAGAAATCTTCCGACATCCGATGTAAAACGGTAATAGGCGTCGACTCTGATTCAGTTCTCACATCACACACGTATAATAATGATAAGACGTTGATTCCCACATCGAAAATAGTCTATGCCGTCGCGGTGACGAAAGCTGATATAATATCCTAAAAAGTCTACTTTCGATATACATTTGAAAGAAAATAGAATCGAAATTTTATTAAAAATATAATCTGTCGATATATAATGTATTATCGGTGTTACGAGTATAAGATTTAAACGAAACACGAATTGGCTACACATTAGCGATAAAAAAAAAAAAAAACACTCAACAATTATTGGCCAAGATGGTAGAGAATTAAACTTGAAATATTCATCAATACTGTTTGCAGCAATGAACGGTTGATGAAGCGCGTACTGGTTCGCTTTTTTTTATTTTTAAAGCAATTGAGCGGAGAACGCGTTCAAAAATATATAACTCCGCTGGAGAAATATACGGAAATCACCGTCATTCGTACGAAAAAATTCAACCGGAATGAAATCAATTTCCGACGAAATATAATAAAGTATAGTAAACACAACGCAACTAAAAAATAAACATTTTTTTCCTTTCTAAAAAATTCTTCTCTAACCAATATTTTCATTATAACCGCCGAATCGGAAAGCGCCAAAACGCATGGCGAAACACCGTAAAACAAATACGAACGATTACGTAGGCCCTGATTATACGCACGTGGGATATTGAGACGGTTTTTCTTCTCGCGGCCTTCTCCTACAAAAAAAAAAAAAAAAAAACCGGAGACAAAAAAATGATTTCGGAAACGCGTTACGAACAGTTAATTTTGGCATATTCTTAAGCGTTCCATAACGCTTGTAGTAAACGCTTTTTTTCTTTTCGAAATTTCCTAATCATAAATGCGCGTATTTGAAAAGGAAAATTGTCTTTCCCACCCAAACAATTAATCGTTTAATCGTTTAATATTCCAACGAACACGGCAGCACGTCCGTCCGTATGTATACATTGGCGTACTTACTTATGAACCCCTAACGTTGGTTTATATTTTCGTGAAAAATACCATAATGTATGCGTATATATTCCGGATTTTTTTCTTTATTTGAAATGTCTGTACGTTTTAACGAGTACGAACTGGCCCTTATCCCTCGAAAAAATTCTGGTTGCGCTACTGTATGAATGTATATATAATAGAAAATAATTGATAAAAACAAAAAAAAAATATTGATTTTTTTTTTCAATTACACTCGATAGTATAGGTATATAGAAAACGCGACGAAATGATGATGTACGAGCATGATTCGGTTGGAGCATCTACTCGAAACCCCAGTCAAATATTGCACACATCTCATGGGCGCGTTTGCGGGGGACGCAGGGTGGACTTAATTCTTGGCCTCTTTGCTTATAATCTACAGCGGTCGAAACGGTAAATTTTAAACGGCTATCGGTTCGTCCGATATTTTATTCACGATTGTAGATATAATCGTGATACACAGACATCTATACCGTACAGTGGTGTATATATATATATATCCGTGTCGTGTGATAACTAGTTTCAAAATTTCCCACATTATCAGTGTATTAAACGGATAACATAAAATCTGTGAAAATTCGCATATTTATATTATAATAATTTGCGTAGAGAAGGTTGACGCCGCATAGTCGATAAAATATTTATAAAAAATAACTGAATAGCGCATTAATAGTTGATTGGCCTTATTTATTAGTCGTAACAGCATGGGAAACGGATTTTAAGATCAAGATAACTTTTAATTTTGCGGGGTGAAAAAATTCCAGGTTGCCGTACGACAACACTAAAAAAAAAAATATAAAAAATATTCACAGATACGGGATATAGATCGTTGTAGTAAGTAAACAATTTTAATTCTATAACAGCCACGGAGGTCTGGACACGCTTATGACACATATAATACGTACCTCTCGGAAAATCTACTGTTCGCGTTAAAAACCGCCAATAAAGCGTATTATGCGAAAGGAGTTAAATCTCTTCTCTTTTTTTTTTTTTATATAAACGCGTTGTTAATACACGCGAGACGAGTTCATTTCGTCTCGTAATCACTGACATTTCGTTCGTTAAGTATCGCCCGGAAACATAAAAAAAAAAAAAATTTATT
Source organism: Chaetogeoica ovagalla (assembly GCA_032441825.1). NCBI lineage: Eukaryota > Metazoa > Arthropoda > Insecta > Hemiptera > Aphididae > Chaetogeoica > Chaetogeoica ovagalla. The sequence goes on from CM063735.1 coordinate 5,040,840, forward strand.
TTTTATTTTTCGTTTGTTCGTTCGCGTTTCCAAAGTCCTTTCGAACTCTCAAAAAAATCGCGTATCACCACCGCGCGATGGTACGCACCCCGTCGAAACTCTGATTCCGCGTCGGCACCATGCACTATGCACTGATAACACAGCGGCAGCGTGTGTACGAAATCCGTGGGAGGGGTGAGGGGTTTTCTTTCGCCACCAAGACCCTGTCCCCCGTCCGCGGGCACAGGGATTTTGTGAGACGGGTCGGGGGCAGTGCCGGTGCTCTCCCGTCGTCGTCCCTCCGATTGTGGCGCGTGTACACCGAGAAAAACGCCGCCGCCGCCGTTAATCGGCTTAAATGAAACGTATTAATCGTTTTACCGCGGCGGCCGCCCCTCCGAGCGTTTTAAACGAATTAATATTTAATTTTCTACCCGTTGCCCCGCGCGAAAAAGGTCCCCCCCCCCCGCGTATCCGGCGGCGACGACCGGCTCTCCTCGCGCGTCGTATCGATCACCACCGCGGCCGCGGGTTGTGTCGCGCGCGCGTTGTGCGCGTTTCACCACGAGGTGGCTACGACAAAACCGCACCGCGTACACCCGTGGGAGGACGACCACTACGGCGTTGTCGTTGTCGTTTTCATTGAATTCCGACGCCGAACGGCGACGACACGGTTTCCCGTATCAGTCAGTGGCCCCCCCTCCTCCCACGCACGGCGTTCCCGTGGAGGATTTCCTTTTTCGGAAATCGAACGAAATTCCGATTCGTCCGCGCGGTACGGAACGCGTCTCGTTCCACTAGCTGCGGCTGTCGAATAAATAACGGTAATGCAGGACGTGCGTGAATTTGGCCCCCCCCCCAATTTTTCTGATGAAACTATGAGGTTGCAAAAAGTTGCAAATTAGTCGCAAAATATTGGCACCGGTTTGGAGTCGATCGGACAAAGTGGGGGGGGGCAACTTCACGCACGTTAATGTAGGACCGGGATTTCGACGCGTAATTCAATCGTTTTCCAGAGATCACTAAAGCCCGTTTTGCTCGTAATCGTACAAACCGCGACGAGACAAAATATCCTATCGATATAACATAATATATTATCATCGAGAACGCGGTAGAATTCACACCGAACCGGCGAGTTCCGCGAACGATAAGACACTACGGACAAGGCGCGACGCGACGTTCGAGCAAAGAACGTTTTGTCGGGGTCCGTCGGCGCTTGTCGCGGTCGCATACGCGAATCGGACGTGATTTCTGTCGTGTTGCACCCAGCGGTTTCCGACAATTTTTCGCGATTGTTGGTTTCGTAAATTTTTTCCGAGACCGTTTCGGGAAACGGTTTCGGATACGGAGAATTCGGAATTTTATTTCAAGATTTCTATATCGACGAATTAAAATATGTACATATTATAGTTATTATCGGACAATTCAGTGTTGTAGGTAGTGACGATTTCGTTTTCCGGCGAATTCAAAGAGCCGATGACGTCTGTTACTGTGGGCCGTGCGTAAAACGTTTTTTTTGCTATTCCTTCAGATTTATATTATTTGTACCGAAAAATAAACGAACTCTCAGAGCGCGTCGTTTTGCAGAACGTTTTGAGCGCGGAAATCGTTTGACGGGCATTCCGTCGAGTGTTACTTTCCCGGTTTCGACATTGTGCGGAAAAGCGGGTGTTTAGAAAAAAGAGAAATTAATTCAATCTACGTGCGGTACACGTTATACATTCAACGTTTTATCATCGGACGATACGTAGAGAAAACGAATGTAAAAGCGAGTCTCATGGAGGGGAGGGGAGGGGTTCTCATCGTTTTCGATAAGACGAAAAATTCATAACCGTGTTTTGCGTGATTACGAATACCTATTATAACAAGTGATAACCTGTGATCAACACGTCTAAATTCGGATTCTGACATTTTCGTGCCGCGTCATTCATTCGTTTAGCACTTTGGTGTTTATTTAATCGTGATGAATACCCCCCTCTCCCCACATCAAATATTGTGACGCCGAGGTTTCTAAACGTTACCCTAAACTCTGTTCATTACGAATAACGATCGTCGAAATTCACAACATAAAGTACGTTATTTACCGAGCTTATTTAGTATGAAGAGTCGCGCGTTCATCCGCGCATTGAATTCATATTCGTAAATTTGATATATTTACGCGTCCGGTATGAACGAAAATCGCGGTTATTTTTTCTCACTTATCGAGAACGAGGAGAACTGACCGGAGCCCGTAAAAGCTGCACGGGGTGAAATCCGCAGCTTTGACGACGGAACGGGTTTGGGGGGGGAGGGGGAGGCAGCAGCAGTGAGGGCGTCGGCGAGAGTTTGAGGGGCGGCGGCGGGGAGGGAAAAAAATTATAAAAATCTCGCTCGGGGCCGACGACGGGCAATCCATTTCGCGCGTAAATATGACGACGGGCGGCGCACAACGCGCGTTACACGCCGAAAGTTTTTATTTTTTGCTTTTTGTTTTAACGATGACTCATCATCTAATCGTCCCTTTTACAACCGCCGTTCCATCATTAGAGCTCATCCATCTTTCGAGGGCCTAACACTCCTCTTTTCTCTTTTTTTTTTTTTCCATTTTACGCTTTTTTCCTTTTTCCTTTTTTTCTTGCTCCGCGTACCCGTCCGCGGTAGTTTTCCGACCGACCGACCGGCGGCGGCGGCGGCCGTCACTCACACTGCAGTCGCGGTTTCTCGCGATTACACTCGCGCGCGCGGCGTAGAAAAGGTCGACACGAGGATTGCGGGAGGGGAAAAAAAGGGCACTTTTCCGCGGCAAAAAACGAACAAAAAGTCTTCGCGCGCGGCCGTTAGGAAGAAGAAAAACCCGTAAAAGGAATAATAACGGAGGGATGGGCGGGGGGCGGGCGGTTGCGCGGTGTATGATGTGATGTGTGTAAAATATCACTTCATAAGGATGCGAACGTGTCCTAATGTGATTACATTGCGCGCAGCAACAAATTCCGATACGATTCCGGTGTAGAAAGCAAATTAAACGATATGCGCGCGCGCGCAGCTGCGAATTCGCATCGGTGCGCGCACACACACACAGTATCCGGTCGGCACGTCATCCGCGAAGACCGCAGACAGGGACGTTATACTTCGCGGTAAAACTTCTTCCGCCGCGATATATAATTGAATTTCCTTGTACGGAACAACGTTGCACCGCGATCCCCGCGCCGATTACCGCGAACTCCGCGCGTAGCGAACGCTCCGTCGGGTCTACCGGAGTTCACGTGTCCCCTTTAAGAAGTTATATACACCACATTATATCGTTAGTTAACTTTATTTCATATTGTGTAATGTGCGCGGTGCGGCTTTTTCAAATTACACACACACACTGCAGTGGCACAAACACAAGGTTACATACAACACCCCCCCCTCCTCGAATTTTTATGATTTTTCATTAATTTCAGAAATGATTAAATATAACGTCTAACGGTTTAGATATTGAAAAAAATAAATAAATAAATATTTTGTCTCGTATTCGGAAAGAGTTAAAATAATTTTATTTAATGTTACGTTATATCAACCGATAAGTAAAAATATTTTATTAGCGATAAATCGCGAAATTCGAACTCGCTCTATACGAGTCACGATAATTATATTTCGCTTTGGTATCTGCGGAAAACACTTTGAATACAGTCCATCCACTTCGGTTCCGGATAAATATCCATTTTATATGTTAGGTTATTTATAATTATAACACCTCCCTCCTCCTCCTCCTCCAATAAAGAAAAAAAATTAATCGATACCTATCGAACAATTTATGAATTTCTAATTTTAACCTACTACGGATTTTAGCGCCTAGATTTGTTCTAAAAGGGATTTCGTACACGCATCCCCGATCCGTCTTCTACAGTACGACTCCGAACACAACAATCGATATCGTTCTGAATAATATTCGATGGCGTTTAATAAGGCGTTTAAAAACCGTAGCGTACTTTTGACAAATTATACGACTCTCCGAATGTTTTGAACAATACATTATTTAACGGCAAACGAAAAATATTCAAATAGGCGAGCGAGCCGCGGATGTCGCGAATGATGCTCGAACGAATCGCGTGGACGGAGATCGTCGGTGTTTCGTTATATACCAACAACGAATTTGAGAAAACGATTCTGAGCGACGTTGTATGTTGTATCATCGAATGATCACTGGAAATTATCGTTTTTTAAACGTGACGCTTCGAGCGTTTAAAAGAAAATTCCCCCGAATATCGTCCATTGACGATACGTTGCGTCGAATATTGTTTGTGACTATAACAATTTCTTATCAGTTCACTATGACTGCAGCGTCTGTGGTGTGTCGTGAAAAACTTGAAAACCGCACTGTAATAAAAGTGTTCGTACGGTTGAAAAAACGCTAAACCACCGGCCCGAATGTTCAATGAGCTCTATGAAGTGTTTACCGGGGTGTGCGGAAAATGTCGTTTTTCCGCCGAGAAACGGTGCACCGTTCGAGAATGATGATCGTACGAACGATTACTATGACGCCCGGGGTAGACGCCGTCTGACAACGTGGTTGACGGCGTCGCGTCTCGCGTGAATGCGTTGATTCGATTGAAACGGCGAACGACTTTTGACGGAATTTCGGTAGACGGAGCGGGAATTCGTGTTGGCAGTGTTCGAAGGAATCGTCACGGGACGCGTTGAGTGTCTGACAATTTACGTCAAATTGATTTTGCACCGTGCGACGCGACTCCGAAGTGAGGAAAAAAGTAATATATCCTACTGACATCGTCCGTCCCGGTTACGGCCCAAAAGCATTGTCACCGTGTGTTTGTCTTTGCGCGTCTTTGCGCTCGTGAAAACCACATTGGTCGACGGACCGATGCCAATACGGACTGACTATAGAGCTATTGGCGTACCGTAACGGAACGGGAGTACACCGAACTCTATGAAATCGTCTCTAAATCCGTAAAGCCGTTTGAGGACGAGCGAGAAAACCTTTGGGGGAGCTGATAATGATGTGGAAAAAAATCGTTTTTCAGTCGCGTTGGAAACAAAAAACCCCCCGACGTAAACGTGCACACGTGTGTTCATCTCACCAATACGATCGCTCCCGTATATATATATATATATACAATTTAATAAATCTGTCCGTTTTTGCGGTTAGGTTAGGATAGGAGTGAACCGACGGACGGCAGACCATCGAGAGAAGACCGATCGAAACGACTCTACCGGAACGGATGACGTGTGTATTATTGCGGTGCTGTTGCATTAATGTATTAATTCTCTCGGTATAAATAATACATCGAATACGTTTCGGTTGGAGACGGGTCTGAAAAATAAAAAAATTATATTATTATGTTCCCCGTGAAACGCAGTTGGCAGGCGTGTCATGGATGAACTCCTTTTACCGATTGGCCAAAAATAAATAAATATAAAATTTGAGTGGCCGCAGGGTGTGGAGCAGATGTCGTTTAAGTGAAATATACTCGGAATGAAGATTTTAGAGATTTGTTATTGCTATAAATAATTTAAAAGCGATGCTATAATAATCATTTGCATTCGATAAACCCGTTCTGAATCTCGACGTATTATTAATAATAATAATAATAATATACTATCTATACCAGTACATTATTTACGAATATAACCTTACAGCACATCGTTATAATCATTTAAGTCACGTATATTCGGTAAAAAAAATTCACGGCTGTATGAGTTTTGAACAAACGTAATTTTCTACAAAGAATACGCTTTGTCGTCGAGAAATTTTAAACGTTTATTAATAATAGAAATATTGCGTGACAAACGGTTTTCAAGATTTTTTTTTTTGTAATAATATTATATATACGAGTACAGTTGAAGTAACGTCCGTTGTTGAATTTCGTGTTTTTCGTATAATTATTAAATTAAATACAAATACGTATCGGAAATTTTCACAAAAATTTATATTAAACGTTCGATGAAAAAAGCATAATTTAATAACGTTGTACGGTACGCGTTATAATATAGGCAACAATTGAATTTATTGGAAAATTCTTCTGTCGTCCCGAAGCGCAAAAAAGACGCATATTTCTATGGAGGAATTTTCGATTTTCGGATAAAACACACACAAAAAAAAAAAAAAACCGTATACCTAAAATGTCGTTAATAAATATTAATTATATAAAAAAAAAAAAATATCGAATTCATTAAAAATTTCCAATAAAACGTGCGCGTAACGCGTTAAAATTATATTATATTATATTTTATGTTTAATAAATCCGCCGTACGTGTACAGTACGTTTTCATCATTTGAATGTGTTAAAGATCGGACATTTTTCTCCGAATGCTATTGAACGTACGATGAGATATTGTTTAAACCTTCTGTAAAAAAAAAAAAATAATAACCGTTTTATTCGTACAAAAAAAAAACCAAGTTTTTTTTTTTTTTTTATACACACATTTTCGATTTTTACGCATAATAATAATAATATTATTATTTTCGTATTTTTTTTTCTACGTACGAGTACGGCAGACGCAGGCTCCTGTCTATGATATATATAATACGCCATTATAAGACTATCTATACGCGTTCTACTTCATTTCGTACATCGACGCTATTAGTGCCCGCCGTAGTACCGCCAAATTCTTGAAAAGATAACACGAACAAAGTGTAGAACACGCACAATTCCTTTTATCTTCCCCCGCTCGCTATTCAACACAGTGATTTACATTTTTCCCGTTTAACTTCATAAATATATTACAAATTGGAAAATAAAAATTAATTAAACGTTCAATTTTAATGAACGTTACGAGCAATGTACTTTAATTTGTTATTTTTTTGATATACTCGTATATAGATTTCATCAGAGTTTTCGTAATAAACCCTCGGATACAGTAACCCGTGCTATATAAAACGTGACGCGGTTGTAAAATTTTAATTTTTACTACTTTGTGTACGCTATTTTTCTCTCTCCGATTTATAGTGGCTTAACTCAAATTATAAACGTGTTTATAAAATTTTTCACTCGTAATCTACTTTAATTTTGAACAATATTTTTTTTTTTTTATCAAAATCAAGTTATACGACGTATATTAAATTTCATTGAAACAAATTATACGCGTATAATTTAATATAAAAAAAGGCGATATTTATAGAAGAAAAATAAAAAAACAAATATACATTCGTATAAGAGTATTATATACGTACACGTGGCACGTGCAGCGGCTCCTAGAACGTAGAAATAAATGATTTTCATTAATTTTATAAATATATTCGTATCACCGTCGAAACGATCACCACATGTTTTTCGCCACAACTTTACACGAACGCATGTTGTCTGAATTATATTTTGACAGTTTAATACTTTGAAGCGTACGTAAAAAAAAGAAGAAAAAAACGTATAGAAATAAATAACAGTTCAGTATAAATCAAATTTAAGAAACGTTCACGTCGCGCGAAATTTCAAATGTGTTTTGATTTACGATTGTAATAATATAAGACCTAAATAATATACAATATAAAATAGAATAATATAGTGGAAATTATATGGTGAATTATAACGATTTATCGAGTTTTTTTTTATTATATTACTTTATAAGAAATAAATTCGAACGTTTAAACTCCACCGCGAATACAGCTTGCATAATATAGACATATATATATAATATAATTTTGTGCGTATTCGTTAATGTATGTTAAACTAACCGTTTAAACTGTTTTTTTTAAGAAAAAAAAACTTTACAAAAATTGCGAAATCGGCGATTTTACACATTTATTATCGCACTATCCGGCCCTAGTGGACAGCTACAGATTCTGTTTTATCAAAATTGTGAATTATTTTAACCGTAATAATTTTAAACATTAAAATCTAATAATATTAATATTATTTAGGACGGCTCGAACTTGCGCGTTTACTTTTCGAGTATTGCGTAGTGTTTAAAATTTGACAGCGTTAGAATTTTTCTCGTCGTTATTATTATTATTATTATTATTATATAATTTAATTTCCTGTTCGCCTTATTTTTTATTATTGTTTAACAAATTATTGTAATTGTCGAGGTGTAAAAACCAGTCGTTATACTCCTAATAATAACGTAAAAAAAAAAAAAAAGAATTACGTTGACAGTGTGATTGAAGACGGTTAATGTATTTATAATTTATGTAAGTATTATATTATTTTTTCTTTTACATAAAAAAAAAAATCGATACTTTCTCGGATTGAATACGAGTTCTGTTTCCGGCGTTAAAAATAACGTTTAAATATAAGACGAACGAGAAACGCGTACCGATTGTAATATGTAAATAAACGTATTTACTATAAGTTTCCTAAATCGCGAGCGAAATAATTGTAGTAATTTGGACTCTATGCGAAACGTATTAATATACAACACGAATAATAACGACGATGAAGCTTTAACGAACCCCATATAATAATAATAATAAAAATAAAAATAAATAATATCTACGTGAATATTATATTATAATCTATACGACGAGCTTATATATATATATAAGTATAATATTTTAGTTTTAAATTAAAATCATCTCGACGTACATTTTATCTCGTTGAAAATTTAAGTCTTGTAATTTATCGTTAAACTTTTGATTGGGGAGGGGGGTGTAATTAAAAAAACAATAATAATAATTAATTCTCGCAATTAATATGTACAATATATGTATATGAGCGAGGAATGGCGAGATAACGGAATTATCATCGTTTTCGCCAAATCCGAAAATAATATATCACAGTTTGTTCTCGAAAATACCATTATAATTTTTTTTTTTTTTTCAAGCAAGTCGAACGATTTTGTTTTTGTTTCTCGTTTCGTTTCGTTTATTTTGTTTTGAAATTGATTACGTATTTCTGGAACGACGTAAATAAATAAGCTATTAAATTATATTATATTATATAGATAGACAGATACATTGGCGTTTAACGTCCAGCGTTGGCATTATTCCAGAATAAAGGGACATTAATTAATTCGAAAACAATAAATTAGAACGCGCGTCGATAAACACGTTTTTTTTCGTTTTTGAATTGCTCGTCGCGTTATTATTCGTTACTAATTGATTTATTCGATTAATCGGCTTAAAATAAAAATAAGAGAGTGAGAGAGAGATTTTTTTATTTTTTTACAATTACTAGATAGGGAAAAAAAAGCTTTTCGGCGTAATCCGCGCACGCACGGGTCCGATTACTTATTATGACATCAGCTTGGACGCGATTAAATTACGATATATATATATATTCACGATAATGGCTTATTTTATAAATCATAAAGGGAATAAACACTGTATATTTCGTCGTTATAGGGCGAAAGATGTCTATACTTTCAACAATCCACCGCTATTGACGTGTATTGATCGCGTTTATTCCAACACGCTCTCGAATTCATTTCACCCGCTATGAGAATCAAAAATTTTCTAACGCTTCCCCAAAAAAAAAAAAATTATTTTAACTCATCGTCCGTTGCGCGGCGTCAATACAATTATTTCAATATTCAAACGTTTCCTATTTCCGAGGTCGAACTTGCGTATTTGAACGAGAACAATTAAGACTTAACAATATAAGTATTCCTGTCAAAATCGAAACGAAGTTTTGAAATTAAAATTGTAACCAATTATCTGACGCGAAGGACGAACCCTATGCACTTTAACTGATGTCCGTTAATATTAACATAATCTGAAATACATAGAAACAAGCGGTTTCTCTTTTTAATTAGCGCATTGTTGCTACAACAAACGCTGAATCCACGTTTAGGCACAAATACGACGATGACGAACGCTCGTTATAAGAAATCGTTGAATACGTTGAATCGTCGTAGTAGATTCAGTTTCAGTTTTAATTTGAAATAATAGAGGTGTGGGCGCGATTTTTTCGATTGATATCTTCAATGAATTATCGTCCCTTAGACCAAACCAACGTGAGTGACAATTTCGTTGAACCATCTACATTGACCCTCTTGAAGGCCAGACCAAAGCCCACAACGGAGTTTAAAAAAATACCAGCTTATCCAATCGGACGCGCCATTCAAATAACATAAATATTTCTCCGTAATAAATTAATTAACGCGCGATACCGATGTAATTTTTAATTTTTATAAATATGTGTTAATTTTCATTGTTCAAAAACAAACACCCGAAATAAAACGCGTATCGGCGGAGGCGATGTAATAAATGCACGTATTTTTATTTTTTTTTTATTATTCTTGTTGTTGTTGTTGTTGTTGTTACGTTATTATAAATCGAAAGAATTTCGTTATTTAAAACCTGCAATGTTGTATATATATATATATGACGAATAAGCGTACGATATTTATACATAATATTAATATAATCGATAAATGTTTTACCATATTTCTCGAATAATTTTAATAATGACGTCTATTGTTATTATACAATAAGAATTCTCTGAGGACGTCGAGATATATATATATAAAAAAATATACGTATAAAGTATTGTTCGAAGTTTGTGCTATCGTGCGAATTAAATACAACTTAAATTGATTTATTTTTAATAAAAACAACGCTATGATTCTGGTCGTTATCCGGTAATAGTTTAAAATCGGCGTACGAAATTTAATTATGAAAAAAAAGCGTATTTCAACGTTTTCTTGTATTTCTCCTAATTTCGTCCGTTCGGAGTTTGTGTTCTGTGACATTCGTCTTTGCGCCGCGGTAGTCGACGTACACGAGACGCGTAATTCGCGACTTGTGAGTTTCATAAAAGAAAATACGATTATACAATTTGTCAACAGTTACCAAAGACGGTTTAAAACTAGTTTCACCAGTTTTTGGAATGACGTATACTTTTCGGTTTCGTTTGCGCATCAACTGAAATTCATAAACGATAATTTGCGCGAAAAGCCGAATATTGCGTATGAGGTGAATTGTTTTTCAAACGGTTCAAATGCTAAGTCAATATTATTAAATTTCGTATCGTTTATGAAACAGAAATAGGGAGAGAGAGAAAAGCTAAAATTACAGTGATCCTCCGGCCATATATAGTTGTGTTAAATAAAAACCGCCGTCCCCGTGCTCGTAACTATCGTCAAACCTCAAAATAATATATACTCGAGTACGTAAATAGGAATATTATAAAACGCTTTTTTCAGAGTTAACGACCGTGCGGGTAGACGAATATTTTAATGAAATTCGGTTTTCGGATACCGCGGACTTATCCGTCGAGCACACGCGTACACACCCCGGATCCTGGTACAGACGAAATCATCGACCCCTGTTTCGTATAATGAGATAAATTCGCCGCACCCTCCGTCAGATACTTCCATCTGTTGACGCGACTGCAGAGAGCGAGCGAGAGAGGGCGAACGAAAATGAGTTCCCAAATCCGTATAAAACGCACTTCTCGCGTCTCAATCCGTACGAATTGTGCGTATAGGTGTGTGTGTGTGGGCGCGCGCATTACGCAGTATTCGCACGAGGACGATTCGAATGAGTTTATTCCGTGAGATGGCCGTTTTATTAAATGAATTGCAATTTTTCGCTGAAACGTATCCCACGGGATAGTTTTCATTTATTTGCTGTTTTTATATATCAAACTCGTCTCTCTCTTTCTCGTTTTACCCACAAAAAACGATACGTGACCCGCGCGCGCTCGTCGTTCTGTCAGTCAATGCAGAGAGAAAACGATTGAAGGGCGATGTTTTTTTTCTCTCCTTCTCGTTTTCCATTAGTTTTATTAAATTGAATCACTTAGACGAGACACGTATTATCCGCGTGCGATACACAGTCGTCGCGACCAGGGAAATGTAAAATAACCGCGGATTGGGAGGGAAAATATCCGAAAATCCGCCGAGCACAAACCGTGTAGTAGTACGACTGTTGCAGATCGGGTTTCGATTTATTATACCGATGCGAACATGCGGAGACTGGTGGCGGCGGCCGTTACGTTTCCAACGCCTTCGCGGTGGTGGGCTCGCGTGACAGTTTCGCGACGGATAAGACGCAATGATGACTCGATTTCGGTGCTCTTGTATTCGTTTTTTTTTCCTACTCATCCGCCGTACGAAGCGCGCGCGCTGACGAAGAATAATCTCCCACAGTCCTCCTCCTTTCCGAAATATCGAAAAAAAAAAAAAAAAATCCATTTTCACGTTGCATAACGAACTCGCTGCCCCGACCGTTTCCGAGTTCCGAAAAAAAAAATTTGATTCGCGAAAAAAAAGAAAAAGAAACGTAAATAATTTCCGCGAAAACCCGACGGCGGGCGAGAGATAATTTTTTTTTTTTTGTATTATACGAAGGGATACGAAGGGGTTGGCGCGCAGTTGTCGGCGGCATTCTGTAGCAGAGCCCCGCCACGACGCCGTGCAGATACCGGCGGGGCGGGGGAGGGATCCATTGTCCCGTGGTCGCGTATACCATTACGTTAATTAAAAAAAAAAAAAAAAAAAAAACCGCCCTTACAGGATCGTCTCTTTATACCGTGTTCGTAGTGCTATTATTATTATTATTATTACATTATAATATGACGCCCCGCAGTGACGGGTCTGTAGGGACGGAATAAGGGATTTTCAGGAGGTCACGTCGCTGCTGACCCGAAGTCTCGGATTTTCAAGTCCGTTCGGACTTGGTTGAAAACGGGTGGCGGGAAAAAAAAACCACGAGGGATTACAAAGAAGAAAAGAAATTCGTTATGAATCGAATTGTCCACTCGCGTATTAAACGCCTCCCCTACGCTGTCCCGCGAGTGCTGGTGGAAAGCAGTTTGATAAAATCGCGTCGTACGGTGGATGAAAAACAGAATGAACAACTCGTCAAAGTCGACAACGTTCGAGAAAAAACTAAGAATTAATTTTCACAGGCGATTATAATTTTAGAAGAATATAAAATAACGAGAAATTCCCTTTTGGCAACGTCCGACGCTCCACAGTTCTGCTAACGCGTCAAACGTCCGTTATCGTCGTAATGCCCGGGAAACAAGCGACGCTCTTTACTTTTCACTTGGAAAATTAATCGATTTGATCGATTGTTGTTTCCCTCCCCACCCCCTTCCCGTATAATTTCTCTGAATCCGTTTTCTCCAAGTGGAAATGACTTTTTCTGCGCCCAAATCTTCTTCTTTTTTTTTTTTATACTTCCTATCGTTTTGACACCGACACTGAGTGTATTGAATTCAACGCGCGCGCGAGCGCAATTGAACAAACCGATGATCGCATATTTATTTTCGACGAATTCAAAAAAAAAAAAAAAAACGTGTAAGATTACTACTGTTAATGTGTCAAAGAAAACACGTATTTCTCCTACTCGTTTCACTGAATGAACATTTGTCGTGTGCAAAATGGACAGCTTTTCCACCACTCAAGACACAATACGTCTGCCACATTATTTTTGAGAGCAACCGTTTTCAAAAGGAAAGACATTGCGTATTACGACTAGAATTATACCGTGCGTATTGTTGTTACAACGATGTAGTTTTTTCTTTTTTTAAGACTTTGAACGAAGATTTCTTTTCGTTTTATCTTTGAACACTTCTTCGTGTAACAGGAGTTTTTATTTATTTTCTCCGCAGTTTCTCGGAGCGTAATTAAAAACAACTTAAAAACCGGAGGAAAATTGTCGACATATTCGTTTTGGACACGTTTTTTTTTTAAATTTAATATCTCAACATTGTGTACACTGTTATAGAAATATAAACAATATTTTTTTTTCAAATTACAAAAAAAAAAAAGAAGAAAATTACAATAAAACTTCTGACCGTTAGTGCTATCCACTATTGGATCGTCATCCACCAACAGTACATTACGCTGTACTTTTTGTTTTTAATTTCCTAATTTTTTTCCCATAGAGGGTTGCAAGTTTCCGACCCGATGGGAAGGCGTGTGGTTCCAGTCCGGCATCAGACAGTCGATCGTCGTGCAAGCCAATCGGTTCAGCATCAAAGGCAAATGTGTGGACTCGGACGGCGACAAATTTCTCCTATCCGACGAGTAAGTAACAAACGCGTAGTAATAATATTATAAACGATTTAGAAACCGTAACAAAAATCGAACTAAAAACATATTCGTATTCACATAAAACTAATTCGTATTCATATATCAATAGTAATACGTTTATCGGATTTATTCGATAAAATATTTATAAATCGTATATAATATTCGATAATCGTATACATCGGCGCGTATTTGTGAATTAGCGCGTAAGACGCAATAGTACAATGAACACCGTCTAATAGTAATTCACAAAAATTTCCTTTGAAAACTCAAAAATTACCTAAAAAAAAAAAAAAATTGTCTACGATGAAATTGAGTAAATATATTTAAAAAAAAAAAAAAATTGTAAAATGTAACGATTTCTATACGCTGAAATCAAGGGAGCGTGAAACGAGTATTTAGAGCTATCTAATGCGTTGTAGAATCGGAATGGATATTGAATTAAGTCGTCTTTAATACCGTTGAACAGTAAAAATGTGTCCGGACAATTTTCCGACGGTTTGTACGGGGATATTTATAATTGAATCGATGATTGCGAAAACGACACGAGTCACATTTTTTGTGAAATTTAGATATTAGCAAAAACACATGCTGGTCATCTGTTTTTATGTGTTGAGAGAAAAACTTTTATGTATAATCAGTGCGTAATATATTTCTACAAGTCAAGTATTCATTTTTTAAATAAGAATTTTTTTCAGAATTATTTAAATTATACACTTTTTATCAATTATCCAAAAGTTTTAAAAAATTGACTCATGTCGTTTCTGCAATCATCGATTCATATAATTGTGCGCACGACCAGCATTCCCACAGTGGACATACATCCCTGTACGTACTTTTACAACGGGAATTTGTTTTTTGTTTAAACTAATTTTGACGTAATGTTGCGAACGTTATTTACGAAAACCGGATGGCTTATCCGCGTTATTTTTTATAACGTACACACCTTCGCACGCTGTCGAACGAAAAACACAATAACATCACAACGTCTGCAGTATTGCGACGCGTACAGTGCAATGTAGGCCACAGCGGAGTCCAAATGAATAATATTACTGTTATTGGTATACGTGTAAAAATGAATTATCGCGTACGTCGCCGTAACACGAAATACAAAGCGATCGAAACGATAAAAGCAAAAAGAAAAGAATTAACGGCGCGAAATACCCACCCAACGCTCTCGTAACGTGCGTCAGCCGGGATTATTTATTAGCGAGGGGCTTTTTTATGCTGAGTTCTACGATAAGCAGTACTCGGTAAAAAATTTAACGTAACGCATTATATATAATTTAGTTTAACATAGAAAATATAATACGAGGAACGAGAGTTAAGTCGATAACCGACGCGAATGCAATAAAATGTCTAAAGCCTAAGTATTGACGATCGAATGGTTTTATATATATGCATGACACTGTCGTGAAAGTGACTGCGTAGCTAAGAATATTGGGGTAAAACAAATTAATCGCCGCCACTGCTCATAACGAGACGATATATCCGTCGTTTTCAACGTGATTATTACAATAATATTACGATGTTAAATTATTAAATAATATCATACGAAATGCCCCCCACACGGTGTGTTTATAGCGAGAAATCATTCGGCGAAATTCGAAAACTGTTCATTTTTTTTTTTTTTTTTTCGAACACCGTGTACCACTCGTATTATCCGTTTTGTTTATATTGTAAAGAAATGCGTTTTTTTTTCAACGCGCGTTAAAAAGTCTATTATTAATTTCGGGGGTTAGGGTTAGAGATTAGAGGTTAAAAAAATCGATTGAGATATTTTTGTGCAAGAGAGAAGGGGGGTTTTTTTTTTATTTGGTTTTGTTTTGCGCTGAATAACAGTTGCGGACAAATAACGATTCCGCCCGTAATAATCTCCTCGCGCGCTCGACGTTTCGAATAATCCGGTGAAATTCGTAACACCGAAATGCACTAAACAGAAAGAAAAAAAAATCGATAGAAAAATGTGACCGTCGTCGTCGTCGGCGGTTTCTCGCGCGTTTTAATCGGAATGAATAATTTATCATTTATTGTGCGGACGCTGCTCTATAATGATTTCTTGTTCGCGCGACCATTTGTACGCAATACGAAGTCCGCGTTCTTCTCGGTAACCGTTTCATTTTCTAATAGCGAATAATTATCGATTCTCGAAAACGATTCCAATGGATTATCAAAGTAAAATGAAAAAAAAAAAACAAAATTCTCCGTCGTAGAGAAAATATATCTGGGTTTCAATACAGTGACATGCGATAAAACGAAATAATTACAACGTAATTACGTCGATGTGGAAAAAAATAACGTTTATCTCTTCGCGGTGTCGACGGGATCAAACGAAAAAAAAAATAATATTGAAACAATATTATACAGATTTGTGCCGAAACGACGAAATAAATGGTTTAAGGCGAATAATAAAAATAGACCAAACGTCATAAACGCGCGACAACTACTTTCGAAAATGTTAATTTATTTATTTCTCTTGCGCGTCCATTCACAAATAACGCGCGTGTTCAATACGTTACCGGTGAATTACCTATAAAATTCCTGTGATTTTTTTTTTCTTTTCAACATAGAATTCAAACGTGTCGAATGAATTATGAAGTTTTTATGTGTTCAATGAAAACACGTTTGTTATTGCGATTTGTTTCCAAATATTATTCGATTGTATCTCACTTATTCATTTCAACGTACACAATTGATCGAGATATTTTACAATGGGGAAAAAAATATCATTTTTCAAACACATATGTAAGTTTTTTCGTTTCGACTTACGCGACAAAACGTCGTGCAATTCCCGTGGAATTTCGCGCTGCTGTTGTCCGTATAACAAACGATTATTTCAATCGTCGGAAATTATTTGTCAATCGTTATTACATTTTTTTTTTTTTTTTTTGTCCGCATTTTGTGAATATACGAGACGTTGTTACAGGCCACCCACCCTGTTAACGATATGATTATAATATCCGTCGAACGTCATTTGAAATAATAATAAAATACGAAGGACGTAAACATTTTTTATTATTTTTACGACAACAGATAACTAACGTTTCCATCGTCTCGATTTACGATATCTGGAAATGTTTTTCGAATTTTCACGTGGAGAAAAAAAACTTCTTTATATAAACACTTGTAAGTGTGAAAAATACACTTTCAAAAACATATATCGATTTCACACATTTTTTTCCTACTCGAGAAAGTATAATTTTTCAGCTCTTTGGCGTTTCATATATTTCTCTTTTCACGCCAGTTACAGTTATCGTACAATAATATTTTATATAATAAATATACGAATTATATATAGGTAGCTACGCGTTAAAACACTGTTAAAAAATGTTTTATAAATATATATATATATATCACGAGTGACACATAACTATACGTTTTATTGTTGTTCGAACAGAACGCTCGCTTATATTATTCTCCCTTGAAACAACTCGACGACGATTCTATATACATAATAATATCGTTATTGTTATACGCGGTAATATATGTGCATAATATAATATATATAAAAAAATCGTCTGCTGCTCGTCGTCATCGTCGTGGTCGTCGTCCAGCATCGAGTACGGCGGTCCGTATTATTTTATTTTTTTTAATTTTCCGTTTTGTTTTACGGTATAATAAATACAAACGGAAAATTTATACATATTTAAATCTACCCATTATTTCGGTGTTTTCACAACAGGATTTTTTTTTTTTTTTACCTTATTTTACGTTTAAAATAAAAAAAAAAAAGTATATATATTATTTTTTGCTCGCCATTATAAAATTATACGCGCGACGGGTGTACGGGAAACGCGCATACGCGCGTCGGAAACGGCTTATGAAACGAAATCGACCGGATTCGCGTTTTGTAATAATAATAATAATAATAATAATAATAATAATAATAATAATAATAATAATAATAATAATAATAATAATAATAATAATAATAATAATAATAATAATAATAATAATAATAATAATAATAATAATAATAATAATAATAATAATAATAATAATAATAATAATAATAATAATAATAATAATAATAATAATAATAATAATAAATATAAACGATATTTCATTGCGTCCTCATCCCTTTCGGTTTTATATTATCACGTAAAACACTCGTTTTTATTTGGCGATATGAAAATCGAATATCGATGCTTCGAAAATAACAGAAATAAATCACGTATTATTATTATAAAAAAAAAAAAAATTATATCGTATTTCTTTTATTATAATATGGAAAATTTCGATTTTGTCGGTAAATTATCATTTTTTTTTTACATAGAAAATCGAATAAAATGTCTCGTTAACTTATTATTGATTCGACGTAATAATTGTACATTTATTGGACCGTGTGTGTGGTAAACATTTAACAATAATAATAATAATAAAATAAACTTAATCGACGGCTTCGTATAAACGTTTCTAACAAAGATAAGTAATTGATCTTACTATTTCTAAATATTCCATTATTATTTAGTGTACGTCGGGACCGTTTCTACTATTTATCTATTGTATGACGTGTACACGAAATTATATTTGCTTCAATCACAATAATCAAATCTATAAAATGCAGTGGAAACATACATTTTCGATGAAAATTCGACAAAACTTTCTGGTCTATTATAATAATACAACAAGTTAATAAAATTTTTTTCCTCCGTCCATCTAAAGGGCAACTTACAAAAAAAAAATTATCACTTTACGCAGCGGAAAATGTCGTCATCCGAGTTTAGACGCAATTATTATCGGATTTCGATGAGAATATTTTCGAGGGCATCGCGTAGCTTTTTTCGGAAAACGTTGTCCGACAAACAGTCAAAGTTTATTGACATTTATCAAAAAAAAAAAAAAGAAAACTCTTAATTTAAACTACGGTAGATTATAACTAATCGAAATCACGGCGGGACTTCGATTTTTTAATCGTCACATATTCGAAGTCAAATTCGCATTCGTAGAGCTTACGAAAAATTTTCCACGTTTGTTTCGGGAAAATAAATATGGTTTGTGGATCTCATCATGTAGGACAGACAAAGAATTCGGCAAAATCGATTTGCTGATGTAAATGAGAGGTAAGGTAGGAAAATCGTCGACGCGCAACCCCACGGCCGGAGGCGCTTCGCGCAAACGTCTCGTTAAAGTCGCACTATAACAATTCAATGTGTACCGGCCTGAATTCGCATCGACTTATTCGACACGTGACTGAAACAAAGAAAAACGGACGAAAAGGCAGAGTTCGAAAGGCTTCCTTCGCCCGATACACTTTTTCATATATTCACGTGGTTTTTTTTTATCATCCTGAACTAAAGAAAAATCATTCAAAGTTTATGGCGAAATGGTGAACAAAACCGTATATCCATACAACATATTATAATAACGGTTTACGCGATTTATTCAAACGATTCAACGGCCAGAAATGATTTTATCTACTGAATATTTTAAAAAAAAATACGCATTATTTTCGCGATAAATCTCGACGTTATTGCGGCGTGTTTTGTATTATAATACAGTACGACGTGATATTGAACTCATTCCGGCCGGAGAGCGTCACGTGAAAGTTTAAAATGTATTTCGCTTTAATTGGATACTTACGACCGGTCGTATATTTTATAAGGACTATCACACGACCGTATCGGCCGTTTCTAACAGAACTCTCGTATACGTAAATGACGCAACAGACACGTCTCGTTTTTTATTTTATTACGAACAAGAAACCCGCGTGTCAAATTCTATTTGTTATAATATTATATCAGTACACAATATATAACAATATTTCGTTTTCTCTATCTCAGTTCGATAACACTGACTATATTACAATACGATTTCGTTTAAAACGTCGCAATTAGGAATAATCGCTAAATATTATTGTTACACAACGTACTACATTAAATTTTAAAAAGTACTTTACTTTGTATATTTTATAAATATGTTTGTGAATTTCGATTTCAAGTGAGTATAAAATTTACGCGAAAAATCAATACGGTTACTTGAGGTTTGGAACCGAACCAAAGTAATCCGGTTATATATTTTAATTGTATTATCTATAAAAAAATAATAACTGTTTTTTTTCTGTATAGTTCCATCGATGTTTTTAATTCATTCAAATCGTTAAAAATTTTTACTGAATCATACAAATATTTTTCAATTTGTGTATACCACAACGCGACAAAAACTGAGAAAATTCAAAACGTATAGATTTATGTAACTTTGAACTGTCTAATTTAAAATTTAAAATAAATTGTTTTGCCGAATATAAGAACAAATAAATTGAAACCGGTCAAGACACCGGTAATAACCGAAACCGAATTTTGAACATTTTCCCAGTTTATGAATCAGTGTGTCTAAAAGTGTACAGTTAATCTACGCCAATCATTAGGTTATTATGTTTATGCTATAAAGTTCATCATTTATGTATAAAAAGTGCGTAAATAAAACTTTACACAAGTCGTGTATAAGACCGCGACAGCCGTAACGTATGCGTCAACATAAAGGAAATAAAATTTTCGACATTTTAAAGAACGGTGTAAAGAAAAATTGTTTGGTCCATTATGTATAATGTCGCCTAAGGAACGTTTGGAAGAAAAAAAAATTAAGACCTATGCGGAATGTCAACTACATATACCTAGGTATAAGAACTGAAATACCGGAATGCTTTTGTGGGCCGTGAACGATGTAATCGAAATGATGGCAGAGGAGCAATTGAAATGTAGAACGAGACCAAAAGGCCACCACGGCCGAGGTGAAGAGACGAAGGGAATAAAGTTTGGTAGGAAAAAATGCAGCGATTGAATTAGCGACGGGAACGTTGAGAGAGGATTGCTTTTATAGTGGCTTCAGTCCTAAAAAGAATGTTGAGCTGAGAATGAACAAGAAACAGAAAATTGTGAGTTACGATAATTTTAGTTATGTAATTTCGACCGATATCGGTCTGTATAAGAACGTTATGAGGGCGAAAAAATGTCTATAATAGTATTTTGGAGAAGAAAAAAAAGAACCGTGTAGATATAACATTATTTACAGTCTACAGGATTACTGGGTACGTATCTTATCCGCTTGGAGAATCAATATTATAGAGTCCATATTATTGTCGTTACAGCAACAGCAGCAGCAGCAGCAGCGAAAATAATAAGGATTTGGCGTGAAACGTACTCATTAAATATTTGTCCAAAGTTTCGCGGAGAACCGACCCCTTTACGAAGCCCTCAGCCTGTATTAAAATATAATTTATGTGCGCATTGTATTCTCCGTAAACGTTGTTGTCATCGGAGGCGATGGAGTTTTCTTTATCTATTGACTTGTAGTAAGGGATTCAATGAACGCGTTCGCTGCTCCCTTTCGCATTAGACGAAATAATAACTTACACATTATATTACGCACCGTGGGTGTTCCGCTGAACACTGTTGACTTTCTCGAACTTTATACTGTTGTCATTACGGCATCTGAAATCCGATGAACGAAAACTCGTTCCGCCCAGTGCGGTATGATACAATGACTTGATGTTACGCGTATATACATTATTGTTATACGGTCTCGAGCCAATAAGTCCGATAATTTTGACCATCAGTCCATGTAGAGATATTGAAAGTGCAGTTTGGAGCGCTCTGGTTTTGAAATTCTCACTGTCGAAATTTCAATACCTTTACGAATCGTTCTGAAAAATAATATAATTATAATTTTAAATAATTTAAATCGTTACAGTTTCTTCTGAGTCAAAAAAAAAAATAGCAAAACAATTATGAACGTCGTATACGAGAACCGATGACTGTACGCTATAGAGGCGACAGCATTCTTCCAGGTTTCAACATGCAATCGCGTATTTATCGCAAATCATTTACATACGTTTAAAACACTTTTTTAGTTGCAAAAATGCACAATTCCTACCGAGTCAACGTTTTATGCTGTTTAAACAGTTACCATTCTCGGTGCACCACAAATTAACGCGCAAAAAACGCGTATTTTTTATTATAGATATTATCGAAGGTTATACTTTACAAGAATGTCCACCATATAGTATACGAATTTACATTTTTTTTTTTTTAATTTCAACAAAGGAAAGGATAACGAATCAACGTTCTTTTTTTTTTTTTGAAAAAAGATCTTAAAACCATGCGGACTCGCCTTAACCACGGAGTGAGATCCTATATGAGTTTGTGGGTACGGACGTAAGAGTAACTGGAAGTTCATCGAATAATCGTGTGTTTTCGAGAATATGGATTATAAAATACCCCGTCATCGTCCTACGGTATGGCGTTTCGTTGGTATAATCGGAAATATACGAGTTGGTGGTTTTTGGAAGATTTAATCATTCGGTTTTAAATGACGCGGGCCCGTCGAATCCCTCCCCCTTCCCGTATACCGTGTAAAATCTGTGGACGAGCGACTTAAAACTTTCGGCAAATATTCTATTGTGTTCGTTCGCGTGTTCAGTCTAATATACGTACGTGTCGTGTAACGAACAAACGTTTCGAATTTGCGCGCGGTGCTATTTCCTACACACGTGCACGTGTGTAATACGCGTTGTTGTAACATACGGGACTTTGTGCCGCGAGAAATTATACGATAATATAAAGTCGGGAGGGGCTGCGCGATAAAATCCAACTCTCGTGTTTTAAACGCGCCTTTAATACGATATAATAATAATATAATAACCCAATTTTAAGTACATGTTTACGGAGCTTAACGCGGCGACGGAAAAGTTTAAAGTCCGTGAAATATATTAGGTTTTATTAAGGGGAGAGCAAAAAAAAAAAAAAAAAATACTTAGGTAGATTGACGCTAAAAGGATTTTATGTTCATCGGAGCATTTATTTATGGAAAATTCTGTGCCTGCGCGCTTGTGTGTGTGCGTGTGTTATAAGACGAATCGCGGGTTCTACGGGCCGCGTATTATACGGCGTGTCAAGTGTGGAAAGCGATAATCGTAAAACGGCTTCGTCGTTTTCCGGTCTCCGTCAAGACCCTTCTTCAAACCCTAAACACCGCGCCGACTCATATCAACCGCATGTGAAAATCTATTTTTCGATATATTTCAAGACGGAATACGCTCGTTTCTATTACAAACGAAACTGATTTTGCGAAAAACATTTTCTAAATATATAATATCCACGATTTCCGTCCACCACTATTGTCCCTGCGGCTGCCGATGATTTCAAACGAAATAACTATAATATTGTGTAAACGCACGTATCGACTCGTATTATAGCGTTATACACACCCCGGCCGTGAAATCGTCCGGAACCGGTCAGCAACTCCGTTCTCGACATTTAAAAACAATACGTCCTGAAATTTCAAAAAAACCTGATTCCTGACAATGATCCACTAGATACGCAGGCAGAACGATGACGGGAACGTCAGAACGCGGCCCAGAAGTCGCACCGGACCGTGGTAGAGGCGCAAAAACGTTCTCGATCCGTCGGGGACATCTCGGGAAATTGTACGCAGACGGCAAATTTTAAGTGTAATAATTATCGTGTATGTGCAAACCAGCAAATGATCTTCTCTTGTCTTCCAACTACGCTGGTTGTATTCATTGAAATGAGCGTCGGTGAATGGATTGTAATGTATCACACGGTGCTTTCCGCGCCACTGTCGGTTGAAAAATAAAAAAGGAAAAAAATGTTCGGTATTAGCGAGATGATCTATTTTTACGATGTCGTGTCGATTCGTCTCTTTTTTTTTTTTTTTGGTAACTATTAGATCGATCACGATATTGAATGCTCGCTCGAAGAGGTAGGAGGAGGGTAAGACGTTAGCTCGTAAACGGAATTCTGTGAACCGATCACAATCCTCGTGGCTTTCAACGTTGATTAAACCTTCGATAGATTCTTCCTAAATCCGAACCTCCGAGTTCGTTCGGTGAATATTTCGAAATCTATGTGTATTTTTAGACCGGATCACGCAGGGGTTTGACGCGAAAACGCGTCTATCGTTCCCGTATGAAAACATTGAACCAGTACAAAAATGATATTATATTGTAAACGTTTTTTTTTGTTTTGTGTATTTTTCGCAGGAAGAAGCCGTGTTACCGGTGCGTGGTCATCCACGAAAAACACCACAACGTGCTCCAGTACAAAGAGAGTAAGTCGCCGGAATACGTTGACATGTACATAATTTGTTTTGTGTTTTTGGGGTTTTCGGGAGGGAGAAAAACGTCGCTGCCAAGAAAAGTCTGGCGGGTTCAGCACACGCAACCCAAACGATCGATCGAGATGTTATCGGACCGTGAAAACCGGACAAGCGATTCAATTCGTGTCCGCCCGAATAGGTTAAAAAGGGCGTGCGTGCGTGCGTGTGTGCAGGAGAGACGAGAAAAAGTTATAATGGAACGTGATAACGAGGCAAAATATTGCGGGACGATGATATATATATATATAAGTGAAATCATTAATTCTAGACGATTCCCCATTTTTTAAATGAAAAATTCAAACATTATAATTAATTAATACGATAAAAATAAAATTCGAAAAATAATAATAATAATAATAATCGAAATTTCAATCATTTTTACGATTGATTCCGAATTATAGGGTCTTATATTTTTTAATACTTTTCTACCATCTAATCTGCTTCGAGATTAAACGTGGACCGATATTCGTTTTTGACTGTCGTCAATTAAATTGATACCCCGTACAATGATGTTGAAACAATAAGAAAACAAAATCAATACTGATTGTTTTTTGATCATTTTGATTTAGCCACCGGTCGCATTTCATTCCAATGAAAATGTGCCGAAATCGCGATTAAAAAATACACACACTTCGTGTTCGATTGTAAATCATTAAAAAATCTCTGTTCGCGCGCAACGGAGAAAATTCAAACGTTTTTTTTTTCGCTCTCTTTTTACAGCTTTCTGCAACGAGAAGGGCACGCTGAAGACCATCTGTCCGCTCATCACCGGCGACGCGCTCCTGTACTCCATGTTCCGGGAGACGGGCAATCCGATGCAGTGTCCGTTCAAACCTCCGTACACGTTCACTTACAACCGCGGTCACGGCGACTGCAAGAATCCCGTGTCCACGGTTGAGGCGTGCACACAAGACTCCAGACTTTTGTTCCGGTACCAGGCGTGTCCGGACGTCGAGGGCTCGGAGAGCGCTCGTGAGTGTACCATCTTCTTTTTCTTCTAAATCGGAGTTTGGAAGTTATCACGGTTTTTGCCTGTCCTTCTTAAAACTTACTACCCAACTTGCATGGATTTTTCTTTCTGAATATCTGCTTTCATCAATAATCGAGCTTTCTTTCCGTACAACGGGATAGAAAACACGTATATCGTCACTTCGACACCCTATTTCTTAAATCCAATTGTAGATCTCTGTTTGAAAAACATTTCCTAGTAAGTCTAAGTAAGTGTACCCCTATATATAATATAATATGATTTTTTTTCTGCTTCCCCGAATTTCAATAATAATTATATATGTTTATATATATTATACACTTTGTCATAACTCATAATATTATGTCGGTTTTGCATAATTCTTTTTTTCCCGCCAATTCCGTGTTGAAATGTACACACGCGAAAAATGCGTATACACGAGAAACGTTTTAACGTTTTCTCCAAGAATTACATTTATTGTTACCGTCAAAATTGCCAGTGACCACGCTCGGACGGAAAGCCTAATAGCAATAATAATAATAATAATAATAATAATAATAATAATATTATTATTATTATTATTATTATTATTCAGATATCCATCACTCAGTAGTACGCCGCTACACATTATATAATAGCCCACCACTTATACAACGTACGTATTATATATAATAATGAAATGTCGTGATACGCGGTAGTGTACACTATAATTTATATAATTTTGAATTTAAAATTTAACCACATAATTACTATATTAAGGTCTCGAATCACCATTGCGTATACACAAACGACTATATTATTATTATTATTATTATTATTATTATTATTATTATTATTATTATTATTATTAAGTATACGATAATGTTTTTGAAACGACATTTCATAATGTGGTGTAATTCGGTAGCGAGAAGAAAACTTTTTTTTTTAATATATATAATAATCCATTCGTATCATCGTGTTTCGTGTTACCGCTTTACCCTATACTCGAACGTGAGACGTGATATTATCTGTCGCGCAATTCGTTGGTTATTATTTTATTTAAGATTCTTAGCGGAACGAGGAATTTGTTTTACAATGACTTTGTTTTATAGTTCTATTTTTTGTCTGTACGCAGCGAAATTCTTACTAGAAGGAGTGCACCGAATCTATTTGGTACTTAGTAGAGTGGGCATTTTTCGATTTTCTTCGAAAACTCCTAAAAAAAAACACACGAAAACTCCGGAAAAATTACAAAAAATTACACTTGTAAAAACGCGATTTCGTCAAAATCGATTATCGAAACTAATGTAGTTCTAGAAATTCGAAATATTCAAATCAAACGTAACTTTATTACAAGACAAAAATATTTACTTTAGATTTTCGGCTATTTTAAGCAATTACAGATTTTGATGTGTATTTCGTTCATACTGTACACTATAAAGCCAAAATGATTAAAATAATACACTTTATTATTGCTTATTTGGACAACTACGCCGTTGTCATCATCTTCAGCGCGAACCGACTGTTTATTAAACCGTTAGACACTCGTATTTATACAGTTTATAATTCCAATGACGTCATTGTAAAACGAACGCACCCATCAACCGCTGTCGCCTCATCTGGTTCACATTAAATTAATTTTAATAATGAATTCAGTTATGGATTTAAAAGCCAGTTGAACGAGTTACTTTTATGTTTCGACATTTCTATTGTTTCTCATACGTTTAATTCTTTATAATTATTCACGATTTTCAGAAATTTCGCAGATTTAATATTATAACGGTGTTAGTAATCAAATAAATGTTCCATAACGGGAGATTTTTCGTCTTATTGTTTTTTAATATTTCTTTTTGTTTGGCCTACTTAGCATTTATCGCATTTCTTACTTCGAAAAATCTATAGATACCCGATTTCCTTCTTTTTTTTATTTTATTCCACCATTTACGTTTTTTAGCCATTTTTAAAATTAAATCTTTTTTCGTACCAATTAGATTTGCGATTTTAATTATTAATTTTAATTCTTGGCCAAAATCCGTTTTATCTAATGATTCTAATGGAATATAATCATAATATATTAAATCAGCAAAGCTTTTACAAAACGTAAATAATTAAACGTAAGAGAAGCAATAGAAATTTCGAAATATAAAAATAACTTGTTAAATTGGCATTTAAATCCATTACATATTTTCATAATTGATTTAATGTAAGCCAGATGGCGGGCTAGACTAACGGTGGGCGCGGTCTATGACTCACGACCAATCAACGCGACCGTATTTTCGTGACGTCATAGGATCTATAAACCGTACAAAATACGGGTGTACAATACGGTTCAGTAGCTGAAAATGACAACGACGTAGTTGTCGTGAAATACGAGTACGTGTACGCAATAAATGTGTACGAGTATTTTTATGATTTTGGGTTTATAGTGTATAGTATAAAAGAGTCACACAAATTCTCAATCATATTTTAGTTCATATAAAAAAGAAGTAATTTTCTTGGTTTTTAACGCTTATATGAATTTAATACAACGTCAGACATGTACGCGTTACTTCAACTATATATATATATATATATATAATATTATATAATCAAAAAAATTTTGAAAATCGTTTTTCGCAATTTTCTTCTACAAAACATTTCGATTTTTCCGACAAAGTGAATTTTCTTGTGAAAAATTTCATTTTATACAAAATTAATGGTACTAGATTTTTTTTTAAATGTCCGCCAAATATGTCATCTTTTTAACTATATATATTAACGAAAACAATATTTGAAATGAATATTATATCGAAATGATGCACAAATTAGGTAGTAATCGTTACACTCAGTGCACACTATATTATAATAATATTATATTACAATTATTAATAATAAATAATAATACCGCTCAGAATTGTTTTATCGCGAATGCAATGATTCATTGCATTATTTTCAAATTTATAACTTTAAAATCTTCATCCAAATTCCAAGTAATTTGCTTAAGCGACATCCCGTGGTTAGCTACCTTATTTTTTTTATGAAATTATTATTATAACAACAACAGTAATAACGTGTTCGAACGATAGTGGAAGAAGTCGAGTGCATCGCCGGATGGAAAGAGGGTTCGTACAAATTCCTGGTGGGCCGAGTTCATCACAGCAACGGCATACCGATGTCCACCGAGGACCGATTCAAGTGTTTCATATACGAGAGAACGACTTCGCAGAGGCAATTGAAAGGCTCCGGCGTGTCCGCAGATGTCGAGTACAGAGTGGCTCAGTCCGGCGACGCCACGTGCAGCGGTCTGTTCAGTCCTCTCGAAGGGTCCAGGACTATGATTCTGAAAAAAGGTTGGACGACATTGTTTATGTGCGTACTTTTTTTGCGATCAAACGATATAATTTCCGGATCGTTATACAGAATCATTCGAGACAAAATGCAGTTACCCGCCGTGGCTGACCGAGTACCAGAGATGGCGGACGCTGGACCACGGGAAAACGTTCACGTTTCTCCATCACCACAACAACAGCACGCTAAAACTGATGACCAACTCGCTGGACCGCGTGTTCACCGCGCAGACCATACAGACTTCGCATCAGTTCTTCTACAATCAACCGCTGGTGGCTCCGTTACCGGGACACGAGATGAAATTGTCGTGTCAACAGGAGATCGAAGTGTCTGCCTACCGGTTCAGACTTATGGCGCACTACGTCACCGGATGGTGAGTTGTTCCCCAATTCGATTTTCTCCCGGGTTTCTTATTTTATTTCCAATCCGCGTTATATTTGTATTTATCGCGTACAGCCAAAGCGGATACATTTGTTTGGACTTTCATCGGAGGGCAAACGACTTGGCAGAACTTCAAATGGGTAAGACTGCAATACACGCGCCGGGCGTACGCGTACGTGTACTATACGAGGGCCGTTCCAAAACATAGTAACCGTCGTATTGATTTTCGCGAACAGTGTATTGAATTAAGCTTAAAAATCGCTCGTCAATATATATTTTTTAATTCTTCCTATTATAATATACCACTTACGGATGAGTGTCTTCTTTTTTTCTTGTTCGCCTATCTTTCACATTTTACGAAATCGTTTTTATTTCGTCGTCGTACAGTCGTATTCGATTGGCGTGAACAAGAAAAATATTACTTACATCCAACGCAATCGTCCAATTCCTTTTTCCGTTTCGCTGTTGAGAGTAGTTTTTTGACCGCGTCGGGCAGGCACACAATCATTATTGTTGTAACGCGCGTCTTCGCGTTGGAGAAACGCGTTGGAAAGTACTGTGCCAGCACTCGAGAAGTTTTCATCCGTTCGACTCGTTATTATAAAGGCTCCGGTGAACGAGATCGGTCTCCGTGCGAAAATGACGCAATTTTCAAAAACGAGAAAGCCACTCGTAAACTCTCATTACAACAGCGCGCGCGTACTCCTTATTATTAGTTGTTCGCGACGCGTACGCTGCAAATACCGTTTGCCTTAGAATTGTTTTTTTTTTTTAACGAAAAAAAATCGATTTCCACTACACGCGGTTCGTTTGAAAATAAACGTGATAAATATAGTTTTTGGGGGGAAAAAAAATTCCCGTCACACGTCTCTTGTTGTTTCCGTCCTCGTATATGTACACGAGATAAAAATTACCGTTTCGCCCGTCCTCCCGTCGCTCACTGCCAGTAGTTCTTCTTCAACGTTTTGGTGTTTTTGGAAATTAGGTCAACCGAGCAGGAGACCGGAAGACGCGTGTAACTCTCCGAACTTTGACGCACACGCTACGGATTCAATTACGCTAGTCGGTAAGTCGTTGATTGCAAAAATACTTCAAGCGTTCGCTGCATGGTGCAATTTTAACCATCGCCGAAAACAAATAACCGCGAGCGCGCCGTCGTGCCTTGCCGGTTTTTGCAAACAGCACGACCGATGAATACCAATCGTCGTCGTTGTCTAGTTCGCGAAATCAGGTTAACCGGATTTTTTTTTATTCGTCTCTCTTTTCTCTTTCCAGCGGCGTTTTAAGGAAAAAGAAGAGAGAAAAATTTCTCTAATTTTCGCGTGCGCGCGCGCGCGTGTGTGTGTACATTAAATCGAATCTCTCGCATAGCTGCGTTTTGATTGATTGTCGTCGTCGTCGTCATCGTCGTCCGTCGAGCGCGCGAATAGCTGTGATATTACGCGCACGCGCGTGGCTATAAATCATAAGGATAAAAAAAAAAATTGTTATTCTATTATATTAAAAAAAAAAAAATGTCTCGACGTCGTAACACACGCGAACAACAGTTCGTTTCCGAACAAAACGGACTTGTTTTTTTTGTTTTTTTTTACGCGTCGCTTAACCGTATTTATTTAACGGATTTTGTAGTAAAAACAAATACAGAAATCTCGTACGTCCAAATATGCGATAATTTAATAAAAACAAAAACACAGCGTACACATGCATAATTTAATTGACTATATAACTTTATGATGTGTACTTTATAACGACAACTACGCATACGATACATTCTCGCGCAACAAACAATTTTATTGCCTGCAGGGGCGCATTACGACGGTTCAGTGCGCAAAATTATTGGCGGCCCAATGTTAATACACGATTTTCGACTGAAAATTATTCGCCACATTTTCTCATTACACACGAAAAACTTTTTAAAAGTTCAGAAATAGCCATTTTTGTTGAGTTATTTAACCGTGACGGGGAGGGGGGGGAGAGAGAGAGAGAGAGAGAAAAACAATTTTTGAAATCGATTGAATTTCGCGTAATTCGACCAATTCTTTTCAACAGTCAACCGGCTAAAATGTGTTACTACTAAAAGAAAATAACCAAACGATATTTTATCTATATTATAAATAACGTCTTAGCACAGTCCGTTTCTGTACCGAATTCGATTGTACTGTGAAAACGTCACCTACAATAATTGAAAATTTATAAGTAATATATCGTTAAAACCCCCCCCCCCCCCGTACGATTCGTTTCGGAACAGATGCTGCACATCATTTTTGGAAATTTAAATAACCATTTCCCGTTCGAAGCGTTCTCAGTATGTTTAAAAAAACAAAAACCTCGCGGAGTTTTTTTTTTTTTATTTACTTATTTAATACATTTTTCGTTTCTCTCCGTAGCGTCCAAGTCGGAGTTTCAAAATTGCCCTTTCAAAGGAATTTACTCGATCAAAAAAGTCAGTAAAAGCATCTCGTGGAACGACGCGTCTTCGAGTTCGCCGAACAAAAATAATTTAAACGTAAGTACACAAAACGTGTATAATAAACATCAAAAACATGCGCGCGTTTTTATTTATTTTTTTTTTCTTCACACCGTGTCAGTTACCGGTGGACTTGTTGACGTCTGACAATCATCCGACGATAATAATGACTACTGTTTCGCCGCCATCTCCGTCGCCTAAACGTCACTCTTCGGAACACTACGAGAAATCTTCGGACGACTGGAGCGTGACTTACAAGAAGTTACAGCCGGACATGCCGAGTCTGGTGAGGTCCAGACAGAACGCGACTGCAAAGGACACGGAACGGTCGTCGGATTACGATGACGACGACGACGACGACCAAGTGATATTGCGCAGGGTCAAGAGGAAAGGCCGTCGGATATTGAGCAGCAAAGCGGTAACCGACGACGAGTGCAAGTTGAATTTGACATCGATCGCATTCTCTTGCGCGTCCGCGGAATCCCTGGAACTGGTGGCCGAGTGTCCTCGATTGTCGCACATAAGATCAGGTGAGAACGAAGGAATTAAAACTATAATAAATTATATAAATAAATCCGACTATAATAAATTTAATTTAGAAATCCGGGGCGAACGCCCAGTGATTATCCAGTTATAACACACATTTACAATTATTACGTACAGTACGAAAACCGTAGTAGTTTTTATTCAAAAAAAATAACTCCTCTACTGGGCAATCAAATCGAAAAATGTTCACTATAAATTTATATGAACACTATAAGTAGATACAATAATCCGTGTTTGCCATAACGGATTTTTCGTAAATTAAATATAGAAATTTCGAAATTAAAAAAAAATTTACAATGTATATTATAATTATATAGCGTCGTGAATATTTTTATTCCATAATTTTAAGGTGAAAATTGCGCGTTTTTCACCAGTCGGTTATTACGAATTTTTTTAACTACCGTATCATTGGCAATACGAAATGTCCGCTGAATAATTGAAATTCACTTTAGAAAAATAACATACGGATAAAACGACAATGTGTAATTATATAATAAGTGATAAATAAAAAGTGCAGGTCACTGGCAGAATATATGGCAGAAGATTAATTTCACACGAATAATAAAATATTATAGTAAACAATTTCGGAGTAAAACTTTTTTTTTACGTAGATTAAATATCGAGAAATCTAAACGCACTAAGTGAATTTTCGTTTACTGGACCGGAATAAACGTACTACGCTTTTTTTTCTAAAGATATCAAAAACACTATTTTAAGGACACGAGTTTGAAAAAAAAATAAAAACTTCCACGGAATATCTTCTAAAATACGCCCGTTCGGTTCAGATATTCGTGGTAGATTTTGCGTTCATTCGGCTCTATATTTACACCATTCTTATCGCGATTAACTGCATTCGCTCGTATTTTTTTTTTTTTTTTATTCATAATCATATAACGTCTAACTTAAATGAACCGATTGGAAAATTAATGATACAATTTAAACGAAGGATTTTTTTTTTTTGTTCAATTTGTTCGTTCAAACCAGCTCGAGGGGAAGTAATTTTAATTTCCTACGAGAGAGGAATCGCGCATTGGACAGTATTTCAATTTTCACGGTTCTAACGATCGGACGAGTTAAAACATAAACAAAATCGAATAAATATTATTCTATCGAAATAACGAATTTTCTGGTCGATTAAAAACCGTTTAGTAGTTAGTGAGCAGAGAACGTCCGCGACACGATTTCGAGGACATTGTCGAACCGTTAAAATGTTTCCTCCGAGTTATTTTTAGTTATTTTTTTCTTATATATATACGCGGAGGCAATAAATAATATTATGTAAAACCAGCGCGAATTCTTATGAAACGACGTCTGTATCCGTCGTTTTTATAACATTACATAATACTCGTCGTATATTTTATATGTCAACACATCGTTTGACGTGGAAATGTAGTAAACAAATTCACCCATTGATTTCTCCGTGTCGTTCGCATTGATTAGATTTTAAACAAACTCATTTAACTTCTTCAAAACGTTGTGCTGTCTATAAAATATATATTACGACTATATATGTATTATATAGAATGATATAGCTTTTTGAATTGGAATGACTCCGATGATTTTAATCTGTAACTTTTCGAGACATAACGAAGATTAGTTTTCTTTCAAATGTTCAAAGACAAGACGGGAAAATCAATAAATCAACGATATATATATATATATTATATACGTATATACCATCCTCCTTATCTCCGTAAAACGTCATTTAATTTTATTTGAACAAGTTGATATAGTATAACAAAAATGTTTTCCAAACTAATAATCACTTTGCTATTTTGTAATGTATAGATATTGTTATACGTCAAAAACAACTCGAATAATAGTTTCAAAATATTATTATTATTATTATTATTATAAAGGCATATACACTGTGTGAGGGGAATAAATCTTACCATAGCGATTTTGTTTGCCGTTTTATCAATTTTAAAGAGTCCCAAATATAATATATTATTACGAAAATGTATTTATCTTTCTTTTTTTTTTTTTAATCACAAATTTCTTGTCTTTAGATGATTAAAAACGTATTTAAGAAATATTATTTGAATGGAAACGAATAAAATAATAGTCTGTTTTTATACGATAAAAAATATATACAAATATTGTGGCGATACGTATGTACGGAGTCGTCTCAATATGGCTATGGAGTAAAACAATGATTGCAATATCCTCGGAGTACATCCTTAAAGTCATAGAAATTACTCTGAATGAAGTAATCGATGAATATGTCAAAAAGAAAAACTTTGGATCACAAAATTTTCCCTACGGCTGTATTAGTGCTTCGACATTATCGAAATATTATTTATTATTAACGAAATATATTGAAATACAAATTTATTTACAATTTTGTTTAGATTTCAATTATATTATAGTTTTTTCGGAAATTTATTCATTAAAAAAATGTAATTTAAAATACGCCCATTAACTTTTTAAACCACACGATTTATTCGTTAATTGTTACAGTTACGTTACGTAGTCGGTAAGGAAAAAATAATAATTGGATAAATTACGAATTAATGATTTCCAACAACCAATTACAATCTGTAATACGTTAATTTCCAGTTTTGCCGCTTCGATATCCGTCTTATAGAAAACCCCCATAAAATCATAATTTATACAATAAAATATTAAAGGATAAACTTATTGTAAGACAATATTATAGAAAATCATAATTTTTTATATTTCGCGAATACGTTATTTGTGCAATGATTTTTTTTGCATGATTATCACTAGCGTACGGTCATTCTGATGATTTGTAAATAACCCTAAATAAATTACTTAATTCATCAGCTATTATTGCTTCATTTTTTTGAATACACAATATAAAAAAAACCAAATAGTCATAAAGTACATTTCATTTTTCAATCGATTTGTTAGTTCATTTTAATCGCGTAAATAGTTGCGCGTACGAAGTGAAAATCATCATTTATGACATTTTTAACATTACGCTAATCGTAATGGAAAATATTTTATAGGTTTTAACGAATTCGGTTTGCTTCTTTTTTATCGTTTAGCGTTAAATATTCGCATAATATTTTCAAACACTATTGCCAATTACGATCTAAACAAAATCGGAACAGAAAAAAAAGAAACGAATTAATTTCAATTTGTAAATCAGAGAAATTTACGCGAAAATATCTACAACAATGCGTGTTTAA
Organism: Chaetogeoica ovagalla; assembly: GCA_032441825.1. Lineage (NCBI taxonomy): Eukaryota > Metazoa > Arthropoda > Insecta > Hemiptera > Aphididae > Chaetogeoica > Chaetogeoica ovagalla. The sequence continues at coordinate 5,075,653 of CM063735.1, forward strand.
TGAGATAATTTTTAACACGAAACAAAGGCGCAAAATAAAATATATGTTACATTTTATTATTCTTTGAATCTAATAATATAGTTTTATTAAGTGTATTATTTTGTTACGAAAACAATGCGGAACAACGCAAACCGCATGTGCTTAAAATTTTTTCTTTTTCTTTTAGTATACTCGTCAAGAAGAGATGTTTTTTTTCACGACTCTCGTCCGAACCAAGTTCATACGGTTTTGAAATTCCCAATGAAAACCGTCTTAAACTTTTGCATTAAAACGAGGGTAGAAAACGATTTTTAAGTGCAAATAGTTTACAATATTATTATTTACATTTCGCTATAATAAGCTGTGCCCGTCCATTTTCTGCGATATTATAATCTGCAGTAGTACGAACGTGTAAAATACAACGCATAATAATTCTTCGGTTTTACGATGATCAATTTATAAAAACTATGAACAAAAAAAATTTTACTTCGTAAAAAATATTTCCGATTTATCTCGTAAGCTTTTAATCTCAAAACTTGTTAATGCAAATTGACCAATACACGATAATGTTTTTAAAAATTACACTTTCGGTCTTGGGTGGACGCTGTTTCGAGTCGAACTCTCTTCCCTCGTGAATATTCCACTGCTGTAATAATTATTTTAAAGACTTAAACCATCTTTGCTGTATTACAAATCTTCTTCCATTCTCTTTTATTCTCCGTTATCTCCTACCGATCTTGGTCTCCATAATTTTCTTCTATAACCTTCAGGAAATCGTTTCTGATCAACCATCCTTCTTCCAACACGTAACCTTGGCCTACCCACCGGCATTTTGTTTCTCGGGTTTTCTCAGAACACTCTTTACATCATAGAAATTCGTTTTCTACACGCGTGGCTTGGCCTGCCGATTCGCAGTAAGTTACTCCGTTTAATCTCGTTCACCACATATTTCGGTCATTTGAATACGTCAATCAATTCTTGATTGTTGTTTTTTCCTCCATACTTGGATATCTTGATCGTGTATAAATCCATGTATTTATCACAACACCTTCTTCTGAAAAACGTGTAGACTGCTTTCCTTAACGATCAGCATTACTATTGGCCGTGTGATTGTCATATGTTTAATTATATTTTTATCTCTTCTAAGAGAACTCAAGATCTCAGTAGATTACCTTAAGTACAAAAGCATTTATTTTCCATTTCAATTTAAATAATCGATAATTTTAATTTTTTTAATTTCTACTATTATGTTGTTTTATTATACATATTATATAATTTTTATTTTATTATTTTTATTTAATGCATATAACAACAGCTGTGTATTAAAATTGTCTATACACGACTCCGCTTTGTATATAATACGCATCATACGATCAAAGTAGTATTGTACATTAATTGTACCGATATATTATTTATTACGCCAAACAAAATCCGCCGTGGATTTAAATCGAATGATTATCGTTGTTAGATATTAATGATATTATTAGAATACTTAATACTGACGGCAAATATACGTTAAAGATATAATACATTTCTATTACTACTGTAATATTCCGTTCATAAATTTATCGGTTTTTTTTTTATAAAGTTTACTCGGACGGTAAAAAGTTTTATTATGTTTAATTATACTCGACTTATATAAATGTGTGCGGAAAGAAAGATTAAGACCGTTCAACAACGATTACAATATTCATAACAGTTTAACAGTTTATACAAGGTTTATGAACTATTAATTGAGAACCGTTGTAGTCAAATCTAAGTGTTTTAGTTCAAATTTTAACTCAATATTTAAAAAATATATTCTATAGTTCTAAGTCGGTGCTTCCGACATTGAACCGTGCTGAAAATGTATGATTTCACCGACGGATATTAAACGGTTCAGACGTTAAAATGTTTGACCGCTATGTTCAGTTCAGAGCAGTGGCGATTATAAATGATGTTCAAAGGGGAGGGGCCGAACACGGAGTCAACTCCCTCTGCTAATAAAACATCCACAGCGAAGAATGATAGCAAAAAAGAATTGTCTGAGAATCTATTAAGACGAAATGCAGGTGTGGAAAAAGAAAAAAACTGAAGTGATTGAAACGTAAACGAAATAATGATAAACCGGGAGAAGAAAGTAGTCGCTTATAAATGGCGACTAATAAACCAGTGGATCGCGCAGTGATTAGCGCGAACACCCCCCCCCCTCACACGCGGTAAACACGAACAACGTTGTTAGCTCTTGAACGCAGCAAAAACACCGTGTATAAATGTGTGATATATACACACACACAGTGTTTTTGCCGCGATCAGAGGCCAACAAGGTCGTTCGCATTTGCCCGTCGCGGTTAAACTGAGCAATCCGTCGGTTTCAGACCGCTATTTATACGCGTCTTGCTGCCGCTACCCCCCTCTACGCTGTAACGTAGCGCTATCTGGTAATTACTTTCGTTTCCTGTTTTACCACAGTCGACTTATACACGGGTATCTAGTTTGACGCTGACCGATTGATCAATCGTATGTGCGTTTGATATATTTATTATTTTTATTAATAATAATAATAATAATAATAATAATAATAATAATAATAATAATAATAATAATAATAATAATAATAATATTTCGCGTATTCCAATGAAATAAAATTAACGTAATGATTCGTCTTTCCTCGTTGTACACTCGTCTACACCACGTTTACTCGTTTATTTTACACGTTTAATATTTTTATTTTTTTTTTATGTTTTACTGATTTACTCGTATTCACACGTCCGACCGAGTTTACCGGTCTACTAAGCACTAAACGCTCGATCGCTCGATCGATGAATCGGCGTATAACATATGCGCTGCTCGTCGGTCAAGCACTTATTCCAGCCCTATATACATGATGTTCAAAGGGGTAGGGTGCTGTGAAAATGGAGCACAACCATAACACAAATGGACTAACGTACAAGTCGATATTTCACTGACAATTGTACTGTAAACGCACACTGATTCGAGTGCCTGTTTTGAACAGTACTACGGTGTTTATGTCAAAAACGCGGTGCTAGGAACGAGATTTGCACCGTACCTTGAACCATAATTTATTGATGATTCAAAACGGTGTCTGCACTTAAAACGCTACTCGGGTATTTACTCGTATACCAATGGAGTAATTACGGATAAGTTCGAATGTCGTGTTCTCAAGCTAGTTTTTTTTTCTCTATCGATTACATACCGTTATTAATAAAATAAAATTTTCTTTTGACTTCTTTATAACCGGCCACAGTTTAAGATTTTAAATATTTCTCCCCCCATCCCACTAACCGAAATACATTACAATACGTACGTTGGCGCGGAGGCTGTTGTGAAGCTGCTGCACGCGTATGGTGAGAAAGTAACGAAAGTCCCTTCGAAATTTTCGGCAAGCCGGTCCGGCACATTCAAGTTTTTTGGTGACACGGGAGGCAACGCTTTCCTAGCGGGGGGGTTTAAACGCAAAGAGAGAGAGAGAGAGAGTGAGGAGAGAGGGCATTACATAACTTGGCCATGACGTCGGGATTTGCGTGCGTATATATGCCGAACAGAAATACGGACCCTGTGCTGTGACACGAGTTGATCCGGGTCCGGAGAAAGGACTTACAGGGTCCGGCGTGCAGTGTGTGTGTGTGTGTGTGTGTGTGTATGCAGGGTCGGGTTACGATCGATTTGGCGGAAAACCGCGCCAAAATAATACAATAACGCGGCGCGTTTCGTATTCAAATTATATATTTTTTCAACCGCTCGCCCGCGGTTACAGCACGTACCGTCGTTTATAACGCGAGAAAATCGTTCGTCGACCGATTTTTGAATGCCCGCGGTAGGAAAAAATATTATGAACATTTTGGGGAGAAAAAATTGATACGTTCACTTTATTATTTTGCGTTTCACTCATGACTTATGCGAAAAATCGCTCTTACGAGTTTTTTTTTATTTTTCTCACGAACGGATCAATCCCCGTAGTCGTGTTAAAAGTGTCGTTCGCGCACGTTTTACGCGAACAAAACAACGAAAAACCGAAATATTATTAAACACGCCACGAATTAAATAAATAATAGAATGAAAAGAATACGAAGCGAAAGTAATAATAATAATAATAATAATAATAATAATAATAATAATAATAATAAAAAGAAAACCATAAATTAATACTCGCGAATAATAAATTTAATAGTCTTTTTTTTCCACACAAAAATTCGTTTATTTACTACCGGTTTCGACAAGGAAAAAGAATCTTCGCCACGCGCATTAAGAGAAAAATAATAATATAAAAACAGAACATAAAAATAAAAACGAAACGAAATTACACTGAGAATAATATTACGACGAACGTAGTACAATAAAAAAAAAAATAGACACGGAGTTTAGAAAAATATAAAACATAGTTAATTAAAACTACGGAAAGCGTTATTAATATTAATACAATTATGTACGATATATACAATTATTCATATATATATATTTTTTTAATCTTAAATTTAAAATACTTTTCAATGTTTTTTATTTTTTACGTTTGATTTCCTATTATATATATATATATATACACGTGTAATATTTCGGAGACAGAATTGATATGAATACGCGCATTTAAAATTTCTAAATCCATTATCTCCGCATTTATTAAAAGTAAACAAGTTTCAGAGACGTGATTAATTTTTTTTTTTTTTTTTTGTTATTCGTTTTAAATAACGTCATCATCGGTATACATTCAATAGTACAAGGATAGTTTTGTTATAACAACGTTAAGTGTATTAAACGACGTATACGAAAGATAGTATTTGTTTTTATTTTTTTTTCACTTAAACGTCGATAAAAACGTTCAATTCTCGAACCGGAAATCGTTTGATACATATCAGGCGGCCGACGACGTAACAGCCGATTACAATATTGAACTAAAACAGTTTCAATAATTGTATAATATATTATATATATTAACAACAATAACATATTATAATCGGTTATCGTATTTTATAACACAACGCTATTATTATCGACCGTGTAGAAAGAAAAAAAAACCGTGTAAGTAATTCGTATACACGAATTATTCGAAAAATTTACATGCGTTCCTCCCTCCCCGTTATAGAAAACAAAATGTACGGCGTGTAAACGCGTAATATTATTATTATTATAAAAAAAAAAACGCGGACATTTATTGCGGCGAAGCATATTATCGTATTGAATACACACGACGAAACACTCTGAGCGACACGTCTAAAACTCGAACAGAGTGTATCGACGAAAACGGCTTTTGGTTATTAGTTTTCTTTTCTTTTTTTTTTTTTGAGAAAATTTATACAAAAACCTTATCCCCGGACACGGTACACAAAGTATAAAAAAAAAACGAAACCGCGTATTGCTCCGTGTATCGATGGAAAAATATAAAAACCGTATTTATAACGCGTTAATTAAAAATATTTTCGTCTTAACTTTTAATGAGAGAATCGTACGCAAGGGTTAGGAAGATACGCTGTAATGCAATGTAATTATCTAACGTATTGAAAACTTTTTCGAAATAAAATTATTACTATCTTACGGATACGGGACGTTTTTCTACTAAAGTTTTGAATTTTTTTTCCCGTTCTTTTTTTTTTTTTTTTGTCGTCCAAAAAAAAAAAACGTAACTCTGTATTGAAAAATTGATTAAAAAAAAAATATATATTATTATTATTATTATTAATGAAAACTTTTCTCGCGACGTTTTTGCATGTCTTACGACATTTTTTATTTTATATAAACCGCGCGCGTATTTGAACGTAATAATTTCAAGAAGAATATAGATAAACGTTCGCGTCCCGTCTGTTTCAATAAGATCGTCGTTTTCGACCAGATATAAAACGAAAATAATAAAAGTGTTCGTTATAAAATAAATGTATACGAAGTGAAAAAGCGGCGCTTAACGCGTTTTTACTGTGCCACGAACGTAAATATTTGTTGTCTGCTGCGTACAAGACGTAATTGTTAATACGTACGATGCGATGTTGTGCAACAGTCCGTGAATTTACAACGTTTATAAAAATTGGGAAATATTTTTCGGTTCGATCGACCGCGGTGTGTTCGACGAGAATCGATACTTTCTTGCAATTCAAATTAAATAAAAAAAATTTCTTTTCAAAAATTCACACGCGTACTTTTAAAAATAGTCCTCCGATCGGAAATCTTTTGAAAATCAAAGTTTACGGCACACTTTCGATGACATTTTTAAGCCGAGAACGTGATCGGAAGTCGTACGTGTACACGAGGACTCGAGGCTTTTATCAATTCCGTAGCCAATCGAAAAACGTCGAATCGAGTGTCGAAAATTGCAATTTTCAATTTTTCCAGAACAAGTTGAAAGTAGTGGCCAACTCTTTTTCTTTTTCGACTCCAGTAGTGAACTATAGACATTATCTATACCGGAGTTATAAGCAAATAATATTTGAATTTCGATCCCGAATCAGGTCCTGATTATTATCTCTAGTGCTCCATCATACTTTTGCACTTATACCAGAATCCAACAAGGAGGTGTCAATGACACAAAAAAAAAACCGTTTATCCAATATTGAGGCTAGTGCAAAAAAAAAAAATCGTTACAGTGTTCAAACTGACAACGAATTATACAAATTTCTCTAACGGTACCGCAGGCATACATACACTCGAATTTCCGAATCAACATTTTATTTGACTATTTCGTTAACCTCGACTTGTTTTTCAAATAAAAAGTTGAAGTCTACGTCATAAAACGGAATGAATACGTATTAACACTCGGGAAGGTTATGAACACTAAAAAAAAATTGTTCTACAACAACAAGCACTGCAACCACAATACCTGACTTAACTTTAGATTGAAATTCTTTAGTTGATTAGCAACAAACCGTTGCCCAACCCTCAGTAGACAATTTTCAACAACGTCTAACAAGTGTTACTGAGTACCAGAAGATCGTTTTCTACGACTCTGAGCTGCTTCCATGCGATGCAATCGTGATGTTGGCACCAATTCCTGTACGCGGTAGATAATAAATTTCTAACAACGTCTAACTATAGTGTCGAATAATCTTGTTAATGATATATGAATTAGATATGTATATGTTATGATTACGGTGCCAACTTCGCGCACGTAAATTTCTAGGATGCTTTGGCATAATTTGCATTTGGAACAAATGTTTTGATTATTGTTATTCAACGGGAAATATAATGTTGCGTTAGATAAACGCTATAAAGTCTATTTCCAACGCGATTAATTATTATATAAAGTTGTAAATAAACATACTGATTCAAATTTGGTTAGTTTTTTGTTAATTTTTTTCTTTTTAATATTGTTATAGATAATAAATATAAAAAATTATTCAAGAAATTCGTGATCCGACATCAGTGTAATATAATGTTTTATTGGATGAGTATTATGAAATCTTATACATTTTTATTTTATGATAAACCGCTGTAGAAAAACGTTACATATACAAGTTTTCTCGTACCAATTTCAGAAAAATTTGTTCGTTTATTTTCTTTTTAAATTTACCAAACTTGAATTTCAACAACTGATTTAAAACAAATAAAAAAGAATACTTTAGGTTACAACAATAAAAAAGCAACGTAGTTCCGGTATGCCCGTAATAATATTACACGAGGAGGTAATCGAAAAATATAATAATAATAATAATAATAATAATAATAACAATAATAATAATAATAATAATAATAATAATAATAATAATAATAACAATAATAATAATAATAATAATAATAATAATAATAATAATAATAATAACAATAATAATAATAAAATTGGCGACATCGAAAGTTTTAAATTAAAAATACGGCAATTGTTCTTTTTATACAAGAGCTGAACTAACAATAAAAAAATATTTTGTCCAAAGATATTAATGATCACGAAAAAAAAAAGAAAAAAAGTATTAAAACTACAGTATTTTTTGTAATTTTCTGATAAAAATGAAGAAACGTTTCGTTTTTATGGTGAAACTAATTTTTATTTTGTATAACGCAGTATAATAAATAAAAATTACAATATTAAAATACAACAACAATTGTTCTGAATAATATTATTTTGTTTTCTTTTTTTTTATGCATTGAAATAACGTAAATAACATTTGTAAAATGTATGATTTTCCGATATAAGTAACATAGTTAAATATACGTCATCACGTTCGGATTTAGACCTCCCTACCAGTTGCAAATATTTTGTTTATTTCAGTCATAAAAAAAAATATTTGTCATTTGTATATTAAATATTTGTAATATGAAAAAAAAAATGTTTGACATTTTGACATTTTGAAAAATAAATTATTTAGATAATTTGATGAGATTTTTGAATACGTTTTAAAATATACCGTAGTTTTAGGTCAAAAGTTTTTTTATTTTGTTTAAATGTTTATTATTATTTTTTTTAAAAAAAATCGAATAACTTGTCAAAAAAAAAATACCGACTATATACGACATTATACCTGTAAAAAAAATATTATAAAAATTTGAAAGCCGGAGCGACGTTTACAAAAAAATGATCACAGACAAAAAGAATTCAATAATTAAATTAAGACATATTAATTTAGTTTTATCTAATAAGTACAAAGTACCATATTGTATACGTCCACGTCTGCAGAATTGTATGTGTACGCTACGAAATCGGAAAGCGTGTTGTAGAAAATTTATCATTTATCAAATATTCAAAGGTCTTTAATAATTTCTTGAATTTCCATTTCAGAACTGATCCAAAACGACTAATTGATTAGAAAAAAAAAGAATGATTTTCCTGCACTCTACAATACGGTCAACGTTTAGTTTTCATCTAGTTAATTCCTATCATTTTATTCGCACGTTCTCGAATAAATTCAACGAAATATATTATTTTTAATCTAAACGTTTAGCCGGTCAAATTATTGCAGTGCGTCTGTCAATAAAATACGATTGTACGTTCCAAAATCGCAAACTCGTTATGTGATACGTGTGAATTTACAGCAAAAAATTCGTGTATATGTCCTCGAAATGAAAAAATCGTGTTGTGACTGTACAAACGGAGTTAACGTGTTAAAATTTTGGTTTGTTTTCTCTTTTAACAATACCGATCGGTAAATCGACTATTATTATTATTATTGTTATTATCATTATTATTATTTAAAAAAAATAAATAAATAATCACCGACCTTCCGTGATCGTACTTGAACGGAATTTTAAAGGGCAGCGAGTGTACAATGTCACTGTATTACATACAAACGCATAGGATAACGCAATAATTCATTGTCCCCCCGGCATAGCGGATTTCACTGTAGCACTAAAAGATACTGATATTATAGCACGTATGTGCTATAATATGACGGGTATATAGAAAAAAACCAACGAAAATAGTGAAAAAAAAATGTTTTTCATTTATGAATTATAGAAAAATTCCTGAAAATCAGATTATAATAAAATGTGTAATGAAACGGCTACGTGTACGTTTTTGTTTTTTACCGTCTCGTGTTTACGAAATGTATAAAAAAAAATAGCACGAAAACGTTTAAAATGTGCGCAAAAAAAAAAAAAATATATATATATATATATTGAAATTTACGATCGGAATCAATGATGCGTATAAAAAAAAAAACCGAACGAATTCGTTGCTTATTATGCTAAATTTTTATCCGTATTCAATAACAATGTTATAGCGAACGATATAGAGAATCTCCGCGGAGCCTGTGACGAACGAACGTCTAACATATATTCCTTTGCGTATGCAATATTTTATTTACTAAATACGCGTGTACTCCTTTCGACCTTAAAACGTTTTATTCTAATATTTTTGTGATTAATATGTATATATAATATATCACATATCTAAATCGTTTGTTTGAAAATATCGACACAATGTCTTTCTTCTCTGAATAAATAATAAATAATACACATACGCGAAATTTCACAAAAACGATTATATATATATATATATATATATATATATACGACGCGTCCTTGGACGTTAAATTTGCGTTAATTTTTAAATACTATTTTATCGATAATAAGACGGTACCGATAACGGATTTATATATATATATATATATTTAAATTATACAACTCGTAAATTAATTACGAATTCTATAACCTTCCGATTATATTGTTTTTAAACGACATATCGCACGTTATACGATCTCGTATTCTATAATCTGAATATAAAAGGGGAAATCACGTGATCACATTTGAATTCGTATATAAGCGTATTATAATTAAAAATTACGTGTTGGTATATCTGAAGAAAAAAATAAAAAGACAGCCAATATTTATTTATTTTTTTATATATATATAGTTAACAAAATAAAAATGTCATATTACACATTTGGGGCGGGGGGGGGGGGTACGTTTGAGGATAACACTGTGCTCAGCCTCGAGGACCATCGCGGGGATGGAACGTAAAATTATTTATGTGTGTCGCGCACATAAACGTTTGTTTTATAAACCGACTAATTTTTCGGACGAGCGATTTATTCCTTTAGCAATTTCAGTTCCTTCTTACTGTACGAAACGATTACAATTTAAAGACACGGTAAAAACGAATCCGCCTCAGTGGCCGATCAGAGAAACACTCTTGAGTTTTAGAATTAACATTCCTAAACCGGACGTTGTCGAACTGGTTAAACGTACCGGTACATATTTGATTTGAAATATTTATATATATATATATTATTTTTAATTAAACTCTTACGTGGAATTCTTTTTTTTTATTATTTTTAAATGTCTTCCGAAGAAACGAAAATAATAACCGGCGTAAATATCGATCAATTAGTGAGAGAGAAAAATGAGATTTATTTCGGGAATATTTCCTAACGGTTGTACAATATATGTACCGCGCTGATACTATACGAGCAATATTATTACATAATTTTAATAACACAACATCGACGTATCGTTTTAGACGATTTTATGTAAAAAAAAAAAAAAAAAATAATGGATATAATATCAAACGATCGGATTTTATATTTCATCACACTTGAATAATTTGAAACCGGATTGAAATTGTTCGATTTCCATTTATCAGCTGTACAGGATTCACGCTTTCGATATTCAGCTCTGGTTTTAATTCGACGATTTTTTTGGTATTTCAAAATTGTTATCAATTACAACGTATTCAAGATGAAGAAAATAAAACCGACGCTTTGAAACGAGTCGTTTGAGTAGCGAAGAAAAAAATGTCAACAAAAATAAACAACCGCGTTAAATAATATTTAAAAATTCAAACGGATCGCCGCAGGGCCAACTGTATACTGCACAGACGATTAACCTTCTAAAAAAAAAACAAAAAAAAAAATTATTTTGTTTCGTTTTTTCAACCGTCAAAGAAATTAAAAATTCTCTGCCAACGTCTATAGACGACAAAACCAACGTGTAAACGTTTTAAATAACCGCGTAGGCGTTATATAAATAATTATTTTAAGTCGTTTCGTGTCGCGAAACACGTCTTCTGGAGAGGCTCGGACGGGAGAGGAGAAAAAAAAACGTAGCTAAATGAAAATTCAAAGTAAAAAAAAAAAAATCTGTAACCGAAATTGCACCGTGTCGTCTGGTGTATTTATAATGCATGACACGTCTTGTGTCAAACGATTTGAATAGCTGGCGGTGCGGGGGAAATAAACGATCGTATCCGACACGTATACGTCCGGACAGTATTCCGTCATTTTATACGCGCACGAAGTGATTTCTTTTTTTTTTTTTCACCGACCAAAGAAAGTTTCTAACGAAACTGGTTTTTTTTTTATTCGTTATTAAAATCGTTTAACCGAGTCCGGTGGACCAGGCAGGAGGTGAATCCACGTACGCAAAAAATCGCCTGATTTTATCAACTTCAAATAATGTCAAGTAGTGTTTTTGTTCTTTTTGTTTTTTTTTTTTTTTTTTTATAAAAATCGTCGTTTTAAAAGTGAAAAAAAAAACTTTTCTCGTGAAAATATATTTCATATATATTCTGTAAATACATACGATTAATATTTTCCGATTTTCGGGGTAACATTTAAGAATACTATTGAAATTCAATGACAATAATACTGTCGATTGAATTGACGTATTACGCGTAATTCAATCGACGTTAATATTTTTCGTTAACATTAACTATGCTAATATTATTATAAGTGTATGCGTATACGACCATAACGTGTTATAACGTTTCGAAAGGGGACGAAAATAGAAGAAGGACTGAAGGATTCTCCCTAGAGCAATCCGAGCGGCAGCAACCTTTTGGGACGGACGAGCCAAAAGTCACAATTTACAAGATCTTACAGTTTTTGAATAGCCATTGAAAATGTTCGATATATTATTACCGACGAGTACAAAACGCTCATTAAATCAAATGTTATACACAAAATATTATAGCGCATAATATTTTAATTGCATTTTTTTCCCCAAATTTCTTTCTTTTAAATAAATTACACGTTAAATATACTTTTTTTTTCTATTGGTAATCGTAAGGCTTTTGACGACGTCGTATAAATGACGACATTTAATAAATATAAAAACGTGTACAATAATATAGTTTTTGTCGTCTATTTCTGACACGCGTTTTGAAACGTTTATAATGATATATTATAGTAAACCTTATTAACATAACATCAATTCCCACTGCGTTTTATCCGTAGAAATAACACGCGAACATTATTATTAAGTACATTTATAACGGAAACGGAGAAAATACCCGTTTGAATTTTTATTATTATAATTTTTTTTTTTTTTTTTAAATTATCTCGCACATATTGACTTTCTTCTGTGTAACCTGACCGTTACACGGATTACACGACGACTACAATACTAAACAACAACTACTACTATTTACTGCAAAAATATATATTATTATAATCGTGTGTCCGTAGCGAGATGTGGTTACTTTAACGTATTATTATAATATCCTGTGGTGGGAGGAAGGAGGTGAACAAATAATGTGCGAAATTCCGAGTGTCGCACAACAGCAGCTGATTTCGTCATAACGCGCGATTTCGTACACGGATTCTTCGCCGACGACTTTCGGCGCGTATGCATATATACAATTAGTATTGTTTATTATTATATGCGATATTATATCATATTACAAACTCGTTTCGTTCGAACACCGTGTTTTATGTTACATGGACATATTGTTTTCGCGAATAAAAATTATACGTATCCAAAAGAGAGCTGCGAGTTTAAAAAAAAAACCGCGTGTTCGATAACCTCGCCGAGGCCTCATCTACGGTAATATAATATTAACGTTGTGTTTATGTTACTACGGGCAAATTTACCGCCGACCAGTTTTAAGCAACGCGAATAAAACGATCGATTTGACCGTTTAAACATATTTATGAAATTTTGACACCCCCCCCCCCCGAGGGGTTAAAATCACGCCACTCAAAATTTCACTTCGTTATAAAATATTTTCGGAGTAATAAAAATATGAACTAACAATAACGTGTCAGTGTCAACGGATACGAATCGATCAGTTATTTGTATTCGATAAAACGATTCCGAACGGAGGAGCTTCGGTGTAATATGTTTTGGACGGTATGACGAAAACTAATCCTTTTCGTCAATTAAATACCTCAAAACCTATTATTACTGTAAATAGTTCGAAATAATAAGAAAGTTTTTGACATTTTCGTTTTCCTTTGTACAATATAAAGTCGCATAGGTATTTGACGAATACTTCTAGAGTCTCTACACCTCTATTAATTTCGAAATTCACGAAGAAATAACGATAATCGATTTCGACGAAATAGCGAAATTTCCCTATAATTTTTCGATAGTTTCATTTTTAGGCGTTCTTTGACAAAATCGAAAAATGACTTCGCTAAAGTACCAACGAGATGCAATAATTTACTACCAGAGAAAATTTGTGACTGTAAAGATCGGAGCACTCTTTCTGGTAGAATTGTTATATGCAGACAGAGCCGTCTTGAGGTTATGTGAGACCCAATGGCCCAAAATATTTGAGGACAATGTTAATATTACAAATATTTAAACGTTTTCTTTTACCATTCGAGATTTCTTTATTATTTTGAACATCGAATTAAAAAAAAAAAAAAATAATATATAGTATTTTGTAAATAAATCGGGGGGAGGTCTTTCAGACTCAAGCCTTATGACGTCACTGAATACAGACATAGAAAAAAAAATTTTTTTTTTAAAAAACACGTAGTTGTGAAACCAATACATTCTTCTCGTTCCGCTCAGAATATAAAAAATACGCGTTTCTATCGTTTAAATCGAGTTTCCGAATACCGGAGACGAAAACGGCACGTATTATTATTATTATTATTATTATTATTATATATCCGATGTAATGTTATTTTCTCGACTGTAAATTGTAATTAAACTCGCATCTTTGAATTCCACTCCGTTTTACTGTATGGTGCTACTCGTATATTCCGAATACCTATACACACGAGCGATTGAAGACGATAAGCCGCACGAAATTAAACTTTCTTAAAAGCCACGTGTGGTGGGTGTAAGAGGATTGCGCGAAATTACTACACATCGTACACACCTATTTTAGTCGCGACGTGCGCAAAATTCCAAATTCACGCACCGTTCTCACATATATTATTAATTTACCGTATAAACGATTGTCTTTGACGAAATTTTTCGACGTACGACGGATGCAGTTCGCACACGGCCTCTTTATCAACTTGCAACTATTTATATCAGTTACGAATTCCGTTCGTATACACATGACCGCGCGTCGCTGTTAAAACGATCGAATTTTAGATTCTTCGATGTGTTTTAGAGCTTTCACGGTCGTTTTTCATCAGGAGGAACAAAAAAAAAAATAAAAGTCAAATCTGTCGTGCAAGGGACGTGAATCGACAGAGTCGTTATTATTTTTTTTTTTTGTAAACAGGTCCTTCTCGATTCGAATCAAATTTTCGTTCGAATTTCGCTAAAGCCATCAATCCGGTCATCTCGACTGGCTGTTCTCGACGATGTTCACGCACGAGCTGGACAAAATTTTTCCACCATTTTCGTCAGTCCGTAAGATTTATGGAGACGCGAAATAACCATCACTCGTACACTCCAGTGTTCCCCGATAGGGTTTTAATCATTTTTCAGCCGTATCTCGAGCGACATTTCCCGGTTTCTTTTGAACACTGCTCCCCCGCCGATATAATATCGGATCCAGTTGTTTGTCGCGTTTTGATAACGCTTCAAGCACGGCGTTCCAAAGTTTCGCGACCCCGGGTGTTAATAAAGTTTTGTCGCGAGACCCATGAATAATTCCTCGTCGCAAAATTGTAATAACTGGCCGGAGGCGATGCTGGGCCTGCGAAAAATCGGGGTGCGGATCTATAAATTACGACATTGTTTCACATACAGCCCGCGGGAAACTGCAGAATATTGTCTGGAACCGTAGAATTTTCGAAAACCACTCACAGACACGTTTTACAAGAATTCAACGCGAATTCCCTCCGATCGAAATCATTTGCCGCAATGGCGTGCGACAACAAAAGGCTTTTTCTCGTCAAACACATTTTTTTTTTTTTAGTTCTATAAAAATGTAATTTTTTTTTTTTGCTGTTTTTCGCAGCTTACAAATGTCACAGAGGCTGGAAAGACAATAACGGGACCATGTATCAGATAATCAGCAGTGATACGCCGTCCGCGGCCGGCTGGAAGAAGCTGTACTGCTTGGCGTACGTCAAATGGCCTCCGGACCGCGTTCAGATATTCGTGTACGCGGACAACTGCAACCCCAACAACAACCGCACCGCCGTCACGGCGGCCGGCGAAGGGCTGGTCTTGTCATTTAACATTTCGCTGTCACCATCAGGTAAGATGTTCAACAAAAGGATTTTCTCTGTGATGAGGGGGTGGCACTAAAAGGTCACTACGTTTTGAAATTAAAATTTTTAAATCGGCGAGTTGAAAAAAATATTCTTATTCTAAAAATTCTCCGATATGATATATGAGCACCATTGAGTCGGATTCAGTGAAAACCGAGCGTACGGGTTCGCGCGTTGCACACGTGCTAATGGATATGGGTTTTTTTTTTTTTATTACGAAAAACGTATAAAATTAATAAATTTAAATTGTCAAACGTATATAATTCGATTGATAACATAAATTTTTTAAAATACGTGTTATAGATTTCGAACAGAGAAGCGAATTTCTTTTGAACTAATTTGTTTTTTGACCGTGAACATTTTTTTTATTGTGTGTGCTCGGATAATTTCTAAAACACTTTATACGTTCTTATATAGGTAACAAAATTTTTCTCTAGTATTTTCATTATGACAAGTCTTTTGATTTTCCGAACAATATTCAAAACGATACGAAAAAAAGTAACATTTTTCGACACATTCGTTTTTGACGATTTTCCCATTTTTTTTTTTTTTTAACAGTCAAAAACAAGCTTAGAGACGTGTATAATATTTTAACAATCTACCTTCGCTCAGAATCGTTTGAAATTTTAAATAATAATTATTACACTCTAAAATCTCTGTCTAATTAACTCATTACTGAGCAAATACTTTTGGACTACTACTCACATAATAATTATAGCGTACAGTGATTTTGATAACGAATCGGTTAGGTAATATTTTAGATTTGAATTCCGTGTATAGCTTACATAATGAAATAAAAATATATTTTAGACTTTTACGCTGTGTTTCACACAAATTCGAAAACATCATAAACCGTCATAATAACGAGACTTTACAAAGTAGGCCACACACGGAAGACATTTTGTCTTGCACGATTAATTGCACGAAACGCGTTATTCCATAGTTAATACACACGTCGAAGTAAAATTATTTCATAAATTTTTTTTTTTTTCATAATTACATACCTATAAAACCCTTTTTTTTTTACTAAAATTGACCAAAATTATAGGTGAAATGGAAAATAATCTGTCACAGTCATAAAATAATAGATTAAGCTAAATATTATTAATTCAAATAAATTTAATTGATCGAACGTATTACGTGTTGGATTCGATGTTTAAAAAATATCAATAAAAATTTTAAATTAGAATTTTAATTTATATAATTACTAGGCGATATAATATAATATTACCTGTTTTCTCTGTAAATTCTCGTTGGAATCTATTTTGAAAATTACGAAACAATGACTCCGCTCGAAACGAAACTTTTTCTTTTACACACAAGAAACTTGTTTACAAAACAAATTTCTGATAAAGTTTTGGAAAACAGTATAATAATAATAATAATAATAATAATATGACCGTTCCATTTAAGTCTAACACGCTTTCTTAACTCACCAAAAACGAATTTCCTTTTTCGTAAAACAAATTTCCCTTATAGATTACCTGCCTAAGTTCGTAAATATATTTCTCGTCGCATCGTCGGTTTAGAAAAAATAACGAAAATAATTGCGACGTTTATAAAAACTGCTCGGAGCGTGTTTGCTCTTTCAGTGTGCGCCGGACTCAACGAATACCGCCGACATCCAACGCGAAACCGAATGTAAAACCAATTAATGGAAAACATTCAAAACCACACTAAATAATATCTGTACACTTTTTTTGTGCACTTATATTCAGAGTGATTATAATAATTATTTAAAAAATTTCCCTGTTAATATATATATATATATATACAGTATATAAATAAGGAAAACCGAACGTTATAACACTTGTACGATTTTCGAGATTAACAAAATTATTATTACAATTATATTTTTGGTAATTGTAATGTTTCGATTTGACACTCGTGGATAAAAACGTATTGTACTAAGACCTCGTGAAGTTATTTCGCGCTTTTCTTTTTGCGTAAATTTTTTACTTCCCGTTCCGTTTTTTCCTCAAGTCGATTTTCAATGAAAGACGTTTTATTTAACCAAAGGAAATCATAGTCGAAAGGTAATCGGAGAAAATTAAACCGTAATGGAATACACGTCCGAACGACGGACTATTTGGCGGTACAAGAACGTTTCGAGTGCGCTTATAAAATAGGAAAATAGAAAAAAAAAAAAAACGCGCGCACAGTACACGCCGCTCTCGGCAATTCACGTAGAAAAATATGTTAGAAATACGACGACGACGACGGAAATCCGCGACACATTCAAAGCGATCGTGTATCGACCTCCGGCCATAGAAAAAAGAAACAAAAACGGAATTAAAAAAAATTATAATATCGAAATATTGCGACGCGCGCGCGTGTAAAATAATAATAATAAAAAAACGGGTTAAGACGTTTTGTGTTTTGTTTTTGCAGGCGAAACGCCGTGTAACGAGGTCAACGAGTCGACGGCGGTCAGCGCCACCTTGACCGTGGTAATAATGTGCGCAATGGTCAGTTTATTATTCCTACGGCATCGGTCCACCGAATACAGATGATTTTCGACATGAAAATATCCGCTGCCACACGTCTGTGACATATAATATACGTTTATATAATAATATGTGTGTATATATATATAAAAAAAAAACTTTGTTTTCTTATAGCAAAATGTATTTTAGAAGAAAAAAAAAATATCTTTTTTTTCCATATAATTATAAAGCGTAAATATAACGTGAAACGCGCACACACACACATTGTAAGTTTTTAACGTATAATTACGATAAATAATAGGGGAAAAAGCGTAACGCTATAAATATATACCGTGTACAATCATTAACTCTGGTCGGTGTGCAATTTTTTTTTTTTGGAATTCCTACAAATACAGCGATTATTGTAATTCAGGACGTATACTAGTGCGCAACATTCAGATGGGCGCACTCGATCGACCGACAGTTCCACTTTGTATACGCGATCAATTAACATATGTTGAAGAACGGTTTTGTGTTTTGGCGAAAACGTTAGAAATTAGGAAAGTTTCTCCGGACGAAAATTTCAATCGTATTGTGTTCTCTCTAGAAAGAAAAAAAACGAATATTATTATAAATTTAAACGACGTGATAAAATTGTAACAATTTTTTTCGATACTCACTCGTCGTCGTATATTTAAATTATTAATCCGAAAAATTTAGTTTTTTTATTCAATTACCCGACATTATCACCGCATATTCAATACGAAAAGACTCCTCTTCGCGACACGATGTTCAATCGAGAAAACCCCTTAGAATAATTTCTACTCGTCATTCGAAAAAGCGCGTTTTTTTTTTTTTTTTTTTTTAGCCATTTCGTTGTGTTAAATCGACGTGGAACGAAACGGAAAATGGGTTCCTAATATTATCGTTGAATATATTTTTAAATGAATTCCCAAAGTTTATGGAAACGTGAGAATAATAATATTCGCGTGAACAATATTCACTCGATACAACTTATAAAATTAAAAAAAAAAAAAATGATCGTGGAAAACGAATGTCGTTTATGTGTACGATATAATAAGAAAGAGATTTTTACATAAAACAAAAGTAATTACGGTTTAAGAGTAATGACATTATTTTTCTGATTCGATTGTGTCTATATAATACGCGCCTTTTTAATTCACTTATCGTACACGTATTCGCATAGGTTTGTTATACTTTCGTTTTTCTCTACCGGTAGACGAAATAGTTTTACCGAAGCCCCGATATGTTGCGAATAAACGAATTTTTAAATTATTTTTCAAAATATTCACTCTCTGACTCGATCATATATATAAGAATTTTAATTTCAATGTTTCAATTTCTTTCCGTTATTTCTTATTATTTTTTTTTTTTTTTTAAATCCTTCTTTGTTTTCCGTTTTTATTGTTGCATTGCGTATACGATTACACGCGCGTATACAAACGGCGAAATTCTATTTTTCCCAGTTATTTTCACAAACCCGTACGTTTTGACGTCATAAAGATTCATTTCTTCCTCCACCCACTCGAGGATTGTTTTTAACGCGTGTGCTTGGATCAGTGGTTGCCAACTCAACACTAGACACGGACCACTTTTATCAATTTTCCGCCGCCACGGAACACGACCCGATTTCAATCCTCCCTCTCTATATTTTTATTATTTTTTAAATTCAAATTTCTTCATTCGCCGACCACTCGAGATGAGTCCGCGGACCACCAGTCTGGTACCACTGGCGTAGATCGGTTGTCATTTTCGTATATGCCTTTTGCCGTACACGCAAACACACGCGTTTTGTAGATTAAACGCTACTCTATTGGATTCACGCGTAATATATTATTATATTATTTTAACCCCGGTCGAGCACACTGGTGCTGTACACACGATATTATAAAACGCGTGTGGTGTACACCACACCCTCTCGTAATAATTCCGCAGTGTGCACTTTCGTCACACGTATGGATCACGCGATGGAATTAGAACGCAAAGGGATTATTCTTTACAGGGGATGGCGGAAAAAGGGAGCTTTGTGGGTGGAGGGAGCAGTGCGTGGCGCATGCTCGAACCCGTTTCTCGCGAAAATTCTCACGCGCAAGCGTCCGAGTGCATTCGGTCGCAAAAGCCTCCGTCGTTTTACCACCTGAGCAGGACTCACACAGAGCACGTTCTCATAAATATTACACACCGCATATGCGGGGTCCTTTCGATCGGAAGAAATCCATTTTTCCTGACGGCGGCGTATTTATTTTACGAGTAATTATTATACGGGACAATAACGTCGCGAGCCCCGGGGATTGTGGTACTCGAGCCGAGGGACGTATAATCGTATATCGGATATTTTATTTTTTTATACAATATATATACGATTTTCAACCATCACTTTTTATTTAAAGACATAATTCTAAATAAAAAAAAAAATATTATTCTTTTCGATGCGAATCGGTGTCACAACGTATAAATTATGTACGTGTAAACTCCTATGGCATTTTATATTTCCACAAAAACACATTGCACAAGTAGAATGATTACGACGACGGTTTTATAGGCCACCACGGAGAGTTCATAATTATTAAACGCCTATTTCACAAAATCAAAATCACTGTTACCGGTAGGTATTTTTTTTTTACGTTATACGACGGTGGAAAGAACATTTTTTTTTTCTTTCGATTTTCAATTTAAAACTTGAGTATTTAGAACGCGACAAAACATTTTATCAATTATTTATTATATTAATTATTTTTTCTTCTCCCATAATTCGGACTCGGTGCGACCTATATGAAAAGTGTTTGTAGAAAATATGTGTTTTTTTTTTTAAATCGTTAAACGTATCGAGAGGAGAAAAAACTGTTTTATTTTTATGTGTGTGTGTGCGTGTGCGTGTGTAATAATGAATA
The DNA here is from genome assembly GCA_032441825.1 of Chaetogeoica ovagalla. Lineage (NCBI taxonomy): Eukaryota > Metazoa > Arthropoda > Insecta > Hemiptera > Aphididae > Chaetogeoica > Chaetogeoica ovagalla. The sequence goes on from CM063735.1 coordinate 5,096,725, forward strand.
CGCGAGCAATAATATTTTTGTATAGATAATACAAAAAAAAAAAACATGTAATATTAATGAAAATTAGCTATAATTTAGCGTAACGTGTATATATTGTAATATGGACTGGGCATTAACCAACGCGTTAAAAAAAAAAAACAGTTCAAATCGACTCGATCATGATTTATGCGTATAATAATAACTCGCGGAACGATACGTTTGAATTTACATTATCGAATTTTAGCCGAATTCGAAAAATATCAAAATAAAATCGCCCAGTCTATTTTCTGTATAGGTAGCTGGTAGTTTTGATATCACTCTACGTATTACACATACGCGCAATACGCCTCTCTCTATACTATACCGTATACTTGTATAAAATATATTTAAGTATATAATACGAGCATTATTATAGTATAATTTTTTTTTTTTTTTTTTTTAATAATAATATCCCGTTCACGAATAGCAATAATATGTGTAAATTGATGGTGATTTCGTTTTCTCTCTAAATTATTATTGTAATGTTTTTTTTATCGCCGGCGAAACGTCGTCAATGACGATAATAATATATTATTTTACAATAATTTGTATCAACACAAAACGCAACATAGCAATACAAAAATATCGCGTGATACTTATTATAATTATTATTATTATTATTATTATTATTATTCATTTTTAGCATTATTGTCGTCGTTGTACGTTTCGTTATTTTATAGGATGTATCTGCATAAATGTGTGTACGAGGGGAAAAAAATAGTATTTAATAATCTTTCTTTTTTTTTTTTTTGGGAAGCACGCGCGAAATCAACACGGAGACACAGCCGTCGAGGTTATCTTTTCTCGGCTTTTGGAATAAGAGAGAATTTCGCTGCAGACGATAACGATTGTCTTTTTATTTTCCTTCTGTTTCTCTCTTGACTTTTTTACGACCTACTCGTTCGATAAAAATCGACATTAAAAATTACTCGGAATTTCTGTAATATTAACGTATTATGTACTACGTATACATTTTCACAGTACGTTTTAAATTCTCTGTTAGAATCACATAGGATAATATCGTTTTTTATTATTATTATTATTATTAATCTCTTATCGAGGCTGTACGAGTTGAATACACTATAATATGCTTTTTTCTCGTCGAGTACGGGTGCACAAGTGTTAAAATTCTTTATAATATTTGTTCCGTTTACTGGTAAAAAGTACCGGGAAATTAACTTTATAACACAGTAGTTAACTGCACGCGGTTAAAGAAAAAAAAAAGTCGAAAATCGTTTGATCAAAAAAATAACATAATATTTACATACAAATGCGATTGAATGAATATCGTAAAAACTTGTATGTGTAACCAGTTTATTAACAAATATTGAAAGACCTGTATTACATTTAAAAGTGTAGAAAAAAAATGAAAATCAGTTATGTGTTTATTGTTACATTACGACTTTCTCAACGCCTAAATTCGCGTGTAAACACCGCTTTCGGGGTGGGGGGAGGGGGGAAATGACATTTTATTTATTAAACGGCGCGTTATAAAAAAATCGATTTGTAGTTTTAAAAAGTAAAAGAAAAATAGTTTAAAGCGTTTACTCTTTTGACATTTAACTCGTCAATGACGCAGCCTTGATTCGATACAATATATAATATAATAACGTTATATAAAATATATAATATTATAATAGACATTTATTCGAATATTGTACAGTGAAATATCACTATTTTAAATAATATTATTTGTACGAGCGGACACACCGTGCGCGCGAGCAGGAGAATAATGAAAACTCGTTTCCTCTTCCGCAATGGAAATATTTTTTTTTTATCGCCTTGTGGTGGGACGTCATCAAGAAAAATAAAAATATTTATAATACGTTTGCGCGAACAACTATTTCGTTAAGCGTTCGAATTTCGATTTAACCGAACGGGCAAATGGACTCTGTTTTTTTTCCAAACATTTATTACGATATACAGGTATATCGTATTTTACAATAATAAAAAAAAAAATAATAGTATTATAATCTCTTTCTGTTGCCAGACGGAAAGAAAAATAACGCGATGTTTCCCCCAAATGGTTTTTATTTTATTTTATTTTTTTTGTCGAAATCGTTTTTCTACCGACTTTTTTTCATCCTATTCCTTTTTTTCTCGTAAAGATTTCTTTCGTTTTTTTTTTTTTCCAATAATTCGTTCGAACCGTATACACATTCTAATTATATATTTTTTACTACGAATTGTTATTTATGTAATAATAGTACGTGATTTGGTCACAATGAACGTGTAAAATTTACGGGAGGATTTTGCGATTAAAAAAAAAAAAAAAAAAAAAAAAAAAAAAAATGTATCTATTATAATATAACGTTTATTTTTTAAATATATTATGAGGGGCGCGAATCGACTGATTGTGATAATAGTATTACGTTTATATGGGGAAAAAAAAAAAGTAATAATAATAATAATAAAATAAAAATAATAATTAATGATTTGTATCGATTTGAAAAGAATTTAACAGCTAAGTTGCGGCTGAGAGTAATTGAATTGTACAAATTTCGCAATGAACTTGTGATGTTCTTTTTTTTTATATATATTTATATATAAACGAAAAACCAAAGTTCTTCCCATCTCTCTCCCGCCCCCACTATCCCTACCCACCAAAAAAATGTGTGTTAAACCGAATAACGTTTAGATTACCTCTACGTAATTAGACGATAAGGAAAATAACGTACAATTTAGATTTTAGCGTATTACTTAATATATTGTATTTGTTGAATATTATTTGATTTTTGTTCGTTCGTTTTTTTTCTTTTTTTTTTGTTTAATTTTCATAATTTTACGACTATAGTAATAATTGGAATTTAGGTGCCTTGATTAGCTCGTTGTTAGAATTTTCTTATCATCTATTTGAGAGTACAAAAAAAAAACTGATTTGAAACAATTTAAGCACGATTTCCGCTACACGTAGATGTAAATATTACATACGGCTACGCGCATAAAAAAACAAACAAACAAACACAAACACACAAAACGTTTATAACATTATATATTGTATTAGGTGTGTGTGCGTGTATTCGTATTCTACGTTGTTAAATATCGGGTTACTATCGCTTTAATACACACGCAAATTCTAAATACGAAAAAAAAAAAATGAAATGAAATTAAACAATAAATTTTGATCTGATCCAACGCGCAGAGTTTTAGATTCGAGTATTATAGAATAAAAAAAATAAAAAACCGGCGATCGTCATCGATCAAACAAATCGAATTAATTTCCCGATCGCGATCAGCTATTACGTCTTTATTGTTGTTCGCACAGACCACGGCGACGTGTCGAGTCTCGTACGATTAGCAAATATTCGTTAAAATTCAATACAACGCGCAAAATAATATCGAACCGACACGATACATATTATATTACGCGGTCTGTAATTTTTTTAAAAAAAATTTCGAATTTTATCATTTTTTTTTTTTTTTTTTACACGCATAACAAAACTCGCGTACGCGTACTTGATATTATATTAAAATTGTGTACGATAACGCGATGGGAGAGGCCTGTAACGCCAGTTTATTTTTGTTAACGTTTTTGGTACGTGCCAGTGTTTCTCTACGGATGTGTCGGTGGAGGAGAAGTGACGAGTGGCGCGGAGAACTTGTTCCGGATGGTATGGGGAAGTGATTAGCGTATTGTTGCATTGCGTCCGGTCTATAAATAAAATATAAATACTTAAATATTTTTCCATTTAACACAGTGAATTAATCGAACTTCCGACTAATGAAAACGTTCCAGTATTTCAAAAAATAACGCTATCGGTTGACAGGAATATGACTTCGAGCTAAAATCACTCGTCCCTATCCTTGTACCGTGGATTGTCCGTCTAAAAAGTTCTTCCTATTTCGTCGGACCAGGATTCGCGGTACTTTGACGGATGTATTTACAAAAAAAAAAAAAAAAAAACAGTCAAATCGATACGATATATCTTGAAAAGCCTTCGTCGACTGATTCTGAATCACGACGACCAATATATCACTGTTGATTAGGTCTATAATGTAAAATTAAGTTGTTTTTTTTTCCTTTTTTCGTTTATTCGATATTTATAATTTTCTTTCCAAAACGCAGAACACTTTCCCACTTTATTTTTCTACGTTTTACAATTCAACACCTCATCTCCTCGTCTTTTCCCTCAAATGATACGGGATTTTCTTCGCATTGAGAAATCTTTTCGGCGTCAGCTTTTTTTAAAAAAAAATTGAGAATCACTGGTATATGCTTTAGCTATCTATTGGAAAACAATTTAATTCCCTCCCCCCAACACACACACACACACACACACCGCTATCGCATAATCGTAATATCGTTTATAAAGAGTGCACAGATGTTTAAAAACAAAATAAAAACATTAGCAATACGCGTTTCAAAACACTCGATATACGTACACACACCGCGCACGCCATTATTGTCAACGCATTATTATAACAATATATATAGTTGTGTTTGAAAAAACAAATATTATGTCTTCGGGTCACAGTTAAATAATTTTTTTACAGATGTATTTTTTTTTTTTAATTTTTTTTTTGTCCATATTGTTAAACTATTTTAAACCATTCGAATCGATGTCGTTCAAAACCGATCGACAGTACCATTACATAATAATATGATGTATACAATCGAAAAGTAGAAGATTATATATGTTATATATAAATATATATTATTATTATTAACACGATTTTAATTTTATTGTAGCTGAATTATATTAATAAAATAAAGTCTTTAGTTCAATGAATATGTACGTATTATGTCATTTTCAATGTTTATTAACGATACACGGTTGACCTGAATTACGTAATTATGCACGCGTACTCGTATACCAACGCAGTCTTTCACTTTTCCGCCGACCTTCCTACAACGAATATTCTACAAAGGTCACACGGCTTCTGCTGTCCGTGTCGATTTTAAAACATAAACGTTTATTACGTTTTTTTTTATTTTTTTTGCACGAGTCCTAACAGCACACCCGAACGTAATATCGTTACCATACCTATATGATTGTATTCGTATTCGTATGTAATTTATTCCAACAAATCATTCGTTATTATTACTTCTCTAGAGATAAATTTAGGCCATGGGTTCGCAGTTAGCGGCTTGAAACCCGTAGAAGCTATGAAGTTTCACTTTAAACAAAATCGCGTACTCCCTTTTAATAACCCTCCCTCCCCCGTCTCGTAGGGATTGGATTTTTGGAAAATTCTTTCTTATTGCACACGTTCGAGCGGAGGTTCCCAAAATTTTTATGGTACTACACGTTTTGGAAATTATTCAAATTTTGGCCTCTTTGCACAATAACATCTATGACATTTTTTTCCCCCGCTGTTCCGTGTAGATCAATTGCTTACGGCAGAAAAGAACAGTAAATTTTATTTTTTTATTTTTATCAAAGGATTATTTTTATTTATATATATTTGAATAGTAAAAAAAATTATGTATATTATAAGAGTGAGTGTATAATTTGAATGTTTCCCATTTTTCATTACTGCATTGATATTGATTTAGGACAAAACTGAATTTGAACATCAACGAAAAGTAATAGAAACACGGAACATATGTAAAAAAAAAAAAAATGTATTTTTCATAAATATAACGCGATCCACTAATAATATGAACGCGACCCATTATTGAGTCGCGATCCACAGTTTGGGAACCTCTGCGTTGGAGTAAGCACTTACTTCAAAATCCAAATTATTTCTTTGATGAATACTGCTAAGAGGTAGAAAATGAAAAAAAAAACCGAGAAATCATTAAATTTAGTGATTTATATTCGCTAAAGGTCTTAGTATCGCTCATAAAAAGAGATCCTAAAACCGCGCCCGGTTATATTATAATTATTATACGTGTGAATCGAACACCGTTCGCGTGTGTTACATGTGTTACTACATGCGTGCATATGTTTACAAATGTGGCAATGGCCAGACCTACGAAACCAACCGCAGCTAAATTTAAGGTAATATTGATATTAAACTATGAGCGAATTCGCTTTATTGGAGTCCGCTTAAAACCATAGTTTATATGTAACCAAATATTTATTTGCAGTATAAACCGAATAGAAAACGAACGGGGCAACCTAACCTAACTCCCCCCCCCAAAAAAAAAAAAAAAAAACGTTGTACGATATAAAAATCGTTTTAAACGTTTAAAATAAAAGTTTAAACGTTTAAATTTTGTATCGTCCGTGCAATGGAAAAAACAAAAAAGTGCCGAATGAGCAGATATTTCGTCTAGATGTGCAGCAAAAAAATTTAGTCGGCAACGACGTCTTTCGTTATGGACTTTATCGAACCGTTATTTAGCCGTGTATATAATAACATGTCGTTTGATATTCTCAAAAACGATTCACTGAAATTAGTGTCGTCGACGGTGTACAATACAATACACCGTATTATGTAATTATTATTATACTCGGTGGATTATAGAAATCTGCAAGACGCGATTCGATTGAAACGTTATGTGGTAAAATATTACAACAACAAAAATCTGTACTGTTACGAGATTATTGCTCGTCATAATGTTACAGGCGTATTAGTCTTTATAATGTAAATGATCTCGCATGTACGAGAAAAGAAGAATAAGAAAAAAATATTTAATCACTTGTCTGTACACTCCGAACGGATTATTTGTTTTAAATAAACGCGTGTTGTACGTGCAGTCGACGAGATTAAAGTGTGTTTATGCAGATAGGTGAACATAACGTTAATATTTGTTACGTGCAAAGTCCAGAATTTTGCGAAATGTACACACGTCGACAATAGAAATATCGCGTTTCTACCGACTTTTGTAGTGTTGTACAAATTCCATGACGGTAGTGTAAACTGATTCAGTCTTCCAGACGAGAATTGAGAAAAGATTAAAATCGTTAGACAAGTCGCGCAAGTCGTATTTACACGTGCAATATACCGGTTTTTTTTTTTTTTTAATACGAGTCATAGTTTAAAAATTATGCGCGAACGAATTGCCCAGCCTGAGAAAAGACAATTTTTTAAATTTTTTTAACAATATACATTATACCGTGATTGGAGAAAAATTGCGGCTCGTTGAAATAATTTTTATCCGTGAGAGCGTTTGCCCAATCATTCACGAACCAGACCGACACCGACTGTTGAAATTGTCGTCGCCGCCGCATGCGGATTGTTATTAGGACACATTGCCACAGCCGATTAACACGCGTCGTTTGTTTTCATTTTTCTAATAATTATAATGTGTTTAAATATCGTTTAAAACAATATTATTGCAGCGAAGTAAAACACCGAAAATCATTTATAATAATAACTTTTTTAATACGCACACTGGTATACGCTCTCGTACGCGAAGACGGCGGAACGAATTGTTCAAAATCTCGGAAGACGTAAAGGAGAATATGAATGGAAACAGATGTAAATATGGTGATTTTTTTCTAATTATAATAACTGCAGTGCGTACACCGGTCGCGCGTATTGAAACGTAATCACGTTTTTTCCTCTGACAATATTGAATTATACTTTAGAAACGATCGTGTCAACTTACTCTAAAAACGCTCCGATACAATTATAATCGTATCGCGTCCAATATTGTCGAAAATAATCGAATATTGTATCGTATGTAATGTAACGCATAACGATATTGAAGTGAATATTTAATATATAATATACATATAATATATATATATATGCATTATACAGGTTTCCGGATATGACTAGGCGATATATTATGTCTCATGGCCGTGAAAAAAATTTCATTAATAATTTTCGCGACTGTATAATAATACACAAGACCGTTTTTCTACACAACATATTCTTAAACACTACAATATATTTTTAATAATAAATTCAAACGGGTCACTGGGTTAACGAACATAATAAGTAGGAAGTCTGCGTGCGTGTAATATATATATATATATATTATAATAAACACGAATATTTAATAATTTCGGTAATTTATACTATTCTATAAAAAAAAAAAAAATCGATTTTTACGCTCTACAATAATAGGCATTATTATTGTTATTGATGTTGTTGTTGTCATTATCGTCTATTTTCGTAATTGAAATAATGAACGCTTGTTATATTCCTATTAAACAATCATTAAATCGGACACGTTTTTGAACAAAAACTTAGTGCGTAAATAAACCTATACTATATATATATATATATATATATATATATATAATATATTAAAATCTGTTGAGAAAAAAATTTCAACTCTCATTATTATAACAATTTGTAATTTGTTTCAACAAAGTCTCGATCGATTGAACGTGGTTAATGCGCCGGTACACAAAGTGGAAAACATCAAAAAGAAGAAAAGATTTCAACCAAAAAAAAATAAAAATATATATATATACATAATATGCGTAAAAATATAAAATACTCGTATCGACAAAATTAAAAAAAACTCATATTATACGAATAAATCGACGGGAATAAATGGGCAATCCATGGTTAAAAATATTCGTTATTATACGGTTTAATTTACTTTTCATCCGTCTAAATATGTTATGTTTGAAGAAGTGTTTTTTTTTTAAACGTATATCGTAATTGGCGTGTTGGTTTAACGTCGTAATTTATACAATTCTGTGTACGGGATGTCTCACGTAGATCTGCAGACAAATGCTACACGTTCTATTTAACGTTTTTAAGTTTTCTGTGTTTTTTTTTTTTTAATAATTGTAACACTTCTGCGCTATAATAGTTCTTTGAATGAATTTAATTTCAGCTATAATTTTTATTATTATTATTATTATTATTATTATTAACTATATAAATTATTAAACTAATCTTGTATTTACAGAATTTCTATTTTATGTTTTAAACAGTTTTCGAAACGTGTTAAAACGAAAACAATATTTTTCTATCTAATCAATAAAACAATACTCGATATCGAATGAATTTTCCCCGAGATATTATTAAGCAACAATAATATAGTTATATGGTATTTGTCATAACGCCCGTGAGACACACTATATGTGTAATATTATGTATATAACGCTCACAAAGGAATACGACTTATTCACGCCTATAATATGTACGCCATATATATATATATATTATTACACGAAATATTGTGTAAAATTATCATATAATAACTCTAATGAATTATTATTTGTGAATAGTAATAACGATTGCGCTTGTGACACAATCTATAATAATTATATTATTATTGTATAGACTTTAAACAGTTTATATCTTTTTTTTTTGCCGTCAATGTGAATATACGTATATATATATATATATATATATATATATATTACATTAACAATTAATATTTATAGTATTATGTAGTAATCGAATAATTGTCTAGTAATAAGTAAGTCCTTACCACGTTTATTGCCATCAAATAATCGTTATGTTTAATAAACATTTAACGCGTGTATATATAATGAGCGTCGATCATTGTAGATCAATGGCAAACGTTTAACCCTTCGCGTGTTGCAGCGGATCCCGCGTTATTTTTTTTTTTTTGCTCTTAATTACGCAAGCGTTTATAGATTTTTTAAAATAAGAATGATAAAATCAATATTTTCATATTATTGTTCATATTGTTTAGATGTATTGTTTAAAAAAACAAATTTTTAACAATTTTTTTTCTATTACTCACAAAATATGATAAATTCTATTTTACGCGGAAGGAACGACTTTTAATCAAATGCCGATTAAAAAAAAAAAAAAATCAATTGATCGTAAACATTTGTTTGATAATATTATATTTTAAAATTATATATAAGAGAATACAGATGAATATTATCACTCGACATTTTTAATAGTAATTATTTTTCAATTACAGTTTTTTTTCTTATTTTATGTAAATCGAAAACGTATATATGGCCACTGAAGCCTTTAGCATTATTTCGTGTACAACTATTACCTATTTTTGAAATAATTATTGAAATAAATTTTCAAATACGAAAAACAAAAGAATTTACATTTCACCGTTTAATAATAAATAGTTTTTATTATTATTATTATCGCTTAACTACGTGTTACGCATTTGTAAATCGTCTTATATTTTAATAAATATATGGTCTACATATTTATTTACGTGTTTTTCATACGATATAAATTAGTGATTATTATGTATGTAAATCGTTGATAACGTATCTGCACAGCAGATATTCAACTCTAAGGTATAACTTAAATGTGTGGTATTGTCGTTAATTTAAACAAATGTAATTTCGCCGACAAATTGAAGTCAAATACTCACTCGTTGCATTTATTATAATAACAACGTTATTATTGGATCGGCGAGAGTAAGTTTCTATCAGTAAAATAATATTACCGACATTTTGTCGATCTCGCCGCATTATTTGCGAGGGTACAGTTATTAATTTGCACGCTATAATATTATTAAATCCGTATTCCGCCGAACACGTCCGTACTGTGCGTTTTTATTTGCATTGCAATACGCCTTATACGTTTTCGCTGTATTGAACGTTTGGAATTTATTATATTTTAATATAATGAGTCTCGTTCCGCGCAGTGGCGGTTATAAGGGGGGCTATAGGTGTATCGCACCTTCCCTGTGAGTTTGATATTTTTAAATTTAGCATATTTCTGACTTAACAGCACCGACTTGTAAGTTGTCCAATTATGTCATAATCATGCTCCATTTTCGCCCCCTCCCCTTTTGAATATAATGTATGAGGCTGGAATAAGTTCTCAACCGACGATCAGCGCGTACAATACGTGATCGGTCCATGATCGAGTCTTTAGTGCTTAGCTGACGACAAACTCGGCCGGTCGTGTAAAATGTAAACGAGTAAACACGTAAATGTAAAGAAACCAGTAAACGTTAATTAAATAGTAAACGTGTAATATAAAAAAGTGAACGTGTCAACGAATACTACACAACGAAAAAGATAAATCCTTACGTTCGATTTATTTTATTGAAAGACGCGAAATATTATTATTATTAATAATAATTAAAAATTACGCACAGAATTTCCCCCAGGGCGCTTTTCCGAGCCCGTTTTACCTTGCGTTTTGGATGATCGCCTCGGGGACGACGGAGAAAATTTGCGATAAAAATTTAAATTATAATTAAGATTATTAACACGTGCTATAGTAGAATAACATGCACATAGATTATTCATTATAAATATGGCACAGCGTGTATATTAAATAGAACTTCGAATAGAGCGTGTTCATTCCGGCAACACTGATTATATATACCATATAATATAATATTAGTATAATATTAGTAATAGGTTTACCAAACCGCACGTTAATGTCTTGTTTATAATCGTCATGGGATCAGAAAATATTCGATAGTAAATATTTTGAAAACATGATAAAAATATGGTCCTGACAATATTATTATAACACATATCATCACAATATTACGTTAAAAATAGTAATAAAATATTGTATAATTAATGTTTTGGAAACATTTTAAAATTATTATATTTAAACTATTTTATCAAAAAATATTTTCATAATATTTCTATGATATTTAAAAATAAATATTGAATAAAATATTTTGAAAATGTTAAGGCTTTTTCACTGTTATATGGAGAGAAATACACATAGAGAGAGAGAGAGACATACATAGAGGTTCATACACACACATAGAGACATTCATACATAGAGATAAACACACACACACACACACACACATATATATATATATATATGTGTGTGTATACATAGATACATTCATACATAGAGGTAGAGACACCTAGAGAGATACATATTTATATTTATATACATATAAACATATGTATATACATATAGACACACAAATATGAAATATTTTTCACTGAGAGGCATACACATAGTGTGACACACACAGAAAGAGAGTGGCACACAAATAGAACGAGGAACATAGAGAGACATAGTAAGAAAATTAAGGAACTCCTTATCATTGACTATATTTTGGTACATTATAAGCGATTTCTTCGTAACACGAAAGTAAAAAAATAAAAAATCATTAAGCCCAAATAATAATTATTATTTATGTTTCTTCTATAATTTTTTAATTATAGACATTCAATAGTCTTACAGTTTTTTTTTTTACAATGTCATAAGACTTTTTTTATTCAACGTCAATCAAAAATCTTTAAAAATATTTTTAAGATTCGTACGCAAAAGCGACAGCATATAATTAATATCCTATAGTGGAATAAAAAGAAAAAAAATTACATTTCCAAACTAACAAATATAGAGTAATTTGTTGCCGGAAAAAACTATGACTGTAAATAATGGAGCACTGCTCTGGGTAGAATTTTTTTGGATACAAACATAAAATACGACACGTTATTATAGAATCAAATACATTCGTCGCTCCGCTCAGAATCTTAAAAAAATCCTACACGATTACTACTCATTACAATCCTTCTATCGCATATACCGTCTAATCCATTTACGTACATTTTAATAAAAAATAATAAATGTTGATAATATTATTAAACTCTGTATAATATTAAGACATTCGTAAACTCGAATTCATTTTAGCGAGTGCAATAACGTATATATATATATATATATTTTTTATTTTTTTTTTTAATTAAATATATTTTCTTCGTATAAATGTAATACGAACATACTGTTGCGGTTTATTAAGAAATACGAGGCTTCCACCAAGACGTAACTCGAGGTATTATTGACTCGGATAGGACAGTTGCGGCACTAAGTTAGGTCAAGTTACCGCGAGTGAACTTCTATATAGTGGTGTTCTGGAGTGTGTACGTCGTGGCGTGTATAAAATATATTTCATACATATCGTTACATTGAGATTTATATAAATTATACGATCATTTTATTTTTTGTTTTTAATCGTAATTTAATTGTTTGAAAATTTGAATTGCACGTTTTAAAATTGTAAAACTATATAATACATAATTGAGTAATTTTATTTAAAATAAAATATTACACACAATTGTGTAGTTTATAACTTTAACGAATCTCGTACTGCATAATTATACATAATACGTTTACATAGTCTTGTTTAAAACATTTGTTTTCTTATTGGCATAAGCCAACAGAGTTTGGTTAAAATCAATTAACGTTAATATAAATCGTTAAGAAGATAACAACGCAAATGATTTTTAAGGAGACTCGTCATTGACTAATTCTAAACTTATTCATGTGGGTCCCAGAGACCCATAGCCGAAGTCAAATGCGCCAAATATACTCCTCAATATGCTCCTTACGTTCTAAGTCGCAATGAGTTCTAATTTTCGTCTCTTTAAGACGATTGCAATAAAATCACTTTCCCCGTAGGTGCGGCGGTTATACGCTACGGCGGGTGACCGCTACGACTACGAGTCGTGTGTGAGACTATCGATTCACCTCTACACAAATACAATAAATTACTAATATTGTTGATATATTCAACCGACCCAGTTTAGTGTGCTACGTAGCGTGTACTTATATATATATATATATATATATTGTAAATCGTCCGTATGCGATATCGCCCGTAACTCGATCGTGAATGGCAAAAAAAAAAAAAAAAATCATCATATAAACGTAGAAGAAAATAAAAAACCGCTATCGGCAGAAAAAAAAGCATTATATCAATGAGTGATAGTTTTGGCGGTGTTGTCAGCGATCGTAGGATAATTTTGACTCCGATTACAGTGCGATTGAAGAAAAGAATTTTAAATAACGACGAGCCAAACGGGTAACGACGGAATACGACGATTTTATTGTTATATTTTCTCATTAAAACGTATAATACCGGGCCGTCCAATTTCGTTTTCATTGTATCGCTGCGGAATTTTACGGAATATCGTTTCATTTCACGGCTCAGGCGAATACCAGATAGATTTGAACAAATATTGTAAAAATAAAATTAAAAATTGCCGTCGTAATATTATTAATATATGTATATATATATATTTTTTCTTTTTGATCTGGTCACGTGCATGTGTTCGATAAAAAAATCTTAAATAAAACGTATTTTCGAATTTTTTTCCCGAAACGTTTCAAATCGATTTAGAAATACGATTATTTCTCGTATCGTAAATTAAATACGAGTAATATTTTTATTTTTTTAAACAACGTATTAAACGATAAATAGATCGATTTGCAAAAAAAAAAAAAAACGCATCGACCTTGATCGTATATAGTGCGCCGGACATAACAGGTTACGCGACGTTATTATTTCAGAGACTTTCCGTCTTAACCGAACCGTGTTATCGTTAGTTGTTAAACGAAAATATAATAATTAATGAATCAAAGCTAATATAAGACTGAACATTATTCGCAACGCGTGTATATACATATATATAATATTTAAAAAAAACGCAATATCGGAACACGTCCACGACGGAATATTAGTATGAAAAATTACTCAAACGCCGAAAGCATTTCAAACGCGTTTTCGTACAAAAACCACATCGCGTATTTATGTTTTCGCCGATAAAAGAATACACGCGATTCGTCGTCCCGTTTTCCGGGTCACCCGATTCAACGGGATCTGTAACGCGCGTCGAACAATTTCATACGGTTTTTAAATAATAATCGCGCGTTTTTAGGTTATTAGATTGTTTTTTTTTTCAAAATCAATCGCGAAAACGGAACACGGGACGTTTGTGTTAATCCGAGTTACCGCCGCGGTTATTGAAGAGCAGTCGCTGCGCGAGAACCGGCGGCGAGTGTATTCCGTAACGGACAACAATTATAGAGTCGCCGGTGAATACCAGAAAACGAGAAACGGCAGCGTTTCCGCGTGAAATAAAAATAAAAACGTGTTCAATTCGCCGTTGTCGTCGCGCTGCTGCGCAATCCGTTCGATTTCGTCCGTCGTCGTGTTAAAATCGTTGTCGCACGGATTTACACCGAACGGCGGATATCAGACGCGGATGCTGAAATAAAATCCTAGTCGGTAACGAAAATGGAAAAGAAGTATCGCCGTGCAAAACGTTCGCGAGAATTCGATCGCGATTCGTTCGTACGGAATATTGAGGAAAAAACAAATACGATTCAAAACAATTGATTTATAAGCCGATCCAATATAATTCACCTATATTATTATAATATACATATTCGCTGTTTCGTCATTGACTTTTAGTTTTCAACGAACGTGTCCCCTAACGCGTCCCCGCGACAACAATATAAAACGTAATGTTATTGTAACGAGGGCGGAATTTATTTTATTACCTCGGCCCGGACCGAATTCTCCGTCCGGCCGTGTGTACGAGTGGAAAAAAATGTTTAAAACCCTACGTACGATTAACAAGCGCGCGTCGTCGTACCCGTACGGGTGATGTTTTCTTTTAATCATTCAGCGCCGTTGACTGTGGAAATAGTGTTCGACGACGGCGTTTTTCGCGAATTCCGATGGAATGTAATAAACGCGTTGTTGTATAAAAAAAAATGCGTTTTTTTTTGTTTTCCTATAGCGCATCTGGAGTCGCGTTGACTGAGATATGTACAATAAAATTGTATAGAATTCGAGAACGTTCTTCCATCGCGTTTTCTCCCCAGACCCCCGCGTCACACCTGTGGAAACGGATTTCCGGAGAGAAAGAAAACCTATTTTATGTGCACAACACATAACACAAAACGGTAACGATTATTTATTATAATTAGAAAGTAAAAAAACTAATAATTTAAGCGATTCGGACGAAATTTCTCGCGTTTTTTTCTTCTTTTTTTTTTTTTGTAGATCGTCAATTGATAAATTTTCGACGGCATTTTTTTTTATACGTTTAATAAAATCGTTTTTGTCGGGACACTTGCGCAGGCCATCGGTGACACGATTACGATTACGGCGCCCCTGCCGACGATAATTACAAACAAATCGCGTCCATATAATAATCTCGAATAATTGAGCCGCCCGGGGCCAATCGTTACAACGCGCAACCGCGACGAGCTTTATAATATTATTATTATTATTATTATTATTATTATTATTATACGTTTTCCGACGTGTGGGACAAATACCGTTTCCTCCGCTTCCCAACACTTACACACACACACGTCATCCGGTTTTTTAACGCGTTACAATCGGTGTATTTATTATTGTTATTGCGCGCGGTGTCCGGTGGATTTTTATTCTCTTACCCACCGTCTGACGCAACACCGCCGTCCGATTGAGTGTAACCTATAACGGCGGCGGCGACTCTTTTTTACGTTTCGTTTTCTACGCGCGCCCTTTTTTTTTTTTCTTTATTAAACGTGTTGAATTCTCCGCTGTTTCTCGTCTCGTACAATTAGAAGAAAACCCCCCCCCCCGCTCCCTCTTCGTCGTAGTACGCGTTCCAGCGGCGCAAAGGCCGTCCACCGCCGCGGGACTTGTCGCGCGGAACAGAAGAACACGGGGAAAACAACAAAAAAAAAAAAACGCACCGCGCGTCATTTCGCGTGCGCGCGCCTCGTGTAAAAACACGCGGCGGGCACCAGACGACAATCGCCGCCGTCGCATGTGTCAGTCCACATCGACCGATCGTCGACCGCGCACAACGGCCCCGCACAACGCCGTCGCGTTTTTCCGTCGCCGCCGCCGTTACGTTTTTATTCGTCTCTCTCGTCGTCATCGTCGTCGTCGTCGTCGGTACGTAACACACAATTTTCATACCCGTTTATTCTATTAACGGTGTGCGTTAGACGATTTTTTTTTTCGCTAATTTTACACTGTGACCGGTAAACGGGGATCCTTACGGATTTTTTTTTTTTTTTAACTCGAAACCGACGAAAAAAAAGTTTAAAGGATTTTTACGATTTCAATGAAAACCACTGGGAAACGTATAATTGAATGCCGTCAATTATCATACAATTCGTACAGGGAACAATTACGTGTGTCGTACCGCGGGTATCTAGAAGAGCGTGTGGGAGGGAGGAGAAACGAATTTCAAATTGATTTGTTTGAAAATTCTTTTTATGGACGTTAAATACACACATATATATATCCTGCTAACGCCGTGTAATTCATAGACACTGTATGTATCACAACGGAATTAATATTCTTCATGATTTTTTTTTTTTTTGTTTACTTTACAATTTTACACACATTTTTCGACTAATAATTATTACCATTGTCGGGAATTAACAAAAAAAAAAAAATCCGTTTTCGCACCCTTATCGGTGTACGGGAATTTCGCACATTCCGAGGAGTCCACTTCTGACATTAACTGCAGAACAGTGTCGTCGGGCTAATCGGAACTCGTTTTACTACGGTTTTCGGTGGAAAAATTACTTTTTATCAAAAAAAAAAAAAAAACACCACTCGTTCATTTAGACGTCAATATGAATTTTTTTTTTTGTCGACGAATTCTGCGAGGTCCGATATTATCCAAACCGAACTATTTTCTTGTTTAATACATACCTATATAACGTCACCATATAATATTTAACGCGTATTGCGAATACGAAAATTATATATCGTCTCTTCGGTCGATCCGATTTGTAAAATTGCAAACTTTACGCCATAAACATTACAAAAGTTATTAAAATAAAAAAAAAAAATTATGTTCACTCAGGTAATAGGGTATAAGCTGATTTCCGTCATATTTTCGATAAAGATGACGTAAAGTTCGTCATTTCGTTTTGAGTTTTCGCTTTCAGACGAGACCTACAAGTATTCAGCTGTTGCCTGCAGAATATCACGCGGTAGATAATCGATTTCGGTTAGTGTTCGTCCGTAAATACGCCTATTTTGAAAAGTGTAGAAAACAAAAAAAAAAAAAAAATTCTACATCACATACACATATAACACGGATGTCGAGGTTAATTTCAAATAAATCATTTCATGACACGTTTTTCGTTTTTTCTTCTCTACAACAAAATATTATTTTCGTAACAAAGACGTATATATATATATATATATTTATATTTATTAAAATACGCGTTCTCGGGCATTTAATACAAATTAAATGAATATAATTGCGGAAAAATGTGAATACGGTAATAATAGTGTACTATTATTTTAGAAGGTCACGTACGCAGTTGATATATTACAAGAAAACGAAGACATAGAAAGAAAGAACATCAGCACATATTAGAATTCGTAACGCTGCCCGAGAGGAATGAAAAAAAGAACTCGGGTAGATTTCAATTGCAATAGAGACTATAAAACCCCCCTGTAACGTGTTAATCGGAGAAAAAAAATGCCGTAAAGTCTTCTGTGTTTACAAATAGAATATTGACCGATTTCTATATAGATTTGAATCAAGAAACATATTAATTATATAAAAATCGAAACGCAATCGAATTTTACTGTATTATTATATTTTTCCATATTATAAATTATTTAAATAAGACTTTAAGAAACCCCACACTCCCACCCCAGCATTGAAACGTATTCGCGCTCTGTTATTCTTTTTACAAAGAGCTAACCATTTTAACTCGACGAATTCTACAAGAACGTAGTCGACCTGCTGTTTTATGTACAATTTTTTTTATAATTTTCAAATATTCGTCCATCGTTACTCAGTACACGTGCGTCCGAAAAACGTATTTTTCCCCCTACCCCCACCGGCGATATAACTCTTATGAAACATTGTTTTGCGGCGTCCGATTTTTTTTTTCCAGTTCATACGTATTACACTACACGTATTTAGACGACCCGTTTTACTACGCTTTCATAGTTTCATCATTTCGACAACAACAACAACAACAATAATAACAATAATAATAATAATAACGTGTCGTTATAACTTTTATTGTAGTTATAATTTTCTTCTTCGTAAATCGACCAAAACGATTGGAAAATGCGCCGATACGCCGTCTGTCTCTCCGACGGTTTGACGCGCCAAACAATATGCAATTGCGTTGTTTTCTTCTCATTTTCGTTTTCTTCCAGCCTATGTATATAAACGATTATTATAACGAAATTTCCTTTCGAACGCTAAATTAAATATCGCGTACCTACGAGCAAATAAATCGGAACGAGAAAAATCAAAAAAAAATGATTCATACTTTTTCCTTCTGCCCTTTCACGAGTCGAAATATTGAAATTCGTGTTTCATCGTACTATACATAATCAGAACACACTTATTTGTATTACGAGTAAAAAACAAATAATAATAATAAGGTTTTTTTCCGTAGAGAATTGTAAAAATTCAAAGCGAGAATTAATTTTTTGAACGCGTTAACGCGCAGTTCGTACAACGAATTTTATTCGAAATGAAAATCGAGAGACGTCCCCAAATTGTATGCGCGGGTCTCGAGGAAATTTTTGAAAATATTTTCGCGACGTGAGTTGAAAGAATATTATTAACGATCGATCTGTGTTTTTGGAGACAATCCGTTAACAAATATAGTTTCAACCGTTGTAGTTGTCTGTTCGAAATAGCACTTGTCCGACAATTTTTCGTTATAAACCGGATTTTCAGTCGTGTTTGTAGAGAGAGAAAAAAAAGTAAATTTTCGAACAAATTTCAACTCATCGAAAACTTTGCGTCTCAAATATTAAACAACGTGATCAGTAAACACTGCAATTGTCAACTGAATAATCGTAAACGAGCTCACCCTTCGCGTTCAATTGATAATTAATAATAATTATAATAAATCGTGTTTTTTTTTATATATATATGTATAAAACTTCTTTATCAAAATAAATCATAATTTATATAACTTTCTTTTTACTGCAACGAAATCTAAAATGTAAATAATAATAATAATAATAATAATATCTGCAGGAAACCGATGACACGTTAATCTGCACGCCGTTTTTCGCTCTCGAAGTAATTATAAAGTGCCGACACCCCCAAAACAGCAACGAAAAATGTATACATTTATACGGTGCGGATATATGTAAATTATTATAAAACAACAAACAGAAAATATGGGAAAATTATTAAAAAAAACACCTCCCGCACAGTCGTTTTATACGTAAAAACTTTTTCGGTTCAATTGAACCGGTTAGACGTTTCGTAGTGTTCCGTATAATACTACAGTATTATTATTATTTTTTTTTTCATACGTTTTGAGTTCGTATCACGGATATCCGAATTTCAATGAATTTAATTGAACAAAAATCGATTTTTTCAACGCACAAAACGAGTTTGTACGAACAATAAGAATACATGCATAACCTATATATATATATATAGTGTAAATACAAACAAAAAATTTAAATGTAAACATTACTCGAAACACTTCTTTTTTTTCCGGCACACCTATTGTAATGGGCACTCGTTATAACTGAAATAATCGTGGCAATATTATTGCGTTCGGTATTATAATACAGATAAGAGCCGGGTCAGAGATAATATTCTTCTCGAATTATTTTTTTTTTTTTAATAAATTTTATATAATTTATAAATGTGTTGTGTGTGTTACGACGTTCTCCACGTGCAGTCCATGTCACTGCAAGCATATGTTGTCAGTGATAATTATTCTGAACAACCACTTCAATATCGAGAAATCAGCCGTAGACGATTTTTTATTTTCTTTTTGACGGCACATTTAATTTCACGAATAAATCCGCAACTATATTTTTACATTGTTCCAATTACGCCCCCCCATTTACTATTTAATAATATATAAAACGTATGTGTGTGTGTGTGTGTGTGTGTGAGAACGAAATACGTGTTCCGCCGCGATAACGGTTTTTTCATTGTTTTGATTGCGTAAGAAATTATGAGCAACGATATATTACATCATAAATCGCAATTTTCGGACGGGAAAAGGAAAATTTTCGATGTAAATAATAAATTTTTCGTTTTTTTTTTTCGCGCGATCCCGAATAATTACACACGCGTAAAGACAGAAAGTGAGAGAGAAAATCGTTTTCGCTTGTGCGCATATACAAATATCATGACGCAATGTATACGTTGAATAATTTGGATTATATTAGCAGTAAGTATAAAAAATAATAATAAAAACTCGTCTTCGCGGGGCGAGTGATACTTGAGAATTGAATAGAATCGTCGGAATTCCGCACCGTAATTTTCGCCAGCTATAAATCTGGTAATATAATACAAAATTATTATGTCACGCGGGCGAGATGTCGAAACACTCGGCATTTATTACAACCTAGCCTACATCAAAGATTACATACACCGTATTGTTTCAGTCTGCTTTTAATCCGATAATCGATGTAGTCGATAATATAATACGGCAGCAGTAACGAATTAATTAATTATTATTGTATATACGCAATTATTCACATTTATTATTATTATATATTATGTTCAGAGGAGAACGCGTGGCATCGCGGAAAAAGTGGGACGTCGTATTTCACAAGGTTTAGTGTTATAGAATACAAAAGATTATTATATGTCGCCGAGCTTATTTATTTATTTTATTAAAAATTATTCTATATATATAGTAAAGTATACTGTTTTAGATTCTGAGATAGATTTTATTTTATTTTTTCTGTATACAATTTTTTTACTAATAGAATTATTTTGTGCTTTCGTTCGTACATACCCGTACAATACAAATTTCACACAGTACTTTAGGCACGTCGTTTTTCAATTTTCTCTGTAATTTTTGAACGCGGCTTCACCTCATAGAAAACTAGACAGATAACCGCTGTTTTGTCGAAATTCGCCAAATTGTATTATATTATACGTACAGTTCCGGCGCATTTCCAAAATAATAGTTGTCCTAGTGAAATTTACACCGAATATTTGCCATAAATACGCACGTCTGTAGGAATAGTAATTGATTTTGATGTATATGTTTTTTATTCCACAAAAGAAGTTACTTTTAAAAAAAAAAAAACGTATTAATAATAAAATAATATTAAATAACATCGAATCTCCGTTCAAAATCGTTTTATTTAACGAAATCGTTTTTAAATTCACGCAATAATAATTAAACTGTAAAATCTTCGTCTATAATTCACATAAACGGCATCCACAACAACGGTGAATGATAACTCTTCCTCTTTTTTTTAACCTGACCCGTTAAATTCAAAACAATCTTTTTTTCTACAAAAATATTTAAATCGAGTTTGGTCAGCAAATACATACCTGGTAACATATAATTCTACGTGTTAAGAATAAACGTATAATATAGTATTGAAGGTTTCCTGAAGATCATAATACAAGACGTTCCAAATGGTCTCATATCGTTTTTCACGATATTTTTTTTCGGTATTTAAAAAATTTTAATTGAATTACTTTTTTTAAAGATAATTTTTAACTTCTGAAACGAAAAAATATATTTATATATAAGTATATAGCATTTAATACTTATATATTTTTATATTACCTTTATGTAAACAAAATCGATTAACTTGCAGCTCAGCTCTGGTATTTATTATTATTATTATTATTATTATTATTATTATTATTATTATTATTATTATTATTATTATTATTATTATTATTATTATTATTATTGAACTCGAAACCGCGAATAGTAAATATATCATAATTTAATTAATCTGATTTTCGTATAATCTGTCTTTGTAAATTATTTAGTTCGACTGCAGTCCATCGGAATTCCCAAGTTACTCTGTAACAGAACGGACAAGTCGTTTATTTTTCTTCGTTTGATTTTACGAATTATGAAATTATGAATTAAAATTATGTGAGTTTTTTTTTTTAACCGCATGCGCGACGATCGAATAAATATTATCGAATGGTTTCAAAGCCAAATCGTCGTAGGTAGGTATAATGAATTTAAATGTTCAATATGTATCTCGTATAACATACTGCACAAACGAGATTATATAGTAAACGATTTTTAAGTTACATGTATTTCTCGTTTCATAACGCGTATTTAATCGAAAAATGCAAATATAAGTGCAAATATATTATGTTTAATTTACACAAATACGTATACGTATAAAAAAAAAACCATAAGTACACTACTGCGCACCTGTCTTGATATATTGTGTGTATATTTCGCTGTATATAATATTTGATGTTGATGCGTGCAAACGCACTGCGGTGGCGCTCGTTTATTACACTACACACAATATATCGTGTTCCCGAGGTCCGAGTACATAATATCATACTGTTGAAAATTAAATTTTGGAAGTTTTGCACGCGATATTCGTTACATCCGCCCACGAAATATACCGCAATATCGTGTTTATTAGAAGAAAAAAAACTCGACGAAAATTGTAATAATAACGAATAATGTTATAGTAGTAAAGAAAAAAAATAAATAAATAAAACCTAATAGAATTGATTGTACTAGAATTATTCTAAAAATTGCTCTTGAAAAATTACAAATCGTGTTAAATAATGTTTTATTCTTATATAAATATTTTTAATTTGTTGTTGTTGTTAATTTTTTTTTTTTTTTTTTTTACTACACAATTCATTGCAGTACACTTTGAATAAATATTTAACAAACGCAATAATTTCACAATTCATTTTCATCTTTGTTTTTCCTTAAACAATATTTGACATTTTTTATTTTAACGATTTTATAGAATTGGCTATATTATAGTATCTTATTTATATACGATTATACCTAACATATACGATAAAGAATAAATTGCATTTAACTATCAGTGATTCGTTTACAATTTCATAATTCTATTGTATACATGGAACTTTTTCTGAAACCAGTTGAAAAATTATTAGAAAAATAACATTACGCGAACAAAATAATTGAAAAATAGTTAAAATCATTATATACATAATACGTATATTTACTTTTTTTAGATTATATTTACAAATTATTCGTACATTATTATAAAAAAAAAATATATATATACGAATGTTGTACTTTGTAAATTACACATTTAAGGTACAAAAAAAAAAAATTATTTCCATACACGCGTACACCGTATTCGCACTCGACATAATTATAGTATTCGTATTCGCACTCGACATCGCGATGCGTGCAGATAATAATATGATAATATTAATTTTTAATTTATTATTTCGTTCGAATTTCAAAAATAAATAAAATATGATTGTTATATAAAACGTCTGTGATGTGACTTTTAATAATAATAGTAAAAAGCATATATTAATTATAGTGATAATAATATTTTTGTAAAATCGTACATATTATATGTATAACCGGCATCCATTGCCGTATATAAACTACATAATATTATGTCTAAAGAACGATTCGAATCGCTTTTACTTGTTGAACAAGAAAATGACCAAATGAACGAGAAATGTTTTACAATGTGTTTTTTTTTTATGTCTGTACTCTATATCTCTATGTATGTCTTTCTCTATGTATGTATCTCCCCATATAAGAGTTAAAAAGCCTTAACATTTCAAAATATCTTATTGAATATTTTTTTTTAAATATTATAGAAATGTTTTTAATATATTTTTTGATGAAATAGTTTTAACATAATAATTTAAAAATATTTCTAAAACATTTATTGTACAATAATTTATTACTATTTATAGTATAATATTGTGAAGATATGTGTTAAAAAAATATTGTCAGGATCGTATTTATATAATGTTTTCAAAACATTTATTGTCGAATAATTTCTAATCCCATGATGATTATAAACAATACATTAATGTGTTGTTTGGTATACCTATTACCAATATTATATTATAATATATTGTATATATATATATATATCCTGAAGTGTTACCGGAATGAACACGCTCTATTTGAAGTTCTATTTAATGGACACGCTGCGTCATATTTATAATGAATAATCTATGTACATGTTATTCTACTATAGGCTATAGCACCTGTTAGTAATCTTAATAATAATTTGAATTTATATCGCAAGTTTTCTCCATCATCTCCGAGGCGATCATCTAAAATGCAAGGTAAAACGGGCTCGGAGAAACGCCCTGGGGGAAATTCTGTGCGTAATTTTTAATTATTAATAATAATAATATTATTATTATTATTTTACGTCTTTCAATAAAATGAAATAAACGTAAGAATTTATCTTTTTCGTTGTGCATTCGTTGACACGTTTATTCTTTTATTTTACACGTTTACTATTTAATTAATATTTACTGGCTTATTTACATTTACACGTTTACTCGCATACATTTTACATGACCGACCGAATTTGTCGTCAGCTAAGCACTAAAAACTCGATCACGACCGATCACGTACTGTGCGCGCTGATCGTCGGTTGTGCACTACTTCCAGCCTTATACATTATATTCAAAAGGGGATGGGGCGAAAATGGAGCATGATCATAATATAATTGGACAACTTACAAGTCGGTGCTGTTAAGTTAGAAATATGCTAAATTTAAAAATATCAAACTCAAGGCAGACACTCCATCTATCCACTACTGTGATGAAATGGGTTGTAAAGTCTATAAGGGAAAAGCGACGCATTTTCTTCATGGCTCACCCCTATAAAAAATATTTGCGCACGTCTATGTATACATATATATGTTTAAAAATATTCAGAATATACTAACAGACTTAAAATAAAAAAATGTTTTATATGAATGTATATATACAATAAATAATAACACATTGTTGTTTTAACAATTCTATTCATACCGTGTTAATAATTTCTTTGCTGTTTTTTTCTCTTATTTATTCATATATTTTTTTTATTTATTTCTTTTAAACTCGTACTTTTTTTTATTGTGAAATTTCTCTTTGCAGTATAACTTCGTTCGTTTGTATTTATGTTTTTCACTATTAATACCCGACGTCACCGTCACCTTTTTTCTGTCGAAACCGGTAGTGAATAAAAAACGAATTTAATACGCAACAACTCGCATCACATATTTCTTGATTTTACATAATATAAGTTGGTATATACACATTGACTTTATTTTATATTCACATATATAGGTACATAAGAATTTATATTATTTACGATTATATTAATTTATAATTTTTTTTTTTTTGTTTTTTAATTCTATTTTTTTCGCCTATCTTTATTATTCTTTGATTTTCCTTTTTATTAATATTTATATACCTAGTCATAAATTGTTATTAATATTTCTTGTTAAAATATAAGCGTACATTGCAGTAATATTTCGTAATTCGTAATAAAATTCGCGTTTTCTTATTAAATAATAAGAAATAATGTTTTCGCGTAGAGAAATTAATACATATAAAATAATAATAATAATTATAATAATAATACTAATAATTTCATCATATTTTTCTGAGAGTATGTGAAAGAGTAGGGGAAACGATTAGACAGTCGAGAACTCGAGTTAAAAAATTATTTAATCTAAAAAAAAATAAACAAGTATACGATGTTACTCGCGTTCGAGTGTAGTAGGAAGTGCAGAGATGATGAGGCGCTGTTAGGAAAATATAAAGTAAATCATTCAAATGGCTTCTTTCTTTTTTTTTTTTCCTATAAAATAATCAGTTAATATTTATTTTTTTTCATACGCGATGTACAGCTTAATTAATTGGTATTGTATTTTATAATAATTTTATCGAGTGAAACAATATGATACCGGAACCGCCCCGTCTTTGATCGATCGGCGTGCGTCGGTTGTCGATGATGATTGTGCCGCCGCCGCCGCTGTTATCACCTATATCGCCTTATCTTACTGACTGCTGTTTCATTTCGTTTTTTTTTTCGAATTTTTAATTCATTTTTCTATCTATTTTTTTTTTTTTTTTTTTAATTCGTTACGATTTAATCGCTGTAGCTAATAACAACCGACACTATTAATTGTAATTATTATCGTACGTGAAACGTCCGATGTTGTGAAATTTTCCTTCGATTTCTCAAACGTTTCACCGAATACACACACTCTTTCGTACCTACACAAGAATATGTAGTACAACGAATGATGTAATTGTTGAAAAAACGACCGAGAAAAACTATTATTCGTTCGTTTTTCAAATGTAAACCCTACACACATCGGATAACGTCATGGTATACGATTCGAACACCGTCACCGTCTGTTCGAACGTACGTAGCGTTAATGTATTTCGCGTCGACGTGTTCTGCGTATTCGACGGTATTTGTGCACGAAATCAGAGGTGACGATAACGATTATGCGCGACGAACGTAACAATTATTATGGTAAACCGTCAAAAACGTAACATAATATTTTCAGTCGTACGTATGATTTTGCTCTGGCAAACCCAGACTCGATTGTTATTTTGTATTTCATTTTTCCTCCCGCCCACGCGTTCGATCATCACACACACACACACACATAATTTATATAATAATAATAATAATAATCATTACATACACACGTGTTATGCAAATACAAACACAATATGTGTTTGCTATTATTTGGACTGTGATTACGTCATTGTATGATCTTTTTTTTTATTATTATTATTGTTATTTTAACTTTTTTTTTGTTTATATTGTTTTTACCAGTTGCTGTCGTCAACCCTGGGTCCGGACAAAGAATTTCATCATGAACAGCATCGTTCGAGTCCCGTTCGTCCTGATCGTTCTCAGTGAGTACCAATGATAATATCTCTTCATTATACCCATCACGCATTTTAAAATATTTTCATGTCTACAGGTGTATGTCACACCACGTACGCAAATCTGCTTTTCAATACCAAGGACATAGTATTGTTGGTGAACAATTCGACAACACTTGTATTGACCTTAACGTACGGTCATTATTGTTTTGTTTCTCAATACTCGCGATTACAAAAACACGTTCACTGACCTCTACTGCTTTGCGTTTTCAGAGATGACGTACCAGAAAATACGACGCTGTTTCTCAACACTAATCACAAAGATTTACTGACAACAAATATTACTGAAATAGAAATCGCCAACTCTGTAGGTCCGAAAAAATGGCCAGTCGAATTGTATGGCCACAATGCAGGCCACGACTTGTTGAAAGTCGAATCATCCTCTCCTTCCATAGAGTAATAAGCCCATTCTTACGTTTTATTTAAACAAATAATAATGCGTTAATATATATGTGATAATACAATGAAACTGACATTAAACTATTCCTTTATCCGTTAATTAAACATAATATGAAAATTAATCATTCTATTGATGATATTTTTGTAAAGAAAAATAGCTCTTATACATTCATAGTGCCAAATCTTTAAACAAGAGACTTATTTTATTATTTAAATTTAAGTATTCATCCTTGATACCGAAAAATTGTCAATTACTTTCAACAATTTGATTATATTGGTTTAAATGTATTGCTTGGCTAGTTGTTACGGAACAGTCATTTTTTTATTGTAACTTCTTCGTTTTCGATTTAGTAAAATTTAATTTTCAGTGTATTTATTTATTTTTTTTAAGTAGAACAATTAATTATAAATTAATTGTAGGAATGATATTTACAGAAATTTTTATTTTACTCATTTCAATAGTATAGAATATGTTCAAAAAAAAAAAAAAATTGCCAATAAAATATAACTCAGGATATTTGTTCTTTTTTACTTATTTTATTGAAATAGAATTTGAGTTCTAATTGTCTATATATTTCTTTCTACTTTTATCTATGTACTAAAATAAAACACTGGATGTATAAAAACAATTTTAATTTTAATTTATATTTATTTGTATTATCATAGATCCAGTGAAGCATTTGTGAGAGTTACTCTCCAACATTCTAATGAATTGGCGTTATTCAGTATTATTGTTGGATGGATTTATTTTGTCGCTTGGTCGATATCATTCTATCCTCAAATGTATGAAAACTGGACTCGCAAAAGGTATATAATTATATCACTTTTGTTTAAAAAAATGTGTTTCTCTTTTTTTTTTAATACTAAATTAAATATACGTAATGTACTATGTGTTTGATATTATGTCATAATTCATCAATATCAAATTATCATGTATTATCTTACCATGTAGAATACTTTTTTTTAATCATATGGCTTCTAGCTAGTTTTGAATCATCACAAAGAGCCCTTATTTTAGTTTATTATTTATTAAATGCATAATAAATTACAATTCTATAAAATAACATTTTCCTTTTCATCCCTTAAAATAACAAAAAAAAAAAATTATTTTATGTTACAAAATATTTTATTATTCATTATTAAACTGTAATTACAAAGTATTAATTCCCATTTATATTTTAATAATTTTACTAATTATTTTCCAATTTCAACACACTTGATAATCATTAATTATGATAGTTTTATATCTATTATATAAAATTTTTAACATACTGGAGTCATACAATATTATTCTGTTTTAAAATATAATTCCGGTGAATGTATTATAAATATATTATTTGTTGCAGTGTTGTTGGTTTAAATTTTGACTTCATAGCATTGAACTTGTTGGGTTTTATTTTATATTCAATGTTCAATGTAGGTCTGTGGATACCTGATATTGAAGTAAGATGATCCATTGTGTACACGTAACGATGTTTTTTGATCACTTTAAATTTAATTTTTTTGTTTTATGAATAAATAGAAAGAATATTTGGCCCGGAATCCTCGTGGACTCAATCCAGTTCAATTAAATGACATATTTTTTTCTATTCATGCGGTATTCGCTACCATCATAACAGTATTTCAATGCTTTTTCTATGAGGTAATATTGTAATATTTAGTCTCTTTTTGATCATTGAAATCATTCATGTAATAACTCTATTTATAACTGTAATGTTACATCGTATTATATTATTTATAAAACATGTATTTTACATAATGTATTCATTTCTATATACACATATATTTTACAGAAAGGCGAACAACAAATTTCTCGAACAGCCAAGTCAATTCTCTCCTTTTACGGATTAATATTAGCTGTGCTGTTGGTTCTTGTATATTTAAAAACAATTGTGTGGCTGGATTTCCTCTATTATTGCTCCTATATCAAGTTGACAATAACGCTTATCAAATACATTCCACAAGTATGTGTTTGGTTTCTTGTTCTAGAATCGTTCAAACTGGTTATAAAAATTGAATTAAACAGTTTGATAGTGAAAAACACGCATGCGTGTATAATAATCACAAATTTGTGTTCGACTATTTTATTTAGGCTGTAATGAATTACAAACGTAAGAGCACTGTCGGCTGGAGTATCGGCAACATATTTTTGGACTTCACAGGAGGAATACTTAGTATAGTGCAGATGATTGTCAACGCGTACAACTATAGTAAATATTATTTTGCACTATATTAATATTCTAATTATTTATTTACAATTTGCATTCAATTTTTAGATGATTGGGCATCGGTGTTTGGCGACCCGACCAAATTCGGTTTAGGTTTACTATCGGTTATTTTCGACATATTGTTCTTCTTACAACATTATGTATTCTACAGGTATGTCCCACGTTTGTTATTCGCATAGTGCATGTTGTAGCTTATTGCATGTTTAATATACTGTATAGCCATCGTCTGCTTTTTGAGAAAAAGTCACTTAAGAATTGGAAAATTTAACCCTATGTCTTGCGCAAATGTTTCTGGTGATATGACAATATGAATAAAAAAAAAATTGTACACTTTAATGAATCTCCATATTATTTACTGTTTTCAGTCCGAAGAATTCAAAAATATATGATCTCACAGGTTGCACGTAAAATTAGTATTGAAATTATAATATATATATATATTTATATATATATATATATATACACCTATGTTTACCTATGTGACATTTTATTTGTAAATTTAACTTAAATTAGTTTATTAAACATTTAGTGTAAATATTGATATTTGTATTTAAGTTTATTAAAAGTACCATTATTATTATATTAAGTCTAAACAATATTGTTTATTTATACACGTTTAACTTAAAATAATTATATACTCACCTGAGATCATTATTATGCTATTTTTTTTTTCTAGTTTATTCATCACTATATTAGTTTGTTCCTTGATTTAGTTTGATATGCTTTTAAGTTTTATAACTTACAACATTTTCTAAGTAATAATGTACACAGTGCCTGAAGCTTATACACATTTCTAAGTATCTGTACACTTATTATACGTCACCATTATTCTTTATTGAAAACCATTTGTCTTTAGAAATTATTTCTATTAAATGATAGCGATTTGATTATTATTGTTATTGTTGTTTTGTTTTTTTTCTAGTGGAGTTAACTATGAAGAATTTGAAAACCCTAATGTGGTAGAAGTGGAAGAGGATGAGGTTACTGATTCAAAAGAACATACTACTAATCCTACTGATAAGCCAGATGATCAGATATGTTAGACAAATATTCTCTTATTATTTGACAAGGCTGTGATTGATCGATCGTATAGTTAACGATTGGATTACGCTAAAGATCTTAATTGGTTAGGGACATCCAAACAAGACTGATACACTGAACGCCAAAGATTTTTGATATTCACTCGTTTTCTTTTGTACTATTTGTATGATTATATTTTAGGTTTATACGCTTCTTTGTTCGAATGATTAATCTATCGTAATTTATACATAAAATTGTCGAATACGGTGTTTGTAGAAATACTTAAGAAATTCGGCAATGTCGATAAAACTAACAATTTTACCGTCCAATATGTAAACGAAAATCTCTGCATAAATATCAAATTTGACGTCCAGTCATATCGCAGTACAGTGAAACTTTTGTTAATGGACACGTTTTCAGGCTTGGTAAAATCCCATTGAAATCGATGCATCATTGAAGCCCCGTGTGTGTCTGTCGTTCAGAGGTTTCACCATATAATAATGATTACGTATTTTAAGATGTTAAAACAGAAAATCGTTTAACGTCATTGGTGCATGAATGTCAGTGCGACATTTTTATAGCGATGTTTGTGTACTCGCTATCAATATCGCGTTCTTTTAACCGGTGTAATAATATAAGTAGAAAACTCGGAACCTATGTTCGATAAAACTTAAGAAATATTATAATAGTTTTTAATGTTAGGTATTTATTGTCATAATATTAACGTTGTCCACAGTATTAACAATAAATGTTTAATATTCGATTTTGTATGTCGGTTTGAGAAATAAATTGAAATTGTCAACGTCTATTCGAGTTTGGGATTTTAAAGTTCGACTCGTTTGTGAGTTTCTTAATTGGATAAATTATAATACGAATATCCGATTTAAAAAGAATTGTAAACGTTACGCATATAAGACGTGGGGATCGTTTCAAGTGGATCGGCGGTATACGTACACACTTGGGTTCCGTATGTTAAACAGAGTTCCGTATTTATAATACATTTTTGATCGTATTGTGTATGAAATTTATACCAGTTAAAAAGAAAAAACCTTACACAAACATTACTGAAAAATATACTGCAAATTTGTGAGGCGACGAATAAAAATCGTCGTTTCCTCTGATTATAATTACAAGTGTAATTTGATCGAATTTAAAATATTTACAAAAGAAAAACGAAACGTGTGGATTTGTTCCCGTAATGTGGCCACACTGCGCGCTTATCTCTTATCTACACTGCCAGTCGCCGATAATAGAAAAATGTGATATTTTCGTTTTCAAACCGCTTTCAACGTACTTCGTGTGTTTGTTTTTTTTATTGAAAGTCGTGTTCGTTTGTTAATCTTAATTTCGCCGCCGACTCGTAGAACCGGACAGCTTGTCTTTGCGTGACATCATAACTTCATATAGTTTGTTCCGAATAAGTCGCAAACAAGTAAGTATAGGTTTCTCGTGCACTTTTCCTCGTCGTTATACACGAGATTCTCAATTCGATCGTTTTAGAAGGTCAATAAATCGTGACGTTTTCCTGGTAAAAATTCTAAAAAAGTGTTTACGATTGTAAGGTGTTAATTATCCCGCGCCGCACTTATTTTCCTTTTTCTTCATGTATATGTAATATATATGTGCAATGTATAGACACTGTAAACATTCGTATTACTTCATTCGGCAAATATGAAATCATTTTTTTTTTGATAGTAGTAGAAGTACTTTGTGCGATCATCGTTCGTTGATCCGTTACACAAGGTGAAAAACTGATTTGTCTCAAGAAAACGCGTCTGAAGTGAGCAATGCACGAACGTTTTTAAAAATGTTTGCCGTTAAGAGAACTCTATTACCGATTTAGTTTTGACATGCACGTGTTAAGAACGCAAAGTACGTAAACATTTATTGGAACTTCATAAATAATAAAATGAAACAAATTTAACCTTTAAATATATAATTGAAAAATGTTAAAGGAAGGTTAAATACATTTGAGTCAATATGTAAAAGTCACAAATTAATTTTTTTCTTTAGTCTATCACCAAGTCAAAAATTATTAATAAAAAGTTGTATCACTATGACATAAAGATTGAGAAACGCCATTATACACTACAGTTATTAGAAATATAATTTTGAATTTATATCTACGTTACTGTATAATTTAAATTACTAAATTGACCAGACGATCTGTACAAATGTTTAAAAACGATTTTCATAATATTGTACAAAATGTTTTCTTATTTGCAGGATTTGAAAATATGGTACTGTCCGATTTAGAATATTTACTGTTACAAGGACAGAAGCTATGTAAGGATTCTGACAATTTTAAGTCAGCATCTAAAATACATAAATCATTGCGACAGTTGTGTAAGAATGCTGATCGTGCCCCAAAACAGTTGATCGGTTCAAGCGATGAACAGCGTGCAAAAGAATTCCTAGCCAATCGTGGATTGGACCTTTCCAACTATTCTAACGTGCTAAACAAATTGTCTACGTGTCGAGACAGTGTGGTCATACCATGCGACTCAAAACCCATAATGGATTATTCCAGTAGTGTGGAATCATTAATGGGCAAACATATCGAAGATTATATCAGTAGTTTAGAAGCACAGGACAACAAAGAAGTAGCTGATCATTATTTATGTGACCTTCCAGCGAGTTGGAAGAATATAAAAAAATGCGTAGTTTATAGTGAGTTTGCATCAGATTCGTACGACGTATCGTTTTGTCTTCAAAACTTACTGACTACCAAAATAACACATTTCACTTTCGATCCCGATAAAAAAAATAAGAAAATAAAAAATGATTCCGACGAGTTTAACAATTTTCCTTTTGCTGCCGATGTTCAAAACTACATCAAAGCGAAAAATAACGGTAAATCAGACAAAGAATTAATTGAATATTTTTTGGAAACGATATATACAAAGAACACTGATCCCACTGTAGCGCATATTTGGAACGTAGTCAAATACATGTACAATATAAACGCACAACAGTCGTCTTATGGATCGTATAACGAGCGTTTTTCCGAAGAGAATCAAACGAAACTTGTTAAAAATGCTAAAAGTTATCTAGAAGATAAATATAAATCATTTCTTATAAAAGAGACTAGACATTTGGATATAATAGATGATGGTAATTACATGGCAGCTGTTATAAACGCTTATGTTTTTATGAATGCGGGTCGATCGGCAATTCAACAAAACGATTTTCACGTGGACGAACAATCGATATGGCCGTTACTTTACTTCAGCTTAAGATGTGGAAGAATGGACGTCGCCAATTATTTTATTAAAAAATCTGGTTTGGCTTTGGATGATTTGCTACATGTTTTTGTTCACTTGAAAGAAGTCAACTTTGTCGAACGTGGCGCTTCCAACGTCAGCGCTACATTAAACAAATACTACAGAACTCTTCCGGTGTACGACAATGCATTTAGAAAAACTATATTCTCATTGTTGGGCATGGTTGAAGCAAACATGGAAAAGAAAGTCGTGTCCAAGACGATTGAAGACAACCTGTGGATGTTGTTAACTGAACATTTTGCTAGCAAGTACATGGAAGATTCAAACGGTTTGGATTACTGTTCGATACAGAGGTATGTTTTGGACCACGGTAAACCATATAAGGAACAGCCGCATGTATATTTCGAACTATTGTTTTTAATTGGCCACTTCGAATGCGCTATAGACTTCCTGTATCGCAGTGTTAAATTCTCCAATCAAGCAGTACACATTGCTATCGGCTTACAAGAAAAACGTTTATTGGCCATTCCTGAACATTTACAAGCACCGTTTTTGTCCAACGAAAATGTTGATGTCAAGTTTGTGCGATTGAACTATACAAGATTAATTTTATTGTTTTGCAACGAGTTTGAATCATATTACCCTCATTATGCGATATACTATTATTACTTTTTGAACAATATCAAATGTTCAGCTTTGACTGAGAACTTGTTTTACAAGTGTGTTGCAGATCTGGTGACGTCTTTTGATGAAAATATGTGCGATTGGATGTTTGGAAATTCTGATGATGTGGAAAAACGTAGTGTTTTGTGTGATACTTTTGATACGAACACAATTAAATCAATTGTGGACAAAACGTTGGAGCTGTCATTGGAGAAAAATAAACCAGAAGTGGCATTCAAACTTTACAGTCTGACATCGAACAAGGCCGCGTACGGCGTGATGAACAATATACTGAGCTATGCCATTTACAATTTTGACATTTTTGGTTGTTTTGCGAATGATGAAAAATGTAATATCGTGAACAAAAACTTTTACGACCGTGTGCATTCGTACTCGGAAGAGTTAAATGAAAAGAAATTGAGTTTGCTAGAAACAGCTGGTCCGGTGTCAACATTTAATGTTTTGCGCAACATGTATTCTTTTTTCTATTATTATTCTAAATCGCAATTCTTATCGGCCATCGAGAAAGCCAACGACACTGGTCTAGTGCCGTTTGCTGTCGAAGACACACAACGTTGTTTGAACAACTGTACTAAATACAGTGAGATTTTACAGAGAAACATACACCATTTTATCAAGTCACTGGTCCACGTGCTGTGTGAAGAACATTCCAAAATCTTAAAGTTCCAAAGCAGCTCGATGGAAGATGATTCATTAATAGAAGAAGAAAACAGCGATGTGTTTGATCAGACTAAAGATGTTGGATGGACAAAACGACGGATTCGAAAGACCATCAGACTTTTATATCTATTCGCCGCTCAACTGCCGGTGCATATTGCTCTCGATGCGGTCGAATATATTTCAACAAATACGTTAAACATACAACTCGACTGAACACGTTATTTGTATTCATGTGCCAATAATAAAATATTAAATGTGTTCTTTAGACTTATATTTAATTATATTTTAATATTTAACATTTAATTTATAATATTGACATTTCTGATATGTATAAATTCAATGAGAGTATAGGTAATGTATGTGTGTTTTTTTTTACATAATTGATATTTCCCTGTATATTTATTGAAACCATTAAAATCGTAATTAATATTATAATGAATAGTAGTTTTAATTTTTTCTCCACAGAACAAAACAACAAATTATACATTATTTTTTTTATGATTATACATATTAGTCCGTGTTAACGGAGTTTAAACAATCTTATTTATGTGCTCAGAATGGCAAATGATAATTTGCGTTTTCAATTTACATTTTACGCGTTGCGTAATAGATAAATTTGCATAATACACTATAATTTACGGTTTATAATTTTTTTCTATACATAACAACTGAATGGCAACTGAGTATTTGTTAATAAATCGTATTCACTAAAAAAAAATATTTAAAAACAAAATTAAAAATAAATATGTATTTATTAAGCGATTTAATAAAAACGTATTGTGCACAATAATAATTAGTTTTCAAAAAAAAAAAATAAATATATATACATATCGAAATGTTAAAACAGGTATTTTATAAATTCTAATGCCGATTTATATAATTCTCGAATTTTGGTAAATTTAAAAATCGCAAAATGATTATGCTTTTTAAAAGCAAAAATCAGAGTGTTTCGCACAAAAAAAAAGAACTTGAATATCATTTTAATGAATCGATAAATATCTTATATAATACAGTGGGTGTATTTGAAGTGAATCACGAACGCACGCGTTGGATATAATTTGCAATACTCTGTTGAGTGAAAAGAACGTTTCTGTCATTTAATGTTTTGTACTGACCTGTTGTGTTTATTCATTGAATATTATGTTCGAAATTGAAACATTTTCAGGAATTTTAACGTAAATTATTATTATTTCTCGTCGGCTGTTTTTAAGACTTATGTGCGAAATATTGGAGACGCAAAAATAAGAGAAAAAAAGTTTCTCATTAAGTGTATACCACAAACCGTCCGATGTGTGCGATTCGCACTGTTACACAACTGATATACACTCCGAATTATTATTACGTTTTGTTACTTATATTATTAATATTATAATATATAAATATAACAAAAACTATTAAACATTTCAGTCGCGTTTCGAGGTAAATAATACATAAATAATAATTAGTGTAATATAATAATTTCGAATGACGCGTACACGCCGCGTATTGTCTATTCGGTTTGTCGTGAATGGATCTCGTTGCAAAATTCGTTTGCCGGTCTGTTCAGAGACAACGTACGTCCGGAAATTGAACGTGTCCAAACCGTTGTAATACGCGAAGCGTAGGGCTGCCCGTGAACTTTTTCACGTTTTTCTACGCTGGTACTGAAAAACAATTAATACGGTGAAAATTCTACGTCTGCACCACAGGTCTTACACGAAAACGTATGTTTTCGGGCATTTTTTTGTATTTTTAATCCGTTAAAAATAAAATAAATGGACAATATATTGTTCGATTTATATAGTTAAAAATGAAAAGATTGTCTAATTATAACGTTAAAATGAAATAGGACTTGCCAAACCAAATACGTCTTCTTTGGTTATTCGATACGTGTTTATATTGAAATCGATGATTCCACCCCGAGTGATTTTTAACGTTTTAAAATTTGTAATTTTACGTTGAAAAATTCATCGTATAATAATGTTTTGAAATTTTGTACGAAACTGAGGAAAAATTTTCAAACAAAAAAAAAAAAAAAAAAATATATACTTAACGCAGAGGAGAGTTTTGCGTTTAAAACCCGAATAAAACGTTTGACCCGCCATTTTTATTTTACTCTTAAAATCGTTTTCGTTTTTTTTTTTTTTCAAACGGGCGAGTTATACGCGTTTTTACTCACGTCACGTTCGTGCCCATAAACATGGTTTGCATGCACAAAACGATTTTCTTGGCGAATTCCACGTCACTGTGCATGTAAAGAAGACCTTCCGTTTTCATCGAAAAGTTCACTTCTTCCGTCACGACGTCCGTGTCGAGTTTCAGCGTTCCTTGCATGCTGACTCCGGCGCTGTGCGAAAATTATAATATTATCACGAGATATTTTTAAGCAGCTGTTTGTAAAAGTTTCAGTATGTTTATTCCATAAAAGCGGTAATTTTACGATTTATTAAATGTCGAATTTTTTACGAAAATGCAGCGAGGTTAATCATCGTGTGCGAAACTCCGTCGTTAATAATCGTTTTATATCGAATATGACTTCAAAATTTACAGCAAACCGACAAAACTCTAAAAATCTTTTTAGTATTTCGCATATAAGCGACACCTACGTTATGGGGGTGGGGAGGGATCCCTACCTTTTATTTTTATTTTTGAAACGATGGTGCGATCAATTCATTTTATGAACTCGGTTTTGATTATACGTTGTGACCGGGGCCTAATTATTGAGTTTGTCGTCAGTAGGCTAGGGTTAATTTGACGCCCCTACGATGTATTCGAAAATGGAAGACTCCAGGAGGAGGTACATAAAAAAAACATGTAGATATCAAAGTTTTAGTGTTTAAAATCAATTAATGTAGGTAAACAGAGTTTAAGTTATACTTAAATTATATAGGTATATTGCAGTCGTACCTATATAAAATTAAATAGTAAACGTGTAAACGAGTGTAGAACAAGGAAAGATGAATCTTTAAGTTCATTTAATTGAAACACACGAAATCATAATAATAATAATAATAATAATTATAATTTTAGCATACGCGCGTTCGATTGATCGCTCGGTCAGTGTTGAACTAAACACCCGCGCGTATACCGCCAGAGCGCTACATTTACCTTTGTTCGATCATTGTTTGCGCGTTTTTGTTCCATAGACTCATTTCTATCTGACCGGCTATGTCCAAAGACACCATTCCTCTGAGGCTCAGTTCGGCCGTCAGCCCGTTGTTCAGCGGCACGTACTCAAGATGTTCCATAATTTGAGATATTCCCTACGCAATAGCGACAAAAACGAATTGGGTACAAAAATACCGAACACAACGTGGCGGAATTTTTTTTACTGCGTATATGCCATCGGAAAAATAAAAAATTACACATACCTGAATGATGGGCGTCCTGTCGGATCCGGTCCCGGCCCAAACGTGTCCCATTAACTGGCCTTGGCTGGTAAACATAACGAACGGTCTGATGTGCACGCCGAACACGCTGAGTTCCATACCGGCCGTAGCTGGCAAGTTCGCCTCGTCCGACGTGTCTGTTTTACCGGAATCGTCGTACAGCGACGTGAAGTAGCCGAGTCCCGTGGTGAACATGCCGAACTGAAAACGGAAATCCGCCTTGTACTCTGCACAATTATTATGTATATGCGTGCGTTGAGAGTTAAACGGTTAATACATACGCTGCACAGATCGTACTGGACGTTATCGTATTTCACAACAATGTCCACGGAACCGCGTTTTATCACTCCCGAGTATATGTGCTGAGACGTTTTCATCAGTCCGACGATGTCGTTGTAATTGACCAACTGTCTGGAGAAAGACGACGACAGACCTCTTTGGGCCATAGTTCCGTAATGGTTCAATCCTCCACGTGCCAAAACCGTTTGTAAGAGTTTTGCCGAATTTCTATTTCTGAAAACACAATACGCGCGTATTGTTCAAAGGACGACGATTATAAAACGTCGAGACGTATTTTGTTTTAGAAAAAAATACGTTATAATTTTGTTATTTTCATTCTTAATATATTTTATTGTATTGGTAGAGGAGGTTTCTAGACGAGTCTAACGTTTAAGAACCTTTCAAATGCCTCACTGGTTAGCCATTTCCATTAATAACTCCAACGCGTGCTTCTTGACCTCGTATCCTTCGCCCGGTACCATGAGCCACTGGACCACGTGCTTCAGTAGATCGTAGTCGGGATCAGATTTTAGTAGGATGCTCAAAGCTATCGTTCTTGTGCTACTGTCCTGTTTTTTGATTAACTGAAAGAAAATCTGGTTGCAATATTTCAATACTCGGCTGTTCCACAACGTCGGACCGAGCATTTTTATTATTTTCATGGCGTACGCACTGGTCCTGAAAACGTCGTTTTTCACATGTTTTAGTCGCGTATTGTGGTTTTATACTTTTAACGTTAGATTCGGAAAACATTTTTTTTTCCTACTAAATACCGCATGTAAATAGTCAATAGAGGAGTAAATAATTTGCAAGAAGATAAGGTGGTTGGAGAATGATGTGGGAGGAAAACAAAATTATCCAATCGCGAAATACATTTGCAATTATCCTCTCGTTATGTTAGACTTCTTACTTTCTGTTTCCGTTTTGGGCAATGTCCAATAGTACGTCAATTGATAACGGATGTTTGAGATTAGCCAATGATCTAATATACGTCAGTATGCATTCGTCGTCGTCTCGTTTACACTTGTTCAGCCTGTCTAATGATTTTATTAATAATTCGTCGTAAAACTATAAAATACGAAGAGAAAAAAAATCAATATTTTTATATAAGAACAGCTGTAAATCTTCACATTGCGCGTATCTGAAGTAATATTATAGGTACTCACGAGAACGTTTGATTCCGTGTTATTGTAACGGACCAAATGATTGGCCATGGCCGCGACAGTGTTGTACACGGTGTCTTCTAACGTTTTAGTGGCCAGTCTTTTATCCGTCAAAGACATCAGACCTGAAAAAGAAAATCGCTATGTGATTTCAAATTCTGATTTTCAATAATAGGTTTACTTTTGATGATTTCTATTTTTGGGTTGAATTTTATTGACGCGCTCCACAAGTATCTTTCGGCCTCATCGAAATTGTTCGGATCGTTAAAAACCAGTGTTTCCATTGCGGCTTTATGCGAATTTTCATTCAGGTCCATTCCTAACAGGTCGTACAATTGAATTCTACGAAGAAAAAAATATACGTGATTTTACAACGCGCTATACCTACACCGTGCGAGTTAGATTAAAAAAAGAAAAAGAAAAAAATTTAATTAAAATAACGTTTTTACTACATTACTTTATATCCTTGTTTTTGTCGTCGGTCAACACTTTTTTAATAGTCTCTGCGTCGCTGTTAACGATAGCTTCCATTACTTGGACAGCGCCGTGTGCCGATTTAGACTTTCCCAGTTCCGAATCGGATAACGAATCGCGGTATTTGTTTACCGCGTTATCCAACTACGCAAAATCAACAGACGAATACGCGGTATAAGTCAATACACACAGCACCACACTGTTAAGATTTATACGACGTTTTATAATATTACCTTATCGCCGCACGACTTGTAGTGTTTACAATTTTTCACTATGTGCTTCGCGTTTAAATCATGTTTTTCTAGTTTCGTTTTCATTTTTTCTTCCAATCGACCGATCACTTCCTCGAGACCGCCCGCTTCAACGGTACTCTCGTGCGATCCGGTTTCTGTAAATTCAAACGTCGCATACGCGATCAATATTGTGCACTAGGTATACACATGCGTAAAGGTCGATATTATTGTCATCGATTGAAATTTTAAAAATACCTTTCAACTGTAAATGTTGTTCGGACGATAACGAGGCGCTTGTTTCGTTTACGAATACAGTGGAGAATTCGTGATTTTCGTCGAACGACACTCGGACCAGAGTACCGTCGTTGTCGTGCGTGTACAAACCCTCGCGTTTCGAACGCAGAACGCCTTGAAAGATCTGTCGTGAGCCCCGTGGAACACAAAACGAGTGTCATTGTAACCGGCTTATACAGCACATAATACAGAACTGTTTACAATATTCGGTTACATACTTTGTCGGGATGTTTTATTTCGGGCAGTGTTTTCGGAGTAACGCATCCGGCGACTCGTTTCGAAACGGTAGTGTCGTTGATTTTGCTGTACGTCACGTCACACTCTCCCAGCGTCGAACGTTCCACGACACGTTCGTCGGTCAATTTGAACTGCCGGAAACGAGAAAGAAAACAAGAAAAAGCGTTGCGTTTGTATTCCGTTATTGTCACTAATACGGTGCGGTGGTGGTTAGTCACCGAAAAATTGGTACTTGAAACAGGGCGGCGATTCCTTTTTTGAAATTCTCCTCGGCCAGTGACTTGGTGGCGGAGGCGTAAAGATTTACCACGCGTCCGTTTTGCCAGTGCACGAAAAACGGTTGGTCTGCGAACTCGTCGATCTTCGACCGACGGTCGATGAATCGACGACGAGCGTCTCTTTTAGACTTCTTGGACCACGTTTGCAGTTTGGGCGATTTTACCTACACGCGCGGTCAACGATAAAAACAAGTATTGAATTCGGATGAATGCGTTACACGTGTTATGACACGTAATAGTAGTTGATGATGGCATTCCAGACATTTGTTGTCGTAAATAAAAAAAAAAAAAAAATTAAAATATTTTTAAATTTCAACAAAATGACATGTCATATCGTTTAAAAAGAAACCTTCGTGGTTTATATATATATATGATTTTTCATAATTTATTGGAATAACAGATCTGTTTGAAAACGGATTATACAATGTATAATTGAAGAAATTGATTAAAAATACGAATTATTTTAGTATGAAATAAATTAATTGCGGATTAGAGGGTGACCCATTGAATCCATTCTATAGATCCGGAGCAGTATTCAAGTATAGCGAGCGGCACTCTTGGAAAATCGTTTTTCAAAACGAATTTTATATTACAAAATAATATTCGTTTCTAAATATAGTTTTTATCGAGGCAAATTCACGAATAGTGTTTGTGGAGCGTAATAAAAAAAAAAAAAAATTATAATTTTTTTTTTTTTTTATATATATCATGTCCAATACACGTTATTATTAATTTGAAAACATTTTTAAAACGTTGGGACGATTACTGTTCTTATAGTTTTTTTTTCTTCAATCGATATACGTATATCGGAGTTCTGTGCATACGTTACCGATTAATATAGTCACGTAATAAATTATTATTATTTCCTCTCCCCCCCTCCCCCCTGCCGTATTTGTTAACGTCTTATCGCGCTGTTTAATAAAATAAGCCGTTCGTCACTTTGATAATAATTGAAATCCGTTCGAGACGAAAGATTTATTGTCATTATTATATAAATAATCTTTAGAAATGGAAATAAAGTCGCTATACTCACGTGCAATCGCAACAGTTTCTCGGCGCCGTCGGTTGCGTTCCAGAGATTGGCGACGGACAGTCGGCCGGTCACGCGGTGACCGACGGGATTGATGTCCGTCGACGTTCCGTTGACGAACACGGCGCTGCGGAATTCGTACTCGTACCGGACGCCGGGCGGAAACGGTCGATCGGCGGCCGTCGCCGATCGAATCGAACAGCAGCACAACAGGAACGCTGCGAGAACGGCGCGCGTTTTTTTATTAAACAACATCGTGTTTACGATTTTTTTTTTTTTCGTTCTTTACACTATAATAATAATTGATTTTTCTCGATATACCGTCAGAAAAATCATCGGGTTATTCGATTATTTTTTTTTTCCCCCCGCGGTGATCGCACACCGGCACGAAACGGACGCGGTCCGATTACTGGTGGTATGACGATGGATGTGTTATATTATATACCTACTCACCGCGACACAGCGCTCCGTGGTCCGGTGTTACGAACGTATGCCGCGAACGAGGAGTGGCGGCGGACCCGGTCTGGTTGTGGTGGTGGTGGTGGTGGTAACGCAGAAGGTTATACCCGTCCCCGTCCCACCGCGGTCCGGTTGTCTTTGTAAAAATATTATTTGCGTACGCGGTTG
This sequence comes from Chaetogeoica ovagalla, assembly GCA_032441825.1. Classification (NCBI taxonomy): domain Eukaryota; kingdom Metazoa; phylum Arthropoda; class Insecta; order Hemiptera; family Aphididae; genus Chaetogeoica; species Chaetogeoica ovagalla. The sequence continues at coordinate 5,140,141 of CM063735.1, forward strand.
CCCGGCGATAAACGCGCGCGGCCGTGGTCTCGTCCGACCGACGATGACGGTACGCGCGCGCGCACAGGCAGCACCGTCGCCGGTACACTGACCTCCACGGCGGCGTTTCTTGTACGCTTTTACGTATTTACAAAACGTACTACTGGTGCGCGCGCGATTTCCGCGATCGTTTTGCGGCAATTATTTTGATTTTACAATATCGTTTCACCCGTCTGCCGCGTTTTGACGACGATAACGGATCTTTTTTTTCTTTCACACATACATTATACTATTATATATTACGCACCGCGAATTCCGTCGCTGTTATTCCAATCCCCTGAACAGTGTTGCGTCGTAATAACAATAATAATAATAATAATAATACGCGTCGTTTTTTTTACGGCGTTCGGGGACAATACCGAACGCGTTCGGCGCTTCGAAAGTTTCCCTCAGTCCCGGGATTTTGTCGAACAATAATTATCCGATGCCGCGCAGTGCGTCGAAGAATAAGCTCTGGATAGTCTTACAACGCGGATATCCACGTCGTACAATAGTGTCATATCGCTTTTTAATAAATTTCTCGGATAGTTTTGGTGATCAATTCGATATTGGGGGATCATTCATACGGTTTTTTTTCGAACGCATCACACTACACGTGTTATTATTATTATTATTATTATTATTATTAGACTTGTTTTTTTTTTTTTTGTACGATTTCGATTTTATCTATATAGTTTTTATATAATTGTTTTTTTCACTGTTTATCAGACCCGGTGTACGGGTCCGAAGTCGAGTTACTTATTATTTATTTTTTTATTTTGTTTTTTATACGTCGTTATTAGAATATTGTTAATTATTATATTAATCGCCGTCGTCCGTTGTCGATAACGCGCATTGTTATCGTTTTACGTGTTTTACTGTTCTCGCACAATTTCCGTCATTACGAATGTGTGTGTGTAGTGCAATCATCGTCCGTCATCGCTTCCACAATCCAAAGTCTTGTAAAATTATATTATTCGAGAATAAATAATGTTGTCAATAATTTTCACGCATTCGTAGTTAATAAACACATCTGGTGGGGTATTTAAGTTTCCATAAAGTGGATCTATTTTCATTTTGGTAGGCCTTAAAATATGTAAGTAAAAATGACTCGTCTAACTGATTTTGTGATTTAGACAAGTATCACAATTATGTTTTTCTAGGCATTTCTTAACCAGATAACCGTTAACAAACTAACCGAGGAAAGTCCTTTGGGATCTCGAACGTCTTGCAGTCTTCCACTTTTGTCGGATCCTTAGAATTATTACAGTTTTTCACAATACGCAAACGAACCGTTGTGATTAAATTACAGAAAACCGAGGACCACCGCGTCGGATAAAAACGAATTATAATTACATAAAACGTTCAGCCGGTCGGTAGAACGAGTCGAGTCGTGTAAAACGAAAACGCGAAAAAGACGTTAAAAACGACGTAATCAATTTTTGAAAACAAATGCGCCTATTATACCACAGAACACATAATGGCACAGAATAGATTAACAAAAATGATAATATTTCACTTGAAATAAAATGGCGACCGATTCTCGATTATATTACAAGTGTCCAACCACTGGTTTCAGTAGTAATACGCCGTAGAATATATTATGTATTCAATACAATATATATTATATACATTACAATATTACAAATCGCAATATTAGAAATTATAGACGCATTATTCCAAGCAATCAATATACGTATTTGTATATGTATATGATTGACTTAATTCAAAATTTTATCGTTTTCGGCTTTTGTTGACGATATCTACGTCTGCTCGAATGTGTTACCCGAGGCGATAATAATATTAAAAACGTACATAAAATGCAAATATTATCGTAGGCGCAACTAGGGGAGTGCTAGAAGGACATTGGCACGCGCAGACTCAAATTTAGCACCCCCCCCCTCCAAAAAAATTCAAACCTTAATCTTCGATTTGAACGAATAAAATTTTAATAATACACCTATTCCATTTATGTTTTTATTTTTAACAAAACGTGGCAAGACGATTAAGAACAGACGTAATATATTATTATATGTGTATAAATATTTTATTTTATAACCGATAGTTTGACTTTGACAGGGACGGATAGGCTGATCCGACGACCAACCCGGGAAGAATAGAATCTAGCGGCCCGCATGATCGTATCCAGGGTCACACCGACCGTTTTATTTCCAATAAATATAAGCACTTACCGCGAGGGAAATCGTGGATTTCACGTTCGATTTTTCACTGTCGATTAACTTATTATTATTTTTATTTTTTTTTCTACGTGAATTACAATAAGCGAGGAAATTATTTTTGTTTTCCCTCCCCCCCCCTCCAACAAAATCACGTTTAAAAACCGAGAATCGTACGCGATCGTAGAATTCGCTGCAGACCATATTATATCGTTCCTCTCCGTATACGAGCATTCGTTCGAATTTCAACACTTCTCGCCAGTGTATTCTTATCATAACGACTCGTAATGTCCCCCGCGATTGCGGTAAAATATTTTTCCTTCGTCAAAAAACAAATAACGACCGAACAGTCTATTCGGTCTCCACGATCCTGTACGAGAATTATCGTATTTGATTCTATTTAATTATTATTAATATTATTATTATTATTATTATTATTATTATTATTATTAACTCGTCGAGGTTTAAACGAAACGGCGGTATTTCTATTAAAAAAAAAAAAAAACACCTCGAAACTACAATAACAGACGGCTTATCGCGCAACTGTAAAATATAAAATACGTACATAAATATTTGTATATTGTAACGAAAGAAAAAAAGAAGAAAAGAAAATCGGTGACCGGACCGGTTTTTTTTTGTATACGCGTTTACACACGAGTTAGGTATGCGTTCATAACCGTGTGCCAGACGACGCGTGATGGTATTAAAAAAAAAAAAAATCACTATAGGTATGTATACACTAAAAGTACGCCTAGACGTAACGTTATGAGAGTAGTACACCCGTACGTAGTCGTCGCGAAGGTCAAACGAAAAGGGGAGATTTTTCTTGTTTTTTTTTTTTAGCCTACTACTAATCCACCAAATAAATTACAAAAAAATAACAAGAAAAAACACGTGTCGGGCCGAATGTAAATTTTATGTACATTTTTTTTTTTATTCCCGTACACACGCATAACGTACTTGCGAGAACGAAAAGTCGTCGATTCCTCCGGCCATCAGTCGTCGTCCGATGATACGAGTTGCTATTGTCCATGTGATGCTGCGGGGCGATACAACCGAAGATAATGATAAATTATAAATTTCCTCGGAGCACAATTTTAATAATATTACAACGTTCCGATATTATAATTACAGTGTAACAATATAATAAATGTGTTACGACATGGTCTGGATTGTGTCGTCGTACGACTAAACGCGTTCTTAAAACTCAAAAGTCGTCGTTGATCTGTTTCTTACAGTCGACGATGCTGTATATGATATATATATTATAATTATTATATTATCATAATGTTATGTTCTAGTGTTATCGTCGTTGTGTACGTGTGCTCGCATATGATCTGTTGTTTCTTTTTTTTTCAACGTCTTAGACGATCGGGGTCGTTACAGCTCGCTAATTAACGGAATCGGATTTTCAGGCACATCTGGAGCCACCGCGTTTTCGTTTTGAATATATTTTATTGTATTAATAATAATAATAATAATAATAATAATAATAATAATAATAATAATAATAATAATAATAATAAAAATAATGATAATAATAATGATAATGATAATAATAATAATAATAATAATAATAATGATAATGATAATAATAATAATAATAATAATAATGATGATGGTGATGATGATAATAATAATAAAATTGTAAAACCGAAAAACTCGAACGACAAAAACGGTATTACGCGAAGAAAAAATAAATAGGAATTAAAAAAAAAAAAAAAACAAAAAATAGAAACCTATAATAATACTCGTGAATAATAAATTCGCAATACGAATATATAATAGTTACATGAGTCGTATGCTGCAGTTGCAGAACAAACAAGGATTTGAGTAGATCGTTATGACTCGTGTTGAAATAATGGTATAACAGGAATCGTTTCGCTTTCGAAACAACGAATCCCCGAGCAGACACAGCGCAGTTCATTATAATATTGTTTCTCTCTCGTGTTTATTAGAAAAATGTCGAATGTTCGAAAAGTACAAATGGATATTTGACGGAACACGATAAATCGGATTCGTCGACGATAATTTTTCGCGTAATTTTTTTGTGGTTTTCTAAAGGCGTCTTGTGACACTATATCCGTTGTTTCAAACTGTTCTCGACAAATAATAATTGTGCAACGTGAATTTGTTACATAAATCGTGTAACAACAATGAATGCTACGTATTTTTTATGTGAACGTAGTCGATCCGTGTGTAATAAGGTTTAAAGGGGCCTGAAAAACAATATTATAATAAAAAAATACCAAACGGCTCGATCTGTTGGCCGACGACGGACGGACGCGTGTTTTGCGCGCAACGAGACGTTTGCGTAGCGGTTAGCGCTACCGGCAAATACGACGAATTGTATTCGCTAAAAAGAGAATATAACGTCGATAAACAAGAGAGAAATTATTGTTCAACAATACAACAAATAAACAATTTATTACACGAAAAGAATTATTCTCTAGGTTTTCTCTTACAATATCCGTCTGTGTAATACATTCAAAAAAATTGTCTTTAAAAGTATCGAAAATATTTCGAATATGATAAAAAAAAAAAAATTAAATTATTTTACAGTTTATATACAAGTATATACAATTTAATAAGCGTTCATTTGCCGCACTATCACATCATATTAATTATTCACTCGCGGAATAAATGAAATCAAAACTGACAAATTTATATAACAAATACGCGGATACAAAAAAAAAAATTGTCAACTCGATATTCGATCGATATTTTTTTTTTTTTTTTAACGATCCTATTACTAATGACAAAAAGCTGCACACATTCTCTACAGGTTCCGATTTATTCAATTTATATATACATTTATGTAGCATGCCGTTTTATTGACAATTATTTATTTAGTAAAAAAAAAAAACTATGAATAATATATTCCGTCCGTGCTGCGTATAATATTGCTCACGACGCGAGATCTCTCGGTGAAACTGCTTCGACGTGTCGTGTCATTCGTTCCGTTCAGAACAACAACAATAATTATTGTTATCAGACGACTACCGGATTGTACGGATTATACACTGCGAAATACACCGAAATAAAACTGAAAATAATTTTAAAACACGTCTTAGAAATAGTAAAAAAAAAAAATAATAAATAAAAACAAGCGCTAAAAACGTAAAAAATACGAAATTTTCTACTCGAAATCGTTATTGGTAAAAAAAAAACCAAATTTATAGGTATCAACTACTCCACACGTGCAACGGTTCGACCGACTTGTGGACGCATTTAAAAGCAAATAATATCGGTTTCATTTTGAATATCAACAAAAATCGAATACCCGCCGTCCCTTTACTGCAGTGTTTAATTTCATTTGTACACTATTTGATTTGTGCACGAACGGATTTTCTGGACTGATATGTTTGAAAAATAACTACACAGAAGTAGGCTCGACATTCAAAGCGATTAACGAGTGAAAATTAGTTCCGTTCGTAGTGCAGATATAAGCGACGTTGTTCAGTATAAATTTATCAATTTAAAAGTTATAATTTAAATACCTATTGAGATTTATCTGAAAATTATCATTTTTTTTTTTTTTTTTTTTTTACTTTTATGAATATCGTACGAAAAAATAAATAAAAATGAATATACTCGACTTTCTAAATTATTTATTGTTTTATCAACGGTACGCGCGTGTATTGCTCATCATAATAAAAGTGTCTAAATCCGATGACGAAAATGTTGGGAGACAATGCGCTTTTTTTTTTTAATCCGTATTCTTAATAATAATATTAACGAATAATACTACGTAGATAGAGTCCGTCGTCCGTTTACGTCGCGTCGGTCATGGTCTTGTTTTTCGTCTCCGGCAGGCACAGATACAGGAAAATCGCACCGATGCCGGACACGGTGCCGAATAAGTAGAACGTCGTCGACGTGCCGACGTCGGCCAACAGGTACGGGCTGATCTGGATCACGACGTAGAACATGGTGAATCCGAAACAAGTGGACAGGCCGCTGCCCAGTTCGCGGCAATACGCCGGGAACATCTGGAAAAAGGAATGTAGAGAAAATCCAAGGGCAAACGAGAATCGCGCGGCCGGCGATTTTCCGAACGCGCATATTCTAATTGGAAAAACGACGCGTCCGGGACCGCATGCTTATGAACGACGAACGCGTGTACAATGGATCGCTTACGATTTTCGTCGTGGAAATAACTCTTATATCGCACTCGACCATAAGTGTTCGCGCACATTACGTAAGACAATAATAAAACGTTAGAAAATATTGCAAAAATCGTTGCCATATTTTGTTGAAACGCGTTTACACGAGTGTCGTAAATAAATAATAATAAAAAAATGTTTATTATCTCGAATAACCGAGGAGGTAAAAAATGGGCCGGTAATATTGGAATTTATTATTCGAACATTGAATTTCCGTTTTGTACTTATTGCAAAAACGGGGACTCACCTCGCCCGACATGATCCACGGCAACGGCACCAGACCGATGTTGACGAACACCATATAGGCCACGATGGACATTACGGGCGTGAGGCTGGCGGCGGCGTGCGCGGGAACCGCGAGAACGGCTGCGGCGTCGGCCGGTCCGCCGGCGTCGCGGACCGACGCGGCCAGGCAGAGCAGGGACGAGCAAGTGCCCGCGGCCGAGAAGACGGCCAACGACCGGCGGCTGTACTTCTTGGTCAGGCCGCACGCCAGCACGGAAACGGCCAGTCGGATCGCGTCCAACGCCATTGTGCACCGGTACTCGTCCAGATCGGGCCCGATGACGCGTTTCAGCAACGTCACCGAGTAGAACGCGACGGCGTTGACGCCGGAAAACTGCTGGACGAAAAAGAACGCGGACAACACGAACAACGGTCGCAGGAACGACGGGCGGCCGAAACACTGGCGCGCCGACGGTTTATTGTCGTCGACTACGGCAGCGGCGGCGGCGGCGGCGGTGGCCGGCGGCGATTCGACGGCGTCGGCCTTGCGCCGCCCGAGCCAGACGGGCGACTCGGGCGTGAACCATATGAGCGCGTAGCCGGTGAACGGCACCGCGGAGCACAGCGCCGACACCAGACGCCAGCCGAGGAACGTGCCCATCGCGTGCACGGCCAGTATGCCGGCCGACACGGAAAACGATATCATGGCCAGCGCGGCGCCCCGGTAACGTTGTTCCGTCACCTCGGCGATGTACACCGCTGTGGGCGGGCCCAGCAGGCCGGTGCACAGGCCCGTCAGCAGGCGGCCCGCGTACACGCCGTGCACGCCCGTGGCCATCGACACGACCGTCCAGCCCAGGACGAACGGCACGCAGATCAACAGGTTGGTCGTCTTCCGGCCCAGCCTGTCCATGGATATGCCGCCCAGCACGCTGCCCGCGGCCATCGGCAGTGCCGCCATGCTGGCTGAAACGATTATTTTTACGATTTGCTTTTCTCTTTCCAATAATAACCGTAATTTTTATGATATTTCTTTCGTCTTATGATTTTTTAATATTCTTCAATCGACTTTTAACAGACGCATTTGTGTTTTTCGCGTTAAAATTGTCTTTTTCTGGCAACCGGATCGGAGTAATAATAAACGTACATGTATACGTAGAATGAAATAACACTAATCAGAAAATGTGCACTGCCCTTTGAACAATGTTCAATATTTAATTTAAACGCCTTTGTACAATGTAAACTCGAAATTAAAAAGGAAAAAAAAATTCACCGCGTTAAGTAAATTAAAGCCGACGTAGAGCTTTTAATAATTAATTTAAACTTTTAACTCGGCTTTGGTTTTTACAGTTTTAAATTTGCGAACAAAAAAAAAAAAAAAAAAAAACGGTCTACGATTTAATTTTACATTAATACATATAATTTTTTTTTTTACTATCAAACATTAATAATAAATAAGGTGTACCAGATGTTAATATTTTAAAATCGCTTCGATGTAACCAAATTAATAAAATACGAATTTGTTCGAATCATATACGTGTGAACAGCTCAAAAGGATCAACAAAACAAGAATTCGTAAAATCGAATTTTAACGATAATAATAAGACATATTTTATCGACGGCAAAAGAAAAATAAATCTTTTGTTGATTATTTTAGGACCTACCCATACGTCGTATTTTGATTTCGCGCCGTTACGGTTTACGAAAGAAATCTGTTTTGTAATAAAAGCGCACGTTAAAAATATTACAAATAATAATCGGTTATGTCCATGGATTTAGTTAACATTTTTGTTCTTGTATTTATTGTGTTACACTTTCAATATATTCGTAAACAATGATTTGTTTTAAATTTATTAAATTTATATCGCTTAATGTATTGATAACTTACAATTATTTAAGAGTAGTTCATTATTATTAATATTATTTTTGTTTTGCTTGATGTTACTCCCTATCGCTGACACGAGCTACCTTATACGTATATATATATAAATTAGATAATTATATAATTATTTGTATTTTAACATGGATTGTGTAAATTGACGACGATTTCATAATAATTAAAAAAAAAAACTGTTTGAAATAGTTAAACGAATGGAAATATTTACCCTCGGAAATATTTACATAGGCGTATACACTTGTTACGATTATTCTATATAGTAGCGCGTATAATACGTACCATTCGTTTAGAAGAGGGTGAAAAAAAAACATACGTTTGTCTATACTACGTAAAAAAAAAAAAAAGTACGATTAAAACGATTTACACGGGTCGGCGGCGTTCGAGTCGTTAAGTTTTTTTTACGTTTTTTTTCCTGACGTTCGTCATAATGAGTGGTGTATACACAAAACTGCAGAGTTAATCCCTCGAGTATGGTACGTTTTTGTAGAGCCGTTGTTATGAATATTCGCAGTCGTTGGACGATTTGGAAATGTGTTTTTTTTTTTTTTGTTGTTTTTTGCCAATACATTGTACAAGGGCCTCCGAATCGGGATCAGTGTATAAATCACGTATCAGCGGCGTAGATACGGTGTAAAGGGTTTTCGTCTCGTCCGCCTCCACCGTAAAATCCCCGCAAAACAAAAAAAAAAAATATTTATTTTTGCCGTTTAAAATGATCGGGTTCGTATGACGTCGATCGTGAAAAGTAGAACAGCGCGCAGTGCATATTATAATTTATATGAAGCTCAGAGGTTCTCGAGCGTAACGCTTTGTATACACCGTGTTGGAAGATAACAACGAATCAATGATTAATGCTTTTACTCGATTGTAGAAAATAATTCTTGTACGTAGGAGATTCGATAGTTTCCTATACATTTAATCAAGTATTGTATCTGTTGAAAGACGTCTACTCCGCAGCAATAACGGTTAATGCGAGAAAAAGTTTTAGGCGGTACTACAACGACAACCGGAGAGTTGACTCCGTTTTGTAATCGTGGGAGATTCTTTCATTAAAAATTACTTAATAAATACAAATTTAATAAAAAAAAATATTTTCAAAGAGTTTTTTCGAAGCCCCCACTCTCTAGGAGGAAAAAATCCTATCCACGTCACGAATATAGTGTCATAGTCGTCAATGAAAATCCGGGATACATATTATAGATCTCGCGTAATATTTTTTTCATTTTAAATAAAAAAATTACAATTCATACACCGTATTGTTTTGTCACAACTCGTATAGTTATTTGTAATACGTAATTTTTGATTTTAAACTCTTCCCGGAGTCCTTTTAGTTCGACTCGATTAATAAATAGATTGGCTGTATTTCGATATTGATTATAATTGTTTTTTTTAAAAATATTACTCGAGTGTGTTAACTATTTCTGGTCTGAAAAGACTTTCGAATCGTCTAAAATGTATAAGACTCCCGTATAAAATCGATAATAAATTTTAGAATAATAAGAAATGACCGTCAGTACTTATACGTCCCGGGAGTGTAAAAGACGAATTCGTAAAAAATAAAAATGTTTTAAAAAAAATTATTCGATTTCCTAAAGTCAATTTAAAATTATAGAGCGTTATTAATTTATATTTATTTCAATATTAAATGGAATGAAATAGGTTGCCGGATTTCGTGTTCAATTTGAGTACAAAAAAAAAAGAGTACAAACACTAATTGTGATTTGGAAAAAAAAAATAAAAATTACAGTTGCTCTCAAAACGATTTCTCGCACACTCAAATCTCCTCGTGCACACGTTTCGGGACACTTGCAGGTTGTCGTACAGAATGTACGCGCGGTCAGGTTAAAAAACGATCGCTGTTATTGATACGATACCTATCCACGATTCTTGATGATCGCTAATCCGGATGGATGATTGGCCGTCCTTGAGCTGTGGTAACAAAACGGCCGAAAATCCGACGGTCATCCCGGAGCACAGCGTCACGATCAGAGGTCCGGAAGCGGCGAACATCTGTTGAAGTCGAGAAAATAGGAAGAGATAAAGAAAAACTTTTTTTTACACATTATCGATTTAAGTACGATAATTTGTACAAAAAAATTTGTAATAAAAAAATTCAAAGACGGCGGATATTTTTTTTTTTTTGCTTTTACTTTGTCCGTGCAGTGTATTTAAAATCAATGAGACTCGGATAAATGTTAACAAGTTTCATTTAAATCGCCTATTATATCCATTGCGCCGGCAATTAATTATTTTATTTATTAGGTTTTTTTTTTTTTTATTGTAACAATAACTGAAAAAAGAAAAAAAAATTACAGTGATCTTGAAAATTATTTATTGTTTTCAACGTTACTCAGAGGACTTTTCTAATAATAATGATGAGGAAAAAAAAATTATCAAGTTCAAACTCGACGATTGTCTTTTCCAGTCATCGTCAAAATTATTATTATTTTTTACAGTTTTGATGGATAAGTTATATTTATATTCATCGGTATACGTAGTTTTATGTCAAATAACGTACGCTCAAAATGTTAAACGTCTGAATATTCAAATGTCAGTGGCAACGTATGTATTAAAAAAAAAAACCTATATTTATATCTATATGAATATAATATGCGAATCGTGTCAAAGAGTGTTATAAAAACTAAACAAACGTGAGTATATGTCGTATTAGATGTACTACCGGTTTCGACGAAAAACCATTTTCATCGGCGAAAAATGGAAAATGTAACGACAGGATAAAAAACATAAAAGTGAACAAATTGCTCGTAACGAGAAGAAAATTACGAATAAAAAGACAAACGGGTAAAAAAAAAAAAAAATGTGCGTACGAAATTCAGCAAACATATTTTTAATGTACACATTGCGAATCGAATTTTTAAAAACACTGCATGTCATATGTGGTTGAAATACCATCGATGCAAAATCGATTGTTTTCCAATTCCGTTATTGTCTATTTCGCATATACATTGTTAAATTTAATTCGCGTTTAATTTGTAATTCTTTCGAATACCGAATTCACATAAAAATATCGAGTTATATATTTTTTACAATATTGAACAAATCGTCGTTTACATTAAAAATAATCGTAATAATTCTTCGAAACTTTTATTTGTTGTTTTATTGAAAAAAATTTACTATTCTATGTTGACAAAAAAAAAAAAAAAAAAAACTCCGTGTTACCTGTTTGACGACGGGCGGAACGTTCAGCTTGAGATACATGATGAAGATGACGATGAGACGAGGAATTTAGATCGTTCGGTTTGTTGTCATGTTATTGTGTATGATATTATATAAACGCGACGCGGACTGCAGGTCGTGGTTGTTGCAAAACTGTTTTCGATTATTATTATTATTATTATTATTATTTTTCTTCTTCCCCGTCGTGCTCGCCGTCTGAAAACAATAATTATCTGTACTATAGTTTTATCATTATACGAGGCGTTAGTTTTTCTCGTTGATTTTTATTATTAATATTATTTTTTTTTTCTTCTTCACTAGCCGATTCCCGTCGAATCATCGCGGTATCGCGTGTAGCTTAGCAGCTCGCCGGTACGAACAATATATAACCCGAACGACTATTCACTCCCGGTCCACGGTCGTTGGAAACGAACAACATTAAGCTCCCCAAGGTCTCGGTCAGAGATCAATGTTTTATATTTATTTAAATATATATATAATTTTTTTTCGACTTTTATTAACACGCGTGTGTTGAAACGATTTCGCCAGATGTGTGTTATTATAATTCCGTGTCTTGGATTACCGGGCAATATACGCCGCACGGATAGATCACCGGATTTCTGCAGTGGTCAATTAATCACAATACGTGAAACGTAAATTATGGAAATTATTATTTAAAAATGTTAGTGTATTTTTTTCTTTTTAGCGAATGCGGCGAATTGTTTTTACGATGACGGCGCGACCGAAAAGAGTCGATAAAATTGTCGACATGAGTATTATAATCGTTTGCTGCGGGAGGAAGGTAACAAGGAAATAATTTTTTTTTTACGTGTTCTAAAGCGTGTACTCGTTCCAATACGAATTCGGAATCGTAATAAAATTCTAAAAAAAAAAAAAAAAACTTGGTTTCTTTACACTTGAGCCGACATCTTGCACAACGTTTATTTTTCTAATTTTTTTTTTGTTTTGTTAAAATCGTCAAAAATATAACGTTTTCGAATAGCTCGAGAAAAGTGTTTAAGGAATTGTATAATACCGCTTCGATTCAAAACTGTATATGTATCTTCTTCTTCTTTCGGCTTCATCTACTCTATTTGAGTTTTTGCCGTCATCGCGACCTCACGCCATTTCTCCCGATCATCAATTATATTTCTCCAATCATATACTCCTATCCTTTTTTAATCTTCAACCACATTCGTTCACACATTTTCCTCGCACGTCCTCTTGGTCTTTTCCCTGTCGGTTTCCAGGACATAACTGTTTTGAATGTGTTATCATCATATTCCTACGCGCAGTGTGCCCAAACCACTGAATTCTTTGACCTCTTATGTAGTATTTAATTGGAGTTATTTTCGTTTCTCCTATCAGTTCTATGTTAAATTTCCTCCTCCACATACCAGTGTTTGTGTCTAATTTGAAACCGCATATCTTGTTTTCAAAAGTGGTAAACCTTCGTTCTATTACGCTCGTAGTAATAGTCGCATTCATGTGTTAGTGTAGCACTCACAATCACCGCGAGGAGTCTGATTTTTGTATGCATATATACATATATAGAAAAACGTATAGGACGTATGGGAATTAAAAACGAGTAAACTCTATGGGGAGAGATGGTATTATTCAATAAAAATTAAGTATATATTTATATATATATATATATATATATATATATACGTATAAATAAGCGTATATTATTATTATTGTTGTTTATTATTCACGGTGTTTTTGTAATTTCCTGCAGAAAACTCTCGCAGTTTCCACTCTGTTTAATTTACGTATACTCGTATTTATATATATATATATATATACATAAACCCGCGCTGTTTTTGGTCGTTATTGTCATTACCATAACCATATTATTTATGTATTATATAAATATGCATACCAGTATCACTACGCAGTTATCGTTCGTTTCCCGTAATTTACATAACGTTTTGCGTGAAGGAGGGGGGGGGGGAGAGAAGGAGAATGTTATTATATTAGGTGGATGCTGCGTATTGTAATAATCGTGATTTCGTGTGTACGGGGGGGAGATCGGATTATATACGATCGCGCGTAATAAATCGTCACGACGAGATTTTCAACACTGGTGATATATTTTAATATAATCGTCATATGCGGTTATATCGACGACTGTTTTCTATTATTTACGCGCTCGACGCAAATTAATATTTTTCTCCTCCTCGCACAAGGTTCGATCAGAATCCGCGAGGGGAAAGGCGTTTAAAATTCGATGTTATTGCTAAACTTTTAAACTGTTCGTGCAGTTTGCAGTGATTTATTTATTTATGTTTTTGAATCGTACAAATAGTGAGACCAGCAATCGAGTGAATATTTAAGAATTAAACGACGTTACGTCATCGCAGCAAACGCAGTAATTTCGCGATAATATAATATTATTTCTAGAGAGAAAAAAACGTTTTAAACGATTTTTTTTTTTTATCGAAAACATTTGTGTAATCGAATACTCGACGAAGTAAATAGTAAAATAATGTAAAATATCGTTTAAAATATACTTACCGCGATGTAATGTTTGAAATACACTGTTCGTTACACGATTTTCACATTCTTTGCCTGTAAAAAAGTACGCATATTATATTGGATCGCGGTGTTCTGTTTTTTTAAATTTATTATGACGAAAATTTCGAAATCGATCTATATATTATAACGCAATATTGAACGAATTTATCACGATTAATATATATATAGGTGTGCATTACGTTTAAACTGCAGATGAAAACACGCGTTGTATTGAACAATAATATAAAAACGCGTATCCAATTTTTAAATATTATTATTATATATACATATTTTATTTTCTATTTTATTATGCGATTAGTTCGAGTATACGACTATGTCGTAATTAATGCGATTTCCGAATTCGCCAATTCTCGATTGTGTAATACGAACGCTACGTTTTTGTGGTGTGTGTGTGTGTGTATATACGCACTTAAGTGTTGTGTGGTACGCGTACGAAACTATATATATATATGTGTGTGTATAAAAAAAAAACACTATTATAATTGATTCGTTACAGTTCCGTATTATTGTTAAATTGTATTGTAATATATATTTAAAAAAAAAAAAAACGGTCACCTATAAACGTTTTTTTAAATCCGCGTGAAAAAAAAACTCGTTTTTACTTTCTATACATTTATATATATAAACTTAAACGTATTTCATTTTTTCAAAGAAAATAATCACGAAGTGATGTCGTCGACTATTGACGAAATTTAAAAATAAATAAACGCGAAATTTCTACGGTGATTTAACGGAATGTTTTTAATTATTTTGGTAAGTTATTTAAAAAAAAAAAAATACGTACTGTCTAACGCGTATACCGTTATTCGTAGATATACGATATATCACGTACTAATATAAAAAAAAAAAAAATAAAACCGCGGGCATTGACGAATTAAAAGTTTTCTTAAAAAATTAATTTCGATTTATAAATTTTTTTTTTTTTTGACCACAACGTATACGTAAAACGTGTACGGGGATTTAATTTACAATACGGTGTTGAGCGTATTTGAATAGTGACGAGGAGTAAATACGGTTATATAGTATTTTCGATAAGACCCATTATGACGCGCGGTAAATAAATAGACGAGACCGCGCGTTTTGCGCGTTATATTTATTTTTTTTTATCGTCAATTACAGAAGAAGAAAAAATCCGACTTTTAAAATCCACGGGTAAACAACATGAATAATTCCGATACAGTTTTCACTCTCTTTCGATTGAAATACAACTCTTACACTGTGATCAAAATTTCGCATTCGACGAAAGTATTCGCGACTTATATTTACCTGTGGGCGGTTTTGTTTTTTATTTTTACGTTTCGGTTTTCGTCAGGTCGGTCGGCGGCGGCTATTGCACGCGCCCGATTAGAGAAACGTTCGCCGCGTCTGGAAATCGTCTGAAAAGTCTTCGCGGACACCGAACAAACACTGCGCACCGATCGGTGCTCGTTCCCGCACAGCGAGAAATACAACCGAGAATACCCCTTCTCGCGGCCACACTACAATACACGTATTAATATAACGATATACATTTTGTTTTTGTTTTTTTCCATACGTAATAATAGACGACTCGTGGAAATATAATCGAATCTAACTGTACGAAATCGAAAAAAAGCAATTACAATATTTTCATAGATCATAATGGTCGGTTGTACACGCGCACGCATAAAAAGTCTAACGTTAACAAAAAATGATTTCTTATTATTAATTTTTTTTTTTTTTTTTTTTTTAACCGCACTGACCTTGAGGAGAACTCCAGCTGCAATAATTCGTATTGTAATATAACAATTATAATAACAACGTTAAACTCTGATCCGCGTACACGATTATTAATAATCATATAGCGCGTTAATATCATATATAGCGAAGGATAACGAGAAAACACTGTACGGCCGCGCGTAATACATCTTTTTTTTTTTCTTCATTTTCCGAACGATTACGTTATTATTTTCCAACGAATTATTTTCGTTTTACCGCGAACGTTACTTAATACACGCGACGAAAATAATATTTTCGAATAGACGAAGCGATTAGGACGAGGCGATGTGGACGTTATAAAGGTGTAAACGATGCTGTAGTATAGAGACGAATGCGTTTGACGAGCATTCGAATGACGACGGCTCGCACCCGTCGGCAACTAATATTATTATTATTATTATTATTATTATTATTATCATTTTAGTTCTTTTCCGAGACGATAGTGTATTAGACACATGCGATTTTTTCCGGTCACGTAATCGGATTATACACGTCACATGTAAACCCGATAGTATTCTTATGAATTCGTTTCGTTCGGAATTATTTGAAAACCACCTTATACGCGCATTTATTACACGCGATTTGTAAAAACCGACTAAATAAATAATAATAATAAAAAAAATAGAAATCAAATTATATCGCACGAGAGTCAATCGTTATTAAAACGTTTATAAATATCATTTTTGATATGTTAAAAGAAAAAAACAATAATAAATTTGAGTTTGAAAACCTAATTGAAAAAAATATATGTGATAAATATTTGAACACATCGCGTGTCCGTAAAATTCTCATTACAAAAGTATTTCAATAAAAGAAAATAATAAAACGTTTTTTTTTTTTTTATTCTACGCTCTTCGCACTGGTTACACTATATAACATTATACTGGTTACACAGATATGTTTAATTATATAGATGAAGTATGGTGAGGTTCATGAAAGCGCATCGAATACTTCGGAATTATGTAAACTATTTTGTCATACATTATGTTGTTCCCCGGAATATCTCCGCTCGATTAAAACGTTTAATTAATAATCACATTTGACGATTACATTATAGTAACCCCGTTCCGAATATTTCAATTTTATTGTAATACCGTCGACTAAATTATTGCGTATACGAACCTAACGTCGTGGTAACGCGTATGCGAAATGATAAATAAAAATTCCCAAGAGACGTTCCAAGTTTTTGAGTAGTATAAATTCCCGGGAGACGTTCTTTTAATATTTTTAAAAACGACATTTATATACAGTTTTACAATTATTGTCAAAACGGAAATTCGTATCGAATGTAAAATCATATACGTAAAGACAAATTCGTACTTTTGTATTCGCAGAAACAACTGGACACCGATTTTGGCGTTAAAAACGTTCGCAGACATAGATAAAAAAAAAAAAAAAAAAAAACAGTAATTTCGCATTCCTGAGCCGATGTTCGCACATCGTGAGGCAACAATAATATTCTGCGTTATGTTGAACAGATTTTAAGCGAGTTTTTACATTTAGAATTTAGAATTTGTCAAATCGAGAATACCGTGATATGTGTATAGACGTTCAATAAGGTTTGACCGAAATCATAAAAAAAAAAAAAAACAGAACTTGTCTCATAATGTGAATAATTAAAAAGAATGAATTTTCTAATATTTTTCGAGAGAGTTGTTCGTAATAAGCGTCACGCGACACTCTGTAGAAACTCCCGCCGATATATTCGATTTCCCTACGACACACTTTTGTTTTACCTGTCGATTCGAACATACTTTAAAAAATCCAAATTAACGCTGTGAAATTTATAGAAATAAATTCGAGTTCAGATCGTTTCTATACTTATTTTTAATTTTCGAATAGGGCGGTGGTGCGAGTCTAGGCAGCCGTGTTAGTGTTTAAAAACGCTTAATTGTGTATAAAAAAAAATTCGAAAATTTTAAGTGTAACTCTTACAACACCGTTGAACAGTGTATGACTTCTTTCTTTTACCGGGTTGAAGTGCACAGTGTTTTCTCAGACGAGGACATCAACAGGCCGTCGTGTTTTAGTCGTATTGTGACGGAAACAAATTTCTCTCGACAACGACCGGTCGACATGGCCGCTAGTAGTGCGTACTGGGAGTGTAAAAACTGCAGGCAATAACAAATTCGGCAAAAAAAATAAAAAGAGACCAATGTAAAATAGAAATTTTTGCGTGCGGCAACGGCTACCGTGTTACTCGTGACACAACAATCGAATTTCGCACAACACGCACGGGATTGGTTTGGTCGAGGAAGAGAGAGAAAAAGAGGAGAAGAAAGAAAAGAAAAAAATTACTGACGTCGTATTGCGTGCGCCCTGCGGTATTAACCTAAACAATATTGTTAGCGAATATCGCAATAGTCCCCGTTTTTATGGCCGCTTGTGCGTGAGAGTCCGATTTTCGGCGTGTGAGCCCGGGGAAAAAAAGTGTAATAAACCGCCCGCAGACACTCGTTCCGTTTCTTTTGTAAACGTCGTGTGCCTTTTTTTTTTCTTTTCGCTCTCGCTTATTTTTAAAAATTTCACGGTTATTTTCGTTTCGTTGTCAAATGTGTAAAAGAATACAATAATATAATAATATTCTGTGTGGGTGGCGGTTGCGACATTATTGGCCAGGCCCCAGTGCAAACAATTCGTGCGAAGGACATGCTTCTTACGAGGATTATTTTTATTTTTTTTTTTTTTTGTTGTCTAAATTACGAAAAGAAGAAAAAAGCACACGCACACACACACACACAACAATAACGGCAAAAGGAAAACAGTGGTACGGTCTCCTCCTGTTGTTGATATTATTATTATTATTATTATTATGTGTACACGCGTTACGCAAGCGTCGAAAATTCGGATAATCGAATAGAGAGAGAGAAATAAAACACCTTCGAAACGCGCGCGCGCGCGCGCGCTCTTATAAAACACCATTTTACCCGTAAAGGTTTTATTTATTTGTTATTTTATTCTTTTATTATTATTTCCTTTTTTTTTTCTGGATAAGAGCGCGTTTATTTCCATTTTTTGAAGAACACGAGGAGATTCACAAAAGCAGCATTTCTCGGATTACACAGCAGTACCAAATATATCATACAAAATATCATCGTCTTTTTGCTCGTCCAAAAAAAGAGGTGTTTTTTAGAATTCATGTTTTTTTTTTTTTTTTAAACACCTACTCGGAAGTGTATAAATTCGAATAATCGTCTCACACGAATTTACAATACGAAGTGCAATGAGTTTTTTGTTTTACACACCGAACACGAAATTATGTTTATTTTATCGATGAAAAGTGCGAAACGATTTTTATATATACTCGTATTATCTGCAGAAGTTTAACAGAAATTTTTTTTTTTTTTACACATTTTCGTTATTGTATATTCGTCAATTTCCCCCGGCACCACGACGAACAGCACATAATTGACGACCAGTGTGCAAACTTCGGACAGATCATATAGGATTGTGTTATTGTTATTGTGTTATTGTGTTATTTGAACATATTGTATCGGTTTGTAATCGTTACACGATATACGAATAGCGAAAAAATCAATAAAATACAAATGAAAATAGTATACATTTTTTTTTTTTATAAATAACATTAATAAGCCGATATCGATTTTACTTTAATTGATTCGTATTAGTCGACATATAAATTTTAGTTAGTACAACGATCCGCTTACAAACAAAACAATATCGTATATTTTTATTCTCTTTTGATTGAATTTATTCCTAGAACTATTCCTAATATTATATACGCGTACTTTAACGAGACCATATTTATATAAACCGAGTTTTTATACACAGTTGGCGTTTTGTAGTTTACATTTTTCCGCGCGTTGGTTTTGCGCCACTAGTGTTGTGCAATATCTAGATAAATATCAAATTGTATTTTTTTTTTTTATCTTGTTTAATTAAAAAAAAACTCGGATCGTCTTTTATTTTTTTTAAATAAATAAAAATCTGCGATAAATTATCTAGATAAATTTTGTAATAAAACCTTTTTTTTTTTTTTTATAATTTAACTTCAATTATATTCGTAACTTGTACATCATAACAGTGTTTTCCAACCGATGTGCCGGGAAACGTGGAGATTATTAATGATTTAAACATTTTACGGTTGTCTTACCGGCTGCAATCGTATTCTGACGATTAGTGAAATAAAAATTATTATTTTATAATTCGAGAACTTGGAAAAAGACACGGGATAATATTATGACGTGCTTGTCAACCATTCGACGCGGAAACGGTTAAAATTGATGTGTAATAAAAGAGAAACCGGATTCAAACTAGATTTTTATAATGTAACTGTTTTTTTCCCCGTACAAATAAAATTTGATATTTTTGTAATAAATTGAAATACGATTTTACCCGAGTTTTGCCGACCGAAAATGAAACACACTTATCCAGGTCCAGTACACGCGTTAATTTTTCAACGATGTCATTGCGTATTGTAATATTTTATTTTTTTCGCGTTCATGTGTTACTGTCTAATTCCAAAAAGTATTAAATGGTGTTTTTATAATTTATTAATTTTTCCTATTTTTTTGTTTTGTTTAAAGATGTAGAGAAATACTCGTAAAATATTGATTTTTAGAATTCGATTTTTCTAATACGTTTTTCGTGCCGTAAGTACCACGGTACTTCAGAACGTTGAAAACGGGTTCATGAATTTGTTTTATTATTATAAATTATATATTTAATGTGACCTATTGAGAAAACCTAAATGTCTAGTGGTAACAAATTGAATTTTATATATCCGTAAAACGTGGCTGAAAACAAGAGCGGTGGCTGACGATAGCCGATTTCGCACGCCCGCCCGAAGGTTAAAACGAATAGAACACACAACGCACACACACACACGAGTGTTGCGCGTCTCGTAACACTCAAAGCGGAATTTTTCAACAAAAAAACACTCTCGTGCCACAGTGACTTCACCACGCGATAAGAACTTCTGCTTATTAACACGCACACCGTGCGTGAATAGGACGCCCGACCGATTAGTTTTCCATCGATATCAGTTTTCATCAATCGTGCTTACTGGCCGAAATAGACACAAGTCGGGCGAAACTCGTGTAAAGTTCATTTACCACAGTCTAAATATATAACACATATCCGACATAAATAATATATTCCGCCTGAATTGAATTTAATCCAATTTCGACATGTATAGTAATTATTTCAATGATAAGCACTAGCCCAACTCAAACTATTTAATCAATTTGTCTTACTGTATATTGCATATTAGTTTTCTTTTTTAAATAATAAAAAGCGATTAAAATTTTCTTCTTCTCATCGAAATGTCCTTTTTCCAGAAATTGTCGCTTCCGCAAATAACACCAATCGAATCGTTCCCTGTTCTCCCGCTTTTGGATCCCTGTGCTCTTGACACGACGTTCGGTTTGCTTTCACCGAGTCTTGAGATAGCCGGTCTTGGATCTTGAAGAGATTTCGGTATATATTCTCCGACGTTCTGGCACAGCAGTAGGAGAAAAAATGTGCGAGAAAATATGTGTAAAAATTTTGTTTTTTTTTTTTTTTTGTCACAAAAACACAATTCGAAATTTCGACGATAGAGAGAAAGCGAGATGAGAATGTATTGTTAACGGCTCGGGGGTTTAGGCTGTAATAATAATAATAATAATACGAAATCCGCGAGCGCGGTCATCATTCCCACGACCGTATCGTCTCTTACACGAACGCATTTATAATATGTACAGAGCGGGCACGAAAAAAAAAACCGTATAAAACGCGTAACATAAATCAGGTTTTGTTTGTTTACGGTATAAAAGCGTGTTAAAAACGAGTCGGTAGCGCAATAATAATATGTATTTTTACCGAATGCCCCGTGGTCGTTGTGAACACTATAACTGCTCGTTCACTTGTGTATACGCGCGTTATTATTATTATTATTATTATTATTGTACCACGTCGTAGGACATCGCCGAGAAGATGTTTTCTCAATGGACACAAACCGTTTCATTGTGCGATGCTCGCGCGTTTTTTTTTTTTTTCGAACGTTATTATATGAATTGCAACGTCCAGGCGCGTTCCGCCGCCGTTTGATTTATCGGAAACAATTGTCGACGGAGAATATATTATTATTATTATTATTATTATTATTATTATTATTATTATTATTACAGAAATGCGTTTATATTATAATATTATTCTTCGAAATCGATACGTGCCAGGACTGTGTCGTCGGTGAAATATTGCTCTCGTATTATTATTTATTTATTTATTATTATTAAGCACACAACGGGAGCGCCGCGCGATTATAAATGTGGAAAAATCAAACACTCGACGGCGGTGACGGGTGGCGATCGATCAAAACCTTAGACCGGGGGGAGGTGGCTCGGGCAGAGGACTTATTACGACGTACTTAACATTTTCGGACTTTGAGTAGAATTCGCAGATACCATATAGGGGAGTGTTTTAGATTTCGAGTGGAACGAGGAATTTTTTTGGTTTTACAATGATGCGGTTTTTTCTGTTTTTTTTTTTTTTTGTCTGTATCCAAAAAATCTACCAGAAAGAGTGTTCAATCATATTTTGTTTCCGATAGCAAATTCTATTCAGTTGATAAATTGAAGGGATCATTTTTCTTTTCCATTTTCTCATATCAAACGTTATAGGAAAAAAACCGATCGAAAAACGGTAAAATGCGAAATCCATTGTCGTTATTTTGAAACTAATAGTTATATAGAAACTTGATATATTTACCGAACATGTAATTAATTTATATTATGTTATGAGGGAAAACAATTTTCAAAATTTCTCTTCGAATTCTCGACTATTTATAGAAATTTTAAAGATTTTGATGTATTTAAAATTCATAAAAAAAAAATGTTAGTTTTTGTTATGTACCCACAAAATATTACACCGAAACTCCGTTCTGAATCGTTTTATCGAATGCAATGATTTATCATTGTTTTCAAATTTATATAGTGGATAAAAATACGCTCTAAAATCTTTATCTAAGTAATACACTTGAGCGACATTCAAATCATCTCGACACCTTTTTTTTTTATAATGTCTTTCGTTTGGAATTTTTAAACGCGTTTCTAAAATCTTTTTTTTTCTTTCGTTTTAATCGCGTTCTTTTTACATATGTCTCAAATGTTTTGATAAAACACAATTTGTTTTTTATTTTAATTTAATATTATTATTACATTTATTTCATCGTAATATATGTAAAAAAAAAAAAATTTAATTTTAAATAGAAATCGAAATTTTTACTATTTTTTTTTCCACCGGTATACAAATGAAGTATATTATTCGATTTCATATTACAACGCTATACACACACACACACACATATATATATATATATATATATACTCATGCGATTTCGGTCGAATCCGTTTCAACGATTTCACGGTAATGCACGCGTAATATCATATAAATAATGTAACGAACACGAGCGCACGCGATTCGTTGAAAACAAGTGTATTTGTATGTGTGTTTTCAATGTAAATAAATTATAAATTTTTCAGAAAAAAAAGTAAAATTTTGTTACCCCGACACGCGTTAAATGAGAATTCATTTTCGTAAAAAACAAATATATGAAATGGCTCGTGTATTACGACGAAAAATCGAGACGCGCGTAGTGGTCGGACTAAAAAAAAAAAAAAAAAAGAGAAACGTAAATTATTATTATTATTCGCCGCTTATACTTCGAAAACAAATATATATTGATACACTTTATTCGATTTTATTCTTTTAAACGTCAGTTATAAAAAAAAAGAAAAATTATACACGCGTAACAAAACTAAAATAAACTACAGAAGTATCCCTTTGCGGGGCACGGGAAAACATCGGTAGCGCATGACTTTATATGAAAAACATTTCTCGAAGTTTCTGCGGTAAGTATTATTATTTCTCGGGTCATATTTTGTACATACATATAATACGTACGGACGAAAAATATGTATGTACGAAAAACTTTTACATAATTAAATTTACAGCTACCTCGTGTACGCTTATAAAATAGTAAGCATCGTATTCCGAGAGCGTTTGAGATAGGTACGTGTAGCGAATTTTATTTAAAAAAAAAAAATTAATTTTCTTCTCGAGAACTTTGCATTAACAATGTTTAAAAGTGATCGATTTCCATTAAAAAAAAATAAAGAAAAAAACAACTGAAAATCACGTGTCAATGACTGACAATATCATAACAAGAGCGTTACGGAATCGCGGACGTCGTTGATGTAATGTCTGTAATGACACAGACGAAAAGATTTTTCGAATTTTGATAGAAAAAACGCGGAGGGAGAGAATAGTTGTATTGGGAGAATCGTTTAATCAGTACGCGTTTTGTTTTTAATTAGAGATCGGATTTTTTTTTTTTTATCTTTTTATACGTATTATTATTTTCTGAGAGTTACGCAGCTCCAATTCTCGACAATTCGTTTTCCTATATGAATATTGATATACACACATTTTTAGCGGCAGCGCATAGAAAAAAGCATATTTCAAAGTTAGAGAATATTTTGGCCACATTAGGAATGTATCAAGGTTTAATTTGAACATTTCGCAAACAATTTTAGCGATTTATAGAAAAAAATAAATTCAAAAAGATTTGTGACCACCGTTAATTTCTAACCTCCGGACGAATAATTTTGCGTACAAAATATTATTTCGGTGAAATTATAGAGCACAAAAACATTTTATTTTATTTTTTTTTTTTGTATTTTAAACGCGTAATAGACGTGATAAAATGTATTATATCGTTAAAGAATTATAACACGTTCGTTGTATTGCGTTTTAAACTTTTATAAGGAACACGAAAATAGTCCGTGTCCATAATTTTAACAAGGCGTTTTTTTCCCCCGTTATTCGAGTCGTTTCGAATATTATTCTTGGGAAAACTATTGGACAAAAAGTCTCCGAAAAATACGTTAGCAGGTAAAATAATTTTAAGAAAATCGTCGAAAATAAAAATATACGTCGGTGCGTTAGCGGAGTACTTTGAAGAAAATAAACTTTACAAGGTAAAAAATATATATATATATATATAAATTTAAGAGAGAAAAAACAAAACCATCGTATTGCAAATGAGTTTCGACTCGTCGTGTCCGCGGCTGTCGACTCGCAGGTCACATAATTCTTATAATAGGTACGTGTTTCGCGCAACCAATTTGTCGGTGCGTACCGTATAAATATTCATACGATTCGCGTCGGACGGAGGAATCGTTAACTTTATTAAAAAAAAAAAAACAAACAAACAAACAAAAATATCGTATTATACACAAATGACACACGACCTCTGCGCAGGGATCGGCGACATTATTATAATATGACGTAATTGGATATACAATCAGGTAAGTCCTGAAATCCCTTCGGGGCTCGTACCAGAGCGTGTACATCGTTACCCGTACACACGCGTGCACGTTTATACACCGATGTAATGAAGATATTCCGGACACATACGCGGTGCCGGCGGAGGGACGGGGCAGAGGGGAAGGTCACCTGAATCGCGGTAGATATGACCGAAGGGCTTACACGCGGAAGCGAGAACGCTGACGGACCCGTGGAAGGGGCGGGTGGAGGGTGTTCATTATCTACAGGAAACGTCCGGTAATTTCGCCCTCCTTGTTTCGCAGCTCAACGACGGAGATCCAATTAGCCCTTTGGAAACGTTTTTCATATCCTGTTTTACAGACCGATCCCTTCCCTTCGTCAACCGTTGCCCCGGTACGCGGACAAAGATTTGTTTTTGGACAGCGTATGTCACGTGTGTGTATGTGTGCGTATCATTAAAACGCGTGCGTCCCCGAGGTCGTTCCCCAGACGGGAATTCTCCACGTCCTTTTATCCCTTTCCCCTTCACCGTATAGTATATAATATATGAATTACCCCTTCGCCGTACACTCGAAAATCCCTTTTATTCTGGTCACCGAACGACAGGACCTGCGCAGTTTGCATATACGTATGTATATTATTTTACACGTATGCGCACAAACACGGTTTACAAGCTTTTGCTCTCCGGGACACCAGGGCCGAACGAACACACGCCTGTTGGCACATTTTTTTTATTAATCAGCAACAGTAGCAGCAGCCACTTTAAATACGATTTCATTTCGCTACAATGTTTTTAGAAACGCGCAGTTTTCCCGAAATACTTTTCACACGCGTAAACACGTTTTTCGATATACAATATTATTATTATTAAAATAGGTGCGAAACAGGAGGTCAACAAGATTTACTTTTGAATAGGAAATTGTTATCAATGAACGAATGTAAACATTCGGAAGAACACAACAATCGAAGTTATTTATGCGCACGTTTAATAGGATATATACTATATATACTTGTTGTAAGTGTAAAAATTTTCGGTGTTCGAGAAGTGGCGAAGAAAATGTAAAAAGGGCCGCCGAGTAAAACGGTTTTGCACGGAACACGTCGATTTGTAGTGCTGATTTTTAGCTTTTTTTTTTTTTATCTTTTACCAGAATCGATGCAGCCGAATCTCAACCGGTTTCTTTTTCGACATCGACTCCTCAACGAGATTTTAACAATAACCGGCAAACGAATTGGGCAACAATATAGTTTTAGTTTCTGCAGGGCGCGCCGAGTAACGTTGTTCTTTTTTTTTCAATTGAAATGTTTACTCAGTTTATTTTTTGAATTTTACGCGTAAAAGTGTAATGCCAGAGACCGGTGCGTAGTCGTGACTTTGACACGTTTTTTTCTTTAAATTTTACCGGTAGTAAAACTATCCAAAAAACAATGTTTTCGATTTGTTTTTGTTTTTTTTCGTTATACGGACACATACGATTTTTGTAATTTCCACGAGAGTCCGAAATGTACAACAGCTTAGACAAATAATATTTAGACACACAATTGTATTCGTAAAGAGAAAAACATCGTACAGAATCGTAGAATCCTTTCCAAATAATTCGAGCGAAGGTCGAAAAATGATAGACGTTTTTCTTCGTTTCGTTTCAGCGGGTGCCGCCGCAAACGATTTCGTCGACGGACGGCGCCTGTAACACGAACGACACGGAAAACACGGTCTCCGGGGAACGCGCGCGACACCGCAGGCTGCTATTACAGCTGGACGGACCACGACGACGTACGCGCATTTTATCGAACCGAACCGGGGCTACGAAATTACAAAACGCGTTTATTCGTAACACGTGCCGGACTGCACTGACGATAATCATCGTGACGTATACAATTTATTAACAACAACAACAACAACAATAATAATTATTATGAGACTTTTCTTCTCGTGTATAAATATAACGTCACTGAACACCGCGCGGTCTGCGGCGTATTATATATATATATATATATCGTTTCGAGTGTATATAAATATTTCGTTATGAATAAAAGACGCAGAAAAAAAAAAAGAAAATGATATACTCTTCTCCGGGGGAGGGAAGAACGGAGACTATTCCCCTAGGCCCGAAGGGAATACGCGTACGAGCATCTGTTCGGCCAAAGGCGGCGAAAACTCCCGACGGCGGCGGCTTCGGCGACGATTACGCGCACAATAAATATGAATTATGACCCGGTCTTACAACACACACACATAATGGGCAATCGCGTTTCACGTCTTAATATTTTTGTCGTGGAAATAAATCTTAACGCGTTACACACAGAAAACACGCTTTTATTACACTGTGTTTGTTGACAATACTCGCGGCGGAGTTCATCATTTCGCCACCGCGGTCCGCCGCCACTCTGCGCACGGCCTGCGAACAAGTCGCCGCCGCCGCCGCCGGCGTGCGGTCGTCGTCGTCGCCGTCGTCGTCGCCGTTGTTATATTATCCAGTTTTCCAGACGTTCGCGGAATCGACGCGTACGTTTATTGTGCGCGCGCGATTATTTTTCGTTTCATTATTTTTGCCGTCTCTTTATTTTGTACACAAAACGCGCGGAGCAGGTGAACATTTTTTTTCTTCTTCTCCTTTTTTTTTTTTTGTATTAACGACGTGTACGCGCGACAAAAGGTGCGCGTCGACGTTTCGAGCAAAAAAGAGTTGAGGCGCATTTTATTTCTTTTTTTTTTTTTTTTTGGCGTCGCGCGGGTTTTATATAATCCGTAGTGTAATAAGTCGTGCGAAACCCGTGCACGCGCGTTCAACGAAACGAGTCTGCTGTGATTATAATATACACGCGCTTTACGGTTTTGGAGAGAGAAAAAAAGAAATCTTGTAATTTCGCATTAATAAACTATATAGAGTAATACAAATAATAATAAAACATTATAAAAACGATAAAAAAAAAAAAAAAAAAAAAAAATGCGAAAAGATTTAGGAACGAATAATAAAAATGCCGTGTAAAACGTAAATTATTATTCGCCTACGTGTATACTACAATAAATAATAATAAAAATCGAGCCAAAGTGTGTTTTATGAACACGAAAAATGTGTAGGAGACGTCGCGGTCAAATTTCCCTTTTTCGTTTTTTATAATGATTATGATTATTATTTATTTATTTTTTTGTCTTTAAACCCGTAATATTTCCTCATTTTTCATAATAAACTTATACGCGCCGTAACAATTTGTCACTTCCGTGTGTCTCGGATTAGAAAATTCAATTATTTATATATATATATATTATTAAAAAATTATCCTCCCTGTCACACGTCTGCCTCGAAACGAACACGATCGGTCGTAATAATAAAAAGAGTTTGTCGTGTTACTGCCAGTAAAAATTACCTCCGGGGCTTCTCCGGCGTGTGCTGCACGTTTATGGTTTATCGTTGAAAACCGGCGGTGGTACACTCGGGGGGGGGAAAAATGTCGTCAGCAAACACACACACACACACGAAAAACGCGGTCGAAGAGCTAACTGGTGGTTTAATGATTTTACAATGATCTCGTCGTCCGACGAGGGGAACGGACGATAAAATGCGCGTAATATAATATATTATAATCCTTTACGCGCCCGGTAATCCGTCAGCGCAGAAAACCTGCACGGGGAAGACGGGCGCGCGCGCGTGTGTGTATGGAAAACGAAATTCAACGAAACGCGCCGTTATGTGGCTGTGTACACGCGTTTTTATTAAGTCGACGAAAAAAACAATTTCCACGTCCTCGCTCGGAGAGCAGTGCCCTACTCCACTATCGAATACCCCGACGATTGTTGAACACTCGCGGGGATTGAGGTCTCCGTTGTTGGACCACACCGCTTGCGCAGGCACACGACGTTTCGGCTGATCAATTCAAAAACGCACAATTCGTCTGCGTATACTAATCCCGCCGATACGTTTTAATACGTTTATTCGATCTGTCACCATAAATTTCCGAAATCGGTCGCATTAAAATGCAAACACGATTCGCCGGTACCGGTGTTCCAGTCCTGGATGATTGGCAGTCCCCTCGAGCCGACGTTATATACGCTTTCGGCGGTGTATATTTTTTCTTTTTATTATTATACGCGTAACAAACAAGCCGTGCACGTCGTCTTTGTCACCCTTCTCCGCGACATATGCCCGAACGCGTGTATACCGGTCTGTGGGAAAATGTGAAGTTTCTTTTTTACAAACCCACTCCTAAGTCGGTTGTATAATGTAAAATATAATTCGCGCGTTGTACTATTGCGACTTTAAAAAAAATTGTTTTGAATTCGTTTCGTCGGAGTTGGGGGTTTCTTTTTTGTTTGTTTTAGCGCGACGCAACGTTTCGCGATATTTTTCAATGTTTTTCGCGTTTTTTTTTTTTTTTTTGGAGAGGAGGAGCGAGATGCTCATTAAACGATTCTACTAAAAGTTTAAAATATTGACAAATCGATAACACTACAATGTATCAAATAATAATTACGCGAGAGTGCGTAATTTGTATACGATCAAGTCTTTTTCCAGCAATAATAATTAGGCGGCGAGCAAAAGCCGATTTTTTATTCTCTTTAGCGCGATTTTCGAAATTTATTTTATATTTTCTACAACGACATCCGCGAACCGTATTTATTGGTCTACGCGTTATAACAAACATTACTGTAATGATGTAATATTGTTTTAACTGATATTTATTGATTTTTTTCTTTTTTTCAATACGTGAAATTCTGCGTTTTGTAAACTTTTCTTATGTATACTCCACATTGAAAACGGGCATTCGGTATATGGCTTCTGTAGTAATTAAATCGTAACATTTTTTGTTTTAGTTAATATTCGATTAACATGGGGAGTTATTTGACCTATATATATATAAAACAATAGAAAACAACGTTCTGTTATTATACGCGTATCACTCGCCAATCGTGTTACCTTATAATCGTCTAGCTGTATCGAGTTTCAAAATAATTTACTCTATTTATATATTTTAATAATTTAAAATTCTAATGACTATGAATATAGTGGTGTTACGGTATAAGCACAAAATTAATATCGATAAATATTTCTCCTAACCGAGAGAATGTCATCGAGTCGAGCAATATTATATGTAAATAGTAGTTATATGAGAGGAAATTGAGAGTTTCCGCAAACTTTTTGGAACGTTCCCCGCCGAGCGTTTTCGTTTTATAATTTACAATCAATTGTGCGCGTGTGATGAAATGTTTTCTACAATGTGGAAACTTTTGCGGTTACGTTAAAGTACAAAGTATTAATACGCGTTTTTCGATGTTTGTGTAGATTTTATAGGGGAGGAGGGGTGATTTATTCGAACTCATTTCAATTTAAAACACACGTTGTGTTTTCGAAACGAGAACGGAACGTGTTGATTATTTTCAATATTATTTAGACGTCGAACGGAGAATATTTTTTTTCCGAAAACATTTGATTCATTTTCACACTAACGTAATCGTTTTGTACTCTTTTAGAATAAGAAAAAAAAATTTTTACGCCAAAATTCGACAGTATAACTCAAAATATTTATATAACGTTACACATTGATTTTTCAAATTTTTTCGCAGTAAATTCATAGAAAAAAAATTGACATGACTATTTCTCTGGCTGTAATAATAAAAAAAAAAAAAACCTAAACCAATTTTCTTATATTAATTCCGTGTACTACAAGACGCGGCTATTACACCGCACAGAAGTGTCGCAAATAAACTTCAAACTATTCGGAGGGTCGTTTTACGTTCCCTGCAGGTATAGCACTGTATACTGTGTATAGTCAAAGGGACTACCGTAATTTCGTTGACCGCGACGGTTTTTGCGCATATCTGTTGTTCTGAAAATTAAATTCAGCCGACACCCGCAGGAAAAAAAAAAGATGAAAACATTTCATTTTTTTTTCATTTTTTTTTTTACCTATAGTTATTGTGCAGTTTTCTAACATTATATGAGTACCGTTATTCGGCCGGGACCGTATGTCGAATGAAAGAAATACGGTGAAAAAAAAAACCGTTTTACACGAATATAATGTACAGTGATGGTGGTGATGATACGACAACCTTGAACTCGTTGCGATACCTCCCAAGTAGATCGAACGTTATTATATTTTCGTTTTATAAATCGTACGATTGCGCAATCACAACGGCGGACGTTTAAGTCGTCTTTTCGTACGTAAAAAAAAAAAAAATCGTATATTTCTTGATAAATCGATCACGAACGATATCCGATAGTCGTTCAAATCGATTAACGTTATATGTTTATTCCGGGGGGAAGGGGGACGAATATATCCTAAAGAAATTCTCCAAAACGTATAAAACATTACGAAAAGAAGACTATTAACCGTTGGAAATCGCAGTGGTGTAAACGCGCGCGCGACGTATACCGGATTCGGGTGCGTCTCGTTTTCGATTTCCATTAAAAAGATAAAAAAATAAACGAATCGTTTAAACGAGCGTTTTACAAAAATGTCTCGTTCTCTTGTCCGCATTACAAGTAGTTTCGCTTTTACGGCCGCGTGCGCATCTCGTCGCGGACAACGTCCAAAAATGCTTTTATCGGATTCACGTTACCCCCAGCCCCCCCCCCTCCCCCACACAAAAAAAAATATTATTCGATCCGCGTGTCGTCCCCGCCGATGATACTGCGATATATTTTATTTAATAAACTAATATACGACTGTATCAGATTACGTCGTGCACAGGGGTCGGTCCCCCGCACATGACGTTTCATTTGTCAAAAAACCATGATTATAAAAAAAAAAAAACGGATATATCATCGCTTTTAAAAACACAAAAATTAAACGACGATTTTTCGTTTCGGATACGTTACTATATTATTATTATCAACGTAACGAAAACACGGACGACACACATACGCATAAATAACAATATTCCCTCGCGGTGACGCCACGCTAATGGTTAGTCTGGGGTGCGCGCGCGTCCTCCAGTCCTATCATTCTGTGTATTCCGGAATAACGAATAATCTCGTCGTGTCGTCGCCGGCGGCGGCGGATTCTGGCGGACGTCACGGAACGTCTTCGCTCGCATTTGTCAACGATCGGGTAAAATCGATAACGCGCGCTCGTCGTGTATGCATCGGTTTTTTTTTGTTTTTGTTTGTTTTTCGAAATGAAAAAAAAAAAAAATTCGCCGTCTAGTGCTCAAGAAACCGCGTGTGCGACGACGCGATCTGCGCAGCGTCGGCGTAGACGTGACAAAACGACTTTTAAATGTGTTTATATACAAGGCCTCGATAATTCTATCGGAATCGTTCCGAGATCTTTACAGCCGCAGTCCGTACAGTTTCCCCCGCAGTCTAGTTGTATTGGTATCTTTTTAAACGTTTTTCCATTTTCCCGATACTTTTATTCGTGCGTCAGAAGAAAAAAAAAAAGAATTGAAAACTACCGGAAAATCACGCGAAAGAAAATTTTCAAAAACTTTTTTCTTCAATAAATGTTATCGGACCATTTATTTCTACCGATATTATTTGCGACTACGTACGCGCGCAGTCACATCGGAAATAACGTAATATTGGACATTCGTAAATAAACGTATATTGTAAAAAAAAAAATACTGAAGACTATTCACGGTTTAAGGCCAACCGCCGCGTGTATCATCCGAGCGAACGTTCTAACAAACGGGTCGTCGTATATGACTGTGTTGTCGATATAAATAAATCTGTAGAGTCGTAAAAAATTACACGCGCGGTAACGGATATTCGATGACAATATTTAATAAAATATATTTATTTTTTTCTCCTTGTTCGCCGCGCGTACACGCTTACGTCAAAAAAAAAAAATTCGAATTAATTTTTGTCGTCCTCCGTGTCCCCGAGCCGGCCGCGCGAATCACACACTAAATCAACGAATAAAACGGTAAAAAAAGAGAGAAAAAAATGAAATACAAAACGTCGGTTTTTGTGAATCGAAAAACTTTCTACGACGAGAAGAGACGCACGCTGGGCGTCGTAATGTTCCGCGCATAAATAATAACGTTTTATACGTATACAAGTCCCACTGCGCGTTCCTTTCCGTCCCGAAAGCGGGACCGTTCATTATACAATATTTACATAATTATATTTATATGCATTGTATATATTGTAATAAAATATAATAAAGTATTGTACAATTCGAATAATTTTTTTTTTTTTTTAATTTATAATCCACGACACTCGCGGTCCCCGCCGAAGTTTTCCGCGTAACGAACGAAACGATTTATTATTATTATTATTATTATTATCATCGTATCGACGGTAACCAATTTTTTTTTCCCACCCTAATACGATATTCAAAACGAGTAACTCATTAGTTATACTAACATATTATAACGGCGACTGGCAGTGTACCGCGCGTCGAATCGGCGGCGCCGATCGTTTCGTCGTCGTCGGCAGCTCCCGGTTGACCAGCGGCGGCGCGACACGGCAGTCTCCGCACGCTCCGCACGCCGCGACCGATAAAAATGTATTCGACGCGCACAAAACGGGTATCGTTCTCGTTTTGTCCCGCGCACACGGAGCGTGTGACGTTTCAATTATTATTATTGAGAGAGAGAGAGAGAGAAAAGAAACAAAACCGACGAAAGTCGAGTAGTGAAAAAGAAGCCGCTGTACGTATATTGCGCGTGTACAATGAACGTACTCGTGTATCACAATAACGATCCGAAACGATTATTATTGTTCGTTTGGGAGTGGAAATGTTTTCGTCGTCGTCGTCGAGATTCGAATAGGTAAATTTTTTTGAACACAAAACGTATTTGAAATCATTTTTTTCTTCACTGGCAAAGTCGTTTGACGACCATGTCGCAATCGATACAGTTTCAGTAATATAAGTATCGTATTTAATACGCGGATATCGCGATGTCTCGTAGGTATATTTGATAAAATTAAAAAAAAAAAAAAAACAGACACGAGAAACAGTAAATCGTCGAGAAAATTGTTGTTGTAACGATCGAAACGGAAATTTATGTTTTTTTTTATTTTTATTCGTGCGGTCGCTGCGCCGTACGAATAGCAATTGTCAATATTATTTTTAATTTTACTTTTTATTTTTTCCAGTAATACTCGTACAAACACGGTGACCGGCGTGCGTTATAATAAGTAATAAAGCTCCGGTAAACACGGAATAATCCGCAAAGGTCTCGGAACGATTTATTTTTAAAACACGTTTTGTATGTGTGTGTGTTTTTTTATAAAACAATTCATAATATACGTATATTTTTTGTTCCCGATCGGTTTGGATTTTTTTTTTTTTTTTTTTTTGTTATGTGGCGTCGTAATAATAACAATTTGCTGCGGAATTTTTCTCGTAGTTTGATTTAGCGGACCGTTTATCTTCGCTTACACTCTGCAGTTTCCTTATTACAACACATGTATTCGAAATAAATTTTTCAAATTATTATTATTATTTCATTTTTATTTTTGTTCCAAATTGGTATTTCGCATTAACGATCGTAATTTTGCTTTTATGATATATATCAGCGGAAAGTCCGTCGTTTTCCCGAACGCGTCGTGTTATAAAACTATTCGTGTTTTGACGGATTACAGTTTTGAAACTCTTTTTTCCTCCTACTTGTTTCGTTGTTTTACGCAAAATATTTTTTCTCTATAAGTAGAACGTACAAATAGTTTTTTAAATACATATTTGTTTTTTTTTTTTTTTTGTGCGTTTAAAAGTTTACGGTGCGAATATTATAGTTACGAATATTTATTTATGTTGATTTTCGAACGACGCGCGAGACCGCACGCACAAACTATACGATTTGTAATTATTGTTATTCACCGGACGTTCAAATTGAACGTATTACGAGAAAGAAACATAAAAACCTCTGGGATTTCGGCAAAGACGTGCATTAAAAAAAAAAAGCCCAATCCAAATGCTAAGTGCGTGTGATAATAATATGAAGAATTCGACTGAGTTAGTTGTATACCCCCCACACACGCACACTCAAGGCTTGGAACAACGATGGGCAGATACGAAAGGAGTTGTTCGCGTTTGCCCGTCGGGGCTACACTGACCGGTCCGTTGGTTGCGGACTGCTATTTATACGTGTTTTTCTGCGTGGCTACCCCCTCTTCTATGTGTCGTACCGCTATCTGGTGACTAAACGCTTTTCAGTTCAAGTCGATTCATTCGTCAGACGAAAAAAAATTCTATTCGTATGAATAACAGTGGCCGCGGCAACTGATTATGAGGAATAACGACGACGTGTCATAGAACTCCTGTCACCGACTGGTGAGGGGGCCCAACTGCTTTTAGCGGTTCAGTCGGCATGCGCGAAAGTGAGTCAACTTAAGCTAAACAGCCAATAATTTTCGTTTCGCGTTTTATCGCGGTCGATTGATACGCTGTGTCGGTATACGCGAACGTTTAGTTTGACGTCGACCGAGCGATTAATCGTATGCGAGTTTGCTGCTGTATTTATTATTTTTATTATTATTAATAATAATAATAATAATCGTAATAATATTTCGCGTATTTCAATGAAATAAAATTAACGTAATGATTAATATTTACCGAGAGGGAGGTCCGACTGCTTTCACAAAATATTAATGGTGTTATCATTAATATTATCTTTTATTTGTTTATTTAGTTATTTTTCTTATTTTATTTTTGTTAGACGTCGTTCATTACGCCGTCCATTGTAATTGTTAAGCTAAAAAGCTTTGTTAAGTTCTTAATAAAATAAAAAAATTATTGCAATAAAACCTCGTGTTTCGGACTATACAACCGTAGGTAGTTACGTGCGGTCCATACCACAGCATCGATCATAATCTATCCAGAGGCGTCTTTTCAATTTCTATTTTTTATCACGCGTATTTTTACGCAGACCACATCTCCCGTGTGAAATTTTCAATACAGCAAAAAAAAAAAAAAAATGACTCGTTCGTTTATCCAATATATATTTATATAAAAAATAGTATACAGTGGCTTATCATGTTTTAGACACTATTAAAAGGGCCAACTAATATTAATAATAATAATAATAATAAAAACGGCCGAATTACTATAATCTTTAAACACGCGAATGTATACGGGTCCATCAAATCGATGCCATTGAATCTTATTGGACTGAGAGATACGCGTATTAGAAAGTATCTCAAGTATGGAAACTATTTAAAACCGTATAGCGCGTAAGCACATTCTCGGAGGTCTTATTCAATACTCTTTTCATACAACATATCGAATACACACATACACACACAGCGTTTTGGTCCGTCGTTCGGTATAAACGTAATAACTTAGAGGAGTTTTCCTCTCTTGCAATATGTGTTTGCTTTGTACAAGAAGTCTCTCGAAACGGAAAACCAATTCGTATCTGTTTCCCCTTTGTCGATTCTCTTCTTTTTTTTTTTCTTTTCCCTCTCCCATTCTGTCGTATATTTTCTAATAGGTATCCCCGCGTATCGTGCGAACATCCGGAACGAACGATTTCACTTTCAACGCCAAAATCGTACACACACGAAATAGTCTCTCCCCGCGCTGACACATTAATCACCACCACCACACCCGTTCTTTATCTGTCTATATCGTTCCGATGTCGTCGTCGTCGTCCAAATAATGTTTTTTTTTTCCCTAAACAGCTTTTTTTCTTTTTTTTCTTCTCGCGCCCGAATTACAAACGGATACGCGTATGACTATAAATATTATTCGTTTTGTACTCGGTCGTCGAATCGACAGCGGAGTACGGAATAAACGCGGTACGCGGGAAACGGGAAGAAGCGAAAAAGTGTACACTATAACCGGCGTACTCCCTCGGTTTACTGTTAAACACACACACACTGCATTCACTGTTCTCGAATAATAATAATAATAATAATATATAAGGGACCTATACTCCAGATTTATTTATCATGAATCAGCGGTCCCTCACCATTGTGTCCGCGCTTATTCGTGACGCGGGCCCGTGCTCGTGTGCGTGTACATGACTCACAACGACGACAACCCTCGAAGGGTTTACCGAAATCCCTCTTTTGTGGGGTGCTAGTGGTGGTGGTGGTCGAAGTCCCCACGCGCGTCAGAGACTTCGTCGCTCTCTCAGCAACAGCAGCAGCGGAGGCAGTTAACATCCGTAGTCACCACCACAGCAGCCGCGCGCAAAGTTTTGCCAATATCAAATAAAAAAAAAAAATTCAAACGAAACGATAGAGCCGCAGGGATATATATATATATATATATATTTTAATAATATATGTGTGTTTATTATTTTTTTTTTTTAACAAATTCACATGCTAATAACAGATTTATACATAATATTTATCACAAAGACGTCTAGCGTTTCTATATATATATATATATATATATTTTAAATGTTTTCCCGAAGAGTGTAAACGGAAAAAACGCCGGAAAAAAACGCTTTGTTTTTAAAGATTATGTATGTATATATATATTGGAAGGCCTTGGTATTAAAAACAAAAATCTTTTTTTTTTCCTTTTATACTTTATAATTATATAATATAATATGAACCTAAACGCTAATATCACAACATTGAATCGTATTATAATATAATAACCGCGGTAAATAAATACTCCGTTGATTGTCTATACATAATTTTTCTCCTTTTTTCTCCTCTCCTTCTTCTTCTTCTTCGTAGTGAAAGAGAACACGGAAAAAAAGAATAAGAATTTTCCCCGCTCTCTTTCTACTGCACACGTCGACGATTATTATTTTTATTATTGTTATTTACACGGACGGTGGTCGCCTGCGGAATTCGCTATTCGTCGGTGGCTCCGTACGGTCTCCAGATCTTCTCCTGTCGCGGTTTCAGCACGTCCGGACTGGCCGAAGACCGGACGACGGCCGATACGTTGACGATGTCGATGTCCGGACTCGGGGCCGTCGCCGCCACCGCCGCCGCCGTCTCGCGTTTGTGCCGTTTGCGTTCCTGTTGTCGCGACCGGTGCGGGTTCTCGGCCGCCGCCGCCGCCGCAGCGGACGATTCCGCCGCGGCCGTGGCGATCGCCGCGGGCCGTTTCGAAGTGGTGACGGTGCAACGGTCGTCCGGCACGACGGTGGCGACGGAAGCCGTCTCGGCCGGTTGTTCGTCTTCCGCGTTCGGCGGCGTGGGCGGCATGCCGGGCAATCGGTACCCGGCAAAGTTGAACGCCGACTGTTGGTGCGACGGCAACGGCGGCACGTCGCAATACATCTGCGACGCTTCCATGGCGTCTGCGAAGAAAAACGAGGAGAAATTAACTTCGTTTGTGCGCGTTTTTCCAAACGGGATTGGGGACGTGTATGCGTGTGTGGACGTGTTTCGTTTTTATTTATCTCGGAATCGCCAACTCGAATGGAAAATTCGATTTGCTCCGTTCGTTTGAACTGCGAACGGCGAGGGTTATTGAAAACGTAAAAAAAAAAAAATCCCTTTCTCCGCGCGACGTATACCGAGCAGCGGCGGTACACACACGGTATTTGTACAACAACGCGGTTCGTCAATACATCCCACCCCGTCTCCCGTAATACTCGTTGAATGTACCGCGTTCAAATATACAAAATATTCGAATGTCGGGTCGATGGTTTCGGGGAAAAGTCAAAATTCGTTATTATTAGAGAAAACGAGAGTATTGACGAAACAATATTTGCCGGTATATTATAATAAAACGATATCGACGATATTGTTATAAAGTGTTTGTCTCGATTTCCATTACCGACGGGGTAAAATAAATAAATGTTCCGACGGTTTTACGCGATACGACGCGCGGTATTTATTTTGCAAAAAAAAAAAAAAAAAAAAAAAACTTACTGTGAAGTTGGAAGTAATTGGCCGCTATGTACTGGTAGTTGATCGATCCCGGTAACGAAGCGCCTTCCAACAGCCGTTTGTATTCCATGATCATGCCGTAAGGAGGCAGGGGACCGTGCATTGGGAACATGCCGCCGTAACCGTGGATCACGTCTGAAACAAATCGAGAAACGATAGATAATACATTTTTGTTTTGAGAATTCCACTGATCGTCCGAGAGAAATGCGCGTTTGTTACACTACACGTTTATATAATACTTTAAACGCGAGAGGACCTGAACGGGCAGAGATGTGCAGCTGCGCGGAGTTACGAAAGAAATCGCGGTCCATAGTGGTTCGTGAAGAGTTTCAAAAAAAAAAACGGACGCTCTGTACACAAGGCTTAAAGGAATCGAAGCGATTCAAACCCTAAACCCTTGTAAGGACAGTAGATGTGGGCGTTTGTTACACAAGATGACCCGATTGTTTTAGGCCGTATTCAAATATACGTACAGCACGTATTATAATGGACGACTAGTGGTTGTGTAACTGAAGGTCAGCCTCGACCGACGCGATCCAATTAGAAATCTGGTCATACGATTTTATAAACCAAATTATTCAAATATGGTCATAATATATTATATATTTGTCGTTTAATAGTGTCTTATCGAATTAAACGTGTAATTAGTATAAATTGGGAGAATAAAAACGGATTTAATCACGTTCATAGCGTGTACGACGCCATACTGCCGTATATGAAATAAATAAAAAATAATTTTAATTCGAATTGGACGTTCGCGACAAAAAAAAAAAAAAAAAAAAAAATGAAGGTTTATGGTACTTTATTCGTGTAGTTAAACGAGCGGATATTACGCGTTTTTTTTCATATTTTTATTTTTTGAAAACGGCGAATGAAACGTATCGCGTGATGTATAACGCGTCGTCGTGCAATATCGATTTTAATTGCGCTTTAAATTATTAACGGATGCCACTGATGCAGCGAACTCGGTTTCACTCTCTCTCTCTCTCTCTGTCTCTCTCTCTCTCTTTCTCCTCACTCGAACGGATTTTAATGGGGCCGATGCTGCGGCATAAGGCACGACGATGCACGACGTCTCGTTGTGAATAGGCCGGCGGATGGGGTTCGGCGCGGGTTAAGCCCAGAGAGAGAGAGAGAGAGAGCTTATCGTAAAATCCCTCCGCGCGCGCACCGAAATCTATTGTAATTTTTACCCCTTTTGCGGCACATAAGAGGGTCAGTTTTATGGCCAAATGTTTACTACTCGGGTAAACCTCACCCCTCGACCCCTCGGTCAACCATCCCTCCGGCAGTGTTTGACACCACCACCGCCACCGCCGTTCCTGCCACGCCTGCACCCTTTCCGCCGCGCCCGCGACCGTCGTGCCAACGGGTTACAATAGCCGACCGAACCGGGAGCTATTGTGAGAGTCTGCGTTAAAGGGACTTTTTTTTTTTTTTTTTTTTTTAGTGAACTCTATTGTGTACACACAGTCAAGCGACAGGATACTTTCCCCGACCCTTCGTATGCGCGTTTCCGCACAAAAAACAGTTTTGCTACCTCTTGTTAGCTTGTCACGTCAATGAAAATCTCGACGCGCTGCGCATAAACTTTTATCGAATAAAATATCGCCATGTGCTCTGCGTGTATATTATCGACACGAGTGTTGTTTTTCTTGACGAAACGCGTCCGAACAGAAAAACAAAAAACAATTTTTCGTCGAAAAATAAAAAAATCTATTTTTTTCGTGTTAAACGCATTTATATATTACCTACGTACCCGCGACGTGTAATTACGCTGGTATTTATTGTTTTTTCTTTATTTAAAGTATTATCGAGTAAAAAAAAAAAAAAAAAAAAAAAAAAAATACGCGCACGGTTACATATATATATATATTTTTTTTTTGATGTAAAGTGTACTTGCCAGAGTTAATATTTTTTTTTTTTTTATTAAATATTCGGATTTTCGAATACTCGACGTCGTCTATACGTCGAGCGCATGCATATATATGAAATCGATAACGTCCTTTGTGCGTGATATATTATTCACGAGAAGCCCTTTGGGACAGTTGGAGTGATTTCGGGTAAAAGCGCGAAAATAATTAAAAAGGGGCTGCTGCTTTTCATATTGCGTACGGGCCGGAAGAGAGTAGGGACTGCCGGCCCGTGTGGGGGGGGGAGGGTTGGTGGGACGTGTGTACGCGTGTTCGTGTGTAAAAAAAAAAAAAAAAAAAAAAACGGAGAAAAAAAAAGAACCTACGAGGAAACAATCGATTGATATATGTAAAAACGTTTCGCGTGACGTTGTGTGCAGCCGATGGCCAACGGGATTCATTATAATAGCGTTCGCCGAGATTACCCGACATACGTGCGACTCGATCGAGGGAGAATTCTCATCACTGAAAATAAACGGTCAACTATAGGTAACTAATAATATCCCGCGTAGGTATACGAGATCGTTTATGTCGATATTGCGTTAATGCGCGCGCGATATACGATTGAAAAAAAACTCCCCGCTGCACCACCGACCAGGGCCGTATTTACTTCATCCCTTGGGGGGGGGGGGCGGCGAATAGAAAAAAGGGCCCGTCGAATCTGTTGCCAACTTAGAATTATCGAAAAATTATATAAAAATAATAAGTTTTAAATAAAAAAATGTTTTATGACATTTTAGTTTTAGTTCGATTAATTTTAGTTGTCAGTAGATATAGGTACATACACAAGTATCTAGGGGGGGGGGCGATCGCCCCCCCCCTTGTATACCGACACACATGTAAGTGAACGTAACCGGGGAGAAATAAGAGAACAACGACTCTCCTCACCCACCTCTATCGACTTCGCTTCTTTTTTTTTTTTTTCATTACGCGTACGTGTACGCCGCAGTCACCTTATTCCGTACGTGTACTGTGAAAGACCGGTGGATGATTAATGCACTACCACGAACGGGCTACCGGATAATCCTGTACGCGATATATAACCCTTTTAGGCGTTTTGTAGTATTTATTATTCTTTTTTTTTTTTGTGCGTTCGCTCGTGTGTCTTTCCGTACCTTCGTTAACGCTATTGCACGCTCAATGAGTTTGACGCACGCTGTGCGCGTACTTTACGCGTCGGAAATGGAATTTGCGCGTTCGGACAACATTTTTCCACATATTTACCGTGAAAACTGCTGTCGCGGAGGACGGAGCTACTATACGATGGGACGCTGCAGCAGTAATATCCGCCCAAGAGTGCTCGGCGCGCGGCGAGAGAAAACGGCCATTAAAATCTCCCTCTCCTCTCCTCCCCTTGCCGACCGGCAACGTTTTCCGACCGGAACTCGTGTCCGGCACCGATCGGAATATTTTTCGAAATTTGATTGACACGGGAGAATTTCGGATCGCAGAGATTTTTTTCTTTAACGCGTAAAACGGGTTTTAAAACGTGAAAAAGAAACCACCCCGCCGAGCCGTTCGCCGGCTAATTTGAAATCGAAATTTCGAACGAAAAAAGCTATTGAAAATAATTTACCCAGTGATAATCGATAAATAAAATATCGAGTTTAACGCGAAAAGTGTGAAACGACACCGTTTGCGGCCAGTTACGGAGAGAGGGTTTCAGCTCACACGAAAGTGACTCGAAAAAAAAAAATTGTTCTTTTAAATTTAATACGTTCAAATCGTGT
The DNA here is from genome assembly GCA_032441825.1 of Chaetogeoica ovagalla. Taxonomy (NCBI): domain Eukaryota; kingdom Metazoa; phylum Arthropoda; class Insecta; order Hemiptera; family Aphididae; genus Chaetogeoica; species Chaetogeoica ovagalla. The sequence goes on from CM063735.1 coordinate 5,182,761, forward strand.
TTCGTCAATATTGTGAACATAATAGCGAATTTATTATGATTAAATAAAGTCCAGGGAACCTCGTGCGTTACAATTGCTATATGATAATATATGCGCTGAAGAAGTTTTACATGCGTACTACTACAATGGGCGAGTTGATTTGGTTTTGTGATTACGGCGGATCCTTTCGTTTAAAAATTACTTAATTAATAACATATTGAAAATATTTTCTTTCCCCCCCCCCCACACACACAAAATTATTCTCGTGAGATTTTTTCCTAGGAAAAAAATCGTATTTACTCGCAGCCAATCGAACAGAATATTCAACGGTTGTAGGCATCGAAATTCGTATTATAACATATAATATCGACGCGGTAGGCAGTTAATTTTAATTAAAGATAATACGGTAGGTAAATATTGCGATGAACGAATGTCATTTGTGTTGTCCACGCGCCGACGTTGAAAATTCGTAACGTATAAAATATAATTAAAAATATCGAGAAAATTTTCCGTATATATATATATGCACACTAAGCGCGAGTTTCTCTCCGGAACGACAAACGAAAATATTTTCTCCTCCCCACGTCCGTCGTGTCTGTCAGAGATCAATGATTCTTCATTGAAATAACTCCTCCGAGTCGGGAAAATAATAATATATGTTTTTAACGAGTTCGGGCCGCGTGTCGTCGAAAGCAAAGGGTCTTTAACCCTCTGCAACAGCAGCAGCACGTCATAATGACTGCGAGGGGAAACGGAGAGAAAATGTATTGTCAACCGTATTGTATTATATATATATAGTTTCAATTTAAAATTACGAGAGTAGAGGAGAGAATGAAAAAAAAACACTTTTTTTTTCCACTTCTTTTTTAAAACACGCGGGAAATTCGTATTTAACGAAATTCGCATACTATTTAATCCGTATCGCAACAAACGGATGTGTAATGTTGCGTTACGAGAACTTTAATTCATAGCGTGTTTAGTTCACGCATAAAACGGTGCAGTAAATAATAAGAATAATAATAAAAAAAATTTTATTAAAAAAAAATTAATAAACACTGACCTCTGTGATTCGACCGAGGAAGTCTTGGCCCGTCCACAGTGATCTTTATGGCTTTTATGTAGTTGGCTACTAAAACCACCTGGTCTTTGCACTGTACTGTAATAGTGAGCGTCAATAGTTTACCTGCAATAACGATTATTATTATTCATCATCATCATCTCATATTTAATAACGTTATTTTAAAAACCGCAGGAAGCAAAACGGTGCGAATTCGTCCGTAAAAATAAAAAAAGAAATACTAAGGAAAAAAATTAATGGTAATTTAATTAAAAAAAAAAAAAATTCTACACATCGTACTCAAAACAGTAGTAAAATAACCATACCGATAATTATATTAATTTATAAAACACGAGTTAGATGAATTTTCGAGTTTAAATACATGTTATAATGTTGAACGAAACAATGTAGAAAATCTCCTTATGATAAGTCCCAATATATTTTTGTATATAATTAACGCAAATTATTAAATTAAAATTTTTTTTCTTTTTTACAAATTCGTCAAATCTCGCAAACGAGATATTCTGCGCGGTCGGACAAATCAAACAGACATTTTTATTTCATCTCGTTAATATATATATATATATATAAAAGAAGAAAACATTTTTTTTTAACTTTAATAGTTATATAAAATTTAGAATTTTCTAATTGAAATTAAAACTGCTAATGAGCACAGTCTTCTATAACGTCATTTAACGATTTGAAAATCCTCATTTGTAAACGCATAATTGACTGGAAGCCGACACGCGCATTTAATACATTGGTAACACGAATTTCTGATTTTCGTTAAAATTCTTAGTCGATTGCGGATAGATATATACATATGTACACACTCAAGGGCATACGAACCTCTTCCGCTGCGGCCGACGAACCGCAGATCGTTGAAAACGGCCACTCCGGTGGCCGATAGGGCACGGTAATTGCGCATGTCGGCCGACGGATTCTCGTCGTTGCCGGCCTGGACAACGACGACGGCGCCGTCGGGCACCTCGTCCAGTACGACCACTTTGAACGGGATCGGAAGGGATTTGTTGGACCGCCAGTGGCCAGGCAAAACGGAACAGAACACGGACGGACTGCCGGTGGCCACCATCTCTTTGCCGTGGATGGCTCGGACGTCCTCCAATATGCACGCCACGTACTTTTGGTACACCGCGTCGATGTCCTGCGGCGCGAACCAAAAAGAAAAAAGAAATCGAAATCATTAAATTATTTCAAAATTTCCGTCCGTTATGCGTATAACGATAGAAAAAAAAGTTTTTGTTTTCATTCGCTTTTTAAATTTTTTAATATTATTGCGCGCTGTAAAATCTCATATATATATATATATATACCAAACAGAATATATCGGATACGCGAGTGGTGGTAAATTAAAAGTTTAAAATTGAATATCGACAAGTTTTCACTTTTTTTCGGGCCATATTTTTAATTACGATATTAACCCAACAAAAGAGTATAACGTGTATAAATTTTATGAAAACTTTTTCTTATAACGTATACACCAATACGAGCGTATTGAAAAAAACGCGTTCGTCGTAAATTAGTGTTTTTTTTTTTTTTTAAACTTAAATTAATTTTTTTTCTATTAAATAAATAACGATTACGAATAGAAATATAGTCGTGTATAGTTGTCACGTGAGAAAGAACTTTATCGCGGAACGTGCGGAGAAACCAGTTTCAACGATAATCGGAATATGTATTGCCAGAAAGAGAGAGAAAATATCGTATACGCGAAATACAAAAAATTAAATACTTGCCATTATGTGTGGTGTCGCGTGTCCGAGGAAAGATTCTTTATTTTTTTTTGACGCGATGTAAAAAAAAACGTAACCTCGGTTTGAAAAATCAAAACGGGGCCCGCGAAAAACTTCCTTTTTGGAAAAACGACGACGGCACAATATACGCGTGTACGCGTATATAGAGATGAACGCGCGGGGCGACGCCGACGATAGCCGAACGGACACGACGAAACGTTACGACCGCGGTGGCGGCGCGACAGCAGCGGATCGGGAATGGAGAGAGTGAGAGAGAGAGAGAAATAGGAAAAAAAAAAAAAGAAGGCGAACCAAAAACGCGACAAACCGCGTCACCGATCTCGGCACAACTGAAATATTCCGCACGCGGACCGCGACGACGACGACGACGGGACCTCGTGTTATGTCGTCCCCACCTCGAACCGCTACCACCGCTGTGGCCGCCTGACACGGTAGTGTGTGTGTGTATTTTTTTCCCTCTCTCCCCTCCCGTCACCACCGCAATCCGTTTTTTTTTCACTCTCGCTCCGACCGCCGCCGACCTTAACGTTTTCTCACCCCTCCACGCGAGACAGACGCAACGGCCACGACACTACCACCACCACCACCACCACCACTACCACCGTCCGCCGTTTCGTAGCCGTTACCGCTGCACCACCCATCCCTCCCACAAAACAACCGCCGCGCGGCGGTCTTTGCGTGCGGCCGGGGTTTTTATCCCGCAAAACGCGTGCGGCCGCGCCACCGACACCGCGCGCCGCACCACCGCCCGCGGTACGCGATTACCGCGGCGGCGGTAGCGGCGGTGGTGTGTTGTGTGCGTGCGCGTGTGGTGGGGGGAACATTTTGATTGACCGTACTGCGGCGGCGGCGGCGGCGTTGGACCGATGGGCGGGCGGCGGGGCGCGCGCGCGCCGCACCGTCACCGCCACCGCCGCGAATAACCTCACGGCACAGTGCACGCACTCCCACCACGACCGGGCGCGGCGGTTTGCGGCCAACCCGTCGACTAAAAAATGCCCCGCGACCCGGCGAGCTTCGGCGCGGAAAGAAATCGCGCCGGCCGAGGGACGGGCCACCGGCGTACGGCGGTCCGCCCAGTCGTCGCCGGCTCCGCGTGCGCGCTACAATAAGTGTGTGGTGGAGGTGCGTGCGCGCTCGGACGACGCGTTTTACCGACCCGAAGCGTATATAATCGTCGGCGGCGTCTTTTTCGCCGCCGTCGTTACTACTGTCACACGTCTTCGGACGCGTCCCGCCTTCCGCCCGTCGGTGCGCACCACACGTTTTCTCAACCGTCGTTTCTCAAGGTCACGCGACCGCCTCCGTCGCGCTTATTATTATGTCACCCGAACTTTACCCCAACCACCGCATCCGACCGTAACTCCGTCTGTGTCTCTGTGGGTCAACGCCCGTGCGGACGCGGGGGAAATCATTTATCTCGTAAAGTTTTCAACGTCATCCGGCGTCCGGATAATAATAATAAAAAAAATCTATCCCGAAATAAATACAATACGGACGATATTATTTGTGTTAAACGTCTCCGGAAAGAATTCAATTTGAACTGTATAATATTATGAAATATCCCCGGACTCGGATAACAAATCAATACCGCACGAGGTTAAGTCCTTTTTTTTCTGTATCAAATAACAAAAATACAATTCTAAATTATAAACTAATTTTTTTGTTTAATCGACAAAAACAGTTATTATTTTTTTTTTAAATAATTAGTTGTAAGTATGGATATAGACAACTAAATTAATGTATATCAATTCTGAGTTAATTCACTTGGAAAATTATTTCGTGTATATATATACAATAGAAAAAAAATCGTTTCATTTAAATCGGTTTTTTTTTTAAATTTCTGATGTATCCACACCAGCTGTTATAAATTCTGTTGTTGCAATTCAGTTTTATATTTTTTCCGACTTATTGTGCTACGTATTTTTTTATATAGTGGCATAATTCACAAGAACAGTCGCGCGTACACAGTTTTGTGTTACATTGCGTATGTAGGCGATTGATTGAATATTGAAAATGTTTAGAGAAAATTTTCGTGAAATTATATTTGTAACTATCGGGGATTGAATCTAATTCGATTATACGTCTATACTAGCTATGACGAAAACGCTAATTTTTTGATATATATCTATATAGTGAATCGTTCATAATAATTTTAATATTTATAAATGCAATTTTTTGTACTCGTTGAAAACATATCGGGACTTTTGGAATACGTTTTTACAGTTTCGTCATTACATTACAGGCGTTATTAACACAGTTTTATTAAAAAAATAATATATATCACATATCATTTCGTGTATAATGATAACTATTATAATCCCGCGAAGTCGTAGTAAGTATTTTTTAAAAGCGCTTTTCTAAAAAAGAAAACTACGAAATTTAATGTACGCTACTCGAAATATATTTCTGGCTGTATTATACGGATTTCTTTTTTTCTTTTAACGACTCGTACAAATACCCATACAAATTGGGTTCGTGCGTACGAATATGAAATAAAATTATTGGAAATAAAAACTATATACAAGTTGATATCATATACATATAGGAAATAATATATACACGTAATACCGAGGCCATTATTATTATTATTATTATTATTGTTATTGTTATTATTATTATTATTATTATTATTATTATTATTATAGTGTTTCGTTTAAACAGCGCGATTTTAACTGGGCTGCGCAGGTGAAATAATTTCAAACGATTGCGTTTTCGTGTGTGAAAAAATATAAATTTTTTTTAGCCGATGTCTGTCTAGTGTCTCGTGGACTAGATGTATGGAAACACACACACTGCACGCTGCACGCTGGACTTTGTTTATAATCGACTACATCCACCTAACCTAACCGGATCGGCCTGTCAGTCGGCAGTGGCGTTAAAACGAGCGCGTATTTCGTACTGTATAATAACACTATAACCTAATCGTTTGCCGGTAAATAAATAACTAAAACGTAAAAAAAAAAAAAAAACATATATATTTATATAGTGCGTGTAAAACGTACAGACGCCATTACATATTATTATACGCTATAGCAGTGGTACGATTTCCGGCCGACATTTGGTAGACCCAAACTGCGCACGAACCCGGGGGCGGAGGGGGTTTTTTTGTTTTAAGACAACAGCAATTTGTACGTCATTTCAGCGCGCTCGCGAGACACTTTAATTGTCTCGTTAAACGTCCGTTTACGATCGGATACGAATATTTCTATATACATTATATTCCCTCGCGACCTTCTGCTCACTAATGCGCGCGCATGTGCGTGTGTTCGTACCGAGCGCGTGTGAAACGTATTTATAACGTTCTTAATTCGATTACGTGCGCGTACATACGCGTACGATTGTAAAATGTGCGGACACCAGCCCCGTTTAACGAGTTCAGGACACCAGAAATATCGGATTGTGTGTGTGTGTGTGGGAGGGGGGGGGACGAGTTTAATGTAATAAAACGGAATTCATGCAAATCACACGTCGAACGCCGTTATACGGTCAGCTGCGGATTGTGTTGAGTTAGGTTGTACGCGAAATTATTTATTCCAGTAAATACACGGAATAACGCGTGAATATTGAGAGGGAAAAAGAGAAAGAGTTTCGACTTAAATTAAAAAAAAAAAATATATATATATATATATACTAACGCACAGAATTAGAGGGGGAAAAAAGGAAAAAATACAAATACAAATCTTTATAAAACTATATATACGTTATATTATGATCGTATGATTTATGAAGAGTAAATGATTTTGATTTCGAAAAGGTAGGCGCGTTCAAGGCGCGGGGACTGATATTCGTGCTGCAGGATTATCCTTACAAAGTTAATATTTGCAAACTGTGTACTTTGTGTAAATTTCGAAAGCATATCGTGAAACCTCTCTCGCCCTCCCCGATAACGTGTAGAATTCCTATGTATGAAAGCATCAGGAGAACTCACGTAGATGGACTATGGGAAGAAAAGGTTGGACTCGACAGAAACTAGCAACGAATACCTATTATTAGAGATGAGAGTAACAAAACAATGGTACACTTGGTCGCAGGGATGCACGTGCCGACTGGACACAACTCTCAACCACGTCAGAACGGAGCAGGGAAGATATGTAATATTACCCGTTTCATAAACGCGGTCGACTGTATGTGCGAATACGGTGAAATACAATCCATCAATCTACACTAGTCCAGTCGTATTCTATATAACACGAGGTTTAAAGGAGAGTAAGCAATTCCTCGGCAGCAGCAGTTAAAGGCGGCTTAAAGAACTCTGCATATAAGTAGGCTTGTGATATTTTTCTTTATTTTGACCGCTGTCAATGTTACTTGTTCGTCATATTACCGCATTATTATTATTATTATTCTAGTTGGATTATTAGGATGTTGCTGTTATTGCAGTTACGCCTTTTGTTAATTTAATTTTGTTGTTTGTTCTTGCTGTACAATATTATTAGCTGAAAAAACTTCACGTGCATAAATAAATAAAGGAGTGACGGGTAATTTTCACGCGAGTAAAAAGAATCGGTTCGGTTTTTCTGTATACGCGTCCTATACACTATTCACACATTCATATCAAAATTATAAACGTTATTTTGTCGATTTATTAAAACTAATAATAATAATAATAAAAAATACTTACAAATTTTCGTATATATAAAAAAAAAAAATAAATAAAAATTTTTATAATCGATTATTAGAAAATCGGTGGTAAAATAACGTATGCTCTAGTTTTTTTTTCTCTTCTCGCCCGCCGTTCGAATACCGCGCGAGGTTTATACCGGAAATTCTGTTCGGCGGTAATATATTATATAGTTTAACGTTTCGACGCGGCCATTGAACAGTTGAAATTAAAGTGAAAAAAAATAATAATAATAATAATAATAACAATAACAACCCCATTGCGAGTCATATACGATTTGAAATAATTAACAATCGTAACGATAAGTAATAATAATTAATACGTGTATAAATACGATCACGTAATTATATTATTATAGCAGTAGTGCAGCGTATGTATGAAATATGAGCGCGCGTCGTCGGCCACAGCCCTGCGTGACATCCGAAAATATATACGTACGCGAGCAACCTCACCGAGCTTTTTTTTGTTTTTGGTATGGGGGTCCTGTCGAACGGCCGCCGCACAATATTGTTAATTGCACTTCATAATGGTTTTGTCCAATGTGTGCGCGCGAGTCCCTTTCGTCCTACACACACACATATACGTTGCCCGCACCTCCCGTGCGTATTATCCCGGCTACAATATCGTCCCTTCTGTTTTTGCCCTACAACTTATCCCCCACTCCTGGCCCTATATAACTATATATGTATAGTTTAGGCACGCTTGTAGGGCAAAGTCATTAATACGATAACGACGCGGCCGTTATACTGACCCCGCGCGGTCCTGCAGCGTATACAGGAGTTATACACACACATATATATAGAAACTCCCTGATTTCACGTTTTTATTATATGTATAACGTCCGTGTTAACGGTTCGTTTTATACACACACACACAAATATGGTATCGTTAAGGGCGCACGCGAGCGGGTGTATTTGTACAAATGATGCGATCCAAAAGCGCGTTTATTTGTCAGATTTTATGTCGCTATATCATAATATTATATACAGTAATTTTATTGAACGCGCGCAAATCGTTCCCAATAAATATATTGGAAATTAAACAAACGTTTGATGTGTCTGTGCAACCATCGGCGCAATTATAACAGTGAGTAGTTAGGGGAGGCTCCGGAATATTTAAAGATAAAAAGAAGAATACAAAACTCAACTGCGTGCACGCGCGATTCTCAATGAAAAATGTAAAAATAATAAAAAAAAAAAAAAAACGAAATTATATGAATCATCGATCTTACGACGATTTTTCATAATAAAATTTTTAAACAATTTTCATCAGCGTTTACTGTTCGTATAAGCTCTTTGCCCGCCACTTCATCGTAATAAACACACTATGTTTACAGACATAGAGTAAAAAACAAAAATATCGTTCACGACATTTCGTTGTAAAACAAAAATGTCTAAAACCGTCGTGATCGCGGCATAGAGACTCCGCACAGACCGTGTGAGAAACTGCAGTTTGTTTTTCGACCATCACCAACCGCTTTTAGCCGTCTGCCCATGCGATTCTTTTACAGTATTATACGTCGTAGCGAAACAAATAACGCTCGCAGAAAACTACTGCGTGTATTCGTTTAAATCGAAACGGAAATTTAATGGAAACTCCTGTGCTGCGCGTCCGGTATGCCTTAAATATTTTTTCCGTAATTTTGTTGCTATTCAATCCGTCGATTTAGGTCAAGTGTGTTTGGTTTTGTACAGAAATTATTGAGAAACACTGCGGAAAATAATATCGAACATTATTTCTACGAGTAGTTACAGACAATTTCTGTGGAATTCAGGCCATGGACTGAAAACGCATCTACACTATACCGGTGACTATTATAATCGGAATCGGACTGTTACGTCTGTTCCCGTCTCACACAAGCCGTGTAACGTGTAGCCTTTCACTCCTCGGCACCGTAACTTCCTGCGGTCAAATCGTCATTAAACGCACAACTGAAAACTATTGAAGACAAACCGATATTTTCAATAGTTTTTGTACGTTATCCTTACATTCGTTTTTCTTCTTCGATTGTTATTCTGACTATTGTATTTCGTAACGTTTATTTGTATTGGACTTTTTTTCTTTTTTTTTTTTTTCATAGATTTTCATTTTAATTTGAAATCATTATTAACATTTACGCTAGAATCGTAATTTTTTTTTTTTTTTTTTTTTGTAAAAAACGATTCGGCGGCGTATGTGCATTTATTTGTTTTTAGAAACATTTATCGCTCGTTGTTAATACCCGTTGGCAGGGTAAATATCGGTTTTTGAAATTCGTCGCTGAACAAATTTGATGCAGCGCATTTTTTATTATTGCAATTGTAAAAGCAAAAAGCAAAAAAAAAAAAATTAAAATACCGAAACGTGCTGGCAACAGTGTAAATACCGAAATGTTCTTACGTCATACATCATCGTATTAATTGTTGTCGCGTCAAAACGCGTATAATTTTCGTAAATATTACACACGTACAAAAGACTATTGGCAGGCGATATTTCGCCTCCAAAAATATGATAAACAACGACGAAAATCATTAGTCGTACGAGACGACCGGCGATGGTGTACGCGCTCTTACGAGTTACAATCCCTCCCCGTCCCGTCGTTGTAACCGTTTCGTTGTTTGACGTCGGGGAAAAAAAATAGAGAAAGAAAAGAACCGCGCGCTGCTGAAAATATGATGTTCGACAAACCGAATAAGCGGGGTACCGCTGTGTCCTATTGGATTATCGACGGTGGGCACGGGGAATAAATAATGGAAAAAAAAACTGCGTATAACCTACAACATACAATTACTCACAGCCGAGTTGATTCGGTAAATAAGTAATTTTCTCTCTCTTTTTTTCAATACTCAGCTCTCGCGTCGTATCCCCCGTGCACCGTACGCGAACCAGTTACAATGTTTAGGGGTGTGTACTGTGTATACGTTGTCGTTAATTTGATTCCACGCGACCGAATTTGCAGCGTGCCCGCCGTGTTATCGTGTGCGCTGCTGCTGCGCTCGCGGCTCGTGAATTTCACGCGCGACCATCGCCGAGGATAACAAAACGAAAATAATAATAATAATAATATATATGTATAAAAAAAAAAACGCGCGTGTTTGCAGTGTGCGTTTTTTTTTTTTATACACTGGAGTTATCGTCCCGGAAGAGACGAGTAGAGAATAATATTATGAGCCCGCGCGTGTTATATATATATATACGTATAAAAAAAAACCGTATAACGCGCCAATCGATACGGATCCAAAGACGTAGATCTGTATGTGTATATATGTACACAAAGGAGAAGATTGGAGGCTGTGACTTGTATGATAATAGCGTTTCGTTATTAACGACTCGTCGTCGCTCGCTGTGCGTATTGCGCGCGCGCCTGTGTTTGGCGACAATTCAACGACCGCGCGCCGCGCGAGTTATAACAGAGAAAGAGAGAGAAAACTATACGTCGAACGAGTGTGGAATATTATAATTTCGGTCGACTGTATAATATATAAACTGTACGATTTAATTTTCGCTTTTTTTTTTTTACGATATGTTTCCTTTTTTTTTTTTTGGGGGACATTTTTGCAAAGCATATCCCTTTCTTTGGGTTTTCGTGACATAAATAAATAGTTGGAATTAGGCGGGAACGGGCTGGCCGACTTTTGTCCAAGACAGTCCGTGGGCGGCATTTCAAAACGTATTGATAGCAACCGGATTTTTATTTTTCTTATAAATATTTTATTTTTTACTTTACATTAGAAAACACGAGACGTTTTATATTACAATTATTTATTTTTATCTATATACACCGGAGAGATTGGTTTTTTTTACATCAGGAGTTCCCAATCTTTTTATCCACCGAGTACTACTTTTATGATGAATACATCTTAATTATAAAACTATGTCCGGAGTGAAATTTTTTTATTTTTAGTCCATCGACTACATAATAATTGCATTAATATAATTTTTTATTCGTCAATATTACTACTAATTATACAATATGAATACGCCGCGTATCATTTCGGTCGTTCCACCAGATTATCGGATCGATTATTTTTATTTTAAACACGCGCGTTCATTCATTACGTATTGTTTTGATTTTTTTTTATTTATATACGCGGTAACAAAATGAAATATATTATTCGAATCGAGCAATACGAATGCTTTGCAGATTAACGCGCACCCACATGGTTTTATTGGGATTTAAATCAATTGTTTTAATACATATATATATATATATATATTATATTTTATTCATGTGGGCGTTTTTATAATATTAATAATTACAATAAGGGTATTACAATATGCGTGTTGCGTGGGGGGCCAAAAACCGATTCAATTGAAATGTACGAATTGAATATTACAGATATTATATATTTTATATTAAACATTTTTTTTTTAAAATGATTATTGACGCTAGCATATACATAATGTTGGTTTATTATTGCTGAAATAATAAAAAAAAAAAACACCGAAAATTAATACGTTTTATAACACGTGTGAAGTATATTACCGTGAATCATTTTCGCCGACATGTTTAAAAATATTATAAGACGTCGTGCCAAGAACGTTTATGTCACACGATCGTCGGTCGTGTTTGGCGAACAAAATCTGTTTGGTCAAAGCTCTTTTAAACATTTTTATATATATATATATATATAAATCGCCTCGTTTCGTTGTCGTGTCCGCAATATTTATTGAATCCCTACAAATCTGTCGGCATTGTCCTAGGATTTTCGCTTCTAGTGGGGTCCAAAATAACTTTTTAAAATTATTCTAAACGCGATATTTCGGATTTTACGTTTAGACCTTCAAACACAGTATTACTCGAATTGTTCTGAACAAGAATAATCGAAAAGTATATTTAATTTTCGACGACTAGTGTATATGTAAAATCGCTGGTATTATTACAATTACGGATATATAACACTGGCAAGACCAGTGGCGTATCGAGAAATGGGGGGGGAGGGGAGTGAGTTTCAGTAGAAAGAAATATTGTTAACTTCCTTTCAAACTCCGTCGCCGCAGAAAAAAAAATCGTATCGGATAATAATCGCGTACGATAACGTTAATAATATGTTATTCATAAAATTAAAAAAAAATATACACATATGTATAGTATTCTTTGGTTTTTACGATCGCGGAATGCGAGAAAACTACGAGCATCACCGGATAACTGCAATGAACACAACGCAAATAACAACTAATGAAAAATCCCATGGGGCCGATTAGTTCTCGTCCGCCTCATACATAGGAATCGGCCACTGTCTGATTTTTTTCCCCTTAGTGACGTCACTCACACCCCGAAAATCGTATTATTATCATTATTGACGTGTCCCCCTTTCTTAAAGTGAAATCTCACTCCGATGTACGCACGTATTATTCCGAAAAATTCTCCGCGACAGTTTTCCTCCGCTCTTCGTACAATCTGGCGCGAACAAAAACAAATAACATTCGCGTAAACGCGTACACACGGATGGTACTGTCCGTTCGACAGTCGCGTTTCGAACGGACGCTGCGCGACCCCCCCAAAAAAAAAAAGAAAATAAATAAATCCCCCTCCCCCCCCCCCGTAACAAAACCGAAAATTCATCGTCTCCGTAAATCCCGTGAGATCGAATTAAAATCCTAATATTGTGTTTTCTCATCTCGCGCACAAAGCCACGACGACGGCGCGTATTAATACACCAACCGTACCTGTACAATACACCGACACTGTATACCGCGCGAGCGAGCCCATTGTGCCAACCGACAAAATTCGACGTAATCGTCTGTTGACATTTCCGTTGTCAGCCCCCCTGCCCCCGCCCCGTCCAGGGACGCACAATGCGGTGTGCGCAGCGATTTTTCGCCGCCGCGGCCCGTAAACCGATACGGCGGCGGCTGTGGCTTTTTTTCTCCTCTCGTTGCCGGGCCGCCCGGATCTCCGCTGCGGAGGAGGCAGCTGCTAATCTCGCGCAATAATAATAATAAATAATATATCGATATCCACGAGCGTGTACACACGCGCACGACCATTGTACGTAATCCCACGGGAACACTGTTTGGAGACCCGTCAACGCGGGCCGAAGAAAAATAAATAAAAATATATATATGTATAAAATCACCCTCTCGATGCGCGTTGTTTATTATTTTTTTCTCCTATAAATCACCGAAATAGCGTATCGTCCGGAAGACAAATGCGCCTTCTGGCGATGATGAGAGTCGCGCGGTATAATTTTTACTTTTGTTAAACACGCCCCCCCCCCCCCGTCCACCGTCCACCGTCTGGTCCGGACGGTAATCACCACTGCGCGCACGGTTCGCGTTTTATTTTGTAAATATTACACGGTAAATCTTATATTACGCATTATTCTCTTATTTATACATACACTCGCTCTTCTTACGGAGAGCACGCGTTGGTTCTCCTCTTTCGGCGGCCGCGCATTGTTCGGCTCCGTTGCCGAAACGCTTTTGCCGCACGCGCTCTCTTTTCTACGTACGCGCGCCGTCTGTCCGTCCGTGTCCCGCGAGAGCGAACGCTATCGGAGCGCACGCCTATTATGCGCCGGTAATGTGTTGTGCGATACACGAAATGCGCTCCATTTTTTTTTTTCTTACGAAGAACACCGGCACTTTTATTGTTCGCCAGTTTGCAGGGGCCACCCTCTTGAAATCCATTAGGACGGACCGTCTTCTTCTCTTTTTCACGTCGTGCGTAAAAATAAAAAGATACATACACTATACTGTTATACGATACGTACTCCACGCATATACGTTTATATGATACGCATGATATAATAATAAGGCCGAAGCGGAATTTAATAAAAAGAAAAAAGTATTTTTTTTTTTTTTTACCTCAAACGATGTATTAATGTTGACGTCGGAAAGGACTCGCTAAAAACGGCGCGCGTCTGGAGCGTTACGTTGTGCGGATGTGAAACGCGGACGACTGTCGTTATAATAGGAGCTCGGAACGCAACAGAACGCAAACGATGAGCCGAACCGATTGTAATGAAGAAGTATTCAAACACGAGACGACATGAAAACTCGCCACATGCCATATTATCTACACTGATTATTTCGTCACATTAGATCTGCTAAATTGTCTTTCCGCCTTGAGCTAGAGATCTCGATTATTTTTCTTATCGACGAATCAATACTCCTTCCAGGCCTATGTCGGTCGAACCGATCTCTCGCTCTCTTTTTTAGTTTTCTTCATTATTATGCCGGTTGCTGATCGAGTCAGCTTACAGTTCTCAGTTCACTCGTCTGAACATCAAAGAGTACGCCCCATTAATATTTCCGAGTATATTTTTCTCTCGAGCACTGCCCATCCTTAGTCCTTCGGTTTTCCTCAATAGTCGTGTTTCAACTCCGTCATCAAGGATTATTTTTTGTCGTATTGATATCAAATACATTGTGGCTATTCGGAACTCCAGAATTTTTCCTAGTCCGTAAAAACGCGTTCGCTGATTTTCAGTCTAACGCGCGGATATACATCCGTTTTTATCGACCCTATTCGAACTGATCCGCTCATTCAAACGCGCGTATTATTTCGCGAGTATTTGTATACAATGCCGCCACCCTTCGTGCACATCGTTTTGCACGCGCCTCGATCGACGGTTTTTTTTTTTTAATATCAGAATCGCGGCACAATGAAACGGTCAACGGGCCGCGTTCGATTCATCGATAAGGATCGATGACGATGATAATAATAATAATATTAATAAACGTTCGTATATGTAAGTCGGTGGTGACGGAGTTTTTTCTCCACACGACCTACTCTTCCCGTACGTCTACCGAATCCGTTGCTTGCACTACAAAGGGGATCCCACTACACAAATATACACGGATCCCGTAGTGCGCGTGCAGTGTTTTGAAAGTTTAATATGTACACGGGGCTAAATTGGACTCGTGCGCGCGAACGCGATGGTATCATTTGAATAATGGTCCGCTTTCTCTCTTTCTCTCTCTCTCTCTCTCTCTCTCTCATGGATACGTATGTATACGTACTGCGGATGATGGGTTTTGGTAAACAATGCGACGAGGGGTCGTAGATGGGTAAAGAGAGAGAGAGAGAGAGAGAGAGAGAGAGAGAGAGGTGTATGGTATAGGTTGATGATGATGACACGGAACTGGTGCACGCCGGATCGGAAGTAATGCGACCATTGTCCAAAGTCTGGTGCGAGAGACAAGCGAAGTGAAATGGGTGGAAACTTTGGCAAACAATAATGCGCACACACACACATATATAGTCCCTGTTCATCCCCTACAATGTACGGTAACACGGCAGTCACCTGTCCCCCACGACCCATACACTGATTGACAACCAGACGGTGTTATTTATTATTGTGTAATACGAGCCGTAGCGGATTTTAAATGATCGCAACACGATAGATCGCGTGAAGTATAATATACTACCGGTCGTCTTGTAGCTTTGAAGTACACCGGGAGGGAGAGAGGAGAAGGGAACCGTAATATGTAATACCGTACAATAATGTTGGAAACTTTTCGGGAGGTTTTTTTCTGTTTTGTAAAGTTTCGTTGCTTTTATTTTTTCAAACGCATATTTTTAATAAGTATTCATATACGCGTTCCTCAATTAACCGGATGATTTTTTTTTCGCTCTTTTAAAAATCTATAAAACACGTTATGTGTGTGGTGGTGGGTAACACGACAATAATGCACGTGTATTATGCATTATACGTTTACCGAAAATATTTCACGAATACTCGAAATCTAAAACATTATTAAGTGGCCTGGAAAATATACAATGTATTAATGGACAGATCTATATGGCGCCTCGTAGAGCGATTCTATTTTTTTTTTTTTGCGTTGGAAAGAAGAAGAATTTTTTACACGACGCATTGGATTGTATCGAAATTCTATTTTCAAACGTTATATGATAATAGTGTAAGACGATATTAAACGATCGTGACGAGTTCTTCAAACACATTTATGTTTTCGCGGTATTTATTAAAGCGATAAAAAATCCAAGTACCTGTAAGAAATATTTTCAATTTACTAATAATGATAATGATAATAATAATAATTATCGAAATCCGACGATTCTACGAGTTGCGAGAGTTTTTCCCGTGAAATCATGTTCATAGGTGTGATGACGAGATCACATATCGCTTGTATTTTTCCCTTTGTTAAACGGTCAATAACCGAGTTTTTAAATATCGATTTTTATACACGCTCAGGTTATTGCTACGTATGTTTTATTATTATTTTTCACTATTATACGAACAAGTGTAGCGCAATAAAAAAATAATAACGGCGTACGCGCATAAATAGTGTTCGGTAAGCAAGTAAGTATAAAGACACAGCGTAAGACTTTCTGTTAGTCTCATTTCATTATTTGTCGATATAAAAACGGGGGTGTTTTTATTTTTTTTTAATAAACATTTCCGCTCCTCTAAGGGACTCTAGCGAAAATTAAATTTTAATTTTTGTATAAGATTAAAACGACGTATTGGAAAGTTATTATTATTATTATTTTTTTTTTGTAAAACTCGCGTTCCGAACGCGTCTCGTTGTATTATAAAAAATGGTGTATATATATATACGCGTTTTTTTTTTTTATTTTTTTTTTTTTTAGGGCGTTTTGATTTCCCGACCGTGTACTTTGATGAGGTTTTTACCGACAGATCGGTGCACGGGATTCCGCTCGAATTCAGTATAAGAAAAAAAGAAAAAAAACGAGTGGAACGTCTCCGGGGACGACGTGTACGCGGGGACGAGGGGGCGGGGAAGGAAAGAGAGTAGGAAAAAAAAAAAACGAAAAAGATAAATAAACACGCGTATATCGCGTTGCATTGGCAATATCGCAGAAATCTCTCGCACACAACGCGTACATTAATAACGCGAGGGTTCCGCAGCCACTGATCCAACGTTTTAGATAGCGGCGGCGAAACAAAGCTATATATACGCGCGCCGCGAGGGAACACATAAAAGGAGATCGGTCGGAGACCGTGGAAACGGACGGATGGAGGGTGTACACGGAGAATCTTCGCCTTTTCTCCAAAAAAAAAAAAGAAAAAAAAAAGCCGTACTACATAATAATGCTCTACTCGGGATCAACACATCAATGGCC
The DNA here is from genome assembly GCA_032441825.1 of Chaetogeoica ovagalla. Taxonomy (NCBI): domain Eukaryota; kingdom Metazoa; phylum Arthropoda; class Insecta; order Hemiptera; family Aphididae; genus Chaetogeoica; species Chaetogeoica ovagalla. Next base: position 5,200,229 of record CM063735.1, read on the forward strand.
GCAAAATGTTCAGGCGAAACGGTACGCGCGTACTGCGCGGAGAGCAGACGCTGCGGACGTTTTTTTTTTCTTCTTGCTCGCGACGCGTCGTCTCTCCGTCGCGGCACTGACGGCCCGGTGCCCGCACAAGCACATTTATATAATCCTTCGTAAACTACGAGAAAATAAGGGACTGTTATAATAGGGTTTAATGGTTTTAATCGTCTTCATCCGATCACGTCGTCGACGTCCGCGTGTTTTTTTTCTTTTCCATTCGCCGTTTTATTGTCGCTATTATTATTATTATTATTTTTTTTTTAACTACCAACGACGCGTACGTTCCACGGGGAACCGAAAGAAGAAAAAAAATCCACCGTGAACTCCGCGACGTGTTTAACGTATTTTCTCGGAGAACACGGCAATATCTCGTTCGTGTTTTATGCATTGACAAACCGCTTTTATAAATACACGCCCACACAATGCATATACTTTGTATGTAAAAAAAAAAACATAATTTTTATATATATATATATTTTTTTTTAGTTTCCGAACGTAACGGAGATCCCATATTTCTTTTTCAATATTCTATGTGTATATATATTTATTCTGTTTAGCGCACAACTTTTTCACAAATACAAGTGTTCCGATCATTACACTAATAACCTATTTCTTGGTAGCGATTTTTGATCACACTTTAAGGACGTTGTTTTTCGATTCGTTTTTTTTTTTCAATAGTTCTTAAACGCGGTTGAAAAAACCAATTTATTATTATTATTATTATTAAAAACGTCAAAAACGCGAATTCGTCTAGATTTGGGATATTTTTAACTCGATGTTGAGCTATTTAAGTCATAAAAGGGGTATTTTTTTGTTTGTTTTAAGGATCGAAAATACGACGGTATTGGTATTTTTTTTAAGGCCGCAAAAACACTACGAGGTTTACGTGCGTAAAAGTCGGTTAAATAACGTATAATAAAAGCGAATAAATTCTCATTTTGCGCGAAAATAATAATTTCACGTGTGTACGCGGATGTTCAAAAATTATTAGATTGCTGCTGGTAACAATACAATCGCATAGCAACTGAATATTATTTATTAGTAAAGTCGTTTCGCGAAAACCCGTCAGTCTGCTTTCATTCTTCGACGCATACACAGCTAAAAGACAATTTTCCCTCTTCACATCCTACAACATCAATAATTATACGAGATAACGAGATATCTTTCCTGTGGCGTCGTTTTAGCAGCATCTAAAACAATCGCGGATCGTTGAATTTTTGTATTTTCCGCGATATACAAAATTTGAAGTCCCCCCCCCTATAATATCAATAAAATTAGTTTATTTTTATTCGAATTGAAACAAATGAATAATATTATGTGCAAATTTCCTCACCACCTTAGCTTGTTAAAAGACGAGTCATTTAAAAGCATGAGGTATTACACACGGCGCGTTTTTTTTATAGTGGTATCCCCGTAAAGGCCTAATCCACTCGGAGCGTACGGAGAGTCCATAATCGTATAATAAATAATATATATCGAGTCGAAATAAACCAAATATTTTCCAAAAATCATTGCGATATGTGTAATTTTTTTTTTTTTATATAATTTATAATTTTTGTTATACGCGATTCAATGCAATTGAATTACAGTTGGAATTTCAATAATATGACTCTCTATAGCTCCTATAACTTATAACTGAAAGAAAGATATTAGAATAATCTTAATCGAAAAAATATTATTTGTCTTATACTAAATTAGCGTTTATAAATGACGAGCTATGTGGCTTGTCATTTATAAGTCATAATAAATTCTACCATAGTTGTAGTTATAAATTATGATTTATAACTAAAATTATGGTATACGATTACCGCGATTCGATCCGTTTTCCAATGAACACTCGTTCGATTGGAATGAAAAATTGTATAGGCGCGATATAACGCGGTATTTGTCGGTACACAGCCGTTTGTATTTTAACGTCAAAACTCGTTCAAACGTATTTTTCATTCCAATCTTTTCTCGAAGACTGCTGCACATTTAACGCGAAAGGAAAAAAATATCTAAAATTTCAAGCGCCTAAGCAGTTAATGAAAACACTTTAGAAAAAACACTGTTAAAAAAACCTTGAAAGAAAAAAAACGACCACTGTGACAAAAATTAAAAATAATAAACACCAAAAAAAAAACTTAAAATACACTAATGATTGTTTTACTAGAAATTAATTATAAATTCAAAATCACCGAAACGATACACTTTAACGGCCTATACGTATTACAAATGTATCGTCTCGTGTTCGGATAGACGAACACGATCAATGTGCATTCCCGTGATTTGGATTTACAATAATTTCTATTTAACAAAAATAAATAAACAATATTGGAACGGTACTGGGATACGCTGAACACGCGACGAAATAAACATATTGATTTTGTTGATTAAAATGTTTTTTCTTCTTCTACGATTGTACACGGCCAGCACGTTTTTATCAGCCGACAAAATGTTTACAAACAACGTGGGGTCGTACGTTATAGTAGAACGTACGCGCACCGTAATATTCAATTACGAGGCAAATAGTGTTCAAACTTTAAAACGTCTTGAATTAAAAACAAAAAAAAAAACGTAAACCCGAAACTCGTTTCGTCTGAACGAAAGACGGTTCGAAAAAAGACGAAAACTTTTCCGGTTTTCATTTGTTCTCTGTTGGTCTCGTTCTAATCGAGACGGGAAAACGACAGCGTTTTCCTCCCTTCACTCCTCCGCCCGAATAAAGAGGAAAGAAGACGAAAGGGTACGACGCCGGATCGCGAAACTATAAAAAAAAAAAAAAAAAAGAAGAGAACCCCCGCGATTCCCGTACCATAAATACGTGGCGGGGGCAGGAGGCCGTGGGAAACGGTAAGGGAAGGAAAAAAAAAATAGTAAAAAACGATCAGTTTATCACGGACAATTGAACTGCCTGATGGAATTCCGGCGACGATATTGTTATTCGGCGGCGGCGGCGGCGGCGGCGGCAATCGAGTATGTGCGCGAATAAACGCGGGGGGAACGACGTTTATATTCCGCGGCTTTTCGATGCTATCGGTTTCCCCATTCAATCAAATTGGAATACGCCCGGTATAATTCCCGGTATAGTCGTATGCGTGTTATATACACAAGAGTATTTTCTCTCTCTCTCTCTCTCCTTTTTTACCGTATCCGACGGTGGCGAATAAAAATCGGTTATTACCGCATAAAATAGCCGCCAATCTATTTCAGCCGTTCGACTTTGAAATTGAACGGCAAACAGTCCGCGAGAATTCGGTATAAAACGGAAACGGATGAAAAAAAAAAAATCCGAAACAGCGCCCCCCTCCCGGACGGTATTTTATACGTTATATCGACTTTTATGCATTATATGTGCACAATAATATATATATATAGCGAAGATTATACACCGGAAAAGTCGGCGGAGGCGTATATTTTATGAGCGCAGACACGAATATGATACGCGGAGTATAGAACATGACTCGGGAAAATAATTTTCGAAAACGATTTTATTACAAGACATACGTGTGAGGTAATCGAAAAATTCCAAGAGCTTCTCGATTATTTAACGTGTTCGTCGAAAAGCGGTTAGAGCCGAACGCTGTGTGATTCTCGTACACTCAGACCACACCTCCTGCGCTGCTGTGTTTGAAAATTCTCTACCACCTCGTCGTTCGCTTTGATGTAACACATTATCTTTGTTTGCACGCAGCGCGAATTCCGTGTTCGGTGATTATGTGACGAATTCGAAATTAAAAGCAACGCGTTTGTGTCGAGTTTTTTTTTTTTATAAACGGAGTCCGTTTTAGTTTTCTTTTTTTTTTTTGATGGGGAGGTGGTTGTACGAATAGTACAATCGAGCAGGTCATTTTGAAATTTCACCAGGACCGCTTTTGATTTTTATCTCCTTTATATTATGATTTTGTTTTTATCCTGCTTTTAATTTTTTTCCACGGATCACGAATCGCGCGATCAACATACATAGTAATAATATAACGATTTAAAAACTAATAAATTACTTTGCTCTTGAAAACAAATAAGTAACGCATGAAATGTTCGGGAATAATAAATGCAATAAAATAAAAAAAGAAATTTGTATAATACTTATTTATTTTTGTATTCAAAATGTTTACGTGAGCATTTTACTATAAAAAAAAAAAAATTAATTATAGTTTAAATAAGCGGATAACGCCGACAGCGATTTTTATATTTGGCAAATACATCTACAGCATTTCCTAAATTAATATTGTTGACTTCTTCTTTTTTAACATTAAGTAACATTATCAAAGCAGACCGATTGGGAATATATTAAAAGCAATCGCATACTCGGCTTCTCTCCGACCCCGTTTAATGTTGCGTATTAGATTTTAGAGGAAAATTGTTATACATTGCAAGACGCTATTTCGAGTAAAAACTTTCAAGTCGATCACGGGACAAGAGGTTCAGAGATAGAAGACTTGAACAGAAAAATGCGGCGATTTTGTGAATTTTTTTTTTAATTCATCACGAAATCGCCAAACACGAAAAGTGTACGTTAAAAAAAAAAAAATTCTGTATCAAAACAAACGAAGGTCATAGAGAATTTTCGAATACAGCAGCTGTATTCATAAACAATCAGCGATGCTAATAATGCATCCAACAACGTTCCGTTGGCGCGCAATCGAAAAACTCCTGGAACTTTTTTGATCGCTCCCCTCATCTCTCCCCCTCGTATATGTATTTATTTTTCTTTATAAAATTTAACAGTTACAAACGGTTTAAATATTATAGAAAAAAACAATAAAAAATTGTTTTTTTTTTTTTAATGTTCGACGAAATTATCGCAACGAATGGCTAATTAATCCGGCAAGAGATGGGTCCACATTGCGTACAAATGTCAAGCATATAATATGCTATAAAATCAACGTCCGAGATTATTTTACATCAATTCCGTACTGACATTTTGACGCACAAGAAATACGAGGCGCGTTTGATATTAAAATCAAATTTATATTTTATTTCTACACTATATATACGTGTATATAAAGCGTACGGGTTAGTAGAAAAAAAATATTTTTTTTTTTATGAAGGTCTGGTTAATTTTATGTTTTTAAAAAAAATTGCGTATAGCGAACGTTTTCTCCTTTCCCCGTCGGACGATTGAAAATCTACGCTTCGTGCTAATACGGTAAAGAGAAAATGAAAAAAAAAAATTCGTTTTACACGCGCAGTGCGCGTTATTCGGGCGATGCGAACTTAATAATAAATTAGCCATTTCGATGTACGTACGTATGACGACGATGTGGGTAGGGGGGGGTACAGTCGATTTTTGAAAAATCGTATTTTTCCGGTAAATTAAACGCGGAACGATTGGAGGCCGGAGCCCATGGAAGTTGCCAGTGAGCCGGTGAAATATTACACGGTCAACCCTCTTAGTTTCACGCGATAAACTTCACTCGCGAGAACTGGAGTGTTTCATTGCTGGCGGGTTATTTTCACCGCCGCCGCCCAATAAAAAAAAAAAAATTAGAAAACAAATTGAATGATTTATTATTATTATGATTATTATTATTATTATTATTATTATTATTATTATTATTATTATTATTATTATTATTATTATTATTATATCGTGAAATTTCAATGCTTTTATCTGTGCACGCTGTATCGTGATTTACGATATTAAGTAATATTATAAAAAAAGTATTCGACATTTTACTATATTATTATTCTCGGTATATATTACAAAAAAAAAAAAAACCGATTTAAACGTTTATCGCTATTATTGTTTTATTATTACACGCCTATAATCTTTGCACAATTTTAATAATTTTTTACGCAAAAAAAAACAAAACAAAATTGTGCGTCATTTTGGTATAAAAATTCCCAGTTCATTAATCGTTAATCAGTATTAATATACGAGTAAATATTGTTAAACCCGCTGGGAGTAAAAAAAAATTAAAGGTAATGTAAATATATTTTATACGCGCTTTGACGGAATAAAAAAAAAAAAATTCCGGTCTCGTTATAAATAAAAAACGATATTAAAAAAAAACGCGAATAAATAAAAAGAAACAGTTACGGGCGAGTCTCGACGGGACACGAGCGTCACGAGCTTAAATTTATTAAACTAAAAAAATAATATAATTCGAAACTGCTTACATAATATACGATTAGTTTTAATTCTGTACAAGTGTTTACATCCGAAATAGAGTTATATAACTACAAAATCGATAAAATTCGTACAAAAGTCGATTGAGCCGTACGTAAATGATATTACAATAGTAAAAAGTCTAATTAATATTAATATTGAATTATTAAACTGTTTAGACTTATTTAATTCTATCGACTAAATGTTTTCTACATTATTGCTGTGTGATAGATGAAACGATTAATTACTGTGTTTTTTTTTTTTAGTATTGAATAGTGTAAAAATGGTTTTTCATTAACAAAAAAAAGCCACCGAAAATCTCTGTGTAATTTTCACACAATCTAGAAGAAAAAAAATCGGAAAAAAATTCGATAAATTCGTTTTAAAAAAAATTCTCTTCCCGTATATTTCTACAGCGATTCACTTCAAATCGCGTGTAATTAATCGGCCGAAAAGCCGCGAACACCGAAAACAGAAGATCAAAAGAACGAATCGTTTCAAACGTACAACATAATATTGTATACACTGTATTTCGCAATGTGTTTTGCACGCTGTTTTCCCTGTGTGTACCGCACACAAAAAAAAAAAACGTCGTTTCTTTTTCGATTTTCACATATTTTCATAAAATAGAGTAGAATATTTCGCGGGCGTTTCGTGTGCTCGTGTTTTTTTCTTGTTCGTACGTGTGTTAGTTTACTCGCGTTTCGAATAGAAAGCGAATATGTTTTTTTTTGTTCGATCTTTTTTCTCTCTTTCTCGATAAAAACGTTTAGAAAACACTTCTTTTTTTCTTTTTGTTTTCTTTATCCTTCCTACGCGCGCGTGAATCGTTAACGCCAGTTTGTGTATACGACCCGTTCGAACCACATACGAAACGTCAATTTCGTAGGAACACTCGGGCATTAGTCACGCTACGGTTATACGCGCGCGCGCGCGCGCACACATTTTTTTTTTTTTTTTGTGGCCCTACCAGCGTGTGCGCTACTTCTCATAATATCGTACACAACGCGGAAACAACGTTTCTCTCTCTCTCGTTTTCTCCCGGTAACAAAAACTTAACAACATTTTTTTTTTCCCACATCCATTTCGTCGTGACACGATATTCAGACAAAGTAAATCTATACTGCGCGTACGGTACACAGTATTATTATTATACGCGTGTTTTACTCGTTTTCGTATATTACGCGTGTGGCTCGGCATTGACCGCGCGCGTTTCAATGTCACGCGCTTGGGGAGAGGAACACAATAATAATATTTGTCGGACGCGGTGTAATGTGTAGCAGCAGCAGCAGCAGCAGCAACAGCGTCGTCGTCGTGTGACAAACGGACGGAGGAGGACACCCGGCGCGCGGGATGCGGCGATTGATTTGTGTGGGATTGATTTTTTTTTTCTCTCGTCAGAAATTCTAAAAGGATACATGACGACGACGACGACGACCGTGAATTTAATATTTAAAGCGTTATAGAACGCTGTCGGAACGGTATACGGTGATGTGTGGTTTATGCGCAGTACAGTATAACGACGACAATAACGACGGCGCACGTAATATAATAAGACGGTAGTGGACCCGCGACCAGGAAGAAGCACCCCAGGGACGTGGGAGATAGGACACGCGCGTTAACTGCGCCGCACTGTGTACGGGCCAAAGTAGGGACGAGCCGGGGGAGGGAAAGCGAAACGGAGAAAAAAAATTTGGTATTTACTCTCCGTCAATCGGCGGGGTCAACCCTTTTTGGACACGGTCCCGAAAGGGCAGTGCCGTAGTAGTTGCCGCTACTCTTTAAGAAGTACATAACACCACGCGTTCTGCCACTGACACCGACCCGAGGTCAGGCCGTACGTATACGTGCGGCGTTTGTAAAGTTCAAGCTGCGAGGGCGTTATACGTTCCTTTTCCCACGTTGTACGACGTTATTATACACGTCCGTCGGTCGACATATTCGGTTTTACGCGCGTACACCACTGTGTCAAAAACGAGATATCGGCCCCGTGGACAAATACTGCGAAATTGACGTGAAACGAAAACGATTTTTCATCGATTGCCCTCGAAAATTAACGGTCGGTAAAACCGTACGCGAGTGTATAATTCTACTGTTTTTATTAATGCCTCCCCGAACGGCTTGTCCGATACACGGAATAATCGTATTCAAAATGTAATATTCTGTAATTTTTGCAATAACATCTTATAATTCCTAACCTAACTCTTCGTGCGGTGTCGTGCCAAAAAATAGCGCACTGGAATTGTAAACACTTCACTGCAGGCCGTTGGCGCCAATGATCGCGGTATACGATTACAACGTTTTATAATTTTCAGGAAAACGTCGAAACTGCCCCCCCGTCCGCCGACGCCATTGACCGTGACATGTACGTGCGTTTGACGTGCCATCTGGAAAGCGTATATTTTTTCTTCTTCTCCGTCGAACTCCCTGCAAAGTCGTCGTTCGACTGGCGTCTCAGTGACAAACCGAGACGGCGCCAATACGTTTGCTGTTCATCCCGAACACTAATACGTTAATTTCGGCGACGCCGTAGTCCGTTAAATATGAACACGCTGTATAATGTACACGGACGAGACGGGCGGTCGAGAAACGGCCGAGAAACTCCTTAAGTGGATAATATCATAAATCTTCTGTATTTCCGTAAATTCGACATAAATAATAATTTAACTGCGCAATATTGTTTTGTACGATAAGAACGGATTTTTCACAGATCACTGCATCAATAGAACTGTTAACGCGATGCGATTTCATCGAATCGTCTGCACGGTTGTACAGACGCGTTTTCGACTGAGTACACCGAAACCCTACGGCAGTGTTACTCAGGGCTAGGCGAGTTGGTCAGTATTTCTGTAATTAGTTCAAATTGAATCGTCAACAATAAGACTGTATTGTTAGTCATTAGTTATTATGACTTTCACGTAATAAAGTATTTTGGTAAGTTAGAGAAAAACCGACAACATTGTTGAAAAGTTACTCGGAAATCACTTAAAAAAAAAAATTGCAAGAATTGTCGAATAAACAAAACGTTTATTAGAATTTTTAAAAGTAACGGTACTTCAAAGCGCTTGTTTGAAAGAGAACCTCGCTTTATATTTACTCTTCAGCATCGCGCAAAAACGCTTTCTTCACGAGTACCGACAAACATTGTAAATTACTGCATATATATGTAACTCGCTTAAAAGCCGAATGATGGAATGTGTTTATATCGTCATTCTCGGGAAATGAAATATGAAATTGTTATCACTTCGTTCGTGTTTGTCCGTTCCGATTACAGAAACCTCGGAATGTTTTCGAATATATATTCTTATAAGTGATTATTGGAAATCGTTGAAAATAACGCCGTAAAAATTAAGACTAGTTAAATAGTTACTATTGGCTAGAGCAACTCGTAACCGTTTAATTATAGTCGGCAGATCAATACGTTGCAGCTCAGAGTACGAGACGTTCAGAAGTCCACGTTAATATACAACTGAATTTCTTCAGTTATTATATTAAAAAAAAAATTCTCCGAACAATTTTTGTAATACATTATAATGTACTGCAACATTTTATATAAATCATCGTCACTGCAATTACTATTTATTTTCTAATATTTTCACGTATAATTCACGCCTATGACATATATCGGTGCTATAACAAGAGAGCTCCTTTCAAACATTTGTAACAGAGAGACGGTAATTTTTTTCTAAAGAAAGCAGAGGAATTTCGTGCCTCCTCGTGCCCCCACCCCTATCAGTCGTTTTCGAACGCGAAGATGAGACGCACGACGTATTACTATACGAGTTTTCCTAAACAATTTTCTGAAAATTAAGAAATCCAAACGATTTTGGCGATTGATTACCGAATTTTTTTCGTTGTTTCCCCCTAATATCGGCACAGTATACAAAATTATTATATATCAAAATGCCGCGCGGTAACTTTGGAAACCCGAGTTATCAACGCGTATACAATTAATACGCTCGGTGTACGCGTCCGCGTTAAAACACGAAATATTCGATTTCCGTTTACCGTTTACGACTGGCACCAGGTGCATTAAGTATTGTAACCGTTATGGAACGCTTGTGTCCGCAAATCGATCAGCTGGTGTCGTGTTACACTTGCGGCGATCAGACGTTGCCGCCGTACCGGTTGTGCGCGAACGCTCACGTGTGCTGTCCGCCGTGCGTGCAACATTTGCCGCGATGCCGTTGCGGCCACCAATTCACGTGCGACCCGCAAACGTCTTTCGACTGGCTGGTGTTGGCCATGAAGTTGAGGTGCAAGCACCGCGGGACGCCGGCGGGCGTCGGCGGCGGCGACGAGGTTGTCGGCGACGGGACGACGGGCTGCAATGACCAACGGTGGTACGGCGTGCAAGAACTCCGGGAACACTATCGGTCCGGTTGCGCTAGGAACGCGTTCACGTGCCCGCTGACAGGTTGCGGTCACGTGGCTCGCGTCGAGACCATTGTCGAACATTACGAAACGGCGCACGGGCCGATCGAAGAGTTAAAGCCCGCGGACCGTCAGCGACCGTACGAAGTCACGTTAAAGATACCGTCTTGGTGAGTCATTCTAGTGACACAGTTGTGAATACGAGCGCGCGGCATCATAATATGGCCTAGATATGACGACGATCCATTTCGACTTGTAATGATAAGATCACCGTACGAAAAAGGGAAAACGAGATCGATAAACTTTTTCCTTTTTTTTCGGTCCCTTTTTACGTACTTACATAATGCGCGGATATAATAAAGAGATAGTATTAAATATCATGTGCAACGGATTACACATTCAAAAGGGATATGCGTGTAGATTAATACTAGCGTCAAAGCAGTATTTAAGGGACGACGATTGCCCAAGAGATGAATTTTACACGTTTTCAAATATTTATTTTTATTTTTTTTTTGGCGTTTCACAATTCTGAATATAACGAGTTTTCATAACAGTCGTCAACATTTTTAACAATATTTTCGTTTTGAATTATTCGCGCACAGGTCGTACACCGAAGCGGTCCGGAAAATATTCAACGGATACTTTCTGTTCGTCGTGAATCCGCGAAGAAATCACAAGTTCCACGAATCTGTTCCACAACTTTCCATGCAAAACATCAACCCTTCCGATATGTTACAGTACGATTATCACGCGAGAATAGAGTCTGGATGCAGGCAGATCACCGTCACCGTGTCGATGAATATCAATCCGCAAAATTACAGCTACCAGTTAAACAATTGAACCGAGCCAAAAACATTTTATTTCTTTTTCTTGTATGAAACTTGGAAATATATACATATATATATAAAAAATTACAATACTCGCTGCAATTTTAATCGACGGGGAATTTCGGTTAGGGAGGGTGACAGATTTCATTTACAACGTTTCGACGAGTGAAAACAGTTAATTATCCTGAATTAAGTATGCCCCGATTGCGTTTACTTTATTTTTCGCACAAAACGATTTCGACATACACGTGCGCGAAGAAGTAAAGATTCCCGGATGCTCGCTTCGAGAGATTTCGAATAAACGACGAATATGTGGTATTCAAAAATACGTTTTAAATTTAAATCTAAACGCACTAATAATCACGTCCGCAGAAGCCTGGAATATAATAAAAAAAAATATATAAATGTATTATGGAAAACAACAAAGTGCGCTGGTTGAATTATGGGGCGACAACGACACAGTCGACGGGCGGTTTACAGCGCGCGTTTATCAATATAATATAATAATATATTACGGTAATTTGATAGGAGATTAGACGGAGATTTAGTGGTGCGGTGTAGTTACCCGTTTCGGTGCGGCGACTGTCCCATTTTATTTGGCGACACCACGTGTTCGGTTCCCGGAAGTAGTTGTATACCACAGGGACGCGCACGACCCTGCTGCAAGTGTTCAATCGGATTCTGGCCGGACACACCGCATACCAATGCGCGATCCCAAATCGATCTCGGAAATACGATCCGCAGTTTCGCGTGATTTATCTACGCATTTTTACGCTTTTGGTACAGCGCGTTAACGCACCGCGAGCGAGTTAAAAGTAAAAACAAAAATAAAAACTATTGTTGTGGAATACGTCTCGACAACGTCGGACATTATATTTTCGAGACAATTATTTGCTCAATTAGTATTTCGTAAATTTTTTAGTTTTGGGGTGGAGGGGGAGGGCACTAGCCCGTCGTTATATTGCGTTATATCTTTAAAAACACGAAAATATTATTAAATACACGTCGTGTTGCTGAGAATAATATAACGCATAAAGTCCGATTCACACTCGTACAACACGACACGACACGACAGAAATATTCTATCAATATAATATTGAACACGGTAATTCACACCGATCCGGCAAGCTCCGTAACGACACGACACGACAAAACATTCGAGCAAAGAATGTTTTGTCCGGTGCTTGTCCGAATCAATTTATTTAAAATGTACGTATTTTTATATACTCAAATTATATTTAAATTAATTTACAAATTACATTTTTGTAAACGAACACATTTCTGCACTGATTACAACGAACCTAATTATTATATTATATAATAATTATAGACAAATTACGTGGATACAGTCTTTACATTATATTGGATCGTACAATTATATTATTAATACCATCGCGGTCGAATCTTCTATCTTTGAATTAACAATTTTCCCCGCCGTTCATAACGAATCAACCAACATTGCGTGTCTATCGTTTCTCGTCGGTCGTGCATGTGAATTGGACGTGATTTTTGTGTGACGCGTCGTGTCGTGTTGTACGAGTGTGAATCCGGCTAAAATCACAATTAAAATTACAATTTGAATTCTAGGGTGAGGTTGGGGGGGGAATGATTAAATTAGCGTCCGTTTTAATGTTATTACGATTGAAATTAAAAAAGAACTTTTTTGTTTTATAATATAATTATGCGTTGACAAAACGTTCACGTCGTTCGATTTTTATCATATTTTTTTCTACTTTAAAACACGATTTAATTTATACTGAAAATTAATTCCGTTGGAAGACAAAGAAAGACATTTGGTTTGATTTTTAAAAAGAGTTTGAAAATTAACGGAGCACTATCGGTTTAGCGTAATTTTTTTTTTACGTGACACATCGTCTATCGTTTATTTCGTTTTTTCTTTTTTCTTTTGTTCGTCTCGCTTCGCACAGAAAACGAACGGAACAAGCGATTTCGTCGTCGGATGTCCTGGAAGGGGGTAACCGTTTTTACGCGGTTTCACCGGGTGAAAACATTTGGCAGTCCGACTCGATTCCGTTAGTATCCGAAAACGCGGCGGAGAATGTTGCCGAAAAAATTAAAGAAATTAATTTTAATAATACGCGCGTTGCGTGGGGGTAGGGGCTAGTGAAAGGAAGCGCAGCGCAAGCCGACCGACGGATATTGGACGGCACACACGCGGTGGCGATTATATTTTATGAACGAGCGAGCGCGCGCACGTCTGTGCCGTTGACACGATTTATTTATTGCGCAACGCGTATATTTCATTTCGAAATATTATTATTATTCTTATTTGAAACGCCCGCGTTTCGCGCGTGCGGTGCTCCGCAGCAGTGTACGCCGTCGCCCGGTGTCGGGGACCCGGTGTCGTCGACACTGTTGCCGGAATAAGACGGCCGCCAAAACTGCTGCTAATGGGCGGGGGACGGGAAAATTAAACGGGCGGTGGCCGATGATTAATGCAAAACGACGTTGGTGTCGTGCACTGCCGCGGCGCGATCGGAGGTGAAGGGTGACGGACGGACGGGTGCAGGGCATTTTATAACATCATCGAGTCGTACGGCGAAGTGAGGAAGTGTGTGTGTGTGTGTGTGTGTGTGCACGGGATTAAGGACGCTGCTGCTAGTGGACCACCGCTGTGCGTAACAACCGTCAGATTTCCTCGTGCCGCGCGGACACGTGCGAGAAACGCGACCGGGACAAAAACTGTGTGAAACCCACTGCCGGCTGCTGCGACGGGGCGGCCCTATTTCCAATTATATTTCTATTATTCTTCGGGGTGATTTCCATTAGTCGACGGGGCTGATGTGGATGCTGGGTAAAATTAGCACACACACACACACACACACACACCCGTCAGAAAAATAGTGAAAAAACGGACGACCACGAGACCTTTTAATGACGCGGTCAATGCGGCGATTGACGAGTTGTTTTGTAAAGTCGTTGCGCGCAACGACGCGAATTTTACGTCGATTTTAGAAAAAAGCGTTTTTGAAACGCTCCGTTTTCAATGCCAGTCGATTTATTCTCATGTACGAATTTACGGAACAAACAAGAGAAACAAATTCCGATATATTAATCGATTTCAAGCGGAATAATTGAATTGTTTTTTAAATGTATCGTAAATTAAAATTTTTCAGAAATAAATTCTACCGACAAAATTCTCCCGGATTTCGAAATGTTTAAAAACCGGTGTGAAATACGAAAATCTCTTTCTTTTTTTTTTTTTTTTTTTTTCAAATAACTCATTATCAACTCGCTATTTGTTGATGTCGGTACGTTAAAAAATATTGTCATCGAATCGTTAATTTTTTTTTTATATCTTCTGTGATTTTGACACTATTACTGAATTTCAAAACGGTTTGGCATTTTGAAAATAACAGCGTATTTAAATTAATAAATAAATAAATATATATATATATATATATATATATATATATAAAATACGTTTTAAAAAAAGAATTATACAGCGAAAAATCTAATCGATTTATATTATAATATGTAAGTTTTATTAATACTCGAGTGTTTCGAATTTTTGTTTTTGGAATTAAAAAAAAAAAAAAAATCAAACCAAATAAAATCTGATATGCCTATACGTTATTAGAGAATTTTATTTCGCAGTTATTTACAAGCGCTTTTATATATATATATATATATATTGTATTTCCGTCAAACCAGAAAATATCGTACGCGTTACGAGGTACCAACTGTAGTGATTTAATATTATTCCAACGTACACTGTGCGTTCAATAGTTTTGGATTAAACACAGACGATTAGACGAGTACGCAATCCGCGATGGCATAAAACGACGTGTACGGTTTTGATTTACGCATACGTTTTAAATTCATATTTCAGTACAAACAATATACGGAATTGAGATTTGAAGTGGCTTATTTTTTTTAATACGTATAGCCGCTTGTAGGATTTACACTGTTTTGCGAATCGATACTGCGTATAACGTTGTAGTCGAGCCGCGTCGTCCAGACCGAAAAATATTTGTCGCCGCAACACGTGTGTTGGTGACAAAAATCAGAAATGTTTTTTCTGAAATTTATCACCAACAATTGTGCCGGCGACGTTGTTATCCACAATTTTTTGTTTTCCATCCGACGCGGGAGAAATTCGACGAAGTTTACAAATACGGTCTGCACTGACAATGTATTTGCTACGTCCCCGGGGACCGGTCGAATTTTGTCGATGAACATCTAATAAATACGTCATATTTTACTTGATTATTCGTTCAATTTCGTTCCTCGTCAAGATTAATTGATAAATTAATATTTTAATTCGTACATTTTATACGGCACACTCCAATTCTCCGGATAGACCGATGTCATTACGTTTAAGATCAGTCATTAGACCATTACCACTGTGTTTCTAGGACTAGGACGAACCCAATACTTCTTTTCGGAGGGGTTCTTCGTTTCTAAACTCATTTGTCGACGACAAATGTTTCTTCTTGGTCTGGACGCTGTCTTATAGTGTTCTTTTCCTTGTTTTTTTCTTTTTACCATAATAAACTTCGTTTAATAGTCACACAATATGATATAATGTGCGAGTAAATATAGTTTTGAATTAAAAAAAAAAAATCTCTTCTAGACCAACCAAAAATAATATCTGTTTACGCTGAAAAAAATTTTTTTTTTTGATTCGATTTATAATTTGGTTACAAAAAGCCGTGTTGCACGGTGTAGTAAAATATTTGGACCGTGTAAAAATACAGATTCTACGCGCCATCTATCCATGTAGTTTAGCACGTATGTGCGGATAGAAAAACACGCGTAAACGGTGTTCGCATACGGTTTTATAAAATTATTTCAATTATCACATTTCACACGGTATTATTTCACAGGAAAATCGACGATTTGAAAATTATTATTATTATTAAATATCGATTAAAAATCGATCACGTAAACGCGTTAATAATAATTATGTAATATACACGCTAATCGGACGAAAATATTAATACATATACTATAATATTATTGTTTTCCAATGTCGTTTTTATTAATTTATTATTATATATTAATCGTATAACACTAAAGATTGTTGGACTTGATGACATTACTGAGAAGGACATATGTCTAATAAAAAAATATATGAGACTAAATGTAATATGTTTAAGGGAAACAAAAATATTTTTCCATAAAAATATTAAAATTTACAACGCGTAAACACAGTTGGTCATTAAAAGACACACGTAATTTTTATTGACATTTTTTTTATAGTAAACATTAGTTAAATCGATTATTATAATTTGAGCAGGACGTCATAGTTGAAACATTATATATTTTTTTTTTTTTTGTATTAAATTACAAAAATTCCAAAATATTTTTATAATTTCGACGATGACTTAGAGTTTCTTCTGTAACCTCTCCCGGTTACGCATCACTTTGACAGTTATATACATTTTGTATTCCTTTGAACTTCGAATATCAAGACGCGTTTTATATCCTCTTTTTTTCCTTTGAGTTGTTTTTTCTTTTTTTTTTTTGCAAACGCTTCGCTGAATTCTTTATTTTTCGAATGCAATTCGATATTTATAAGATGAACATAACGTTTTTTTTTAACCCTATTTACGTACCCTGTACGTAGTTGAATTATCTATTAAATATAAATGCGTACACATTAAGAATTCTAAGCTCTCAGTCATTCTGTACGCGCATTCCTATTATTTATTTACGAATAATCTGTTAATTTTTACAACGAGGTTTATGATTGGGTTTTTTTTTCGTTTTTTAATATTGTAATAGGTTAAGAATAAACGAGAATTATTCGTTTCGAAAAAAATTTATTATATTATTAATATATTTACATTAAATTGATCCAATGTGAAATTCTTGGTTGTTTATTTTGTACAGTAACGCGTCAAATGATCCGAATGGAACTTATTGTTTTCACTCGTAAATCGTTTTGAATATCGAGCTTAATTTCTCTATAGTCATTTTTCAAATAATATAGCAGTTCAGAAATTCCATTCTCACACAAATTAAGTAGTAACAAACGGGATTAAGCACTGTAATTCTTGCTTGAAAAGAGATAAGTATTCGGTTTTTGTTGGCATTCAAAATAAAACCAACGTGTTGTCTTGAAATGCGTCTTTCATTGAGCTCTCATTATAGTAGTATCGATGAATATCATAACGTGAATATTTATAAAATCTGTTAATATCAAATAAACCAATTGTTATTGAACGGAATTAATTTATTAAAATGAATAATAATAATAATAATAATAATAATAATAATAATAAAATGAAAATTATATCAAATATACATCTATTTATCATCTATGAGCTTCACGGTGCGTACCACACCGTGGTAGGAAACTGCTGGTCTATATAGGAAACAAGATTTTTTATTTTATTCGCCCCTTTACGTTTTTCTTTTATGCTTGAAACACATTTTTTACACGGCCAATAATATATTTTCACGTTAATATAATAATTAAATTACAGATTATTATTCGTTCAGTGTTATATTTTCTCTTATATTCTTTTACGAACAATTGAAATATTACGTAAACACGAATGCGTCAAACTAATGGTCGCTAATTACCGAAACTTTTGCTAAAAGCGTAAAAAAATAAATAAACGAAAAATTAATTATGTACACAAACGGAAAAAGTGGTGGTTCATTGCATTGATTTTTGTTTGCGCGGTCGACTGACGACAATGACGAGGAATAGTGTGAACAAATAATTTAGATATATTATATATAAACCAGCTGTTGATATTATATCGTATAAATAATTAATACTTTGATTATTGTAGCATTTATTACAGAAAATACTATTTAAAACTTTCCGTCGTTTAAAAACAGACCGAATACGCGCGCATCGAATAATTATAATGCGCGTATAGATATTTGAAGAAAAAAATCGTTTTGCGAATGACTGTGAGACTATTATTGCGTTTTTAGAACACACGTCGAAAGATCCATTTTCACTATCTCTCATCCGAATTCGAATTTTTTGTTGATCCGCTTGGGCCATTCGTTTGTATACGAACACCCGCGGAAATATCCGTAAATATCGATTTACTCGGCCTCCTCTTTTAAGCAAAACTATGTTGGAAAATTCAATTTATGATTTTATAGTCTTAATAAGTGAATTCTACGGGTAAATAGTACAATCTATATGAGCGATATTTAAATTTGAAATGCAAAGATAAAATTTTTTTTTCTTTAACCACAAGTGAAATTGACGAGCTTCACACCTGCTCTCCTCTGGCACCTTCTTCATTAAACGCGTTATGTATATATATATATATATAATATTAATATTGTATAAATTATAATTTATTCGGGTGGGGGGGGGGAAATGTAAAAAATAGTGGAAAATCCAACAATTAACAAGATTATAACATGAAGAATAAGATGGGAATCATTGCGTGTATAGGTTTAGCAGAAAGTGTAAAGTACTCGTACATACATATATTACAAATAGAACTCCGTTAAATATTTATCGGTTGAAACTCATTTTAATTGAATTGTCTTCAGAGTTTCAAATATATTTTGTTCGTTTTCATCTTTACGTGAACGTTTTTCTCGACCTATCAAACATTTTACTGCGACCCACTTTTGGATAGGGGCCCACAGTTTGGGAACCATTGTACGCGTACTATAATATCGAAACATAACCCGCGGGACTGTAATATTCCGCTAACAGTATAGTACACCCAGCCCGTTCCCTTCCGGCCGACTCTAGGCGCCGAAATTTACGAATAACGCGTGCGTACTCGTAAATGATTTAAAGTGTAATTCGATTCGTTTCTTTTTTTTTCTTCTTTTCATTTCACGCCATACGAGAATAATCGAAACGAAAAAGATAGAGAGTGTGTACGAAAAAACAAAACGCGCGAATACATTCGCGATGAGTGTCTTTTGAAGCGAAAACATTCAAAGTATTTTCCGGACACAGCATTGCGAGCGTTGGACGACGGTGGTCGAGTAGAGGTCCGAGAAAAATGACCGAGGGTCGTTGGGGTCCGGAAATTTCATTAAAAAAAAATATATATATATATAAAAAAAAAAAAAGTACGACGACGACGAAACGGCATCGGCGTGGAAAAGGGTAGCCTGCGTACACATCCCTTTGGCCAGTAGTGCCGCGTATGGTAAAAAGGGTTAAAACCCTGTAACTCAGAACGGGCTGCGAAGGCGGGTGCGCAAAGACAATGGCGTCGTGAGTAATTAGACTACACACACGCACGCGTATACGTGCGGATAAGTGTGTGTGTGTGTGTGTGGAGTTTGCGTCGTCGTTAGTATCCGCAGTGGGTCGGTGGGTGCGCGTAGATGAGGGCAGAGAACAGTTCCGGTGCGGTCGTTGCCACAGTGGCGGCAAAAGGAACGGCGGTGCAGGCGGGACGACGCGCGGCGCGGTGTGGTGGACCACCGCCGCCGCCGCCGCCGTGGCCGCGGGGGACGGACTTTGGTTTCGATCTTGGCGGTGCGGTGGCGGTGCGGTTCGGGCGCGCCGCCGGTGCGTCTTTGCGGCCGCGCACGCCAAAGGTGTAACCCTTGCACACACCCCTTGCAAGCCGCCTTTTGGTCCCAGTCCGTCCGAACGGTTGCGTGCGTGCGTGCGCGTTGCCCATGTGGGCGTCCCGCCGCCGCCGCAACGACTCGCGCCGCTCTCCGGCGCAAAACCCCCGAATATCACGTGCGGTCATCACACACGTACTCGGGTCGCGCGCTCGGCCGCATACGTGTACCGGCGCGGTGTCGATAACGACGACTCTGTACTTTCGCCGTATACCGGTTACCCGCGAGAGCTTTGGCCGCCGCCACCGTCGTATTATTATTATTATTACGCGCCCACTGGCTGCACACCGCCACGGTTCGGTGTACGAAGCGCGTACTCGCAGTGCGGTGTTCGTCGTAGTAGTGTTTTCGATCGGGCGGGCCGTTAAACGCCGCCACCGCCGCCGCCGGTTTTCGTGGTTCCGTCGATGGTGGTAATTCGCGTTTTTTTATCTCTCGTATCGTTCGATTTCTCGTTTTTTTTTTTTTTCGTTTTTTGTCTTTTTGTAGTAATAGTTTTCGCTGACCGTTAACGTTACTTTTGGTTCGGACTTTTGCGGTAGTGTACGCGTGACGATTGTGACGGGCGGCACGAGCGACGCGACGCGAGCGTAGTAATAGCGGTAAGGGTGGGGAAAAAAAGAGCGGGAAAAGCGGTCGTAAAAAAAAAAAAGAGAGCGAGTGTGTGTGCGATAGCGTGTGGTGGTGGTGGTGGTGGGGGGAGGTGAAACGGAAATAAAACAACCGGTAGGTGCACCGCCGTCGCTTCCGCGGCACCGCCACCGGCGCCGCCCGTCACTCCGGTTATAGCGCCGCGGCTGTCGAAAGTTTGTTTTTTTTCCCCCGCCCGCCGGCCGTTCGTCCGACGGACGCGCGTGCGGGACGCGTTTTTTTTTTCCCACGTGCGCCGCTGCCGACCTTGAACGAACGACCAGCACTTCCGACGGATCCACGAGCACGCGGTATTTTTTTTTTTGTGAACCGCCATCGACTTAACAGAGGTCAGTATTTGAGGTTCGTATACAGCAAACGCGCGGTGTAATGGAATTCGGTGATAGAACTTCTTACTTGATCAGCAGCCGTCAAATTATGTCTTAAACGTTTTCGATATTATACAGTCGCGAACACTTCTGCGGTTCAACAATGTTTTCGACGAAAATTTGACTTTTATAATATTTCGAAATTTTCTTTCGTTCCGAGTGTACCGAATCGAATTTTAGTTTCCGAGCGGAGCGACAGGAGTGTATGTATTGGTTTCTTTTTTTTTTTTTATGTCCGTACCCAAATATTGCAACCAGTAGGTGTGCTCAGATATTTACTAATTGTACTGTTTTCCGGTAGTATTTAGCATTTAGTCAGTAATTTAAAGCGGTCATTTTTCGATTTTCTCAATTTTTGTTTTTAAGAGTAAAAAAAAAAAAAATCGCGAATTCGTCAAAATCGATTATCGTTAGTTTTTCGCGATATTGATACTAATGCTTGCCGAAATCTGAAATTTTCAACAAATATATAACTCTGGACTATATCAACGTGACAAAAATTTTCCAAAAACCTTCTTTTAATTTCGGATTATTTATAGTAACATTATGATTTGAAGTAAATTTAAATCGTAAATAAGGTAATTTTTCTGTTTAAAGGTCTTTAAAAATGTAAAAAATGTCAAACGTTCGTCACTTCAAGTATATTTTTAAAAAAAATATTGAAAATCGTTTAAGTCATAATTTTTTTTTTTATAATCATTTCAAATTTTTCAATAAATTGTATTACACCGATTCTCCGTTCAGAATCGTTTTATCGAATGTAATGATTTATTATTGCTTTCAAATTCATAGTAATAACGAAGTTCTAAAGTCTTTATCTAAGTTCACTTAAACGTCATATCCACAACATCTTACGGCTCGTTATTTTACTTTTTTACTTTATTCGATTACATATACAAATTCGTTCGTTTAATTTTTTTCATACACAAAAGCCGTCAAATGAGCAAGTCGTAATATTATTTTAGCCTATATTTTGGTGTAAAAAATATAAAAAAAAGGTCATCCTTAACGGTGTTTCGAATGCGTACAGGTTTTTCGATTTAGTTTTTGTCCGACAAAAAAAATGTTCGTTATCCGTCCGCTTCGTATAACTCCTTAAAATGGCAAAATTTTCATTTTGGAATATTTATAATTCGGTATAATCACTCGGAACGTATTCGCAAGATTATTTTATAACAGAAAATAACATGCGAAATTACGTGCAAAAATTATATACGAACGTTTATGCGGTTGAACTTGCAGTTTAAGGTCGTACAAAATCAAAAAACAGATCGTCACATTTTTTTATTAAATATTTCCCTGTTAATATTCCAAGAAATTAGTTTATTATTATTTTTTTTGTCGAGGGGAAGTAATAAAATTACAAATAATCGTTTAAACGATATTTGTGCGAGATTCGAGACGGATTAGCTGTCTTTTATACGACTTTTCCGGTTTTTCATTTTGGTGCAAAACGTAACGGATTTGTTAACGTGGCAGGATATATATATATAAACACACTTATTACAATAATCTAATGTCTATTCATCCGACTTAAACTTTAAAACTTCAAAACGGAATTACGGCGACGTGACTACATTTATTTAAGTGTTTTCACACCGATTATATATTTTATATATATAAACGTTTCGTGTATATAACGTTCGTCCCCCTCGACTCGATCGTATCAACCCTTTTTGACGGATTAAAGAGGATTTCGGTGCGAGGGCGAAGCCGAGAAAAATGAAAAATGTTTTTACAAAAAGGAAAAATAAATAAAGCTCTTCTCGTACTTAAATTATATTATTATTGACTTAAGTTGTCACCAAAGGCTTTAGACTTTATGAATATTTCGGATCTGCGGGTTCTTTACAAGTGTTTAAATCGCGGTTTCAATAATTTTTTTTTCTACAATACGCCTTGCTAAAAAAAAAAATTTCAAATTACAAGTTACTTTTAAAGTGTTGAAATAAAAATAAATTAACGCCGTTTAACTTACTTATATCAATTAAATTGCAGTCCAACTCTATGCGTTATAATAATTATTATTAAAAAATATTGGCCTTTTTTTTTTCACCTACTAATCGAGGATTGTTTAAATTATTTCCATCACTCAGTAAAATTTAACGCGTTAAACAAATTTGTGTATAACATAGACTAGTTTTATTATTTCTAATAAATATTAATAAAAAACAAAATATAATTAAAACATTTTTATTATTATGTGTCGTAGAAAACGTGAAAACTTTTGCAATTAAAAAATCTGAAAAAGGACCGAAATTAAACTTTCTAATATCGGTTAAATTTTCTCTTCGCATACAACAAAGTCTTAATTCTTGATTTTACCCTCCACATCTCTCACAACTCATCATCTCTATCCATTTCTTAATTTACCTAATGATTTTTTGCCTCATATTTCATTCTACCACTATACACAGACTTACACAGTTTCTTAACAATAATTCGTTATCCATCTCTTTTTCTCAATTTGTCCAAACATCATTTCAGCCTACACTCTCTCATTTTTCGTACCGTAACATATTATATTTTCAAATCACTTCTCATACAATATTATATTCATTCCGAATATTATAATGTCTCCACAAATACGTTTGGATGTTTCTGCTACTTTTAGAGTAAAATATTTTGTAAAAAAAAAACTAAATAATGGCGTGTGGTTAATTTACGTTTATTACAATGTTCCCAAAGGTTCCGCGGGTCTAAAACTCAGTACTTTTCGGTTCGGTTCTATTCGCCGGCCCGTGTCGAATGGTTTATTACCACATCGGCCATATTAATATGTTTTTATTTATACATACTGGCATAAAAAAAAAATAAAATGTAAACGTTTTTCCGTACTTATAACAATTTAAAAAAAAAAAAAAAAATAACGTGAAATTTATGTTTTATTCAGTAAACCGATCCGTGCAACGAATTTACGGAGCGAGGAGACCGGGACAGCGGCGAGGGTGCGTTCGGGAGGTGGCCGACGCGTGATGGTGGTGAAAGGTGCGCCCCCCCAGATGAACGGCGGTACGGGATCCGCGGGCTCGGCGGCCGACGACGGGCTGTCCGAAGCGTTCGCCAAAATGACGGCCGACATACTGGCCGAACGGTCGCTGGGCGACTTCCTGTCCGAACACCCCGGCGAACTGGTGCGCACCGGCAGCCCGTTCCTGGTGTGCACCATACTGCCCACCCACTGGCGGTCCAACAAGACGTTGCCGGTGGCGTTCAAGGTGGTCGCGCTGGGCGAGGTGCCGGACGGCACGGCCGTCACCATACGCGCGGGCAACGACGAGAACTTCTGCGCCGAACTGCGCAACTGCACCGCATTGATGAAGAACCAGGTGGCCAAGTTCAACGATTTGCGGTTCGTGGGCAGAAGTGGTAGAGGTACGCGCGTCCGATAACGCCAATATGGTACACCCCCGACCATACCGACCACAATCCGTCAGTTTTTGTTAACAAAACGTTAACAACTCGAGATATTATTTATTATATCGCGTGGGAGGTACTGTTTTTTTTTCCAATGCTATTGGAATTAGCGAGTTGACCTATCTAACAATTATTCATTTCAACGCGACGTCGACTCGACGTATTTTTATTATATTTTTTAATCGATTAGTTTTATTTGGAACTTTCGTCGTACCAACGCATTCGATCGAAACGCGTGCGAAAAGAATTACTCAGAACGGGTATAGAAACGGACGACTGTAGAATTAATAAAAATCGTTGAAAAATGTATTTGTTTTGGAAAAAAAAAGTCAAACGGGACGAATTAAGGAATAAACTCGAGTATATTTTTTATCTTGATCGACATATTTCAATTTTAAACTCGGTTAAATCAATTTTAATCGCGCAAGTTTTTTTTTTTTTTTTTTTTTTGGCTGAAAAATGATTGTCGAAAACCGAATAATCATTTCTCCTCGACGTGCAGTTTACGCCGATTTCGGACAAGTGATTCGCTGTCGGTGTTGTTTTATAAAACGTCGACGCGCTACAGTCAAACCATAATAATTATTACGAACAAAAAAAAAAAAGAAATAAAATTTCCACTCGTGTCCGCCGCGCGTTATAATCGGAATTAGCGGTCGCGCTTGCAGTGAACAAATCGTCGTCAACGTGATTTTCCGGTCAATTAAAAAACAAACGCGACAGCGGCGGTCCGTGGTACGCGCACGCGTATCTCGTGTATATAAATGTCACGCGGTATTTTTTTTTCTCTATTTTTTTTTTTGTTTTTTGTTTTCCCTCGGCGCAATTTATCATTCCCCTCGTTCGCTTTTTATGTATAAACTACTCTTCGGATTACGGTAAATTAACATGACGAGGCCCCTCGTCGTCGCGGTAGGTGTTTTCGACGTGCACGCGACAGTGAGCATAACCGCGAAGAGATAGAAAGAAAAAAACCGATAAACCTCGTCACTCCGCCGCGCGATTTCTTTCTCTTCACGCGCACGTCACGCGACTCCGTTTTCTAGTCTTGGAACGCTTCTCGACACGTTTACTCGTCTCAAATAAAGAAAAAAAAAACCCCGCGTTATTTTTCATTAAATAAACTCGCAGTATAAATTAAATGTGCGCCGACGACAAAAATCGCTTTCGTCCGCGCAAACGCGCCGGGTAATTATTTTTCGCCCGAGAACTTAATCCCTAGGGACCGAAATGGCGTCCTTTTTCCAATACACAGCGCAGCGTTTTAGCTTCGTCCGAGTCGGTTCCTGCCGCGGCGGTTGTTGTTTTTTACGGGTTTAAAAAAAAAATTAATTTTTCGATTTATACGTTTTTTTTTTTATATATATATTCTCGATAGAATTCATCGCACGATCCGGGAGGAATTTAAAATAGGTAATTTTTGTTTTCAATATCGACCGGGCGCTCGCAACGATCCAGAAAGAAATATTTTCTTTAAATATTTTTACGTAAAGAAATTCAGATCTTTAGGTATTTTTTTTACCGCGGTAGCGCTTTGAATTTTTAAAAATTCAGAAACACAAACAAAAGTAATAAATTAATTTGCTTCAAGTTATAACTTGATGCTTGGTTTTTCTCAAACCGATACGAAATGTTTTTCAATTAAAAATCGCGCACGATCCAGTGTTGTTCGACGCAATACTTTTCCGCTGAAATATTAAATATCGTATTATATAAAAAAGAATAAATGCACGCGCAATAGGATAGAATGACGAAGTATCTTTAAAACATTTCATTCAGGAACACAGTGACGGTTTTTTTTTTTTTTTTTTTGTTTGTTCTTTGGTCGAGAAAAATTGTTTTATAAACCGAGTTAGTTAACACTTATTGAATTGAATTTACGTTCGAATATAAAAGCGGATTATAGAAAATTGACGATATAACGGCTATGTAATTTCGGTAAAAATTTAAAATATTTATTTTTTTATCTAAACACTTGCTCTTTAAGGCACGACAGTGATTCGATGTTTTTTTTTTTTAAATCCGTTTCTTATCGTGTTTTCAGGCAAAAGTTTTACGCTGACCATAACCGTGAGCTGTTCGCCGCCGCAAGTCACTACTTACAACAAAGCCATCAAAGTCACCGTCGACGGACCCAGAGAGCCGCGTTCCAAAACGCGTGAGTTCATATTATACTCGATATCGTTTATAGACTAAAAATTACACACTATGTAGACACGCATTCTCTGTCGTTTTCAACATTTCGCACGTCAGAATATGTTTTTCAACGACGTTGGAAAAACGTTAAGAACGTTTCACAGAAACATCACTTTTTGCTCAAAAATCTTAACGAATTTATTATTTGTATAAAACGTATGCTCTTTTAAGATTATTGAAATCACGTAAAACTGAAGATAACAATTATGAAAATTATTCGTGTTTGAACGCGAGTAATATTTCCGATGTATCTCATTATTCATTTATTTACTAAATATACAATTTAAAAATTATTAGCGAATCGGTTTTTCATAATAATATTGTTGATGCGAAGTGAACTCAGTGCGAATTGTAAAACATTATCGATCATGAATCACGTATGTAAAAAAACGTTACTGTAAGCAAAAAGTTCGTCTAGAAGACAATAATATTATAAACTTCATTTTTGACATTTTATAAAATAGAATTAATTTCGATCAGTTTTTGCGCTAGTTGGCGGTGAATTGAAAAGAAAATATTAGAATCATGATTGTAAACGTAATTCTTTTTTTTCTTTTATAGAACAAATGGTATACAATTATTTTTATCTATAGGCAGATATGATTATGATTTTATTTCGCTACTATTCGAACAGACACGGTACGTATTATATAACCATATGGGAATTATTTTGACGAATTTCGAGAAATAGCAGTCTGCGGTTTCATTCGATAATGAATTCCCCCGCGTATACCTTATACATTGAGATTTGTATGCCGTTTAAAATTTTTTTTTTTCTATACGACACCGGTTATTGTCTACGCCGTACAATATTGTTATCATCGGACGTCCAGGACGCGTTTGAAACCTTTTAAATAAGTGAAAAAAAAAAGTATTCTTTTCTGGAAAAAAGAAAAAAGAAAAAATTGTTTACGCGTATATTATTATACACACTTGTTACATATTATAGCGCCGACTCGTATAATTTACGTCTGGTCGTTCTCTGTACTGTGCGCGTTTCTTTGTGCGCCCGTCTACGAAACAAATGCGACCAGAATGCGTTTAAACCGTTTCTGAGGTTAAACTCGTGTTTTTTACGAGGGGTCCCGTCATTTTTACGACCGTGGTCCCTTTAGCCCCACGTCCCGCCGAGATGAAAGGCGTTTTCGATCGGTTTGTTTATGCGCGCGGTCTCTTTAAAAGCGACACCGCGGCGTATTAAAAATGAGAAAAAAAACACACGCGCATACTCACGGATACAAATAAAATTCAGTTTTATTTTTTCTTTTTTTTTTTTGAAGAAACGCGAGCGAGCGCGAGCGCTCGCACCAGCGGCATCCTTTTTGTGTCCGAATATAAACATTTTAATATCACCACCGTACGCTTTCAAATACTCCGTTCGCGTTAAAATATCGCATTTGTATATAAATACGGGAACGATTCGGTCAATGTTAATTAAATACACAGATTATAAATTTAATAAAATAAAGTAATCGACACGCGCGAACTTGCAGTAACCGTTCGAATAACGTTTGTTTATAATTCAATTGCTTACTTTAAAAAAATAAATAGCCGAAATTATTCTCGCGATTCTATAGTGAAGTCTGTAAGTCCTAAACGTAGAAAAATCGCGCGACACAATAAATATTAAGTAAAAATTACATTTAGAACATTTAAATATCTACCGCGCAATAGTATACCGAATGTAAAAGAAAAAAAAAACGGTATTTTTGATACGCTTGATAATGAATACAGAGTGATAGCGTACGTATTTTTTTCCTTTTTTTTTAATGTAAATTTCATCCGACTATACGTTACAAAATATACGTCGAAATCGTTTTGGAAACAATACTACTATATTGTATTGTAAATTATTATTTTGCAAAACCGATAGTTGAAAATATCCGATTATTATTGTAAATTATCATATTTTATAAAAAGAAATCGTATTTATCGAACACACTAAAAAAAACCAGAATATATCGTTAAACATTAACGATACATCAGAACTAAAAATTCTGAAAAACTAAATCTCCGTACCACGTGATTTTCCGTGAGAAAACAAAAATCGTACGTAGGTTTAACGTAAACTTTCGACAACGTTTGATCGCTTATTTCTATGAGTATATTTTATATAAAATATTATTTTATTCATTCACCGAGTTGGTGTGTGTTGACTGTTGATAATAGTTTTTTTTTCGATCGGCCGTTCACATAGCATTTTCTCAAACCGAATTTATGTCCCGCAATCCGTAATCTCGATGTAACTATAAAAATGACAAGTGTGTGTTACTTAAGAATGCTCCGTGACGGACGATTTCGGTTTTAAATTTAATCATTCCCTCTTATATATCTCGAACGCGTGGTATTGAAACGATTGAAGTCGCGGAGCTATGAAAATTTCGTTATATGATATACCCTGGCAAGGAATTTCAAGCCGGAATCAGTTGACAAAACGCTGTGTCGTTCGTCCTGTCCTCGAATATGTCTCTGCGTTTGATCCCTGCTACGAGACGGTTGTATTCGATTAGAAAACGTGTTAAACTTAAATTTTTTCATGATTTTTCCGGTTTATGATTGTCAAACATGAACGATGTGAGCTAACGGGGGGGGGAAGGGGGTTTAAAACTCGTCTTTTACAACGATATTTATAATTACTTGATGTTTTCACTTTCACTCGTGAATTTCAAAGTTCCCTGAATTCAAATACGCTGGTTGCCGATGAGTCTCTATTTCTATATTGCACTCGAATCGTGTGTGATATAATGTGCAGATTGACCCATAAGTACGAAACCTGCTTATGGATTGTACTTTGAAATGTATCATCGCCATAACCTATAATTGTAACAACCATTCCAACATTAACGTCAAAACAATTGATGCTCGTATTTAATACTTTTATCGTTTTCTTTAATAAAAACTGACATATTTTATGGAATAAATTGCTATAATTTTTTACAAGCTAACTTATCGAGTAATTCAACATCTGAATGCGGGTAGAAGACCTATTTTCGGTGATCTAACCTAACCGCAGCATCATACCGTTTTGTTAGTGATAGACCGTGGGATATTAAGAATTACGATTAAATAAAATACTGACAAGTTTTATTAAAACGAAAAAAAAATCGTTTTTATTGCGTTTTTAATGCTTTTTCGTTCTAGTTTTTTTCTTTTTTTGTACATTATAGACGATATGTTAAGAAAGTGAGAAAGTGATCCGTTCCTCATATACCCCCTCCTCTCATCGCGCATATTACGCTCCTGCGGGTATGTTAATATTTCTCTTTTTTTTTCTCTCGTGAGTGACGTGCGAACACGTTCAAAGGTTCGTTATAAATATAATAATAATAATAATAATATTTTATTAAATAATTAAAAATTAAAAAAAAAAAAAAAAACGTAATTATAAAATGTTAAGACCGCGCGCAGGCGGACGTGCTGCGGCGAAACGATCCGAGAAACAAATCAGAAGTCCGTTAACTTTGGACGTTCGCCGGCGGCGTTTAATGACTTTGAAAACTGATCGCGCCGTGTACTACCGCACACACGCGCACACGCGCGATTCCGCCAGTCATTTATTATCCCGTGGGAAGGACGCGGGCCGGTCGGTACGCGAGCGGCGCCGTGAACACGGACCGGCCGTGTGGGATAACCACACACGTGCCCGTGCAGCTGTTATAGGCCTCATTAATTGCCGTTTCCACTTTAGGCGCGCGCGCTAGTCGTGAGTAATAATGGTCTCGTGCGAGCGGCGAGACCCTTTTCAACTTCTCGTCGGCGCCGAGGAAATTGAATTGGAAAATTCGCGAAAACGTCAAAAAAAAAAAAAAAAAAAGCAAAAATACTCTGCGACTCACGCCGTATCGCTATAAAATTCATCGTGTGAAATCGGATTTTTTTTCAAAAAAAAAAAAAAAAAAAAAAAATGATCACGATATTTGCAATTTTCTATAGAGGGATCTATATAGATCTAGATCTATAGAGGGATTTTTCTCTCCCGTTCTTCAAAAAAAAAAAAAAGAAAAACAATTTTTTTTCTCTTGCGAAAAATACCGTTTCCGACGAACGTACTGTATACGGGCAGAATTCTTTCTTCGTTCTTACGAATCGCCGACGTGTTTCCCATCTACGATGATTTAATAACATTCATTCAACTGATTTATTCAACTATTCGAAACGATTCGTAGAAAAAAAGATTTCGTTATCATAATAACGTGCAATATGTGGTTTCGGTAAATAAAATATATTGTATTTTTTTTTTTTGTTTTTTTTTTTTTTAAACTTTTTATCCGCAACATTCAAGTAAAATTGTTATGCGTTTAATTAGAACAAAGAGAAAAAAAAAGGATAAAAATAACGAATTTCAATAAAAAGCTAATTTTTATAACGATATTATTCGGAATTCGTTAGAAATTATCACAACGTATCAATATCGATTTCGTTATAATTATTATATAATATTTTTAATATCGTACAAGTCGCTTAAGTATTATAGGACTATAGTCGTTACGAGTTTAAAAAATGACTGTTTCCCTAAGTGATTGATTTCCAAAGAAAAATAAATCGGTGTCGCGCGATGAGAGAGAATTTTCAATTCCTCCGCCCCCAACCACGAAAACTATTATTACCAAAAATAGTACAAAATGAATGTAATAAGTTTTTTAAGAATTCTCAAAAAGTTCTTTTTCATAATATTTCACTTCACCAACGTACTAAATTTAAAAATTTTATACATTCAAAAACATATCTGGAAAATATACTCGAAAACAATACGCGCAATAGAAAATCGGATCTCCAGAAAAATCAAATTTTTTCAAATGGCCGTCGTCGTTTCGAAAAAGAATGCACAATTTATTTTCTATATCCGATAAAAAAAAAAAACATTAAAATATTAATTATTGCCCGCGAATATTATTATTGGAAGAATTTTTAAATTTTGTTCACCTCGTTCCCTTGACTCCGAGCATATCGTTGTCTATAATATTCCAAATTTTAATCCCGAGGTACGTCTCGAATTCATTTTCGAATTTTAAGAAGAAAAAAAAAATCATTATTTTCTCCTTTTAAAATACGATCAAACGATCCGTGTATTTGAAAGTAAATAATATTTGAACAGACCTCGGGTGTTATTATATACGCATCGTACGTTATTCGTTTCTGGAAATTAATCGTCTGAAACTGTGAATTTTATACAACGACGACGACGACGACGGCGTGGTTGCAGAGCTGCGTAATTATACGATATGCGTTATTAGTATCGCACACGGTTCCCGTCCCCTTTGAAGACGTTTTGAACACATGAACGAACTGGAATATTATATTGTACGTGTATAACGATACGTAAAGTGGGGAAAACATTATACAATATTACAACGCACAACGTCGGTTAAAACACTTGTTTCATCGCGCATAAAAAAAATCGCTTTTTACTGCGAGTTGTTTCCTAAAAAAAAAAAAATTGTTTCTCTGTACCTTTCAGGACAACAACAGCAATTTCACGCCTTCGCTTTCGGCCAGAGACCGTTCTTGTCGACGCACTTCGCTAATCCGTTGGATCCTCTGCACAGGACCGCCGATCCGCTCGCTTTTCGCATGCCGGCCATGGCGAATTGTCAAAGTGAGTATATCGCGTCGCAAAACGTGTATGTGGCAATATTATGTATTTTGAAATTTTCGTACGCGCCTATTTATTTTTAAAGTGGCGGCCAACTTAACGGCGGGCACAATAAAATGGGGTTTACACACGCGATAATAGGGTCGGTTCCCAGGGGTATGATTTCCTTTGAAAACGTAACGAAAGACAACTGCAGCGGATAAAGAAGAGAAAAAAAATATTGTACAAAAATATCGTATTACGCGCGGATGTATCTCGTCTTCTTCGTCTCCTTTGATAGTACATATCGTCCCATTAGGTTGGAATTACGTCCCTTTCAATAATTTATCATCCTACGAATGGTATCCTAACACCGTATACAGTGTACGACGTGTCTCGCGCGCGTTATAATTTTGCGAAATTTCCAACCTCTACTCATTTCACTCGGTCCTTTTTCTCTCGTCGACAATAACAGAATACATTTCGTTAAATCGTATTCTGAAAATCCGATTTGAATACTCGCACTCCGCTGTACTCGAGATCGACATATTTTACGTACAATTTTTAATTTTTCTCCCAATAAATCCATACGAAATTAATCGAATTCTAAAATCTTTTATGATCCTAAGATAAAAAAAAACGTAAATACGCGTTTCATGCGCTCGTTTTAATAAAACGAGAAATGTTATTCGTGACCCGGGCTCGGATTCTGTAGGTTTTTGAATAATGTTATTATTTAATGCAAATGAAAATTGAGCGGATTGAGTTACACATTTTTCGTGCGGATTTCAAGTATAAATTTGTATATCGCCTATTTTTCAACATTTCAATGCTATTTTCCCAATTTTTTCTTCTTCTTTTGCTTATTGAATTTGATTTCGTGTTTTCCATAAATCCCGTGATCTTAAAACTGAAAGAAAGAAAAACCACTCAAAATCTCGTTAAATATTTGGTAATGTATCGGGTATTATAAAAAATATTAGTTCGTAAATAAAACGCGTTTCTCTCTCTGGCTATTTTCATTCACGGTCCGTTCTAGTACATTCAAATTTTGTAATGGCATGAAAATATTTGTGAAAAAAATTGAACTCTTTACTTCACTTGTTAAAAAGACGGAAAATCGGATTTTTTTTTAAAAAGCGAACAACAAAAATGTCGAGTACGCGCATCTGCTGTTTTCGTCGTTTTCCCCGGGCACGCGCGTCTTAAGACGTTTTCCGAATATGTTTCATTTGGTTTTTAGCCCTACGAAATCCCCAGTCACGGACCATGTGAAATCGTTGTAATGGACCGTGAAAACTACAACACTATGACCGCGTAATTATCGTATGATTAACGGGGTCG
This sequence comes from Chaetogeoica ovagalla, assembly GCA_032441825.1. Classification (NCBI taxonomy): domain Eukaryota; kingdom Metazoa; phylum Arthropoda; class Insecta; order Hemiptera; family Aphididae; genus Chaetogeoica; species Chaetogeoica ovagalla. Next base: position 5,233,649 of record CM063735.1, read on the forward strand.
GGAACGTGTAATGATAGTAATATCGGTCGATATTTATTGCGACATCAGCACGGGGCCGATTTACCGCGCGGACGGAACGTTTAAGCCCTACGCGCGCGTAATAAATTATACGAAAAATGAAAAATGTTTTCCACTCGCGGCGGTCGGATTTAAACGCAACTCACATTTTATACGATAATTATCGTGCAATTTATATTGTATGAAATAATGTTTAAAACCCCGGGGAATCGGGACCGACACGACGGGCCACTGCAGGACGCGCGTATTGTGTTGTGTTTCGGTTTCGCCATTACGCGACCACCGTCGGCCGTCCGATAATAATATATTACTGAGACAACGTGTTGCGAAGTGTTACTTCATCCACACACACGCACACACACAACGAGCTGGGACGGTATAAGCGTACGGATTTTTCGATGTCATGTAGTGCGTTCAAGTCCGTGTACACGTGTAACACGACAATATTACAATAGTCATTATTCACCAGGGCAGGACATGGACGAAGCGAAATTATGCCATCCTCTCGGCCACACAAAAAGTTTTAGGGATTCAACTAAAATTCTTTTTTAATTTTTAATAAGCTCGCGACTTTTTAAGATATTAAAAAAAAACGGCTATGTTGTCGCGTAAACCGAATAACAAAAATTAAAAAAAAAAAAACTCTTTTTTTTTTTTTTTACACAGAACTGTGTATTAATCGTTAAGCGCTATTTGTATAGAGTTAACTAACCCGGAGCCCTCCTGACTCGTCTCCTGTACGGTCCGATTTGTGTCAGTGTCGATACGTATGGATAAAAAGAAGTTGCTCAGTTATAATTCGACGGGGCACCGCGCGGGAAACATAAAATATTATAAAAATAATAGACTCGGACGTTAATGATTACATTTCGTAATTAACGCGTTGTGTTCCTGCGCAGACATGGGCCAGTTCGCGCCACATCACTCGTGGGGATACTCTCATTCCACCGCGTACTCGACGTGGCCGGGCGGAGGCGGGTGCACGAACTTCACGCCGCCCGCGCTCACCACCGGCTTCGCCGGCACCGCCACGACCGCGACTTCGGAACTGCACGCGTCCCTGTCGGCCGGTCATCATCACGATTTGTTCTCGACCTGTGCGGCGCAAACGACGGCCGCCGCCGCCGCCGTTGCCGCAGCCACCGGTAAGCACAGTAGTAAAGCATTTTCACATTCCACACCACTCCAAACGTTTTCCTACGCGGTATTCTCTTTCCGCGTAATCAAATTTCCACCCGACCGTAGAATTTCGGATTGATTTTACTTTGCCGGGCGAATTAACGGGATTCATTTTATTATCCATATTTATTTAATTTTTAAAATCAGAAACCATTACGAAATCAGTTATTCCCGATTGAATTTAATTAAGTTAATATAACCGTTTGAGCGGGTTTGGTGTTTTTCACTACTGTATATTAAACAGACGGAATCGTTCGCGAAAATCGCGGATTCGAAACAAGGGAAATACTCTGAAATTCTCTCGGCTCGCGAAAACGTTCGTATGTACCGATCGTCGACGCGCTATTTAGAGCGATTAATTATTTGAAATAAAAATCGATTGTAAAATTAAATTTTGGAATAAAAAAAAAAAACAACTCTCTCATTAACGGATTTTTAAAAATACACATTTTGTCTACTTTAATACGAAAGCGCTATCGGTCGTCACGCGAGCTCGTGTCCGAATTCGGTTAAAAAAAATATCCTCGTTTTTAAACCAAGTAGACCACAGGTTACAATTACGTCGGTTGTGAGTTAAGGACGTCTGCGAGCTAAAAATGGGGGAAATGTTGTGAAACAGATGTATCGCGAGAAGTCGCGTAGAAAAATCAAACGATTTCGTTTATAAAAAAAAAAAAAAAAATGAAAAACACTGAAAAACCGCTAAATTTCACAAACGGTGAAAGTAACTTGAAATCGGATCGGAGGAGGGGGAAAAACAAATTCCATAATCTCTTCAAACTCCGGCGCGTTTACCATACGATATGGCCGTTATAGTCTCATGCCCGTTTGTTTTGTTCCGCCTCGCCGCGTGTAGCGATGCCGTCGTTTTCGGAGACGAGCTTGGAACAACAGTTGTTGTCGTCGTCCGTCCCGAACAACTGTCATCAGCAACAGCAGCAGCTGCTGCAACACGACCGGACCGGGTTCTCGACCAGGGGCGGTTATTCGCAGCAGCAGCAGCAGCAGCAGTCCGCCGGCAACGACCAGACGATGCCGGCGCCGACGCCGGACTTGCATCCGTCCACGTCGTCCGGTCCCAGGTCCACTACGGACTCGTCGACGCCGGACTCGCCCATCGGCCCGGGCGGTTCCGCGGACGATTTGTTGGCGGCCGTCGGTCACCAAGCGCACGGTTACGATCACGTGATCGGCGGCGGCGGCGGCGGTTACCACGGCGCGGACGCCGCCGGTCATCACCATTCGACCGCCGCGGTGATACCGGCGTCGTTGCAATTGTACTCGCAGTTGTACCACGCGTCGGCTTCCGGAAACATGACCAGACATCACCATCACCACCACCACTATCATCAGCCCGGCGACGGTGACGATCAACAACACGGTCACCTGGTCACCGCGGCGCAGAGGCCCGCGCAACAGGCCGTGTCCGCGGCCGACCATCATTCCGCCGTCTGGAGACCCTATTGAAACGCCTGTAAATTATTCGTCTTTAGTTATACCACCTGTTCAATATATGTATACGTTATAGATTTATCGTTTTTATTGCAAAAACTACTTAAAAATAATATTATACGTGCAATATTATAACCTGTAAGAGTAAAAAAAAAAAAAAAATGTTATAATAACCGTCTGACGTTGTTTTCTTATCATCGTTGTTGTTTGTTACTAATGAGTAAAAAAAAAAAAGGACATATATATATATCTTTTTCTCACACCAAAAACACGATATATTATACGATCGCGATTCCGCGCGGCGTGGAGTTGAGCGGATAGAGCGAGAGAGAATGAGCAGTCTCGTGCATATTGAAAACCGCCACCAATGAACTTTCGCTGCCCGTCGTAACAAGACGGAAGAAGGGTGTACGCACTTAGGGTCGAGTATGACTCGTGTAGATTCCACGGTCATGTATTATTCATTACGGCGAGCCCGCCGCCACCGCCACCGCCCTGGCGCTCCACTGTTCCGCGTACGAGATTCCGCGGGATTCGTGTAAGTATAAGTCTTAGGGGAAGAGTGAGAGAGACGCGGCCGATGGGAATACGACATGGGGAGTTATGACGAACGAAATTCATTATCTTACTTGCGGCGGCGAGAGGAGCAACGCACGCGGCGGCGCGCCAAAGGAATTCATAACTTCCGAGTCCATAATACGACGACGACGACGACGACGGGCGTGTTGTGTACCCGCGAGACCAATTGGCCCGGATGCTGTTCCCGGCTTTTCTCGCACTGAGCGCACACACCACACCGCACCGCACCGCACGTTCCGTATAACATCATGCCCTCTATTGTTTTAATTCCTGCAAACTCTCATCTCGTATTCACCGTGCGACCAGAAAACGTTAATTATAAATATTCTCCCGCTCGTCGGCTAAAACATATATTTTAATATATTCCTCGTAGGAAATTCTTAACGCCGTCGTCTCGCCCGCCGTATGGATATAACAGCTACCGACTATCTCGCCGCGCGCACTATATAATATTAATATTATATCGGCGGCTTATACGCGCATTGTGTGAGCTATACGCTCTCGTTTGATGATGCTGTGTATATATACGCATCGTCATCGTCGCGCGCAGAGCACGTCTCGTCCGCCGCCTCCTGCTGCGTCCACTGCCCGGACGGTCTGCGTTTTCAACCACCACCCGGCCGACCGACAAACCGGCCTGGGAAAAGTGAAAACTTTCGTTATACGCGCCAGCATTATTATTATTATTACTACTACTACTACTACATTTTGACTTTCGGAATTCGATATATTCGTCCGAGATTATATTATTAACGAATCATCGCTATGTTTGTGGTTAAATAATATAGTGTAATAGTGATGTCACGCGAACCGTTCGCGTTTTGTAATATTTGAAATATTCCGACGGAATTACAAAACATAATATCAAGCGCGTTTGAAAACGAAATTACAATTGAATTTGTTGGTAAAAAAATGAAATTCGACAAACTCCGTTTTCAGACATTAATTGCATTTTTTTTTTTTTTTTTTAAATAGTGTGAAAAGGGAACAATTCAAAATATACGTTTATATCGTATACCGACAATGACTTGATAATAAATATGTCTATTTATAAATAATAATAATAATTTTATTTTTTTTTTATTTTTTTGTCAAAATTTCGAGTGACAAGAGTTATACTCGGATTTGCTCTGTGACTAGTAAGGTAAACCGAGTGCGTGTAATAGTCCATATATATTACACTTTAAAAACATTTTTAAGTGGGCAAATTTTTATAGAGCGAAGTGAGGAAGCCTATTGTTTTTTTTATTTCATTTTTGCTTTTTGTGTAAAAATATTTTCGGTTAGAAAAACAGCGCTTCCCGGTCATTACACGCAGCGCGCACGTACACATTTTTTGGTAGCCAATTTTCCTGTGTCGATATTTCAAGGAGGTATATTTTACGATTTTGCCAATAGAAGTCATTAAACACGGAGCGGCTAAAAACACATTTTTTTTTTCTTTTTGTATAAAAAGTATATCAATACATTGTAGCTTGACTATTATATATTAATAAGAGATATATACAAAAAGAACGAAATCATACACGTGCATATATGACCAACGAGAAAATAAATAAAATAAAGCATTCTGGAAATAAAATGAAATTAAAAACTAAATATTAAACAATATTCACTTAAAAGTATATACATTATTAGAGTCATATAAAATTAATACTAAATATAAGAAAGAAGGAAAGCAAAACAAAAAATTAATTATTATTTTTTATTATTATTAAATATAGAAACCCGATGACGTAAATAAATGAATAAGCTTAATTATAACTGAGTTTAGTATAATATTATAAGAAACGATGTTACAACTATTAGTATGCAAAATTAAGAATAAGAAATCCCTAAAAAAAAAAAAAAATTTAAAACGATTTTGTCAATTAACGTGCCCCAATGAATTCACGATGAATGAATAGGATTGAAACTGATCGACATGTGAAACTGATTTTCTAGTTCAACCTGACGTTTTATATTCAAAACTGTAATTAAAAATCTCATCGTCACTAATATACGGTGAAAATATAGTTAAAAATATAATTTTTTTTTTTTGTGAAACTTTTTTAGGCGCGCTTTATATGTGGAGTTAACCGGTTGAAACGAACGAGCGAACGAGTGAAATTCCAGTATAAAAAAAAAAAAATTAAAACAAGAGCTCTCTAGTGGACACCGGATCAAATAGTTAAAATTTTTATTCTTTATAGTTCAATACGTTGAGCTTAATTTTCATGGATCCCTGGCTTATACTGTTTCCGAAATGTTGGAGAAATACAATATCATAAAGATTGATAAAATCCCGTTGAATCACAGCGTTCGTGTATATATTTAATCACGGTGGAATAGTGAACATTAAAAGCATTTTACTCTTCTGAATTTCCGCGTAGATTAAAAGTGTTTTATGTATCGAGGGAATATTTTTGAAACGCAGAAATTCCACACGTATTACGTAACTAATCATTAATGAAACCAAAAACATTAAAACTCATTTATTTTCTATAGATTTTCTATGCGCGTAATTCGTATAATTATATTTTGGTCGATAAGTCATACAGACCAATATTTTTATTATTTAGTTAACGATTTTAATTAATTATTTTGTAGAGGATTTAAGAACCAATTTAACAAATTATTTTTATTCTTTGACATTTCTATTGCTTCTCTTACGTTTAATTCTCGATTATTTTTGACTTGTTTTAATAATTTTGTTGTCTGTGTATTATGATTTTCCTCTTGTACTCATGTTCTGCTATTAGCGATTTGTTTATTTCTTAGTTCTATTCCTTCCCCTCTGTATAAAAGCGCAGCAAAATTACATTGAAAAATATTAACATATACGGTTTGTTCGAATCGATTAAATTTGTGTTATTATTATTATTATTATTATTATTATTATTATTATTATTATTATTATTATTATTATTATTATTATTACTTTTGCATATCAATAATTGTAAATATATTTTAAAAGTAAAATTATTAAACAACAACGACGACCGAAATGGCAATTTAGTATATATTCAACTACATCGCCGAGATCGTTGTGCGGCTTTATAAAACGTTTATTTCAATCGTTTAATATGGTATTTATAATAAAAAGTGATAAAAATGATGGAAGGGGGGGCAAGATAGGGCATTTGCCCCCCCCCTGGCATTTTGGTAATATTGTATCATATAATATATTGATATTAATACATTTCGATTTGAAATTGAAATTTATTATACCTAACCAATGTATATATATTATATGTTGAACGATTGCCGGGGGGACCCCTAGAAATATTTTTGCGGGCGCCTATGGGGGCAACATATTTTTAAAAATGTATTTTAAATTAACACATCAATTTCGGTTACTAAAAACGTATAGGGGCCTTTCGTTTGGAGGACTGTAAGTCAACACAAATAAAATATATTCTAACGAGAAGGAATTATTCGACTTCTCCAGTGATATGAAAAGCAACATAACAAAAAAAAAAAAAAAATGCCACGAACAGAGAAAATAAAACAAAATTCTTCGACGTTTCTGTTGATTTTTCAAAAAAAAAAAAAAACTCGAAAACAATATTTTTTCTTTCGTAAACCGGTATATATGATTACTATTGCATTTCGTATTTTATACGTTAGTCGATTAAATCATTTTCAGGACATTCTTTTCTTTTTTTTTTTTTTTGTTTTCTCGCTACAAACACACGTAACGTTTTCGTCGATCTTTGTTTAACCGGATTTAGGTCTCGAAAGTTCTACTGAACTGTATAAGAAGAATTCCCAAAAGTATTCGACCCCGTATTTCGGGGTCACATTATATAATGGGGTCAGTTAGTTAAACGAACGGCATTGACGTTCGTAATGCTCTGGCATTAAAGTATGCCGAAACAATTCCAAAGTATTTTTTCCGGTTTAATCCGTGCTATTTATAGTTAAAATTTTCTCTATAACGCTAAACGAATTCCGTTTTGAAACTTCAACGAGTAAAAATGCCAAACATGTTGCGTTAAATTATTTTTACTTCACGATAACGTGTAACGAAAACGCGACGAGAAAAAACATTTCAACCAGGTGGCATTCTTCTAATCGATTAAATTGAATTTAAATTCAGTTTTATAATTATCGTCAAAAAAAAAAAAAAGATTTCAAAGTGAACCAATTTTAATTATCGATTAATTAATTATAGTTCCTATGTTTTCAAACGAAACTCGCAGTTACTGCAGCAGACCTGTGGGCTGCGGTATTGTTGTTTTATTCTTCTCATAACACTTTTTCATTCAATAACCTTTCAAATCACGCGTACTATCATGGATCGTCCATCCTTCGCTAAATTATCTACGCTGTCAATATTTCCGTTTTCTCCGTGTTGGTAATAATTTTTCGATAATAAATCCATTAATTATATTTAATAGCAATTCACCTCGTGTAATTAACGAGACACTCGAATTTATTATTACTGTTGGATTTTTAATATAATTCGTCCGTCATTACAGTCTGCAGTATGTTCTTGTTGTCTTGTATTCTTTTTTTTTCTCCTCTACGTTTGTTTTCTGTTTATTTTTTTTTTTCATTATTCGGGATTTTATATTTATAATTGTTGAGCTGTTTTAACTTTAACATTTGTAGTTATAAAAATAAAGAAAAAACCTTTTAAATTCCAATTCAATTCTGCGTATAAAGTTTCCCTAATAAACTAGTTTAAAATTATTATTTTTAATAGGACTTTAACAAATTGAAATACTTTGATTTTAGCGTGTGTGTGTGTGTGTATATAATCATATGTACCAGAACACATGAGAATTCTTCCTTATCTTATAAAATATAAAATGAACGGAGGTCATATAAAACAGTGTTGCAAATTTGTATAAGTATTCAATGTACTGCAGTGTTCGAATATACTTTTATAATAAAAGCATATTTTAATAAAATACCGGAATATCAAAAACAAAAATGCGAAATATTTGAGAAAAGTGTTTTCTTTTTGTAACATGATATGATATACATAATTGTACTCGGCCGTGCGATCGGTGAAGCAATAATGTGATATCTTAAAATTGACGTGGAATAAAAAAAATCGCGCGCCCATTCGAACAGTAGAATTTCGGCGAAATGTTAAACTTACGGCAATTTAATATTGTTTTGAATTCGGGGGAAAAAAAGAATACGAATATTCGACAAAACGTTTTCCGTCGAATAATTTACTTGCGTACTCGAGAATAATTGAAATTTGTAAAAAAAAAAAAAAAGGTTCGTATAGAGTACCATATCGAATCGGGTGAAAAACTAAAAGAAATCCTTGTCGAAAAAACCACCACTAAACGCGTATCTACGTAATACTACACTTTCGTAATAATATCGCAGCTCCATCTGACGGAAAAAAAAAGGGGTTTCTTACCCTTTTTTACCGCCCTCCCGGTCCCTTTTTCTTATTATCTCGACTTAGCCCGTCAAAAGAAAAGCCGTCGTCGCCCCTCCGCGTTTTTCTTAAACTTTTCCCCGGCGTCTTTTCTCGTCCGCCGCGTATAAAACTCGAGCGTTTTTCACGAGATGTCGCTGTGATTTTCGAAAGATTTTTGAAAACAAACAAATAAACAAAAAAAAAAAAAAAAAACCGAGCCGAACTCGACGCTCGTTAGAAAAACTCTGCGTGATTTTCCCCCGGTTTCAACCCGTTCGTGCCGATCGGAACGCGGACGCGCGAACGGAACGGAACGGATTTTCTGCGGGACGACGAAAAATCAGTAATCGTCGTCGTCTACGGGCGGAGCGGTAGCGCGCGAGCGGGGGCAGAAACGCCTTCTCGGCCGGCCGCCGCCGCGAAGTCCTGCAGCTCGGCGCGAATCGACACCGTCGCGGTCGTTGCGGTTTCGCCCTTCGCCACGGCGCGCACGATTGCGGCGGCGGTGGCGACGGCAGCGGCGGTGGCCGGGAGGGCAGGTGGAAAAAAGCACTTTACGCGTGCGATATTTCGCCGAAATGATTGGCTGCGGTTAACCGCAAACTCCGACCAACCGCCGCAGACACCACGCACACCGCCCTGTGAACCGCCACCGCCGCCGACACTTTTTCCGTGGCGATAAACCAACCGCCTACGCGACACGCGCAAACGACATACCGACAACGGCGGTCGCGCGGTTATAATATAAGCGGATCGAGTGTGTGTGTGTGTGTGTGTTTGTTTTCACCGTCTTCTTCTTTTTTTTTTTTTACAGACAAAAATTTTCTCAAAACCGCTTTTATTCGTTTCGGACTCGGGGAAAACATCCGCAGACCAATACCGAAAGTGGATATTTTTTTACAGAACGATTCTGTCGCGTTTTATCCACCGCACAGACCGCGCGAACTCTTAATAATTACAATTTCCGCGACGGATGTACTCGGTACACAATGATCTTATGTACGCGGTGTTCTGTGTGGAGCTGCGGAACTGACATTTTCGGCATAACGTTTTCATCGGGAAACCGCGGTGTTGTGTTTGTCGTCGACACACAACCACGGCACCGACAAACATCGAACGCGTTTTAAAAACGAGCGAAAAAGACGGTAATACGCGTATGAGCGGAACACTATTACTTTTCCGGCTATAGGAATGAAAATAAAACGGACGGAGGAGATCGTGTCGAAAAATAACGTAAGATTAATAATTATTTGAAATATAAATTAGCGGACGCAAAAAAAAAAAAAATAATAATAATAATAACACGCGATCCGCTATTGATTCGCGAAGAACAAATGAGTAAATCGTATTCGACGATAAGCGTTTTTTTTTTTTTTGAGATTTCGAAGAAGTCGCAATTTTCTTTTTTTTTTTGAAACGTTTTGGGCGTTTTGTCGTACGTAGTGACGAAAATAAGAACGATTGTCTGCAGGACTTCTTGTTTTGGGTAAAATATGCGGGAAACGACGACGAGCGTCCTCCACACATTTTGTTTTTTCCATAGTGACCGATTTTCTGCGAACACAAACGTTTTTAAACATTTATCGTGTAATCATTACGTTCCGATACTCGATGGATCTCGTTAAACGTAATAAAATAAAATATATGACGCGTATTCTACACCCGTCTGGAAATTCGCGCGGTCGCTGCTTAAAACCCTGCAGCGAACCCCGTTGTACAGACAAAAAACAACGAATCGTATTTATTTTCACGCGTCGAAACTTAATTTTTCCAACGTCGGTTCGTATAATAAAGAAGCGCACGGCTTTGATATATTTTTTTTTTAAATATGTAAAAAAATAAACGATAATTGAAATTATAATACGACGAACCAATAACATACCGTACCAATAATATACGCGATTGTCGATATCGTATTTTTTATTATTTTTTTTTTTTTTGCAAAACTCTTTTGGTAAATAAAAAAAAATACCAAACCTTTATGTAACGTGCTCTGTTTAATTTTCCCGTTTTGATCGCGTATTTATACACGTTGACCGAATGATCGATATTTTCGTTAAATAAACACACACGCACAAATATACATTTGTTATACGAAATTCATTTGTTTAATATACCGTGGTTCCGATCGTTATAATGATAGTCTCGTTATATTTAAAATGAAATCAGTTTCTGCATTTTTTCGCGTAACAAAAATAAAAATTAATAAATACGCGTCGATTTAACGAGTTTAACGATAGCGTTTTAATCGCGTATTGCCGAGAAAAGTAAGAAGAAAATAAAGACGTTGTTTATAATGATCTGCCACAAATTTCACCGACTCGATTTTACGCGCAAATGAAAAAAAAATAATCTTACCCATAATATTTAAAAGGGACGTTTTAAACGAGAAAATAACAAACTCACTTAAAAGTTTACGCCCTCGTGGCAGGTTAAGAGCTCACAGCTGTCCCCTTTCTAATCATTATATAAATATAATGACATATATAACACGCTTCGAGCGATATATTATTAAAATCGACAAATGTAACAACAACAAAAAAAAAGAAAAAAAGATCAAACGACGTTATTTTGTTATTTCTGTCTTATTCGATCGTAAACGATTTATTTAATATAATAATATGTTTTACGCAGTTGTGTAAAAAGAACCTTGTTTATAATAATTTTTTTTTTTTTTTTTGCTTCAAAATACCGTGTCTTAATTAATAAAATTACATTATATAAAAAAAAAAAATCGAATATTAACTATAAATGGTACGATTAGAAAAGTTATCTAAAAAGACCTTATGTAATATGTATATTACTTTATTGTAATATGAAATAATAAAAAGTGTAAAAAAAATATGTACCGACGCGCGTAGATCGATCAGTAAAATTGTGTTACGTAGAACGTTTAATTTTTGTTTTACTCTACAATGGATACACACAATGAATTCATTACGCGTAGTATTAAAATGTTAAACGTTTAATAGACAACATGATAAATAGAGGCATATCGTGTAAAAAAAAAGTTGGATTTTTTTTTTTAAAACACAGTTGCATTACAGATTTTCGCAGTGAGACATATTCTGTGCGGTGGCGAAACGATCTCTCGTTATTTTTTCTCTTTTGTTCTATACCGTTAAATAACAATTACGTAAGTGTCAAATTAAAAAGAAAAATAAATAAATAAAATTGTTTCGAGATAAATTTAGCAAAATTGATTATCACGCTTTTGTCGACCTTTTTGAACAACGAATGACGTGGGTTTCGAACGGACAAATGTGCTGGTTGTCTACACCCCAGCGATTACGTGGTTAGTAAAAAAGAACGTTATAGTCTTTTTGACGAACGTTTTTATTCTCCGCTAGATCACGTATTTATACTCCGCGGTCTACAGTCAAGTTTATGGCGACAGAAAACTTTTATTTGTCGCGTATGTAAACAGGCGTTACTCAAACGGGATAAACGCGTGACCGGAAAATAAACGGCGAAAAAAAATCTGTTTTTTTTTTTTACAAAACGTTCTAACAACGACCGTTGTTGATGGTGTACTAAATTCTTTGTGATTACGATCGTTTAGATCTATTGAACGTTAAACAATTTTTTTAGAAAACGACATTAGTTCTTAAACGAAAAACAAAAAGAATATTAAGCAACGTAACAACTACGAATTGCATATATAAAAAAATAGATTTTTAAAAATCAAAAAAGGAAAGGAATAATTTGCAAATAGAATGAGTGGACCATTGATTATTATCGTATATTTCCGGCTTGTATTTTTCGAAAAAAAAAAAAAAGATGTATTATAAAACCGTATTGGAATGACGCAAAGACGAGCGCCGTGGAAACGAGATAAAACGGTCGTGTACGCGGCACGAGTACTGGCCATCCTCCTCCCTTCGTTCCTCGGCCGTACACAACCGAAGTTTCGAATATACTCCACGACGTCCGTATACATACGCTCGTTCCAACGTAATCAAATATAGAGAAGCAAATAGACTGCGCGCTCGTGTGTATATATACAGTTTAATATTGTTATTATTTATGAGTTGGCCGTTCGCGTGACTTCTCGTTTATAATAATATGTGTGTGTGATTTATGGTGTTTTGCGTATAAATAAGGGTCGAACATCGTCTGCGACGTAAAACGGCGATTCGCAACGATCCTCCGGCTAGCCGTACGCCGCCACCACTCACCCCGTCTTACGTCAATCCTCCTGCGCGACTCCGGACGCGAATAATATTATATTCGCGTACGCAGTTTTTTTTTCCACCCGTTCAACCGTCGCTAAGAGAGCGGCGTACGACGACTCTGCGATTCCCATAACATTCTTTTCGCTGCTCGAAAATCGTCGTTTTCTCCGTGTTCAACGGACCGCATGTATACGAGTGAGAGACTCATTCACGCGATCATACTATTGTCATATCGGGGGAGGGGGGGACACTTTTCTTCTTATTACGTACAAACGTTATTGAATCAATAGAAATATTTAACGCGCGTATATATATATATATCATCATCTATCCATCGTGTCTATCCATTCCCCTCGTCGACACCGCAATATCAATCGGAATTGTCGTCCACGGCAACGTGGACAATACCGATGCGTTCCGCCGTTTGATTTTCGCATATCGCGACCTCCTCCTTCGCCGGCCGTGGCTACGTTTCCACCGACGACGCGTCAAACGTCCCCACATTTCCCGACGGCTCGGCTAGGAAGTTTATAATATCCCGCGGTCAGCGGTTCGTTGTACAACGAATTCGGTAATTTGCTGTTTTTGAGCGTTAAGTCGCCATTCATCGGCAATATTCCATCCGTCCCTGTTCGGAAATTCGACGTCGCACTTTTTTCGCCCTGTAAGTCCTCGTCCGCCGCCAGACTTTCGTGTACAATTTCCGATATAAAATACGTTTTACGCGCGTAACGAGAGTTTTACGGTATAAAAAAAATGATTTTGACGACGAAAGTTCTACAGAACTGAATTCGTCGACGCGCGTATAAAATAATCGGTCGTACGGTTGATTTTCGCGTCACTTGTGCCTTCGATTCTCCCGCGCCGGCTGCGATTAAATTAATAAAACGCGCGTGTTTTCGCGATTCGAAAACCCCGTCGACCGCCACTTCGGTCTCGAGCGAAAACTTTCCCCTCTAAAATTAACCGCCGTACACTTGATCGTTACGAAATCGGCGTTATCAAAAAGGGCACGGGAATAGAAGAAAGATAATATTGACGAATCGCCGCCGCTATAAGTTTTTTTTTGCGTCACGTCCTACGGATTTTTATAAGATATTACAAAATAGCAGCTTTTTCTCTCTCTCTCTCTCTCTCTCTCTTTCCTCTACCATAAATATTCTAGAGACCGGTAATTCGTTTTATACACACGCGCGCGCGCGTATAAATAAATAAATAATATATACGACGCGCGCGTGTCTAGTAGTAGAAGTAGTCGAAAGATATCGCGTGCCCGGTCGGAAGAGCGGAAGGGCGTCTCGATATTGTAAACGCCACCACCGCCGAGTCCTGGTTTACGCGCGCGGCAATAGTAGTAATATCGCGCGATATGGTATTTTCTTCTTTTTTTTTTTTTACTGCTGTGTATACACGTTCGAGTTTAGAGGGTATATTTTTATGACGTGCCGCATCGAGAGAGAGAGAGAGAAAGAGAGAGTGAAAATGGAGAATCTTTCGCACACGAGGGTGTTGTTGGACGAGCAAAAAAAAAACCGACCAGAGAGAAATAAGGAAAGGGCAACAAAAAGCAACAAAAAAAAAATGTATACACTCGCTTCGTCGTCGTCGTCGTCGTATATGAATAAATGATCGGCTCCCGAGAGAAGTATCAGATTTTTCAAAAAGAAGACGTAGGAGAAGAAAAGCTGCTCTCGATTTTCTCTCTGTCGGACGCGCTAGCATTAAATAATTGACGAACTCGTAAAATATGCGGACGCCGCGTAGTGGTACGCGCTTTTCTCTCGTCGAGTGCACGACGACGGCCGTGTACGCGAAATGCGTTTTATCGAGAGGATTTTTTTTTTTTTTTCATTTAAATTAAAAACTCGTTCACTTTTTATTAACGTTCCTCGTACCGACCGAAGAATTCGTTTCATCTTCGGCGTTTCGCAACGCAGAGAATAGTTTCGCCGCGGGCGCGTAGGATTTCGTCGGACGAATGTGTTTCCGCCAAACGTTCTAACAACCCACACACACACACACACACACATAAATCAATCGAAAACCGGACGAAAAAAACAAAGGAAAGGAAAAATCCGAATAATTGTCGAAATTAACGGGATTTACATCGTATCGTAAGTGGTAAAAAACAAAGCCGACAAACACTCGGCGAATTTCAAACGGTTTTAAAAAAAATGTAATTTACTTTTTCTTATGTAAACCTACGTGTTATACGCGCGCGGTACGTATTAAAACATATTAAAAATCGTGTCACCCTTTAAAAAAGACAAAAACGGCCGTGTCCCTTTACGCGAGAAAAAAAAATCTAATAAAAATGAAAAAAAAAATATATATATATGTGTGTGTGTGTGTGTGAAAGCGTTCAGGAAATGAGTTCTGAGCTGGTTCATATTTATTATTGACAGCAAGAACAAAAAACAAAAAAAAAAAAAAAAAACGCTCTTGTTCTGAACACTCCGGGAAACGCATTTATAACAAAAGGGTACGGAAAAACACTCTTAGCAATGGCACTCCTTAACGAGAAAAAATTCATTTTCGCGTATTTTTTATATTTTCGTTTCGTTTCGTTTAGTTTTGTTTCCTCCGTCGTTGTTTTATCGTTTTTTTTTTTCCAATCCCTCTCTCTCTCTCTCTCTCACTCTTTTTCCCATACCCTTTACGCCGAGAGGGTGAGAATTAATGGAGGTTATTTCCTACGCGAAATCATTCGGCAGCACCGTTTACCAATTCGATCTAATGAAGTAGCCGGGAATCTGACGATGTTTTTTTTTTCCCGTCCGTTTCCTCCTCCTCCTCCTCCTCCTCCACGGTTCTTCAAATAATAGCGCGCCGCGTTCGTTCATTATCTCAACAGCGCAAATGTCCGCAGATGAACGCGCGCGTTGTGTTATTCGCGGTGTGGTGTGTGTGTGTGTGTGTGTGTGTGGGGGGGGGAGGATTGGAAAATTTTCGAACGCTAAAGGCATTGCCGAGAAAACCCGTTTTCTCGATGGGAAAAAAAATATTATATAAATAAGATGATAATAACAATAAACGTAAGTACACGAGATTCGGAGGAAAACGCGTTAAAACAAAAAAAAAAAAAAAAAACAATTTTTTTCCCCTTCCGATAAAATATACCGCGTCTTAGTTTTCCAGTCAACACGAGTTTTCGTTTGTGTTTATTGAGGGGAAAGGATAAGAGGATATTTTGTTTTTTTTTTTTTTTTAAGACGGTCACATTTTACGCGCGTTTTTTTATTATTATTATTATTATTCGTACTAATATATAAACGCCTTTTAGTGCCGGGCCGTAAAAATAACGAGCGTCTTTTGCTTTTAATTAAACCGCGCCCGGCGTGCTGCTAAAAACCACTTTTTCTACTCGCCATTAGGGTTCGTTGATTAAATTCGTTTCATTATCGACTTAGTTTATAAGCGACACAAACGGACTACATTTTATTTTTACTCTCCGGGAAACAGCGCGCGTATCGTCGAGCAAAAGGAAAAATTAGGAAAAGTTTTAACAATCATTTCCGCATGAATCCGTTAATTCGGCTATCGCATGCATCATGAGTTGTTGGTGTGTATTCATTTCGGAAAAATAGATTTGAAATCGTCGGGAACTCTTTTTTTTTTTTTTTTTTTTTGGTATTATTGTGGAAATAGATTTTTGATAAGTTTAATAATAATGAAAAAATAATTAATTTTTACATTTTCGAACATTTAATCATTTAATTAAACCGTATTAAGACGGGAAAAATTAGTTGACGAATTACAGTGCCGAATTTTTACTTTATGACGCCTCAAAACAATTTCACAGAGTGCCCTAAGCTCAAAATATTTCGTTTTGAGTAAAATCGAAATGTTTTCCTATTCTACTCCTTTGTATGTGTTTTTCATTTCGTAAAGAATAATTAATTTTTTTTTTTTTTTTTTTGTAAAAACAACGCAACAAAATTATTATAATTCAATATAGTTATATAAATAATAATCGAACGTTTATAAAAAGACCAAAAATGATTAAAAAAAAATGCGCTGAAACGGAAACTACTATTCACTATTTTCTTTTTGGATTCGAAGTGAAAAAAAATATCGCTCGATAATACCGTCATCAAAAACGGAAGTGGCTTCGGAGTGCGTGCAAAATTTGTTTTCTCTTCGAAAATGATCGTTCACCGGAGCGAATTCGTCAGGTGTCGTAAAAGACGTGGATAAGCGCATAACGTTTTGTTGTCGGCAATTCGTTCTGGTACAATAATTCCTGGTGCGCCGAAAACGGATACAGAAAAGAATATTCAATTATCGCGAAAAGCGCGAAATCGCATTAACTCGCCGTACAGACGAATTTTCCATTCGCACACAGTCGAAATCGTCAGATATTTTATCGAAATTAAATTTTATATTGAGCGGTTGAATTTCTCTTTTGTCCAACTCTTACGTCGAAATCATCGTGCGCGTAGACAATAATAATTATTGTCGACATCACGTCCGCCGCGGCGCACACTTCCACTATTCGAACGCGACAACGCATTCCGAAAATCCACTGTCATTCACTCCCGAGAAAGAAAAAGAAGACATTTTAACTTTTTCGAAACGCTTTGCAATATGATCACGACGAAGCCTCTTCTGACTCGTTCTTGTACGTGTGTTTACACATTGTGGAATGACGACGACGATGACGATGTGATGATGACGATTAAGACCAAAGGGTCGGAGCAGTATGCGTATTTCTCCCCACCCCCCCTCGTTACAGTGAATTACACGGTTGTCCGTAATATTCACGTCTTCGGCTCCCCGTCGTGACTTCTGGTGTTTTCCGCGGTACTCCGGTAATCGTTTCGTGCCCCGTGACCATCAAAGATTTATAACAACTGACCGGTAATATATTATCGCGCATTATACGCTGCGCGCGTATTTTATAACAATTCAACGCGGAATCGGTCGTTAATTTGGCCCGGTGACACTCTTTATAATATGTAAATAACACGGACCCTTTTCACGTGACGCAATGTGGTCGGACTCACTTTATGTTGCCACATACTAGGAAGTGCGGGACATTTGAAATAGCTATCGAACGTGTTTACGGGTGCTTCCGCAAGCGATCGGATCGTTTGCATTTCAAAGCAATTGCGTCTGTCCGTGAACGGAATGAAAGGAGCGTCCAAACATAGACCAGCACCGTGATTTGTGCGCATGCGCGTACAGATACAGCAAAGAGATTATTTATTAATAATAATCAGTGTATGTGACATCGCGATGGCGAAAAAAAAGTAACGAATCTTTAGTTAAAAAACAAAAAAAAGAAATCGCGAAACGCTTTTTTCCCCGCATAAAATAAAGAAAAAAAAACCATCACGATGACGTTGAATATTAGTAAAAACGTCTAGAATTGAGGAGACCGAAAACTTAAATAACGTGTTTAACGAAAACAAAATACCAATTTGTAATCTGCCGAACTCGAACGTTCACGAAAATTAAGAATTAATTAATTAACGATCTAGGATTAATTACATATAAATATATATTTCTATTTCGTTTTTGTAAGTCCAGTGGCGTATTTTCGATTTCACTCCGGGTAAGAAGGTATTAAAAATAGAAACCCCGCTATATAAACGATTTTATAATATAATGTTTTGAATTAAAGTGCTCTCTCTATTTTTTTTTTTTGTGATAAATTAAAACGGGGCGCACTTTTGTATAATTTGAATAAATTACACGTCGAATAAAAATAAAACTCGATTATTTCTTATTACATTCATTAGAATTTAGAAAACACAAAAATTATAAAAATTCCATACGATTATATTTTTTATCGGTGAGAACTCGTTCGGATTTTATTGCGTTCTTTCCCAGTGTATAAACTATAAGTCGTCGTCGCCGTTTAGAATATTATTCTCGGTTTTAAATTAACGTTTTATACGACAAAAACGAATAAATATTTATTACGCGCCGATAGAATTCCCCGAGTGTAAGTCTTACCGATATCCTACACAGGTCTTCCCTCTGTGGCGAGGTCGACAATAATATCTTCGTCATAACGATTTCATTTGAATAGCGGAGAATTTGTGTGTTGCGTTTGTTGTCGACAATCGAAATGCGTCCAATGCAAATGGACCGACGCGCGATAATATTTTCAAATGTCTTTTTGTTTCTGGAGGGAATTTAACCCGTAAACCACCGGCTGGCGTGGAAATCAAAATATTAATTTCCGTACGGATATCACGACGTCTTGTGTGTTGGAATGCAATGCCACTGCGCAAATAATTGTTCTCAAATATTATTAATAAAATAACGTTAGAACTTATTTAGATTTCCATAGTTAGCGCCTCTATAAATATGTAGTTTTTTCGTTGTTTGTAAAATATTTACAAAAAAAAAAATTAAAAAAATCGAGTATTTCGTCGAATAAGTATATCGTTTTTGTACGGTACCCATCGCCTGGTCGTTTTCACAAACGAACTTCCCCCCAAAAGGATTTCGGTGCCCGTAATATTAAATATTACATTCTCGGCCCCTAAAACCATCCGCCTCTGATATTAATCACCGCCACTGATTGTCGCTATTGAATATTTTGACGTTTCACTAACTACCGACACAATACGTTTCGTTCAACGAGCGAGGTTCGTTAATAATATTTCTCAATTATATCGTACCGCCGAATCGGAGGGACGCGGTATATGATTGATACTTTTCTTTATGTAATAATTTTTTTTTTTTTTTGGAGAAAATAGCTGATATTCGTTTTTGGGCGCGTGCTCGCGAAAAGATAAATGGCGAAAAACGACGGAAAAACGTGGAGAGAGGAAAAAACGAAATCGCATGATTAAAAAGCGTTTCATAAAGTGGCGAAAGAAGGGCGCGCCGCGCTATTGTGCTGCGTGTGTACCGAGTGCGGATGATGTAGGAAAAATTGTTTGCGCCGGGTGCCGCCGCGTCAGGTGGACGGCCGGGCGCGGACTGTGGCGGCAGCGGCGGTGGAAGTAATTTAAGCTGCTGGGAGAAAACGACGCGAGGGCGCGGTGAGGTGGAGATCTGGCGAACGATGGGGAGAGAGAGAGAGAGAGAGAAAGAGAGAGAGAGAGAGAGAGAAAGAGAAAAAAGAAAAAAAAAAGCAAAACGGAGAATTGAGGATAGAGAGAATGAGAGAGAGAGAGAGAATGAGAGAGAGAGAGAGAGAGAGAGTGACGGAGACAAAGTAGCGGCGGAGAAAAAGATTCAGTTTGCCGAGAAGCTAAAAATGAATCGGCGGTGTATATAAAGGGGTGGAAAATAAACTGCGCGTATACCCGACATGATAACGGCGGCTTGCCCCTTGTTGTTATAATCGGACCTTAACGACTTCGGTTCCCTCCTGCTCCTCTTCCTCGTCGTCCTCATCCTTCAGAATAAAAAGAAAAAAATACTGTGTATAACAAATCTTTTGACGTTGTTCTCCCGCGTGTTGTGTTGCGCTGCTCTTTTTTCCCTTTTTATTTCGTTCGTCCAAATGCCCGTCGATACGCGCGATAAAATATTTTACACCTATTTATTTATAATTAAGTTATTGTTTAGTGACTGTGAAAACACAAACGTGTAGAAGAAATACCTCTGAATAAATAATACTCGTGGTGATCGGTGTTTATATATATATTTTAAATTATAGAAAAAACAAATTAATAGACAAATAACGGTAGAGGCGAGAAAAAAAAATCGGTACAGTTGCGTCGTTTATTGGAAGGGCAGGATAGCGTCCCTTACTAATTCAATTTAGAGTCCCATTCGGCTTTGATGGTTACTTGATGTTGAAAAAAATGAGCTAATTATGTCAATTTGGAAAAATCTTCAGATGTATTTGTTAAACTTAAAAATCGCCTTGATGAATTTCTCGTCTTCGAACTTTTTATGCGTTACTTTTTTTTTTTTTAGTTTTTAAACAGCTATTTTGATTATTTATATTATAATTCCGATACGTGATAATGGAAAAAAAATTTAAAGCAGCATAATGTGCATGCGAGTACCCGTACATCTATTTTTCTACGACCTGGTGAAATTTCAAAACGGTTTGCTTGAAATTTCGCACATTCGGGGAAAAAAACTGAAATGACTCTCCTGAATCGGTAATTATATTACGCACAGAAATATCATTTCGGTATAATTAATAGATAGAATATTCCCGTTGAGAAATTAAGTAATTTATCGTCCTACTCTCCCTCTCCCGTGCAGCTGGTTCCGTCTGTTTTTCGGAAGCCAATAAACTTTGGACAAACAACGGCGAAGGTATTGGTGCGCAAATTAATATCACCAATGGGGGGTGGTGTGTACGACAGGTGCTGAACGATTTGCGACGACAACGAAAACTTATAATTACGAAAAATAGGTTTGTGCCGAGATATATCGGTGGAATGGGACCGGTAGAAGATTACAATAATTATGACTTATATATGTATATATATATTTTATATATATATATATAAGATCAAAAACGACAAAGGCTTATGGACTAAAACTAGAAGAAAAAATATAATATAAATAACGGATTATAAAAATATATTATTATTTTATATACACTTACATATATATGTACAATATAAAATATATGGTTCCTTAAAATTATTACAAAAATTAAATAACCGCATAAAGGGAACATGTTCGTCGAATGTATGAAATATGTTTACACACAAGTGTTATTTCCGATATAAAAGAAAAAATTAATTTTCTTATAACAAGTGTTTTTATAAAAATCAATATGGGGTGTGGTGATGGGAATTCTTATGTAATATATTAACATGACGTATTAACATGACGCCACCTATACTATTCGTTTTCCTGAGTAAATTGAAAATATTTTAATATTTTTGCAAAAATAATCGAATTCTTTATATTTATATAAATTAGTGTTTACGTGCTCTCGAAATAAGAAAGTGCGGAAAAGGAGTGATATTATCGTCCCGAAACACACCTTTGTAAAAACAACTATCTTAGAATAATAATCGCTGAATATAATTTTTAACGATCAGTAGAAAAATAACGTCCAACAAAATAAGCAGAATGAAAAGTCAAATGTCTGTCGGTAAGCTGACGAAAAAAAGAAAACCACGACATGTATCCCCAGTGTAGCTGTGATGTTTTACAATATTTAAAATGATTACAGCTAGACGGACTTCGAAACCGTAAATCTCGCGCGCGATGTTTCAAACTCTTTTAAAATGATTGCGTTTTTCTTCATCCTATTTTCGCTATCGTATCGATCAAGGCCCGGCCGATTGTAATGCGTTTTCGGTTTTGGGCACGAAAAAGTTTTCGATTTCCATTAGGGTTCGGTTCTCGGTCTCCGGCATGTATTTGTAGAGGTACAAGAATCCCAGGAAACTCGAGACGGTCAACATGAAAAACGTATTGCTCAAGCCCAACGCGTTTTGGACGCTCAGGTACACTTTGGTGGTGGCGAAAGTTAAGAGATAAAAAATCGCAGTGGTCAGGCTAGAAGCGAATCCTTTGGCCCTGCGGAAAGAGAAAAAAACCGATACCGTTTAGCGTTTTTAAATATGGATTTGGAATGGCGTGAAAACGATCGGGCTAACTTACTCGTTTGGATAGATCTCGCTGACCAACGTCCACGGCACGGTCAACACGCCCATGGCACCGGAAAACAATATGACCGAGTACAGCATCATCGGAACGTACGCTAAGGGTCTTATCCAGTCCCTGTTGATGCACACGATGTACACGCCGAACGTGAATAAGGACAGCGTGTTGACGCACAACGTCGTTAACGTTAACATCCTCTTGCCCAGTCTTCTCACCGTCAGAGTGAGCACAAAACTCCCGAACAGTTGCATCGCGCCGAAAAGTACCTTAAAATGTATAAAAAAATAATTTAAAAATTCGCAGTTTTCACAAATCTAATATTATTGTCGAATATTTCGTAGGAATTATTTACGGTAAATCGTTGTACTCACCAGACCTATGTTTTGGGTGTCGTTCACGCCGGATTCTTTCATCAAATCGACGATGTACGGACGACTAGGCGTGAGACACGAGATCAACGTGATCATGTAGTACACGGTGACCAATCGTAGGGGCCGGTAAACCGAAGGGTCCTTCAGCCATACGAACGATGACAAAATTCCGGTCGAGTTTTTTTTCGCGGATTTCGCCTGTTCGATGGACGCTTTATAATAGAATATCAACTCCTGGAACTCGGTGGACACGACGCTCGGCTCCACCCAGCCTCTCAACCAGCAGATCGCGTTCATGGCCTTGTCGTTTTTCCCCTTGGACAGCAACCAAATCGGACTTTCCGGTATCTAACGCGCATAGAAAACGGGGTGTTCGGATTAAAACGCGTTGCGAATAAACTACTCAGGGTGTGAAAAAAACAGGAACTCACGAATGCGACCAGCAGCAGACACAGTATGGGGCACAACGCGCTCAGTGACGCCACCGTTTTCCAGTGGCAAACGAAGCCCAGACCGTAAGTGGACAATATGCCGATCAGACAGGCCATGTTTACCACGCAAGACATGATGCCCCGGAGCCTGGGCTCGCAAACCTCTCCGATGTACGAGTACGCCGGGCCGTCGTTGAAGCCCAAGCCCAATCCCATCGTCATTGTAGACACGTAGAGCATGTTTACCGAGTTGGCGTACCACAATATCATCCAGCCGATGATGCTGGGCAAACACGCGAACACCACGCACGACTTTTTCCCGTAATGCTTCTGCGCGTAACCGGACAGACAACTTCCGATCGGCTGACACAGATACAGTATGCTTCCTGCGCGCGAAACATTTCGAAACGATTAGGTGATGGACGTTACGGGAATAAAGACATTATCATAATTATCATTATAATCAGTGGATTTACGTGGCCGAATACAATCAGTGGGGCGTACTTCACTGACGACGGACCGCAAACTCTGCAAATAGGACTTTAAATCGTAGATGTATGAGAGGACAACAACAATAAAAAGAAACCGAATATTTTCGAATTTAAGAGCGAAAGTGCGGTTGAAAAACAACAGCGATTTCCCGATAAAGTAAAATATATATATATATATATATATAAATTGTGATATCGACAAGCGAATATAAATTTATTATTTACTAATACAAAAAAATGAATGTTTTTTTTTTTTTACGCGATCTCAAATAAAAACAAATTCAAAAACAATTTCAGATGATCGTCTCGTGTTTATCGACGGAGAAGGAGACGAAATGTTTGCGAATTAAGTTTAAACACGTACGATATATAAACGATCGAAATAACAACGCGTCATTCTTACCGTACCAAGACGACTCGGATTCGGACAACGCGAATTCGGCTTGTGGTTTTTTGTATAGAGCTCCGATGACTATCGTAGACATTGCCAACTCCATTCCGACGTTCACCAGTAACAGACTCTGCACGATCGTGGCCAATAGCTTTAAAGAAAAAAACTCGTTTATAAAATATTAACGAATACGCCATACGCATTTTAATATTATATAACCAATTGTCCACGCGTAACGACGTACCTGAGCAATAGTAGCTCTTCTGCCGTACAATGTGCTTTTCGTGTCTACAACGTCGAATCCTGCGAGCATAAATTCTAGTTTTACAAATCTTATAAAAATATGTTTTTCTTCTCGTTTACAATGATGTTTATACATGTTGAAATATACGTGCGGGCACGCCTCAAAACATAGTAATAATAATTATTATTATTATGATATATTTACCGTTCGATATTGAAAAAAATAAAATATTAAAAACAAATAGTTTTGAATAAAAACTATAAATATTATAATAATCGAGGCGAAAAGAACTACTGATCGTTTTTTTTTTTTTTTTAGTGACGATTATTTTGTCTTTTGACCGAAACCTCGGTATAGTAGTTTTATATATATTTTTTTTTTCTTGGTATCCATAAATACTCTTCGACTCTATTTTATACGCAAATTATTTATTAATCTAAACGTTACGTATATGTACGGGAAAAAGCAATACCTGCAGGATTCGTCACACACCGTTTGTCGGTGACCGCTAGTGTCAACGAACATTTCCTCATCACGGTTGTGGCGGCGGGCTCCTTGTGAGTTTTGTCGTTGGCTTTATTATTGTCGTGGCTACTACAACTGCCGCGACTCGAGTCGAATTCAGAGTGCACATAATGTGTCATTTGGCTGAAATCAAATCGCTATATATTATTATATCATTGTGTCATATATGAATAATAATCGTTTTCGAACATATTATATACAATATAATATGTGCACATCGATAAATCGGCACGAATAGGAACAGTATTATTATTATTATTATTATTATTATTATTATTATTATTAATTATTATTATTATTATCATTACATATCATAATATATATATATATATTTTTTTTTAATCGCCTACGCACTTAATACACATTTTTATATAAACGTTTCCCCACCTCTCAATAACCACCGGCCCGATAATGTAACATCAACGAATAATCTAAAGCGATACGTACAATGCAAACCGTATAATATTATAATTAATTGACGTATATATATATATATATATATATATATATAGAGAGAGAGAGAGAGAGAGAGAGGCGTTTTAATTGGATTACGATAAATAGAAACAATTATTAATCGATATTGTATAATATTATAATCACGATTAAAACGAGTACGCGCATGACAATATTTTATAAAGAAATAAACGTATTTAAAAGAGAGAAAAAAAACGTCGGACGAACGACGAACATACAAAGTGATACATTATTAATATTAATATTATCATTATTATTATTATTATTATTATTATCATTATTATCATTATTATTATCATTATTATCATTATTATTATTATTATCATTATTATTATTATTATTATTATTATTATTATTATTATTATTATTATTATTATTATTATTATTATAGATTGAATAATAATAATTGATACAAATAATTATAATACTATAATTCATGGAAATGTTATATGTGTGTGTTATACGAATTCATAAACGTGTCTCTGTCTTCTTCGATGGTAGTCCGATTTTTTTAGATTATATTTCAATTAATATTTGTCGTCGTCGTCGTCGAGAAAACGAACGACGGAAATAAAAAAAAATCGCTTTTACGAGGTTTGAATATTATATTCGGAACGAAATGAATCACGAAAATTTTGAAATTTTTTACAAAATTTATTTTTACCTTCGCATTCGTTGTGAACATTACACGTATTATAACAGTGTAAGTTTTGAGCTTACGATTCGCCCGTAACTTCACCGACGATAATTTAAAAATATAACGGAAAAATAAACCAATATAAATATTGTTGTGAGTCTTAAGTAATAAAAATATGCGATTTATTTTATAGGCATTTTATCGTTATTAAAAACGTTCGCAATCATCTCTGCAAACTTTTTTCGTATTAACTTTTTTATTCTTAAATTATTATTTTACATTCTGAGCGGTGGGAGGAATGTATTGATTTTACAATTATGTGTTGTTGTTTTTTTTTTTACTCAAAATTTCTAGCAAATGAGAAGAGTGCTCCGCGATCTTTTTACAGTCATATAGTTTGTATCCAATATTATACATAGTTGATATACTCTTAAAAGAGGTAATTTTTCGATTTTCCGAAAAGCGCACAAAAAAAAAAGCAACAAAAAACTACCGTATAATGAATAATGAATACGCGATCCGAGTCGCGAAATCGATTATCGTTATTTTTTCGTAGTTTTGAATTTAAAACGGTTGTAAATACTCGTAAATGACATGTTAGGTGAAGAAAATTGTCAAAATTCGTCTATTTACAGCAATTATGTATTTTGAGGTATTTAATTCGTAAAAGATTCGGTTTTAGAGTTGAAAAATTCAATACGATGTCAGACGTACTGGCGGCGTCTTTGCATCGATTATATTCGAAAAAAATCACGAAAATCGTTTTACTCGCATTTTTTTTTTCTGTTCGACAATACGTCGAAAACAAGGAATTTTTCGACAAAACAATTATTGTTTTAATGGAAAATGACAATTGAAATTTTAAACATTATCGGCCACTTAAGTGTTCATCGTGAGAAATCGTATTTAATAAATGACGTGTACCGTGGGGTTGTTCGTAAATTATCTACTCTAACGATAAATAATAGTATTACACCGAAGCTCTGCTCAGAATCGTTTTCATTCGAACGCGATGATTAATATTCGCATCGTTTTTAAATTTATATATTATAATACATATATAACGAAATTCCGAAAATCCTTATCGAAGTATTTATTCATTAAGTAATTATTCATTATTTTTGTTTATAGAAATATTTATATTTTTTCGCCCGTGACAATTGAAATTCGGAAAAAGTCCGGCCCCCGTTCCTGGAAGCAGAGTACACATATATGAGTACACAAACAGGACGTATAAAAATACGATCACCGCTGCTCAGTAAACCATATTTTGCCGGTCTCTCTCTCTCTCTCTCGTCGTCCTTCGTTATCGCGTACGCCCGCAACAAATTATGGCTACGACGGGACTCCGTCTCACTTAAATTAAACGAAAATCCCTCCTCAACGGCGGCGGTCCCTATTAATTATACCGGTTACCGCGCCGCACTTTCGCCACTTCCGTTTTAATTTATGGCCTCTCCTCGCGCTACCGGTATAAAAACATTCTTTCCACCGGCGTCTCCTTCGCACGGTGTGATGTACGTACGAGAACGGCGGCAAAAAGGGCCAACGCGAACGAAACGAGGGCGTAGGAATTTCGCGGTTTTTATAACCCGCGAATAACGAGTCGTGTATGAAATATATTATCATCGTCGGCCATACCGTATTATTGGTGTCTTCTCCCCCTCGTCCCACGACCCGGTACGCCGTCTGTATAATTTAGGAGAATATGCTCCGAGACTTTTTTTTTTTTAAAAAAAATAAAGGAGTTGTCGAGTCCGAGATATTTCTCATCAGTATAACGTTATACGTTTAACCGCGCACAGAAAATGTTTAACGTCCACGAAGTATATGTATATCGAGTTCGCGTATAAATCCAAACGAATAATTCCAGACACTTTTTCCAACACTCGGTAATGCGAAACAATTATTGAACGGCTGTTCTAAATCGGACGAAAATTCACGAACCGATTTTCACCGTTCGCTTCAGTACACTACGTTTTAAACGCATCATCACGAGTAATATCACATTGTCGGTCGAAATTAAACGCGCCGACGGATTTTAATATAGTTCGGAATTGTTTAATAAAAATGTGTTCTTCACTTACTTCTCTCTTATACAGCTTTCGTGCAAAGAATAAAGTCAGCAAATAACCGTCCCTAAGCCCACAGAACTTCGTATTCACATCGATGACGTCTTTTTTCTTTCAATGTAATTCTGCCTCCAGTTCCTTCTACGACTAATAATTAATACTCATTCAACACGCCCACAATCGCATTACAATATATTCTCTCTCGTTTCTAATGATTCTCAACTTTCGCAAAGTACCACCTCTCGTTACATATATACATTAAATGAATATATATATTCATTTAAAATCCTATCTTACCTAGTACTCTAATCTTACACGTATCCATTTCAATTCAAGTCTCAATTCCGTTACATTTCGTCTGTTTTCATCAATTGTCCACGCTATACTCGTTACATCCATTTCAATTGTCCTATTGCATAACTTGATTTAAATATTCCAAAATCCCGGTTTATGACTTTATCCTCAATACTAATATACTAGTTCGTTCCGCTCTCTTTACCAAATCTTAACTCAAAACGTTCTCGATTTATTGTTTGTGAAAAAAAAAATTACTTACGTTATTTTGTGCGCGATAATTGTATCCACGACGGTTGTTTTGCGTTCAATTTTAAATACGAGATTATTGTTATTATTATTAAAAACGTATGGCCGGAAATATAGGAAGACGAGTGTCAATATTAAATTTTAATAATTCCTGCAATCATAACGGACAGTTATTTCAGTGTATTGCACGCAGCCCACAACTCGTATTCTTTATTACGATAGAACCGATAAACGTTATACGCGTATTTCGATTATAATAGAAAAAAAAACCAAATCGATTTTAATTACCTCAAAACAAAAATAATAAACAGTTTCGGTCATCGAATCCTATGAATATTACGGAGTATTACAATGGCGTATACGGAGCTCGTTTCGTTTTTTCGAAGTGTCCACTGACGACTACTACGATATATAGCCTTTTAACGAATCGAACACGCATTATTAAAATGAATGAATTCGTTGTATTATCATCCGATGCACAATTATCTCCCAAATTGTGATAAATAATAACAGTAACGAGTAGCGCGTACGATTTTATTAATATTAAAAGAAAAAAACGTGTCTCTCTCGCGTTAAAAATAATTCGATTTTGATTATTATTATTGTACGGCGCGGTGACGAATATAATAATATAAATCGCGTACTGCGCGAGTCTTGGCATAATAGATTTTGATTTTTCTTATATTATATATATATATTTTACGATTTACGATAAAGTCAATTTCACGCATTACTACGAGGTATTAATTTCCCCCTCCCCCCTGTAATTAAACGCTGTCTAATTAATTAAAAAAAAAAATCTACGTTGTAATAATACGCGAGTATTTACACGATATCTATTATATATATATATATACACGTATAAATCAAAGAGCATAACAACATGTCTACTCGGAGATAAAATTCTTAATTTGTTCATTTCCACATAGAGTGTAATATAATAATTACGTAAAGTTATCATTTTTTTCATTTTTAATCGTACGTTAAATATTATTCGTGTACGAAACGAGTAAAAATATATTACAATTATTTTCATAAAATATAAATTTTCGCAAAACATTAAACTTTACTGCTCTCTTGCACACTGATATAATTATTATTATTATTATAATAATAATAATAATAATAATAATAATAATAATAATAATAATAATAATAATAATAATAATAATAATAATAATAATAATAATAATAATAATAATAATAATAATAATAATAATAATAATAATAATAATAATAATTATAATAATAATAATAATAATAATAAATTCTCGTCGTAAAATTTAATAAGTTGGCGGAGAGCTTCGCTTTCGAGGGCGCCCGTGATAGGAATGAGGGACATTGCCCCCTCCCCCCCCCCGATGTTTTATTCAATCTTAATTTTTTTATAATTTGTAAAAAAAAAAAAATTTATTAATTAAACTCGAAATAATTCGATACCATTTTTTTTTTCGTCAGAAATAAACCCGTTTTGTAATTTATAATTTCGTCGTTAATGAACACGAACAGATTTGTTTAGGATTTGTACGCATTATATAATTGTACGCATTATAATCGGTAATATTTTACGGGCCGTTGTACACAGCTGCTGACAATAACGTATATAAAATGGTAATAAATTGTGTGAACGTAATACGAAATCACACGGGGAATGGAATTCGAGTGTCGAATTCCATCGAGAGCGCGGTAAGATAACCATACGCGTTGGTACATTATCATGCGCGTACATACGGATGGTACGGGCGGATAAGTGCGCCGGAGGAAAAAAAAAAGAGAAATAGAAGAGATAAAGAGGAAACGGACACCTGTTGTCGGAGGATTTGTTTCCAAATCCCGCGGTGAATGACGTTGGGAAAAAAGAAAGACAAAAAAAAAAAAATTACTTCGGGACAACAGAGAAAATCCGAACCGTTTTGTCTCCTCGTACAACACGACGACGCGTCGGTCATCGTCGTTCGGCCGAAATAATACGTTCGTAAAAACGCGTCACTCATGCGCGTTACTCAAGATTTAATACAATATTCCGTATTATTATACATCGGCCATATGCCGTATGGCGTGCCATACAATATAATCTGTCGGACGACATAAGGGACGCCGTACTGTAAATGTAAATAAATCCGCGGCAAATAATACCGATGACGGAGGACAAAAAAAAAACGATCGTTGACACCGCGTTTATATAATCAGTGCTCGAATGGGAAAAAAATTATCACGTCGAGGAGATAATAATAATAAAAAAATCCCGAATGACTGAATAATGTTTTGTAAAAAAAAAAAAAAAAAAAACACGCGGAAGGCTTTGGTCCACGACTGCAGAGCCGTATAATTTTCATAACGCGATCAAAAAAATAATACTTTCTTCTTTTTTTTTGTCTGGTCGAATGTCCATCATACGAACACGATCATCGCTATAATCTCTTGTTCTGAAGGCTCGGTCCCATAACAAATGAGACTCTTAAAAACAGCGCCCGACGTAAAACTATATTGAACGGAAATTTTAACTAAAATGTATTACCAGAGAAAACCAGGAACGTTTATAGCGTATGGACCAGGTTTTCGTATCGAAAAAAAATATATTAAAAGGTACACTACGTCCTACGCGTCTCTTCGAAAATCCCAGCACCTGGATGTATAATAAATACTGCGAGCAATCATTGCGAATCTTTCGTATTAATCTAGCGCCGTATTTCGATTGCGTAAAAGTATTCGTTTGAAGGACGATATAATTAATTAAATGTTAATTACAGTTATTAAAAACAATACGTTTAA
Organism: Chaetogeoica ovagalla; assembly: GCA_032441825.1. Classification (NCBI taxonomy): domain Eukaryota; kingdom Metazoa; phylum Arthropoda; class Insecta; order Hemiptera; family Aphididae; genus Chaetogeoica; species Chaetogeoica ovagalla. The sequence goes on from CM063735.1 coordinate 5,264,920, forward strand.
ATTTTCGTCATCCGCGAGACGTTCTACTCATCCGTATAAATAGGATTTTGACGAAAAATGTTTTCGGAAACACTAGAAAGCCATAGCCACGAAATCGCGACAATGATTAATTCGGCGGGACGTTTTCCGAGAGGTTTATGAGTCAATGTGGAAACGAACATTGCCATATTGTAAACGGCGGATTGTTTTACGAGTTCAATTACGTTGTCAAGCCCGTAAAGCTGAGTGTTTTTTAAATACACCTCCAAGTAATATTATACGCTACGAATAATATTAATAATTTCTATACGAAATCGGATTACGCGCAATCGTGTCCGTTGACCCCCTTTTTTTTCCACATTCAGTTCGTATCACGTCGAGGGCTTTTTTTTGTGACACACACACACCATACTATTATTTTAAACTCTGCGCCGCTTGCACGTAATAATATATAAATGGCGGCGACTTGTGCTACAGACTCTTGATCGTGTCATATACAGTGTGTAACATAACGTCACGGTAAATTTTGCGTGTAATAACAAAACGATTTCTCCTTTCCCCCCGGACAGTTATTATATATATATATATATATATATATATATATATATATATATATATATATATATATAAATTGAGGCATAAATTTCAAAAATGCGTTCGATATCAGCAAGAAAATAAAAACTAACCGAATTATAGAACAGACGTTGTCAAAAGAAACCGAATGGAATTCTTTGCTATCTGACCTATTGTTATCTACTCGTTGCAATTTCCACGTTTACGACTGATTTTCAAAAATTTAATTTAAACGGATACTTTGAAGTTACGCTTATTACATTTTTTTTCTTTTTAGTCAAAAAGTGCCGCCCTTGGTTGCGATAATCAATTGTTTTTTTTTTCGTCGTTATTGATCATAACGGTGGGCGAGAAACTCGTCCTGTTTCCGTCAAATTTTTACTGAATTCGAACTCATTTATTTACTTCTATTCGACGTCTAAATACACAGGGTTAGGACTTATGAGACACACTATATTATTATCTATAGCAATATTATATAAATAATATTTTCTTGGAACACGTCCGTGTGGATGTGTGTTCGTGTCGTCGAATGAGGAAGGACGCTTATACGTATATAACGATGCTGTGGGATTAGCTCAATCCGGTCAACTCACGGATAGCACGCGGACGGACGTGTATCACACAGTTAGAACGACCCGTGCCCAGTTCGTTGTCCTTACATGATCTTCGTTATTGCTGTGGCCAAAATATCCTCGCACGCTTTACTCACTGATTATTATTATTATTATTATTATTATTATTATTATTGTTATTATAATTTTACATAATTCACCGCCTGGTGCGATCACGTTCGTTATTATAAATAATATTATATGACATACACAGCGGTACATCGACAAAAATAACAAAAACAACGATAACAACAGTAATTATAATAATAATAATAATAATAATAATAATAATAATAATAATAATAATAATAATAATAATAATAATAATAATAATAATAATAATATAATACAATGCGACGTCGAGGACACGAGTCCGCGATAAACACTGCATAGACCGGGTCGTGCGAAATGTCTATTCTGTTATAACGACTGCAGTGAAACGTCTGGACAATATTACGTTCTACCGAGGAGGTTTGCGCGCAAGAAGATGACACTCAAAAAAGTCAATTGATATAATATTTATTACGTTACGAACGTCTCGTCTCTATAGAAGAGCTGATTGCTTTGTGTCGGTTGTAGAATTCCAGAAGATTTTCTTACGATTTATATTTCGATATTGAGCGTATACGATCGAACGGGTTTTTATCAAACGCGGTGCGGGTGTATCGGTAGAAAGAAAATCCGATCGTTTAATTTTTTTTCAAATTCGATTTCGTTCGGATCGTAAATAACGATAATGCCGACTACAGTAGTATACGCAGTATACATATACACCGCGCCGACGTATTCATTATGATATAGAAATCACTATTATATCAAAAATTATAACCTGAAGTTATCGAAAACCCGTTTAAACGGAACGTTTGATTATTTTCAAATACTCGATCTACGCGCGTTTCAATAAGAAATTTCCTATACGAATCGTACAAATTATTGTATTAATGTATTGACAGTTCGTCAATTTCTGTTAATAGGGTTTGATTAATATTATTCAACGAATCGCTTTTTTTTTTTATCGCGACCGATTATAACACCACAATGATTAGAAATAGCAATAAGAACTTTTGAACGAACATTTTTTTTTATATACTCGTATATAATTGTTTTATCACGTTGCCGAGTAAAAAATGTGCAGATATGTTTTTATTCTATAAATTGTAAACATAAAAAAAAAAAAAAAAAATAGAAGAAATTATCGAGTATAACGAATAAACATTTTAAATTTGTTTGTTAATGTGTTTATATTAATAACTAATAGTATTCGAATGTTTTTCGAGTGTTTGGTTAAATATATTTACAGAGAAGATACTATTATAATATTATCATTATTAAAGCAACTATATAAGCAATTTTTATTTCAACATAAGTATACTATTATCAACACAAAATTAATTAAAACGAGCTTATAATATATCGAAAATTATTATTTTCTCCGTGTAACGTTATTGAAATTTCAATCCGTTGTCTACAATAATCGCTTATCGCTATTTTATTTTTTTTTTATAAGTTTTATTTAATCACCTTTTCACGACTTTCGTTAATTTTTAAAGAATTCGTTCGGTTTTTGTTTTTTGTTTTTTTTTTTATAAATATTTCAATTACGAATTAATCGCCCATATAATGACAGTAGTGTGTAGCGTTTTTCGGCTTTTCACAGAGAGGGATATACCATTAATATTTGTTGCACATCAACGGAGCAAATACCTATGGAGGTTCGCATTAAAAGAAATCATCTAGTTATTCGTAGTCCGTTATCCGTGGAAATTATCTCGCGAAATGAGGTGACGTGTCAAAAATATCGATCGTCTTCTTTTTTTTTCGAATAACTTAAATTTAGTTTTTTTTCCCCCGAGACTTATCTAATAGGATTGGATACAAATGTTCCAATTACATTTCGAGATCGAATGGACGTACAATCTCTGAAATAACACTTAAAATTAAACGACACAGCGTATACCGACGATTTGTTTAGCAGTGACGTGGTTTGCAGCTTATCGCGGGTAAAAATTTTTCTTTTAAACGAGCGAATGTTAAATACTTTTCTCGTTTTTTTTTTTCTTGTTCTCTTAATACGTTGGACACTCTACGGATATAATAAACACGGCGATAGCGTATATTTTTCAAGTAAACCCTCAGTTCTCGCGCGGTCAGACGGCGATTTAAATCGGTGAGAATTTCGTTCGTTTTTGGACGCGGCCGATCGCGCTTACTTTGAGAAATATAAAAGTTTAGTTTGAGATAGTTTCGGGGATGGGGAGACAAAATGCGGACACAAAAGAAAGTCGCACGCACTAGAAAAAAAAAACACAAAAAAGTTTTTCAACACCTCAAAGACGGGCTGCAAATGTGGGTCATGTTACCGAGGATAGAGGAAAAAGTTATAATTCCGAGGCACATGAAATTCTCACGATCACTGTGAATGTTTTATTTCATTCGCGCGTTGTATTTTATCTAAGAAAAAAAAAACTCTAACACTATACAATCAAAACATATCGTAACGCGCGAAAAATTAAAAAAAAACAAAATTTTGAAAATTGAAAACGTGTGTGTAGTCAAAAAAATGTTCGTTATTAATACAATATACGGTTGAGTTTAGATTATTTCGCATTATTATTATTATTTTATATTCCTGCAACCGCGGATCGTTTTACGAATGCGTTGACATGATGTATTCTTCGTTATATAAACGTAAGATCGTTACAATAAAACGGAGTGTGGCCGGAGCTATAACGAATACAACAGCGAATAGTGGTTTTTCAACGTTTTAACCTGAAATTACGTCGTTGTAAATGTTTTTCGAATAATTCTCCGACACTCGTTGTCTGCCTCCTACATACACAAAACGCGCTGCGCAATACTACGCGATTACATACAGTTTTATTCGGGGTATGGGTATTTCGGATGTCTGGTGGGGGGTTTTTTTTTATGCTCGTATCGTTTTCGAAAATACAATTTTAATTGCCAGTTTCTTTCTCACAACGCCGTTTATTTACAGCGATTTATTTTCGAAAAATAAACTCATCGTCGCGATTCCGGTAACGAATATTCGTTTGAAAACGTTAGGAAAAAAACGAAGAAAACATAATCGTTTAGGGCGTATCGTAACGAAAGAATACGGAATTCCTAAGTTCCCCCCCCCCCAAAAATAGATTTAAAGATTTTATTCGCACGTATTACTAAAAAAATATTTGATTTTTTTTTTTTTTTATGCGTTTTTCACCGCGTATAGGACACGAATATCATTTACATAATATCGTATTACGTACACTTCGGGAGAAAAGAGAAAAGTAACTCTGTACGTACCCGTTTCACGTGTAAATATCGTGGCGAAGATGTCGTTCTGTCGTGTCTTTTTACGGACTAACGGCCGGCTTTTAACGTCAGAAACGCGTTGCAGGAGACGACGCTCGGCCGCCACACACACACACACACCACGTCAAAACGAATTGTGTATCAGTAATACGATTTTGTGCGTATTTTTATAATTTTTTTTTTCTTGTAAAATGTCATTATCTGTAACGGTCGAATATATATAAATACTCGAAATCGATTATCGTCACGTTTTCACGCGTAATTAATTGGTTAAATTTAATGTAACAACGCCGTACGAGTTATGTCGAATCGAATAATATCACACGACACTTATCTCTGACATAACTCCGACACTAAATATACACACATTCGTGAGGAAAACTCACGATAACAGCAACAGCGCGTTGACGTAATGTAATATATTATAATACGGCGTTCGTACGAGTATATTATAGTGTATTAAATTATTAATTTTTTTTTTTTTTCATTAATATCGTTTTTTTTTTCTGTACAAACCGGTGTGTAAAATATCAATTTTTCCCATATCGGCCGTTTACTAAATCACGGTCAACAGAGATCAGATTAAAAATTATTGGAATTTTTTTCTAAATAAATTCGCTGGCATTCGTACGAATCGTAGTAATCCGGAATTTCAATACTACTCGGAATATCGTTTAACTACCAAGACGACCGCCGAATGTACTATTTCTCCCCCCCTCCGGACTGCCGATTATATTATATCGTTTCGTTCTATAGCTGCTTATCTTCTACGCGTCTTATAAAAAATAAAAAAAAAAAAATCGGTTGATTGATGCGCGACGGCCGTAACGTTATAATAGGAACTCTGTTTAATCGATTTTCGCGCGCGATAATAATAAAATATTCCTCGAAAATCCAGTCGGCGAGATTATTTTATCCGTGGCATAAGTGTTTGCGTACACTTCGACCGAATACTACTTACACTACGGCGCACGGATGTTGACGAATTTCGCATTCTTTTTTTTTTCTTTTAATATCATACGAATTTATAAATATGACTTATTTTATTGTTATTATATTATTTTTTTTTTTTTTTTTTTTAAGGCATTTTCCGACGTTTTATTTTTCGTAATTTTTACGTCTTTTGTCTTTTAAATAATATTTTTCAATAATCGACAGAAAAATTACGAGTTCATCATGATTATTATTTTACACGTATTCTTTCATATAGCAACATTGTAAAATATTAATTGTATTTGATGAAGTAATAATTTTTTTAAAAAAAAAAGTAAATAGTTTACGTAATTTTAAAGGGTTTTTTGAAATTAAATTTTTTAAAGGAATATTTTTTTCGTAGATTTTTAATAAATGTATTTTTTTTTTTTTTTTTGGAAATTTTATAGATTTTTTTTTAGAGCATAAACATCGGAGCCTTACTCATTATAGTATTTAAAAAAAAAAAAGCGAGAAAATAAATTTATTTCTTCCATATTAACCGCTGCGCATTATTATTATACGAGCAATTTTCGTCGTATTTTTTTTACCTCTTTGGATTCTACGTCGTTTTACTGTTCACGATAAACGTGACATTTTAAATACGTTTTATATAATGCACGACTGGATTATTCTCTAGAATTCGATATTTCAAAGTCCGATCGAAATATATTGTGTTCGTCTCCGTTGCGAAATCGGACTGTTCTCGGAGACATTTTCCTACGGAGCGTCGGCCGACGAGACGTCCTTCACGCGATTCATCTTGTCAGAAATAAGTACTTATTATACGGTCCCTTTCGGGACTTTTACGCGTCTGCCACTATATATATATATATTTTTTTTTTTTTGTTAAACAATTACGTCCGTTTACGGTGAAACCGCGCGACGTTTAAAGACGGACTCCAGACGACCATCGTCCAGCTTCCCACACCCTACGGAAACCGTGGACGAGCGCGAAAGGATGCTGTGGCAGACGATGGCTTACTCATTCTCGCGTATTGTATTGCCGCGTACGAATTCGATGCGACTTCGGTTTACACACACACACACATTGAAAAAGAGGCCGTGGTAAACAAATTGTTCGTTTTCCGGGCCGGACATTGCGGGACGTGCTAAAGCCGGCCGAGTACGCATAATATAATACGAATTATTATATGGAAACTGCGAATCGTACCGTTATAATATATAATATAAACGCGCGTTATATATTATACTATTATATAGTTGGCATCGTTGTGTGTGTGTGTGTGTTTTGCAAACAAGGCCGTCGTCGCCGCCACCGTTATTGCTGCTGCAGCTTCCGAACAAACACAATAAATGTTTAATCGAGTCCATGTTTACATTCGCGTGTTCGTACTAGGAGATTGTCGAGCGTTGCAAGAGTTCCGTTCGTAATCGTCTTTACCGTGTACTGCGTGTGCGTGCGTGTACATACAAACGAGAACCGACGGATGCTGTATGTGTGTATACGATCTAACCTATACGCGCGGCCCTACCACCACCATCACCCGAGAAGAGCGTGTCGGTATTTACTACTACGGTAGGTAAAGTAAAGTTCGTTAAATATTGACAAGCCGTTGGCAACACAACCGGGACCGGAGTTGTTATTAATGGAGATTCGTCGTCGTCCTCTTAACCTATACACGTGTATAATGTGTGTGTGTGTGTGTGTGTTTGTGATTACACATTGTACGGCAGTACTCGTCAAAGGTATCCGGGAACCGAGACGACGACAGACGTTGATTTTGATTCATCGTCAGAGCACTTCAAAACGTCATCGACGAGACGACACACGTCCGCGTACGTATTCGCTCTCGTGGCACGAAATCGTAGTGCGCGTTTTTTTTTTTTTTTTACGTTCCCGAAAACACAAATCCAGCGGTACTTACGATTTTGTAGTACGCGGATTTTTTTTTTTTTTAAACCACCGGAATCTTTACCAATTTTCTTTTGAATAACCTATTTTTTTTTTTTTTTTTTTTTTAGAAAACATCTTCACGTCATTACAACCATTGATTTTATAATAATATTCGGATGTAAAACATTCAATACTAAATAATAACGATACTATTTTTTTTCTCCGGGATTTGTCTCGACTCCGCCGCGGCCTCCACCCGATCAATCGCCGCACCGTTGTTTTACAAGGTTTCCCTGCGATATGATAACGTATGAAACTCGTTGAGCGCACACCAGCAGCAGCAGCAGCAGCAGCAACAGCTCGTACGCGTGTACCATCGGCCAAGAGGATATTTACCGGTTTTGTCATTGTCGTAATTTAATAAAATTAATTTACCCGGTCTCGACAACGTTTCGAAAACGGTTGTATTGAAATAACCGACGCGATTAAACGTGGCCGCCAAAATGAAAATAAATAAATGAAGAACGACGACGACGATGCCGCCGGCAGAGCGTCGTTGTTATCCACGACGTTCGAATAAAAGCGGGAGGGAGATTGAGATTCCTTTTTTTTTTTTTTTTTTGGGGAATCCAAATTATTTGGATTTGGAAAACCGAATTATTTTTGGCCATAATATATTTTTTTCCCTAGTTTTAACCGATAACACTGGGGAGGGGGGGGGAGAGTTATGTTGTAAACAATGCGTCTCCAAGTAAATATTATATTTCGTTTTCATAATAACAAAATAATGCGGCGACAAAATTTATAAAATTAATATGAAATATAATAAGTATATTATTTTGTCGTTTATATTATTAATTATATTCAAATTGTTTGTTCGATTGTATAACAAAAAAATGTACGTAAATTATGTAAAATTTAAAAAAAAAAAAATAAATGTTCGTACTATGGAAATTATATTCGTCTTCACAGTAAAAAAATTCTGAGGCTCCGCAAATAACCTCTCTGAATTTATAAGTGTGCAGGGAAAGTACTGCAAACGTATTACACACTATACGTTCACACTCGACGATAGGTTGTTATTTAAGTAATACGTATATTGTTTGTACACCTATGGCAACGACATCTATCGGCCACCCGTGTAAATATAAATTTAATCGCCAAATATCCCTATATACAACGATCTATCTGTATATTGCAAAATCAATGTCATAAACAATATTTTAATTAAATTTTTTAGCGTTATAAATAATATTACAGAATTAAATTGCATTTAATACGAAAAATGGTGTATACATATAACTATATAGACACCCGTTAATGAACATCCGAACTCTATTTTCCGTATGCGGTTAGGCGAAACTTGTTTTCCGACGTAAACGCTAGAGCGATGATGAGCGGCTTTTTCGCATAAATCAGTTCCGTGAAACTTTCACTTGCTTCACTCGGACGTTTCTGAACAATCGCATCGTGTATAAGCGTACGATCAGAACCGAATTCCCATTTAAATCGTATTTTTAAACTACTGTTTTGTAGACATATTCCTATAAGACTCGTTGATGCCGTCCATTTTATACGACAATTATCTAAAACAAGAGAATATGGCAAATTTCGATAACTCGAGCAAAATATACATTCAAATTTATACCGAATAATTCGCAATTATTATTGCACACGCGTATGTCGTGTACAGATATACACACAAATCGTTTGATCCAGGGATAGAACGAAATGGACTTTCGTTTTTGACAACTATCATCCACGCCATCCAGAACTGGAGGTCTTATTCGCCTAGGAAAGTATATAATAATAGATCCGTTTAAATAGGCCACGTCAAAATTAAAGAAATGGTTTTCAATGGTGGATTAGAAGGAGGGGATGGGGTAACTCGATGTGACTGCGAAGATCCAAAATCTTTTTTGATTTTCCTCGCGTTTTCGAGGTCGTCTCTCGGGTTTTTAATAAAATAAATTATCGAAAAAGAAAAAAAAACTACCTCACTGCAGAGTATACGTCAACGGCAATGTCAAGGAGGTTTTTATTCTCATTTCGTCACGCCTCTTTATGTGTGTGTGTGTGTGTGTGCTCAGCAGTGTCCGCCGCCGCTTCTTTCTTACTCGTTTGTTAAATGAAAAACGACAAAAAAAAAAGAATAAATAAAAAGAATAGTTTGAATTGCCACGAAGCCGTTTCAAAACGCTTCTCTTCCCCCCCGTCATTCGTCTCCGGCTGAAAGAAGCTCGTTAAAAAAGTTTTTTTTTCCTCTTTTTTTTTCTTCTTTAAATTGAACGAGGAAGTGCTGCAGAGATTCCCGTCTGTCATTGTCATTGCCTCGCCCGAAACGTCAACGCCACAGAAGACACCAATTTCACCGATTTAATGATTCATTCATTCGCAGCATCACATTCGTCGTCGTCGGTCGCGGCACATTATCCTCTCAGCCTTTCCCCTATCTACAGCTTACGGAATATGTCGAGTCGTCGTAGTAGAACGAGCCCTGTACGAGGTTAAGAACTCTATACGGGCCCAGGTTGATGTACCGATTGTGGATGCCAAATAAGTGGAAAAAAAAATAGATTAAACTTTCGTTCGAACATTGCGACGTCATTATGACGTACACGCATAGATTGCCGTTAAGTTGAAAATTCAATCTCGTATAAGTAAAAACGCTAAAACTTTATGGGAAAAACAAACGAATAGCGGTATAGTAGTTTCTCTTGATGTACAAATAAATATGAATTTGATTTTCATGAGAAAACGCGTTTTTTTTTACCGTTTATTATTTTTATAATAATAATAATAATAATAAAGAGTACAAATATACAAAGTGAAAGATTTCAAATTGACAACGCAGAACGTACTTAGAACCATGCGGTTTTCACACGCAATCAAGTCGAAAAAAGAAGAACACACCGCAGCAGCACTGGTAAAGTTATAGGCGAGGTTAGGTTTTTGAATTGTAGAGAAGGAGAAAAATCGGCGTCACCGCGAATACGGACGAATGATTTAATTGCGTGACGTTCGACGCGGGGAGGCAGAAAAAAAATCGAGACGACAAAAATCTCGAGGGAGTAAATGAAAAAAAAAAAAAAGAAAAGAAAAAGGAACAGAACACTCCTCGGAAATGAAACAAAAGTCTCGCGTTCGTTGTTGTTGACGTTGTTTTACCGTTTTTTTTTTTTTTATTCCTTTTTATATAATCTCGCGGAATAAAACGCGTAAACGCGAGGAGACGAGCGATCGGCGGATGATAAAAAAAAAGCGTTCCGAAGAGGAGGCGTTAGTTGTTTAAAAAGAAAAAAACTTTTCTCGCATACATTTATAACGCGCCGCAATATAAACACCGAAAAGGCGAATAATAATAATAATAATAATAATAATAATAATAACAATCGCGTTTTAATTGATATTAATAATATAAATTAATTAATTAATAATATTATTATTTTATTCGCTGTCGTTTTGTCACGTCCGCAATGACTTCGCCGCAACCACGTCCGCGCGCACAAATTATAATAAATAATAAATAATCGACTACGTCAATATCACGACGTATTTTATTGAAAATTAACACTTTTTTTCTTTTATAATTATGTCACGATCGTTGGATTTATTTTACAATAATTTTACGTTGTTATTATTATTATTATTATTATTATTATTGTACTGTTAATATATATATTACGGTGAAATAGAAGCGCGCGGCGTTTGCGGACGAATAAAATTTAAAAGGCGTATTGTAACTTTCCCGCGAAAATTATGATACACATATTATTGCAGTGATTTCTATTCAGTTGACTTGTTTCGCGGTGTTCTTTCGGAGGGGGTTTTTTTTGACATTTACATCTCGATTTTTTAATTCGAGGAAAATAACTCGGATAAATCGATGTCGAGTAAAATTCCGTATTATGCGCGAGGTTTATAACTTTTTTAAGATTAAAAAAAATATACGTACTCGTTAATATTTATAATTTATTTCGTGTACAAGTATCGTGTCTTAAGTAGCACACAGTCTTCGGATTCCTTTCTCGCTTGAAGCAATTATTTCGATGAAAATCATAGGAGTCGTTTTAAGCCGTGACATTGCACGGGTAATTGTCCTTTGACGAAAAAATATTCTTTAAGTACGAGCTAATAATAATAATAATAATAGCTGCATCGATCGATTTTTATTAAATTAGTCGGCGAGCGTCAACGAATACGATTTTTTTTTATTTTGTTAAATATTTTTTCCTCGATACTTTATTCGTGAAGCGTTTATTTATAATATTAGGTCTGCGGCGATTGAAAATTTACAAAAACGATCCAAGACTTGAGTTTTGAGTGTCATCCGATATATCGCGACTATTACGTGTTTTACCGGCCATTGTAATTTCCATTTATATTCTATTTCTAATATTTTTTTCGAATCATGTATATTTATATGCTTTTTTTTTTTATGATTTCGACCATGGAAATCGCGTCATGATGCTACCACAGAGAAACAAGAATTCGTCAAACACATCCGACCATCTTTTTTCCACGGGGGCCGTTCTCGGATTCTTTTCGCCAATGCGAGTTTCCAGGGCATGATCGGATTTAACCGCAACGTTTTCGTCGTCGCTCCAACGAAATCTAACCAAACCCAATCGATATAATATAAAACTTTCTTTTTTTTTTTAGACCGAGTAAAACAATACGTTTCGACGAAATTCTAATACATTCTTCCCCACCCTTCCGCGAGTTTTGAAAGACACGCCAAATGTATAAGATTTCGTCTCGGCAAAACAATAATAAGAAACTGATTTTCGTACAAATATCTTTTGTTTAACACACGAATTAAATCGTTACGTAAAAGTTCACTGCGCACAAACGTATATAATAATAATACGATATTGTGTCCTCGTGTTATTATGTAAGGGATATTTACCGTTTGTTTAATGCGCAAAAATATTATACGTTTGTTATCTGCACACTTACACCGAGCTCGGCCGTCAAAAGACGCGACTCCTCTCGACGCACTGTAGTGTGTGTGTGTGTGTGTGTGTACACACCCAACAGTTGTTTAATGAACGGCGTAAAGCGTGCGCGGGTGACGCGACGACGCGATTGTATTCAAACGTTTCTCGTAGTCGGCAAACGCCGTCGGATTCAGTGTTGTATAAACGAGATTTATATATAAATAATACGTTTATAAAATGTTTTAATAACGCGTAATATTCTGATAAGAATTGCAAAAATCGTTTTATATTGTACGCTGCGTATATACTATACGTACACTGCACGCCAACGGCGGGTCTCGAAATTATTTAAATCGCCGTTCCCACGCCCCGGACTCTGCGAATAGCCGAAGAGGAAACTGCGCGTCGTTATCGCGTCGTCGTTTTTTCACTTCTTCCTCTTTTCCACAACAATATTATACGCGTTTTACACGGGGAAAATAATTATTTATTATTATTATTATTATTATTATTATTATTATTATTGGAAATCGCTTGATTTTTTTTTCGTCTCGAACGCGTAAGAGAAGTAAAGGTAAGAAAAAGAAAAAGGCGTAGAAAAAAATAAAATATATATATATATGTGTATATAGGTATACGAGTATATAGTGACATCTACGAGACCGAATCCGTTCGATCATATCCAGGGGCGTGTTTAGAATTGTGTAATTCGTTGGTCCCGAACAAAATTTAAAATGGAAATCATATCTTGTAATCATATCATTATAAAAAAAAAAAAAAATTACGAAGTTAACGATAAAATAAAAGCGTTTCGACTAATCAAATAATAATAATAATAATATTTAAATTTCAAAATTATTCCATCTATCCCTATTGTGGTGCTCGCAGATTTTAATTTCTAATAACAAATATATACCGGAATTAAAAATATTAATAAACATCGATTATCCGTTTATAAATTACAATTTATACGGATTCGCTGCAAACGACGCGGCAATTGAAAAAGAAAAACGATTGCGTTTTCACAAACGCGACTGTAACCAACGCGCACCCTTCTGAGGATTTTTCTACGATTTTCATCACGAATAATTGTTTCGCGCGGGAAACGCGCTGAAGACTCGGAAAAATCCGGTGTATAGAATACGCTGCGGATTTCCGAGCAGTTCTCGAATTGATGGGCGGGGGTGAAATTAGCGTATTTCTTTTGTTTTTCACTAGAACTGCACGGGGTACTCGGGAGACTTTTACTAATGTAAAAGTGGTGATCAGACGACGGGAAGCTGTGTTTTTTATTAGCTCCTTTTTTTTTTTTAAGTGTCCCTGCAATTCGATCGGTTGTTTCGGTAAATAATCGTAAACGGTTTAACAATTTTCCGGAACATTTTCGCGATACGCCCAGCAGCCAATATAAAACGTGCTCTCGCGCGTTCTCGTATACGGTTTCGTTTTGCTCGCGACGGCGGTCTTATGGATTCCGGAATATCATCGCTCTCTTCTCCGGAAACACTATATCGCCACCAACGAGAGCGGGGAAACAGTTTTATAATTTGTTTTTTATTTGTATCCGCACAAACACCGCTGGCGTGCGTTTATAATAATAATAATAATAATAATATACGGGCGGCGCACACGTAAGGCGCGCGCGCGGCGTTCAATTATTAAAATTACAACACGGCGGAAAGTTTTAAGGATATTAATTTCGGAGATTGGTTAGAGCCGGTCATTAAAGGCGAGTGTACAACAGTTTTGGCACTATACCGCGGCGCGCAGTAGACCAGACCAGGGCGAAGTTTAAAGGGCGATGGGGTCGGCGGGAACGGCGAGCGCGGTGCACGACGCGCGGTATAAAAGCGACGGCGGCGGCGGCGGCGGCCGACTCTCGTAAAGCCGATAACCTAATAAGCAGCTTTTAAGTTTTACGCAACAAAACGGCGTGTGTGTGTGTTGTTTGCGCTGTCCGGGGCCGTGCGGCGGCGAGGTCGTTTCCAACGGTGGGGGGGGGGAGGAAGAAAAAAAAAAAAAGAAAAAACTAATTTCGCTAATGGAGCATCTCGCGCAGAGTTCGCGGCCGCCGCGCGTCTTCTCGATCGCGTTATTTGCGGCGTCCGTCTGACCTATAAATATTACGTTACACCGAGCGAATATCGCGACGGACCGTCGTTATTACCAACGCCGTTCACGAGCGCCCGGACGACAAATATTTTATCGCGATTTTTTTTTTTTTTTTTTTTTTTTTCGTTTACGGTCAGTTTAAACGCGCTGCGTGCGCAATTCGCGTTTCCATTGCAAGAAAGCCAATCGGAGAAAAAGGGTTTGCGCACGACGAATTAATTTTCCATTTGTATCATCGCACTGTTTCCGATCGCTAATTCAACGTCAGAAACGGCGGCTTTTATACGCCGAAATCATGGCTTTGTCAAAAATAATGATAGAGAAGAACAGGATTTCGCGTCGAAATGTCCACGAGTACACGCGGTGCGTGTCTCTCAAACCGTTTCGTTCGGATTCCGCCTTTTCGTCTACTGACGATAAACAATTACAATAACGGCGTTTCGCTCGGCGGGTGTAATTACACGCACGATTGCGATTAACTGACGCGTGCGGGGGGACTCGGTGGGCTCGAGCTACGATTGTTTTCGGTCCTGCCTGCGTGAAAATTCGTCGACGCATTTCGCCGGTGCCGAAGGAATCGATCATCGAAAATGTTGATAAGGGGTTCTGGGTTCATAGATTCGACGAGTCCACAAGCAAATAACGGGTAATAACCGTTACTTGCGTAGTAAGGTTCGATCGTATTTAATGCACGTTACTTCAGATATTACGTTCGAATAGTCTTGAAGACAGTATGTCACAATTTCAACTTTTTCGATAAAGCGTATTATTAATTTTGCGGAAAATAACACGTTTGTTCAAAACTAATGTGCTCTCACGGAGCCCATACATTTTCAATCGAACGTATAACTCTCTTAACGAAAACGATATTCGAACGCTTTTAACTACCTTTACCGTAAAAAAATCGTATTAAAACGATTTATACGCTGCAAGGTTAACTATTATTATTATTATTATAAATTAATAATAATTATAACGAATAACCGGAGTTTCGCTCACAATCGCTTTCAAAATGTGCATTTTATTTAATAACAAAACCCAAACATCCGTATCCGAGTGATATTCGCTTATAATAAATATATTATATAAATATTCGTATAAATCATAAGTATATTTTTCCCCCTTTTTATTTTTTTTTTCTCGTATCAATTAATATATCGTTTCGTTTAAACGAATATAGAATTACTTGTGAAAAAAAAAAATAATAATAATAAAAATGTTTGATATTCTCGTTGTTACGTCGAAATATTATTGAATCCGTTTCCATCCCCGCCAACATCGTGCAGCCCTTTACGATTACGAAACCGGGCGATTGCTATACCGTTTTGTAAACGTCCGTCCGCGCACACGATTACACGGTAATGTAACGCGCTTATTCGTACTATTACACGAGTTGTAAATGTACACGACGAGTTTTTATTGTCGGGCGGCGCAACCGTCGTCGTCGTCGTCATTCGTCCCGATCGGTCGACCGGCGGCGGCGGCGGCGGCACTCAGGAAATTGGCTGCGTCCGTGAGCGGGAGGGGCGGGGGGCGAATTCCGGGCGTCCGTATACGCGCGGTAACGCCGCGGTGTTCGATCGGACCAAGACAAAGTGTCCCGGGGCCCGGTGAGTTATCGGAGTCCATTACGCCAACAGACCGCCGCCACTTGATCTAATCTATTTTCCACGGGCACCGTGCCGGAACGCCGGCCTCTCTACAACGAGGTATACCGTAGTAGTAAAATAGTGACGGCACGCCGTATATTTGTGTTTATATGTATTGTATATATATATATGGACAATCGTATTATATTAGCCCGTTATATATAAAGTAACAAAACAAACGATGTCCGGGCCTATAGTTTAATGTCCCAAAAGACAAAATCGCCGCCGGTGTCCCCGCGCTAGCGTTTTATTATTATTATTATTTCTACGCTCGTCCTCTCCTCCCCAAAACGCACTCTTTCACAATTCGGTTTCCCATCTCGATTCTCATCGCCGTCACGCGTCGCGGATATCAGGTGTTTTCTATTTATTTTTTTTTAATTTTCCACGACGGCCCCACGTACCTATTACAATCGTCAATTGTCGAAACGACCCTCGTCGCAGGAGAAAAAAACAAAACAAAACTACTCGTTATCTCAACGGTGTTTTCTTCATATCGATTTCCTTACTTTCCTTTTTTTTTTTGCGCGCGCGCGGTTATACTCAAATATTGGTCGATTAATCTTTGATTTTCAGATAAAATCGTTTAACGACAAACCGTGTTTAAGAACGTATAAAAAAAAAGTTTTTTCCCACCTCTCAGACATTCTTTGGAAAAAATAAATAAATATTTCTTTGACGTTTCAAAACGTAAAAATACAGCATACGGCGGTATGTATACGGTGGATTTGCCAAGAGAAATCTAAAACGTTTAATTTTATACGGTAATCGAGGGGAAAAAAAATATTTATTTTTTATTTCGCCAGATCCCGAACCCGACATAAGTTAATACGTTTAAGAATATTCTTCGAAACGTCATTTTATCAAAACGTTCTCGATAGGACACTACTGATTAACGCGTTATAAATCGTTTCGCCCAAAAACTGTACTCTCCGCAGCGTATTCGCCAATTTTTCGCGTGTATAATATCGCGCACGGTCTTCATTAATCCCAGTCAAACGCAATTATAAGCGCGCACATACACGAATCGCAGCGCGTAACGTTTTATAAAATAACAAAATAATTTATTTTAACGTAATTATTTATACGCGCCTGCAGACACAACAACGGCGGCGCGCGTTATCATATTAATAATAATAATACAGACGATTTCGTCTGACGTTTCGGTAGTGAGAAATCATAAAAAATAAAAAAAAATCACACACCTAGTAAAAAAATACGAGTGTTTAACTCGGGAGCGCGCGTTTTTGTTTTTTCGTTTTAACGAAAATAAGTGTACACTTTTCACGGAAATAGCGTTCGAGTTGTTCTTTTTTTTTTTTAAAAAAAAAACTTCATTTCTCGGTGTACCATTTCATTTCGTTATCGTAACGCGCAATTAACTTAACTGTCGTATCACAACAATATTTTGTGTACAAATGTGTTTTCGCCCATTCTATCGCCTTAATATTATGTTTCTTCGCTTTCGTCTGTCTTTATAATTTACGCGGGATTCCACACAACGGTAATAAAATATTTCGTTGTTGTACAAAACTCAACGACCGCATTATAATATTATTTTTAATGCAAACAATTTTTTACTTATAATTCTCTACTTTAGCTGCAAAAGAAATAATCATCAGTCGACTTTTCTAACGTTTGTCGTTTATTACCACACCTGATCGCACCCGGAGTTTTTCATTTTTTTCAAACGAACGAAGCTCGTAATATTTTAGTATTGTACTCGCGGGGGAAAAAAACGTCCATTCGTTTTGGAAAATATTTCTTAGCCGGTTTGACGCCAAGAAAATATTATTATTATTATTATTATTATAGTATTTCCTTTATTATATATGTGTATATCGATCAGACAGAAGCGTAATTTGAGCTGGACGAGAACAGAATGATATATTTCACACACACATACACACTTCAAGTTTTGTGTGTGAACAAAGCGATATATATATTTTTTACCAATTTACTTATACGAATTTATGATTTTATTTATATTTTTCGACCTTCAGATAATATAAAAAGTAACGCCCGTATACCGAATTTTACTAAAAGTTGCGTTTATCGAATATAACGTAGTTATATTTATTAACGAAAATTTAATTCGGCGTTGAGACGTCGTTAAGAGGATGCCAGTAAACCGCATTTAAAATACGATTTCTAAATTTATATATTACAGAGAATGAATTAACCGCTTCGTCCGCGTCGTAACGTTTTTAATATTTATCCCCGACATAAATACAATTTAAGTTATTCTCTTGTAAACGTTTGATTTTTTTTTTTTTTAGTTTTTCATAGATGAAATTCTCCTCTGTATATTGCAAAAATTCTGGTCATCACGTGTTTAATATTGTAGTAAATAAAAAAATATATATTTATGTATAATACAGATAAATTCCACTATTAAGCATTTCGTTATAGTTCGTTTAAACAACGTTATATGAACACTATAGAATCATTCGACAGTAAAACGATCAATAACGTGATTTTATTTAACTCGTGTTTAATATATTTAAACTAATAATAACAATAATAATAATTTTTTTTTTTTGATTTATCATAATCGAACCGATTCGGGATTATAAAAATATTGTAGATCCGGTGTTTCTCTTTTAAATAAAATATATTTGCGGTTTTCACTAAGATAAATACGATCGAAGAAAAGAAAATAAGTATTGTACCGATTAAAACGTTGTCCCGGGTCTAAGAAAAAACTGAAATGATGTCCCTGTGGACAAGAATATTTTGCGTATTTCTTTGTTTTCGCTCTATAAACATACAAACGTTATATATTTAATATTTTATTATTTCAATATTATTTATATTCTTTTTTTTTTTTTACAACCCACACGTCAATCGGGCTCGATCGACCGTTATTATATCGTTTAATATTTCACCCCGAAAAAAAAAGTATATTTTTTTTTACTTGTCAGAAAAGAACACCGGTCGAATATTCACGCGGCGCGCATTATTATTGGAATTTTTTTTTTTTTGTCCTTTTCTCCCCCCGTCTAAATGAGATTATTAGTACTATTATTATTATTGGTACATTTACGCATCCGTTACGAGTATGGTGGGTAGTATAAGGACCGCAGGTTGTGCGCGTATTATATAACTCACGAGACAACAGTACGAAGTACACACACACACACACACACACGCTGCACACGGGTCAATATCGAAGGGACGGCTTACGACATAATATTATATAACACCGTCCGTAATCCCGACCGTGTCCCTTTCATCGTCGGATCACACACATATATTTTATTTCACCGAAGGGACGTATAGTACACACACACACACACACACACGCATTAATACCGGCCGCCTCGCGATCCGATTTACCTGTAACTGTAAAGGGAGATGAGGGGCGAGCGAAATCGAATATTTCTCGTCGAGTCCTCCACGTCTGACGATGTTAATTGTATTGAAACACCGGCCGACGAAACTGGATGACACCGTTCACCTGTACGTTCCGTGCACGGTGTCGTGTTCTCGATTTGGAGTCCGTCTCGTCTCTCGACGGTGGCAGTTTTAATATATAAAAGCGTCTGCCGCGCTCTTTGTAGCCCGCCAGCGCGCGGTAATCAGATAACATCCGATACGTCGAGCGTTTCCACGGGTTTCCGCGTTTAAGCGTTCCCTATTCCACACACACACACACACACAAAGTACCCGGCACTTTGGAATTCAAATTAGACGGGAAGAGACGTACGCGACGCGAAACGCTCGCGCGGAGGGCCGCAGGATTTAACGAATTTCCTCTTGTTCCCGCGTGTACACCGCGCGCGCAGTAGTGTCTCGTATACCCCGTTACACATAGTGATGACTACGACGAAGTTTTATTCGCAGCTCTTCCGGAAAGCTGGCCAGAAGCCGGACCGTCCCGTCCTCCGCCCCATATAATTGAGGTTGAAAAGACGCGTGTAAAGGGACCGTGGAAGAGTACGTGTGCGTAGCCGCGGGCGCGCGGAAAGAGAACGACGGCGGGGATAGCCCGCGAGGGTGCGGCGACGGATATATAAGGGACTGTTTTGTATTCAACGTCGTTAACATGCGATCGCTACCTTGTGTCCCCGCGCGCTAATATCGTCCCTGGGGTTTGTGTGGGAGGAAGTAGTCGGCCGGAGGGAAAACGCGTGCGAAACACTCGCCGCCGAATGACCGTCCAGTGCGCCGGCAAAACCGCGTCTGCCGGCCCAATCGATTGGCGGCGGCCGTTCTCCGTCCCGTCCCGTTTGGTCACCACTGGCGGTGTACAAAGCACGCACCATCTGCCGTCGTTCCCGCGCCCAAAGACTCGGACACGGACTCGGCCGCCGGGCGACCGGCCACCCGGGTCCGCCGCATTCCTTCGTACGCGTATTCCTCCTACGCCCGCGACGGTCGATAACCCCGTCCTCGCGCGCAGCTGCGTAATCTTCGCACGCCGCACCGTTCGAATGTACGCAACGTCTCAGTCAGCGATTCGCACACCCGAGCGAGTAGAAAAGTGTTGAAAATAAGGAGACGCCGGGGCTGTGTGTAAAGAGAGTAAATAATAACAATATTATTATTATTATTGTGTTCGGTATCACCACCACACTCCGTCGACCAAAAAGTGCAGTCTTATACTGTACAGTAGTGTTATTACTCGTATACGCGCGTAGGGGCTCCGTCTTAATACGAGGGACGTTAATTAATAATT
Organism: Chaetogeoica ovagalla; assembly: GCA_032441825.1. Classification (NCBI taxonomy): domain Eukaryota; kingdom Metazoa; phylum Arthropoda; class Insecta; order Hemiptera; family Aphididae; genus Chaetogeoica; species Chaetogeoica ovagalla. The sequence goes on from CM063735.1 coordinate 5,285,610, forward strand.
ATTCCGTGTGTGCGGACGGATTATGTTCCCATGGGACGTTTAAGCCGCTCTCCGAGTACGAGTACGAGAGTAGAGTAGTAGGTAGGTGGAGTGGCATTGGGTTGATGTGACGGCGCGGAGACGTCGGTCGTGCAAAGACTGCGGCGGGAAAAGAGCGGAGAGCAGAATATTATTATTTGTTTATTCCTCCGCCGCTTCCTACGGGATCTCTGCGTAATAGTCGACGGTGGATGCGATGTCGTCGTCAGTCTGGCGGTGGGCCCGGGGGAAGAAGGTGCCACCACCACCATCCGTGATAACGACATTACCGCGGGCGCCCGCGTAATCGCGGCACGTGTGGAATTTCGCGCGAGAGATCCCCCGTACGCTCTTCTTCCGCCGAATACCGCCGCCTCGTCACCGTAATAACATAATGCCTGCCCGTACACCTTTATCATCAGACTACCTACCACCACTACCTCCTCTGCCCACCGCCGCGGCGGCGAGCGACCAGAGTTAATTAAATTCGCACGCGGAAACGTCGAAATAACAACAAATCGCGCGAGCTGACGAGAATTCTCCGCGCGTTAATCGTTATATTATAATAATAATAATAATATAGAAATAATTATATTCGCAGAGGTGTTGTGTCACTACACGACAGGCATTTTTCGCATAATTTCCACAAGTACACCGAGCACGCGCGCGAAAACGAAAACCGTTTTTTCCCCTTTTTACACGATTAACGGATTTATAGGAGAGAGAGAGAGAGAGAGTGAGAAAAAATCGGTTTGAATTTTACGCACAGCACCGGTATTTTTATAATATTTAACCCGTTTTTTCGCGTTTGACTCTTGTCGTCCGCTTGTTTAACGTTAAATCTCTTCGCTATTACGGCAAACGTTATCCGGAATCGCGTGTTCATTATGAATAATATTAAATTACACACCGTCTTATTGTATAGTGTATGATGCGTTTCCTGAGCAAATTTATCCGAATTTGTTTTAACGGACCGTTTAAAATATATTACCATCGGATACGCGATGTAACGCGCAGTATGTACACGCTTTATAATGTAATAAATTTGACGTGTTCAATATTATTATTATTATCATATTATAATATCGTTAAAACGACGGTTTATAGGACACGATAATTAGGTTATTTCGAAAACGACACATTTTTCTGATTTTCTTTTTTTTGTTCAGGCGAACACAAAAAAGTGTTTTCGACTCCAGAAATTATTATGTACGTAAAAATCAATTAAAAAAAAAATATATATATATTTTTATAAATTTTCGTTATTTAATTATTATTACGTAAATATGATCGTCCATTTTTTTCGTTTATCGACTCTATAATGGAAATATACGTATTATGTAAGTAGAATGTTTGTAGAGCTCGTAGAGTGTGCTTTGAAGGTGTCTGCAGATGCGAATTGTATTTAACGTAACAACAAAAATATATAATACATATACACGAGATGCGCGTAAAAAATAATAAAAAAAATTTAAAATACGAGTTGCTTGGAATGAGATTTTTTTTTACGATTATTGTTTTTAAATACGAGTAGTATTGAATTACGGAAAATACTGTGATTTTGGCAAAATCGCGTTTTTACTGTTTTTAAATGAAATTGTTCTACAGTGATGCGATGTTAAACTATACTAATTGGAAAAATAGAAAATTGAACTCATTAAAGTACCGAGAAGACGGATTTTTGTAACGATCACTTTATCACAAGTTGTACACGGAGGGAGAAAACGAACCACATCGTTTATGTTGAAAAAACCGCATAATTTACAACATATTTATTGAACACGATATGGAATTATCGTAAAATCAATACACGAATCAAAACTTACGAAAAAGCGTAATATTAGTGCAAAACTTTTTTTTTCCCCAATCGTATTAATTTCTCGTAATTTGTCGTGACAGAAAAAATAACCCCCGGTTTACTTAGGGGAATACAAAGGAGCGAACATTACAGTTTTCTCGGTGTAATACACAGAATAGCTCGTAGACATTTTTTTTTTTTATTTATTTAACAACTTTTAAAAATCGATTATTGTTGATGAAAACATCATTTTTTTATTTTTTTTTTGTCTGTACTTTTACAAAGTTTATTGTATTCCCGTTGCAGTGGTGCGCGGGGTGTGTAGCGAACGCGTCGGAATATTTTCCACGTCCGTTCGGATCGCTGCGCGAAGGTAACGGCGAATAAATCAGTAAACTTTAGCGATTTCTCGCCACATGACTCGTGACCACGATTAGATTTTTACACGCAGAGCTATTTCGAAGTAGCGAGTAGAAGGAAAAAAACATCGTTATTGACAGCGTATTCAGTATAACGCGTTTGGTATTATCCGTGTACACATAACTAAAAAAAAAAAAAATCTGATAACGACGATTGCCCGTCGCCGTAAATGTCACGAGTGCGGGCACTACAATAAGAGATAAAAGCGAATTTCCCGCACTCCAAGACTTTATAACTAAAGTATCGATAACGCTTATAGTTACAAATCTGCCAACTCTCAGAATTTCAAAAACCCAACACAATCAATGACTCATTTTTTTTTGTTATCTTAAGCTATTAATACTCGTCGCGTGACTAATAAAATAAACACAATTGACGAATTAAATTAAATATTGAAATAATTCTTAAATCTAATAATATACAATATAATTACAACGAGTGAATGTATACGAATCGTTATTTAAACTCCAAGACCGTTTTTTCCATCGATCAATCGTCGCGCGTTTTATAAATGACCGATCCACTTCTGCTTTCAAAAATCCACAATAATTCTCAACACGGCAACAAGGTATAATTGAAATTTCCGCCTTTAACGATTCAGCCTGTATTCAATAACGTTGATGCTAGCGGCTTTCGCGTGAATACTGCAGATCGCCGAAGGGGGTTTGAGAGAACCCCGCGTAAATGAAATTAAAACCTGGACGTTTGGCGTCCAGTCGAAAGGTGATTGCCGGGTGCCTAAAAATCCGAACTGCGACTAGGTTTGTTCGGCAACCGCTGTGCCTCGTCAATATTACGCCGGCCGGCGCGCCGGGTATTTGAAACGTAGCGAGTGAGATCTTTTACGAAAAAAAAAAAATTGTTTTATGGTACAGTGCGAAAAAACTTGCAAGTCCACCTAACCAGTTTAGGTTGAGGCCAGCCCGAAGTCCGTCCGCGTTTTATACATTCGGGACGACTGCAGACATTTTCATAAGGGAGAGCGTAGTCGCAGGGCCGTTTATTGATTTCAGGATTCCGAGGTGTGTGTGTGCGTGTGTATTACGCGTATAACGAGTGTGTTGTACAGTAGTCGTCCAGAGGACGGAATTGCGTACCGAAGGAGAACGACGACGTAACCCTTTTTCTGCCATCTAGTCCCTTCCGCCCTTCGGGCCGGCTAACCTTTTGCACAGCTCCCGCGACCCCATAGCGACGGCGGTGGGCCCGCACGCAGCTGGGCGCTTTGTTCGGCCGACCGTGCGCGCGAAAGAGACTGGCGTTGCCAACGGCCGGTGACGCGCGCGCCGGTATACAACGCGCGTTATCGGCAGTGTTGAATTCCCGGGCGTTCCATAGAATTCCTGGGCGTTCTATGAAATTCGGAAAATTTTAAAGTTGTTTTAAATTATGCGCCGGTAGGGTGGTGTTCCATAACGTATAAAAAGTCAATGCGTTCGGTGAATTTTCAAATTTTAGTTGATATAACACGTTTAACCGAAATATTTTTTTTAAAAAATTTATATTACATTCAATTAATGAATCATTTTCAATTACTATTGTATCCAATACACGTAAAATCAAAAACAAGCAGTTTTCTCAGAATTTTCCCACTCCCCCCCCCCCCATTAAATTCATTTCAAAGCGCTCCTGCACGTGACACATTCAACTGCATAAAACGTTATTATTATTATTATTATTATTATTTTTTTTTTAATTTGACATTTTGAGTTTCGCGTGTATTTGACACAGAAAATATTTTAAATAATTGTTACTGGGTGCGGCTTTTCAGTAAACATTTTCTGCAAGAGAAACCCAAAATACAACCCCTTCTGTCGACCCACGAGTGTGTGGGTCATTGGAACGTTCACTCACCGCGGGGTGGCATCATCAGTGACGAGTTCCGTCTATTTTATACGCTGTGTTTCGACAAAACTATAAAATGCGTTGTATTTTTTTTTCACAATTTTTTTGAATGTCTTCTGATTATTTTTTTTCCACGGCAAATTGAATGAAAAAAGTAGGCTTTAAAAAAATCACCTTCGACACTTTGGTTGGACTTGCCTGACATAAAAATAGTACGATAATAAAAACAGTATTAAAATACGCTTGAGAACTTGTGACTGTTTTATATTACACACAATATAAAACTAAAATCACAAAAATAATACACTTCATAAACAACGTTGTTTGCCTGTTAAACGGTGGTTTCGAATCGTTATTTATATATGCGAACATATATCATAAACGATATCATATCATATAAAAGGCTAAAAAAAAAAAAAAAAAAGTAATAAAAATATGTCTTTTATAGGATTTAACGCTTCGCTGATAGGCTGTAAAAAATTTAAATGTACCTACAGCCGGATTTAGTATGTCCACACTTGAATAAATAGACGAGACGTAATACATTTTTTTCACGCGTACACGAAAACGTATTGTTGTCTCTTCTCTTTAGTAGACACTCGTTTAACTTAATTATAAAATGTATACGGACAACGAAGCTTAAAACAAACTTTAACTTGAAATGAAAATAATCTAAAAAAAAAACGATAATTAATTTTATAAACCTGGAACACTTTTTAAAGGGGGGGGTTTACAAAAAAAAAATAATATAATTTATTATTACGAGTTTTTTTTTTTTCTATAAATATCACTACACTCGTCGTTCGTCGTATAGCCATAGACAATGAACAATCAATGATTTGTTACCATTGAAATAATTAAAATATAATTTTCATGCGTGTTTTATATTAGAGCGCAGAAAGACGTTCCCCGCACGGCTGCAATTCGTCATCGCGATTATCGAAGTAATTACAAAATCGGATCCCACTATCAGTACCCTCCCTTAAACCCTGAAAATTGTCGGGGGAAGGGAAATGGAAATCTCGTCCATACGATCCGGTAAAAGTTTTTCTCTATATTTTTTAAACACACGTGTGTGTTTTTGATTAATTAAATTTACTGTTTTTTTTTTCTCTCTTCCTTCCCGGAGCGTTTCGATTTGTTATTATTACGCACAAAAGCGGACGACGACTAACAACAATGTCGAACCGAATTCTTCGTCGGGCGGGGGCCACTGATTAATTCCGCCGAGTTACTCTCCTCTACCCGGCGGCCGGCCGCCGTCTCTCATTCGACCACCGTCACCGTCATCATCCGGACGCCGGTTGACGAGCGGGCGGGCGATATTATTGAATTTTTCATTAAGCGCTCCCTCGTCCGCAGAGCAGCAGGGCCGGCCGTGTTATTGTGACCGAAGATAATCAAGGCGCGTGTAGTCTTTTTTTATTATTATTATTATTATTATTATTATTCTTTCTCCGCGTTATCGTCCCGGCGCAGGATAATATTCCGCCGCGTACACAATTAAACGGGAGTTTTTTCGCGGGGCACCCCGCGCCGAGGGGTGTTCCGGAGCGGAAAATCGATGTGCCCGGAACGGGCGGGCACACACGCCGTCGGTCGCGGGGACCTCGGTCGTGCGGTGTGCGCGACGGAGAGAGAGCCGCACGCTCTCGTCGGGCATATATATATATATATTATAATATATATTGTGTGTGTACAGTGACTTTATATATACATATCGCAGTGACTTTATATATTATTATAAAATATATTATCGCCCAACACGGCGCGCGAAATATCCCGCGAACTTGTTGCCAACAGCTGCTGCGCGGCATCGTCGTCGCCAGTGCCGCGACAAAAGGGGTCGTGTAATAACGGCACAATAACGCGCGTAACGTGACGCGCGCGCGTTCGGGGCGATGCCGAAACGGGTTTTTGTTGTTTAACGCGTTCGTAGTTTTTCTTACACAACGAGCTTTCTTTTTTTTTTGTTCACGACGCTCTGCAAATGACCAGTGGCGGCTGTGCGACAAATACCTGGTCTCCAACGCATTAAGCGTTTGCAGCTCTATTTCGCTTCCCCTGCTCCCTCGTCTACTTCTATATATGCAGTTATTCTCGATTCTGCGCGTGAAGTTTTGTAAAAAAAAAACAGAATCTCCTTCTCATACGAGACTCATTGTGACGAGATGCTCGCCATAAATGGATGATAAAAGATGATAAATCGGCCCGTGACAGTGGCTCGCCGTCGTAAACCGTTTTGCCCACACATAAACGGCCAACACTGACTTTCGATGGATCAATTATAAAAGAAACTAACGAAGTACTACAGACAGTTGTATCGGAGAACTCTGAAATTCAATTGCGTAACGAGTGGCATTTGGATTGCGGGCAAATACACGTTTTTAATACAATTTCCCTCATACCGAGATTAAAGTGCTAGGGAAAATCGTTGCGTTTTAGAGATTATATTAGAATTCAAGTCAGAGGCTTTTATAGACCACCGTGTTTGCCACAAAATTTCTAACTAACGTAACACTCAAGTCGTCACTAATAATTATGGGTGCTGTTGTCGAATTGAAATTTTTTTTTTTTTACTACTCGGTCGTGCGCTCGCGTTTTAATAATAAACGCGCGCGTACGGTATCGTACGATATTGTCGAACTCGGTGCACACCGTTGTTGAAACTTCGACTGTAATAAACGTCCGAGTGTTTCATAAAAACGCGCGTCAAAATAATAATAATAATAATAATGATAAAACAGTTTTTTTTTTTTTGAACGCGTTTTTTTCGGGGGAGAGCGGCGCGATTTTATTAAAATCTATCGGCCCGTTTAACGCATTGATATACGGGGGTGTAGGTGTACGATTTCCTGGGGATTATTCGAGTATTGTCGCGTACATCTCGTTTGTCGCGTACGCGGCGTTCCAATAATTAGATTCCGCGACACTCCGACGCCCACCCCAATTGTTAACCAGTGTCGTTTAAATTAAAAACCATTCTTATCAATAAATCGGTTTAGGGATTCGAAATTGTTTTCTTACCGAACACCAAACAGAAAACAGTGAAAAAAAAAAAATTTTTTTTTTACAAGATTATCCGTACACCGTCGTCGTCGTCGTCGTATTTCTTTCTCACCTTATTTTCCACCCTCCGAGTCGGTTTATTCGACCTCCGAATGCTAATGACCTCTCACTTCCTACGCTTTTTTTCATCGCCCCGTCGTCGTCGTCGTCGTCATCGCCGTCTGCATCGGGCCGGTCGGGGGAAAGGAAAAAAAAAATCTTGGCAAAAAAATACGTATAAAAACCTTCCCCATCATTATTTTAACCCCCGTTTCGGCGTAGTCGAATTACCTTTGTTGTTCGCCTTTTTTTTTTACGTATACATATATATTATTTCGTTTGTCCGCCCGTTTCACGCCCCTTCCGAGGCCGATTCTCCTTTTATTTTTCTCTCTACTCCGCCCGTCATTTTGTCACCGGAACCCGGGGCGAGTGTTATTATCTCTCGTTCAGACCTTTTAATCCGTAAGATTCACTTCTGATAACCAAAGCGTTTTTTTTTTTTCTTTTTGTTTTGTAACTACCGGAATAGCGATGATCCCCCCCCGCCCCCCAGTCGTAACGTTTATTAAACGTTTCAAAACGCAGAAAATCTCATAGGCCGAAATCGACGACGACGGTCCGCGTACAGTGTGCGCACAGTGTGCACAGTGTGTGTGTGTGTGTGTATACTACACGAAAGTCCACGCGTGTACGACGACGTGATATTATGTTTGTAAGGCCGGCGGCGAGAATAGATTTATCGCTTTCAACGGGTGCCGGCCATAAATCGGCAGCGGGCCGGGGCGAACGGTGCGCAGCGGCGACTAGGCGTTGAACTCTGCAGGGATAGTCTCCTGACGCGTATAAATAACGGTGCCGGTACGGGTTGACGCCGTTCATTAATTTAAGGGCCGTGCAGTACCGCGGGCGACGGAGTAGCCGTGCCGACGCCGCCGGGTCCGACGACCGCAGCGAATGCGTAGTAGTAGTAGTAGTAGTAGTACACTACACTACTCTCTCCGCCGCCCGCGGTAGTACACGTCATATATCCAATCCGGTTCCCCGCGGACAACTTCCGCTCCTTCCGTCCCTTTCGGCACCGCCACCGGTCTTCGATCCCTTTCAGGCGCGCGCGTGTGTCCTCGTTTTCGCGCACCGATTACCGCGAAAACTCATATGTGTGTGCGTGTGTGTGTGTGTAGAAAAGTCGCCGTAACGAGTGGAAAAAAATTTCTTTTTCCGCGAACGCGCAATTACTCGTTCCGTTTTTCTCGGCCATTATATTCTCTCTCTCTCTCTCTTTCGCTCTCGTCATTCCCGTAATTCCGGTCGCGAGTTCGGTATATTTCCACAATTAAATTTTTATATTGAAAACACGTAAAGACGTCATTGTTTTATGTACTCTCGAAACGTTGTACCGACACACGATTTAGCGTAAGCGTCCAATATTACACCGAAATGCCCGCGGTTTCTTTGGAGAAATCTTCTACAATCAACGCACGGGACGAACGGTTTCCGCCGTCAGCTGCCGACCTCAATCGCTAATCGTGGAGAATGAAAAGAAAAAAAAGAAGCGTATCGAGTCCGACGTTCGTCCGTTACCGGCGGACAGTATTGACAACAATTTTTCGTATTTCCGAGACGTTTTGCGAATTTCAAACTCACGACGGGTTACGGCCGACACGAAGAATTTCAAAACTCTATTTTACGCGTTATATGACAAGTATGTAATTGAAACGGCGCACCGGGAAGTCATACATTTTGGGTCGCGCACGAAATCGACAAATAACCGACGCGCCTATTTTGACGAATATTTCGGTCGTACGAATGATTCGGCGGCGGCGTTCGATGCTCGCGAATTTTTCCGTTTCCGAATCGAAATTCCTCGCCCGTAGGAAAACCGCAATTATACACGCGCGGTCGTTGAAAAATCAAAAAAACAAAAAAAAATTCGTTATTTTCACCTCTCCTTGTTCGCCGTAATCGCGTATTGCAATAACGTCGGGATGATATGCGTACGCTCGTACGATTCCGCCGTATATGTCGCGGTCCCCGTACACATGTTTTCGCTACAGGGAAGCGTCTAATAACCGTTAACGGGCGTTCCATAAACGCAGTTTCAACGCCCCACCGTCTAGTCTTCTTTTTTTTCTCTTTTTTTTTTTTATAGCTCACGAAAGTTTTATTGGGGGCTTAGAGGAGAGCGCGCGCCGCGTAATTCACACGTCTGTTTGTCTTCATTAACGTGCCTTATATGAAAAGTTCGCCGTCGATCCGCCAACGAACTCCCGTCCGAGTTTCATTTTAAACCGATTTGTTCCCCTCCGAGATCGGTCCAACTCGTCGTCTTTCGAATGTGACGTTATAAAAGAAAAAAAAACGCCTAAAACTTTACGTATATTATTGAGTTCGATAAATTAAGGGGGTAATTTTATATGCGGTGTTTCGGTGGTTTTTTTTTCTATACTTTTTACGCGTGTAATCGATTGTCAATAATAATTATTCGTTTGTTGAAAACGCGAAACATACGCGTAATTTAAATAGAATTATTCGTTTGTCGTATTTTCGGTACGTTTAATTGACTAGACATTATTATCGTGACGGGACGCGTTTGAGTTCCAGAATTTTTTTAATACCGTCAACTCGTGAGAGACTTTACGTAGTCATAACGTTTATTTTCCCGTGACTCTAATCACTTTCAAAAAAAAAAGTTATAACATTCAAAAGACGAGCGGGTCGAATTTTTTCACATCGCGCGCGATTTTTATAAACAATAAAGCGAAAATATATTTATTTCTATCTACGTAGTCCGGAACAGATCGAACAACGAATTTAACAAATCCCATAAACGTATTTCAACGAGTATACAGTTTTTCGTATAAAATATCTGTTTATTTTCAACTCGAATTTCAATATAAATTGTTTTATGAGCCCTTAGTTGTTCCGGCGACGTTGTTAAAATTTTATCCGCTATTTACTAGTATTTCACTATCAATAATTTCTACTGTTTTTTTTTGGGGGGGGAGAGGGGGATGGTGAGGGATTAATAGAAGAACGTAACGAGCGAATATACCCGGTATAAGAGATTAATATATTCCGTTTTAACGTGATTAAATAAGGTATTTATTTACGTATATACGCGAAATTCATAACACTCGAAGTTTTGATAAAATGAAGAAGACAAGCCCCGAGGAAAAGTTTAATAAAAATACTTTTAAAGCGCGTAGCGGCGCCGGGATATTTCGGTGTATATTGTACACTTGCCGGGGATTCGAAAGTTTCCCAAATTATTTAAGACGTTTAACCCTTTCTCTTGTATTAACTCGTAATTTAAAATTAATTCGGGAAATATGTAAAAATGAAGCGTTTGGCTTCGTAAGCTTTTCAATTCGGGTCTATACACGAAGATATATTATAAGTAATTTGTGATTTATTACGAAACCTCTTTGCCGATGAATTAATTATATATGTATATTTCACAATATCGTCTTGTAGTTTCTTTTTTGGTATGGGGAAAACAATATAATATTCAAACACTCGGTGGTAACAGCAGTAGCAAAACACGAATGGACCGTAGTCAATCCACGCTATTTATAATTCTATTTCTATTTGTTTAAAAATAAAAAATGTTAATTTAAAAGCTTATAAAGTGTCCACGCGTGACGGCGAACGGTTAAAATATTTGTAAAAGAAACTTTTTTAATTAATTATATACTCGTATAATGAAAAGTAAATATTTGCGCGTAGTTATACGGCTTAATACGCATGTGGTCTAATACGGTTTTTCAACGGTGTTGAACGAAATTTCGTTATACGAACGAATGGAAATATATCAACAAACGGTGAGAGAGCCGCGGTTGTTGTCGCTCGAACGAATTATTATTAAACTTAAACCGATTCGATTGTTATTTTCCGTCAAAATAATACACATTTTATCGGAAAAATTAAATACGGTAAAAAGAAGAGGAAAAAATTGTCACTTAAGGCTTTTCGAGGATTCTTATTTTTAATATAGTATTGTAGGACAATCGAATAGCTCGACGCGATAATAATCGCTATAAAATAACACAAAATCGGAAGAAACTTTTTTTTTATTATCGTTATTTGTGCCGCGTATGAAAAATAAATTGAAAAAAAATAACATCGGAAAAACGACTTGTACCGGCCGGCCCAGTGCGAAATTCGTTACCGGTAAAAAAAAAACGGTTATTTTCAGTGCACAAGAAAAAAATTAACGTCGTTGCGAAACCCGAAGGTTTCTTTTTTCGCTCAGAATGTATAGAAAAAAAACACTTTATTCTAATTTATCGGTTATGACCATTAAAAAAAAATTGGTATTTTCTGTTTCGCGCGTGTTTTCAAACCGTTACAAACGCGGGACAACGGGGCGTTTTCGTCAAATATTCCCGAGCTACGGACGAGAAAATACCGTCTGCGGAAATAATATTTTTTTAACGAACCGTTCGCAAGCTGTTACGACGTCGGAGTCAAAAGTTTGCGAGGGACGAGAAACGTTGTTTCTTCCATCTTCTCGCGTCCCTGCGCGATTATACAATATTTAAACGGAGTGTGTGTGTGTGTTTGATAACATTCGACGTTTCGAACGACGCCCAATTCGTTACTGAATGCGGTGTATATAATTATAGCGCGCAGGATGTTTTAAAGTACATATACACCCGGTCATTATCGGAATGTTATATAACAATATATTATCCCGTGGAAATCATATAATCCCTGCGCGATAAACCGAAAACGGCAATGTATTATAACATTCATAGGCTCGTGTTGAAAATATTAAAATAATTTTTTTTTTTTTTTACGTTTCTTTTATAAAGATGCACTTTTGTTTTATGTCTGTACTCAAGAATTCTACCCAAACGAGTGCTCTCTTTACACTCATAGTTCGTTTCCGGTAGAGCAAAAAAGCGTCTAATTGGTACTTTTTAAAAAAGTAGTTTTTCTATTTTCACAAATGCGTCGAACAAAAAAATACTACCGAAAAATTACATTAAAAACGATATAAACTCGGAGTATTAACACCAAATACGTGATTTTATGTCTGTATAATGTATTAGCCGATAACGAATTTCTTTCAATTTTCAGATATTCGATAATTCTAATTATTATTGGAATCAGAGATTTTGAGGTGTATTCAATTGATAAAAGAGGTAATTTTTCGTTTTAATATTTAATACAATGCCATTCGTTACGCGTTACTTCAATATTATATATATTAAAAAAAATCTTGTCAAAATCGTTTGTGATTTTATTGTATTTACTTAATTTTTTTTTTTTGTGGAAAATTACTTTCGTACAAAAATAATAAGTCTTATAGCGTCGAGATTTTTACTAAATATGTAATTTTCTTGATTATATATTAACGAAAACTATTTTATTTATTTTTTTTTTAATTACCTATTAAGTTTATTGTAATAGTATTTAAAGGATGTCGTATACTGTAATTATTATATATTTTACATATATACTTTATTATTATTATTATTATACGTATTAATAAATAATATCGCAAGCCGAAGCTTCGTTAAAAATCAAATTTATATACGAGTATATATAGTGAAAACAACAATATTCTTAAATCGTTTATTCGAGTATAATTCGCTTGTAGGCTTGTAACATCCCGCGGATCGCTTTTTTCTTCTTGTCTGATAATATATTTACAAAGCTCTTCGTATATATATATATTTTTTGTCAAAATTCACACCGCCCCCGTCGAATCGATGGCATTTAATTCCACTTTTTTTTTCTTTTTTTTTTGTTATACATCGGACGACGACAACGACGACGATATTTCACCGCAGCGGTGGCGTGTAATACGCGCGACGATTTCGGCGGCGGCTGCGATTTCGGAATGCGCCCGTACCGCATTTGTCAAACGCCGCGCGCGCACGCGGTGTCTCCCCTCAAACGCCTCGCGGACCGGAATTCCGGCCGCAGTGCGTGTGGCGTGTATACACACGACGCCGTAGTACAGGTCATTTGTTTTGGAAAACCGTTTTCGGGACCGCCGATAATAATAACAATAATCGAGGCAGCGTGTTTACGAATTTTTCGCATTATTTTCGTTTTGTTTTTTTCCTATAATAATTTATACGCGCCGCGTTTTGGACGTGATATTTTATTTGTTAAAAAAAAACGCAAAACGCTTTATGACGAGCAGAAAAAAAAGAAAAGTCGAAATTCGAATTCCGCCATTCCCGGCTACAGTGCTGGTGTGTACTTTACGTCTATCCGTATCGAGTCACTTCCGGGACGTTTCGACGAGTTTTGTTTCGGTTAAGTCAATACCCCGCACTCAAAAACGCTCTTTGGTTCCCCTCGTCGAGTCACGATGCGTTAGGCGTTCACGAGTTTGAGAGTTTTTCGACTGATTTCTCGTAGTCCGTCGTCTGTTGTACGTAACTCATTACGGCAAATGACACCGTTTGTAATTCAGCTGATTTTTCTTACTCGTCCGTTTTCTGTTATCGGCGCTCGTTGTACACGTATTGTGTTCATTCCAGTTGGTATTACTTTCAACGTCGCGCTTCTCCGGCAATCTCCGAAAATAATCCGTACAAAAACCGCAAGACACGTGACGGTTTTGTGTCCGTACGGGAAAAAAACCGTCACGTGCGGAACAAACAGGCCCTAAGAAAAACAGTTTTGTTTATTTTTCTAGAATAAGAGCTACCACTCCGGAAATCCTAACGCTCGTAAGTAATATTTTTTTTTATTTTTTTTTTTTTTTTTTTTGCTCTATCACTTCCCCCGTCTTTTCGTATACGTGCGCCGCCGAGTTCCGTTACGACGACGACGGCGGATTCTTACACGCGCCACCCACCGCCCGCGTTACGTTATATTATATCGCGGTGTACGGCGAGTAAGCGTAACGCGTTGTGTGAAGTGTGCGCGCCCGCGCCGCCGCTGCCGAATTATTACACACACTTCGCGCCGCGGCCGATACCCACCGAGCGCAAACCGTTCACCCACCCCGGGAATCCCGTGCAAATGACGACCCCGTTGCCCGAGAGCAAATTAGATTCCGCGCGCATACACACCCACACACACGCACCCGGCCGAGCGCGCGGCGTCTAATTCAATAATATAATACGCTCGCCTCCTCATCCGGTCGCCTACTTTCCGCACGGTCAAAGCGCACATAACGTTATTATATACACACACGTACACAGTGGCCGAGGCCCCGCGCGCGCACGCGCGCGCGTTTTAAGCCCGGCCTCGGTCTCTCATCGCGGTAACACATGTGCGCGGTCGCCGCGTTACAGGGCGTGTATAGCGGTGCGCGACGATCGTTTTTTCCTCCGCGGTCCAACGCCGCAACGAGATCTGAATATGAATGTTGATGAGGGGAAGGGGGAGGAATCCGAAAAATTATTTAGTAAAACGCGTTCAATTTCGTCCGTTTCTTTTTCCCTGTATTTATTTAATTTTTCAACACTACAATTTTATTCCGTCTTTTGTACGCGATAACGGCAATTTTAAATTTTATTTTCACTCACATCAGTCCGTGGCGTAACGGCGCGGCGCACAACAAACGGTTTTTTCAACGTTTTCCATCCATATGTACGAGTATACAATTTCACCGCTCATCGTCCGTTTATATCATTTTCCATTTCCTATATTAAGCGGGGTCGCCGCTCTCCTGCGACGCGCAGGTTGAAAATTTGCAAAAACTGTCCGCCGTTTGACTCGAGTTGAAAACTGACGCGAGTCGACTTTAGAATAACTTAAACGTTTGACGACATTATGTTATTTGACGCTTTTTTTTTTTGTTTATAATCGCTCTTAATTTTTAAAACTAATTTTTTTTTTTTAATAATATAATTAGAATTCACACTGATTGTATTTTAAATAAATATAAAAAAAAAATCGTTTCATTTTACCGAAAAACCCAAAATTGCCAGTTTACGAATCTATTTAGAACCGATAATTTTCTACAATTATTTTTTTTATTTAAATTTACGAAAACGCGCCGATTTCTACAACTATACGACGAGATTTTCGAACACTGCCGCCCCGCATTATTTTTGCGCCACGGTATTGTGTCGATGATAACGATCGCAATTAGATTCCAAAAAATTGTTATTTTCGGTTTTTTTTTTCTTCATTTTCGTATACGCCTAATCGAAATCGAATTCGAACGCGATTATTAATGACATTTATTTTAAACACCTAACAGAACACAATATATAGCAGATTATCAGATATCCGTGGCGGTAAAACACCATGTGAGTTCGTTCCTTTTCTCCGCGTCGTTATATTATACGGAACCACCACCACTACTACTACGACGCGCTGTACACAACAAAACGAGTTTAGACTACCTACTAAAATATTGAAAATTAAAATGTTCAACGAATAATTCCTATTGATTTTTGATTTCTTATTTTTGTACGCGATATTTTCCATCACTTTTTTTTTCCCCCCAAAGGATAATTCGCGTAAAACGCTTAGCGTTAAAAACGCTAATGCGCGTGATTTTCTTGATACGCGGCTCGAAAACCGCGAACTTAAAACGAGTGGAAAAAAAAAAAGGAACTGACCATAACAGTAGTTATTTACGCGGGCAATGATATTTGTATGCGTCCGACGTGTCGCCGATATATTGATTTTATTATTTTTTTTCCCCTCTTTTTTATTTCTTCGATCGCTTTTTTTTCCATTCGCTATCGCGGGACAATGCAATCAGAATTCCATTCAAGAAAAAAGGGTTGCCGACACGAGGACGAATGCCGAGTATAACTCTCGTCTAAAAACTACACACACGCGCACGTTATTTATTTTTTTTCCTTACGATATACGAGCATATGGGTATAATACTCGTGTTATGTAATAATCGGTATCGCTCGTACGCGTACCAGGCCACATCTAGCGTTTTGAATATTTACAAGTAATACGTAATACGTTTATATTTAATCGATGAGAAAAAAAAATGTATAAAAAGAATTGTTTTCGTCGAATTACCTGCGAAATAAAACGATAAAAATCGTCTAAAAATAGTCGTATACCGTTCCAATCACCGCCCGTTCGCTCAAGTATAGTTTTTTTATATATATATATTATATATACATATAAAAAATATATGCATTTACGTATTCAATATCCGCGTTAAGAACCGCGTCGTGTCCGGGAAATTTTCTTTTTTTTTTCTTTTCGAGAATTTCTCTATGACGGGAACACGATCCCGCAGGATTTTCGCAAGAAAATAAAAGCCGGTAGAGTGTACTCGAACGTGGCGGTATGGATGAAAAAAGAAAAAAGTTTATTGAAAAGCGACGAAAACGTTAAGTGGTGCTAACAAATACCACGCCGAGTTATACGTTATTATTTCCGTTATTTATAATTTTATAATATCACCCCCGCCCCCTTTCCTGCGTAATATTCTCGCCCGACTTTAAATTCCGATCAAAATATTTTCCTCGGTTTTCCTCAGACTTTACTTTTTTATTTCTCCTATATTTATCATCGTTCAATATCGCTTCGCTGCATTGTACGGCCTCTCACATAAATCGCCATTTTGACGTGCGAACAAAAATTACATTTATAATATAATTCCTATTTTGCGTGTACGCGTCGTAATCGTTCGGAACAATTTTCTCTATCGAACGCGCTGCGAATTTTAACGAAATTTTTTTACTGTTCGATATCTCGCGTCGCAGTGTCTGAGAGATCGTGTACTCTTACGTAATCTCGTGACTTTACAAAAATATAACGTTATAAATAAACGCGGTGGAATACACGCAATACTCGGAGGACATTTTAAATTAAAATTTTAACGATTATGAAACGAAAAAAAAAATCTATAATTAACAATCCGTACAGCGTATATGTATCGCGTTTCACGCGAGACAGATAAAATTCACGACGAAAATATTTGCGCCAATTTTATCGCGCCGCGTGATCACTATTCTATTATCGTGTAAAAGTAACACGACGAATTAAGATGAAAAAAAAAAAACCGGATCCTTTAGAAAACGCGTGTACGCATTTTTCTCCCCTCGTGCATACGCTCGTTTA
Organism: Chaetogeoica ovagalla; assembly: GCA_032441825.1. Taxonomy (NCBI): domain Eukaryota; kingdom Metazoa; phylum Arthropoda; class Insecta; order Hemiptera; family Aphididae; genus Chaetogeoica; species Chaetogeoica ovagalla. The sequence continues at coordinate 5,302,756 of CM063735.1, forward strand.
AAACGATTATTGTAATATTGAAAGAATACGAGCCTCGGAGCCATTCTCGGAATACGCGTGCAGTAGTTTGCGTCAACGCGTCCCTCGTATACGGTTTTGTAATAGACGCCCGTGAGTGCCGGAGAAAATAGGCGAATGAGAATATTTGAATATACGACGAATAAATTAAGCAGTTGTCGGTGATGGACATTAAAAAAACAAAAAAAATTTTTTTTTTACGGATTAAACTACGACGAGTGAAAAGTTATTTCTAAATAATATTTCGTGCTATCGTGAATAACCGGTAAACACAATACACGCGTATATGTGCAGTACACTCGACATCTGTATATTATTATTATTATTATTATTATTTCTGTAAAAAGAAACGGAATTAGACGAGAAAATCGGATTAGTTCGGGAGGAGGGGAGGGAAAAAATATGTAAATGGACCGGCAGCACGCGGCGTCGTAGTAAGACGATCCCGATAAATAAACAACAGACGCCGCAGCACAACGTAAACGAGTTAATCAATACGCGACGTCGAAAAAAAAAAATAGTAATATCAAACGTTTCGAAACAAAATTCGTTGAAAGACGTCGTTTTGTTAAAAAAATAAAAACAAAAAAGAACGTATTATATTATGACACGTCTGGAAAAACGAGAAAATTTCGAAATAAATCAACTACAGTAAAATGAAAACGTATTTTTTTTTTAAACATTTTTCCGTCGAAAATAACAAGTAAATTATACGCACCGTTAATGGTGATCCCCGTAATAAAAAAAAATCTCAATTTTTTAAAATCATTTTCTGGTATATTGTAATCGTAACGTTGCTCGTTTGCAACATCTCCGTATAGCGAATATAGCGAATTCTTCTTGACTTTTCAATTTCGACGGAAAATATTATACAAAATATCGAATTGCGGTCGTCCAATCGTTTTTTTTTTTTTTTTTTTTTATAAATCACGTAAAGCGATTCGCAAATTCGTTGGTGCGATGCTGTCGCGATTCAGATTTAGCAACGCACATATTACGTACGATTAAGGACGGGTTAGTTTCATGGAGTGAATATTTTATAAGCCCGACTATACTTCAAAACCGTTTCCCCGCATTGGCAGCTCTTGCGTATAAACGAACGACGACGTGACTACGGGACACTTATAATATCATTTCACTCTCTGGTCTAGAAGACCTGCAAAAACGAATTATTCGACGGTAACAGTGAACGGGCCCGGGTTAATATAGTTAAAATTACAGGCGATTCCCTCCCCCTCTCTATTTTTACGGCCACTTTTCAGCCAATAAAATTGTGTATGTATATCACAATACGTGTATATGAGTGAAAGTAATCTCATATATTTATTTTATAATAACGTTTGCGCGTGTGCAGTTTTAGCGTAATGTGTAGAGAAAAAACCGTAAGTCGTTATAATTTATTAAAAAAAAAAAAAATTTATTATTTGTGGACAATCGAACGACGGCGCGTGTTAGGTTAGCGTGTATATTATTTATTTATTTATTTTTGGGAGTTTTGTTTGACGCGATTGCATCTGCCCCGTTCAAATACGTCGATATTGTGTGCCTTTGCGCGATATTCGCTATACCGTTTGCAACAAAAACGCTCGATTTGTCTCGTTATTATTATTATTTTTTTTTTTTGTTTTCATATATACTCGCCTCGTTTCAATATCATATACGCGCAGCGTCATCCGGAAACGTTTTAACGACAAATGGCTGGCGGGCCGGCTGGCTGGCTGACTGCCGCGGTACGACACACTGCTCTTTATACTAAGGGATTGCGACTCGGAGTTTGCCAGCCGAAATTAGGGCGTCCGCGGATTAAAGCCGGAGCCCGTCGCAGCGGAGCGGGGACGAGACGAAAGTACGCGCTAAGTACACGACGACGAAATGTTTAAAGACACTTAAGCCCGACGAATGGGCGTATAAATATTCATAAATATACATATAATGTGTGTGTGTGTGTAGGTGAGGGAAACGAGGCCTGCAGGAAGAGAACGAGCGAGGAGACAAAAGCCCGGCGGAAGGATTAGAACCCATCAGCGTTTTCTCTCGTGTATACATACAAACGGGTATACGATTTATACTTTGCTATATATCGTTCGGTCTCTTTTCTTCTTCTCCGCGCCAACACAACAACCCTTTCTCCGTATATTTATATATATATATATGGAAGCTATGCTACTGTTGTCGTTGTCGTTGTTTCCGACTTGCGCGTTTTAATCGCTCAAAACCCTACAAATGGCTGATAAATCGCGTGCCACCTAACCCTTTATACCCCGCGTATCTCCCACTCGGCCGCCTTTTTGCGGCCTCTCCTCCCGTCCCTTTCGCCGTGGATTTTCTTCAATAATACCACCTACATTAATATATATATATAAGGGGGTAAAATAATTATCGTCTGGTTCGAGACCGTGACAAAAAGGGTTTCGTCGAAGAAACTACACAACTCGAGAAAGATTGTTAATACTTTTTTTTTTTCGCGGCGCTCCCTCCCTCGCACGAATGCAAATCTAAAGAAAACAAAAAAAAAAAACAAAACAAAAACGTTTCGACGACGATAATTTATACGGCGGCTGAGACTTTCACGCCCGGTCTAAAGACTACCGAGAGACACACACAAGAGAGAGAGAGAGAGAGTGAAAGAGTGGGCAGTAAAACAAAAAAAAAAACAAAACAAATCCGAAAACATTAATCAAGTCGGTCGAGTCGAGCAAACGAATAAAATAAGGAATTATTTTCCACTACCGCTCTCCCACCAGAACAATTTAATTTTTTTTTCACGTTATCCGATTACATCTAACGTTACGCAGCACGTTATATAATTAGCGATTTTCGAATTTGTGCGCGTTTTCGGAGAGGCAAAAAGTCGCGGGTGCACGTGACGCGAACATAACGACCCGTGTCGTCAAAGATACATCCCGATCATTTATTGAAATTTTTCTTATGATTACGAACGTTTCCGAATTTTCAGTAACCTCTTCAAAACGTTTCGTTGAAATTCCTCGAATACGCGTTGAGAAATAGCCGATACTTTCGATAATTACGTTTTTCCGATTATAAATAATGTTATGAAAAGAGTCGCGCGTTGCATTTAAATTTCCGTCTGACACGAAACAATACGGTAGTTTTTTCCCCACTTTTTTTCGTGTACGCAAATCACGTCGCAAAATTTGTTGCCAAATAAATGGTGCATTACCGGGGTTTTTTTTTTTTTTATTTCGTAACCGTACGTTTTATTTATACGCTTTTCGAGTGAATTATTTGTTTCGTTAAATATTTGATTCGTTCACTCGATTCACAACGAATCAAATCGTGTCTATATTGATAGTTTAAACGGGTTTCCGTAATATTGTACGCGATTGTATAGTATAAAGTGCGGTAACGTTAAACGTCGAAAATCTACGGCCGCGATATTATTCTGACAATTCAACAGGTGACAAGAGGAAGCCATTTTTTTTCTCTACATTTTATCGCGCTTTAACACAAATGAAATTCGTTAAAACGACTCTTCCTTTTTCCGTTCGTTAATAATAACGCGATATAATTATATCAAAGAGACTTATATTCAAAACGTATATTGAATTATGAATCGCGCGTATAAACTCTTTATTTCTCGATTGTGTAAAAAAAAAAAAAAATCGCCCTCTATGATTCTGTTTATATAAATGCGTTTTTCTTTTTCTCTTTTTTAATTTAACGTTCGGATAAAGAATTCGGACGTTTTCGTAGCGTTTATGATATGATAATTTGACATAACCGGATTTTTCGAGGAAACAGTGGGCCGACATTCGTAGAGCCGTTTTTTTTTTTTTTTAGATTTCATAATCTACAACAATTTTTAGCTATTTAAAGCGGCACGAATTTTAATTATACACCGAATTTGGCGTTTTATTAAAGGTTGTTTGTTATTCGTGGTATGAAAATTTCGTATCATTACTCCTACAACGAACAGTGTCGACGGACGTGTTTTTTTTTTTTTGGTATGAAACTGATAGTGAAGAACTCACGTATTGTTATACCCACGATTGAACTAGTATGGACCCTTCCCCCCGGTGTCGATCAACAGCGTTGTTATTTTTAAGAGCCGAAAGAATAATATGTCAATGAAATATCGGTTGAAAAACATGGACAAAAACCTCCATTTGAATGGGTGGGGGAGAGGAGGAATTATTCGATTTCGTCGAACAACGCGAGAGGAAACGCGTTAATACGAACGGAACGTCCGCCGGGCGTATAAAATGTAAGAAAAAAAGTAAAATCGACGCGTATTTTGATTATTATTATTATTATTATTATTAAATACAATAAAACGCCCTCGGAATAATATTTATTTATTTTTTTCGATCGGCTTCTGTTCGGACGTCTCTCTCAGAGGGGGGGCCCACCGCTACCGGCAAACGCTATCGGCGGCACCCGAATGCCGGTGACTGCCAGTGTGTGAAATTCGCGTATTGTGCCGCACAATACGTGGCTTATAAATATTATAAAAATACAGAAAAATCCACGCGAACGCTTTAATAATAACAATAATAATAATAATGAAAATATTGATTCGTTAGAAATACACACACACACACACACACACCCGCCGTCGTCTCGACGATAAATAAATATGTACATAAATAATTCCTATAGAAAACGAATGGATAACTTAGTTTGGTGCGGCAAACGGTGATAATAATAATAATAATAATAATACGGAATCGTTTGTCCACGACCGCTAAAATGTAAACGCGTATAATAAATTACGATGATTCTTATGTCTCCTGCCATCGCCGCATTGAAAATGTGAAAAACGAAAAAAAAAAAAAGCACTCGTCACATAATATTATGTGTTTACTGTGAAAAGAGAGAAAAACCGTATTGCGGCAGAAAGATTTTTTTTTTTGTTTGTTCCCACTTCGGGTATTTTTTTTTTCCGCGCCCGGACGACAACGAGACAAACGCCGCCGCAATAATTTGTCAACGCTCGTACGACGTAACACCTGGACGAGACGTTACGACGACCGGACACTGCACGCGCTTTCGACAAGAGGGGCCTCTTCGACTCGTCGTTATTATTACGATGTCATTTTGTAACTGCACACACACACTGTAATAAACGCGCGTTTCGCTTGAATACACACCGACACCGGGATCGGTACAGTGCATTTTCGACGCGCCCGCGCGTATGAGACGCGTACTCCCGGCGACGCGACGAATTCCCGTCGCGGCGCGGGAAATCAATTTCGAGCGCCGCGCGCGCACGTTCCGAGGTCCGCCGCACGGCACCAAACTCTCCATCGCCACCGCCACCGTCACCACCTGTCGACAGGTATATATTTCCAGACCGACGAACGCTTTTTGCCCTGGCTAACGGTTGTCTCCAAGGAGACACGTTCTCCAACCGCCCCTCCATCCCCGTCAACCCGTCCCTGTCGCCGGCGGTGGCCGGAGACTCGAAGATCACCACCACCTCGCCCGGTGCGCGCGCGTTCACGGCGAATTAGCCACAGACGCCGCCGCCGCCGCCGTCGGTTCACGGTTCGCCGCGCGCGCCCGCCCCGCCAGTTCGCAGTCGTTTCTTCACAACACTCGCGTTCGCATCGCCACCGACGACGACACGACCCCTCTCCCCGGTCCCCGTCGTCATTACAACGACAACGGCGGCGACGACGTGTCACGCGGAAACGTAATAATATTTCCACACCGTGTGCGAGCGCGTCCGTCGTCCCTGTACGACGAACGTCATCCGGATGGAGGAAGGGGATAGATAGCTCACGAAACTCACATTGTCCCTTATTATTGCCATTGCTGATGCTGTCCGCGCGCGCGTACGACACCTGACACGGACCAACACACAAATGTCGTTTATCCGCAACGCTTTCTACACACAAACACTATTTTACAACGATTTACGCGTTGACCAAGGGCGCTCGCGTATTTCTGATCAAAGGGACTGGGAAACGGGAGTGATGGGGGTGAAGTACTCGCGATTTTATCTCGTACGAAACGCCGGTAAAACGTGTTTTCTACAATAATAATTATTTAATTTCTACGATACCACTGCAGCCGCCGGGAGGAGATACTCCACGGAATTGTGTGAACGCGTGGAATGAACGGAAATAGAGAAATCGCTTTAAGAAATCCGTTATATATAATATTATGTATAGAACACACAGGCGATCGATTTTAAAGATAATAATACAATGAAATTGTATTGAATACTTGTAATTTTATAAATTATTTATACACGAAATTTGTGTAGATTCAAACGATTAAAAAGAATCTGATGAATTTTATAATATCAATTATTATTATTATTATTATTATATTTATAATATATAAATCTTTTATCCAAATATACCGTATACAACATAACGAGAAAAAAATATAACAATTGAAATTTACAAAATATTAAAGTGGACTGTATTTAAATCAAAAAAAATAATAATTATTCAATAAAAAACATTAATACGATCTTACGATTATAAGGAAAGGGGGGGACCAGTACACACAACGTAACTGGTTAAATACAAAAAAAAAATACAATAAAATCGACAAAACAAAGTACATGCAAAACAACCTGTTCCTCGAAAGAAGACGACAATCGAATTTGAAGAGTTATAACACCGGAGGTGTAAAATAAAAGTGGAACGTTTGGTTCGTGAACGAAATGTCGGATGATACGCAAATAATTATACCAAAACAATCACAATAAAACGCGAAACGAAGAAAAAAAGATGATTTTTCGGTTAAACAATTAATAATTTTATAACACTATACCGCGGCAATAACGACTGCGTAAAGGACGCCGGTATTCTTTTTATTAATTTATAATAAAAACAATAACAGTAATAATAAATATAAATAATAATAACACGTTATTACGATGTTTCTAAATTAAAGATCATCGGTATTGGAAAGAGAACCACACCGGTTTATCTAATGTAACGTGAACGAAATAATAATAATAATCATTTTCAAAAATAAATATGCGTTGTCATTGATGTACGGCGCGAACAAAATTCATTTTTTTTTTTAACTTAATATTTAATAAATTTAAAATTAAAATTATTAAATTTAAAAAATGTTTTAATATTTTCTGAACGTCCTCAGTGTCAGTCTGTTACAAAATAATTCGTCGGAAATTTATACGTTTCAATAATATTCGCGTTCTTTTTTTTTTTTACCAAATAAACGTAAAAATATTTCGTTGAATTTTTTTAATTGGCTTTATTTGAATTCCAAAGTAATTAATGCACCGTTAGATTTTAAACCAATTTTTAAGGTTTTGTAATTTTTTTTTACGAAATAGATATATTTTGTAATAATAATAATAATAAAAGATAAAAGAACGTGTTCTAATAAAATGTAAACTCTACGTAATGACAAATATCATAACCCTCCCTCCCCCAATCGATAACCATTGCGGCAATACACGAGATCATGGTAAAAAAAATTATTTATATATATTTATGTTTTTTTAATTACTTAATAAGTAAAAAATTGAAATTATAATACGAATATGTGGTAATTATATATATATATATAAAATATACGAGAGCGCTGTCGAGGGATCGAATTTTGGTTACTTTCAAAGAAGAATGTCTGAAACTATTTTAAAAGTTTTTTTAAACTATTCGCTCGTAATAATACCGTATTATTATTGTTTCCAATATTTTCTCCTTTTTAAATTTATTATCGTAATATAATCCGCGAAAACTTCCTACACTGAACGTTTTCGAAAATTCAAAACACACGAATATCGCGTAATAAAGTTAATATCATTTTTTATTTACGAATTTTTTTTTTATTTTGTTCGCGTTTTAATATTTTTATATAGCGACTATCCGGTTATCCTATAGAGTCTATAGTATAGACGACAAATTATTCTCGTCGAATCAATCGTTACAGTACAATACTATTATTGCAATACACGACGACTTCTAATATAAGTGTATTATTTTTATTATATATTTTTTATTAGTTATTGCACTAAAATAATAATGTTCGTCTTTTTTGTGTAACGTTGAAACGATTTCACAAAAATTATCGTTTGTGAATATTAGCGAAATGTGTGTTTTCCTTCATATCGTCACACTATAAATATTGACCGTTTCAAGAAAAAAGAACATTTTATTATTATAAATTTTAAAGTAATTCGACGTATTCGGTGATGTACGTGTGTACCGCATATTATTCACGAAAATTGAAAAACGCGTAATTAAGTCACTCGAAAATGAAGAGGTTCTATAAATACAGTGATTTTTAGAAAATACGCATTTTCGCTTCACCGTTTGAAAGCAGTTTGCTGGCCGAATGTCGAGTCGAGAAACGTTACCGTATCTCTAGACGAATTTTTTGGCTTCAGTTATGACTTTAACGGTCAAACGCGCGTATTCGCAACAAGCGCGCGATAAAATAATAATAATAATAATAATAATAATAATAGTAATTTAATTAATACGTCTAAAATCAAAAGACACACATTATAATTGATAGAAATCTTATTCTTTTCTTGTTTTACACGTAGAAATTTACAGGTTTATCAAATTGTCGTTGTTTTCGAATTGATACCGAAACACGGTAACTTGAAAATATGCGTACGAAATGCTAATAAAAACAGATATAATAGAATATATTTTATTGATCGCTTGGTATATTATTTATTTTAATCAAAAAAAAAAAAAAAACCATATTGAATTCTGTGCAATTGTTTTCCCATTAAATTGTAACGCCGTACGGTGGCTGAATTTTATTTATATGACGCTATAATATGAAATAATTCATACACGTTAAATAAGTATTGTACTTGTCGTTTGAAAAAAAGATATTATCATTGTTTAATTAAAAATTGTAAAGTACGCGCAAGCACGCATCAATAAATAAAACACTGGAAGTGGAATAATATTTGTACAATGCAGAATTTTTGTTTTTTTTTTTTCGTAGCATTATGTCGGATGAAGATTTCGACTTTTAATAAATCTATAAAATAATACTCTTGTGCGTGTTTATTCCGAGTGTTAAAATGGAATTAGTATTAAAAAAAAAAAGACGTATAAGAGCCAATTAAAACAAATAACGCAGCAAATCAACTGTCGAATAACGTTTGGTTTTCTCGAATAGTTTTTATTTATTGTTTTCGTGTATAGAAATTGAATTAATACGATAAACGGAACAAACCGGATTGAGTTTGTAAAACACGGCGAATTGATTAATTGTTTAAATTCGTTGTTCAAAGTATAGATACATAAATTCGTTAATCGCTTATTCCGACTCCGATAATTTTGATATAATATAGCGTTTGAGATTGAAGATAACGGAGCTGATAAAATGCGGTAGAAAATAATTTTTTTTTGTTACCAAAAATTCGGTACACGAACTTTTTAAAATCGACACTGATAAACGTGTAACCTAACGCGATATGTTTGATAAAACGACATACGTATAATTTATACGATTCAAAACTATATATAGGAAAACGCGTTAGACGCGTATTTAAAATTTATAGGAATTAAACTTATTTTTTTCTATTTTTTTTTTTAAATTAGTATTTAATAATATATTTTACACGCTTTATCGCACAAAAAAAAAAATCGCGGATAAAAAAAACGCTAAAAACGATAGGAATTTTAAATTAAAAAAATAAATAAATATAATATTCATAGCAGGGACGTGCTCAAGGGGGGATGAGGGTGTTACATCCCTCCCGTTGACTTCTTTTTATTGTTTTATTAATTTTTCGTCAATATAGAAAAAACCGTATAATTTATTGTCAACGTAAATAAAAGTATATGTTTTCGATCATTTTTTCCCGTGGAATTTTAAAATTTCATACGGGTCGACTGATAACGTTAAAATACGATCCACTGTGATCAGTCGAAAATTCATATCCCCCCTCCCCCTTTCAAAATAGCTGAGCGCGTCACTGATTCATAGTACACGTCGAGCGGGAATTTTATTTAATCGGCTCAACTCGCACACTTACTACGTAAGGTTATAAGGTAAATACCGGCTGCCAGAAGAACGCTTCGAAGTCAATTTATGTTGGTTTTGTTTCGGAAATTGTGTGTTTTGGGTGAATATCCTCTTAAGACGCCGCGAACGCGAACGAGTGATAATATTATCGTAATAATAAAATTGAAACTCCCACGGGAATCGCGATTATTTCCATAAATAATATTCTATTAGTATTTAAACGCGACACATTTACGACCGGAGGAGCGCGTCTCCGGTTAAATATTGTTAATACCGTGCGTGTGCGTAAACCCGATTTTTTATGCTTGTCGAGGCTATGATCGCGTAATTTCTCAAAATAACATTCTCACGTATATATATATAATAATAATAATAATAATAATAATAATACGCGTTGTTTCATTATGTTGATACGAGTTAAAATGGATAAAAACGAGTTTATTACACCGCGTAAAACACCGATGATCGAAATTACCATTAAACTATACGTACGCGTGCGTGTGCGGTTCGCACGGTGACGTGGGCTGGGCCGCCGGTTTGACGATCGGGTTAATAAAATTTACACAAAAAATAATAATAATAATTTATTGAGAAAGCCGTATGGATAGAATTCGTAGAGTTTCAGAAAAAAAAAACCATTCCTTTAATATATTATTGTAATTTCCATTGCGATAATATTGTTAGCGGTAAAAAAAAAAAAGTAATAAACCGTATAATGAAAATTGTGTTTGAATAAATTACGAAAAAAAAAACTTGTCATCACCGCCAACCGACTGTTGTAATGACGTGTACTCACAAGTGGTTATTCGATTATTATTATTATTATTATTATAACGCGGTACAATAAACTATTTTATTTAACTACATATTTAGAGAAAAATTATTTAATTTATTTCTTATTTTATTACGCCGCCGATACTGCGGATGTAATTGTAATTACATTATATTCACACGAAAAGAAAAATGGTAAAAAAAAAAATACTGTGATTATTAACGAATCAAGTTTACGTAACCAATTAATTAGAACGATATAACAAAAAGATTCTGCACACACGCACTTACGTTTGTATTCAACAATTCTCAAAATTCACCACACACGAATGCGTATGTAATACGTCTTACACTCTTCGGTAATTATAAAATATATGATTTGTTTTTGATAATCATTAGTGATGTGTGGCAAAAAAAATTTTTTTAATTGGGAAAATTGTTAAACTATTAATCAATCACTAGAGTTTGACTCATTAAATATATTATGGTAAATGCGCTCGGATTCTTCAAATGGTCAAATCAAGTGATTATTCACCATTATTTGTATTATAAAAATCATGCCGTTATTTTCGTTCCATAAACTCAATTAACGCTATTAAAATTTCTCATAAAATACGATACCGGTTTCTGGTGGGAAATGATAAGTGTTCTGGAACAGTAATTGCTCAAGGGCTTTCGTAAATAAAGGGATAAATACTTTTGGAAAGGTACGAGGAAAATGGGATGGGGTGATTAATATACGCGGAAAGAGAAACACGTAATATAGGCATAGGATTCGCCAACGGGGAATCTCATCAATCGTATGACGTAGTTTCGCCGCGTCGAAGACGTAGACATACGATTATAAGGATTCCCATACAACGAAACCGTGATTATGTGATAACGGTTTCCCTACCGCCAAGGCATAATTACGAGAGAACGCTTGAAATATCGTATAACCAAGTATTTGGAAGACGCGTAATATATAGGCAAAATTTGTTGTCTAATGTTGAACTCGACTCTCGTCCAATCGAACCGGTACCCACCACGTCATCTATGGATCAACCATCCACAACGACTGGATTACGAAATTCCATAGAACGTCCGAGCGGAAACGATTCAGCGGATCCGAGTTCTGATGGTAGTGGGAATGGAAATATTGTGGATTGTTCGTTGTCTGACGGAGGGTCGAACTCGCAATCCGTGAGTAGCGGGACGGTTTGCAGGAAAAGAAGTGGAACGGTTCAGACGACGAATAGCAATAAGAGAACGAAGGCAAAACCTGGCGACGTAACGCTAGGTCGGTCGCATTCGGAATCTTCGGACGACTCGGACGTCTAAGAAAACCGTTGCGTGCATGTATCTGTTGGAGACGAATACTGAATGGATATCGTTTTGTACGTCTTAATGTCTTTCAGTCGGAGTCGAACAAAACTCAAGGCCGTTTGATACATAAATATATGTCTACGAAAATAATTTACGCGATTAATCTTGTCGTTTGAAAACTACACAGTAATGTGCATGGTCCACCAGCAAAAAGTCATTGGATCCTTGTTAATTGTTAATCCATCGTACGAATACATTGTTCAACGTATATAATATATATATATAAATGACGTTTTTCTTGTAATTTTTTTTTTTTTGTTCGAATTCGTATCACTCTTTGGTATTGGAATAAACGCGTAAAGTATAATAGTGCGTCATGAATTCGGTGATGAAATCGCTGGCGTTTAAAATCGAAAATCGAAATAATCGTTTTGAATTTTTTTGGAGCCGCGATGGCGTATTCAAATCGTTGACGAGCCGCGGATAAAACGAAAACCGACGAGGCTATTATCCGCTGTTGCGGTAGACCAAACGTAGGAGAAACACGAGAATATAAAAGAAATGGGAATCCTACGTTAATCCGCTCTGACCGTACGGTGGGTTTAATATTTTCGGTACGAATCGAACGCGCGTTTTAACGGCGTTACCGGCATGGTACAACGAGACGCGTTATGAAATTTCCCGTACGGTAGACGGGAAAATATAAATACGATAAAAACAATGTGAGTAAATTAAAATAATAATAATAATAATAATAATAATTAATAATAAACGCCGCCGTCGTCATCGTCTTCGGGACCACCCGCTTGCGCGAAATCGTCGAGTTACATTTATATATGTAAATATTAAATGAAAAAAATAATTATAATAATAAACCTGCAGTGAACACGTAGAGAGTTTTTTTTCCTCGGACGAATATGTCGTGGTGGCGGCCGCACGAGAAACCTAATTATCGTTATCCGCGTATATATTATCGGACGATTTACACGAATATTTTTCGTTACGTTTTATTGTGCTGGCGACAAACGGAAAAAAGACGATTATTCATTATTTATTAATACACGGCGGCGCATATGTTATTTTATATACAATATTTTTTTGACTACATTATATACGATTATTATTATTAATATTATTGGAAGTAGCGATCGTGTGTGTGTCGTGGCGGCGCCGTCGTCACCGTCGGCGGCGGCAGAAGACGAGAAAACCGTCGGCTGCACACCATATACTCGTATATATGTGTATAGGGAAAAAATATGTGTACACACACGCCTTTTTTTTTTTTTTTTTAATTAAACGCGTTTTTCTTTTTTTTTTCTTCTTATTACAGTTATTATTTTTATTATACTCCGTATGAAAAAAAAAAAAAAAATACATATTTCGTCGCGCAGCACTGTCCTCCATCCCCGTTCCACAGGGTTTCGTACGCATTACACGGACTCTCGGCCGCGAGAGAGATACGACGCGGGGTTGACATGTTTATTCGGCCATCACGCGGCGCAGCAAGCAGCAGTTTTGTCGGTGTGATTGCCGCGCGTGTAATATACGTCGGCCCGCCGGCCGCGTCTCACGCTGAGAACTAATCCGACGTTATAACGTTATTATTACACAGCTATTACCGCGGGGACGATAAAACGAAATTATTTTTATACGACTTTTATTTATTTTTTCTTTTTTCGCTCTTTGCGCGTTATTTTTGTCGTCGGATTATATTTATTGAAACCGGTAGACCGCCGCCGCCGCCACCGCCGCCGCCGCTAATTGAATATTCATTTACGATTACGATCGTCGTTCTCGGCGGCGGCGGCTGCTGCTCACAGAGAACGGCGTCGTGTGTTTTGTGTTTTGTGGACGGATTATCGCCAATCGTATATAATTATATTCGTCGAGACCCCTCCGCCCACCGGACCGCAGGACAATCGAATTTTACCGATCCACACGAGCATTTCACGTTTATCGTACTCGGAGATTCGCATACGCAATAATAATAATAACAGTTTTCCTTTTTACGTTATGTTTCAAGGCGGGTTTCAAACCGCCGCCAAAGACGACGACCACTACGGAAAACCGCGCGACGAATTGTTATCGACCGACGGCGACGACGAACGGATTCAAATCTCTGGATTTTGTACGTTTCAGAAAAATCAAAAAAAAAAAAAAAAAAAACAACGTTCACATCGCCCCCCTCCGCGTTCTAAACGTATTCAACTCTTTTACGGTGTGTCGATCGGACAACGGTTTGCACGGCCGATTTGGCACGTTTAACAGGAACAACGTCGGTAGAACGCCTGTCGTCGAACCGACACGAAGTTAATTATTTCTCTAAACACGAGTCTGAAACGCGCACGCGTATAAATATAATATATAAACGAATTTTTAATATACGTCCGTTACTGATCGTTGTAAAGTTTTTTATCTGACATTGAACTGTATATATATACTCTATATATGTGTATACATATATATATATTATGTCAGGCTTGAGAGAAGAAAAAATTATTTCGCGATCATTTCGAATCAATTAATTTTATAATATTAAAAAAACAGACTCATGGCGGGACGATTTAAAAATATCGAAAAACTATCTCAACCAATTCCCGTTTGACAATTGCGGAAAATATGTGGCGACTGTTAGCGCACGTTTCGGTAGATGTAGATGCAAACCCCTCCCCCTCCCCGCCCCGTACAAAAATTTAAACGATATTGAAATATTCATTAACGCGAATTTAATTAAAAATAAAAAATATTTCGAATTATTATAGCAATTATTTTAGCCAATTGTCTAATAATATCGAATAATTTTCTTCTACTCTATAAAGCCTACATGAGGCTGGTACTTGCTTATAAATCGTCAATTCGTATTTTTAATTTTAAACCAATATAAGTATTGTCATCGTAACAAACTTAACCCAAAACTATATTCGCTTTCGACGGCACAGTACTTATTTATACGTGGTAAACGACCACACACACACACACGGTATGACGATAAATAATATTTAACGTTAAATTGACGTCGTTATTATTGTACGTATTTTAAATCCACGTTTACACGACGACACGGTGCAAATCGTACAATTCCGTAATTATTATAAAACGTAATAAATTCTAAACAACAAATTCTGAATATTCTTTTTTTTTTATATATATAAAAAATATTGATATTCAATTTAAACTGTTGAGAGTGTACACGTTTTCGTTGTTAAAAATCTCTACGGGAAAAATTATTATTTCACGGAATTTCAATCGATTTGCTTTCCAAACGATATATATATATGCAACTAAGTGCGTTTTACAACAGTATATTTTCACGTGTTACATAACAGTTGCTATAAATATACGATTTACGTAAAGAAAAAAAACCACCGTAAACGGGTTTTATAATTTTTCTATCTGTCCGCGTACACCTTATAATAACTGAAAAAAAATTCTATTTTTTCGCGAATATTGTTTCGAGCGGGTACAGAGACATTTCTCTCAAGCTCGCCAAATCCTACGACGTTTGATGTTATTATTATTATTATTATTATTATTATAATTTAGTCGTCGCGTTCGACAATATTGCAAAACTTTTTTTGTCGTGGGGAAAAAGAACGACTTATTTCGAATGATAGCGTTTTTTTTTTTTTTTTTGCGACAAAGCAAAAGTGTCATAGCTCCTCGCTGCTTAGTAAAAAAAATATTGTCGCATTTCAGTAAAAAGAATATATTCCATTCCGTTCTTTTTGCAAATAGGTTTTCCGAATAGACCAGTATATTACGATAATATAATAGTAACGCGATTTGGACATAATATATTTAGGTTTTTTTTTTTCAATTGAATGCAACGTTTATATTTATAAGCTAATTGAAAATATTCGAGTTTCGCAAAACGCTCTAAACACTCTGCGATCGTCGGTTTTATAATTTTTTTTTTTTGTAGTTTAATTCATACGTACACGTTTTTCTAAAATTCAAAACGATTAATCATTGCGTTCAGTACACGAGAGGATGCTGAACGGTGTAATATTATGATTTTATTATTAAATATATAAATAATGAATTTTTTAAAATTATTTTAACACAAAAATGTCGATAGTTTTCCTTTTTCGGGTTGTATCGGACTACGTACTGAGAAAATCGAATAGAGTACCGACTATAGATAAGATTTGTTGATATATGAAAATGTGGATATAAACGCGTAAGGTGCAATCGTTAAACGGTAAACTTTTCGTTTACAGGCTTTAAAAAATAAAATAAACAAATCGTTGTGAACAATACGTTCCTTTCTCAGAGTCCAAAAATGCGAGTCGAATATAACTCGTGAATACTAATGGACCCGATTGTTAAACGATTTATAAACACAAACTACATTCTGACGACGAATCAATGCGGATACGACGCTCAGTGTTACTCGGGTCTTTGTGCTGACCGTCCGCGTAAGATATCGCACGACTAAATTGAAACGCGCTCATTAAAATTGCACTTCGTGCAGGAGTAGACGGGAAAAAAAATTGCCCCGGAATTTCTAGGGACGGAGCCCGATCTATATTCCCCATAAATACTGCGGCCCTGCGTACGAAAAAAATAATAATATTGCGCGGACGCGATACGATATCGTTTCGTTCATTTTGTTTCTCTCCGTCTTTCGCCCCAGTAAATATCGTTTTCCCGCGCGCGGACGGCCAGTTGTGTCACATTACTGCGCAAGTACTCGTATATTATTATTATTATTATTACATACGACCCTTATACGCGATTCATTTTCCACGTCGGCCGCTGCGGGGTCGTCGTCGTCGTCACAACTTATACGGAGACGGGTTTTCATAAATCATCGATCCCCCACCCCATCCCGCCGGTCGGTACGATCGAAGTACAAACGCTACGGCGGGTAGGGGAGGGAGTGCGAAAGGGGAAAACAAAAAGAATTCTGCCGTCCGCTCGTCTCGTTCCGTCCGAGATACCGTCGCCGGTGACGACGCCTTGCCCAGACCGTATCCGAACCGGCCCTCCTGTGTGTGTGTGTGTGTGTGTAATTTTCCAATACAATTTACGCGCAATAAATGCGAACGATTTTTATTTATTTTTCCCCATTCCTCCGATCCCTCTCATCAGCACACGACAACACCGTCGTCTCGGTTATCGACCACCGTCGCGTAGTTATTGCGAGTACACCACCGCCGCCGTTGCCGCGAGCTGCTGCGACGGTTCGAGACGCCGCGGTATACACGACCGTAAAACCAACCGACCATCAAACTGCTTTATACGTACGAGAGATGAAAAGAGAGAGAGAGAGAGAGAAACCGAACGTACAGTAGTAACAAATGTCTCGGAAAATACAAGTGGCTCGTCATTAACATAACATTATGCGCGCCACACTTCGGAGAGCTTAATGTAGCGGAATTTTTTACGATTATTTATTTTTATTTTTTTTCTAATACATACGACGGCGTTTTATTATTATTATTATTATTATTATTATTATTATTATTGTTGTTGTTGTTGTCGTTATTTTCGTCGTTGTTTCGAGCGAAAAAATATGTACCACCGCGTCGTGCCGCGGAGACACGGAGAAAAACGCGTTATATTATTATTATTATTATTATTATTATTATTATTATTATTATTATTGTTATTATATGAGAGAAAATAAATTAAATCGCGCTTATTATCCGTGACAAATTATGTTTTTTTTTTTTTTTCGGTATAACGGCCATCGGTAATCTCATATATATACGCGTTTCGTTTCCCCATCCAAGCATCTGTTTTATCCTTTATTATACACACACACACACACACGTACACATATTCTCCAGAGGATACTGCATAGCCGGTACCGGAGAATAAGAAGGATCGTTAAGACTTACACGTTAATCCTTATTGTCACTCCGATCGTTTTAATAACACAATTCGATATCGAAACCATAACGGGCGTTTATTACGCGCGTGTACACACATACATATTATATCGTTTTCGACATTATACGGATTTTTTTATTTATCATTTTTATTCGTCCGGCAATACACTCGGCGTATTCGTGATGGGGGGGAGAGGGCGGGAGATATTATAATGTCCGCGCGGTGTATACGTACGTATATATAATAAAGCGGAGTACTCGGATGTTTTACAAAAAAAAAAAAAAAATTATACGAGTCTATATTGTCGTCGTCGTCGTCGTCGTCGTTATAATGCGTCGGATTTAAATAACCGTATAGAAAAAAAAACCCCCCATTATAATAATATATTTCGGATAACGAGTTTTTCTGATCGTCTCGACGACTAATAGCATTTGTTACTATATCGTTTCTTTTTTTTAAATATTAAATCCACCGCTCTGTAAGGAATATATTTATTGTGTATTGAAGCAACGAAATCATATCGTCGTCGTGATAACTCATTTTTATACGCTACACACAAATATTAGTGTGTTGTCATTTTCGTGTGCCTATTACATACACTCGGTGCTCGAATCGAGAAATACTGCGCGGTAGGAAGAAGATTCTCTACTGTTTCTCTTTTTTTAACCGCCTACCCCAAACAATTTTTTTTTTTTACAGGACGGCTTAATCTCAACATTATATTAAAGCAATTTATTCTTCGTAGAACGCTCATTTTTTTTAGTTTCCGAGTGAAGAAAAGAACGTTTTGATTTTACCGTGATGTGTATCATTTATGTCTGTAGTCGAAAATTCTTTCAGAAAAAATGCTCCAATCTTTACAGTCATGCCTTGTAGTAGCAAATCTCATCTAGTTGATACTTAAAAGATGTTAATAGTCGATTTTCTGAATACTTTTTTCAAGCGTACGAAAAAACTACCGAAAATCATGGTGAAAAAAAAAACTCGGTATATACGTTATAGAAACTTGAAATAAAACATATGTAAGTTTATATTATATTAAGGAAAAAAAAATTTCAAAAATTGTCTTTTAATTTCGGACTATTTATAGTTGTCGACGTATTTAATTCACTAAAAAAGTGTATGTTTTTGTTACATACCCAAAATATTACACCAAAGCGCTCCGCTCAGAATCGTTTTATCGAACGATTTATCGTTGCTTTCAAATTCACAATGATAACAATGCGCACTCTAAAATCGTTGTCCGGGTAATTCGCTTAAACGACATTCACACAACGTCCCCCCGCGGCTCGTTACTTATATTTTTCTATTGAAGCTCTTATTCATTAATTTCCCCAATTCCAGCGCTGAATTCATATTTCGTCCGAATATTTAACAACATTCGTCCGAATCGATAAGTGACTAGTGCGCGGGGTTTAGTTCGAAAAAATTAATATATTATAAACGTTTCTAAGCCGAAACGCGAAATACGTTCAGGGGGACGGTTTTATTGACTTGGCCAATCGATCGGCGGCATATTACAATAACGGTAACCGGTAAGTACACACAATATAAAACGTCGTGTATATTGTGTACTACATACACGGTTAAAAAAACATCTTTTTTTTTCTTTTCCCCTACGGATTTATAGCCTCCGGGCTTATATCATTTGTTTAATCCGACGGGAAAACAATACGAATAGCTCGGTGCAGTCAGTTATTAGACGCCGAGCGCGCCAGCAGCAGCAGCAGCAGCAGCAGTTTATTGAAGGAATTGATTAAAATAATAAATACGTAAAACGTGCGGCGGCGGACGATGCGGCGAAATGGGGTGAACCGAAAAAACCTTTGGTGTTCGAAAAACAAATTAAAAAAACCGTTCGCGGATCAAACAAATTATTAATTTCCTACTCGAATTAAAAAAAAACAAAAAAGAGAGAGAAAGAGAAAATCTTCGAGATTATTATTAATTCCGTTATTCGATATACAGTCGTTTACTATACGCGCAAGGCGCACGCGGTAAATTAGAAAAAACGGAAAAACGTCCGCACTGTTATGTATACGAAAATTAACGAATCGACAGACCCTTGTACGTGATATATATTATACCCTTTGACGTATTATATAATTACTAAACGCTCTCCTCCCTTGTCCCTTAGCGAAAAATGTACTTCTCGCGGACCGCCTTCGGTTGTGTGGAATAGACGTTATTGAAATTCCTTCAAATGCCGACAGACGACTAATTTGCCGAGACGGTCGTTTGTTTTGACGTCATGCGCGGGCTCGCGTATAAGACACGCGATTCATTTTTTTAATTATCAAAAAAGGAATCGATCAAAACTCGTATTCACAGTTATCGTTGACGGGGTAAAACACTAGCAAATATAATTATAATTATTATTATTATTATTATTATTCGTGCAACGAGCGCCACTGAAAAGAAATATTACGAAAATTAAAAAAAAAAATATCTTTTTTCCCGTTGCGTTATTGTAAAATCGTGTTTACGAACGGTGAACGTTTTCAACAACCGACCGTCATCGAACCGAAAACGGGGCTACGGAAATAAATTATAATATACGCTACATTTGATCCCTGTCGTACGGGATCGTGGGATGCTGCGAATATTCTTATTGTTATCGGAAACGTTGAATAATATATTGTACGTCTGTATTGTGTATATATTAAAATGTTATACTTGGCGTGCGCGGTTAGTGCATTAAAACAGAGCAAAAGCGCGTGAAATATTCTAAAAAAAAGGAATTATGTGTCGAATATACATTTGAGAAAATTGAGTATGATATAAGCACCGTGGATTTTTTTTTTTTTTTTTTTTTTTTACAATACGATTGACGTGTTTTTGTAATAGTGAGATTTTTGACAATTTGGATTATTTTTTTTTTCAAACATTAGTTTATGCAATATTGTATCGTTAAAAGAAGTTTTATTCCGTTGAAAATAATGTAAAATAAAAATACGAGAAAAAAAAGGTATAGCGTAATTTTTTTTTAATATAAATAATACTCGCGTATATAATATTCCAATATCCAATATGTTTAAAATACGCTCAGTTTTTTTTTTTTTTTTTTTTTTTACTTTCTTATAAATATCTTTACACATTTTTTTATTTTCACAAAATATCGAAGCAATAACAGACACTAGGAAAATAGACTGAAATCAATATTTAACGTTATAAAAGCATTTTGTGTTGTGTAGTTACAATATTATTACACATAGTCGTATACAAGCCGTACCCAAAGTCGGAAAAATTCAATATTTAAATATATATATATATTTTTTTTTTAACTCGTAAAGAAAGTTTGATATAAAAACGTAGTAGTTAAATACTATTATCAAAATAGATAACGATCTATATAAAATACCAGGCGGATTAAATGTGAAAGGGTATCTCTCTATCGGCAGTACTTCAAGACTTAACTCGGTTAAAAGTTTTTTAATTAGTATTAAAAACAAATTACTTGAAAAACTTTTAATAAATGTCTTAATAAAAATCATAATTTTATTGAGTAATGAAATATCCGTTATAAAACCGCTTAAGAAATTATGCGAATCGAATTAAATAGAAAAATTGTTGTGTTAATAAAAAATATATATTTTGTATATTATTTATAAATGGCTATTACTTGTGTAATTTAAAGCAAATACTGTCGTCCATAAAATGTCAGTTAGTTAGTTTAGTTTGCTGATTTTAAGAATAAAATTTATTACGTGAAATATTACATTGTACTGTTCTCCCTGTTTATTTCCGTATACGATAGTTGCAAATAAAATATTATTTTAAAAATAAATTTATTTGAAAAAAAAAATAGTAACTTGGATGACACAAGGCAAAATCTTAATCATTGTTGTCGAATATTTTTGAAGGTCCACCCGGTCCACATCCTGGATCCGCGTCTGAAGAGAGAAAGAGTGTGTGAGAGAGAGAGTCAATATATTACATAGTGGAAATGTCATCGTAAAATGATATATTATATCAGAAGTACCCATACTTTTCATTTACAAAACAATTTTAAAATTTTAGTGACTCGTACAAAACATTTGTTGTCTTCGCTAATTTCACAATATTACAATGTTAAATACACAATAATTATATTACATTAAATATTTACGTTAGAAATCGTTTATAACGGCTCGTCTTCAAATAGATCAATTAGATAATTGAAAATTTGTCCGCGACAAAATCATCGCGGCTCACAATTCGGGAACCCTTTGAATTATAATGTATATAAATCCATTGGCGGTTTTCGGTATTTTTTCTTATTTTACCGGTTAAGAAAACCGGAGCATCGTGTATTTTTCGTACGCGTAGATCAATAACGGAAAAAATATTAACTCACCTTTCTAACATTCAATGTGCAATGGCGAACCTATAAATGGATTCATCAACTTCTTTTCTAGGTTTTCTAGAAAAAACAAATTATAGTGTTTTCTAAAATTTAAGTCCTATAAAACTCAAAATTTAATTTCGAAACCAAAAAAAAAAATAAAAAAAAATAGTGTTATTTTTATTTATTTTTAGAAAAACAGGATTTTAATTCCAAAAACGTTTTGCTACGTAACTTGACTAAGTAGTTTATGAATTCAGACATAGTTTTGAAATAGGGATCGCACATTGGAAAATATATTCTTTAAATTCGCTTTTCCTCTTAACTGTTTCAATTGACATAATAAAACGGACAAAAAACGAGATTTACATTTCACAAACATAGGACAAATTTCATTCAAAATATATACATGTAATATAAAATGCCTATTTAATACGCCTTGAAACGGTTTACGTCGCAGCCACATAATGTGTCTCCGTAACAACAGACGATCGTCAATATATTTTTCATATACGCTATGCGTATTAAATTGTAAATTTTTTAAAAGTCTATGCATCTCAGTGCCCTTACCTCGCACAGGACACTCGGTAACCATTATAATACATACATACATCACGTGCGGGACGATATTCGGCGCGAATCGGACTCGGCACTCGCGACAATTACGCGCACGGATTAATTCCTTCGCGCAGATGTCGCGTCGCATGCCGAATGCTGAAATTGATCGTATGGTGTAACGGCAATTTATCACATACGCGTATTGTAGTGGGAAAGTGGCAGACGATGTGACACAGAGCGGTGTGGATGACACAAAGTTTCCGTTCGTATACACACGAACGCGCGTATCGTTTGTTCGCGGTGTACGTGTGTACGTACGCGTAGCGTTTTCCTCCTTTCGCCAGGGTGTCATGTTTATTGACAAGCCAATTTCCACCGTCTTCGCCGCGTCCCTGCGCCCCGCCCGCCATCCGAGTCCCGAAGTCGTCGTCACACGTTTCCCCGTCCCCGCCAGGCAATTCGTAATATTTGGTGTGAACACGACAGCACACCGTGAAATCACATTACCATCGCCCCGCGCTCCTCCCGGACCGTTTCTTTTTCAACAGCCCGCCGTCTTCTCTCGTTTTTTTTTTTTTTTTTTATACTTTCCACCGTCATCACCGCCGCCGCGACGGCAAAAAACCTGGCAAAACAAAAAAATACTCCCTTATGCTCGTATATATATATATGTGTGCGTACGGATCGCCGAACCCGACGCCGCGCGCCGTGTGCCTTTTCACTCTTTATTAAATCAACAACCCACTCTGCAGCCGCCGTCACCGCGCTGCCGGCTACTCGCAGGCTCCCCGTTTCTCGATCGCAATAATGTGACACGACTGCTGATTTTTCGTTATTACTGTACGCTGCACGCTCGCGCTGTTGTTTCTGCTGTGTGTTTGTTACGCGCCGTCGTTTTTTACAAACGATTTTTTCCCCTCTCTATTCTCCGATATGTCCCCCACACCTCGTCGTGCCCCTCATACACACACACACTTTTTTTTATCTGTTCGTGCGTCTGTCCAATCGTCGTTTCTCCGCGCGCGCGCAATAACGCTATTAGAAGACGGTAAAAAGAAAAAATGAAATGAAATGAAACGAATAAAAAAAAATAAGATCCGAAACGCCATCGGGGAACTATTAAAGTCGTAAAAATAACAACTCGTACGTGAAACGACAATAATATATTCGGCGGAGCTCTTCGCGCGCACTCTTATTACTACGACGTAGAGTTTTTTTCTTTTTCCGAAATCCGACCTGTAAAATTTGCGCGTTTTTCTGTTGTCGACAAACACGTTTACGAATATTGTTTATATATAATATATAATAACACTTAACACGAAAATGTACACCCATAAAACAATATTATAATAAATTATCATTCACGGAGTTTCGTATAGGCAACTCATTGTACACGCGCAGTTTAATGAAAATTCAATCATTTAAATATTTTATCGTCTACAGATATTAACACTCGATAACAACGAGACACACAAAAATATTATTAAAAGAAATGAATTATTGCATTCGTCTGATACTTACCAATCAGATTTTTAAATGATACACTGGAGGAAGTATAGAATTTTTTTTTTTTTATATATATTCTATATGAATACAGGTTAGGTTAGAATATATGAATTCTATATGATCAGTTAACGGTCAAATAATTTCTCATTCGTTTTATTCACCACGTGATAATAAAATATTATAATACACATAAATGGTAGTATGAGGTTGAAAAAAAAATTGTTTACAATATTGATGCGGACCAAAAAAACAAAAAACAAAAAACAAAAAACGAAATGTCGGATGATTTAAGGGAAATTATTCGATATAATTCCTAGACGTCTTATGGTGAGGGAGGGCGACAATTTAAGAACGGACCGTCTCGTTTCGTGTACAAGTACAACATAATATTATTGAATATAATAAACACTGACGCATTTAATATTACGATTTAATATAATTAAATAAAATGAATATATTAATAATAATAATAATAATAATTTAATACACAATTTTTGCCGGGACGTTTTCTCGTGTTTAGCAGCGCTGCACATTATTATGAGAGTATAACAATGTAACGGATTTTTTTTTTTTTTTATTTTATTTTCCGCCGGGCAAATAATAATGTAAACAATACACCGGTCGACTCGGGAAACGTAAATCTATGTAATATCACAAAAGAGCTAACGAAAAAAAAACGGATAAGACATTACAAACACGCGGTATTCATAAACACTTGGGATCAGTAGGGTCTCCAGACGTCGGTCTGTTTGGCGTTGGATTTGGGCGAGACCGGCGCAGACGTCGGCGCGTCCTCGTCGACGTGAGACTGTTTGTCGGGCGATACGTTTTCCGCCGCGGACGCGTCCCCGTCCTCGCCGACACGGCCACCGCCGCCGCCGCATTTTTGCGCCGCTGTCGCCGCCGCCGCCGCAGCCGCTGCGGCAGCGGCCACCGCGGCCGCCGTCGACTCGTTGTCGAAAATCATCGTGTTGCGTATGTGACTCAGATACGGATTCGGGTACAGTTGCGAGTACAGCCACTGCGTGTGCGGTTGGAGTAGTGGCGCGTTCAGGAACAGGCTGAACAGCGACGGGGCGACCAGCGGCACGGGCTGCGTGACCACCGGGGCGGGCGCGGAAGTCACGACCGGATGCTGCGTCATCGTCTGCAATGCGGACGGCGGAACTCGTGTCGCCGCCGACTGTTGCTGCTGCTGCTGCTGCTGCTGCTTTCGGTCGTCCTGATCGGCCGATCGTTTTTTCATCTCTCTCGCCTTTTCGTCACTGCCGCCGCCGCCGCCGCCACCGTTGTTATTGTCATCGTTGTTGTTGTTGTTGTTGTTGTTCACGGACGCGGCGATACCTCGCACGATCGGCGATTGGCCGTCCGCCATCGGATCACCCTTCTCCGACCGATTGTCCCGATGCCGTTTGCTGTGATGATGATGATGATGGTGATGATGGTGATGACGCTTGTGTCCGCCGCCGCCGGACACCGTAGTCAACAGGCCCCTGTGACCTCTTATACCCGTCCTGTGACTCCTGGTCGTAGCGCTTTCCGCGCTCACGTTCACGCTTATCGGACCCAACGGTTCCGTCGAGCTCCTCGTCCCTCCGCCGTTGGTGTTGTTCTCTGCAAAACGACGGTCGCGGGGATTATTGTCCGCCGTGTATCAAGTACAATAATTATTTCTTATAATGCGGCGAATTTCCGTGAACGGACAAAGCGCCAGTAGTGACGGCCATTAAATATATTGTATACGGGGATCAATGTTTTCGTTGTCCCGTCAACGTCCAAGCTTAGGCTAACGGTTATAGAAAATCGACGTGCTCATAATCCTAATATTAATATTAGGATATTATTATAATATTATTAATTAGATTAGACGCGCGGAACATGTGTGGGTCGTTCAATTCTAAATTAAAATCCACAGATTTTGACGCAGAATCGCTTCGAATTGTGCAATCACGATCAAAGGGCGTGGCTGCGCTGGGTGCTCCCGGTATATGGGAACGTTTTAGACTGTTCGCTAAAGTTTTTATCAGAAAAGCTTTGTGAATTGTCTCGCTCCGATGCAGGTCATATCGATCCGTTTCGAAAATCGAGTCCGTCGGGCGATATTATATTAAGTTTTCCCGAAATTAGTAAATCGATTAACGCGTATGGTGATCGTACGATCTTATTTCATACACGATTGTCTTATACTTTAGCTCTGCAATTCCCTATCGAATTTCGTATAAGACATTTTTTTTTGTCTTACTTAATCAATCAAAACTTAATTGTTATCAAATTCGAATGTTTTTTTGCGAGTATTTCCTAAAAAAGTCGAAGTGTTTATCTATATTTAAAAGTGAAAATCAATTACGTTGCGCCATTTATTTTACACATTTCATTCGATATTATAAAATCAACGGTTAATAGTTCGGTTAAAAATGAACCTCGTAATGGAATAATATTATCGATTGTTGTTTGATTTTTATTGCGAATAAATTTCATAACGATAATAAACAGGAATAATCCTGTTGAAAACGCGTGCCGATGGTTGTGGCCCGTAGACGCGACGGCGGCAGAACATTATTTCGCATTATTCGACTTCTTTTTTGTTTTTCTCTCGAAAAATGTTAAGAAACATACGCTATTGCCATCATTGTGCTAAACCCGAAAGGATTCGAACCATTTTCGTTGTTCCTAAAAGTGTGAATATGATCAGAAAGAAAAAAACGCGGCGATGTCCACTACAAAACGAGTACTTATTATATTATCGGAGGAATAAATGTTTTACGTTAAATTTAGCGCGTCAAACACGGACGACAAGCAATCCCGTTCGAATTGTCCAGTAATATATTAGTTTTTATTTGAATATCGATCCGTGTAAAATTACCTGTGTTCGTATTTATCGTCGGTTGAACGACTTCGGTGTTTGACCCGCTGTACGGGAAAATGTTGGTAAAGTTCGAGTGTTGGAACGTCGGCGGACCGCAGTTGTTGGCCAAGTAAGGAGGATATGCGGTAGACGGTAAAGCTCTGGAAAACGATGTGCCCCACGAGTGGGCAAGTCCTGTAGATAAAAAAAAGAAATTTATATACATTTATAATAATTATAATCGTAGATAGTATAATAACGAATTGGAAATGAATACAGAGTTGGAAAACGATCAATTATAGACTGAACACATAGTTAAGTAAAAAAAAAATATAATAAATATCATATTTATTTGATTAAATAAAATTAAGTAAAAATAATATAGTCTTGTGAAGAAATACTTTTAAAGAAAATCATTTAGGAAAAAGTGTTGAAATATATATTGAAAAACAAATTTAAAAATAATGTTAAATACTTCACGTTTTTCGGTGAACAATGACAATAAATTTATTTATTGGCGCATTTTCACTTTTGATTTCCGAATAAAACACGCTAAAACTGTGTTGCCAATAATTTTAATATGACAGTGGTCTAACAATATCGTATACTTATTCAATGATTTATATAAATTTCTTGGATTTTTTATTTTTATGTTTTCTAAAAAATATTATTGCTACAGGAATACAAAAAAAAAGTGTTATTTTGGAAAAGCATTATAAAATGCGCGTATTTATATACTTTAATTTAAGTAGAAATATTCGAATACTTTACAAGACTGTTTGTTGCATACACCGAAATTTGTTTGTATTTAAAAAAAATTGTATAATACACGTTTTTATATTCAAAGTTTGGCTTCAAAATAACTATTTTCCTTGATTAAATTTATTAGGTACGCGTATATTTTTGGTATTTTACGAAATATTCTTTCTTTTTTTTTAAATTAAAAACGTTATAAAGGGAAGAAATCAAATAATTGAAGATCATACAGTGTATCCGTGAATATTGCGTTATTAATGTTTGAATAAAAATATACAGTGAACCTTCTAACTTGATGTTTCTATTGAAAAAATTCGTTATATACAATATTGTTTATAAAAAAAAAAACTTTTATTTTTCTCTTAAAATCTCGAATACATATTACATCGAATGAATATAGAATACATGTATATATACATTAAAACAGAATGTTAGAGAAAATAATAACACGTATTATATATATATATAAGCCGTGAAGTATAAAATTGAAAATATTAAAATACGTAATATTTAGAATTAAATGAGAAAAAAACACCTGATATTCTGCAAAATTGTATTTCTATAGAATACACAACCCATCAATCGATAACAAGAAGGTATAAACAAATTTAACGAGCAAACAAGGGTATTTTTTCTTTTTGTCAGTTACACACGGAGTAACATAATAAAATAAACGGCTTCTCATTTCCAACGTTTCTATCGATTTAGTGAATCGTTTACCGATTGTGAAAACGGATTTGAATTTACCACTTTTTACAATTTTTTTTTTTTTATCATAAGATCTTCAAAAATTGACTATCATTAACGTTGTTTTTAGTTTAAATTTGTGTTCGGTTAATTTTTTTTTATGGATTTATTGGGGGGGGAGGGGGAACATGAGAAATATGGGAAAGTCGACTGTAGTCGAGTAGACTTTACGACGAGCTGAAATCCGACTAGATCTCGATCGGGGTACGATTAGAAGTACAGGAAACGTCTAATTTATTAATATTACGTTTCGTGCAAGTGTGCTTGAAAACGAACGAGAAAATATTCGCTACTAATACACTCAAATATTAACTGTTTTTTTTTTTTTTTTTTTTAATACAATTTCACGATTTCCTTAAAAATATAAAAAATTTCCTTACGCATAAGATTTTCGCTAAACGGACGTTCCGCGCTGTATGCCGACTGCGTGCGCATTAATAATAATAATAATATCGTATACCCAATAAAATGTGCAAGTGTGTGCCGTATGCACAAAACGCGTGCGCAACGTGCGTGAACGATAAAAATAACGAAAATAAATAAATAAACTTAATATATCATTATCAAGGTTGTGGAAACGTCGGGGAGAACCGATAAAAGCGGAAAGTTTTTTAATTGAAAAAACTATTTCATAAACTGCCGGATTATTAACACAACGCCAACGGCGCGCGGAATCATATAATAACGGTTATGGCCTGCGCATCGGTTAAACGAACGAAACTGTAGTAAATCTCGCGATATTGTTATTATAATTGCGTTTATTATAACCAAAGCGAAAAGTTGGCCAATAAAAATTCCACCGGAACGGTATATATTCGGTTTAGCGAAAAACACTGCGACGATCCGCCCGGTACGTTTGTGTTATTGAAATGTCCATTAAAAATATATCATAATATTTATAATTACGCACGGTTTTGAAACGCTACCGATTTATATTAGAAAAAAAATAAAAATAATACACTTTTACTATATACGGTCGTGTGTAATATTATTGTTTTTCGACGTGTACTAGTAGGTAGTAGTAGTATTTTTCTATTCAAATTGTTATGGTCTGCGCCCGAAAATTCTACCAGAAGGATTCGTTTCGAATTTCGATTTCGGTAACGAATAGCATTTAATTGATACTCTATTAAAAGAAGTCATTTTTCTCAAAAGCGCCTGAAAAATAAAAAATAAAACCCCCTGTGAAAACTGCCGAAAAATTACGTGAAAACGGTAAAAACGCGATTTCGTTGAAGTTATATATTTTCGTAATTTCGAAACGAAATGCGGTTATAAAGACTTCGAAATAAATATGACTTTATCCATATATATATATATTTTTTTTTTATTTTTTTTTCTGAACTCTTTACAAAAAAATAAACCTCGCGTCAATTTAATAGGTACCTGATTTGTACACGGAATATTCTATTGCGCGATACGAATCGCGTGGATTTTACAAGTCCAAAACACTTACGTTTTAAACCTATAGATTTGTTATTTCTTCCAAACAAAACAAAAAAAAAAAATGTTTTAATAACCCATAACCGCGTGCGTGTTGACATAAAAAATTATAACACGCCTCGTCGACTAATAGTATTCTAACAAAAAAACCTTTT
This sequence comes from Chaetogeoica ovagalla, assembly GCA_032441825.1. Taxonomy (NCBI): domain Eukaryota; kingdom Metazoa; phylum Arthropoda; class Insecta; order Hemiptera; family Aphididae; genus Chaetogeoica; species Chaetogeoica ovagalla. The sequence continues at coordinate 5,332,967 of CM063735.1, forward strand.
CGAGCGTTTCTCAGGCGGGGGCAACGCGCGCGAGAGGACATTTCCGACGCGTGACCTTTTAGGTGTTTCCAAAGGGTTAATTTAATTTCGCTGCCGCTGCCGGTGACGACGACGACGACGACGACGTTATCAGTTACGTAAAAGGGTTGGCGGCAGGCACTTATTATTAAAAGGTCGCGCGGATGGTGGAAGAGCACCGGGACGCCCTGAGACGCGTTTACGCGTGTACGCGAGGGAAACGGAGTGGCGATGCAGCGTCGCGGCACTGCAAGAAGGTGGCGGTGATATTTACGAGAACGGCAGTTTAACTTTTACAAGCGTCAACACATAAAAGCGGTGGGTCGCCCTACACCCTACCGCGGTATATAGTCCGGACTACCGCGCGTTATATTTTATATACGTATATTGCGCCATACTCGTCGAATAAGGTGGCGTGGTGTGATGGGGTTAACGGCGTTAGAGGGCTGGCGAAACCCTTTATATTATGTTGACAGCGGCGCGCACCTTTTGTGTTCAACCGTCAGCACACTCTCTCTCGCTCTCTCTCTCTCTCTCACTCACTCACCCTTTCCGTTTCTCGTGCGTTTATGCGTATCGCAGAATTCGCGCGCGTTCGCGCTAATTACATCCACTCAAACAGCTTTTAATTTTAAAACGCCATAACAAGCCGCCCCTTTCCGGCCCGAAACGTACAACGACGTCTTCGCGCGTCTCTCCCACTCTATCACACTCTCACACTCTCTCACGGCGTTTCCACGCTTCTAGTAATCGTGCGCTTGCGACAAGAATTATAATAGCAAAACGTTGCGCGAGTAGTCCGTGAATTATTTTGCGTGAATGTGCATTTTTTTTTTTTTTAATTGTAGAGACTATTCTATTTACCCAAAACGATACGGTAGCGCGTACGAAACGTTTCCGTCCGAGAGGCAAAACGAACGGTGCGAGCGCGCGCTCGTGCTGCTAGGCGAAGGACCGGTGGTCGTGTGCGCGAAAAGCGAACGGGGGACCCGCGGAAATGCGAGCGCGCTAGAGAGAGCGTGCGCGCAGTCGACGAAAGAGAGGCGAAAAGAAAACCGTCGAGAAAGCTGGGCTGCCCCGCGCACCACACGCCGCACGACGCGACAGGGCTGGAGCGGTAGACGCTGCTGCGGTGTCGGCGGCGGCGGTAGCGGTAGCGGTGTCGGTGGCGGTGACGTCACCCTCGGTGGGTTGGTTCCACTGGCTTGCGGCACACCCCATTGGCTCTCCGCAAAGCACACCGCACCGTCTGACCGACAACGACGACGACGACGACGACGACGACACCGACACCGACACCGCCAAACCGACGGCGCTGCGGACGCCCGCGCGTTAACCTACATTCCCGTCGTCGTCCCGCCGTCCCAACCGCTCCCCGCGCGTCGACGCTCGCGGACCCGCACCGCGCGCCCGACACGGTCTCCGCGCCGGCCCTTACCGCCGCTACGCTTGCCACGACGACGTATATAATATACGTACTACGCACTACGTTTGCCATGTAATATACGCGCGAGTATTATCCGCACACTACCACCGGCGACGACGACGACGACTTTTCGCAATAAGCCGTCCCCCTCAACCCTCCTCCAAACCGTTATTTAACTGTTGTTTTATACGCGTAAATACACTGCTGCTCGCGCGACCGTTTTAAAGGCGATTTATTAATTTTTCAAAAACTTTTTAAGCGCATTATTGTTATTATTATTATTATTTCGCGTCTCTCTTTATTATTTTTTTATCGCGCGCGCCAATATACTCTGTGCGCTTACAATAGCCGTGTAAAAATAATATTTGATTTTTTTCTCTCTTTTTTTTTTTTAAAGGCCCTCGTGCGAGAATGTTTTTTTTCCTTTTTTTCCCCTTTTCTAATTGTTTTTCTGTCAGCTGGTCCACGAGACTGATTTCTGTACGCTTACGTTTATTTCGCGCGAAGTAAAAAAAAAAAGTGTTTTTTTTTCGTGTTGTCAAAACCATGTCGATTTGATTTGGTTTTACACTGCAATGGGTTCATCAAACATAAACCCGAACGCTTCTGTGTAATTTGTTTTGGCAAATCGTTATTCAAACCAGGTCGATGTATCATATTATTGTGTTTAAAGAAAATTATCGTGTCGGTTGATTGTTGTGGTTACGGGGTATGTCTTCCGCACGAGTTTACATGCGACTCGGCTCTTTATATCTTTTTGATTTATATTATTTATGTTATGACAAGTTTCGAACAAGAATTTCTGCAGTAAATTTAGAGAAAAACAATAAAAATTGTTTTTTTTTTTTTTTTTGAAATTTACACGGTATACGTAGGTATTGAAAACTTACGACACGATTTGCCGTAAAAGTGTTTTGCATTTACAAATTCGCTGAACCATAAACAGTATTATATACAAGTATATTTCGTCGTTCGTAACAGATATTATTACGTCCAATATACACGGCGCGCAAAGTCGTTTTAATATAAAGTTCAAAGCGAAATATAGAGTTGTTGAAACATTTTCAATTTTTTACGTATATATTAATAGAAATCGCATTACGACATCTGTACAATATAAGGTAATAAAAAGTAATAATAATGTTCGATGAGAATATCGTGAGTTCTTAGAAAAGTTATTCTATCTGAACTATAGGTGAAATAACTAGAATAGGTTTTCTGTTCGACGTGATCGTTGCCAGAATAACTGCAATAACTTGTATATTTTCCAGTACATATTTTATTGTATATAAATAAATTGTACACTATGAAAAATTTCCAAATCACGCTCTATCGTGTTGCGCATTTTCGTTCCACACGATATACAAATAATATTCATATTTTAATATCGTTATAAGAACTTCGATGATATTCTTAAAAAAGGTATCATTGTAATAATGAATTTAAATTACGTCAGATATTATATACTCTTATCGTATAAATATTTTTGCTTCTTTCTTCTTCTCTGTCTGACAATATTACGAAATATCGAATTACATTAAAAATAAAACAGTGATTTTTCTTTGTCGCCAAATACAAAATCACTCTTTTAATTTCTCGATAATTCATTTTCCATTTACATAATGATTATAAAATATTTCTCAGCAGTTGTATTCGATAAGTTCATAAAATATCACAGAAATATTATATGATTAAATCTGCAATAATATATATACATATATACAATCGAATAGAGACGTTTTTTTTTTACCAACCAGATGATTTCATCATTAACGCCGTACATTGCAATTGGCGATAAAAAAGAAAGTTAATTTTCTTTTAGAAAAATTGAATATAATATAATCAATATTTATTGTTTTAATTTTAAAAAATCATGAAATATATATTATGCTCATAGAAAAAAATATTTCTATATCAATACCCTAACCTAATCCTAATATACGATTTTATAAGACTATTTCAATAAAATAATGCACGATATATAACAATTTATCGTATCGGTTGACTTCTTTAACTCTACTGTATTTATTGTACGTGCACCCGGCGGTTGATAAATTATTCATTTAACGTTTCACGGGAAAGCAATGGCCGTGTTTTACTGTAAACGCGTGTCGAACGTTTATATAAACACACGGAAATCTCGCGTTTAATTTAAATCAATTTCCCATGTCGTTGAAATAGCCCCGTGCGAAATTATCGGGTTAACGCGTTCCACGTTATTCGATTTAATGTAATTTATACATTTTCTATGAAATAATTGCAATTTTTTTTTCAAGCGTAAAAAACACAGCCTGTTAGTTGCCAATGTATCGTAACGGGGAAAATGTGCGGTAACCGTTTGAAATCTTGTTTTCAAACGTTATAAACCTTGTTCGGTTTTTTTTGCCATATGTCAACGACGATTATTTGTTTTTATTTGCTTTGAAAATGACAAAATGACTTTGATTTGGGAATGTTTCAGCAAGAAATATAAAATTTTTTTTTCTGATTTCCGTATTTTGTTATCAATTTATATGCGTCGATCTCCGTTTTGGTTCATAGTCACTCCCCGAGAGTTTAAAAGTGTCGAGTTTTTCAAATGTATAATTGCTGACATCAAAACGACCTCGTTTCACTATAGCAAAATTTCTGTTATACTTTGGTCTTTCTCTGGATTACTTTCAAGCCCACTGTTTTCGCGCTCTAAATTAAGTTCTATGCGCCTAAAACGGCCCCAACCTAAAATGGTCATCTAGTAAACTCTAATACTCTAATATTGCTTTATTGTCAAATTCATTTATATAATTAATGATTTCCCTGTGAAAATCACCTATATCAATGTGCAGGTTAATTTATTTACACAAATAATCTGAATGTTCTAGATGTTTCTGCGGTTGTAAAAGTGTACATTTGTCCCGTGAGCTGACAAGCCACAGGATATTATTATTATTATTATTATTATTGCCGGTCCGTGAACATAATGCACTGTAAAATATAATATGTACGACATGAAAAACCGTCAACAGTAGTGAAAAGACGTTTGCGACGGGAGGATTTGTGTAGGGTAAGTACAGTGCATAATCGACGAGGGTCGAGTGAGAAAACGTATTTATATATATATATATATACGAGCACGTCATTATCTTACATACGTGCGTACAGGGTAGGACATTGAATACGGCAGTTTTCCAAATAGTTCAACGATGATTAAAAAAAATATATATATATATTATATAAATTTAAATATTAAAAACAAAGTTCATGTGTCATTTAAACCTCGTGGTTGATCTCGAGCACTTTTTCACGATGTTTTTTCGTTCACTACACAACCGCGGTGTCCGACAACGGCCTTTCAACAAAGCAGCGACGTCGACGAACGTTTTTATATATTTTTTTTTTTGTTTGTTTGTTTGTTTGTTTAAACATCACCGGCCGTTTCCTCGACGAAATTCGCTGCGTTTTCAGTACTCCGAGCTGACGTTACGGGACCGTATGAAGTCGTGAGAACGCTGAACGCAGCCCATCGTTATTTTCAACCCCTTCACCCTGTACACGCGCGCGTGATTTAATGTCGCGAATGTACGGCTACGAGATGTATACGCCCTGAAGTGGTCGTGTCTGCAGATTGACGGGAAACGCGCTCGCTGAATATAATATAATATTATGCGCGCGCGCGTGAAGAACATTAGGCGAAATCGTCGACGGTTTCACGCAAACAGGGACGGTCGTTTAATGTGTGACGCGTGCGGACGAGTGTGCTCGAACGCTATGCGCACTGAGATATAGTGAACGTAGCCTAAGATTAAAATAGTCCCTTAAGGGTAACAAAGAGATTACATACGCGCACGCATACGCTTTGAGCGAGATACGGAAGACGGATAGCGGGAAGGGGATGATGGACGGGAGGCTCCGTCGCCGGACAGCGAGACTAATGAGACGACCGTTTCGGCTCTTTAAAACTTCACCCTTTCGCTCTGGCCGGACGCTCCGGTCCCGTCCCGTATTTCAAACGCGTTCGTTTGCACACCGCGTTCACGGTCCACCGCACCGACGGCCGCCGCGACTATCCGGTCGGGTCGTGGCCGCCGCGGCTTTTAATTAAACCCGCGGCGACCGGGGCACAATGAACGCGTCGCGTCCGACATCAAACGCGCGTTCAGCGACTCGTTCAGGTACACGACCGCCACCGCCACTGCCACCGTCGTCGTCGTCGTCGTCGTCGTCCTAGTCGTAGTCGTCGTCGTCGTCGCCCGTACGTAAAATAAAATATGCCCGACCACTATTATTAATTTATAGAATTCCAGCACGACGTTGCTGAGTTTACATTTTATTTCCTGTAATTAATTGCTAATTGACCGCACCGTGGACGTACTGAGGTCGGTATTCGTTTCGTGTTTAAGAGACTTCGCTATCCAACACCCGTATTGACCGTCCGTCCGCGTCTCCGGAAAAGCGACGACGAGGAAACCACTAGGGGAACCGGTAGTGGAAATTTGACGAGGATTTGTCTCAGTCCGGGTTCCCGTTTGAAAGTGTAAATCGCATACTCCAAACGCGTTACGCCGTTTTAATTCCATCGTAAATATGATGTATAATGGTACCGAACGACAGTGATTTAATAAAAATGAAACCAGGAAAATCGTGTTCCGACGAGTGACGGCGCCAGTGCGGATTATTGATACGGCACTGCTGAGCCGGGGGGAGGGGGGCAAGAAATGATGTAAATCTTTGAATTTTAAACGCAAAAGAAGTCACTGGTCCAGAGGATTCTGTCTCCGGAGTCCGGACCGTCGCGTCGAATTAACCACACCGGACAACCAGGAAAAAATAAGAGTTTGGTCATCTCCGAGCGTGTCGTCCCCAGACCGAGTTCGACGCAACTTAGCGATAGCCTTCGCCGTTTTCTCCTGTCCCGTGAAACTTTCTAAATTTTTTTTCTAAAATTTTATCGCTGGTGTGTTAGTAAAAAAGGGTTTTACACGTCGTTGTTGTACGCGCGTGTGGTGCCCCAGTCGCGCGTAAAGTATATCGGCTTACAGCCGGTGTAACGTTCACTTTCGAACACGCTCCGGTCGGGTCGTCTTCGAACAGAGGATGCCGGTAAATTAGATTTGTACGACTAAACGGCCCTGCGAAGGGATTCGCATTATTCCGATTTCCCCTATGTACGCGCACAATAGTGGCGCGCATAATATTATACGCGGCGGCGCGTACGCGCACACCGACGACGACGGTTAAAAAACTCCGCGTCGCGCGTGACAATATTTACACACACGTACGACGGCGTGCGCGTACGTAAGGGTGACGTTGCGAGGGAGTGTATATTTTACGCAGTTATTTATTTTATTTTCCATCCCTTTCGTCCTCTGTCGCGACGCCGGTATGAAATAAAATCCGTATTTGCGCGTGCACGACGCAAGAAAAGAAAAAAAAAGTTTGCGCGCGCGCGGATATTACCGGAAAAAGTCGAGATATCATTTCGAGTAGAGTTTTTTTTTTTTTTTTTTACTTTCTACATATCGTTTTCGTCGTGCGCGAGGAGAACGCGAAGGCGTTTGCAAAGTTTCGGCACACACTTTACACGGCTCGCGACACACGTGCGCAGTTTACAAGAAAAGAAAAAAAAAACTGCCGCAATACAAAAAAGTACCGTCATTCTCCCGTCGTTCGTTCTCTCTCTCTCACGCCCCCCCCCCCCAGATTGTTACCTACATTTTTTTTTCACCGTTTTCACTGCGCAATAATATCGTCACACGCACTACGTGCCAATTGTCATCGTAAAAATACGGACTTATTTTTAACCGATTTGTAAGTCGCAGTCGCAGGCGTGGAATTTTGGAACGCTACCAGAGTGTCCGTTTGCGAAACGAGTGCGCGGCCGGGTACCGAAAATGCGCACACGAAATTACCGTATGATTTTCATATAAAATACGCCCCGTTTCGATATGATAATGTTCGCGTGCTGTGGTGGAGGGGGGCACTCGTGTGGTTATAACTCCCAGCGGTATCTGGCGGAGTCCAGGCCACGTGTGGTACCGTCGTCGCCTATTTTCCCGTTAGATTTCGCGTACTCGTTTCTATATGTGTACGCGAAAAATCGCCCCCTGTTCTCGTTTTTGATGACCCGTTCCCCCCCCCCCGCACTCATTTCGAAACGTTTCGTTAACGAGAGATCAACAAAAAAAAAAAAAAAAAATCGTAAAAATTTAAATTACGAAAAATTGTCGTGATTTTCGAATTACACCGTTCGTCCCACAGCCGGTACCGACGACCTGTGATACGCGAAGAAATTGTTTGATTTTTGTTTTATTATTATTAATTTTAACAAATATTATTTTCGTTCAATATTATCTCGTTTATTTGATATTGGAATGGTTTATAATAAATATCGACGGTACGATAATGATTGATATATATAAATTTTAATGATAGCCCAATGAAAGACTCGTTTTATGTCAAACTATTGGTTTCATTTTAGATCAAAAAACCGAATACTCGTCTCTATTCAAACGAGCATTATAATGTTTCATACCAATTTTGTTATTACTCGTTTGCGTGAGAGTTGATTTTCTGAATTGCTATGTTTGAATAATAACCACAGAAGTACGCTCGATATTCAAAATGAAAATGACATCCGTTCAGTCTGATATTGATGATGCGCTCTTGTGTACAAAGTAAACGTAGAAGAATTTCACGTTAAAAATTGCAATTTAAATAGTATTAAGATTGTCCAAAAACGTAAAGATTTTTTTTTTTTTACTTTTATGAATACCATGAAATAAAAAATGTTAATAAATGGATTAATAATAAAAGACATATTTAAAAAGAAAAAAATCCTGATTTAGTTTTAGAATTGAGTTGGTACGCGTATTGATCATAAAAGTGTCTAATAGCGAATACCACTAGACAAGATGAAAAGGTTGGAAGCCCTTGGCTTAGACCGGTGATGTACGAGAACATTTTTGGTGGTGCACATTGAAAACGATTCATATACTATTTTTGATTTGATTTTATTTTATTTTATTAACCTACCACTGTACAATCGTCATACACAAAAGGTTAATATAAATCAAGATAAATTAAAAAAAAAAACTTTGAAATATATTATAGTTATGATTAAATAAATATATTAACCCATTGTGTGTGTTGGAAAAAAGTTTAGAAATATTAAAAAATTCGTAGTGAATAAAACAGAAAAAAAACTCAATAAGTGAATAATAATTGATATTTATTCGAATGACTTCGTATTAATATTATTAAAGACCCAGCAGAATTCTTACGTACGTCGAGAATAACAGAAAAGGCATACAAAAAAAATAATAATAAAAAAGTGAAGCTTCATAAATCACGTGAGACGTTCCTAATTTCTTCTCCTCGAGTATTCTGTAAACAGATACGTATTTAGAATATAATGCCAACTACTCTACTGGGTCTTTCATTTCTTAAAAAATTTAAATATAAAATATATATATAAGACGACACAATATATTTTATCGATATTATAATTTAAACTGCGTTATTTATAATATGTATATATACGAGTATGATAAAATTAAAATAATTTTCTACTTTACGCTTTAGTTTCTGCCCATTCTTAAATTATTTTTTCATTGTATCGTATACGTTAAATCTGACTCTATGTAAAGTATTGTTATAGATTATTATAACGACAGTTCATCACATCCTAGATCTGAGATATGTCTTAACTCTATAGGATACTAAAAGGTCTTTCTGAGGACCATTTAGAAGCTGGACGACATAAAAGACATTCTCAACGCTACGTTATACCTATTAAATCGTCAGTCTATATTTGAATTCGAAAAAATAAATATACAACTATATAAAATATTAAGTAAAAATAAATTGAGATTTAAAAATAACATTAAAATATTTCAATATAAGTGAAATTTTAAATTTTTAACATATTTTACAAGTTTTAGTGGTCCAATACAATAATAATTTATGTAAAATTATGTTTTAAATTTTGTTTTTTTCTTAACACAAATTTTTTGTTGGTTTACAGATTGAAAAATCGAAGAACTACACAATATCAAGACTACTGCCAATTCTATTCGGAGAAGCAAAAAACATTATTTTTATACTTTAAAAAAATGATTTTCCAGTCTACACCTATCTATAAACATTTTTTTTTTTTTTACTTTTATCTTAAATCGTTTATGTTTATAATAATAATAATTTAATAAATATATAAATATTATTGTGAATTGTTTGACGTTAATTTAAAACCAAATCTATACTCTTTTCGAAATTTGGTTTTTACTGCATATTTGGCGCATTTTATATTTTTTCATGCATATAAATCCGAGCATTAAATTTTATATCAAATTTCACAATAAAAAACGACAAATAAATTGAGTCTATAAAGTGTTTATGGAGTTTAGACTCTAATAAGATTGAAGGGAGTGGCTATATTATATATTATATCGGATAGAAATATAATCCCAGTTCGTTTCAAAGAAAACGTCATAAGAAAAAAAAAATGAGTTAAATATAAATGTATCTACGTATATGATATTATTTATTCTCGACATATCGCAATCGATCAACTAAATTATTTTATAAAACGTCGTACTCGATATGTCCAGTAAAGGATTCGTATTGTACGAGATCGTAAAAATTAAAAATACGAACGAATCAAACCGGACCGAACGTTTATTACTGGAAAAACAAAATATAAATAAACAACGTTCACCTGACAATTTCAACGGTAACTCTGCGATTCTGTTGGGATCCAGTGGCGTGCCAAACGGAAAAGGTCTCGGTCCAAAATGGAACGGATGGAATCCTTGGTTTCCTGCAAACGAGTTAAATAATAGGCCTAATACCCGATTTAATTGGATAAATATAAAACGAATGCATTTGTGCGCGAATAAAATCCACTCACTGGTTTTCGACCTCGGCTCCCTGGGACCGTCCACCGTGACTTTGATGGCTTTCGCGTAAGTGGCTACTTGCGGCGGACACGAGTTCAACATAATCGTCAGCGTAAAACTTTTGCCTGAAAATAATACGACGAGACCTATTATATACGTAATTCACTAGATAACTTTACAAATTTTTATATTTTATATTTCTGCAACTTTCTTTTAATATTCCTTGTTGGAACGCTTGGGAAAGTTATTCGTTTTTGCACAGCGTTTGTGCACTTACAATATATATATATAGGTTAAATGTTTTTTATAACTTGCGTGAAGAAATGTAATCGCGTCTAAACGAAATGTTCTGACTTCTGGGCATATAAAATGACGATAAACCGTTTAAAACGAGACTATAACCGTTGCAAGACTGCGGTTATATTCATATAATCATTTATGGGCATTGGACGTGTCAAAATTATTTTTGGTTGTATTACGAAAATTATGGTGTCGTTTGTGGGTTTTGGGTTTGGAGACAAAACCTTCCTGCACGAGTTCACAAGAAAATTTTTCAGCAAATTTTCAATATATTTTTACATGCTTTTACTAAATTTTCCCAATTCAAGCATTGGATTTATACTTGATTTTTATAAAACAACGTATCGTATGGAAAACCAAATGTTAAAAAATTTTCCTCGCGTAAATTTTGTATGTGAATTATGACAGTTTTAGTCGAAAATAATAATAATAATAATATAAATTTCCACGATTATTCGGCACTACTCAATTATTTTTTTATATATATTCCTTTAATTAAAATAAATTCGTGAAACTACGTACGCGTAAAAATTCTAATGACTTATATATATATATTTTAATTTATACGTAAAACGATTAAACGGAAAGTATTACTTTTATTGATTTGTACGTTTAATTCCGCATTAATAACCGATGCGAGTATACTGCTCGATAATTGATAAGAGTTGTTCAATTGAAATATTTTCTTTTTTTATAACCATTCAAATACTTCACCTTCTCTATCCGTACCTACTCCACTGTAATTTAACATTTCACCTCGGTCCTTTCGATTGCACATTCGGATTATTTTTGTAATTAAATAAATATTTTAAAAAAAGTTTTAAATTGTCGGCATTCGCATAATGATTTTCAATTTCTAATTAATTATATACAACAACACTGTTTTACTGTGTACGATCAAAACGCTTTATGAAATCGGAGAAGAACGAAACGATGTGATCGCGACTATATTATATTGTAATCCATTCCGAGCTTATATGCTTTTGTTAGAAAGTGATGTCATAATTTTGTCGTTTTTTTTTTATGATTCATTGACGATCGGGTAAATTACCGGATTTTGTTTCGAGTCATATCCAGAGCGGTTTTAATTCGAACAATCGTTGTTTTTGGAAGAGACTCGCGTTCGGGCCTCCTGTGTGAGTGAATTCGGATGTTTTGGTCGTTCTCGATCTGTCGATTTCCTAACAATGTCGTTTGCGATTTCCAGTACGGCTCTATAGCTATTTTGTGTGTGTGCTCTCCGGTTTTTTCACTCCGGTGCTCAGGCGGAGATTCGACGTAACCGCGAAGTCGGAAAAATTAGAAACATAACCCGTTGTTTCGAAGACAAACGACGGAAAGCGAGCGCATTGAACGCTATTACGGTTTTCACACGGATGCGGTTAAATAACTACACGTGTAAACACGCAATACGCACTATAAACCGAGTTAAACACTTTTGCGGGAAAATTAACCGACGAGGATCAATTGACGTCGGCGTGTGTGTGTGGCGGCGAAGGGGTAAACACCGCAACGGAGTGTGCCGACGCCGCCACCACCGACAGTGCGCGGCCCGTCTCGTTATCGCCACCGCCACCGCCGCGGTACACACTCCGTTCGGAGTCGATTAAAAACCGGGAAAATTGTTAGGAAAAGTTTTTTCTCCTTTTTTTTTTTTTTACTTCTGATGAAAAACGATCGAGTCTCCGCGTTTTTGCGTTGTGATTACGAGGCGATAATTGATTTATGTTATTAGTCTTCAGAACGATCGGATCCATTTCGCGCTTGAACAAAGAATTATATCTGTTCGGTTAATTTTTTTCCCCGATAAAAATCGACATCGTCCATTTCAGACGTTCAGTGTCGACGCTTCAACAAGACAACCCGTTTATGTTTTCAACTGTATATCGTCTAACGATTAGTTTTGTAACGATCACATCGAAACGATTAGACCAGCGATCGGCAACATTTCCGACCTCACACACCGCTAAATTCGTAGTCTGCGGACCACTTATAACGAATTAAAAAAAAAAAAAAAAAAGGAAAAAGAAAAAGATATTTATGAACAGAACTTTCGTTTTTATTAATACGATACAAATATGAAATAAGTGATGTTACGTGGGCAAAACTACGGGTCAGACCAGTCAGCCCAAGGCCTGACCTAATAATGACTTAATAGAATTTAGAATTGAAATTAAAAATTTGATTTGCGCATCTAAAATTCTTCCAGTGTTCTGTTTAAGCACACGGGTATAGCACTCGTACCAAAAAATTGGTACCGTTTAATCGTAGCCGTATAAATATATACTTATTGTTATTTGTGTTTATTTTTTATTTAACATAATTGTCTTGTGAATTTTTTTTACATTACAACGAAATAACGAATAATATTCAAAATTTTTATTTTTTTTTTTTTTTTTTTTGCAAAGCGCCCGGTCGGTGGCGTCTGATGGATTACACGATTGTATCGAAAAGAAATTTGAAAATTCAAATTTCAATTGTTTTCCTCTCCGCCGTAACGCGGCCCCGGATCGAGAGTTAAACGCGCGACTCTCCGTGAAATACGATTTTCGTCGTTTAAAATGTTTTCGGATTTTTCTACGAAAACTAGACAGCGAATTATCAGGTGCGGGGTGAGCCAAATATAAAGCGTTGTCGTCGGTTTTAGAGTTTTCTTTTTCTTTTTTTTATCTGTTTTATATCGGACACCAAACGGTCGGTGTTAACGTCTTATTATTTGTCCGGGACGCCGTTTATATATATATATATATATGTAAACCCATTTTCGAGCAATATAAATTCGGGGGAGGGGGGCTCGCGCCAGATTTAAAACGCGTGTCCTTTCTTTTTTTCCTTCTCATCCCCTTCCCTACAGCTGTACACTATTACTCGCGCGCGGTATTCGTTGAGCCCTTTTTTTTTATTATTATTATTTATTTACCCTCCGGTAACAGGGATTTTACAAGGGATATTCGTTTTGATATATATATATATAGTCGATGAAAAAAAAAAAAAGGGATAATGTCGAATGCCGAAAACGGAAGAGGGAGCAGAGCGCGCACCGCCGTTACAATTTACTCCGCCGCGTGTACAGGCCAATTTGTCATCATTGCTTGTAAAGGGAAGTTTCTTTCGGACGGAAAAAGAAAAATCTCGCGACAACTTCGGGATAGAAGGACAGAGAGTGAGAGAGAGAGAAAAAAAAACGTTTCTCACCCTGCGCACCTATCCCGCTCCTCGGGGCGCACGAGTCGCACATAAACGCATATTATACAACACCCTCGCCGTGGCCGATATTATTAAAAACTCCGAAACGTTTAAAGTCCCGTCCGTGCACTGACGGTGACGGCTTATATTTATTGCCGTATGATTCGTTTTGTAACGCGAACTTAATAAATACGGCTATAATAATGCGGTGTGTTTCGAATTTATCGCGCGATACGGCGCGGTAACAGTGACTTTTTTCGACAAAATTTTTCTTATCCCGCGGGCGGACGGCACAAAATCCACCCCACCGTTTGATATAAATTTTTTGAATTATTTAGAAGAAAAAAACAAATTTTTCTCGGAATATATTTTTCCCTGGAAATTAAAAGAAAAACAATTATTTTGTTGACGCGGAATCGTTGAAAAACCACTATAAATACACGTCAATATACGAATGTGTGAAACGCGCGTGCTGGCGGGTGTTATAGTGTGTGTGTGTGTGTGGCGAATTCGAATAAAACGTTGGAAAATCTCGAATATAAACGTTACCTCGTCCGGAACGGCCGACGAACCGCAGGTCGTTGAATTTGGCCACTTGGTTTTTCATCAGCGCGGTGCAGTTGCGCAGTTCCGCGCAAAAGTTCTCGTCGTTGCCCGCGCGTATTGTGACCGGTGTACCGTCCGGCACCTCGCCCAGCGCGACCACTTTGAACGCCACCGGCAGCGTCTTGTTGGACCGCCAGTGCGTGGGCAACACGGTGCACACGACGTGCGGACAACCGGTGCGGACCAGTTCGCCCGGGTGTTCGGCCAACAGCGTGTCCAGCGTGCGTTCGGCGAGCGCGTCGGCTTTCAGGAACCCGTCGCGGTTCCGCGTCGATTCCGACAGGTGCATTCGTGTTCGTCGGCGAACGGAGCCGCGAGCAAAATAGGATTTTAAAAAAATGATAACGAAACTCTTTCTCTCTCTCGCGCGCGCACACGACAAAATATATATATTTATATATAAAAAAAAAAAACGTGACGCGCGTGAACGTGTCTACGCGCTACGTGCGTCGTGTCGGAGACGGGCGAACCGGCGCGACTGACTGTTAAAAAAAAGTATACGTTTTTTTTCCTCTTCTTTTTTTTCTGGCCACGGCGGCCGGTTCGTCGGTCGGAGGTTGCGGCCGCCGCTGCGGAGCTTTGGTTTACCGCCGTTGGTCGCGAACGGGTGTGCCGGGTGAGGAGGGGCGGGGGCGGAAGGTGTTCGCGCCGCGTCGTGGGCGGAGTTTGTTGCGGGCGTGTGTGTGTTCTGCGGAAGACCGCTGGCCCGGGTCGGTGGCGAGGCAATAAGAAACGGAAGAAGGAAAACGATATCGGCGTTGGTGCGGGGAGGAGTGGCGGTAGTACGGTGTGCGTGCGTGCGTGTGGGGGAAGGGAAGAGAGAAAAGAAGATAAGAGGAGAAGAAGAAGAAGAAAAGGCGGGAGAAAAGAAAACGGGGGCGCAAAGAATGTCGGAAGAAAAAGAAAACGTCGTCGGTGCCGGGTGGAGAAGGGCGCTGGGACGCGACGAGGGGTTGTATGCCGTCGTCGCGGCGGCGGCGGCGGCGGTGGCGTGCGGCGTCCCGTCGCATGCTTAGCGGCGGTGGCGGCGTCGGTGGCGGTAGCGGTGGTGGCGGCAACGACGGCGGCGGCCGTAGCCTGTTGATGACGGTGTGTCCCGCCGCCCGAGAGCTCGTAACGTTTCAATTACCTTCCGCCGCGCACACGCGGACAACACCCCCCCACCACCTCTACACACCTACATCGCCACCCACAACGGGTACCGACTCGGACTCGACTTCTTCGTCGTCGTCCCGTGGACGTAAAAGCCGATCCCGATCGGTTTTTCACTACTTTTTTTCGTTTTTTTTTTTTGCTACTTCGTTCTGTCTTCCGTCGTCCACTCTTTGTACACGCGACAACGACATAATTATAAAGCGCACTTTTACTCTCTCTTTTTTTCATTATTACTATTATTTATTTTTACTTCGTTCCCCGTTCGTTAAAAAGGATTTTTGCTTTTCTCTGTAATGTATCGAAATTATCGCGTATTAAGTTTGTTTTCAAATAAATAAACTAAACCGGCGAGTCATAAAAAAAACTATTATCCTCTGGACCGGAGGATTTTGCCGACCGATGTGAAGATTTAATTACTACCTATGTATTGTAATTAAATTGTTTAATAATAATTTGTTACGCCTTCAATTTCCCGCTGTTCGTTGAATTCTCGAATTTTATACGAAAATAAAAATTTGTTTTATGAACGGTTTGTATGGTTTAATCGAAACGGAAACTATTATACATATTATTACACACTCGGCCGGACACACTTTTCATTGGTTTTAAGACTGTCGTCGAACGCGCGCATTCTCGTCTCGTCGGAAAAACAAAAGAGGCGATAAGTTTTTGTTTCGTAAAAAAAAAAAATATATATATATATATTTATATGTACACGAGTATTCCACATAAAGCAATAAGAAAGACTATTTTTTTTAACAACGAAAATATAACGTAACCTATGCTTACGCTTGTCAAAACGATATATTTGATGTAAGATTTTTACAGAATTCTTGAAACGGATTTCCTTTTCTTTTTTTTTCTTACATTAGAATCACGTGAAAACGAATAGCGGATTATTGTAAATGCGTATTACATATTTAAACGATGAAACATACCGGAATCGCCTGTCATACAATTCAGTAAAAATAAATAAAATATGCTCGTTGTTGACGATATGTATTGCAGATATTGAAACGAATTGACATTGCTAGTGGTGTCTGCTGTAGCAAGAAAAAAAAACCCCCTCGTCACTATAGCTTAACAATACTTGACGGTCAAAAATATTGTTTTTTGCGTTACAAGACAATATTTCGCATCCCGACTTACCGGCCGAAAACTAACCGTTCTCCAGTGAATCTGTATTGTACATTTCCAAACACCGAAATGACGCTGCGTATGTCTACACGTCCATGGACGGAACGACAAAGAAGTTCGAGTGAAAAAGATTGAAATGTGTTTTTAGTCTATTCCAATAACGCAAAAATGTTTGCTCCCTGGAGTTCATTAGATTTCCAATATGAATATTTAGAATACATCAATCATCTAATATAACTCAGCGGTTATTTAAGACACTTCTACGAGAATTTGCTATAACTTCCACAAGACGTATAAACAATATAAAATAAACTCTTATCGGATTATAACGCGTATTTTACGTTTATATAAAACATTATATCGATTTAATTTTAAATATATTATATACAGTGGAACCTCGATAAGTCGAAAACCTTGATAAGTCGAAAAAATTGCATTTCCCTTGAATTTCGACTTATCGAGGTTCCACTGTACATATATAATACAATAGTTGTATTTATTATTTTCTCATCCATTGAATTTATTACAAATTTTCGTTGTCGATAGATTGTTTTATTATTATTATTTTAAATAAAAAACCTAGCGTAAAACGATTTCAATTCCGTCGCTGCGCGATAGTCGAGAAGAAAACTGATACTCGCGTCATATATCGCCGAATCGGACGATAAATATTCGAGTGCTGATTATTATAATAATACGAGTGCGGACTTCGCGAGTCTCCACTCCGCATATATTACACACACACACACACACAAAAAGAAAAAATCCTGTTTCGGTTTCACGGACAGCAGAAAAAAAAAAGAAATTTTCGTCAACCCTCGTTAATTCGTATTTGTCGAGCATAAAAGCGTCCGCTGTGTAATCTCCATACACTGTGTAGCCGTCCATTAAACATTCAAAAGACGACGTGTCAAGTGCCAGTTTTTGCTCGTGCGTGTACACACATACGCTGTTCGTCGTGTGACATTTGTATCGGCTGAAAACATCTGTGTACGAGTTTTATTCAAATCGTCCAGGGGAACGCGAAAAACAACGGACCGGCGAATAAATATTATATACATATATATAATTTATAAGTGCCTCAAAGTATGTAATACAGGGTGGCGGCCCTTTATTTCCTCCCGTACGATATTACCCGCGGTTGGCTGTTTCTCGATAAAACAACTTTCGTTTTACGTTTTTTTTTTTTTTTTTTTTATAAACAATTTTTCGCACATTTCGTTCCAATGTTTCGCTTAATTTTTTAATTGTTTCCTATCCCGTAAAAAATACGAAAAATAAAAAAAAATCACCCTGTACGCGCGCAATCTGTATAAGACTCGCTTTCCGCGTATAATAAATATATTATACAGTTGCGCGAGAAGAGCGTTATGTACGTAATTTTTTTTTCTTTCTATCTCGACGTACTTTACGAGATGACCGGTAAAAAACAAACGAAACGCACGTATATTACAGCCTCTCCCAACCCCAATCACACACACGGTCGTGCAATGCAACGAGATTGAATTCCATAAAAACGATACTCGCGCGCCCATAAAAATATGCGCCGAAGTGTTTTTTACCGTTTCGCCATCGTCGTAGTCGTCCCGTGCGGTACACACGTGTGTACACGTCGTCGGAATCTCACACAATTCCCTCGGGAACGTTTTACGAGCTCGTTTTTTTTTTCCAATCGGATTACACACTGCAAGAGCAAGTAATGTAACAAATACGTCTTAGTACAAACGGTCGAGTTTTATCCCCGTCGTACACCGACGTCCCTGGACTCAATTTTCGTGTGCAGTTGTGGGAGACGCGGAGAAATGTTGTTCGCTTCGTAGAATTTTACATAATAACTCGTTTATTATAATATTATATAAATACTCGCGTACACTAGTGTTACATCCCGCTTATCCGTTAAGAAAATAAAACGAGTTTAATCGCGTGCGCACATACCGTAACACAGACGGCGATTGCATACACAAAATAATAGGGACGTATTTTACGGATTTTCAGACTCCGAATAATACGGTACCAGTTTTCCAAAGTATACTTTTCAAAACTCAGTCTCATTTAAAAAAAAAAAAAGAAAAAAAATACTACGTAAATTAAAAAAATTACTCATTCCTCAAACGTAATTATTTCGGAAAAAAATACATTACAGGTGTTTTAAACGACACCGATTAGTTTGAATCAAAAAAAAAAAATCTTGCTACACATCTGGTGATTGAACCCGGCCTGATTCAAATAATCGAATGGATCCGATTACACCGTATTGTGTTATTATAATATCGCAGTGTTATATTTCTGTAACTGATTATTATTAATTTACTTATTAGTTATTGCGTTTATTTATAAACACAGAATTAAAAACAAAAATAAAAATTTATTAAATCTCCCTAACTAAATACACGTTGATGATTTCGATAAAACTTCATGTTCGATTCCACAATAAAACCGTTATGATATACTCATTACTGAAAACTAGTGAAAGTATGTAAAAAAAAAAAATTCTAAAAGTGTCTGGAATAATTTTTGCGAAGTATTCAAATTAATTTTAAGAAACTATTTTACCCAAATCTGCAGATTTATTTTATATATTGTTATGAGGGCGTATTTTATTTCTATTCTCTTCGTCAGAGTTTAATCAGTTCGCGCAGAGCCGGGGAATAAACCTTATAGACTAAATATAGACTTATAGGCCCTCGATTTTTTTTCTTTTGGCCAACGACGAAAATTGTACAATTATACGGCCGTGTAACAAACACTACGTTTTATTTCTTTCCAATAATTTTCCCTCTCCGTCTCTCCTGAAAACAGTACTGGCCTAACCTGCGAATTTCGAATGCCAAAACGCGTCTTTGGAATTCCTCTAACCTGCCCCACTCTCGTTCCGGCGCGATTGCCGTCGGTCTCGCCGGCGAAAATAGAACAGTGTTCGGTGGTCGGCCGTCATGTCGTCGTCGAACGACGCGTGCGCGATGTGCGGCGTGCCGGCCGCGCGACGTTGTGCCAACTGTCGGGCCGCAGCGTACTGTTCCAAAGCGCACCAGCGCGCCCACTGGAACGACGGGCACAAGGCCGCGTGCCGTCCTTACGCGGTAGTCGCGTCCGCGGAACTCGGCCGGCACTGGGTGGCCACCCGGGACGTGGCGGCCGGCGAGGTGTTGCTCGAGGAACGGCCGCTGGTGGTCGGCCCGAAAGCGGGCTCGTCGCGACCCGTGTGCTTGACGTGTTACGCGCCGGTCCGCGCGCCCGCAGTGTGCTCGTCGTGCGGTTGGCCGATGTGCGGTCCGCGGTGCGAGGCCGCCGCCGTGCACAGCCGGGCCGAGTGTCGGCTAGTGGCCGGCCACTACGACCCGCGCCGGTCGGCCGTGTACTGTTTTGTGCTGCCGCTCCGGTGTCTGTTGCTGGACGGTGACCGACGCGCGGCGTTCCGCTCGTTACAGTCGCACGTGGACGCCAGACTGGACACGCCGCTGTACCGAGCGTACGCCGTCAACGTGGCCGCGTTCGTGCTGGACCGACTGGGATTGCGGTCGGCCGCCGCCGCCGACGACGACCGAACCGCGCTCGAGGCGGCCGCCGTGTTGGACACGAACGCGTTCGAGGTGCGCCGGCCGGGCGACCGCGTGTTCCGCGCCGTGTACGCCCAGGCGTCTATGATGTCGCACAGCTGCACGCCCAACACCAAGCACGTGTTCGTCGGCGACGTGGCCGACGGACAGCCCGGCATACGCGTGGTGGCCACCGTGCCGATCGCCCGCGGACAGCGCGTGACGGCCACGTACACGCAGACGCTGTGGTGCACGCGGGACAGGCGCAGTCATCTGTTGGCCGCCAAGTGTTTCGAGTGCCGGTGTCCGCGGTGCTGCGATCCCGCGGAACTCGGCACGCACTTGGCGTCGGCGGTTTGCGGCGAATGCGGCACCGGTCGCACCACGGCCGCCGACCGTTGGCGGTGCGCGAGTTGTGGCGGTCGGACCGACGACGACGGCGTGGCCGAAGCCGAGCGACGCGTCCGCTCGTTGAGCCGTTCGGATAGCGCGGGTTTCGAACGGTTCCTGGAACAGGTGTACGCGGGCGAGATGCGACCACTGCACGCCGACCATTACGTCGCGGTCGGCGTCAAATACGCGCTGGTTCAGTTGTACGGCGACCGCGTCACAGGTCAGCGAAACTCGTTTTGTTTTTTGCTCAATCCCGAGACGCGATAAATCCCCGTCAAAGCAATTCCACACGCATCTTTGCATTATTGAATACAACTCGACCGTGTCTTTATTCTTGTCGCCCACACGCGTGTAATCACCCTTATCCGTGAAACGAAAATCCAGAGTTCCTTTGAGTTTTTGTGCGTTTGCCCGTCGGACAAGTATACGGTAGAGTGTGAGTTTATATTTAAGAGGTGAGAGCCGAAGTGACCCGATTGAAAGGTCTGTTGTCAAAAACATTGTACCTCAAGTCGTTCAAATAGTATAGGTTATCTAGAAGAGGAGGAAAGGTAGTACCTATATATATATATAATATTGACAACACACGCACAAGAAACATTCTCTATTCAGACGTGAACTCGTTCGATATATGCTGTAGGAGGGGGGTACACATCCGCTGCATCGAGTGGACGACTGAAACCCGAACGTAATTCTAATACCCAGCCGTCGCCCGATTTCTTTTCGCTATTCGTCTGTGTTTCTCCTGCCCATCGGAATCGTCTATTTATTATACGCTATCGCGACTGTACTATCTACTAGTGTATATAATTTGTCGTACGATTATATTTTCAGAGCTGACGGCGAAACAATTGGAGACCAACACGAGGATTTGTCGGGAATTGTTACGATTGGCCGACGTCCTCGAACCGGGTATGACCAGGTTCCGCGGTTTACTGCTGTTCTACTTGGTGCGCGGCATGAAACGATCCAAGCAGATCGAAAACACACGGGTCGGTTGAACGTTTGGAACAGGTGTCGGGCGGCAACAGGCGAATCGCGAATTCGAACCGTCGGAATAATAATAATAATAATAATAATTCAATTTCACGTATACATTATGGTTTATATTAACGATTGTACGGCTAAGAGTCTTTAAATTTCTCCCAAAAACGTATAAATAAACGCGTGAAAAAAATAAATTAAAAATCGTTCGCAAACTAAAAAAAAAAAAGAATTTTTTTCTCTAGATCTCGATAACATTTTTTTATTATTATTATTATTATTATTATTATTGTAAATCGTCCGGACATTTTACTAGAAAATGCTTGCCGACCCCTGCATTAGGCGGCCGATAATAATAATGCGAATGTCTTATGTACTTATTGCGAATTTTATATATTTTCAGAATTACGACGAAACGATCAACAACTACGTCGAGGAAACAGTGATCATTCTGAAAACCGAACCCGATCTAGTGCATTTAGTAGATGGATTATAAAATGACGATAAACGTTTTATTCTCGATACGATACACGGGACTTCGTATAGTGTTGTTCACATCAGTTATTTTTAGTATATAAAATTTATAGACATAATGTTTGCACTTATATAATATAATTAATACCACACGCATTGGCTGAAATCGGAAGGGAGTTTAGGAGTGTGTGTGTTTGTGTAGGGTTCGCCGCTAAACAGTGGTTTCGAACCGCTATTTATATGCGACAACTTTCTTTTTTATTGAAATCAATTGATATACGTATATATTTACACCCGCTAGTTAGTAGGTCGAAGCGTTCAAAAATGTCTGTTTACGCTAATGGATAAAACAAAAATGTTAAGCTCCCTCCATGGATGTGACCAAATATCCGCGTATGACCACACGATAATAAATCGCTTGAACAGGAAAATCGTTTTGTAATCGTTTCTTGTCTCGTATTACAATAAATTATACTCGTATCCGTTGGTCCGAACATATTTCATGTTTTCCGGATTACGGTAAAAAATGTAATTAAATTTTATTTTTTATTTTATTTGAACTTTTTCAATTCCTCGCACTTTACAATATAATAACATTTACTTATCTATTACTGAATTCGGACATCGATCTCGCCATAAAGTTATTTTATAGAAAAAAAAAGTAGTCGTTTGCGCGCATTATTTTCAAAGAAATACGTTTTAAAATTGTCTTTGAAAAACGACTCGCAGATTTTTCTTTTTTTATGAGTGTATAAATTCGATAATACTGCGAGCAGTACAACAATTTTGCTCGCGTATCAGATAAAAGAGATGATATGTCCCTGGAATATGCAAGTATATTTAATTAGAATCCAGGTAAGCAGCTATATATTACGACGAAGAGGAAAGGAAAACGATAAGTGTTTCTTTAAATAAACGTTCTTCTTTTTTCACAGATATTTACCGAAAATATATTTAAAAAAAAAAAAAATATATATATATATAAACAAAAAAATAAATATTTTATCTCAATGTCTTTGGAACATTTCTTAGTTTATAACACAATATAAAATTATAAAATTCGTTACGAAAATAATACGCGTTTTCAAAAACAATAATTTACGTTGTGGTCCGATTATAATTTTGAAAACGGATTTGTCTAAAGAATTTTCATTTCGATTTACGAACATTTAATATTCCGTTTTCGATAAATATAAGTAATATTAATGAAAAATAAAAATGTTAACGATACAAAACCCCCTAACCCCCCGCGAGAACAGTCGCGGCGGCCCATTTTATTTATACGGCGTAATCTCAATAAATCTGTTTTCAACGTTATTATCGTATCATTAATTATTATATTGCGCCCTGACGCGCGCGCATTAACCCCAAACGAACAGTTAAATCAAATATAATTCAGTTTGTTATAATTATCAGTTACAATTTCTATTTACATTTCTATTCGAGAACAGCGTAAAACGCGTTATTAAAACTCCGCGTGCGACGAAAATCCTATCATAAGGACGGGCGTGTGTCTTTTACGAACAAAAAAAAACCGGGTGTGTACAACAATATGTGTGTGTGAAACGAGAATGGGATACGACCAGACCGGTGTTTGCGGTAGGTATATATAAGAAGAAGAAAAAAACGCGTTGATGGTACAGACGTAGGTCGGTTGAACAGCGATGCGAACCACGAAAAATTGAAAACAATACGCGTCGCACGGGCTGAATATCGTGTGCGCGTATCGCGCCGTAAAAAAGCGTAATCTCGACCGATGTGACGAGCGTTCCGATTTCGACAGAGCACTTGTGTATCGAATACATATTATGTATATACCGGAATTACAGTGCGCGGATAGGCGGGAGATGAAATCCCGCGGATCGGTAAAGCGTAAATCGCGTGGACCGCGAACGACTGGACCAAGTGTCATCGCGCGAAAAATGAGTCGCCGCCCGAAATACGGACTGAGTCACGCGGGCATTTGATTGAACGTGCGAGCGACGCGCGGAAACGTGACACAAGAGTCACCGCGGGATGCGCGTTCCGAAGACAACGGCGTGCGCCGCGAAGGAGAACCTCGGGGCGTTTTTATTTATTTTGTTTTTCCGTTTTTCGTGCGAATCGCTTTTACGCGACGCGGTTGTGAATGCAGAGCAATGCTTCCTGTAGGTGTTCGCTGTTCGCTGTTTGTTTGGAACGCTTTTCAGCCGATCGACGTACGGGGAACGACAACAACCACGCCGTATCAGAGTAGGCCGTTGTGAAAATACGACGACGGCACCGCCGAGACGTCGGCGGAGACGGCGGAGGACGCGGCTGCGATCGGTTTGCCGCCGAACTCGGTCCAGCGTGCGACAGCGGACGATGACGACGGCGACGGGTATCCGTGGAAATCGGACGCGGCTGTGGCGGCGGCGATTACGGTCGACGGCGGCGGCGGCGGAAAACGTTTGATCGGGTTGGCCGCGAATCCGTTGTATGCGGCGGACGAGGACACGCACGGATTGAATCTGTAGGGGAAAAAAAAGAACGTTCGAGGATATGTCAAAAGCGATTTATCGTGCGCGCGTATTGTTTTTTTTATTTTTCCAAAACGTCGTTGTATCGGACCCAAGTAGAAATGAACGACTTTTTTTTTTTTTGCTATTACAAAAGAGAAAAAATAATCTACAAACGTTAAAAGAATAAGCGACGGGCCGAGCTCGGATTTTATTGCCCTAAAAGCGAGAGAAAAAAATGTGTAACCTAAAAATATTTCGAAAAAATACGTCGAAATAATCATCGTATGCAAATGGCATAATCAAAAAAAAAGAAGAAAAGAATTTAGTCCAATAACCGTTTGAAATCGTTAAACGAGTAATTATTTCTCTGTGATTTCGCGATAATACAATATATTATTATTATTATTTTTCCAAAGACTAAATCGTTTTAGAAACTGCCGTTAAAGAGCATTGCGGAACGAGAAATTATCATAGCACAATCTTTTACTCGTGATAATAATAATAATAATACAATGGAGGTCTTTGCGAATTATTCTTCAACGAAGAAATTACTTTTTTCTCTTTAAACTATACATTCGTCAACAACACGGTACAGCATTCGTAATATGTAATATATCTTTATAAAAAGAAACTAAAACGCATTTTTTAAATTAATCCGGTTTAAAACGACGACGATTCCCAAGCATTGTAGTATTTAAGGAATTTTTGGCAACAATAGCCTACGACGGACTTTATTATAATATTATAACATTTCAACGTGTAATCGATTTTTGTATAAAAAAAAAACAGACTTTTTTTTTAATAAAATTTCAACAAAAGAAATATTTTACAACTCAAAACGTCTCGAAACGTATGACAATGCGATTTAGTATAAAATTTCGAGTACGCAATCATATAAAAGTAATTTTCAGAGGACCTTTGCAGTAACATCGCTCTATTCGTCAAAAGAAGATTTAAAAGTCACAAAAAAAAAAATAAATATTATAAATAATCGATTCTTCTTTTTTTCAACCGTCCGCGATTAATAACGAAAAAAATTATTCGATGATTTTTTATTTTATTTCTAAAGTTTTCTATAATTCCGCGAATAATCGAAACTGTCGAGAACAAACGATCGTTATACGACTATACAAACTTAATCGTTTTGTGGTAAATTAGCCGACGCACGTATCATAAATTATAATAATATTCTGCCGTCGTGTACGAAACCGTTACCGCAGGGTTGAACGCAAACAGGGAATTTGCACTTGTATTCCCGCTTTATATTATATAATATATAATTAAAATAATATCGATTTTAAAACAAGAACGATGATAAACACGATTATTTCAACGGGTAATATGTGTATCTGCACCAGTGGTACGTTTCGTTTTATTTTTTCGAGTAAATGTAAAAAAAAAAAAATTTACCATTTAGGCGTTAAAATGGTAGATTCTTTTTCTCAATAATTCGTTAAAAATATTCTATATCGATATTTTATTGATAAAAAAAAATAGTTATTCGAAAACGGTGTTCGCAATTTCGTCGTATAATTACCGTTGTTCGTTAGAAAACAATCAGAAAAATCCATTCGCGTTTTAAATTGTTATTATTAAGAGGTATACCATACGCGTAGATCATCACTTTTATAAAATATACAAGGAACGGAGGAAATAAAATATATATATATAAATTTTTTTTTAATCAAATATTTACACAGACAATTTATTGTTTCATGTACACCGTTTAACAAATAATTAGTAATCAAAAGGAAAAAAAAACTAAATGACTAAAAAATCGCTTCCCATTAATGTTGACGAGAGAAAAACGATAAATCATTTTATATATTGTACATAATGGTTTATCGCTTAAAAAAAATATTGGCGTTACAACGGTCGTTCGACGTTAAATTATTATTACAATCAAAACACGGGTTTTCTAACCGACTGTTATTCTGCTGACCGATCGAATTATATTCGATTTCTAACCGAATTACACTACCATGGCGCACGTTTATATTATAATCAAATTCCAATCGACTTCAATTTCAATCAATTCAAAATTTATCAATTTTTTTTGTTAATAAAATATATCAATTCGATATGTCTTATTTATTATAACGTTCCACCTTCCGCAAAATCACGTTGGATTTTAATTTTCTCCGTCCGAATTTCCAGCGCGTTCGCTGTCGTCACCGCGCATTCGCCACAAAAATAAAAAATAATAAAAACGAATCGCTAATATGTGTTTTGATAGAAATTATAGAAATTTTCTAACATGTCTCCGTATTGGTGTGCAGCGTTCGTTCGTGCGTTTTGTTGACATCCGTCCCAAGCAGCGCCGGCAGCGGATCCGTCGTAGTATCCGTTGTACTGGACGCCGGGCTGAAGTCTCCAATCGGCCGCGGTGCCTGCGAAAAACCGAAAAACAAACACGCGTTAAATGATATCGAATCGTTGAATTTCAAAAGGATATAATTGATTATTTTTTTTTCTTTTATCTTTTTTTTTATCAACTGATATTATTAATATAAATCCGGTACGTTTCGCGGGCGGTTTCGAATTGATGAAAGAAAAAAAAAGAGAGAACGTAGATTTTACGCCGGAGAAATCCGTTGTAGAACCCAAACTTGCAATATTCTACAATATTCTCGAACCGAACTAACAATTGTTAACGATATATTATATATATATAACGCGTTGGAATTGAACCGGTAAACGCGCGGGATTTTATTTCAACAATACGCGGGGGAATTATTACGAATGAACCGAAAAGTGTGATTTGCGAACGGGATTTGGCGAATTATAAAAGAAAAAAAAAACTACGGCGTTATCGTAACGTTTCGTTACAGGTTGTTTTTTACGCGTACGATCGAAATAATATACGAATTATACGTATTTTTTTTGTTTTTTTTTTTCCAAGTTAATTTCACATTTGATTCGGAACTACGAAAATTTTCAGGAGACAAAAGCAAAAATAATAATAATATAACGTAACGCCATCTGTGGCCGCAACGAGTTCAGCCGCGACGTTGACACGGTTTACCGCCAGATAGCGCTGTAAGCGTACACGCCGCGTTTACTTTTAGACAATCCCCGACCACTAGATCGTATAAGCGTGCGCGAAAAACTCCCGAGTTTTTATTTATTTTTTATTGAACTTAATATTTTCTATTTGAATTTTCCGACACGCGTTTCGAATTCGGTAAATCGAACACCGTCCACGCGCGTCTTTTTCTTTTTTTTTAACGGAGTCAAAATACGCGACAAACTTTGTAATATTATTAAAAATTAAAAGCAATTTTTTTTTTTTTTTTAAATGTATTTTTATCATAATTTGCGAAAAAAAAACCCTACGAAACTACGATATAAAATCGTTTACACAAAGAAAAAAAAAACAATTTCGGAAAGCATGAGGGAAGAACCGCTAGTGAATAATTCATTCCTCAATTACAAAAGACAAAAACAGAGACAATGATAAGTGTAAAAATTTATTTTCCTAATGTATTTGGAATTCCGAGTGAGGCTGTGAATGCGATTAAAAAATTAAATATTTTTTCACCAATATAATTATTTAGACGTTTTTTTCTAACTACAATTATGTATGTTTGAAATATTTAATTAAAACAAAAAATTGCATTAATTCCGTTCATAATGGGTGTCAGTGCATTTTACATAATCAACAAACCGCGGGAATAGAAAAAAATATTTAAATAACTCATTATTATGCAATCTTATATTTAAAAAATATATATAAATAATATTTTCGAACGAATTAATAATATCAAAAAAAAATTATTTAATCGAAAAAAAAAATGTTCGCCTATCATGCGGTGTAAACTATACAGTACGCGTTTAACAAGAAATATTCACTTTTGTTAATTTTAACGATATATACACGTAATTTTTGATTTTAATTTAAAATATTTTCAAATAATAATTAACGCGTTTTCTCGCGGGTTTTTTTTTTTTTTGTACTTTCGATAAATATAACAATAAGTATCGATTTATCGGCGCAACGCGTATAATATTACAAATGGGATATATTAATATTACATCGTTTAACGTCAGAAAAAATTATTCGAATTCTCGTGAACTAGTTGACGTCATAATATAACAATTATTATGAAACACGCGTATACGAATTAATTCGTTTTTAATAAACGGCGTTCTATTATTTATTTCATAATTTCGTTCGAGGCAATGCAATGCGCTGGGCATGTGCTTATATAATCTACACGAAAACATATTAATTGTTTTCGATTACGCGTATATATTATTCTGTATTTGCGTAAAAACACCGTAATCTATGTGTATTCAATTTTTCTTTTCTCTTTAATATTCGATAAAAACTACGAAAATGTAATAATAATAATAAAATAAACCGTTCTGCAATACGAGACTCGGAAACAACTATATATATATATATATAATATATATGTATATTTGGGAATACGTACGAGTTTAAAAGATTTTCAATAATAATTATATTTAATTGTGTTTCTTTTTTTAACGTTTGTGTATACCATAAACGAGTTTATACCTAATTGTTTTACACCGAATTTTCAGTGCGTGTCGTCGTCGAACAACTTTCCAATCATATATTGTAATTTTTTTTCGCGTAATTGATTTCGTTGTGCGTATAACAATAACATTTAAATAACCTTATCAAAATTTATATATATATAAATATATATATATATATATATAAAGTTGTTAATTTTTATTTAGAATGTTTTTTTTTTTAAACATATTCTAAGTATTTTAAATTTATACACATATATTATTGATACTATAGTGTTGTATAATGTTCTAATAGATAAATAGATTCGTTAGAAAAATAGTTATTTCTGTTGCGAATAATACGACATTATTAGCAAATTATATATATATATATTATATGATAATAGTGACGTCGTTTGGGGATAAATCGTTTGGGAAAAAGACATTTTATTACAAAAATCGTCGTACGTATGTTTCTACGAGAAAATATTTAATTTCTCATTATTCCTATAGATATCACACATTATTGTTGTTTCGAAATTTATCATAATATCATTAAATTATTACCGGCCGCGTAGGAAGGCGTGTTCAAGTTATCAGAAAAATTGCTGCTGATTATGTTGTGCTGTACGTTGGAACTGTTCTGTTTTCTCCACCTGGCTCTCCGATTGCTAAACCATACCTATAAAAAAACATTGTTTGTTTTCGTTACAAATTATTTTCAGAAAAAAATGTAAAATAATACTCGTAGTTTTACCTTTCTCTCTCTCTCTCTCTCTCTCTCCGTTTCTAACGATTTTGTAATAAAATCGAATAATAAAAAAAAAAAAATTCAAATAATAATATTTATTAAACCAAAGCGTTCAAAACGAAATATGCTCTTCGCGTTATATCATTCGACATTAATTATTATGTGAGTAATATTATCAGCAACTGAATACATATGAGAAATTCAGAACGGAGATTTTCATACGATACAGCTGCGGGTCACTTTCGTGTTTACGCGACTTTTAGCAAACATTTTTTTGCTGACTGTTAAAACGGCTGTTTAATAAACGACTAATATTGGCTGCGATATACGAAAAAAACTATTCGCGTATGAATTTACGTTGTCGTATCGTAACGCCATTTATCGTTTTGTTTTCAATATATTCTAGAGAGCCGTAGGCAGAGATTTCTCATTTTTTTTTCCTCCCCGTTAATAATCAGAAAATTTTAACTTTTAACCGAATTAAGTTTTTTTTTTTTTCAAAATTTAACTTTTTAAACGTATAAAGTTATTATAAAATAAAAAAATTGTTTAACTTTTTTAATTCGATTGTTTTAAACGAATAATAATAATAACTAGACGAATGAAGAAAAAAAATATATCGACTTGTCCGGCCTCGAATAACAATAATAATAATAATAATAATAATAATAATAATAATAATAATAATAATAATAATAATAATAATAATAATAATAATAACAATAATAACAATAATAATAATAATATCGTCGTCGTCGTCGTTCATACGCGATGATAATATAAGTCTCGGCGCTCACTTGGACTCGGGGTTCGGGTAAACCGAACTTGACGGCCAACGTCTCCCGGGCCGCGATGTCCGGATACTGGCAAGCCAAAAACGATCGTTCCAGACCTTCCAGCTGTTGCGCCGTGAACGCGGTCCGTCCTCTCCTCTGTTTCCTGGAGATGACAATGCCCGGTTCCGACGGTACGTCCGCGTCGCCGGTCCTTCCTGCAGTAAAAAAAAAAAAAATCGCGCGTTATTTTATCGCGCCGAACACTGCGGGGCGATACGTCAAAATATTGACGTTGTAAATCTTTAATACGCACACGCGTTATAACGGCAAACGCCGTGCGTTGGCCCAAACGCGGCAGGAGGAAGAAACGGCAAGAAAAGTAAATACGAATCATCGTGTTTATAGAACGATGTAATCTGCGTTTGGATAAATACGAGAAGAAAAAAAACGGCCGGGAGATGATCCGCACCGTGTGAATAATAATTCAATCGAAAGTGGTTACGCGCCGCGGTGCCCGGTGGTCTTTTTTTTATTTTTACTCTCCATTCTCTCCACTCCTCCGGTTTATTATTTGTTACTGCTGGTAAATAATATATCGCAAGAGAACGCGTACAATGCGTCCGTACAGTGGCGTATGTACATTTATTGGAACGGGAAAATGGCAAAAAAAGAAATAAAATAAAACGGCGTTTTATAAAATATAACCGGGCGCGTGCACTCGGTTTTCGTATTTTTTTTTTTTTTTTTTGTTTTTTTTTATCCGAAACGCACACACGCGCGTATCGTTTTCGGTATTGTGTTCGGCGCACGGTGGTACAAAGCGAGAGACGTTTAAAAACGTAGGAAAAAAAAACTTACTCGTTTTTTTTTTTTTTATTTTAACAAAAATCAGAAAACGTCCACGACTTAAACCGGTAAAATGTTATTTATACAAACAGACTTTCTCTCCCTTTACTTTGCTTTTGTGCGCGCGTCCGTAATACGATAAACGATAATATAATAAAAAATGCGATTTTTACCGCACCGGCCGCGCGTATGTTTACTCGATTCGCGACTTAAACCAACAGCGCAGTTATTCGGGAAAATAACACACGAACATGTGTCATAAAAAAAAAAAGAAAAATCATCATACGCGATTTGTTGTATTTGTGAACCCAGTGCGTATTGTAAAAACGTTTTTAAATTACATTAAATTCCAATGTTTTCATGCGCATTTCACGCGACTCCGCGGAAATAAAAAAATAATATAATAACCGACGAAATGTAACACAAAATAAAATTTCGTTATACAAAACGATAAGAGTATCGCGTACGTATTTCGTACTTCTCCCGGTTATTTGCTAACGAATAAGTTCGGCCTCTATTATAGTAATCCAAAGACGAAATCGATTGTTCCGTAAAAATGTCTATAAAACGCCGTTTTTATTTTTTTGAACACTATAAATCGTCGACGATTAAATGTTAAAAAGAAAAAAGTACATAAATATTCTGTTCGCTTACATCACAAATTCGTCTATATTTTAATAAAATCTTTTATACACAATTTTTTTTCTTTTTTATGTAAAATATCAAAAAATGACAAAAAAGAAAAAAATATATCGTAGCGAAATTTCGAACAAATTTACCGAAATTATAACGTGTGCAAATCAAATGTAATTCTACTATTGTAATTTTCATACGCGCGACGATAAACCTACAATAATTATCACGATAATATTCTCAATCAGTGTGTCTACGCTTACGTATATTGTAATATTCTAATATTTTATAGCTCGTTAAAACTAAGACCTCCTCTCAAATCCGTATTCAAAGTTTACTTCGTTTCCCGCAGCTACGCATCTGGTTCTGCGTATAGCGCACCTGCAGCTTCGTATGTGACAATTATACTATATTATACTTTTTTTTTTTAAATTAATTTCGATTTGTCGATAGATTGCGAAACCGTCAACTTTTTGGCCTCCGTATTATAATATTTTTATAACAGACTAAATGAAGTTATTATTTCGTTTGAATATATATATATATATGTATGTATGTATGTATCGATCGCAAACGGTATTATGTTGTACAAAAATATTATATAATCTATAACGACGAATGCTTTCTCGAGACTTAATCATATGAAATAGGTATTTCTTTCGAACGATATTGTAATTTAATTTTTCAATAATTATATAGTTTCTATCACGAGAGAGTGTGAGAGAGAGAGAGAAACGATTTTAATATTATTATCATCATAATAATAATAATAATCGGTAGACAGTATATACAGCTGGTACG
This sequence comes from Chaetogeoica ovagalla, assembly GCA_032441825.1. NCBI lineage: Eukaryota > Metazoa > Arthropoda > Insecta > Hemiptera > Aphididae > Chaetogeoica > Chaetogeoica ovagalla. The sequence goes on from CM063735.1 coordinate 5,365,827, forward strand.
CCGCGTAATTTGCACTTGTGCATATACAATACATTATCATTATAGATATTACGTCATGTTGTTCGCATAGGCCGGCGCTGATGGAGTTTTTATTTTTCCGTTTCTAGTGTGTCGGCCCAATAATAATATAATAAATAATAATTATATTATAAACGACGACGAACACGTTATTATACTCCGGACGTAATAAAAATAACGTATTACGTATACATAGGTACATTGAGTGTTTTCGACGAGAATGGAACGAACGCGTGCAATATATACCAGGCGTCACAATATTAATAATATAAAATAGTAGTGGCTTGTATTTGTAAATAAATTTACGGGTACGCGCACCACGTATAAACCTGACTGTGTTGGGAGAGTGACACGAAAGCTGATGATAAAAACGAAAAAAGTTATTTTCGAATAAATTGGACGTTTCGTTCAAATGGAGGCGACCTCTATTACATTTTCTCTCGAATACGCGTAAATATATTATACGATAACAAAATGGAAAAAATTAAAACACGTCGCACAACTGGAAAACGCGTATTGTGCGAATTAATCGACACGTTTTTTTTTTTTTTTTTGAGAAACTCGAATATGTAAAAAAAAAACACACTCACTTTATAACAAATACATTCGTGTTTTTCGCATTGTACGATTAGCGAATATTATAATAGAACACGCGCGCGATTGAAACAACATTTATTTTAAATTCGTATCATTCTAGTACAAGAGTGGCCAACCTCTTTTTATATTTTACTACAAAAAAAAAAACAAAAAAAAAAATTTGAAATGTGCCATTAAAAACTAACACTTTACTATAATAATATTTATTTTTTTAAAGTAAATTTACATTTCAGACTCTTCTTATACTATTTTTATAAGAATTTACTCGCGGTATTTTATTATTATTATTTTTTTTTTTTTAAGAGAACGTCGAATTTCTTTGTCGAATATTGTCTCTTCGTCGTTTGATTTGAAATTCAGTGGAAGGAATAAAGCGTTAAATTTTTTAAATGAGAATTCCATAGCGCGGTTCGGTACTTTATTTTCGATAAAACTCATCGGAAAAAAATGTTATATACACGTATAAGAAGCCAAATATACAAACCAATGTCAACGCCGGAGTGTGTGGTTCTGGAAAATCTCCCTTTTGGTACGCATTTTCAAAATTCTTTAATTTCATCAACACGCAATTCTCTAATCAATATTTACATTCTAAAACCGTCGAATTTTGAAGTTCAATAATTTCTACGTTAAGGATTATATTTGGTGCGAGTAATGAAAAACGCAAGATTAGAAATATTTAAAAAATATAAATCGTTTTATCCGACGCCTAGTGCCGTCATTCAATAACATCGCATATACCACAAATGGCACGCGTGCAGCCGCAGATTGGCCGTCCCTGCTTTAGCACGTTACATAAAAAAATAATACAAAATCGCAGCGTGATTTATACGAATGTATAATATTTTTCATCTTAAATCCCGTCCAGTAATTGCGGTCACTTTTGTGACCGCGTCGTTCGGATTACAAAATAGACCCGTCCGATTGCGTTGGGCATTCCAATAGGCGTTTTCCGTTGTTCATACGGAATATAATAGGAGGTTTGAGCCGAGCTAATAACGAAACGATATACGTGTTTCTCTTCTCCACAATATTTTAGCGTTAACGAAAGTGGGACCGACTCGATGCGAGAAAAACGTAAATACACGATTATTTTGTTCTTAGACATACGTATATTTTTTTTTATCGGCGCAAAACAGGGATGCGCGATGCTGCGCACGCATCATTGCAGCAGCAGCAGCAGCAGCTTACACGAGTATTCTCGTTTTTGGACGGTGAATTTCGCGCAAACGAAACGACGATGATGCGACGCGATTCACACGGAGGGAGGCAGCCTCTCGGGGACGTTTTGGGTGGCATATCGAACGCGCACAATATAATATTATTGTGTAAAATATAATAAAATATCGACCGCGGTTTCGGTGGGCGGGCCAACCGACTCTCTTCCGTCTCGACGGTTATTATTGTCGCGCACTGCAAGCGTTCATAAATACGTTTTTACCTCGCATCATTTTCACGTTTTACGGAATATATTTCAAAATTAATTCACCGAAAATATACGTGATAATATATTATGTCCGTCCGGAAAGGGGCTACGCGTCTTTTACACGTTGTCCGCGTACAATTATGTTTTACAACGGTAAAATCGCGCGTTTCACGAGTGAAATTCGACTCGTGGGACACACTGGCAACGGGATGCGGACTTGATAAATTACAATTAACAACGGCGAATTAACACTGTAAACGATTATTCTCCCATTAAGAAGAATGTGGAAAATCGTTCGTTTTTACACGGGACGTGACACGAAATTCCCGACGATTCGTACGCACTTTTATATGCTTATATACGCGTCTTTCTCCGTACGTTATTATATCACGAACGCAATTTTGTCGTGTAGCGCTCGGTCGGACCAACTCCGTTTGACGTTCGGCTGACGGCGATATTTCATTTAACGGATTTCGACGCGCCTCTCGTCCAGAAATATTACTTCGTGATTTTTTTCTCCTTAAAACAACCCCGCGCTGAGCAACCGTCACAAACCCGGAGGACGACCAGTTCACGACTGAGATCCACTTATTGCGACGCGCTTGACGATTGGTGCGCCACGTTCCCTCTCTACGCTCTTTCCCCATCAAACAAAAAAAATAACAAAAAAAAAAAAAAACGCAATACGCATTACGTTGAATAACTCGCGCGTCCCTCTCGCCACGAATTATTATCAGCGGACGTGACTGTATATTCACGAAGGCTACGCGATTTTCGCACGTCGTCGTCCATTTTTCGTGTTACCGAAAGACTCATGGAGGTTCGTTTAACAAAATTTCAACTACACATTAAAATCATCGAATAAGTTAAATTAGCGCTGTTTAAATATTTGTTTTTTCTCATACACTTCTAATCTTCTAAATTTTTCGTATACACGAATATTGTCCAGGGCCCCGTCGAGGGGGGGGGGAGGGGGGAATTCACACCTCTCCTCACACGAATTCGTTTGTAACACGTATTGACGGAGAATATTATACGAATTTATAATTCGTTATAACATTCCGAAGATTATTATTATTATTTATTTTTTTTTTTTCCCGCGTTATTTCTCGTCGCGGTCGCTCGCCGGCATTATAACGTGTACACTATCACTTATTACATAATATTACGGGCGTTTAAAATATTATTATTATTATTATTATTATTATTGCGGCGATACATGAAAAGGCCCGCCGTATACGCGTCTGCAGGTATTTCGGCGCACAAATTTATTATTATTATTATTATAATAATAATATTATATACTCGCGCGAGCACAAACACACACACACACACACAATCGTCGTCGTTGTCGGTCGGCCGCGATATTACGTTAAACGCGCGCGCGCGCTTGTGTGTGTGTGTTACATCGGTGGTCGGCAAATCGGTCGCCGAAAAAGAACGACGAGGTCGAAAAGTGATAGGGCGGCGTGTTTTGCATGGCAACACCATTGTCCGCCGCGATCAATGGGTCCCCGCCGCCGCAGAGCGTTCCGCCGTTTCATTGTGCCGGCGCAGCGTTCAGCCGGGCCACCCGCACTTTGCCCATTAATAATAACGTTGTGCCCGCCGCATTCGCCCGACTGTTACGCTGGCGGGGGGAGGACACACACGTATTATCCGTACGAGTCGGGAGGAAGCGGTAATTTTTTTATCGTTTCTTTTTTTCCATTTCTCTCACACACACACACTCGTATTCACTTAAAAATCTAAACGATTATAAAACGCGCGAAATATAAATAATGTTTCGTTTTTTTCTTTTTTCTTTTTTCTTTTTTTTTATGTCGCGCTTAATAATTTTAACGATTCTGGAAAAACGTTATTAAAAAAATGTACCGCCGGCACCGCACAAGCCAAACGGTTCGCGGCGCGGTTTTTTTTTTTTTTTTTTTAACATCTTCGACCACCACTGACAACTGTCAACGCTTTCGGTCAAGTGTTACGTAGTTCGTCCCAACTACCTTGTCGACGTCCTACTACGCGAAGCTCGAACGAAAAAACTCTCGACAAATTCTTATGATAAAAAACACTGGTTTTTTTTCTCCTCGAGGAAAGGGCAGACTTCCCCGCAGTCTCCTGCATGGGATAATACTAATACGTTCTCGTATTCCTTTTCCCCGAAATGGGGGAGGGGGGCGGCGGAGGGAGATTCGCCAATATGACGATGAAATATATGAATTATACGTCCATACACATACAAGTACGACGACGTAAATCGCGTTATACAGAAGTACAAAAGCGTATACAGAGGACATAATACGGGTTTTTTTTCGGACGTTAAACACGTCGGACGATCGTATAACGTAATATGGTCTGCTCGACGACTCCGGCGCGCGCGCGCGAGTACACTTCAAACGGACGGGGGAGAAGAAAACGGTTCAAGCACGCGTAAGGATGTGTTATTATGTTCACAATAGACAATTTGTATAAAGTACCTGTATGAGTACTCATGAAAAGTGTGTGCGATGTGAAAGAAAAATAACAAACAAACGTATCCCCGTGAAAACAAGACGCTGGAAACGATAATAATTGTAATTTGACGCGCGGTCGATTCGATCCGAAGAAATAATTCTCGTCGTGCACGCGTGTGTATAGGAAGAATCAACAACAACAAAAAAAAAAAAAATAAATAAATATATGTGTATACATATTGTAAACGATTACTGAAATATATTATACGGAGTAAATAGGGCGATTTAAATACGCTTGTCAGCGTATTCGAAAAGGACTGGGTTTCTTCCGCTTTCTGGTCGAATCGGGTTTTGCACTGTACACGAATGCTTATAAATTAATGGTATATAAGAGGCCGTCGAGAAATGGTCGGTTTTCGTTTATTTTTTTATTTTTTTTTTTAATTTTTACACGACGCTAGCGGCTACAGATATTTTCGATTCGACGTATCGACGATAGCCACGACTGGGAGGGAGGGTCCGCCGACTGCTTTCACGGAATGTCAACGGTGTTATCATTAATATTATCTATGATTTGTTTATTTATTAATTTTATTTGTCTTGTGTTAATTTCGTCAAACACGTCGTTCATCGTGTTGTCCATTGTAATTGTTGAGCTAAAGCTCCGATTTTTTTTTCCTCGATAAAATAATAAAAAAAAAAAATGCGTATAACGAAGAGCAATCGTTATCGTTCACGAGAATTCAATCAAAAAAATTAACACATTCCTTTGATTCGTCCTATAATAATTACACTATACACGCGAGTTGTGTAAACGCAGTGTCGAAAAAGTAAGTCGGTTTTACAATTATTTATTATTAGCGTAATTGTTCAATATTCTGCGCTGCCGTCGGAGCGGTGACGAATATAACTGCGTAATTTATTGCGCGACGAACATAAACGAAAAGGGGAGAGGTGTACCCCGAGATACGCGTACGACATACACACACACACGCATATTTATAGGCGAGTATGTGTCGGCAAAACGAACGCAATTTAAATTTTTTTTTTTTTTTCATTACCATTTATTGCGTCGTCGTCGGTCGGTCGATTGGCCCGCGGCACAAGACAAATGTGTCGTCGTCGCACAGACGCTGCGCGAATACGGCGAATTCCCGCCGTATATGCGTATCGTAATATTAAAATCAGCTTCTCGTCCGCAACTCGTATAATGTAAAAAAAAAATATTATTATTATTGTTATTATTGTTATTACGGCGTACGGTGTCGTTTTCAAACAGATTTCACCTCGACGGCGTTTTCGTATAATATGATAACACACCCAGCAGGTGTTAAAAACGCGGCGTTAAACGCATCTAACAATCACTATTAAACATTCTCTTCAAATCCTATGAAAATCACAATATTTTTCGTACGAATTCGGAAATGTTTTATTGTTAATAAACGTATTTATTAATAAAACGTTATTAGACATACCGTAAAATATATATATATAATTTTTATTTCGTTATTTTATTTCTTATTTTGTCGGTTGTATAAATTTATTACAGTATACATATTTCGCGTTTTAGAAAAGAATCGACGAATACGTTATAACAACTAAAATATTACAACTCTATTGCGAAGCTGGCTATTAAGTTATTAAATGTTCGTCCGCGTTTACTTCAATAGTAAAGAAACGTTTAAAACGTTCAAATATTGTAAGGCATTAAAAAAATAAATAAATAAATATTGATCTGAATTCTATTTATTATATTTTTTTAAATTCCTCTTAAGTAATATTTTTCATGTTTTTCAATGTACCAACACTTTTAGCTATATTTCCGTGCAATTCTTTTGAACACTACGCACTCCACAACAGAAAAGTGCCACGTCGTGATTTAATGGGAAAAAATAATATAATAATTTAATAAATGTATAATAAACACGAGATAATCGTAGTGATGCGTCATGGACATGCGGTAGCTTTAACGTGAGAATTTTATTTATAGTCAAATTAAATTTATTTTTACGGAAAGTAATGATGTATATGATATTGTTTTTAATATTCAAAAATCGCGTAAATAACGTAAATTGCTGAAAACTCATAAAAAAAAGAGTTAATTATACGGAATATTCTCGTTTGTATACTTGTATTTTTATTTATTTTTTACGTAATTCGCACAATAATTCAACATGAAAAACATTGAACATTTGTTCATTTTATCGTATTATAATAACACGTTTATTTTAAAATTTCGGTCTTTATACGCGCATACAGGTTTTTGGTTAACGTCTATAATCCTGTTTTATTTCAATAAAATTTGCAATTATGCGTATGCGGCAGGCGCCGGACCTGCAGCACATCTAAATAAAACAATTCAAGATCAATTACGTCATATTATTCAAAATATTCTAACCGAACAAAAAAAAATCTAAAAACCCGTTATTTAAAACATATATATTTTTTTACGACCGTCAGTATAAATATTTATAAAAATATATTATATACCGCTGATGTTATTACTACGAAGCGGAACTATTATTTTCATGACGAGTCGACATTCCTATGGAAACAACATACAATATATAGTATTGGTCGAATGCGTATCCCGTGGGATGAATTTTTTCCCTCTCCGCCAGGAGTTCTAAAATAATATTTAATTTCAAATTTTCAGTGTCATATTTATATATAATAAAATGTGTGTTTTCTTGTGTGAAATAGGACGTACAATTTTCGTGCGTACAGTAATAATAATAATAATAATAATAATAATAATAATAATAATAATAATAATAATAATAACGTGTAAATCAATAGCAAATATTATATATAAAATTTCGAAGAATTCTGAGGATTATTCTCAAAACCATATCAATTTTCATACAATTAAATAACAAATTAAAGCGAAAAAAATAGCGTTTTTTTTTTTTTTTTTTGTTATTATAACAGCTTTACCCCTTTTATCGAAGACAGTAATGTCAAAAAGTTATTAATATTTTATGTATAAACGTATAGTTTTCGTGACGAGATTTATGTCTTAGAATAATTTCGAATTCAAGAATCGGCAACAACGTTTTCAGATGTCGCGCTCAAACGACCCGTGTAAAAATGTTCTGCTATTAACGATGCGATTTGTATTTTTTTTTCCCCGAAAATCACACACACACACATTTGTATAAAACTATTCGAATCCCGTTTGTAGACAGGCAGAACTCCAGTGGCGTACATTTTGAAAAATTTTAAAAAAAGTAACTAAACGTCCATTTACGTTGGAGATTTTGTATGAGAAGCGTTTATGTTTAAAAATAAAAACCACAATTTCCAACCGATGTATAATGGAAAGAAAAAAATAATAAATAAATATTTCAACCACTTCACATTTTACGACTGCGTACTTTTGTCGGATGGATGTAAAAATCATTATACCGTCGCTTTGTAGTATAGCGCGCACGTCTGTCGTCTCAACCACGAGTGTTTATAACATAAATTCGCAAATAATATTTTTCCAATCGGATTACGTTTACATTTTTTCGACGCTAATTTCACCCGGATAAATATGAATGACATGGATAATTCGTAATTCACGAACGCGTCGGTGACAAACGCGGTGCCGCGCGGCGATAATAACGCGCGCTCGCGAATTCGTAAATTCGACTTCTAACCCCGTTCGGTGTCGCGATGGGGAGACTGCGTTTTTTTTTTTTTCTTCGGCCGCCGACAAAGAGAGCAGACACAAAATAACACACACAACGAGGGCGGACTCGCGGCGGTTTTTGTCGCGTTTATAATAATAATAATAATAATAATAATAATAACACATGTACACGGCCGTGTCTCGATCGGTCGTCGTCAATGCGGCGTTTTTGTGTTCCCCCGTCTTGCCGATCGCGCCTCACTGTTATATCGTATAAATATCGTCGTCGCCTCCCCACGCCGCGTTACCTCGCCGGTGTGCCGCAAAACACTGCGCGCACTAGCCCGGTGGCCTCGGCGCGGCTTCCTTTTTTTTTCTTCTCTCTCAACAACGAATCACCCCGTGTATTACGTGGTGTAATGTACCTCGCGCGATCCATTGTGTGTGTGTATGTATATTCACTCGTACAGAGTGTGTGTGTGTTCGTGATGTCAATGAGACCGAAAAAATACACGGCCGAAATTGACTCCCATCGCGCGCGAAGCAGTAAACGCAGTACACAACACAAATGAGCAATTTGTTGCAGTAGTTTTTATTACATCGACACCTTTTGCTAAAACGTATTTTTTTCGCTTTTCTTCCTCCTCCCCTCCGCCATTCGTTCGCGTTTTCTTTGATACGCTCGCGATGCCGACCACACACACACGCCGCCCCTAGTTTTTAACGTTCATTACAAGTCACGCGTACGACGACGTCCGCCCGCCGCGAATTCGATTGTCGGCCACCGACCGCGATAACGCACACAAATAGCGAACGGACGACGAGAGCTGATGATATTGTCCCCGGGTGTTACATATTATTAGAAATTTCTCAATGGAATTATGTGTACGTGTAAACGCTGGACGAGATGTGTTTTACGAAAACATCGCGTGCGCGTACCATAACTACTCTCGACATTTTCGCGTATTATTATAGTTGTTATTAAAAAGCCTCCGACGTTGCAGACGGATTCGTACCGCGCGGGTTGCGCGACCGACTAAACGAAACGATATGGCCACTCGAACAGTGACTTCCAAAAACCGTTTTACCGATGATTTCTTCCTGGACTCATAAATACGGACAGATCTTTTTAAATCTTTTACGATTAAATGTATTCGTCGATATTTTATATCCGCCAACAGAACCTGCGACGCGTTGCGTTTACGGTCCGGCGTTATGACCGATACAATTATTTATAAGGTGTTCATCGTCCGTCCGTTATATCCGGGGACTCGAGATTTCTCTCTCGTTAACAGCCCAATGGCGATGGTTTTCTTCTTCGTTTTCCTTTTCAGTTCATAATACGATTCGCAGTCTATTATTTGACTGATTTTCGCCCTCGGCTATTTTTCCCCTCTATGACACTATTATTCGGCTGATTAGACTCTGTTATGTGTCCGAACAACGTTTGACGTGTGAGAAATTCAGTATCGTTTTTTGTTTTTTTTTTTTTTACGGCGAAGGAGACGGGGGGGGGGAGAAATCGCAGAACGATAATATCGCTTTACTTTCACGAAGTGGAAAAAAACAAAAAAAAGAACGTTCGCTGAACGGAGGTCGGAAAAACGGGTAATCCGACGTGGAATTACGACAACAAAAACAACGAAAGTGTTCGCGGACTGCGCCGGAGCAGTGTCGCGGTGAACCGCACGACTCGCGCACACTATCGCGCGTATACGTTATATGAGCAGCTGCGCGTTGGAGAAGGCGGCGGCGTCTCTGTGTGCTCGGATACACCGCGCACCGTTCAACAACAGTGTGTGTGCGACGGTCGTCGGATGTACGAAAAACGCGTTACATACGTGTACGTAAAACGTGTGTGTGTGTGTGTGTGTAGGTATATGGGACACGATAATAATACACCTCGAGCGAGAATATAATATCGTATAATGTACGTGCGCGGGGCGGTATCTGACGACAGCGACAAATAATAATTAAACTAAAATACCCGTAATACGTGAATTACGATAACCTTGAGAATATTCTCGTAGATGTAATAATATTAGAAAAAAAAAGAGAGAGAGAGATAAAAAATAAATATATATATATATATATATTCACGATCGTGTGTTTATGAAAATACACGCGCACGCGACCTGTAATTTTCAAATGATACACTGCGCAAACGCCGCTTTTCGTAAATTCAACGCGGAAATACGAGAAAATATTACGTATTAGATAGAAGGGGAAAACAACCACCGTATAATTTTACACTTATATAATATAGTGTATTAGATAATGCTTTTTTTTTCTTTTTTTAATCGGGATTTTATAGCGCTGTGTAAAAAATATTGAAATACGCAATATTACGAGGGAAATACGTCTTAAAATATAGCGAAAAAAAAAATATTTAAAAAAAAATAGAGATGAGCCGCTGATGTAGCTTAAGTGATAATCGCCCAGATAAAGATTTTAAAGGGCGCGTGTACTGTTATCATTATATGAATTTGAAAGCAATAATAAATCATTGCGTTCGATAAAACGATTCTGAGCGGAGCTTCGCCGTTATATTTTGGATATGTAAAAAAAAACAAAACCTAACACTCTTTACGAACCAAATACCCCAAAATCGTATAAATACCTAGTCTAAAATTAAAAGAAAGTCTTGGAAAATTGTTTTCCTTAATATAATATAAATTATATATATATATATATTTGACGAGTATTTCGAGTTTCCATAACCATTGGTTTCAAAATTACCGACGAAATAACGATAATCGATTTCGAAGAGATCGCGTCTTTACCGATTTCATGTAATTTTTCGGTAGTTTTTTAGTTATATTTTCCGGCACATTTGAGAAAACCGTAAAATCACCTTTTCTAAAATATCGACTAGATGCGATTTGTTATCGGAAACAAACTGTGACGGTAAAGATTCCTTCTGGTAGAATTTTTGGGTACAGACATCAAAAAAGAAAACACAATTATTGTAAAACCAATACACTTCTCGCTTCGTTCAGAATCTAAAAATGTGTATTATTCACGAAGAATTATAGCGAGTACCGCCACGATATCGCGCGATAATTTAATATCCAAAAAAAAAATAATAATAATTATTATACGAAATATCTAATAAAATGGATAATTCTTCTTACTTATTCTAAATAGGTTGCTACGAGATTTATGAGAAAACGTGAAACAATTGAAATTTAATAAAAAAAAAAAAAATGAACACTTTAAACGCAACTAAAACGCTTAAAATAGGATTTTATTCTCGGAATAGTAGTTACGAATTTTTACTTCGCTCTGAACTATTTTTATCCGTATTCAGTAGTAATTGATAAACCCTATAATGTTTCCGTATGTCTCCGGAGAGAAAAACAAACGTCCGTACGATACATTTCTGTGATCTTACGCATTATAGACGAGTGGAAATGAACACATTCGTTAATTTCACGATTCCGTCGAGAATCGCGACAATGTATTTTTCAACTGTATACAATGTACATATATCATACTAATAAGAGAAAGTCGAAGTACCGTCCGAATTTTAAAATATACATATACGACGAACGAGTGAAGCTATAACATATTATTATTATGTCGTGCGCACGCGTAATTGGTGGACGGGATACATTTCGTCGAAAGACCACGTCGAAAATGTTCTATTAATTATCGAAAACGATTTAGTTGCTCGTAAACGGACACGTAGAACATGTAAACAAATAAACGCAATTACAATAATATGGAAACAATATTGTAGAATATAATACAGTGATCGATTATTACACCTGCAGACGGTTCGTGTACATATTACTTTATTATATGGTACCGACCGAGTACGACGTCATAATTGGGAATCGGAGTTTAATGTCGCGAAAGTGTCATCGAAAAAAATCGATTTATTACCTAAAAGCTCGAGAAAATGTCTCTTGAAAAAATCAATTTAATTTTTTTTCTTCATTTTGACAATTGGCCGTGCCACGCGCATCACCGAAACAACGTTATATCATATGGAAAACGGATTTATATAAAAAAAAAAATGTGCGCGTGTGTAACGCGCTAATCGGCACATTTGACATTAAGACGATTTTGGGAATCGTTTTATTTAAAAAGAAAAAAAAAACAGTCACTACAAGTCACTAGCACGCCTGACGTTGTAATAATGCGAAATAATATTGTGTTTTATTTCCATTTCGTTTCGTTACGTTACTACGAAAATAGGTTAGGAATGATTCAACAAAATAGAAAATCACGTCAATGAATAAAAATCGTTGTTAAACCAATAACCTCCTCTTTGTTTCGCCCGGAATTTGAAAAAAAAAAATTCCTCCTCCTTTGTTCGACCGATATTCTTGTATTATCTGTGTATTCTTGTATTTGGAGTCTGTTTAAACAAACCGTTTCTATAATATAATTTATACCGCACACACGCCATACACACCACCACCGACTTATTATTATTATTATTCACGAGGTGAGTCGATGCTATCGACTTATTTATATAATCCGATATAGTGTGAAATCCGAATTTCCGCGTATAACAACAGGTGGGATTAATGTCGACGGCACGTGAGGAGACGAGGCGATTTACGACGGTTGGGCGGAGAAAAAAAGAAAAATTATGAAAAATTCGCGGCCGTCGGTCGGCGCAGGCGAACAACGTCGTTGCATTAACGCGCGAGTGATAAATGTACGCGGGCGGCGCGTTAAAAACGGCGGGACGTCCGCAGGAAAACACGACCGAGACGTTTTTCGAATGTGCCGGGGGGGGGGGGGGGAGTCGGGTCCGAAAAGTGCCACCGCTCCACCGACGTGGTACGACACATCCCAATGTCTTAATGATGTTTCCGGTAGCCCGGTAACGTCACGTTTTGTGATATCATCTATCATTGACGATTGTGCGTTTCGACGATCCACAGTAGCCGCTGCTGAGATGCCCGGCGACAATAACGCAACGTGCACGTTACAACGACTCCGCAACGCGTGTACACTTCAAATATAATAATAATAATAATAATAATAATAATAAATAGTAAATGATTGTGCGCCGCGAACGTGATTAATGGACGATTATCCCACAGTCGTCTTTATGGATTTTTGTACGGAACGCGCGCGCCACGCGGTGCCGCGATGATATTATCGAAAACGCGTCAATTACGGCGTTGCACCCCCTCCCGCGCACGGTCGACGACGTTACGTGTTTACTCGGACTCTGGAAATGGATCGCCGCCACCGCCCTTGTCAGAAAAACAAGTTAAACGGCGTGTCCGCCGCCGCGGTAGCCGCGCCAGAATTCGCGTGTCGCCGTGTGAAAATAATCGTTATTGCGTTACCGAAATCGACGGGAATATACGATATATTATTATTATTATATCGTTGTATTGTAACGAGAATGAGTAAAAACGATAATATTATAAAAATACATAATAATAATAATAGGTACTATTAAATCCAGGTGGTTCGAAAGACGTGTTTGCGTGGTTGAGCGTGTAGTCCCTTTCTCTCTCTCTCTTTTCGGCTACCGAGAAAAACGTTTTCGCGCTACGTGTGATTACCGGATTAAAATTCCTCGAAATCCGTGAGGTTTCCGCGGTGTTTTTTTTTCCCCCAATCAGAAAATTCTCTTCTTCGGAAATTATAATCGCGAAATAAATGAACGATTTCATTAAATAACAATTATTGGTTTCTATCACAATTCCTACGCGTAGGGATGAAAATTAAAAATGTTCGTAAATTATTGATTGGTCTTTGGACATTTCGGTTTTCTACAAATACCCGTTACGCACAGGATTTTTGTTCCCCCGATATTCGACCACTTCAGCAACGTTTCGTTTTACAATATCATTGAAGTCGTACAATTTGTCGGGTCTTGTATAATAACAATACTGCGTAATTCGTCGTATTAACGCGTCATAAGTTTTAACACAGTCTAATATTATTATGAACAACGAAAGCCGTCCGATGTTTTCCGCTTCTTTTTCTCCTCCATTAGCAACGACGTTACGTTACACAATGTACGCGGTTTTCTTTAATGCGTCTCGCGAATTACTTTTCTCGTTACCTGTAATCGTTCCGTAAGTGCATGTTTTCAGCATCCGGCAAACTAGTTGCTGGTAATTCCTTCTTTTCTGAAAATGCTCTTTTCGGTAATTTATCCCTGATTTTTTTTTTTTTTTTAATTTCACTGCTCGACGTTGGACGATGACGCAAGACGTCCCCTTTGTATAAAACAACTATTTAACGGTGAATATGCCTTAGCGCTACCGACAATACGCCTCGACTCTCTTCGCTCCTATCCAATTATTTTTCATATATGTGTATGTCATCCTCTGTGATCCAAATCAGCGTTATCTCGTACGCTCAAACAGGATTCGGTCATTCGTTTTTTTTGTTTTTCTAAATATCGGCTCATACGTGTCTTGTTAAATTATGTTCTATCCCCTTTCTACCCGTAGTACTTTTCCTAAAGTCTTAATGTTTCTATTCTCGCTATTACTGCGATTATTATACGTTTGTTGAGATCATCGTCAACGTTGTTTGCATTTTGTTATTATTATTAAAATAATTATCGACATTTATATGGTCTCGCAGAATTGCTTCAAAAATATTAAATTAAAATTATTATTATTATTTGCGGTATATTTTCTATACACACGCCGAAAGTTAACCTCACTACATACATACGATAATGGTTTTAAAATTAATCGTTTTAGATTTCAAATAAATACACGAGTTGAAAATCTGGATAACGCGTATGTATGTATAAACGGTTTTCTCGACATTATACGATGTATTACACACACACAAAATGGTTTATATAATACACGCCATGACCGATTTGTCATTTATAATTAACGCACGGTCGATTCGTTTCGACGATTATCGCGTGAAAAATTATAATTAAATGGAAATAAAAATGTACAACCATCAACCGACATTATATAATCAATTAAAATCGGATATACATATATGTATATATAAACTGCTATATACGCACGCGCGTAGTCCAAATTTCGTATATAAGCATCGCATAATAATATATTTTCTGTACGACGTGGTACGTTATAATATAAATATATATTTTAAAAATACGATATAAATATATTTGGATGGCAATTTAAATTCTTCATACGTTATTTAAACGATTGGACGGTATATATTTTATATTTCGAAAAACGTATATGAAATAATTTTTAAGACCACCGTGCGCGTCCGTACCGAAATGACCAGTGGCATCTGTGTATAATGTAGTATTTAAAAATATAATATTGTTAAAATGTAAAGAAAATTGACGATTACCTGACAGTATTCCGTCGATCGAGTAATTACTATGACGATCCGATCGGATTGCCGTGTCTCTGATTTCTTCCACAGCAGGACAATACGGATTCCGTTTCGGACAGTTCTTCTAAAATAATAATACACGACAATTAGTCATCGCGATTTTACATTTAATGGTTTTCGCGCGTCGTTCAATCAAATATTCGGCGTGGATTATTCGAAAATAATTCTATAATATTATAATGACGACGAGTATATATTATTATTATTATTATTATTATTATTATTATCATCATCAACGTAATTTATAAGCGTGTGATCTAAACTTATCTCAGGAGCGGTGGCAAAATTTTGATTTCTTCCAGTATTTCCCCTATTGTCGACTTGAACCGGTCCTGTTCCTCTGATCTTTGTCCTATTCCTAGTGCCTAACCTAACGCGCGTTTTTATCGGTTTTTTTTTCAAAAAAAAAAAAAGAAAACAGAACAAATTCGAACAAAACCGACAAATCCGAAAGATTTTTTCGAACGAAAAGAAATAAAAACCGAAATCCGACGACGGGTTCTTATTTAGTCGTGAACGGATTAGGTTTTTTTTTTTTACGTAGGATTTCGTATATTATTATTATTATTATTATTATTATTTTCTTTGGGTCCGATGACGCGATCGTTATACGTTACAATACACGAACACTATCGGCGGGGCTCGGCTCGGCGGCGGCAGACGTGTTGCCGAAATCGTCTTGGGATATTTTTCTTCTTCTTCTTTTTTTTATGACCGACTATAAAAAAACAATGGGCCATAACACACGAACGCGCCGATGGTGGAGCCGGGTCGTCTGCAACACGACGGTGCCGAACGAGTACCGAACAGATGCGCGCGCGCGCGAGCGAGGTGATGCGTAGGAATGTAACGTCGTAGTATACGCGAGCCGAAACACTCGGCGGCGGGGTCCATTAATTAATAATAGCGCGGCGCAGGCGGTTCTCTCGCGAAGAAGTGTGGGGGGTCTGTGTCGAAGGAGAGAAAAAAAAATATATTAATATTATAGAAATGCCAACAGCTAAAATGATTGATCAGGAATTCCGTGTATAACAAATTATATATAAGGGGAAAAAAGATAATAAAACAAGGTGTAGTCACTAAATATTCATGAGCTCGTACGAAGAGTTTCGTAACGTGTACTACTACACGAGTACATAACCGCGTCCCGAAATCCCTTAAAGCGATCGGGGGAGACACGACGACGACGACGACGACGACGTCTTCATCACCGTCGGACCGATTTATCGGCCTCTGTATATATAATATTGTTTTATTCGCCAATAATTTCAATTCAAACACAATAATTTTGTAAACCGTGTAATTATATGTAAATGGGCGCGCGTGCTAACAGAATAATTTATTTTTAATTTTACGTTTTTAAACGTAACCGCGTTCGCCGCGAGTAACGTGGAAAATATACACGCGTTGTGTTACAATCGAAACGCGTACCGTTCGTTAAAGTCTCTCTCGCGCGCGCGCGTGCCCGTTTTTTACCGACAAAACGGTTTTTTATTTCTCTTCTTTTTTCTCGCTATACCGGTAGTGCTGTGCGCGGTATCGTAATTTCAAGTATATGACACGGTCTCAACCGGAACCGGACCGCGGTCGCGTTTCAATTCAATCGTGTCGAGTTGAAACGGTGCGATTGTTTTTTTTTTTTTCTTTAACACCGGATCAAATTTTCTATTAGACTGATATTTTATGCGTAGTAAAGTCAGTATGGACCGCATCAGATCACACAATATCTCCTATACCGGGGACCAATATTATTTGTATTAGTCAGATATGACAAAATTTCCGAAAAAAAACAAATTTCGTGAAAACCGGAGTTTAAGACTTCTTAAAATTGTTATTGCTATCTTCTTGAGAATGATTTATTGATTCAATAAATCGAAATCAACATTGACTCTTACCAAAGGAAAAAAATGTTTTAAGACATTATTGTGTATAATTACAACGTAATATAAGGATTATAACAAATAATCGTCGTATTTTAAGTAAAATCACTCGGTTATATATTATAGTTTCAAAACGTCCGAGTATGCGATTTCGATCTTTCAACAATTGAATGTAGTTTTCAATTTTGTTGTTCTTATTGAGAATTAATATTTAAAGACAGAGATGTTGACGAGTTCGCAGTATTTTGTATTTTAGAACTCTTTACTGCACGAAAGTTATATGCGTGTATCGTGGCGCACCGTTTTCGGTCCCACGGCCCGACGATATTCTTTCAATCCTCCGGCCACGACGATAATACGGAATATATATTGGTCGGCCCAAACGAGCGAGTTTTCGAACGTTTTCATTAATAAATTATCGGAATTTCGGGATGAGCCCGTGAGATAATACTGAACTACACTTACTTGGTGGACGTGATCGCTGTTCACTATGCCCGGACGGATGCTGCCAGTCTCCTGGTATCTGTTGAGTATTTTGGACACGCACCCGTGCGACACTTTCAACTGTCTGGATATGTTGCTGGGCCTGACGCCGGCCGCGGCCATTTCGACGATTTTCAAACGGACCACGTTGGGCAACGGCCGGCCGTTGATGAACGTACCGCCCAGCTGATTCACACGCCCTTGGCCTAGACGGGACAGTCGTATCGAAGACAGAGTGATCATTTTCTTTTTTCTTTTTTCGACATTATCGTATAAATTTATACTCAAGTATAGTACAGATTCGTATAGACGAGTTTTTTGCCGCGTTTGTTTTTTTTTTTTTTTGTTACACATAATATAACATTCGGCGGTATGCTTACTACAGTATAGTTTTGCATAAACGACTGCGACCGACCGAATTTGAAAAAGTAAACTCGGCCGGGAACTTTTTTTTTATTTTCGAAAAAAAAAATAATAACGCCGCGTTAACAATTATTTCCCTTCGAAATGAAAAAAAAAATACGTAGTGATCGATTATGCGTGCGAACGTTAATAACCGGGGGAAAAGAAAATATTTACTCGCCTATACGATTTAAAATTGAAAATCAGTGGATTCGTACGGATATAACGACCGCGGTACGCGTATACGAATCGGCTATGATTAACGGTGTATATATTTAAATGAGACGCGTCGTCGACAAAAACTCGAATCACGGATCGTGTTCAAAACGATGGTAGCGAAATATTATTGTATTTATTTTTTATACGACACACTATACAAAGCCCAAAGCTATATTATTATTATTATTATTATTACTAATAATATATTATACGTAAAATACGTTTTACGTGTGTAGAAACGACTTAAAAAAAAAAAAAAATAAAAATACGATAATGTTTGCCAACTACGAAAACGAGTTGTTACACACGACTGCGGTGTACGAGGAAAAATGATTAAACGATTTCTTCTCGAAATAATATACGACGAAGGATTTTTTTTTTTTTGCGATTTTTTTTACACCCGAATGGAGATGGTGAAGACGATCCGTGATACAGTCGACAACACACTTATGGGCAAAGCGTGTTGGACGCGAGCAACTAATAGAAGTCTATGGAATGCGCCAAACATTTTAAACGTATAATGTGTACAAATATACAGCTGTATTGTACATATTATTATGTATTTTATAATAAGTCCTATTATACACCAGTCCGTTAGAATTATGAAACTATTTCTTTGCTTAGACGGCGCTCGCAAACGCCCGCGATGTGTCCTGATTTGTTTTTATAACGAAATTATTCCGCTCGATACGAAAAAAAAACGGTATTCGTCGAATTTCCGCCAAAGTTATTTTTAATTCGTTGTAAAAATACTCTCTTATCGTAATAGATAAAAGAATATTGAACACCGATTGTAAAGCTGGTATCGGTAATTCGATATCGGTCACGATTAATGTATGAAACATTGCTTTTGTTAAAAAAAAAATGTTACAGCGAGGTTGGAAATAAAGAATGATTTTTATATATATATATATATAAATTCAATATAAAATGTTAGAAATCCAACGTTATAGAAATGAAATTATTAACTAGTTGGAGATAATAAGAGATTTGGGTTTGAAAGTGAATAAAAACGGAGTCTATCGGAAAAGAGAAAAGAACAATTTAAAAAAAAAATATATATATAATTGAACTTAACCGGACTGGACGTTTGATGGACGTAGAGGAGATGGATTAAAAGAAAGTCGGTTAGAGCGATGAGAAGGTTAAGCGGGAACAGAAGACGGAGAGAAAAATATCGTTTTACGGCAAGAGGCGTATAAATCGGAAGGGAACGAAGACCATTTGGATTCTCAGGCTTCATGTAGGATTTCGCGGTGATTCGGAAGAAGCGATGTGAAAATGGTATTTTAAAAGAACGAGGTGGATTTATTGGAAAACGCGTGAAGTC
Organism: Chaetogeoica ovagalla; assembly: GCA_032441825.1. Lineage (NCBI taxonomy): Eukaryota > Metazoa > Arthropoda > Insecta > Hemiptera > Aphididae > Chaetogeoica > Chaetogeoica ovagalla. The sequence goes on from CM063735.1 coordinate 5,385,574, forward strand.
ATATGAATTTTACCAGTTCCCTTTCTATATAGTCTAAAAACGGTAAACCAAATAGTTGACGAGTATAACTTACAACGAACATATTTGTACTCGCATATATTTCTTACGTTTATATATATATATACAGTAGAGTCTCGCTAAACCGGACTAGATGGGACCGGGGCTCTATCCGGATTATCGAAAATCCGGATTAAACGGAATGACGTTTTTTTCTTAACTTACCAATAAATGTTTTTCAAAAAACACCTTATGTATTTACACAAATTCAAAATTTATTGATTTACAATTTTACATTACACATTACATTATTGTGATGTGTGTATTCCCGAATATTTGGAAACAATATCACAATATATAATCGAAACGATAATATCTTAATCACAGGCATTCCCGAATACAAGCATTATACACGAGTACTTAAGTACTAAATATAAATTGTCCGGATTATCGAGACTGTACTGTATATATATATATTTCTATACATTATCTATTCTTCCGCGCAAAGTTTTCAAAACGCACGCACACGTTTCGACGATAAGATCTGTCTAACTACGCGAGAGAAACTCGAAAAACTTATTACGTAAATGATAAATAGTGGTCAAGAATCGAGAAAAATATTAGCACAAATGCGTATCGGAAATTTTCGTGCCGAAAGATTAAAATGTCTCCTCGCGTATGAGCGTTCGTGTGTTTTACATGAATGTTAATTATTTGTAGTTCCATGAACGGTATAAAAGTGCGGTTGAACACACGTAGAAACGAACGGTCGAGACGATTTTCACGGTGAAATATTTTTCAAAAAAAAAAAAAAAGTAAATAAGGAGGGCGAGTTGTTCAGCACGTCCCCCCGCAGTCGTAATAAAACGTTATAGAATCGTTCGCACTTGTTCGAGCCACTTCTTAGTGCGCTTCGAATCGTCGCCCTTTCCTCCGTTCGACGAAAACCGAAACCAAAACGTCCGAACCGTCCAACAGACCAAAAGCCCGCCGGTTGACGACGGCGTTGTCCTCTCCGAGTACACCGAACGGACGGCCTAACCGCCACCTTACCTTGAAACGTGAATCCGTTGTAATGCGCCGCCGAGTACATGTTCGACCGTTGGCGAACCGCGTCGCGAACTCTCCGCAGCGAAAACTCGCGCGGGTCACCGTCGGATTCGTCGTCACTCCGTTGACGCGTCACCGTCGCGTCATTGTACGACGACGCGTCATGTGCGGAAGGGAGAGAGGGCTCGGCCGAGTACGCGACGAAAACGAGAATTATTTGAAATAATACACTTTTTACGTATTACGAAAACCGAAAGATGTATGTTATACGACAAAGTCAGAACGGTAACGACGACGACGACGGTGACGGTGACGGTGACGGTGTCGATATAACGACGTTAGGGACGCGCGCGCAAACGGCCATGTTCGTTTTATTCTTGTTTTCGCGCGGGGCACCGCGGCCGACGCGGAACCCCAGCGCGGCGAAAATAATAATAATAATAATAATAAAAAAAAAAAGGCCGTGCCGAGCTATTGGCTGTCCGCCGCGGAATGGGTGTCAACCCACGTGGTTTATTACTACTGCAGTGTCCCCTTCGCCGGCGCGGATTTCACGACCGTACGCGCGCACGCGCTATTCGAAAAACACGACGTCCGTACGGCGGTGTCGGTGCGCGCGCCGCCTATTTATTTAAATATATTCAATTACGGCGTCTTTTGTTTGTGTTCCGTTTTTTTTTTTTTTGTTTCTTTGCTCTTCTTTCCCTCCCCCCCCCACCCATCCGCCACGCTCTTCCATCGAGTTCTATTTTCTTCTCCGTCGAGAGCTTGTGTAGCTCTCGAGCGGAAAAAAAAAAAAACGTTTTTCTTTTTCTCGTGAAATGTAATATACACGAGTAATAAGAGTAAAAAAAAAAAAAAAAAGTAAAAGTACCGAGCCGCCGATCGAGCGAATCCCTTGAACGGATCGCCCGGATTAAAAGGACACGGGCCGTATATTTTAGCGAACCCCGACACAAAATGTGTGATCCGAAATTGAAAGTGCGCACTACGGATTCGAGAAGTGTGTTACCTACTAAATAAGACTACTGGCTAGATAGTTAGTTAGTACCTGTTACACTATTCGAATTTTTAAAAAAGAATTTTTTTTTTTTTGGTTTTCCTATTGGTTATCACTTATCATCGACGATAATAATCGACTATCGTGAATCCGATATCGGCGGTGGTTTTCGTGATAGTTACAATGTTTTATTCATTACTTTATCAGTTTATGAGAATTATTACTAAAAACAACGAAAAAAGTTGACATTGTATTTAATAGTATAATCATAGAAGTTTGTTAGAGGGGGAGGGGGGCTTTGCCCGTATTACTGTACTCATATTAAAAAAAATGTGTAGTACGAATCTTTAGGAAAAACATGACACTGTGGAGTTTTGTTATTGCGCCGTAGAATGAGTGTGAAAACTATCGCGAAAATTACGATTTTACGATTACGCACAACAGCTTACAACGGCGATATATGAAATATGATGATACGACGTTGGAAATAATATTATAATGTTTTTTTTTTCTACGGATTTTTAAAAATCTGTAATTGCGAAACAAACGGTGAAAGGATTTTTTCAGGCATTTTTCTCCCCCTTTAATACACACCAGAGAGTTACTATTACGCGTAGAGAGGTGTATGGCGATAAGTTTCTATATATTATAAGTTATATAGAAATTTCACTTGTACGTTATAAGTTTTCGAGTTTTATTACTTTCGGAACCCCTGTTGTTTTCGTGTAACTTTTGTGGCGCGGTTTTCTTCAAGCGCTACAAATTAAAGAAAAGAAAAACCACCTATATGCCAATTATAAACGAGCGATTTACTTTGTATATATATAAAAAAACAAACCGTATTGACTGTGTACGAAGAATGATGGCGGGAACGCTCTTCTCGCCGGAACATTTCGATACACAGACATATGTAAAAAAAAAAATATATATATATATACAAAAATATCGTTGTAAAACCAGTAACGTTCAGCTCGTGAATCTAATACGAGGAAAATGAAAAAAGTATCCGATAATTACCAGCTACATAATACATATAACGCGCGTGCTGCGGTGTTTAGCATTTCTAATGGGTTGTTTCGAGTTCAAAGAGAAAGAGTGAGACCGCTCGCTCGCTCGCGCGCGCGCGCGCACATTGTCTACGCACGCACTGCGCCCGCCACCCCCACGTCCGACAGTCCGTGTTCGTTATGGAAATTGTTCGTCTCGACGCGCGCGCTACAACAGCTTATGGCCGGTGTGACGTCACCCGTCGTAAAAACAACGGAAGAAATCGAACGCGACACCTGCGGCGATACTTGTTCTCTATTTATTATAATAATAATAATAATATATACGACGGACGGATTATAATATAAACGCGGGCACGTACTCGCGCGCTTATTCGCCCCATCACAATAGGCGATCAATATTTTTAGAGCGTTGTACGCCGCGATATATTTCAATCCCCGAAGGCCGTTCGGATCGCAAAAAAAAAAAAAAAAAAAGTAATAAAATCACGCGTTATAATAATACGTATATATAAAAAAATATATATTACATATTAATAAATTCGGTACAATACGTGTGGCGGTGAACGTCATAATCGAAAAGTCGAAAAAACTCTTCGCCGTGCGCAGGAGAAAAAAAGAAAACAATTTTGTTCACGATCCAACGAAATAAATAATATTTAACGTCAACGCGTTTCCGCGCGTCCTGTCTCCGCCGCGCAGCGCACACCGCGCGTTCAAAAATATTGGCGAGAAAAAGAAACGCACCCACGCGACCTAATCGAACGGATTCCATACGTGTCATTCGTCGCGGTGCTTTTTCAAAACTTCTTTTTTTCCATTCTGATCGACGTATTAGTCGTGCGCGTGTTTATACCGAGAAATCCCATCTGAACGAGTGCTCCGGGATCCTTTCGTGCGCGGCACTTTCCGGTAGCGAATCGCATCTATTCGATAGTGATTTAGAAAGGTCTGATCGGTACTTTTAAAAAAAAAAAAAATTACGTAAAAACGCGATTCCGTCAAAATCATTTATCGTTATTTCCTGGCAATCTCGAAACTAACGCGCTCGCAGAAACCTGAAATTTTCCACTGTAATCAACGAGACAAATTTTTCAAAATATTTAATACGTAAAAGAAGTGATTTTTGGTTTTAAGGCTTTAAAAAATTAAAAAACAACGTCGGACGTTCGTCACTTCAATAATACGTTGAAAAAAAAGAAAAAAAGAAATCTTGATAGTCGTTAAGTCACAATTTCTTATTATAACCATTTCAAATTTTTCAAGAAAACGTATTACACTGTCGTTTTACCGAACGCTACAACGATTTACCGTGTTTTCAATATTTTATACAGTAATAAGATCTTTAGCTAAATAATTCACTTCAAGCTTCATCCACAACACCCCACGGTTCGTTATATTTTTTCTCTCGTGTAACGTGCCACCTACCTCTATTTAGTTTAATATAAAATACCCCCCCCTCCTACGCGGAGCTGGTGTAGAATTTTTTTTTTTTATTTATATATATAAAAAGTATACAAACCGCTGTGTAAGATTGACTCTCACACTGTTTCATGTCTCATGAATTCGGATGCGGGGTCTCATCGATCGTCACTTATTGCGTCTTAATCAATACGTATCGTTCTTATTGTTAAAAGAACGTTTACCTACACGGATTGTACAAATCTCCAGAGGAAAAGAAAAAAAAATTTGTTTTTTTTTATTATGATATTCGCTGCCACGCGTATAATACACGCCCATATAGTATTGTTTGCAGGACTAGTTCGAAAAGGCGGAACGCGGTGGTAATATCCGAGATTATATTTCATCAACCGCAGCCGACAATAAACAGTTTTGATGTATTACGAAAAGGAAACCGAAACGGCTTCTCGACGAAATCGTCGTCGACAGCTGTAAACAATATATAATATTGTGTTATAATTAATAAAGACGGATACGCGCGGTATTTATTATTATTGTTATTATTATTATGACGAAACGCACGAGAAATTCGATTCGTCTCGCGCGAAATTCGAATAAATTTCTATACGGTAAACGGTTTGTGTCGTAAAATCAACCCAGCGCGGTGACGACAATTAATATATTATTCGATATTAATGACGCGTTGTATATATATAAAAAAAAAATTTTTTTTTAAAAAACCGACGTCATTGCGTTGTATGGAATACGTGTCGACGCAATTACTCAGAAAAGTTTAGAGCCAATAACTGCGCGCAGGACGAACGTTTCCCGGAACGATATATTATTATTATTATTATTATTATTATTCGCTTGAATTGTGTGTGCGCAAAACATTTACTCGTCGAATAAGTTTGTGTCGATTTTAACGCGTTTGTATATAGAACGGGGAGGGAGGAACGTATAATCTGACAGCCTTTATAGAAAAATATGATAACGAGTGGATGATTTTTTTTTTTTTTTTTTGTAATTTTCCTCGACTTATTACACCGATTTTCTTGTTACCGCGCGTTTGATTCCTATGCGCGTAGGAAATCAAAACGTAATTGACGTTTCGTAGCCGATATTTTTCAATTTTCAATCGAAAACTTTGGCGTGTCGATTACACTACGTTTATATGATGGCGTCAAACCCGTGTTAAGAGTTAAACCGCTCGCGTCAGTTGGTTTAAGAATTTAAAAACCGTTTTACGCAGCTTATCATATCCATTATCGGATATTCTCCTGAACAAACGCGTAAAGTCACGGGATAAAAATATTAATTTTAAAACTGTTTATAAGATGTTTGCTATGTAAACCGATTTAACATACCATACGTGCTAAAACGTTTTAAATAATTTTCAAACCGATTTAATTCGAAATCGTTTTAACGCTATGTATATCATAATAACGTAGTAATTGACTCGTATGGCCGTCAAACCGTTTTTCGCTCTCCAAAATCGTGCGGAAATTCTCTGTAGTGGGAAAATTGTGGCTGCGCTCTCACACGATCACGATGCCGGTCGACAAGGTCCCCCCCGCCGTAACGATTTTTCTCTAATAATTTACAGCAACTGACCATTACACTGCTCGTAATTATCGCGCATTACGATTACGCGTATGACGGGATTTTTTCTAAACTCCCCGCCGCGCGTGTAGTGTGTAAAACGTAATGTATTGGTAAGGAAAAAACTTCGATATTTACAAAAAAATATTTGCCGTTCTCCGGTGACGATTCGCTTTAGCGAGACGCGAGCGAGCGCGCGGATCCGTGTGTTGTCGCGCACCGGCCCTTTGACAGTGCAAATAATGCTCGCGAACGAGGGATGGATGGTGGGAGGGAGGGAACCGCGGGCAGAAGACGAAATAAATACAAATACATAAAAAGGAAGAAAGAAACGTCGCAGTCGGTTCGGTCACGGTATTTCGCGGCGGATTTTCGCTCGCGGTGTCAGGGGGGGTCGCGTGCGTCTCGAGGCGCGCAGCTGTACCCTTCGTCACGGACGTTAAGGGTTTAACTTAACGCGCGCGCGCGCGCGCCCGCATACCGTTGTAGGAGGTCCGAATTCGATATGGACACATTGCACGCGATGCCGCCACCGCCGCCGGTACAGTGTACGTGTTTTTATAAGTGAAAAAAAAGAAACGTTTTTGTGCGATTCTCATATATGTGTGTGTGTGTGTATACTGTTATAATAATATATTACATTATTATAATAAATATACAGGCGAGTATTGTATTATTTTCAATAGTACACGGGCGTTTTATTTCATTATTAATAAAACAATTTTTATGTTACTTTTCCGCGCCCGCCGAAAAAAAAAAAGAAAAGAAAAAGAAAAAACGCGTTGCCGCTGACGTGTTTATTATTATTATTATTTTTACGCGCGCCGGTTTAATACGTGCCAAAAAAAAAAAAAAAAAAAATAAATATATTTACAACGCCGCGTTAGTAGTATGGCGCGACGGGGGAGACGCGCGCGCGTTGTGGCAGCAGTTAAACGGCGCACACGCATTTATTCCTACGACGAATTCTCGTCGTTTACACCGGCTTTTCGACTAACAAGAAAAAAATTAATAAAATAACGACGAACGTTCCCTACGTTAAAAACACAAATTTTTAGCGATTTTGGTGTAAAAAAAAAAATTTCGAATATCACCTCAGGGGGGATGTGAGGATATCGATTATAATTCTATCGTTTATACAAACGCGTCTATACTATTTTTTTTTTTTTTTTTCGTCACCGACCAAACGATACAAAACGTTCCGTCTTCTCTGCTGCGGGTATCTCGTTATCGTGCTGAAATATCCTGATGGACTCGTTTGCCACGTGTTCTAGTTAAAGTCTAAGCGACAAAGTGAATTTTCCTAATTTCCGAAATATATATATTTTTTTTTAACGCTGACCATTAGCGTTTTGGTATGATTTTCAATCTCGTCTCTATCCTAAAATCCACGAGCAACGCTTTCAAAACAACTCCCCAAGCTGTTTTTCGTTGTCATCCTTTACACATTTTACGGCCTATTTTAACATTTAAACGTCGCTCAGCGTTAAAGTCACTGTTAAAGGCACATAAAACCTTCTAATTTTTTTCCGTTCACAAAGCCTTACGAAATTCTTCACGAGGCCCAGTTTTACGCGCATCGAGGGATTTCTATCGACTAGACACGAGGTCACGTAACATATTTTATACTAATGTTTTCTCACCGATTTTTCCCCCTCATATTTGTCTTTTAATATAATCATACATTTTTCGTACGGCCGTCATAAGCATGGTCTATACTTGAAGCTGTGGGACTTCGAAACTGTATGCGACGAAAACGCACTGTGGTCAACGGATCTTCTATGAGACATTTTAATGTCAAGTCCCACAAATTAGTACAGAAGTACCGTCAAAGCGGCTATTTGACTTTTATTATTAAATACAAAACAAACGTTATGTGTCATAAAAAATGAAAATAAAACGTATTTTTCATATTTTGAAAACAGCGCGTTTACACGTATATGTTGCAACAAACCGTTTCGACACACTCTTCCGCGGAAACTTCAATTATTTACTCTGACAGCACACGCGTTAGACACGCGCGTTTGGTTTGTGAAAAATAAAATCGATAGGTATAATTGAAAAACACCGCAACGACAGAATAACGTTTTGAAAACGATTACGGAAATTGTTTACTTGTGCCGTCCAGGCCTAGAAAAACACCGAAAACTATCGATTACATCGCAATAATAATAATTTTTTCTTTCCGGAATATTTCCGTTAAACTTTATACGTTTTCTAATATGGCCGTCGTTTCCCTCTCATCGCGTACTGTCTGATTTTGCAAAATATTAAGGAGTTCACAATAAAAAGAAAATTGGTTACAACGATGAAAACAAATCGTATTATATCGAACGAAACACGCGTCGTTCGCTACAGTAACAAAGAAGTAAACGTGTAAAGATGATGTGATCCGCATACCGCTAAACACACACTACCTACTCCTTCCATTAATGAGATTAATTCTTAAATTATATTAAACAGTATAAGTTTAAAAAAAAAAACACTACTACATTTTCCCCCGATTTTAGTGAGTAAAAGAAACAATAAAGAAAAAAAATCCTACGTAGAAAACTACCGGATTTTCGTAACGTTCGCGCTCAATGTTGTCGTATTATCACAGATTAGATGAATTGCAGATGAATCATTTTCCGCCGGAGAACAAAACAATTGCGATAATACGCTTTTCTGATTGGCGGACACGAATCAACGTAGGCATCACAAACAACGATAAAAATTATTGTGCCGATATCATACGATATAACTACTTTTTATTATCATAATAATGTTTTTTAGCACGTACTGGTAAAAATTTAATCAAATCAAGAGGCGTCGACAATTTTTTTTTTATCGTATTAAATGTATATTTCTTACGCTAATTTATTCGATTAACTTCTGTATTTTCACGGTTATAATGTTTAGTTACATACAATTGTGGCTTGTCGAATGACGTAATTTTTTTTGTTCTTCGTTTACGTCGTCAGTAATCCGATAATAATGTGCATTCATCAAATCTGTGGTATTACTAAAATGCGATTTGTGTCTCGTTAAACGTTAAAAATATATGTAAAAATAAAATAAATTCTAAACGCCGCACTCGTACAACTCGTATGTAATGGATTTTTTTTTTTAACTCAAAAAAGTAATTCGTCAAAACCGATTTTTAATGGGCCGCGGGTCGGAGAAGAAGATAACCACGCGCGCGCATTTAATTTTACGGTACGTTATACGTCCGTTCGGTCCATATATTATATTGTTATTGCGTGCGGTTGGAAACTGGATACTGATACTTGGCTTCCGGTCAAATGGTTAAAATAAACATTTTTTTTTTACAACATATAATAACTGTAACGACCGCCGCGCAAGTACAGAAATATACGCGTTCGGACTTGGAGACGCTTCACGGATAATATTTTCAGTCCGTTGAAAAAAAAAAAAAAGAATAATAAATAATAGAACGGATATTTAATGACGACGAAAAAACTAGATTTGTGTTTTCCGAACGTCTCGCGTAGGAACGCGGTTACGATATTATTTATTTTCCTATACACGATATACGGCAGCGGCTTCGGGGCATATATATATATTTTTTTTTTACATATTTACAGCGCGCACATAAAAAAATGTTACGATTTAAGAGCGATTGGAAAATCCTGCAGAGAATCAGTCAACGCCGGATCTGTGGGTGATGATGGAAGGACGCGGTCGGCGAGTCATAGAGCGGCGCCGAATTGTACGGAATGAAATGAAAATTACATTTCAAACTAACGTTATAATATTGTTATTGTTTATTATTATTATTATTTATCGATTTATTTTTTTCCAATACGGAGGAATCGGGAAACTCTGAAGTTTCGTAACGATTCGTATTGAACGAATTATCCAATTGTGGAAACGTTTAAAAATCGTAGCGAATCGCAGATCGAAATGCGCAATGTTATCAAAAATTAAATCACGCTATCCGTACATCTCAGTGTACCCAATCTATTTGTAAAATAACAATAATAAACGGCATTTCAATTCGAGGTGAAATAAAAAAAAAAATGTTTCGTTAACCGTTGTATAATTATTATTTTAAACCCCGGGCAGTTAGAAATGATATAGAGTTTTCCGATTCAGATTTAACGCGTCTCCTATATATAATACAAAAAAAAAAAAAAAAACGCACGGTCCTATTTAAACGCAAATATAACTAAACGTAATAAGTGTAAACGGGCCGTCACGCTGGACAGCAGGGGGACATTTCAATCAATCGCGCACAAACATTTTAAAAGCGGCGCAAATAAAATAAATAATTTCCGCCGCGAGTTCTTTTTGCCGTTTAGTTCTTAGCCATATTTATTGCGGAATTGACGACGAGAAAGCGGCACTGCGTTTCCTAAGCGCTAGTACACTCGAGCGTATTCCGATGAAGTCGACGGACAACAGTTTCTTTCCGCCGCAGCACGAGCGGTAAAAATCTACGAGTAAAAATAAATATATACGAAAAAAAAAAGCGTACAAAATTCTCTCGTGATCGGTTTTACTGAGACACTCGGGGGGAGTGACGACAATTCAAAACGAAATCTCGCGTCTATCGTTGTACAGCGCACTGTTGTCGTTCCCGTCGTGTTAAAATATCAATCGCGTATTTATTTCCCCTCCCAACTCGAAAAGTTCGTGTTCGTCACCGTCGTCGAATCACTCGTATACTACATATAGTTTTCCCCCGTATCGCCGTCACACACAAACACACACGTGATAATGTGTACACGTTTGTATTCGTAATACGTAATGGTGTACGAAAACGACCGGCGGCAATCATCGATCAGCAGCTGACTAGAATCGTAAAAGAGAAAAAGAGAAAAGTCACATGGGCGGCGGCCTCGGTCGGGATCTCGTTGACTACGTATTATAAATACATATATAAATGGCGGGTCTAACAAAAACGCTTCTTTTTTTATTTATTTTTTTTTCTTCTTTCCTCCTCGCCACTTTGCTGCCGAGTTATACAACTCGTATAACATAAAATGTCACCCCCTCTCCGTATAAATATACGGACGGCGCGCGCGGCCGAGTCCGTTACGGGAAAAATCGCGGGTTCCGCAGAGAGTGAGAGAGAGTCTTTGCAGTGCACCAGCAGCACACCACACAATAGTCAAAAAGCCCGAATTCGTCTCGGTGCCAGTCGCCGTGGCGTTCGTAGCCGGCGGACAGATGTACGAGCGTACCGCCGATGCTGCTGCCGATGCTGCTGCTGGGGAAAACGACCAGGGGGAACACGGCCGGCGATAACACCCGGCGGCCATTATTACTATTATTGGCGATCTCTCCCCGCGCGCATATATCTTATATTATTGTGTCTATTGTGCGCGCCACCATATTATAAATAAAACGCGTACGGTAGTGTGCGCACAAGTATCGAATGTATTTAGATAAATACATAACGTTGTACGGTGTGCGCGCGAGGAAGGGACCGGCTTAAAACTTCCTGTCCCGGCCCCCGGCGGGACCAAATAACCAAAAAAAAAAAATAAATAATAGAAAGTCAATTATTAATAATTATTATATCGCTGCGCGTTATTCCCATTCTCTCGTTCGAAAATAATACAAAATTTATGACGAACGAATCTCTTTTTGACTTTTTGTCGATCTCACGAGACTCCGTGTTCCATAGCGAACACATCTGCCAGAAATATTTACCGGATTCCGTGTCAAAAAGTATATAAGACATTCGTTTAAACGCGGGGAAAAACTTTGATTTAGCTTGACTGCAATTGGCGGAATGAATAAAACCGCCGACAGAGTTCTCCAAAAGATAATTTATAGACGTTTGGAAAATTTTCAATAATTATTATTATTATTTAATAGTTTTCCGTTTTCGTAATTCTAATAAATTTACGTGAAAATACAAATCGCTAATAGCGCGGACGAATTTTCTACGCGCTTTATTTTCACACCGTCATAGAAATAACTAGAAAATACAAAAGAAAAACGTGTATAGTTTAATCTCGTCTGCGGTCGAAAGTACGTGTTTTGATTTATTTTTAGTGAACTTCAAAACGTCTGTTTATTTATTTTTCATTGTAAAATGTTTGAATTTATATTTCGAATATATATATTATTTTTTTTTTTTACGACGTTCCGAACAGTATGTTGTTGCATAAGCAATACGATTTTATTCGTATTTCTTTATAAAATATAGTATTCCGCGTTTATACATATTACACGTGGTGTTATAATGTCGTTACGGTTTTATGTTTGTCGATAAAAACTCGTTGAAATATACGTGCGTTGCGCTATAATAAATATACGAGTATATAATAATGGTTTCGGGAAAGGAAAAAAAAATTACTAAAATTTTTATATATTTCTGTGTTTTTAATACGTTTAATATACGCGCGCGTTTCGCGGAATATATTTTTATAACGTACTATTAAAAAAAAAGAACTACACAAAACACGCGTCGTGTTTGAGTGCAGACGACGAAAGAGACTGCGGCGAAGACTTCGAAGTGTCCGTATAAATATTTATTTTAATAAACAATATTTTATTATACATTATAAAATATAATCGAAATCCGAGTCGAAGTTTTGACACATTTAATGCGATAAAATAGTTTTTTTTTTTTTATTAAATCTCTGCAAATGTAATAAAAAAAAAAAAAAAATCCTCGACAAACGAACGTTAAAAAAAAAACCAAAATTTAATATATTATAATATTATATCGATTGTATGCATAGACTCGTTGTGTACGGTTTAAAAATTGTAAAAAAAAAAAAGAAAATAAACACCCGCTACGTGCATATCGTTGGCTCTTTGACCACTTGAAATCAGCCTAACCAACCGAATTATGTTACGAAACCCGATTGCCCTACGCGTTCAGTCGCTCATCGAATCTGCATGAATACGGATCGCAACGCGCAATAATCGACGATAAAACAAAATTAGTATTCGTCCGTAACCCGCTGCCGGCCGTACTTTATATCGATAGCGCCTCGTATTTAAATCAATTTTACACTCGTATAATTTACTGGATTTCATCGGAAATCACTCGTACCGTTAACACAAAAACATTCGTTGCAAAAAACAACCCGTTTTTTCTACAGCGTTTTTGTTTAAAAAAAAAAAAATATATATATATATATATATATTTATACGCTTAAACGTCGTCACTCGCGTATAGCGGTTACTTATAATGTCATAATAATTTGGCTCGTGTCAAGCGCCCGCGTAACACGCGTAAATACGTCTCGGTCGGTTTGAGGACGAACAGTCGTAACAGTCGACGATTTCACACACGCACGGGGCGGCATTCGGTAGACGAAGCGTATCGCTCGTGTACGTTTCGGGACGGTTAATTTGCGCCGCGCGTCCCAACCGTGTTACATGGCGCGCGGCTCGGCGGTTGTATGATCATCCATCGGTCCGGCGTGTCATTTTTGTCGAACCGCTTTTTAGACGCGGTAAACGCGCCGGATCGAAATACGTTTTAAAACGCATTCCGGCGCGCTTATTATGTTTTTTTTTTTTTTATAACAACATAATACGCTAATAATATATAAATAAATAAATAAATATCCGGCGAGTATATTTGTCGACGCGCTCGAAATATCTCAATAACGACCAGAGCCGGATTAAGGGAAGGGCTAAGAGGGCTATGGCCCAGGGCCTATACCGCGTGTATGGCCTCCTAACGAACAGGGTCTCAAAAAAAAAAAAATTTGGGATTGTCATTTTTTTTTTTTTTTTTTTTAAATTTAATAAATAACTACAAAATTAAAAAACAATTATTTACACAACAAATATTTTTATAAAATAATAATAACGAGTACAAGCGCGTTTTTAATTTATTCTTAAATCGTCACGGGCGTTAGTCGCGAAAATTCCTCGAGCCTTTTTTTTTTTTTTTTTTTGAAAATAAAAAAAAGTGATGATCAACAACGGGCGTATAAGACTTAGACGAAGATCCCTAGAAGATTTAAAAGCGCATAGACGGACGAATCGAATTCGACAAAAAGGGTATTGAACGCGGAATTACACAACTACGGTCGTGTCGTAATGCTCGCGTGTTTTACGAAAAACAAGAAGAAAATCGTCGAACATTTCGTTAAAAAAAAAAAAAAAAAAATTATCGTAAATCGATCGTTGAAAATGTCAAAACTTTAGAAACGTGATTTCGATCGTTAATCCGCTTTCTTATTTATGTGACTTTTTTTCGCGAAATCGAAAAACGAGTTCTCTCTCTCTCTCTCTCTCTCTAAAGCACCGGTATTAGACGAAATTTCGTGTCGAATTTTTATCCGCCGTGTGTAGGAGTTGAGCATTGTTCCTAATCGAAAATCTCCGTACAGATAAATGAATTGACTTCGTCGCGCCGCATTTATTTATTGAATATAACAAATTACAAAAAAAAAAAAAAAAAAAACGACGTGTACAGGATTTAACTATGTTTATGTACGATTAGAAAAAAAAAAAACAACAAAATTAGTAATATTTTTCGAATCGACGCAGAAACGTTGAAATCGGTGTTTTTCACATTTCGATCTTCCGGCGGCCCATTGTCAAACAGTATTCGCAGCTCCTGAACGAGAACGTTTACGATGGAGACTTTTGTTGCGATTCGGCGGTCGTCAATACACACGATTTTCGTCAACCGTTTCCGACAACGCAACAATATTGTTCTCCCGCGTTTGAGACGCCGCGATACGTTCGATTCGCGTTCCCACTGTACCCGCGCGGGTTTATACGAGCGCGCGGATTAGTCGAATCGCATTTGTCGTCCGTTCACTCTGCGGCGAGAAAACGAAACGGATTCCTCCGCGATTTGTCCGGCCGCTAGAATTTCCGCGTCTCCAAACCGCGTGTTTTACTAAACGTCATCGTGCAGGGTCTTTCGATAAGTTACGTAGCCGAAAAAGTCACCAGCTAATTCCGTCGTCCGGACCACGTAATATCGTTCAACCCTGCTGTGCAGTGTCGGCCGCGTATACGTACGTTATAACGTTCGATTCGACTCGTACCCCTTTTTTTCTTCTCGCGCGTTATATAATAGTTTAATATTAGAGAGAAGAGCGCATTGTCTGCGCGGCCGACACGCGAATAACGAATAATAGGCGAAAATTCCCCACACGCACCCCATTTACTCCCGTTTCACCGACGGTTAATATGTTACGCGTACGTGCGTGCGTTGTTTCGCGGCCGGGGGGGGGGGGGGGAAAAGAAAAAAACGGGGTCAACCGAGGGACGGGCGAACGGCCATTTTGTCGGCGTGGTGTGGTCCCCGAGCGCAAAAATCCGTAGCCAATATCCTCCAATGATTAATAATATTTGTTCGCGGCTAAACAAAGAAGACACGCGCCCGCGCGCGATTATATTATTCTATGTGGAATTGACGCTGTGTGTGTGTGTGTGTTTACAATCGACGCCCGTGCGTTAATGGAGTCGCGCGTTCGGCGTAGTGGAAAAATAATAATTACAAGGAGGGCCGCCGCCGCCGCCGCCGCCGCCGACGGGTTTCCGAAACGCCTTTTTAATAAAATGATTGATCGCGCGCCGTGCGTACGCCGCGTTATATATAAATATTATTACGGCGCTACTGTTGTAACGAACCGTGGCCGTCGAGCACAGTGCACGGACGGGGTGGAGATTAGGACGATCGCCTGGTCCGTTGTTTGATTTGTAACGATTTTTATTGATTTTCGCGCGCGCGCGAGAGAGAGAAATTCACATTATCTAAATACGTACAGGAGCGTTAACGAGAACGGATGGTCGCCGCATCGGACGAAACGACATTTTAAACGTATACGAATCCGTCTGCGTTTGCATTTCGACGGGATTTTCTTTTTTCGAATCGGACGCGTCTCGTCGTCGACCCACTGGGGGGGATTCGGACGCATTTCCCCCCGGTGCGTGTCCATACGAGAGTTCGCGGTCCACGACGCGCGATGTATACAGCAACGATCTGCTGCTGCTGCTGCTGCTGCAGGGACACGACTAAAATGGATGTGCCTGAAACGGACACCGTCTCCTTCGAATTTGTATTTTAGATCGGGAGTCGTTAATTTTAAAGTTTTCCCGCAACGTTTTCTCCCTATACAATACGAGATGTTTCCATTCATTAAATTGAATTCCTTTAATTTACATAAAAAAAAAAAAACCATTTTCTCAATATAATTACGATAATAATCAAAAGTATTTTTGACATTTTTTTTTCTCGTAATTTTCAATTTTTTTTTTTTTATTCGTTAAATTATCGGATTTATTAAAAATTAAAAAGCGAAATTTTCTTTTTATATTTTGTAGGACGTCGGAACCGTATATTATTATTTTTTTTTTTCATATTCGCTGAAGATTATGATATAATAATTTAAAATGTTATAAACACTCGCGCATCGACGTAACTCTATTATCTTCAAGAGATTTGTCTTAAAAAAAGAAAATTCTATTCGGTTTTTGTGACGTTTTTCCACGTAACGGTTGCGATAACGGTATCATTTTATTATAAGCTTGTAAAACGCTTTAGAAAATATTTAGAACATAAAATATTTGTTTACCGACACAATCGCCGTAATTGGATTAATAATTTTATATTTAATTTTATACTTAATATAATTTTATAATATAATATATATATATATAATATATTAATTTTATAATATATAATATATTCTAACAAATTAAATCATTAAATTATTATTTACGTATAACGTGTATAGTGCATTAGTAGTGTACGCGTTCTCTGAAGTGTATTATTTAAAAAAAAAATTTTTTTATTTCAAAACGGTAACCGACAAAATCCTGACGCGTATACACTCACGAGCGCGTGCGATATAAACCGATATTACCGAGTGATTACATTGAATTTACAATATTCCGCGCATATATTATTATTATTATTATTATAATTATTATTATACAACGACCCGTTTGAAAAATACGGCATTAATATTTAATTATAATAATTATGACTATAGCAGGTGAATATATTAATATTACGATAATATTCTCTTTCTCGACCGATGAATAAAAATATAAAATAAGAAAAAAAAACACGACATAATGTATAATAAAATATATATACAATCGTAATGAAAGTCCGGGTCATATTCATTCGAAGGATATGCGATGGCGGTTGATGATCGAATCGCACGATATACTCGAATTATTATTATTATTATTATTATTATTATTATTATTATACGTCCTACACTGCGCGTGTCGAATATATATTTAAATTATACTTTATATAACCTACTAGTGCAGAGTTAAACGCAGTACGTTTTTAATAAAATAGTGACTTATGGGTTTCGCGTAGAACACAATTATAAATCTGAATTATACGGTTTGTTCTTTTCTTAACTATTTATTTTTTTTCACATTTTATATTAGTGGCGTGTTGTTTCCTCGGTTTTCACTAGAAAACATAATACACACGAATTATAAATACCGTCTTATCAAAACGAGCAAAATTTACCTTTCCTCCAAATTTTATCCGTTTTTCAGTCATAAATAAAATCGTGTATTGATAACATAGACGTGTAAACTGGTGGACCGCGCGTAGAGGAAGAAGTCTGCGGACGATATGGAGTGAGAGAGAGATAACATCGTATGGGCTAACACAGTGTGCCAAACGACCAAATATAAAAAATTTATGATAAAATTGAGTTGTACAGTTTGTAGTATTACTGACCGCATCTGATTTTTGCCGCTTTGTTTACACCACGATTTAAGATAATATGGTTACCCAACCGCCTATAATAATGTACTCGTTTTTACAATTTATTTTTAGACACATTTTAGTATTCTTTGTTTATTGTGTTTTATTGTTTTTTTTTTGTATTTGCAATCATATCATTTGATAGATTTTAAATAATTATTCATAATAATAATATTATTATTATTATCTATATTTTTGATAACAATAAATAGACGAAAAAATAATATATTCCGTCTTCCATGATACAATGTTTTTTCGCTCTCACTCCATTTCCTTCCGTGACAACTGTACGGTCGGCGGTGTGGTATGCGCGGTCCATTAGTTTATATGTCTATGATTAATAATTTATTTAAAACGCATTTTTCCCTGAAACGCCAACGCCCAACAGTCTCGAGCTCTATGAACAATACAAGTTTTACCCGTTCAAGAACCGTAATACAAAAAACAGTACATATCAAATTTTGTTAATTATAATATTTTTCAAACGTTGTAGAAAAAGCAAAATTCATATATCAATCAATCATTCCGGTGTATGGGTCGAAATAAATAAATAAATAAAAATTATTTATAATTTAATTATTTTATTTAAAAATTAATAATGTAGGTAAAATCTAAAGAGAATTATAAGAAATATAAACAAACATACGAGGAGAAAATTAATGATGAAAAAATAGTAAACGCAAAGAAGCCATACCAAAACCGTGTATAAAGTTTTTATTATTATTATTATTATTATTGTGTTATACAGCACTTTTTTTATTAAACAAAATACAAGTAATAAAAACAACACAAGTATGTGTAACTAATACAAAATTAACCGAACAGCACAAAACATGACTCTTTTTTTTTTTTTTGTCGGCACCGAGGCGAGTTGGTTGGCCGTTTTTTTTTTTTTTATCATATATCATTTCTCCACCCAGTACCACCCAAACCAACGCACAACCGCAGTGCCGACATCTACACAATAAAAATAGATAACATTCGGTGATCCTGACATTTAAGTGTCCTCACTTAAGGGTAGTATCAGTTAACATTACAAATATCGCAAAGATTACGTTTTAACTAAACTAATATAACTAACAATTAATAATTAATATCTTATGACATTACATCTTGAAGTCCTTTGTCCACTCTGGTATTTTTCTCATCCGTTGTGGTCGCCTCCCATCATGAGGATGCCCCTCTATTGTTGACTTCAGTTCCTCTTCCTCCCCTTTGGTTGACTGTTCACACATAGACTGTTGATCTTCATTATTTTCACCATCGTTGTTTGCCTCATCTTCATCTCTTGTCTGCTGTTCTCCATTTACACTACAAGTTGGTTCATCCAAATCCTCCGGCAAGTGATAGCCCTTAATCAAGGATACGTGTACCCTAGTTGTATAGTGTCTTCCCTCCTCGGAGCGTAAAGCAGATACCTGGTAAGTGTCATTAGGATATGCTTCAGTAATCACCAGTGGTCCTCTATATTTTGGTTGAAGTTTGGTCGAGTCTCCAGTAAATTCGGGTAATCGCTTTATAAATACAATTTCACCGACAGTATAATGAATTGGTTTTGCATGTTTTCCGTCATATTTCATTTTCCACTTCTGGTGTTATTGCTCAATTTTATCCCTCACTTGTTCCTGTAGCTCTTGTGTATTTTCCCATTTTCCAGTAGATATAGCATGGTGCAGGACACCATCATTGTAGCTAGGTGAATACCCATACAGCACATGAAATGGTGTGTCACCTATAGTCTTGTTATAAGCATTGTTTAATTGTCTTTCGACATCCAATAATTTTCTATCCCAGGTCCTGTCCTTTTCCATATTGGCTTGAATAACTGGTACCAATGTACCATTCACCCGTTCCACCTGTCCATTGGCCTGAGGGTGTCTGATCGATGTTAACGTATGTTGAATACCTCTTTGAGCACAATAGGCATCGAATGCTTTTGAAGTGAAGGCTGACCCTCTATCGCTGATAATCCTCTTGGGTATTCCATACATAAGAATGAATGTGTTGAGACTATTCACTACCCCTTCCGTACCACAGCTGCGTAATGGATAGAGTTTTACGTACTTTGTTAAGTTGTCTATAAGTACCATTATATAACGGTGTCCACGCGTTGATTGGACAAATGGTCCTATATGATCCAAATTAACCACCTCAAATGGTCTTCGTCCAGGCAAAATAGGGTACAGTTCTCCGCGTTGTTTACCTCTAGGTATCTTGTTTAAAACACATTCCGGACAGCAATTCACATGAAAGCGTACATATCGCCGCATACGCGGGAAATAATATTGTTCCAATATCTTTTCTACTGTGCGGTCTACAGCGAAATGACCAGCGAGATCATGGAAACGAACCACAATACTTTTGCGCATAGATTCTGGAACAACCCATAGATTTCTCATATTGTCCTTGATTTTTACTTCTTTATATAGTATACCTTTTTTGAGACTATAATCCCTCACTAATGTAGCTTCTAATACCGACCGTTCCGACGCTTCCCGGTTCAAGATCTCTATGATTACTCTAAGTTTGGTATCACTTAGCTGCATGGCGGTCACCTGTTCCTCCTCAGTCAGGGTTACAAAAACTTCCAGGCGGTCATCTAACACCTCAGCCTCAGTATCTACTGAGTCGTCATTCGGTGCCCTGCTAAGTGCATCTATATGTGCCATTTTAATGCCCGGTCGATGCTTAATCTCAAAGTCATACTCACTCAGTAGTGTAGCCCACCTTGCTACTTGTGGATGTACGGTCTTTTGGGTATTTAGGTGCACTATTGCCTGACAGTTTGAATGATAATTTCTCTCGGCAGGTGTTGTCTTCTTAGATACAGCATGGACGAGGTGCAATTGGTTGTCTTCACCCCGTTGGAGTAACATTCCACTGAGACCTGTACTGCTTGCATCACAGTGTAGTTCGGTATGCGCACCTGGATCGAATAACCGCAATACTGGTTTACTGGTTAGTTTCCTTTTCATCTCTTCAAATGCATTCTCCTGCTGGGCCGTCCACACAAAGAAAACTTTATCCTTAAGTAACTCACTGATAGGCTGTGCCACTGTTGCATAATGTGGGATGAATCGACGAAAGAACCCACACAACCCTAGAAATCGGCGTACCTCATGTTTATTCCGTGGTTTTGGAAATTTCTGTATCGCTGTAATTTTCTGCTCCCCTGGTCGCACACCATCCGCAGATAACATAAATCCCAAATATGCTACCTCCGAATATCCAAAATAACATTTGCTTAATTTCATAGTTAAATTAGCCCCCTCGAGTGCATCGAATACTTGTCGTAGTCGTTCGAGCATATCATCGAACGTTTCAGATGGTACCAGAATGTCATCAAGGTACCACATTGCTACCTTGTTTTTGAGCGGCTGTAGAATTTGCTGCATTAACCGTGAAAACTCGTATGGTGCGTTAATCAAACCGAACACCATCCTATTAAACTGCCCGGTCTCACTCGGTGTAATAAATGCTGTTTTCTTTGGCTGATTCTGTGAGTGGTACTTGCAAGTAACCGGATGCTAAGTCCAGTGTAGAAAACATCTTCGCTCCGTGTAATGACTCCAGATGTTCATCCAGGTTTGGAGTAGGATAAACCCTACGTAACGTTTGTGCATTCAATTTACGGTAGTCTACCAACCTCGCATCACCATCTTTCTTTGTGACCAATAACACTGGCGACGCGTATGGCGATGTCGTCTCAGTCACAATACCTGCATTCTTCCACTCCTGAACAATACGACTAATAGTGTCTCGTTCTGATGCACTACAACGATAAGGCTTGCACACAACCGGTGTGCCATCGTCCACAATATCCATTTCAATCTTACTGGTACATCCTAATTGATACAGGTTAAATGCAAAACATTTGCGGTAGTCATTTAATAATTTTACCAATTCGGATATCTCCTTTTCAGTTAGCATAGACCCACACTGTACCATGTCTGCAGTAATCGGTACGTTCTTGTCCACTGATAATAATCCTGGTCTCTGGCAGTCTCGTACTACACCAACATTGTCTCCTCTAGCTAGATGTGCTTCCCCATCACCATCATTGATAATCATCACTTCGATCTGTTTGTGGTCGATTTCGACCTCTACTATTTTCGCACTTTTCGCCGGTATGTTCTCAGTTTCACGTGCAATTCTTACAATTTGCTTGTTACCCGCTTCACATGGAACACCAGCCTCTTGATATGGTAAACTCATACCATAGGCAAATAGTAGTTGGTCTGTAGTCTTGATAAAAGTAACATTATCACAGTCTGTAAATGATCGCCCCACTATTATATCAAATGATTGTATCTGGTCGTCCACTACTACTAATGTGATATTCTCACTCACTTGATCGATTTGTATAGTTGCTTGTGTTTCACCTTGACTTACCACTGTCTGTACTTTACCATATACATGCATGTTTATTGTCTTAGGTCTCACCACTAGTCCATATTTATCCGCGACTGACATTTTAACGATAGAAAATGCACTACCTGTGTCGACTAGTCCTCTGATCGGCACTGTCCGATCGTTGATATACACTTCTTTAATATAATGCATCACATCAAGTTTAGTTTGATTAGATACTAAACTGACATTCTGTGTACTTGTTCCTTTACAGTATTTTGCGGTGTGTCCATCCATCTTACACACACTACACTTCAGTGGTCTGCGTGGCTGCACACAGTCCCTCGATATATGACCTGTCTGTTGACAATTGTAGCATCTAGGTCCTCCATTTCGTTGACGCGTATCTTCCTTGTTCGACATACACTTGTCCACATTTGACGTGACTAATCCTCTCTTTGGTCCGCTTTCGGTCTTACTGGCAAATCCGCGTTTGTCCAACAATGGTGTACTGTGGAAGTGTTCGCCCCGATTTGCACTCACCTCTGTGTACATGCGAATATCTGCTAATAGGTCTTCTTCACGTTCATGACCATTACTCATCAGTGCATTACACATATCGCGCGAACGTATCCCAGTACATATCATTTTTTTTGTTTCGCTCATAGATAAGCCCAGTCGACGACACATTCTGACCTTATCATGAAAATATGAGAACACCGTTTCATCCTTACGTTGTATGCGTTCGTACATCTTTTTCCACGTTTCCGTTACACTTTCCTTACTCATAAACATGGATTCAAACGATTTGGCAAATTTGTCAAAAGTCACGAGTTCCGACATATGACTGAGGTACCAGTTCCTCGCTGCACCTTCTAAATAGGAACGTCCTGCTTCTAAAGTACTTGAATCGGGCCAATTATTCAACTGCGCGGCGGTTTTTAACGCATTCAACCACTCCGCGGCCGCATCGGTGTCGCCTGTTTCCCCGTTGAACATCGGTATTGTTTTGGTTAGGTTCGGTAACAGTAATGGCGTTGCTGTAGTTGATGGTTTCTGATTATCCATTAATCTCGTCACCAGCAACTCCATTTGTTGCTCACGCAGCCGATTTTGTTCTAACAGTACACGAACTAACTCTGTCATCTCACCTTGAGTGGTCAATTCACCCGTTTTTGATCCTTCGTTTTGTTTCGCCATCGCTTATCGACGTATTCGTTATATTAAATGCACCCGTAACGCAAGAGGAAAAAAAAAAAAATATCACACCGCAATACGACTATCCGATAAGTGATAAGGCATTCGTTGTCACCGGATTACGAACAGTGGTTACCATTTGGTTATTGACAACGACTATGGTTATGTACAGACGCACAATAAACTATACAAAACCTCGTGTTCCAATACTCGCATTCAACTGTAACCATAACAATCCGCACCGCAAAACCGTTACTGTCGACCACTGTACTCGTAACAAGCGTCGCAAAATAGCTCGCGCGAGACAGGGACAAAAACAGAATAATAAAAAAAAATTTTGCACTCACGACGGTATCATGGACGCATATACTACGGACGAGATCGCACACTTCTCGTCAGGTAATAGTCTATCCCACTTCTGAAATGTTATACAGCACTTTTTTTATTAAACAAAATACAAGTAATAAAAACAACACAAGTATGTGTAACTAATACAAAATTAACCGAACAGCACAAAACATGACTCTTTTTTTTTTTTTGTCGGCACCGAGGCGAGTTGGTTGGCCGTTTTTTTTTTTTTTATCATATATCATTTCTCCACCCAGTACCACCCAAACCAACGCACAACCGCAGTGCCGACATCTACACAATAAAAATAGATAACAATTGTTATTGTTATTGTTATTATTTCTGTCGTTGCAGTGTTTAACCGTTTACGCGAATGTTTTGTACGCAATAGAATTCGCGTCGAAATTCGAAATATTATGTAAAACGTTTTCGAAATTCCGGTTGCGTTGAGTTCGAAATACCAGCTGCTTACCGCGGTACATTTAACATTTGTGTCTCCGGACAGTGTTCGAGAAAATCGTACCGAGAAATCCTTTTATTATTATTATTATTTTTTTTTTTTTTTGGCAACTGTCGCGTTTCTCGGATGGCGTAGAAGACCCGGAGGAGGAGGAGGAGGAGGTGGAGGGAAATCAATTATCGTCCGAACGATGTCCTGCAGAAATTCGTGAGGGACAGAGCGAGGGTTGGTGGTTTTTGACGAGCACTCGGGCGCGCGCGCGTAATGTCGGTGAGACGTGAAATCGTCGCGTCCTGACGGACAACGGAGACGTTTCCATTTCAACGTAACACAATGTAATAAGTATTTGACGTAGGAAAAAAAATAAGTTATACACGATAATAAGACGGACACGTATAATATTGTAATAGCGGTGACAACGATTTTTGACACGTGACGATCGGGAATGGCCCACGTACGTATTATTATTATACTCCTCCGGTGGACGTGCGCAATACGGTCGGATATTATTAAAAATATTGTCTCAATCGTCGTGACACACACGTTTGTACCGGCGGCCCAGCGGGTAACTTGACCACCAATAGGGTGTCAAAACAAATTTATAATTTTTCGCGCATAGACCCTTCTCCGGGTCCCCTTATCGAACGTCGTCGCAACACTCACGTCACATAATCGCGCACCACGTGTGTGTGTGTGTGTGTGGATATAATACGCGTAATCGCCGCGTGTATTGAGTGCGCGGCGTAATAAACAGCGGCCCGAGCACTTTCTAACGACGACGGGATTTTCGGTGAAATTTCGAAAGGCTCCCCTATATTAATGTCAACAGTTTTTATTTAATTTGAAGAACGCACGCTGTGTTTTCGTCGTCGTCGTCGTCTCCGGCCACCGCACAGTTATTCCTCGAAAATCACTTTCTCCTTTGCACGCCACTCGCAACCGCGTACCGTAACTCCGGGGTTCGTTTCACCGGGCGGCGGCACGCGTGTTCGGTACGCACACGCCACAGGGCTACGTCCTGTCCGAGGACCCGCGCCGGGGGGGAAAGTGAATAACTGCGAAATTACGATTTACAAAGTGTGTGCGCGAAATATACCCGGCAATATTGGGCGACAAATGTGAAAAACGTTCCAGCAGTGATTATTAAACGTCGCTATCCGCGCGGCGGGAACACGCCGAACACTCCGAGTGTACACACAAAATACGAACGCCAATCGGCTTTTTTGACGTGTGATAACGTGGTATATGAGAAACAAAACTTATAAATAACAAGTTAATGTACAATAGTGAATAATAATAATAATAATAATAAGGAATAAATACAATCAAATAAAAGTGGTCGACGAATTGGCATCACGCATCATCCTTATGAGAGACGCATTTCGCACAGAATTACTCCAACAACGGTGGTGAGTAAAAGGTACCTTGGAATCTGGTGCTACTTGGAACAGCTGTTTGAGCAAACGCGGAGCGTCTGTATTACCATTAAACAGATTCCGAATAAATCTGGTCCCGAGTTCCTTTCGTTTTTTTTTTTTTTTTTTTTTGTACAAAGAATCAGTTTTAATAAAAATTGCTTTTAATACTATAATTACGGGTCGGATGTGCAATAATTAGTTTGTAAGTAGTAACAAAACTTAAAAACCGATTATGAACCCGATTAATTCGTCGAATGTCGACAGCCGTGTATTGAGACCAGACCACTACACCGTATTTCAATACTGAACGAACTAAGCTGGTGTATAGTAAAGAGAAACATTCAGGAGAGTCAAAGTCGCACGATTGTCTCCTAATAAAACCAAGTAATTATTAATCCAATAAATTATTCAGAAAAAAAAACAAAGGAATCTGTTGAGTATCGTAAAAGAAAAATCGGTTTACGGCAAGCGTATTCGTCACGGAACGAATACCTACCGGACGAAGACGTCTGTTTTAGCCAAGAAGAGCGGAGAACCGGATTTGCAACGACGACTGGGCCTTTAATAGGAAAAAAAGAAGAACATCACCTATAAGACGCAATAATGTACGGACTTTTTTTTTTAAATACTCTTAGTTCTCAAAAAAAACAACGGCTTGTTGTAAATGTCGCTCCAGTGCATTTCACGGATAAAGATTTTTGAGCGTATTGTTATAAATTTGAATGTTTTGTGTAAAAAAATTCTGGCGTCTTAAGCGCACAACGGTTTCATCGTAAATCATTTTTCGAACGATTTCTGTATTTCGGGCCGTGTACGCTCCAACAGAGTTGCGAGGTGGTTTCTCCGTTCTATGTAACGTCCTCTTAACGCGTACGTGGTGGTAGTGTTTAGTAAAAAAAAAAAATCGCACTTTTTTTTCTGTACGTTAAAAAAATAATAAAAAAAAATTCATTTCTCTATACTTCCGGTACACTACGGTTCGCCCGCCCACACATTTTTATATTCACTGTCCTTTTATTCCTACTGGTTTCGTCCTTTTCATCTTCATTTTGTGTGGCCCATAAATTGTTGTTGGCTTATTCTTTTTTTTTCGCCTTCACGATAATCCCCCGCAAAAAAGCAAATCCCAAACACAAATATTATTAGGTTAATGCATATAATAATAACAAAACTGTACACGCGTTCGGGTCCAAATAATAATAATAATAATAATAATAAAAATTGTTCCGAGTATTATATTTTTTATATCATATAACATATACCGGTAGCGTATTTCTTTTCTTTGTCGTTATATTTTTATTATTATTGTTATTATCGCTGTATTATCGAGTCGGAGTCAATACCGTGCATTGCGCAAATTCCGGATCCCTTTTCGTATACATCCTCTGGTATTCGCATATGCGGACAAGCAGAACCCTTAAAACGACCATAATGCGGTTAAAAAACTTTGTGTGTATGTGTGTGTCTACCAACCGCCCCGCTGTGACGGACGCAAAAAGAAAATAATAAATACATGTTATGCGAGAAAAAAAAATCTCTAACAACATTTTTAACTCTGCTGCGACCTCAATATATATATATATAATAATAATAATAATAATAAAAAAAAACTGTCCAGTTGAAATCGCGTCTTGCGTAGCTACCGATTTAACGGACACGGCGGTTTTTTTTTTGCGAAAAAAATTCGTTACAAAAAGAAAAGACCGTATATTTTTTTTTTTTACATATTCACTTAAAATCTCTTACGTTCGACGTCGTCGGATGTACGCGGATACTTCTTCAGATACGACAGCAAAAATTATAATACGCGTAAATTTGTATTTGTGTAACGTATTAATTTGCTCGTGCCGAAAACGTTCGGAGCGTATACGCGGTCGCGCGACAAACACTAGCGGCGAGTCCGGTTCGTTTTCTCGATATTCGAAAACACGTTTGGGAAAAAATTGCTGTATAATCGTGTTGGTGTGTGATAAAAAGAAGTTCAAAAATCGGTCGGTCAAGCTTTTGCTGACTGTGCGAAAACAGTGAACCGCGTTTTAAAATCGACCCTGAACGAGAATGTAATACGAGTTTAATACGAGACGCCAACGCGTGTTTGGATCGCTCCGAAAAATCGTATTACGACGTTATGAGAAACGAAAAACGTTTCTAAAAGTGAATTTCATAGAAATTTCCAGAAAACAAAAATACATACGTTTCGGGAGTACCGTTAAACGGCAACCGTCGCTGCGATCGTAAATATTTAGACGTTTTAAATATGACGCGCGCCGTTTTACACGGTTTTTCTTATTCTTTTTCCCGAAGTTTTTTCGTTCTTTTTGACAACGGTTTTTAAAAACTCGCGTCCGTCCCGCCGGCAATTCAATTCGTGTTCGCGGCTGTTTTAACTGCGCAGACCGTCCGCGACGTCGTCGTCGTCGTCGTCTCGGAGCGAAATGATTTATAGCGCGCAGAAAGGGCTCACGCGCGCGTATGGTAGCCCCGGCCGTGGCTGGGTTGTGATCGCGTCCGACTACGGTTGTCCAATTAGCCGTGGTCGTGGTACGCGCGTGGGCGCGTCTCGGATTTTCATTCCGAGTTTTTGAAGGATTTACGACCGTTTTGACGCGCAACAAATGACGCTTAATTTATAAAAAAAAAAAAAAAAAAAAAAACCACACGCGTTTTTTTATAAAAACGCGTTCGGGCATTACGCACGGCGTATAACACAATGAACAGTCAATATCAATTAAACGCGGTTATGGTATGTGGAATTTTCAACGGTGATTTATGAACTCCCTGAACGCATATAATACACGTCGTCTCGCCGCCGCGTCTTCTGTAACGCGCTTCTCATTTTCATTATACTTATTATTATTATTATTAATATATTTTTTTTTTGTTCATCCGGTGCCCGGCGGATTTATTCGTATAAATTCGTTATAATTCTTCTTAAAAGCCCGCCGTATACGATCTACTACTACTATTATTATTATTATTATTATTATATCGTCGGTCCGAGTCAGCATCACCGCGTGTCCTATATATACTCGTATATCCCTGATTTCGTATATCCATTCGGGAAACGAACCACCGGCTCTCTCGGGTCTTCCATCGATCCCGTTGATTTTTATCGTTTTTTTTTTTTAAACGAAATCACAAACAATACCGAATATCCTCGAGACGCCGGTAAGTTTAACTGCCGTTTCGGATTTATCGCTTATAAACGATTAGATCGAATTCGAATTTGTATTTTAACGGAGACGACTGCAGCAGTCGCGTGTAAACTCGCGGACAACGTTGACCGTCTCAATAGACGATTACTACCGATGTACGCAATCGATTTTGACGGAATACATACAACGCAGAAGAGAAAAATGACATTAACGCGTATAAACCTTTTTAAACTGATTTCAAGTCACGTCGAAAAATAATATTAACTTTCCTCCAGCTAAATAATTCTTCTTCTTCTTTACTAAAGGCCTTGCCTTGTTGTTGCGAATCTGGATCGCCGCCATTCTTCTCTATTAAAAGCCAGTCTTTTTATGTCTATATATTGACTACAGTCAGCTTGTTTTATCATTTCTTCTATATATGCCTTCCTTGGTCTGCCTCTGCCTTTGTATCCATTTACTCGTCCTTCAAAGATATTTGTTATAAACGAATTATGTCTAAGTAGGTGATCGAATATTTTCCCACTTCTTCCTTTAATGATATTTAACGAAACTCTTTTTTCCCCTACTCTGCTTAATACTTCTACGTTACTTTTAAACTAAATACAAAAAAATAAATAAATAAAATTCGCTGAGACGACGTGGTCTAATACGGAGTTATCGTTTTATCATTAGCTCGTTCGCTGATATTTTTATTACGACTACGCCAATATAATATTATATTCCGCTCGAAATCACAAATGAACACTTAAAAACTAATTCGATTTAGCGAGAAAAATTAAACATTTGGTGGGTGTCGCATCAAATTGAAAAACATACACAACTATGAAATATTTGAACAACATTACAGACGCGGTAACTCGTATAGTTTTCGATCGATTACATAACACGTGTAATTGTTTATTTTTAATAACAATAACATGTAAGTTTTCGTTGTGTGTATGTCGCGCGATACTTTCTAAAAACTTACACATTTTTCAGAACACGATTCACGCGTAAACTTCACAAAAATTAATAGACGGCGGCGACGACGACGGTAATAATTTTACCCGACTTTCACTATACGGTAAAATAATAAAAATTGAATACTTAAGAGAATGCTTTTATTATACTGTCGCTCGCTCGCGCGTTTTCTATTTTGTGTGTGTGTTTTTTTTAACATATTATCAATTCGAAAACAGTGTTTTTTTTCTCTTTTTGTAAGACGCTCGTTACCGATTTTATAAAAATTAAATGATCCGTCGACTGCCCTGCGCTTTTTTTCCTCATATAAACACCGCGAATTACGTGCGTGCCAGTAAACAGAGTTATTTTCATTTATTTTATACGTTGTTAAACGACGAATTTTATAAAACGCGACACCGTGCTTTGGTCAAAGTGACGCGAGTGTCAGTAATTATTTTCGTGCTAAGCGTATAGTCCAGTCGATTGAATCTCACCCGATTTACCGTTATACATGTCGTTTTCATATAGGAAATAAAGTATAAATTATAGTTGTACAATTCCAAAAAAAAAAAAAAAATCGTATATTTGCGTAAAATATTTTTCGATACGGCCAAAAGATAGTAGTAAAATTAAAAATAATACGCATACATAATTTTTTTTTAACGTGACGTTAACTAATTTAAATAATAAAATTTGTAATAATATTCAGCAACGTAACCGCATGTCGCGAGACGTTTTTATTGCTGTATAAAAGAATGATATTAAAATAGCAGCAAACAAACGTTTTCAGTAAAGATATTTTCGAGTTTTAAAAACCGAATGTCCGTTAATATTTAACAATTCCTTTTAGAACATTGTCTAAAATATATACGCGATAATTTTTTTTTTTGCATTATTAATAGAACGTGGGAGTTAAAAAAAGATAAAATACGCGTAAAAACAAAATTGGGTAAATGTATGAAGTATGGTATTAAAACGTGCGAAAATCAATATTATTATATAAATGGAAAAATACACAAAACCAATTGTAACGAACAGTGTTTGTAGCTGTTCGATTAACACGAATGACTGATACGATTTGTATATCGTCGAAGAAGATAACAAATTTTTTTAATCGCATTGTGGGAAATAAATATAATGACCGTCGTAATGACTATATAAAATATCATCCACAGTGTCAAGCGATTGATAATTCACAGACACTACTACGTGTGTAAAACGCTTCTAATTAAAAAATACTTTACATTCGAATAAACGGATTAAATAAATATATATATTCCGGTAATTTTTATATTATCGACAGTTATATACTGTAATTTATTTATTTCTCGAATATTGTTTATTTTTAAACACATATTTTATACATACGAAAATCGTCAACACGATTACTTGTGCTGACACGAACACGAACTTGATGAATTGAGAATCCTATAGGAAGTTTTATGATTCTTAAAACATATTTCTTTGGTCGCAACGGCGTTTTAGAAAATATTATTAAACAATTTAGAGCGTATTATTTTTTTTTTTTTTTTTGTTCACAAATCGATAATATATATTTTTTAATCCTGGTAGATAAAAAAAAAAAAAAAGTATTTTATCCCCAATAACGAATATTCGCCGCATTAAACGAATATGTTTATATTCGTGTAAATATATATTTTTCGAAAAGTATTCAGAATGGAAAAGAAATATTATTTATTTAAATATACTTTTATTCGAACGCTTTACAAATCGTATGCCCCGAAAGAAGAAAATCGATGGAAACTCATCCGTAAGTATATTCTTCCATTTCTTTGGGGCGAAATCACTCTCTAAGAGTCTTAGCTGCCACCACAATATCACGCCACCTGTCTCTGTCCTGTACTATATCTTTCCAGTTTTCAATATCCAGCCTCATCAAGTCTTTCTCTACTCCATCTGACCATCTTTTCTGGGTCTGCTGTCACGTGGCCATTTTCCCTGGGGTACCCAATCGAGGGCTGCTCTAACTGGTTCGTCCTCCATTCGACGCACAATGTATCCAAGCCATTGTGTCCTCTGACCTTTGATGAAGTTATTTATCGTTCCCATTTCCAACATATCCTGTAATTCTCTGTTGTATCCGTAAGTGTATATTTGCAATACAATTATTTCGCGTTCTAACCGATGGGCAAGTTAAAAAAGAGTAAAAAAATACTCTCTTGCAAACTAATAACACGACACGCAACGGCCTCGTAGTTGTGCGCGGGTCGTCGCGTCGCCTCGACGCGTGGATTTATTACGACGGCAACGAATCGTTACGACCGCGCGTGTTTGCAGACTTGTGGTGTGCGGTAAAGAAAAAATAAATTTATGTATTTTTTTTTTATAATAATAATAATAATAAATATCTGCAGCTTCGATTGATTTGTACTCGACAACATCGTCGTATATTATAATATTATTAAAATGTATTGTCGGCGACGTGTATTCGTGTGGCGAACGCGCGCGAACGTTGTCGGTCGTAAAAAAAAAAAAAAATAACTCTTCTCCCGTGCCCCGCGAGATCGTGCGGAACTCTCGTGACGACGCGCGCAACAGTTGTTTCTTCCACTTTGTTTATGCGCGGAAACAAAAAAAAAACAACAACAAAACGAAACGAAACGAAAAAAATCCTCCGACGCGAATTTTTTTACGATCGTAATTGCCTTTTTCTGACGGTTTTCTATAGACGACAAAATAATAATAATAATAATATATCCCGCGGAATCGTAAAATTATTGTGTTTATTACGCAGATATCGGCCGTGGCCGACGTGTCCGACCGACCGACAGGCGGCGGCGCGTCCTCGTTACGATTCCGGTGAAACCGGCCCGCGCGACTTTTTTCCCAAAAAACCAATCGTAACGAGTACGAATTTACGATCGTATTGTTCGTGGTATATATTTTATTATTTTTTATTTATTTATTTTGTAGTTTTGTTTCTTTTTTTTCTTTTTTTTTTTTTTTTTACCGCGTCCCGCACACCAGTGAACTCTAAAACCAATGACGACGACAAATTACGCGCGTCGTTAATACAATGTCGATATCTACGCGAAATCCCGCGTTCTCTTTTATAATATTATATCGGAATATCAAAGAGAATTGAACTTTAAACGAATTTCATTTTATTTTTAAAAAAAAAAAAAAACACGTATAATTTTATTCACAAACGGTTAGCAAGACGAATGCCACGAGAAACAGAAAAAGTACAAAAAAAAAAAAAAACGAACCATATAAAATTGGAAGAAGAAACAGATAGGTCCATCGTGTACGATTTACTTTATTTATGTTACCATTAAAAAAAAAAAATATATATATATATATATAAAAAAAATGTCGTACACTGCCCATTATATTGCCTGGGCGCTATTACGGCCCTGATCGTAACCCGTAAATATTGTATTAATATCAACGATATTAATTTTACATTATAAATTTATATGAACATATTTGTATTCATATTCGCAAGTGTGTTCGATCGTGAATATTCATTCACACAGCCGTTATCAACGATACCATCGCATACGCTATTAACGCTTATGCGTCATCATTATCGTTCCGATCAGGATGAATAGCGTCTCGGTTAATTGTGAATGTAATAAATCGTTAATGCTCGTTTATTATTATTAAATGATGAATGAAATTTGTCTTCTTTGGCCAACTTTCTCTTGCTCGAACACCAAAAAATATACTTCTCCACAAAATATATCTGGCGAAGCATTTAATATCCGTTAAAAAGACAACAAATAGTAAGAAAGACAAACAATTATTAATGTAACCTACATTCGAGGTACATCTTCAAAGATTAAAATCCGCTGATTAGTTCGACTTATTTCGATAAACTGTATAATAATAATAATATATACCTGATATTGAACATTTGATGAAATATATTGACAAGATTTGCGTACGCGGTGTTTGATACAAAACGCGAAAAATAAATACAAAAAAAAAAAACATTCAGCTGCTGTACTCTAAAGTGTGCTGTTGGTTTGACGAAAAAACGTTATCCACGGGCGATGAATTGATTATCTTTCGAAAATCATACATGTTTTATGATGCTCAAATACAATAAATCATAATTAAGAAGATTTGTAAATAGGATTTCTTTTTTTTTTAATGCCAACTCGTATGAGGTTAAACCGTGACACGGTATGCGCTGAGCGATTTAAATTAGTAAATACACGTTTAGCGCACGTTTAAATTTTACATTTTCGTTTAATATTTCGTGTAATAAATTATCAAAAAAAAGTTTTCCTCGATTTATATGGATTCAACATTTTTTTGTTATTTAATTTCCGATGCGCTGTATCGAATGAAATAAAAACACAACGACAAAAATGTAATTCAGAACAACATTCTCTGAACCGTATGGTCACGTATATTTAACTTTGCAAAAAAAACACAACGTATTTCATTGAACGCTCATTATTGTTTGGACGGTATTGATTTTATACGCGAATGTGTATACGAGGAAAATCGGTTATAGCGATTTTTTGCGTATCGAATGCGATTGATTCCAGACACATCTAAACGACGATGAACACGGTACACGCGAGTCGTTGTCGAAATACACATTACAATAATCTTGATCGCATCAGCCTTTAGACGGATGAAAATCTTTTGTATCAAATCCGCGAGTATTTTGTATACGAAATCCAACGGTTTTCCGTCATTTTCCCAACATTTCCATCAACCGCTTCGGCCTACAAATATTTTGTCGCGAAATTTAATATTTATAATATGATGTATTTAGGGCCAGTGACACCTGTACACACATATTATAATATAGCGTCCGTCGGTGTAGAATTTATCGCCCGGAGTGTATATAAATTATATGGTCCGACACACAATATAAATACGGACACAAAGACTCGTATGGCATCATGTGTTACACGCACAGCACAGCCACACATAACATAACGCACAATAATAATAATAATAATAATAATTCTCTTTCGGACCCGATGGGATGTTGAACAGGATAAATCAACGAAGTACTGCACGCGTGTGTCAAAAATCGTCCGCATACGCGTTATGACGTTACGCACGACAATCTGTAGCGCATATTATATAATAATAATAATAATATAGTTCGGTCTATTCCGGCGTCCTCCTGACAGCGGGACGGCACATATTATCTGTTTCGCTCGAACACACCCTCCTACGGCTCCTGCTCGCACAAATGCCAGAAGTCACTGTAGGCATTGTTCGTTCCGTCCGTTTTATTTTTTTAAACTGTATTTTGGTGTAAAATGTCCTGCGTTTATTCGCTCGCCATTCCTCCAAAACGTTTTTTTTTTCTTGTCAATATCTATCGGTTTCCGTATCTTTATGGGTTATTCAAATTGTACAGCGGAATTGGTTTTACTCTACTTTCCTCCATCTCAAATACGCGCGGTATATTATAATAGTACGGCTTATGTCTCGGCACGGACTTCTCATTCCGAGTGCTCGCGCACGTCTGTTTTCTCAGCGTGGTATACTCGCAATGGTGGTAGAATAAACTGAATCCGATAGCGAAATGTCGTGAAATTACACGTCGTAACAGTTGAGCAACGCTGCTATATTATTTCGTCGTTTCGTCGTCGCTATAGCTTCTGGCCCGGACGTTTGGAATCGAATCGTTTAAAAAAATGTATTGCGATTCGACGACAATGGAACTATACGTTTTTTTTTTTTTTAATCTCACGACTTCCGAATGATATTTTGAAGAAGAAAAAAAAACAGCTCTTTTACCGCGTTTTAATTGATTTATATTTTGTGTAAAAAGATTAATGGTATTTGGTAGTCTTCTCCGTCGTCGTCCTTTTCTCCGCCGAAACGGTTTTATCGCTGTTAAAATATATAATAAATTCGTCCGCTCTAATCCTCGCGATTCCGTGTCTAATACAAAATTATTATTAATAATAATAAAAAATCCCTTTCTTGACGATACACACATTACGCGAACGTCGAACAATCGCAAACGTTTCGATATCTGAACGTTTTTCCGCGGTATTTTCGCGTTACTGTTCGGAGCGTCTGATTCTCACCTTTTGGTCGTCACCTGTACCCCGGCGCACTGGCCGTTTCGTTTGCCCGTGTAACGTCCCGATTTCTTCCGCGGCCACGACCCGATCGTTTTCGCAAAAAAAAAAAAAAAATCAAAACGATACCCTCCAATAGTCGACTTTTATAAGTCGACCGTGTACCCCGTTGTCGCAGCGAATAACGAGCCGACATTGTGTCCGAACGGCATATTTCCATTGTCCACTGCGCGTGTGAAATGGCGTTTAATTGCGCGTCGTCTCGTACCGTTCTCGGGATAAAAAAAAAAAAAAACGTTTTGCAAGAATACGCGCAGGGATACGTTCGCGACTCTCCTCCGCTGCTGCTCTACACAGCGATGAGCAGCAGTCACACAGCGCCGCAACGTACGCGGTCCCATTACAATACCGCGCCCCGAATATCGTTTTAACGTGGGTTCTGTTATTATTATTATTTTTTTTTTCTTCTCCTGTCTCCAGCCTCATCCCCCGCGCGCGCGCGTGTGTCAAACGATGTCGTCGTCCAATCGATCGTCGGCGAAATAAGAAAAACCGCGCGTTGCCGCCGAACAGCGAGACGCGAGCATGACGGACGACGGACGGCAGGTTTTTTACGGTAAAAAAAAAAAAAAAAAAATGTTTTTTCCTCGTGTTTTTTTTTTTGTTTTTTTTTTTTTTTAAACACGAATTTGAAAAAAGTCGTCGTCGCGGCCGCGTGCGCGAATGGACGGGTGGTGGGGGAGAAACGCGAAAAAAAAATAAATATAAAACACAATGGTTTATTATTAATTTTTTGACAACCGACCGCCGCCGCGTTCGTGTTAATACAACAATACGCGTCATATTCATACAGAGAAATACATACCTAACTCGGCCGTTGTGCACGACGAATATTATTATATAACCGTGTCCGCCGTCTGAGCACGAGCCCCGCGCGTACGACGTGCTCGCCGCCGACTGCTCTTGCTGGCCGGCGAGTCCCGCCGTCACCCGCGACCCGCGAAACACGCTCCGCACGCGATAACGTCCGGCCGTTATTTATTTTCCTATTCATAATTTATATTTCCTCTGTCCCTTTCACTCACTCTGTGTCCATCGTACAGTACACGCGACGGATATTATTGTCGTGTAACGACGTTAACGCGACAACACATTTATTTATTTTCTTTTTATATTGTCTCTCGAACGCGACGGCAATATTAACACAGTTTTGTCGGTAGAAAAATAAAGAACGCAAAAATTTCAATACCGCCCGGAACTCTGATTGGCCGCGCCTGTGCAGTGCCGATTCGCGCACGCGAAAACGCGATTTTACAATTTATTCGTGATTCTTTTTTTTTTTTTTATATCGTACTATACCGGTGCGTCTAAAGACGTTTTCGTTTTCTTATAAAGATATTTTTACGACGAAATCACTCCATGTCGTCCGAATCCAACCAATAGATATACGCATTTAATTTGTGTATACTCGTACAAAAATTATAAGCCGATTTTATCAGCGAAACGTTTACGAAACTGTGCGAGTCGTTTGCACCGTTCTCTCACCGAATATTTCGACAAAAATTATTTGTAGTTCTTTATTTTTCTTTTTTTCTTTTTTGTCAACACGCGTATATGTCGTCAGAAGCGAAAACTACGAACGCGTTTCGATTTAAGTGACCACGAAGGAAAAAAAAAACGTAAAATAAATAAAATTAAATCGTAAACGCGCAGTTGCCCATGTGGAATGGATTTACTGTTCACAGTAGGACCTTGTCGCGTCTCGACAACGGGGTCGTGTACGTGTGGCATTCTGACGCCACATCACGCTTTATAATAATAATAATAATAATAATAATAATAATAATAATAATAATAATAATAATAATAATAATAATAATAATAATAATAATAATAATAATAATATATAATAATAATATCGCGCGCTGTTGGAAACGGTCGTCGCAACACAGTCCAGTTGTTCGAAATTTCGGCCAGAAAAAAAAAAGGTCACATTTTACGTGATGTAATACGCGTTGTTATACGATTGAATTGGCCGTCGGGAAATAATGGAAAATAAACGTCCGATAAAAGCGTATTTTACGCGGTGTATTGCGGAATATTTGACACGATAATAGGACGTGATTATAATACAGAATGCCGCACGTGTCGAATTTAAAATATAATTATTTTTTATTCTCTGTACTTGAAAAATCCGCGTGAAGTCACTGCACTGCAAACGATAAAACAGTGGACCATATTCTTATCGATATTAGTGACACCGTCACACGATTCTCGCGTGTTGTGTTGTTCTCGCGTACCGCAGTTACCGCGTTTTTCACTACGCGTATACCATAATATGTACCTATCGAGCCAAAAGTATTTTTTTCTAAAAAAAAAAAAAAAAAAAAACGTTTTAATACAATTCGTTTGTTTTCTACAAACGGTATCGCCTTTTATTAATTAAAAAGGCGGTTAAGATAGGTCGATTTTAACTGAAATTAAGCCTAAGATAATCGATTAAGGCGTTCTCAAGTTATGGCGTCACCAACGGAAATACGGTTCATTTATACAGATTATTATTATTATTATTATTATTATTATTATTATTATTATTATACTGTAGCACGCGTAGAAAGGCCGATTATCGAATGCTGTCTCCGATGAGGAGAGAATATTATGAAATCTAGACGTCGAGTCCCCCAACTGTATTATACGTATACTCGTTATAATATAAATACGCGTTTTGTGAATGGACCGTACGCGCAGAGAATCGGTCCGAATCCCAAGACGGGCGCACGCGGTTTCGGCCGATCGAGAAACGAACCCGAAGGGATTATATTACAAGGAGACGTCCCAACGGGACGCTATCGTCGCTCGTATAGTGTTCGTTAATATAATATAATATGTGGGCGAACGGCGCGCGCGTCACACCTGTGCACACGGTGGACAAGGGAGTCGATTACGTTGTGTGCAGTGCGTGTACCGAAGAAATCGTTGAAAACGTTTAAAAACGCTCGACGACGACCTCGACGTTTATACGAAATATAATAAAATACAAAACGTCGTGAAAAATTCCGAAATGATTTCAGTTTTTTTTTTTATATATATACGTATATAAAAATACCATTTTTTTTTTATGTCGGAATTATAAACGAATAATTTTGAACGAATAACGGAGCAGATATCCTCGGTATAATTAGTACGATCAGGGTATAGAGGGACTCGTATAAGAGTTTGCGTGGTTTTTTTTCTCTTAATAATCATTCAAAACACATATCATTGATATATGGAAATCTGTTTTGTAATACTAAGAGATTCTTTATTAATATAAAGAATTTTTTTTCTTTCCATATTCAACTCTTTTTCACGCGTTAATAATATTTTTTTGTTTCTCAACGTATAATTTAAAAGCATATTTTAGTGATTGTTTCATATTTTAAGTGATTTTTTTTTAGGATATAAATGCACACGTATTTTATGGGTTTTTTTTATATTAACTCTAGTTCTAGCGATGACCATAGAGCATCGCCAATAACGCGTTTCTTTCGACACCTTCTTTACACGCACGTATTTCATATAGAGATTTCATTCGTTATGGAAGGGAAAACTCCCCAATATAACATATACTTCTCGTACGCCTCCGTTTTGAAACCAATAATTTCCTCTGAAATATCCAATCGACAACGTTTTCGGGCCTTAAACGCTAGTCGTCATCGTCACTGAATCGGTCGATCACAGCAACAGGATCGCATTGGAAAAAAATTAGTTTTCTTCTCTTCGCACTGACTTCTCCCTACACGCATATAATAATATCCGCGTCCTCGAAAGCGACACTAAAACGTTTATAACGACGATTAAAAGGATTGCGCGATAAAAATCGCTAACGGGAGAAATCGATATTAGCGTTTACAATAGTTTTTTTTTTATGTTTTATTAAAAATTTAATCACGAAGAAATTCGAAGAAATTATTATTATTGCGAAACGAGTAAAATGCGAACGGTAATAAATTTGCATAATCAATCGTCGTGTATAAATAATAATAATAATAATAATAAACAGTTTGCAGACAATGGAATTGCGCAACGAAAATGCAAATCACCATTGACACATACACAAGCATACGATTCCGAAAACGTATTCGACGACACATGGAATAAACGTAAAGTATATAATATTTTATATACCCGCGACGTTTACGACGGTAATATTGTATTTTAATAACGAGACTCTTAATACGTTATTACATTATTTCCATTTCGAAAAAGACAATAATTTTTTATATTATAATATACTGCGGCAATCGTTGGTGTGTTCAGTTTTCTTTTCTTTTTTTTTTAAGACAATTATTAATTTTTTTTTTTACACTTCATTTTTAATAAAACACGACAAAACCAAATATGAAAATATAATGAATATTCGATCGCGTGGTTAACGATGATAAACGTAGGACGTATTTTATAGTTTTTTTTTTTAAACGAAATTGTTAAATTCGATTTCCGTAAACTTAGTTCGTTCAAAATTACATAGCTGCGCTGCAGTAAAGTGAGTCAAAAGCGTTCGGGTCTTTTGACCATGTTTAAAGTTCGTCGTAACATTAATATTCAAGAGGCCATTGATATACATTCAAAAAGCTGTTATTAATAGGATAAAATTGATTTATGAATATTAAAACAAATCCAATAAAAAAAATTTATAAAGCGGATTATATAAATTGTAAATAAATAATAACAATAATGAGATAACCCTTACTTATCAGAAAGAAAATTTAAAAATTTTAAATGCTTTACCGAGTAATTTATTGTCCTCATCTACAAACATCTGCGCATGCCTAGGGCTCTATTCGCTGAATGGCTCGAAACATATTTATTTTTTTTGAAAATATATTATTTTTTTATATATATACAATAATAATTCTTATAATAAAATATTACAATTTGACAAATACGACCATATTGTCCATTAGCTCTGTCAGCTGATAATTTTATTTTAATACTATATATGCTGGCTATCTACAATCATAGTTGTAAAAAAAAAAACATTTCAATCGAATGAAATTAGTATGTTTATTTCATTGTGTTCGATATTTCGAACACATTGCCGTGTTTTAAATGATTTTTTTTAATTGAAAATTACTATAAACTCGAGTCACAGATATAATATACATTTACTGCGTATTCGATATTTGTCTATAAGTTGCCATTATACCTTACGTCTTCATGAAGATGACAAAATAACTGATTGAAAATCGAAATACGTATACGCAGTTAAAGTGTATTATTTTTGCGATTTGATTTTATAATAATTTCTTATATAACAACAGTCATAAGACGTATATTTTAAGTTTTTTTTAAAGTATTTTTTAAAGTGATTTTTTTTAAAACATTTTATAGTGTTTTTTTCGCAGTTATTTTAGTGTTTTCGTGTTATTTCAAAGTTTTTCAGTGTTGTCATTTAAACAGTGTTTTAAGTGTATTTTTGTAATTTGATTTAATAATAATTTATAAGACGTGTATTTTAAGTGTTTTTTTAAATATTTTTTACAGTGATTTTTTTTTAAAATTTTATCAGTGCTTTTTTTACAGTTATTTTATTGTTTTCGTGTCATTTCAAAATTTTTACAGTGTTTTCATTTTAAAGAGTGTTTTTTTTCCGGTGTTTTAATCACTGATAAGTCAAAACAAAGTTTCATTCCAATCGAACGGTTTGTTGGAAACGGGATCAAATCGCGGTAATCGTATACCATAATTTTAGTTATAAACTATGATTTATAACTACGGAATAATTTATTATGATGACTTATAATCGACGAGCCGCGTAAAATCGTAGCTCGTCATTTATGAGCGCTAAGTAAATTTAAGTCAAATAATAATTATTTTAAAAGAATATTATAATATATTTTTTATAGCTGTAAGTTACAGGAACTATACGGAGAGTGAATATTATTAATTCGAATCTAATCAAATCATATTTGAACTGTAACCAATCGAGTATAGGGTAAAAAATTAAAATTTATAAAAAAAAATTACACGAATTGTGAAATAATTTTTTTCCAAAAAAATTTAGTTTTCGTTTCCATTCTATCGTATATTACTTCTATGTCGTACGACGATCATTGACGCTCCGTGTACTCAGAGTGGATTAGGCCTTAACGGGGACACCACTATAAAAAAAACGCGCCGTGTGTAATACCTCATGCTTTTAAGACGACACATCGTGTATCGTCTTCTAATAAGCTAAGGTGGTGAGGAAATTTGCACAGAATATTAAATCATTTCGCGAATATAAAACACGAAAAAAAATATTATAACTAATTTTATTGACCCAAAACAAATTCTTGTACTTTGCGAAAATCGCAAAAACTTTTAGTACGAAATTTGAAAAATGTTTGGCGAGCTTGCAGAGCGCAACGTTTAATTAAAGATATCTCTCGTTTTCCGCTAATAAATGCAAAACGATTTACAGACGAGAATAGTATGATTATCGGTGTTTTAAATATTGCGTCTAACGGTTTCTATTGGTGTTCGTCGTAAACAAACGAATGAGCCCGTTAAATAAATAAATAAATAAAACGTTATTCGAATAAATGAACGTAGACGCGGTTACACTTGCAGTAGTGTGTGCAAAATCAAAGAAATAAATAAATGTTATGCTCCGATATTAAATATAATATTTTTTTAAGTTATTTTTTTTTTTTGTAAACTAAGTGAACTATTAATAAATACGCGATGTCATTACATTTCGTCCAAATACGTGCCCGTAATAATTTATTGAAAAATCTGTTAGAAAATCCGTTCGAAAATTGAACTTTGTTTTATAAAATCGTTCGAATTGCGTTTAATAGCCGAAGCAAAAAAAAAACAAAACGAAACAAATCGAAATGTATTGAACCGCGCGGTTTTTTTTTCTTTTTTCTCTGTGTTTTTCTCTTCGACGGTTGTTAATTTTTTTTTTTTTTTTGACGTTCTTCACGGTTTAATTATCTGCTAGAAAAAAAAAGAAGGTAAAAAAATAAATAAAACGCACGAAAATTGTTTTTCTTTACACATTTCTCAAATACTCGTACATACAAATTATCAAATAATTTACTTTCACGAATATTTCAATACTTCAATGCCATCGCGTTTGTTTTTTAATTCCTACGCATATTTAACAATATATATATATATACAGACGTTCTCTGTATAATTTTTTTTCATTTTTTTTTTATGTCGACGTCAAATCCTATTCGTGTGTGTACCACACTAGCACACGCGAAAACTGCCGAGCGTGCGTCCTTCGCCGTTTGTTTTCCAAACCCTTTTGGCGGACGACCGTTCGTTAATGGCCATTCATTAATTAACAACGTTTATTGTAGT
This sequence comes from Chaetogeoica ovagalla, assembly GCA_032441825.1. Classification (NCBI taxonomy): domain Eukaryota; kingdom Metazoa; phylum Arthropoda; class Insecta; order Hemiptera; family Aphididae; genus Chaetogeoica; species Chaetogeoica ovagalla. The sequence continues at coordinate 5,428,545 of CM063735.1, forward strand.
AACAACACGCACCGCAAGTTTTCTTTTTCTTTTTTTTCGCTCAACACCGCGCGCCTATTACAAATTATTACTTATTCGTTACGAAATCACGTGGCGAATGTGAATTATACTAAAATATTTCGCAGACAATTTAACGACATTATTATTTTTCTTTTTCCCGAGCCGATATATTATTATTATTTCGTGCGTAGACAAATTTGTAGCTCTATTTTTAAAACATTCGGATTTTAGAATGTAGTAACGACGTTTCTTCTGTACTCCAAGAAAGCGTTCAAAACAAATATGATGTCAATGATTCCCCCGATACCGTACTAGCGTTTTTTTTTTTTTTCACATTTCGCGTACGATTGTTTTTTCGATACTCGCACTTCAAGAAATCGTTTTCTCTCTCTCTCTCTCTCTGGCTTCCACACCAGTTTCAGTGTTTAATTTATTTAATGACGCGATTATTCCGCACACAAAACGTTTCGAATATCCGTTGGCTTAATTTTACGTGACTGTGTAAAATTCGCGATATTTAAAAAAAAAAAAGAGCGTCTGGACTATCGCATGGCCTGCAAAGGTACAGTTCTTTTAATTTTAACATTATATTAATTCGATACGAATGAGATCCGAGTGTCGATAGATCGATACACTCGAGGAATGCACGGAAAATAGTAATCGACGGTCGAAATGGAATCTAAGAGCAGAAGAGATCAAAGCTATATTAACAAAAAAAAAAAACCTCTGTCCTCCAAACCGTTGTACTCATTTAAGTGATGATAACACATTGCTTTTGTACCAAAAAGCAAACGGGTCAGGAAAAAAAAATACTACTTTTTCGTGATAATTTTTAGGCGAAATTATTTTATATATATATATATATATATAAAACATTAACCGATACGAGTTAACGCGAAAGTTTTCGATACTTCCGATAAGTCAAAATTATTCGAGAAATTCCTTTTGCCGGGACAATTTTGTCGCCGTCGCCTGCAATATTGTGAACTCTTAATCAGTACGTGATCTTTAGTTAAACACCGAACATAACGTGTGAATTGTGTTTTTTTTTTTTTTTTTTAATTATTTTAACTAACTCTCCGTTAGTAAACGGATATTTGAAACTAATTCCGATTGCCGAGACGCTGAACTTAAAACAAGAACCGTCAGAGGGTGGTTTTGTAGTCGATAATATTTCGTGTGTATACAATATTTGTATATCCGCGACTATTGTAATTGTACGTATTTCGTGGCGATTTCCATTTTGCGCGTGCCTGTTGATAGCTCTCGTCTATCACATAGCTATCGTACCGGCCGCCGAGTAAAGACAACGTTTTTCTTTTTCCTTTCTTCCCGTTTTTTTTTTTTCTTTTTAATACTCACGATGCGAATCGACCGGCGTTGGTGTCGTAGTAACACGAAGACGGTGTGTGCAGTACACGTTATAATATTATAATAATATATTTTATTTTTATGTGCTCGTGTACAACGAGTCCGTGGAATTAATATAATGAATTTACACCGGGGCGATTCGGCGCGGCCAGTTACCGCGTGGGCGTGGATCGCTTTCATCGCGGCGCGGCGCGGCACAGTTATTATTACAAGTTACTGCGCGGCGGCGGCGGTGTCGACCGGTTAAGGCGGACTGTAATCAACGTACAAGCCGCTCGCGCGCGCGTCACAATAATAATAATAATAATAATAATATTATTATTATTATTATTATTATTATTATACACCCGTACACGTGATATTATAATATATACAGGGTGTGCCGGGATGATTTACCGAGTGTAAATATTTATCCGCGATATACGACGATCTTCTTTTTTTTTTGATACTCTTCAAACGTCGCGCGTCGGAATTCAGACCGATTGTCGTCCGAATTACTGGAGTTTTTTTTTTTAAGTTTAAACCCGAACGAACTTCGTTCCACCAAATTTATTTAATACATTGAATAACGCCCAAAACAATTGTATTATAAGTACTATTGCGAGACTCGACTATTTTTGTTTTAGCGAAAAAAAATAGCAAAATTATTTACCAAGTACTATACACTCGATTTTCAATTAAAAAGCGCGTTTTCCGAATCGACGCAGCAACAAGATTTTCAGTGCTATCCGTGTTTCGATCTCCCGCCACTCATTGCAAAACGGTATTTTCAACAGTGCGTGCAACAGCGTCCGAGAGAGAAACTTTACTCGTGTCAATCTCGTTTTCATCTTCAAGACGATGTCCTCTTTTGCATGAAATTCGTATAATTCGATCGTCAGTTATAATAATTTCACGATTCGCCAAATCTTCGTCAGCACCTACTCTGTGTTTGAGAATCGAACATCTGATTCGTATACGTGTTTCACGTTTCACTTATAATGTGATATCGATAATATTTTCTTGCGTAAATATACGATATTTTACTTTTTTTCGGTAAACGACAAAAAAAAAAAATCGTATTGTTCATATTTCAAGGTGATCCATCGAATACGAGTCATTTCAATAAACTGGCCGTCCTCAAACTGAAATTTATTTTAAAAACAGTTTCTTCGCTACAAATCGTAACTAACGGAATAATTTTCGTTTGTCGTGGAGTAAATCGTCCAGAGACACTCCGTATATCGAATATTATATTACTCGTATGGTCGAGTCGATTTCTGCGTTTTAATTGCAGACGTTTAGAAGGACTTTTTTCTCCCGGAAATTTCATATTTTTTATTGAAAATCCCGTGAAACGAGTACGGGTAGAGTTTACTGCGAAATATTCAAATAAATAACAATCGAGTTTTTTTTGTCAAGTGTAGTACCCGCCCGCTCGATACAGGATTGATCGCTATAGGCACCGAAAAATTAACATAAAAAAAAATGAATAATTACTATATACTTATAATCAGTATTATATATACCAGTGAAATCGGTATTATAATTTACGTGGCGATCGCTGTCGTTATAGGTCGCTGAAGTTTAATGAAACGCAATCATTTTAAATAATATGTAGTTGTTGCTAACAGATAATATAAACATTTTGGTTTATATAACAACGTCGTGTTTTTTTTTTTTTTTATAAAATAAAATAAAATGAGATTGAAACTGCGCATAAAATAATTATTGTATTTGATATTTTATTATCAAATGCTTTGGTAAACGGTTCAGGAGAGAACGGTCTTCGTATTCGCAGTATTAAAACGAATGAGCAATAATTTCTTTTTTCATTTATCATCGGCGATTAATATTTCTAAATATTTTTTTTTTATTTCTGTTCAAAGCGCCGGCAGTAATAATAATAATAATAATAATAATAATAATAATCAATGAAAATCGATCGTTTCCAGCAATATATCTCGTATACGTTCAAAACGAGTTCGTCTATAACGCGAGGGGAAACCAGTTATGGAAACGTTCGATTTTTACCGGCCTAAAAGCAATTAATAGCTGATACGCTTTTTCCGATAATCGCAACACGTTAGTACGCTGTAATTTTAATTATCGTTCCCCCGTCAGTGTTTTACATAACAATTTTTAAAAATTGATGTTTTTAGACACTTCTAAAGTGGCGGTAGTGAATCTTGTGACCCGCGAGTCCGCTATCGGCACACTTCGGCGCGCAGAATCTTTGTGCCCATCCGCGAGTTTTTTCTTTAGCTAAAAACGATACGTACAAAGAGAGAGAGAGAGAGAAATCACACGGCGTGTTTATATTGTGGTGGAACGGTAAACGGCGAGTGTTGAAATGTGTCGTTTTAGGAGGAAAATTTCGAATTCCTATGACGGCGGGCGATCGGCAACAGACAGAAAGAGAGAGAGATTCACGGAACGTTTCGCGAATATTCCCACGAAAATCCTTTGTATTTTTAGTATTTTTTGTTTGAAAATAAACACTAAAAACTAATTTCGAATCACCCTGTACACGCATAAAACATACGTACATGCGTACACCATCATCTTGTGTGTACACGACGATGACGACAACCACTGCGGCGCTGCCCGTGTGTGTCTGCGATATTACATTATATTGTTTTCCCCTGTAATCATCGAAAATAGCCGCTTTTATTATTTCTTCGTTTTCACGTCGTCGCGTCGATCCTCTCCGGGCCGCGCGTTTCCCATGCCGCCGCCGTTTTGTCGAAAACCGTACACGCTCGGCACGCACGTAGTTTTTGAGATTTTTTGACGAATCGCCATCGCGAAACGCGTATGCGTTTAATATATTTTTTTTTCTCCTCCGCTCGCTCACCAATCCACGATTTCGTTCGACCAATAGTCATCGCGAGCTGTAGTCATGCCGGGCAAAGCAAAAAAAAAAAAACATTACATTTAAATTATTAAAAGAAATGTGGAAATCGCGCGTACGAGTGTACGGTAAAAAAAAATTATTATTATTATTTTATGCATATTTATGTATAGAGAAAAAATCGTGAAAAAACGAACTGTGATAAAACGAGGACAGCGAATATAAATACGTTTTTTTTTTTATTACAAAAACATTGAGTTTTGCTTTATAGTTCGAACTCAAAATTGAACGCTCGGACGTATCGAAATAGCTGTAGTTCTAAAGACTCCAAAACTCGCTTTATATCCGTCACGAGAGCCAAAGCTCTGATGTCTATGACAGCCGTTTTACCGAAAAATACACGTTTCGATCGCAGTTATTTCGAATTTCCCTTACAGTGAAAATAATCGCTCGTTTTTCTCGAACTCATTAATCGAAACGAAATTCTGTTTTTCTTTTTATGTATTTTTCCAATACCGTTCGATAAAACTGCGCGTACGTGAAAATTCGGTTAGCTTATTAATCGCGAGAAAAACGATTTTAACTTTCAATTCGAATTTCGTATTCATTGCTAAATGGGTACGCGCGCGCACAGTACACAACCGAGATTTTCTTACAACGAAATATGATATTTAAAAAAAAAAATTGTCCACCCGACTTTCCGAGTCCGTTCGTACGATATTATAACATTCGAAAAACATTTACGGTAAAACCTGTAGCGCGAAATAAACTACGTAAAAATGATCGTTTTTCTCTTCTCTTCTCTTTTTTTTTTGTTGTGTATTTCACTTCTTAAACATTTGCTCGGCACGTCTTATATTATACGTATATATATATATATATAAAAAATATATATATATCGGTATGAGTTTATTTTTTTTTCTTTTTCCTCCGTAAATCCTATAAACCGCGGCCGTTGTCGTTGTGGGTGTCCCGCGGATGACGCGCGGTCGACAACCGCCGCGTACAGTACACGTGTGTAGTACGAGAAAGAAAAAAAGAAAAGAAACCCCCCGCGAGAAAAGAATAATATAAAAAAAATACGTTTTTTTTTTCCGACAAAAAAATAAAATATATATATACGTATATATGGGACGCGTAGTTTATTTCGTATTCATTTTCTTCGTTTTTTTGTCGTTGTCGTTGTCGTTGCTGTTGTTGTTTAACACGCCGCGCCGACCGCATTAACAAAGGCTACTTACACTACACATCTCGCGGGAGGCTTATTATTATTATTATTTTTTTTTTCCACCATAAACCCATAAATTCATCAACGTGACAACATAACGTCCGCCAACAAGAACAACAACAATATGTGGCTGCGTGATGGTAAAAGTATTTATTTTCCCTCCATCCATACCGCCGTATGACCGCGGCTTGTGCCGTGCGGCAAAGGGTGTTTTTGGATTGACTTTAACGAGACGTTACGGGCCAAATCGATTGTGCGGCGCGTTTGGAAAACAATGAAATCGACGGAAGAATGTGGTGGAAACAAAAAAAAACAAAAAAAATCGTATACGCGTCGAGCAACGGCATCTGTCGAAATGTTATACGAGAACGCGGGTGTAGTGAGTGAAATACATTTTTTTTCATTTTTTTTTTTTTTGACAATTAACGAACACCGCCGGCGGATAACGTTCAGAAAAGAGAAGAAAAAAAAAAAATTAGAAAATGTTACGAGGCGCGATTTCGGAGGAGGTATCGCAGCGGTGGACGATTCGGGGGGAGGGGGGGGAAAACAGTTCTGTTCGAGTGTGGCGCGTGGTGTGTTTTTTTTCTCTTTGTTTTCGATTCAAGTCGAGTCTCGAGTCGAAAATGCTCGACCGATTTAATTTTTTTTTTTTTTTTTTTTTTTAGTGATAATCCGGTGTCCGCTCTTGAAGCAAGCGACCGAACACGTTTTTCTGGAAAAAAAAAATCGGTCGGAAACCGTAACACTATATTTGCAATAACGGCGGGCTCTGCTCGCAATTATCGCGAGTTCGAATGAAGCTCGAAGACCGTTTAAAAGAGTGACCGAAATACAAAAAATTAAAATCGTTTTCGCCGGAGAAGGTGTTCTACTTATATATATATATATACTTACTCGAGCGGACTTTTTCAACAATGAAATACATCAAATCCGATTACGGGATCAATTCGGGTGACATCACGGACGCGTTTACGTAAAGCTGGCAGCTCTGATCGCAACAATCGGGTTTCGAACGCAGAGCGTCGTGTCACAAAATCGATTGCGATTCTCTCGTTTCTATACGTTTGTAATGTTAAGAGGAATTATTTTTCCCTCATTAAAAAAAAATTATTGATGGTTTATTCCGTTCTCTCGATATATGATATTACACCAGAGACAATCTGTGAGCGCTCTCTCTCTCTCTCTCTTCAATCCCGTTTCGGCCAAACGATTTTGTTCGTCGTGAAAAGAAAAAAAAATGAGAAAACGGAGGAAAAAAGAGAGAAAGAGAGGAATTCGGAGACGTATATGCAGGGAATGGGCGATCAAAACGTAAAAATCAAAGCCAGCAAGCTGTAACGCACCAATATTATCGACCGCGTTTAATTTTATTAATTCAACTTTATTTGGCTGCTCGATTTTATATTATTATTATTATTATTATTGTTACACCGCGGTCAGGTGGTGGTGATGATAGTGGGTCGTCACAATAATATTACCGTCGCCGTTATTATTATTTTTCGTCGTGTCTGCTTTCAAAACACGGACGAGCGTGTGGTGTAACCTTTTCATAAAAACGGTCCATTGTAGTGTACGCACACTGCAGGAACGTAAATCGTCCTGACCAAAGATGCTGTGTGCTCGAGACACACAATGCCCGTCGCATCGTCGACGAGTGGTGGTGGTCTGTACATTTAGACATTTTGTATGTATTTCGTGTATAAACTGTCGTAATTCAACGGCGTTATTGGGCGGAACACGTCATGTCGTCGTAACGCGAGGCCGCAGATAGCATGTCCGTTGAAACGTAACAAAAAAAAAAAAAATCGTTTATAATACCGTTTCGACGATTTTATTTCAATTTAATTTACACATAATTTTTTTTTTTTTTTTGTTACATAATATAATATAAGCGGTCGTATCCGAAAATTTACAATATTTAAACTAGGTATATAAAACTATATTTATATTACGTATCCTACACACGCGTATATAAAATTTAATACGAATATCGAAGTGTGGTGCGAGAATTCCTACGGTTTAATTTTCTCCCCGACACTTGTGAAAAACGTTACATAAAATGCACAGCGCCGGACACACGCGATTATTATTATTATTATTATTGTTATTGTCGGAAATACTTTATACAATATTTAAATATGTAAACGAATCTATAATATATATATATCATGTTTGTATAATACAGGCCGCGGAAGAGAAGAGGAGTTTTCGGACATGAATTGTTTTCTTTTTTTCAGTTATGCTCGCGAATTTATTTCTAACAAACCGTGTTCAGTGTACCCGACCGCACATCGCGTCCATCTGTGACAATTGCCCGAAGTACGGATAACCGGATTTGGCTTCGCTGGCCGAGTGCGGCGCCGACAAGTTGGAACTCGCTGGACCGTAAATGCCGGTGTTGCCTCCGGGGAAGAACCTGCCGAAATGAAAAGCAAACAAAAAAAAAAAAAAAACGTACGCGAAATTAAACACAAGCGCGGAAAATATAGCGTAACATCGATAAAAACAACAAAAAAAAAACCAACGGATTTTGTATTTATTCCACTATAAAATAAAATCCCCGACGATATCTATAGGCCTACGGTTCTTATATATGTTTTTTGTAGTACACGAGATTCCCTGACGTAGAATTTTTCCAAACCACGTAAAGCCTTTACGGATTTTCTTCTTTTTTTACATAAAATATCACGCGCGTTATTATGACCGCGATATTATAAATCACGTAAAAACGCGCACGCATTCGGTAGCCGCCACTTTTTTTTTTTTTTACTATCAATTATTTATCGATTTTACGCAGAGACTTTAATATTTGATTTCTGTCGTGGTACATAAAATTCAATTTGTATGTTCATTTAATGCGCGGCTAACGGTGATAGAACGTCGAATGGACAGTTTCATTTTTGAACGTCGAGCTCTCAAAATCGTAGTTCGGACTCGTCATTTGTTTCCCACACGCGATTTCGAAACCCGTTTATGGATTTAAAACGCGAGAGCGGTGATGCTGTTTCCGCATAAATCAATGTCGCGGGGACAGTTGAAAATAAAATTTTCCGGGACTCCACACGGATATTTCTGGTCAATCGACCGGAAATTTTCTAACGAATTCTCCGATTGAAACGTATTTATTTATTTATTTTTTTTTTAAACAAAACGTAATGAACCTAAACGCTCGTCACGGAAAATCGGACCAAAATTGCAAAAAAAAAAAAAAAAAAAACAAAATAACAAATTTTTGTTTTTTTTGTTTTCACAGTTATACGAATTCGTAACGTTTTATGTTTACGTTATTATTTTTATCTCACAAATGCGCACGATGCCGGCGTAACGAATGCGAACCGGCGGAGGGCTTCTGGAAAAAAAATGTCTGGTTTTTTTTTTCATTCCTCCCCGTTCGTTATAACGAATACAATGCGCCGCGCGGCGGTGGTCATTACACAACGCTCGGTGCGCAGTGTACGCGCGGCGGCGTATACAGTCGATTTGTAAAAGTCACCGGCCGGTTGCTGCGAGCGCGCGCGCGACTGCATGGGTGGTACGACGCGTAGTATCTAATGACAAGTGCTTTTCAACTGACCGATCGAAATTAGGGAAAATATTACGTGGTACACGAGAAAGAAAGAAAGAAAAAAAAAAATTTCATTTAACTTGATTTATCGGTTTTAATCCATTTCATAGGCGGCGGCGGTGGTCGTGGCGGTCCAGTAATTTCTCCGTCAAACCGTCGCGTATTAATTTCTGGCCCATTAGTCATAACCGCGCGCGGTGGCGGCCGCGGCGGCGTAAGCGAGTACGACGGCACAAAGTACACGAAACGAATTATATGATTATTATTATTATTATTATTATAACACGTCGTAATCTAATTAGAAAATTCTCTCTTATTCGCGGTTAAATATAACTCCCGGTGGTGATAATCTCTTGTGCAATACGCGATTGAAATACATACAAATTATTATATGAAAACTATAGATTTTCGAAAAAATTGTAAACTGTCTTGTTCTCTCTGTGTTTAACAGTCTATAAATACTCGCGTCGACGCATTTAACAGTCAGTACCGGCGAATAATGTACGGTGTTTTAATCAAATCGTATACGACGTGTGAATAATGATAGAGAGCGGAAAATATCATTTTTTTTCTTTCTTTCTTTCTTTCTTTCTTCATAATTCCGGCCATCCGAATAAAATTAATTGTAAGTGTTTATTGAAACGGTCGGAAAATACGTTTTCTCCGATCTAAATGGAATTTTCCATTTGATTCACGAAACAAAAAAAAAAAAAAATGTATACGTTTATACGTATATATGTTAAAATAAGCGTTTTTCAAAACGAAATTATCCGCAAAACCTTTCGTAATAGATCTTTTCTATACACCGGATCTAAGAAAGTTTTTCTTGAAATATTCCTGTATTCAAACGCGATGTCGATTACGGAGTTACGAAGATTAAAAAAAAAAACGCGGTGTACAATTCAAATAGTTATAATATTCTGCGGAATGCATCACTCACGAGTAATTGTCCGCAGCACTCCAAGTGGCGGCCGCGGTCACGTCTTTGTTGGACTTGGACCACCCGAGCGAATGATGTTCCGCGGCCGCGGTCGATCCCTGCGGCGAGTACGAAGTAGCGCCGTTCGCCTGTTGATGCGAGTGATGTTGCTGCTGGTTGTGGTGTTGATGGTGGTTGTGGTTCTGGTGGTTCTGGTGATGGTACATGGCGTCGCCGTTCACGCCGTTGCCGCCGGCCCCGTAGTTGTTGCAAGTCGCGGTCGGATAGTAACCGGCGGCGGTTGGCCACGCGCCGTGAGCAGTTCCTGCAAAAGCGAACCAAACGGAAATCGTTATAGGAAAAAAAAAAAAAAATTACCATCGTGTGAAATAATAATAATAACGATAAACGTTTGCCGTTCGAATTCGTTGCGTAGTAGAAGAGGGCGTGCGAATGAACGGGAAAGCGGAGATTTCGGAACCGGGCCGAAAAACAACATAAACGCACTCGGAATTCGCGGTCGTATTCGATAAAATGAAAAAAAAAAAAATCGTACGTACGCGTATTAACGCGATACGCGTGAATTTTACGATACGAACTTAAATTTTGTGTAACGACTGACGAGTTTTTGGTAATACATGTTGGACGAAATACTGTCCCCGAGGCCTGCGGTGCCGCATACGGATTGACACACAAGGATGGACAAATAATGGGGTGGGGGGAAAAAGAAAACAATCACCCGCCCCGTGGAACGTGTAACAGTGCAAAAGTATTCCGTTATAACGTGCGCGCGCGATAATAAAAGAGAGAATCGTCGTACGTGCCCGGGACGGTTCGTATAATTTCCGGGGCCTCGGTTCGCGCATATATCCTCTTCACGACCGGGCCCCGGTCACGGCTATTAAGACGGGGCGATATTACCGCCAGACTTCAAAGAATATTATATCCGTTAAAAAACATTACCGGCGTCCGTGTGTGTGTGTGTGTGTGTATTAATCGTCGCCGCGTGTACCGTGTAATTTCCGTGATGGACGCTCGTGTTCGTGCGTGTGCACACGTTCTCGCTGTGCTCGCGTACTCGACATTTATACGAAAACGATACGGTAAGGTGCGCGCGCTATATGATGGGTGTGGGTTCGAAGGAACGTTATAATTTGCAAACGTTCGCATTTCCAATAGGGGAAAAGAAAAAGAATGCACGAAATAATCCCGTCACAATCGTATTAACAATATTATTGTGGGTTTTTTTTTCTCAAAACGTTCTCGCAGCGTCTGTACACGGCCATTTTACAAATAGTCTTTTTTTTTCTTTTTGTTAACTTCTATAAAACGGACGGTTTTTCGACAATTTTATTTTCCGCGTAAAACTTTGTTTCGAATAAAAAAAAAAAACCTCGTTTTCTACACGAATAAACATAATATTCTTTTTTTTGCCCCTTTTGACTTATGGCCAAACCGACACTGTCGAACGTCGGGCAGACGCGCTAAATGGCCATTTATTTTCATTGGAATTTTAAAAAAGTAAAATAAATAATATATTGCGCATCCGATCGCGAAAAATGTGATTTTGCTCGGCGCAGTCGCGATTACCCGCTACCTCACTCGGAGAGACGTAAACGCGATAATATTATACGGAAACGATGACGGGCAAGAGCCGCTTACCTTGAGGCGAGTTGAAGTTAGCCGCTGCGGCGGCGGCTGCTGCTGCTGCTGCGGCGGCGGCGGCGGCGGCTGCGGCGGCCGCGGCCGAGTGATGCTCGTGGCCACCGTACTGGCCGTGGGTGGCGGCGACGTGTTGGTTCGCACTCGATGTGGACTGAAACGAGCCGGCGGAAAGGCTGACGACGGCGGCGGCGGCGGGGTTGAAAGCGCCGGTCGCCGCGGCGTTCATGTGCTGGTGCGTGCCCATCTGTTTCCGGAGACGAGCCCGACGATTGCTGAACCACACTTGTACGCGAGCCTCGGTCAGTTTGGTCCTGAGAAGAATTAAAACGCTGTGAGAAACGCCGGTGTTGTGAAAACGGATGAAGAAATTGGAAGAGAAAGAAATGATCGTGTAAAAGAAGCGCGGACAGATGTGGAACGCGACGAATTGCGTGGGTGCGCAGAAGAGCGCTTTAAATGAAGGCGCGTACGCGCCGTTAAAGTCGAGAGTGAAGAAGAAGAAGAAGAAGACAATATTTTATTCTCGTCGAATCGTTATTTATTTTTTTTTTTAACCCGTTCGATAAAATAGATCACTGTAATCGCGGGTGCTAAACTCTTCAGCACGCGTGTCCGGCGATTCAATAACGTCTGAATGTATTTCACATTTGTCGCAATTATTCTCGTTTTCCGTTTTATCGTCAAAGGAATTCGAATAATAGAGTATGTGGAACAACGATTCGGCCGGCGCCTCGGAATTGCGGTGTCGAAATACTATTTCGCGCGCGATACGAAAATTGTGTCGTACACAATAGTAATCGTATTTCACTGCGCACGACGCACTACCGGTAACGTTACTCGAGTTCGAATCGTTGCAAATCGATCGGAAAAGATAAAAAAACGTATTCGATTTTCGATAAGAAATGTTTATTCCCCCGTCATCGTTTTAATCGGTTTTGTTTTTTATTTTTAGTATAAATATAAAACGATTCGTTTTCGATCAATCGTGAAGAAAAAAAAAAAAAGGTGAAAAAAAAACGAGAATCGTGTACAGCTGATTCTGGAGTAATATCGGTGACGTCGTAAGAACTGTTCGAATATCGAACGTTGAAAGACGTTGAATTCAACTCGAAATCCGTTTAAATGTTAGGATAAAAACGAAATACGGTTGGCGGTTTACTTTTCGGATGGAAAGCGATTTGTGCCGAGAGTTGTTCGCAAACGTTTAATGCTGCGCTATCCGATTAACCCCGGACCGTTTTCGGCGTCGTTGGAAACGGACTCGAAGACGTATTCAAAATCTTTTATTTTTTAAATACCCGGTGGCGAATTATTTGCGAAATTCTTTGTAAATCAATAAATCGTTTATACACAATAATATAATGTCATTTAGTAGTTATGCTTTGCGGTTTGCTATCGAATCCATCGCGATTACTGTAAAATAATCGTTTTTTTTAAATATTTTTCGAAAATTCTCGATAATTTTTTTTTTTTTTTTTTTTTTTTAACTCCACGCTCGACGTCGAAAACGTGAATTCGTAATTCCGTGTCGATTTCATCGGTCACAGAAAAATAAACTCAACCGACGAGACGGATTTTTCGAAACACAGAAAAGCCGATTTTACCGAATATAATATTATTATAATGTCATTAAATCGACGGTTGCGGAGAAGACGCGGTGCGTGTACTGTTATTATTTAATATAATCGTACGCAGAGACGCTATTTATTATTTTTTTTTTTTTTTTGTAGTATTTGTGCGTGTTTTTTTTTTTGTTTTCGAAGCACGACGCGGTGCGAAATAATTATTATAATGAACGCGTGTTCGGTTTAAAGTAAAAAAACAAAAAAAAAAAAAATCGAAATTTTTTCTTTTTTTAAAACACACACACACGCGTGCGCGCGCGCTAACGCGACCGGGGACCTCCTCAAGTACACCGAGAAAGTCCACACGCGAGTTCATAAGAAAACACCGCGTGTACGCGCGCGCGCATCGATTCCAATAAATTAATAATGACGAATACAAAAAAAAAAAAAAAAAAAAACGGCGATTAATCACACGGCGTTGTAATAACGCACGCGCGGAATCGTTTGATTTTTCACGAAAATCCCACCCCACCAATGAAAAGATGATCTCGGCCGCGACCTCAGTGACATTACGTCGTCGTCGGACACCGTATTAAACACCGCCGACCGACCCGGTCGACCGACCGATCGTGAGAGCGATACACAACCAGAGGTGGCCGACCGTCCGGATTTCACTTTCACTGTCGGCGGGCCACCCGAAGCCGACAATTACCACCGGCGGCGGCGACGGCGGCCGTGCACTGTGGTAACCCTCTCAGCATTACGGTCACTACGGTGGTGGTGGTGTTTTACTGCCATTTACACTCAATCGCTGTCTCTCCACACCACGAAGTATTCACACGCTCCCGGTGTGAACGGCGGCGGCGGCGTTATTATTATTATTATTATTATTATGTCGCGTATAAATGTGTTACGGCTTCGCGCGTTCCGAGTGATTGTAATATCATGTGGTTCGAGTAAAATTTCAAATAATTCTCAACATTTTTACGCGATAAAATATTTTGAGACTATTATAATGCGAATCTTAATAGTAACATTTTTTTTTTTTATATATATATATAAATTTAGTATTTTTTTTTTTTTGTTTTCTTTTTGTTTTTAGAAATTCGCGTATTTTTCCTTTATTCAACCTGACCTGACCTAATAATTTTGTTGTTGTAAATTTGATTTTTTCCTTTTGATTTTTGTTTTCCTATTCTCGCAGTCTTTCTCGAAAAAAAAAAGTCGCAAATATTATATTATTATTATTATTTTTATATTTTCGAATCTTGTCCAACAATTTCAGAATTTTTTTAACGGCCGAAAATCGTTTTTATTCGCGAATTCGTAGGGACGCGCGTTACAAGAATTGTCTGTCAGAATAACGTTCTATTAGTGATTGGTCATGTGTGTGTGTGTGTGTGTTTGACGGTCAACGTGATATAAGCCTGTGCAAAACGATACTTACTTTTGAGCCAACTCTTCTCTGGTGTACACGTCCGGGTACTGAGATTTGTGGAACGCGCGTTCCAAGTCTTCCAGTTGCTCACCCGTGAACGTGGTACGGCTCCGGCGCTGCTTTCGCTTCAAATGAAAACCCGGTTCGGATTCCGTGTCCGAATCGTCGGCACTGCTCGGGCCTTTTGGAAAAAAAAAAACGAAAAACCGTTATACGCATTTTTTTTTTTTTTTTGTAAGAAGCGTTTTCCCTCCGTTTTTAACGTCGTCGTTTCGCTCGAATCGCTTTCTCTGCGATTCACTCGCACGGGCGAACTCTTCAAATATCGATACTGAACTCCGTTACCAATGAAACGCACGAAGGAAATCACGAAAAAAAAAAACCATCAAAGTATATCTACACCGCGTTCATAATATGCATCGGTACACGGATACGACGTCTCGCGACTACCGAATTCAGTCAGTATCAATGCCTAAATCAATGTATCCACTGATACTTTGATATCGACGCTTCATTTGAAGTTATATTAGAGTACATTTTTTTTTTTTTTGTCTTTATCGCACGAGCGAGTAAAAACCGTCGCTCAGTAACGGTTTCGGACAAATTTTCCGAACGATCAGCAGCAGTATATGGTCGTCAAAAAAATTCGAATACTTCAAACGGAGCCCCGGAGCGATCGCCGCCCACCCCTTAAACCGGAACGGGTGACTACTGACAGCACGCGTGCGCGTTACGAGCGTGTTTTATCGCCGGGCCATATTTCAAAATATTATTTTTACCGGACGATCGGCACATAAATCGTATTATACGTACGTATGACCTACGGACAAGTTGTTATTTAAAACGCTCGTGTGTTTACCTATACGAGAGCCCTTCAGCCGTACACGTAATATTATGCAAACCGACTGCGCGTATAATAATAATAATAATAATACGCAGCGCACTTGCGCACTCTGCGTTGATTGATTTCACGTCCGCGGCCGGGGTCGTTTAACAAATACTGCGCGTTCAATCACTCCGGCCGTACGTATTCCAATAATAATAATAATAATAAACAAACGGACTGTATTCAACAACCGCATAACTATTCGGTATAGAAAAAATGTGATTCCCTCAGCACGATTGCGTTGCGCGAGGTGAAACCATTGCGACGAGAGAATACAACAATATGTTCTTTCTCTCGTCTCGTCTCCGTACGTCACACTCCACTATATTGCCGTCTCTACGCTCCTTTAAATTATCTCCTCCTAATGACTCTATGCCCTCTTAAATTTCTCCGAATCGATTTGCCTGCCGCAATTCTCACGCGTGCACTCTACCAGTGCCGTTTTACCTTTCGGAGTGGCACACGACGGCGCGAAAAATCTTATCGTCCGCTCTTTAACTAACGCTTGTCACGGAATCCTTTTTTTTCTATTTTTTTTTTTTTTTAATTTTCTCGAAATACTCATTTCCCTCACGACCGCGGCGGTACTTTCCGCCACGCGTTCTTTTTTTTTTTTTTTAACACATATTGTCCGATCGCACTTTTCTCGTACACCTATCAACTAATATTGTACGTACAGAGTTTTAAATAAAATAATAATAATAATAATAATAATAAATTGTTACCGATATGCCGCCGCCGACGCCGCGCAGTGGAAGGGCGGTTCGAACACCGGTCTAGAGAACGCGCGCGCGCGCTCCGGGCTCAAAACGGAGTGTCGCGTCCGTCCGTCTCCCCCGATACACAATAAAACGAAAACGGAAAGAAAGGGGGAAAAAAAACGCCGAAATAAAATACACCGCGCGCCCGCGACTACTATTACGACGACGGTATAAGAATGTATTTTATTATTATTTTTTTTTTTCGGTTACCCGTTTTCGAGTAATTGCCCGCCGACCCCAGTGAGTCCGGCGCGCCTTATCTACAAAAACGATTTACATAATAACCGATGTCGAGTAGTATAATAATAATAATAAAAATAAAAAAACTTGGACTCAACCACGGTCGAATCTGTTATTAAAAAATGATACCGGCAAGTGTTGTCGGGCGGCGGGATGAGAGAAAGAAAAACAGAAAAAAACATATACACGCGCCGCCGTTGTTTATTATTATAAACGCGTCTCCGTCGCGGTCGGTTTAACGCTTCTCGTTCCGGCGCTCGCCGGATTCCGGAGAATCGGTTTTCTTTTTTTTTTTCAATATTGTCGTCGATTTTGAAGGAGAAAGAAAAAATATACAAACGCCTTACGCTGCAAGCGCCGCGCAACGAAGACAGACGTCGTGGAGTAAAACGGATTTTTCCACACGCGCGATTATTCCAAACAAAAACGACGACGGTCGGGGATTTGTCATTAGTGTCGTTTATACGTTTTTTCCGAGTTTTATCGGCGCGAATAGAGAAATCTCGCGTCGGGACGAAAATCGTTTACGCTGCAACACGACTTCCGCCGACGCGTTTTCCGACGGCGCATTTAAAAGGAAACAACACGAGCACGCGTCTAAACGACAATGTGGCCGCATGATCAAAACGTACACCGGTATCAAACATTTATTACGGTATTACACTCGTCTGGAAACGAATTTTAGTGTCTAACACTATCCCCCGGTTCGTGTTCTGTACACGATGTGTTTTATATATTTCTTTTTTTTTGGGGGGAGTGGAGTTACGAATTACGCGGTGGAAGAGCCAAGTATTTTGCCGCGAATTCACGGGACGTTTCAGTATTAGTGTAATACATTTAACACGTATTTCTATACTAATTATTTTTTTCCGATTCACGAGCACTGAGCACAGGTCGTTTCGAAATCTCCAAAACAAAAATTCAAAACCGACATTTGTTTTTATCTAAACGATATTATTAGAACATCGGTAGTCCATATCGAGTACGTAACCTGTACGTACTAAAAATATTCGCGTGGTATATATATATATTTATTTTTTAATTTCGGGAGAATAATTTTTCACTTTTTTTTTTTTTTGTTTTGTTTTGTTTTAACCAAATCAAAAAGTAGCGCGCGGAAATGTCGGGCTAATAAAAGGAAAAAAGTATTTGGCCGGCGTGACTATATATAGGTATGTAATGTTTCCGTTTTATTTTTAAAATGTTTGTTTTTTATTTCTTTTTGTTCGCAAATGTGCTCTTAAAAAAAAAAAAAAAAAAAAAAAACGGTTGTTATTGTTAATCGCAACGAACGTGGGTGACGCGGTTATTGGACACTCTAAATACAGTGTTCCGAGAATACTGTCAAGTATACCCTGTCGCCCACGTGGCCGATAAAAAAATCGCATCGATACTTGTGCGTGGAGCACAACAGACGGAATTGTTAACAACTGAAATTGTTCGAGAGAAATGAGACGACAAACTGTATAATTTACTCGAGAAAATTATGAGTTTTGAGTTTGTTCGTTTCGTTTCCCCCCTCCCCCCCTGGATTGTACACGGGAAAATGACGATTTCGTTTATTCGCTATACAGATCACGTGAACGAAAACGTTCTTTTATCTCGAATTTCACGTAACAAAAAAAGGCGTTGCAATTGTCGTGCGTCGAATCCGTATGAAAAAAAAAAAAAAGTGTAAACCATTATGTGAAATCCTGCGCACAGTCAGACGAGTCGGACAACAAAATATTATATCCGAGTGTCATGAGCATTGAACGACACATTCGGTAAGTGTTTTCGACGGTATGTTTTTTTTTTTTTTTGTAAGCCCATCATAAGCTCACACCGGTCTTATCGAAATTCACCTTACCGGTCTAAGGACTGAGACGAACGCCTGTTGATTCTGCGACCACGTGTTCTGGCCACAGCATCTGCCGATAAAGTATGTTTCAATCGAGCGACACACGCCGGTTAAATCTTTTAGCGAACTCGCCGGCACACTCCGTGTGTATTTATTTTTCATAAATAATAATTGAATCGCACTAGCGATAATTATTTTACTTGTATTACGGATTATGCAAATTCCGAAAATAAAACACCGCAATAAACGCGTAGTGCGTTATACACAACAAAACGTAATATTGTCGTCTTTATACGCGGCCGATGTGTGAAAAGGTGAACACGCGTAATGCGATACAAATTCACCGTCTAGTTTTTATCCATTACCGTCGAGACAGAACCGTTATATGAAATAATGATAAGTGTATTATTAGTTACGATCTGACCGAATGGACCGAATCGCCGGATTTTATACCGGTTTCCGTCGCGTTACAGAAGAAAATTAAAAAAAAAAAAATGTATATATTAATTTAATTTTTGTCTCAACACGATGTTTTTTTCGAGCGTTCACGAGCATGGTGTTATTGACTATTATAGTAAAACGCAGATTTGCTGATAGTAATTTGGAATACATCGTATCAAAAAAAAAAAAGTATTTAAAATATATATATTTGAATAATTCAAGACAACAGTTTTTTTTTTTTTTGTAATACGATGTATTCCAAATTACTATCAGCAAATCTGTGTTTTACTAGTTTTTAGCAAAACGAATACGTCAAATAAAGAATATTAAATTATTGTTTAATCGAATCAACATGTATTTAAGAGGGGTTTTTAAATTTTTTTTTTTTTTTTAAAGAAAATTCGTACGACAGTTTTGCATTTTTTTTTTTTAAATAAATAATAATAATAATAATAATTTTTTTTTTTTTTTGTAATAACGAAGAGAATTTCGAAAACACAACGTCGTCGCGCGACGGCAACGCGAGGTAACTATTAACAACGCAACGTCGTCGTCGCATTACAATTAGAATTTAAAACGACGGAGTGCGGTGAGAAAAACGCGTTTTCTCGTGACTACGGTGGGTGGCGATTAAAAACTGGACTAATTCCGTGTTGGCGAGTCGACGTATTAAATCCGAGTGGTATATAGTAATAATAATAATAATAATAATAGTAGTGATAGCGGGAGTAAAAAAAAAAAAAAAACAGATTTCTAAATAAAGAATAAATAAACGAAGGCGTGTGCTGAGGTGGTCGTCCACGCGCGCAGCAACACAAAACATCCTCTGACCGAGAGAAAAATCCGTTTTTAAATATTACGGCGAATTAAACGGGTTTTACGCGTCGGCGGCGGCGAGCCTTTTACGCCGCTGAGGAGACAACCACCCGCGGAGAGACGCGCGCGCGCGCGCTCGCCGGTTCCTCTCGGTGTCCGATGTCCGTATTTTAAAAATATTATTAACGTCACGGTTTTTTTTTTACCGAAAAAAAAAAACAACGACTCCGGGGAATCTTTCGATATACGCCGCGTCGCGTAATATATATATACATTCTATTCGACGTTATTACGCGTCGCGTTAAAATTAATACGATCAACACGCGATGATTTTCTTCTGGCCGCCGCAGTAAAAAAATAATAATAATAACAAAAACGATAGATCCAATATATATATATATAGGTCCGAAGTAAATCACGGATGCTGCTGGTAGCGCGGTTAATACAATAACGCGAGTTCGGTATAAACGCCGCCGTGTCGTCGGTAGTAGCACCCGGTCACGGTAATAAATCGTGAATTTTTCTTTTTTTTTGTAGAAAAAGTGTTAACACCGAAACACCACCCCCGTGGTATATTATAGCGAAACCCTCCGGCGGTGGTCCGCGCGTCGATTCTCACGCACTTTAAAAACGCACACGCCCACCCGGCATTATAATAATTTATTCGGTTTCGTCCTTTTTTTTTTTTCCATTCTTTCTCTTTTTCCTACGTCCCGCGCGGTTTTTTTTCTTCTTCTCTCTCTCTCTCTCTTCTTTTTCTTCCTCTCTTTCTTTTTCCCCGCCACGGGACAATGGTGATGATAATATCCTTTCCGACCGCACAATATAACGGTTCGTGTCCATCGCGCGCCGCGGTAGCCGCCGGTCCGAATATCCGATAACCCCAGTCACACGCAATAACGGAACGAACGGGCGTTTTTCTTTTTTCTCTCCTTTCAACGCGCCTATCCGCCGTTCTTGTTACAAAAACTCCCGTTATTATTTACGTCAATCGTGTTCACACCACACGCCAGTCCCGTGCGACGGCGGGTTACGTGCACAACAATAACGGAATGTAAATTATTACGTTTCCACGTTACAGACACTTACCGAGAATCCCGTCGATCGAATGGTTTTTCAACTCGTCCCGTCGGCCACCGCCGCGCAACAGTCTGCTGATCGAACTGATCGACGGCGCCGAGTTCTTGTCGCAAATGCCGTCCTGCTGGGGTAATTGCGAAACGAAAACAAACAAAAAGCAAAACGTATACATTATTAGTACGTCTATGTACGTATATAACATTTTTCCGTTATTTTCAACCGCACCGCTCGCACACAACCGGTGTAGCGTATTTACAACAGGAGCGAGTTTTTCGGTTCACACTCCCCCCCCCCCGAAACCGAAAATTCGATAAGAAAATTTCAAATTTTTACAGCTGAACAGTACTGTAGAAAACGACGCGAATTCGATTAGCTCGTACATTGATTGTTCCGTAATTTTTAGGTAAAAGGAAAATATATATATATATATATATTAGAAAAAAATAACGTTGACGATTCGGTTGAGACAAGTCCATTGCGGTCTGGTAAAGGAGCTATACTTGTCGTGAAATACGCGCACATAAATTTATTACCTTAAACTTTCTTTTACTTTCATCCCTCTTCGACGGTTTTAAAACGCAAAAGTTAAACCGTATACATTTTGAAAACTTAATAATAAGCGTACGCGTAGAAAACAATAATATACCGGAGTCACTTGAAATCAATCTTGCAATCGATTTGTATGTATTACAGTATAGACTTTATAACAACGGATAAAACTATATCAATAATAATAATAATAATAATAATAATAATAATAATAATAATAATAATAATAATAATAATAATAATAATATACCGCGTTAATTATTAAAGTTTTCTTATGCAATATATAAAATAGACGATCTTTATTTTCATATTTCGCCTAGTAAAACAACCGAAATCGTTAAAAATAAATACGCGTTCTTTTATATCCGCGACCAGTCCACCTGCTGTTCGAGTCTGAAGCGACGGCATAAATATATATATATATATATATTTAAAATCATAGCGCGTTTTTCAATATTACTTTTTCCACAAGCGGTTATACGAGAAGGAATTGTATACACACACACCGCGATATCGTATTTAGAAGAAGAAACCATCTCCTCCCCCCCCCCTCACGTGCGCGAATCGATAGACACTACACAATAAAACGACTATTATTACAATATGTTTAGGCGGATAAGAAAAAAAAAAAAAAAAAACCGGTACATATATTTTGTACAACGCACCTTTACCAGTTTGTCGCGGATCTCCCAGCTGAACATGGCCGGGTTGGCTTTCTTGTACTCCTCGATGCGTCTCTCCACGTCCGGCGTGGCCACTCTGGGCTTGCTGCCGCCGATCACGCCCGGTCTGATGCTGCCGGTCTCCTGGTACCGGTTGAGGATTTTCGACACGCAACCGTGCGAAACCCTGAGCTGCCGGGATATGACGCAAGGGCGGACGCCGGCCGCGGCCATTTCCACGATCTTCAACCTGATGTGATTGGGCAGCGGGCGCCCGTTGATGAACACGCCGCCCAGCTGGTTCATGCGTCCCTGGCCTGTGAACATTATACAGACGGGTGTTGTATAGTAGAGACGGGTAGCAGTAACGAGAAGAAATTCGGGGGGGGGGGAAGAAAATTGTCGTTTTATACCTTGGAACGGGTATCCGGTAAAGTACGGCGTCATGTTCAACGTGGACACAGCCATCGCGTGGAAATTTTCCGCCGGGTAATCGGTAAAACGGAATCGAATCGCGATTATAAACTCGAGACGGACGTTTGAAGTAATATTTTATTGTCTCCGTTCCACTGCGCGCGCAGCGATTGATACTCGACGAGGTGACCGCTCAACGTACACTAACCGCCGCACCGTCGTCGGAAATCGCAGGGCACTACTACTGCTGCTGCTGCTCGTACCTGCGCCTTCGTACACGCACCGACCCCGCCCGCCGTCCGAGTGACGCGGAAACCGGTCGTCTGCGACCGTTCCCATTGGCCCGCCGCGTACGGCCCGGGCGTGTACTTAACGCGCGCGCGCGCGCACACCGCCGCGCCGTTCCCTCGTCGACGGCGTAGCGTATTTATATTGTGTGTGTACGGCTCGCTTGTTGTAATACGCGAAATCCTCATTAATATACACAACACTATTTATTATGTATATACAACGCGCAAACATTATTAATATATTATTATATATGTCCTTTCTTCGTCGAAGACAAATTTTTTTTAATTTATAGAATTTAAAACAAAAAATGTGTGTGTTTGTGTACGAATATAAAGTAATAATGAAGTAAATTCAATGCTGATCTTCAATAATAATTGTCGATGTGTTTTTAAATAAGATTAAGTAAAAAAATAGAAAATGTTGCGAATGAAAAAAAACTACAACAGAATATATATAATATATATATATATAAACCGCGAGACAAATTGTGTCACAATATTATAAAAATATATAAACGTGTTGTAACGAACAAAAAAAAACACGTAATAGTTCAACACCTATTAGTTATCAGCTATTACTAGTTTAAAGCTAATTGTATACTTAAAAAATATAAAAATTCGTTGTATTCGTTGTATATGAAATATTATAGGTGATGACTGTAGGTATTGAATACTCTGTATAAGTGTGTTATATTTTATTAAAAATTCAAAACGAAAAACACAATATCGTTACAAAATTTTTAAAAAAATCAACTTACGCACATGTAGTATATATTAAGAATAGTTGTCGAATGCGAATGAGTTAAATTTAAAACGTCGTTGTTTAGTACAAAAAAAAAAAAACCGGTGTGAAATCCTAAATAGTACATGTGCGTTCTATTTATTTCAATATTATACGCGTATATAAATTTATACAAAGTTTTTTACTTGAATAACATGTAATCATTCGATTATAGAACACAACCCCGACTGATTTATTGATATAATATTATATACAAATTCCATTATACGTTATAACCAGGGCTCGAGACTTCTAGCACTTGCATATTTATTTATAGCATGTAAAATAATAGCAGAGTAAGCTACAAATCCGTTTCATACTAAAATTAATGCAGCTTTAAAAGTTTTTAGTGCATATTTTTGCATATTTTAGGGTTTTTTGTATTTTTTCTGCTATTTTTTTAAGTATTATGCTATTTTTTGCATATAATTTGTTAATCTGAAAAAAATTAAGTAGTTTTGTGGTTTGTACTTAGTGAGCGGCAAGTGTTGCTTAAAATTCATATTTAACAAAAGTAAAGTGTAAAAACGCATAAAGCCGCGTTTACATTAGGACTGTTCAGTGTGGACGCTAATTCGGCCTAAAAACTGTTTCGTTCGCTTGTTCGCTTTTGTAATGTAAACGGGGCTTTACACGCGTAATATATCGATAAACCAAGTTTATCGACACTACGCCGCCACTATCCAAGTGATTTATATTTTACTATCTACATATAGATAAACATATTCCAGGAATATGGGAGATATCATGTTTATTGTATCTCGTATCTTAATTGTTTCTTTGAAGAACACGCAGTGTACCGTTTCAAGGTATAATTTATAAATTATAATATTTACTTACTTTCTGATTCATTGAATTTTACCAATTATTATGTTTACAGAATGATGAAGTCGTACAATGTACAATGGTCGACGAAAAAACACTCGGGAATATTTTTTAGAATTAGATTATATATAAGTAAATATTTTAATAATTAAAATTAATCAAAATAAATTTTTTTATTGAGCATATTATAGTGCATATTTTACCATTTTTTAAGGCATATTATAGCGCATATTTCATGGTTTTTTAGTGCTAGAAGTCTCGAGCCCTGGTTATAACTGTTAGAAGTTATATTTTATTATTTCGCGTTCGTTAGAAAATACATTTTTTTTTTCTGACAAATTATAATAATTCTTTGTGAAAACTAAGTGTATTTTTAATATACCGAAATGTGATTATGAGAAATAATTATCTTGTAATATTTATATGAATATTACAAATTTAGTCACGCGTAGTAATTATAATTAAAACGGTAATCTAATGGTTTTGAAAACAAAACTGTTATGATTATATTTTACGTGTAATCGATACGCGTCTACAAAGATCTCCATAATAACGGCACATATAAGTGTTGGTATTTTTTTTTTTATTTTTCCTATAAAAGAAAGTTCGAATCGACTTGGTGCGTACGTGGATAAGACAATATATTATATAACATAAAAATAAATAAATATTTAATTTTATATATATATATATATATGTATGTATAGGAACAACAATCTTTAGCGTATATTTTAACAATTTGCGTTACCGATACCGCCTTCTATAAAAAAATAATAATAATAACGACATTTACATATTCATAATATTATAGTATACGAAATGGGATAGGTTTCGAAATTTTAATCGCGGATTATTATTATTATTATTATTATTATTATTATTAATCGAATAACACAATAATCGTTTTGAAAGTGGCAAAGAGATAATTCGAGATTGCGTGTACAGTATATACGAATTTTGAAATTTGTTCCTTTAAAACAAGGAACTTTTCCTTTAAACGGATGGGCCAATCGATAAAATATATATATATATTGCATGGGAGTCTGAGCACTATTAATAAATAATAATAACGTGTCATCGGCGCTATATATTATGATGCAACTACAAAGACCATAATATAATTACATGAAATTCAGCGTAAAAGTCCAACTATATTTAAACGTTTTCAACTGTTCCGCTACAGCTATGATGTACGCGTTGAAACGTGCGGTCATTGCGTTCATAAAATTGTCTAATTTCCATTCGCGGACACACACATACACGACAATACCGTGACGTGCGCGTGTTTCGATTTCAAAAAGAAAACAAACCGCAGTCCGTTGCCGCTCACCAAATAATAATAACGAATACTATTCTTTTCGTATTACGAGTATATCGAAGTATCGATCGTTATAATATGGAGTGTGAAGAGTGCGTATCGGTGACAAATCCCGTTCGGATGACGTTGAGAATGATAAGCGCCGGAAATCAAAAATAATTATTCTCGTTGGCGGAACGATCGAATAATTCGACAGAGTGAAAAAAAAAACAGATTTTTCATCAGCCTTCGACTTGTTCGTTTTTGCCTCGCAACGACCCAACAATATATATATATACGTTCACCAAACGGATTATACAAAAGGATGAGCAATTTTTCTAACGAGTATTGCGTATGGCGATTTTCATAAACGTCCGATAACACTCATTTGCATTCACACACGTTAGATAAGAATTCCTAATGAATTTCTGACAACACGAAGATTTGAATTCGTCGTCGGCTTTAGGTTATACTGAGTCGTTGTGATAAGTGTGGATTTTTGATTAAACTCTTTGTTTTCTTTCTTTTTTTTTTTAGTATATTTAAAATAAAACGTTAGCAGACGAATGTGTGTGTGTGTGTGTCTTTACATATATTCACCGATTCGCGGCGAAATCGTTTTTCACACCGTTGTACCGGCGCGGTCGGTCAAAAGCAGATGCGAGCGATAAACGACGATTCTATGAACACGGTTGATGATGCGAAATACGCGCACAATACATAAGTGGTTTATTATACACGGGATAATAGTATACTTAAAAGGGCACGTGAATACAGTGTATCGGATCATATATATTCGTTTTCACGAATAAACGACAGTTTATTTATTTATTTTTGATCCGTCCGTCGTCGTCGTCGTCGTTGTAGACGGTGTAAAATGAAAAATTCAACCGAGTGCAGGTCACCACGAGCTGTTCGCGTATCCATTGACCTACCGCCGCCACAACCACCACCACCGGCAGTCAGTTTTTAAGCATTCGCTTTCGGTATTATAATATTATTATACAACAACACCAACAACGCGGATACGATAATATATTGTAAAGAAATTTCCCGAATCGTTCCCCCGGGAGCACTTCATCACTTTTTTTCTCTGCTCTCCGAATATATAATATAACATGTAAACACGATCTCCAGAGACCCGATCTCCGGGAGTGCATACATAATGACGCCCGTTCTATTATTATTATTATTATTATTATTATTATTATTATTGTTATTGTTATAGGAGTGTACGGAATATTATCCGCGACGTCCAGTCACGAACTGGTGACAGGTGTCCTCACAATAACGGCTACTTTGCCCAAAACCACTACAATAACTGCAGCGCATACATCTACGACTTCGAGCGCTCGACAATCCGCGCGTACACACGAAACGCGTTTTTGGAAGAAATATATTTATTTTTATTTTTTTGCACGCGATTTAACAAAAAAAAAAAATAAATATATATCGTCAATGTGACGTGCGCGTGTTTCGATATTGCATGAAAAACAAAACCGGGGTCCCCAAATTTGTCGCGTTTTGCCGCTTAAAACTAAAATATTTTAACTACACTTAATCAAATGTTAAGGTTTTGTTGCAACTACAAGACCATATAATAATATGAAAGATGGTGATTAGTGCGAACCGTAATCGTTCCTTGCGGTGCGCAGTTTAAACGTTTTTCAGTTTTAGACTTTCTGGTATGTACTTGGCACAATTTTCTGGAGGCTCGTAGAGGCACAATTTTCTGTTCTCGTTCTGCTCGTTGGCATGGAGTTGCTGTTGATCTAATTTCCATTCGCGGTTGTAAAGATGCTTATTTTGATTCGATTGCGAGGTGCATGGAGTTGCTGTTGAAAGCAGATTTTTCGTCCTTCTCTCTTCTTCTGTGGAGCGCGTAAGGGCGTATTTTCGATTTCACACCTAAAGGGTGAAGCCATCAGTATCTTCTGTTATTGGGACCGATGAAAACTCCACTTAACAATATATATACGGCTCATTCTCAGTATGCTGCCAGAAACCGTTGAAAACTCATTGCCGTGCAAACGGCTCAGGTTTAATCTCTAACACAAATCACTCATCTGCGTAACTAATAATATATTAAAGTCATATATTATACTGCTCATTTGCATTCACATTTGACGTTGAGTGTAGTTATTGGTGTAGTTAAAATTACGAGTATTTTGAAAACAGATTTGCAAAAGGTGCGATTTTTTTGACGCCGAAAATGACCGTAGTAATGAAAAGACGCCGGATAAGGTTTTGCAATTATGTAAACTCCTTTATTTTAATTCTCGCTGTAAATGATAATTCGAGAAAAAAATGGATTCTGGAACGACGAATATTATTGTTCGTTTGTTATGAATACGATAAATTTGATATGATTCCAAATTTTTATTACGTTTCGAGCTCGTAAATATAGGGGAATCGACTGAATTTTTACACAGGTTTTTTCATAAACGTCATGCGAATTTTACTAAGTTGGGTTTATACACACTTGCATAAGATTTATGTACTATACAGAATTTGATATTCGCGAATAACCAATACTGAGTCTTCTAAACTTTTTTTTTCTTCAATATACACTTTCGTATATATACTACACGCTGCTACACCCAACTACGCATTATTATATGGGCACGTCCCGTTTGTACATTACGTCATAAACGTTTTTCAATCCACTAACATGCACACGCACACTGCACGTCGACAAATGTACAGAGTGTCCCAAAACGAATTAATAATATTGTAATTTCTCCGGGATAAATGAATATTTTCGAATCCCGTTTTTTATATAAATTATTAACATTTTTTTTTTTTTTTAATTTAGACTTTAAGTAAGAAAATATTATTTCAATTTACGTTAAATTTGAAGATAACCCATTGAAATATTTTGCACCCATACTTGAACAACCACCACGTCGAGTCACGAACGGTGACGGCGATATTTTAGACATTCTTATTTTTCATTTACTCAAAATAAGTATTATTATACCGCAACAACCACCAGTGAAATGCAAAGCAATAATCTACGACTTATCGGAAATCACGAATTATCTACACACAGCTGGTAGAGAAATAAACACGCGAAACTATAAAGGGCTGAAAACGATATAACCCGATTATTTGTAAAGCATAGTGTTTCGCGTTAGAATATTAAGACATTGATTCCTTTTTATTTATTTAAAAATGTATAATGACATTTATCATTACCAAGAATTAAATTTTTTCGACGCCTATTTCAATAACGATTACAGAAAAATTCGGTTGATATGATTCATCGTATTACTTGCTCAAAAATATTACGCCTTCAGCGATAGTATATTTTTACGGTGTATCTAGACCAGCAGGCGGCGGATTAAGCAATTTGCCGCCTACAAGCAGAAAGAAATTTGCCGCCTCTTCATTATCATAAGTTTTTTTCTAACCATCAACAATGTAATAATACGTACAAGACATACAAGTATTGTAATATTAGGTATGTTTCTAGTTTACCGGACCATCCAATCTTAATAAAAATTTATTTTTGAAATCTATTTAGTTTTCGACACTGAATTCATATAATTGATAACCTATGCGTATATAATATTATATAATTATATCTGTATTATAGTTAATTAATTTTTTCACGGTGATTTTTTCCAAGTAGAAAACAAATTTTTTACTAGGTTAGGTTTCAACATTTATATACTAAAAGGCGAAAACCAGTGCAATTATTTTTTTTCTTCAATGAGGATTTCGAATATGTGAACAGTTACAGGTTATCCACGCATATTGCATTAAGGCACGTCTACTTTTTAATCCATTACTCATTAGGCTACAGTAAAAATAATGTGTTGTGATAAAATTTAACACTTAAAGAAACACGATAAAATCTCTTAATTTCAAAATAGATGTAATTTCACAAGCGATAGGACATTCGTTTTTAAATAAACATTAGCAAAGATTTTTTCATTTAGAAAAATACAATTATTTCAAAATTAAAATGCAAATAATCGGGTTTCGCGTCCAAGAAAACTTAAAATGTAACCAAATCGATACCGTATTACGAATAGGTATTTTTTTTATATAATAATCATATTATTACTTCAATTTAATACACGACCGAATTTACGAAACAATATATACTGTACATTCGATTGCATATATACCCGTTTTCAATTTCTCCAAGGTGAAAAATGCCTAAAGTTTAACTGTTTTTATAATAACTTCTTTCTCCATTTCCTCTCGTTCTTCACGCAGACGTTTGTACTTATAGCCACTTTTCCTTGATCTTCCGTTATCATTTATACAAAATATTAGCACCGATTTTCGACCGTATTCATATAATTGATAACCAGCGCAGCGCTACAATAAGTTAAAAAACGCAAATAGTTATACACTGTCGTCACGCCTCTTCATTGTTAGTGATAATTCTATTCATTTTACTGTGACAATGTTAAATTACGAAAGACATAAATGATATATTTAAGCAAAAAACAATGTGTTTACGGACCATGAAGATTAGTCTTAACTAATAATGCTATAGTACCACACTATTGATCCAGATTGTGTATAATTGATAAGCCATTTCTCATTGTTAGGCTAGTAAAATCACAGATATATAAACATGTTTTATATAACTGAGGGTAAAACTTGTAGTTTTACTTATATGTAGTTTCACTAAAAATAATGCAGGCATTCAGGGGTTTTTTCAGCACCTTACAGAGATAAACAGTTCAAATATTAACATCTATCTTGGATAAACTTATAACATTCAATGTGTTAAATAATCAATAATTAAAATATTATGAAAGTTAATATTTTTTTTTATGAGTAAAACAAATTTGCCGCTCCTAAAATGTTGCCGCTCCAATCACTGATTTTTTCATACTTTGTACAAAAACCTGACTGAACCAGCGTTTTCAAAAAAATGCAGTGCAAAGCTGGCGGCGCATTAGTGTTTGCCGTGAGCCATCCATACACAGGTGTGCCGAGAAATTTCATGATTATTAATATAATAAACATTTTACGGTTTTCTCATCGGCAACCGTCTGACTCTCATTATTTTGATAAATAGTGCGATAAAAATTATTATAACTGAAGAACACTATTGGAAGAAAGACACGAGGGGGAGTGCTTGTCGATATATCGTCAACTAATCGGCCCCCGGACGTAACTTATAAATGAAAAGGAAACGCCAGGACACTGTCGTCACTACATTTAATTAATTAATAACGTTATATTTTACATATTTCAACTGAAATCACGTATAAATAAAATATATTATACAATGTGTGCCATGTAATATAAGTAAAAATACATGCTATAGTACACGCGAGTTTTCCTAACTCAACCATTTTAAGTCGTTCACTAGTAATTTACTGCTGAGACACTGCAATTCGCTTTAGTATTTAACACGATAAATTTCTATTATTAATTAAAAAAATAAATATTTGTCATTGTAAAATGTGTCACGGCTAAATATAGGTTGGAATTAATGTGCCGCGAAGTCAACAATTAGGTTGGGAAACGCTGATACAGACGAAAAAAAAAAATCCTAAAAATCTCGATGAATACATCGAATTTTTCGTAAATAAAACAAATTTGCCGTTTTTTTAAATGCTGCTTCTTCGAAATGACACAGGCGATTTAAATACGGTGTAAAACCAAGTCCGGCGGCGCATTTCGAACACTTGCACGGTGTTCAACGCTACACACACACACACACACATAATTTCATGATTATTAATATAATAAACATTATTGGAGATTTCTCAGTAAAACTCGCTCGTGATTTATGGCTCGTCATCTGTAAACACACGTATTTTCTTCGTTTCGAACCGACGTTCAATTATTACACGCTGAAAAGCACTGCGGTATTTATTTTATACTTTGGCGATAACTTAAAACACTCGTCGTCATCACGGATAATTGCATGCACGCCGGATCCGTCCAACGCTCGCGTCACAAGGCCACGCATTACGTTTGCGCGCGCTATAAAAACTCTGTTGTACGATATTTTATAATTTGTTTTTGTTGTCGTTGTACATAAGTAAAACGTTATACGTTTTCTAACTCAACATTTAATCGTCGGCCCACTAGAATCCACTGTGACAGACGAATTCGCTTTAGTATTTAACACGATAAATTTCTATTATTAATAAAAAAGTAAATACGTTTTTCCCATCAATAAAGAGATAATTTTTCAAATTGTGTTACCTTAATAGTCCCATAGACAGGAGTCAGCAATTGAAAAAACGCTGATACAGACGATACAATAATATATTATTATTATTCCAACCAGTGACAGCTTTAACTTTTCGTGGGGCAAAATAACCCGTTTTTTAAAACTGGGCCCCCACCAGAAAATTGCTTCCATTTAACGCGATTTAAATACGTATAAAAAAAAAGTCCTTTCTGTCAAAATCAACCTCTGTGTACTACAAAAATAATTGGATTTATTAGTCATAATAACAATTTGCTGGAATCGATAAATTGTACTTTTTAAATGGTTATCAGTTCTATTATTATTCATTTATATACAGTGGTTTGTGATTACGCTGAGTAAAGCACTGCGGTATTTAAATCATTCGTATACTTATGGGTAATATTAAAGCCTCGTAATATTATTATGCGCCATTACAACGCTCGCGTCCATTATTGAGTTACAATTTGCGCGCGCTATAAATATCCATTACGTTTGCGCGCGCTATTGACAAATCATATAGGTAATATTTATTTAAAAATTTGTTGAGCAAATAATTGCATTGCAATACATTCATGCGTCACTCGTATTATTTAATTCGTCCTACAGACTCCACGGACAAAATCATTTAAATAATAATAATACGCAAGAAAAAAAGGCCCCATTCATTAGCGAGGCCTTTTTTATTATTTCAACCTAATAGCCCGTGCAACTGCCGCCTATTGCCCATCGCCTCGCGCCGTAATATATTATTATTATTCCAACGTAAATTCGCTAAACGCAGTTACATGAAGAGAAGAAAAAAAATCTTTAAATTCTTGTCGATACTATACGCGGCGTACATATAACGTATATACAAGTAGATTGAATCGGCAGGGTTCAGTATATTTCCACCCCAATCCCGTCGGGCGCGAGACCAGTGCCCCAAACACCGTGTCATTGTGTCTTTATTTAAACACACGTTTTGTTTCCACGTCCGAATCCACGCCTCGAAAATAATATCGGGGTTCGACTTAACCCTTTGGCGCTCGCTCTACATTAATATTTCAATTATATATAAATACGTTTCACATCAAAGAACGCCGACAACGATCGAATTCGGTCGAATAATAATAAATAATAATAATAACAATAATAATAATAATAATATGAGGGAAGAAAAGCAGTACAGTGTTGATATTTTTCCATCTTAACAAGTTCTACGAACATCTCTCTGTACGCGCGTATGATTGCATGTCAAAATCACACGAAAAAACCGGGCTGGACACGTCTTTGGAGAAGTCGAAATTCTTACTGCATCGTTTAACTGTTCGATCTGGCCGAGTCGACGCGACGGTCCGAACTCCGGAGACAGAATCCTATCTAGAACAACGGTTCATTAATAGGATTAATAATATTGAAACGCCAAAACTTTTTTTTTTGTTTTAAACGATTTAAATTCAAAAATCCCAGTTAACGCCATCGTATAAACGTAGAAAATACCGTAGTCATCAGCCAGTCGAAACGAACGGGGAGTTTAACTCGGTGTAGAAAAAAAAGATACGATTTAATAAGAGAACCTCTGTTCCCGCAGGATAACTAAATTTTTCAACATTATTTTCATAAATATTCGTTGGTTTATAAATCGTTAAAAATCGATTTGTATTATACATTATTTGATTTGAAGTACTCCTTCCAGTAAAGATTATTTAAAATATGCTACGTGTCAAATGTAAATATAAGGTTATTACATATATTATTATGGTAAAACATTTTTAACGATAGTTTTATTGAAATAAATACGATGACAATATAAATCATAAAACTCCTTTATTAAAAACATATACGAATTATACTAATTGTATACGATAATATTTCTATTTCAAGGGCAATGTCGTTAAATTGTTTTATCATTTACAAAATCTATAAATAACATTCAATTTTAAATGAATATTTTTTATATATTTTTTTTTTTTTTATAAGCCGGCGTCTATTGTATTTTATTATATTACATATTTTAAAACACGTAATATACACATTATTGTTTCTATAAAAGCCCACTCTGTTGGCTCGTGACGGACGACAGTATTGACGCTGTACGATTTATTTTTGAGAAAAATAAAAATACATCCTCACGTTTATATCACAAAATAAAAAAATCACTTCAACGTTTTTAAACCTCGTTGACTACCCTAAAACGCCTTCAGCATACAATTTTTCTTTAACCTAAGACATTCCTCATCAAACACAATTTACATTCACAAACACGTTCGCTTGGCCGCATTTTGTCGTACTGTCGTTCGTCATTCTCCTTCTGTTCGATTATCGAGTGAATCAAAGGAACTGCTGCCATCATCAGTCAGAATTCGTCTCGCTTCAATTCGTAATCGTCCGGGGAGTCGAGGAGTCTTCCGAAACGCGTAATGTATCTTCTACGTCCCCCGTTCCCCCCAGTTGGAAGGACCACCGGAGACGCTGAATGATCGGTGCGCTCTTTCGTCTGTCCATTTTCAGTTTATATTAAAAAACGTTTTTTTTTTCTTTCCAAAATCGCTATTGCGATACTGTCTAAGCGTTCGGATTCGTGATAGTCATACACACATACATAATATATTTATTTTTTTTTCGGATGAGGGAGGGGGTGGAAATATTTTATTACGCGTTTTTTGAAACGGGTGTTTATTGTTCCTGGTTTTCCTAAAACGTCACGCCGGTAAAGTAAAGAGGAGAAAAAAAAAATTACGAGAATGTATTATACCTACCGAGTACGTATTCGTATGCATATCGCGTAGGGTAGTCGTTGTGAAAACGCGCGCGACAGACGCGACCATAATAGCGTACGGCCGTCGTCACAAGTTTTAAGCGAGCGAGCGCCGTCCATCCATCCACCGTGTCGTGCGTATACAAACACACGATGAATACACGTTTAATAATTTCGTATAATATTATGTAGAATAACATGAATAATAATTATTACGAGGACGCGTACAAATGCCGTTGATTTTTGACACTGCCGTCATTATACGTATTATATATATATATATTATACTCGTATTATACACGAGCGTAATGTAGTCGGATAAGAAGACAATCGTAATCAAACGATATTATTATACGCGCGCAAGACGTTTTGAAGAAAAAACACTCTCGGATTTTTTTTTATTCTTTTGGATTCCTTTTAGTTGAAAAATTTTAAAAATTTATCTCCCCATAGTCTACATTGTATTGTATAATATTATTAAATATTATATATTGTGTAAACCCCATGAGTAATATATTTATATACCTACGCGTGTTTCCGACTTACAGTAGCCCCCTCCTCCTACACACACACACACACAGTATCATCACGACGTGTGTACGTCGTATTATTATTATTATTATCATAATAACAACGTAATATTAGTGTTACGTAGGCATAAACGGGTGTAGGATATTTGTATATAACATGAAATTATATTCACGTTCTCTGAAAGCCACGTAAAACATAATTGATTTATTGTAAAATACACATGTACAAGCGATAAAAAAATGAACGATCGAAAAAAAATACAATTGTTACAATCGGCGTGTTTCTACATAAATTCAGCACAACTGTGACCAGTGTCGTCGGGAACTTAAAAAAAAAAAAAAAACTAAACGAGGAAACAACGCATTAATGACCCACCCAACCAATATTAGTTTTACAATGACGTTTTTTTTTTTTATCCTGTAGACAATTTTTTGGTAGAAATACCCATTTTCCAGTAACAAACGTATACTCAGACACTATAATACTGCTTTGAGGCGATCAAAACGACAATTTTGTCAAAACTTCATGCGCGAAACAGCAGTAAATACTTATTGTACATTTCCGGAATCCACCATACGTCGTCGCACACACTAAAATCTGCTTCTTAAAAACGTGGTTCGCTACTGTGCCTCTGACACTGATCAATCGTCGTAAAAAATCTGGTGTTTCAAATACTGGACGCAACGCGACGGGCATTATATTTTCGTGCGTATTTTATAAAATTCCTTTTAAACGCATTATTGTAAGAACGAGTTATTATAATGATATAATTATAGGAACGGAAAACAATACCACACAACACGACGACGGATCTGTCGACAAACGTCGCGGCCGTTCAAATTTTTCCCATCCGAAACCGTTTTACAGCGTACGCGGTATTTGACGCGCTGACCGGTGTCCGCCGCGCGAGGCACGCGCTAGTCCGCGCGTCGTTTTTTTTTTTTTTTGTTCGTAGCACGAGCCGTTTTCCAGTCGTCGTCGTTTTTTCTAACATTTTCTACGTCGTCGCACGTACAATAATAATAAAACAATATAATAATAATAATAATAATAATAATAGAAAAAATAATAATAACGCGCTCGCGTACATATTTTAAGCACGCCGTCGTAGCGTGTACGCGAGCGCGCGCCGAGGTACGAAGTTCGAACGTTTAAAATAGGACGGCGGCGTCAGGCTTTGTAGTGTAAATCGCCGCGAAGGCCGCGCGCGTCTTGTGTCGGCTTTTCGCCGCCGCCGCCGCCGCCCCGTTTAGTTTTGTTTGTGTATTTTTGTATTATTATTATATATATATATATTTTTTTTTTTTTTGTGTTTATGTTAATCTCCGTCGTCTTTGAGTCTGCGCGCGACAACGGTCGTACCGTGCATGTACGAGTGTTATTATAATTATCCGTGTGTAACGCGGGGATTGCGGTAGCGGCGGCGACCGAGAGCGAAAAGGAGGAAAAAAATAATAATAATAATAATAATGTGCCGCGTGTGCTCCGGAGGAGTTTTTTTCCGTCTTCCTTTCGTTCGTCCACGCGCCGTCGTATACGATATAGGCACAACGCCGCCCACTACCGCGCGCGTGCTCCGAATGTAACGCGCGTCGCGCAGTGTTAAATGCGGAACCGGCAAGGATGTATTAACGCGGCCGGTGAGAAATTCGACGACGAGTAATTACGTAAATAATAATTTGTTCTATCCGCCCGCGTTTTCGTGACGCGAATCCCCGCCGCCGCCGCCAATTTTCATGTTTCTTCGATAATTTCCGAAACGAAAAAAAAAATATTACATTCGTACGCGTCAGATTTGCAAAGCGAATGAACGCGATTTTCTCGGTAAAAAAAAAAAATACACGAAATCGATAAGAAGAGAATTAGTATTAGAAAATTTCTTCGTAACAGAGTGTAAGCATTTTGCCGATGGTCGTATTTCGCCGTCGACAACGGATTCACTGACGACTGGAGTCTGGAATTCAGACGGATTCGGAACCGTATTTAATAGAATAAAAAATCGAACGGCATTCCGTTTGTTTCCATTAAAACCCTGTACGCGTTTATACGAAATTTTAAACATGTTTTTTCAAGTTTTTCGACCGCTTATATGAATACGCTATTTTATTGTACGTTCTGCGCGAACGAATAAAAAAAATTTGACCGGAGGGGTAGGTTCGTTTTGTTTTTTCATTTTGTTCTGCGCGGTGTGGAAAATGTCCTTGTCGTTTTGAAATGAAAAATTACACGAGAACGTCCTTATTGAGCTTGACACGGAAGTAGAGAACATTTTGCCCAATGCGTATTTGGATGAATAAAAAAAAAAAAAACGACTATGTCTACTACTGATTAAAATATAGCAAAAAAAAAAAATGTTCCTAAAAAACAAAAGTATTATAAATATAAAAAAAAAAATTCAACGATTTGCGCGATAATTAGTATAATTATCATTAAATTACATATCATTCGGTTCAAAAATGTGTTTTGTAATGCGTTTTTGATTACTCGTTCCGTTGTAAATACTTTCCATCGACTATACGTATATATATTTTTTAACAACAGTCATTTAATCAATATTATAGTAATATAATGTATAAGATCACGTCGTTCTTATTCAAAGTAATGTTTTTACTTGTAATTCGTTAGCGTAACAATATTCAAGTGTCCGATATTGAAATCGATTAAACACAATGCATATTACAAATGTTTTTTTTTCTCTCCACAAATATAGTTCACGATCGACAACACGTGTTTTCCGGGTAAATTCAATTCTTTTTGATCCGTATGATAATAATAATAATAATAATAATAATAATAATAATAAAATAAAAATTGTACTCTATTTTAATTATTTTTGTAATAACCGGAGCAACAGCACGTGATCATGAAACGATAGTCTTCGCATAGATTGTTCATTTTGAGTGGACATCTTAAATCGTCGACACACAATACGGGCACGTTACCTGTGCAATAAAACGAAAACGATATTATAGATTAATTATTTAATCATTTCACTGGATAAGGAGAGGTGAAAACATTTTCTTTTTTTTTGTTATTATAATTTTACTCATTTATAATAATAATTCACGTTACAATTAACATAATTATAATAACGTTAACTTCGATACGGTCACTTTTTCTTCATTCTTCGCCTTAATCCCATACGCGTATATGATCAGCTATTCGCCCTCCACATCTCCCAATCCATAAATATCTTTTTATCTAATCCACAGATCTCCGTATTCTCATCATTAACGACTACTTTTTTCTTAGCCTAACTCATCCTCGATAACCTTCTACGACCAAGTAACTCATTATCCGTCTTTCTTTCGACGTGCCCAAACTTCATCTCATTCGTTCTTCCAGCTACAAAAAAAAAATATAGTTCTCAAACCACCTTTTATATTACATTACGAATGCTATTTAACTATTTATCCATCTTATCACCAAACGCAACACTTACGCAATACACCAATGTCCACTTAAACAAATCACACGTTCAATCCATAACTTCCTCTTAATCCGTGAATCCTCTTGAATAATTAAAACTGAAA
Organism: Chaetogeoica ovagalla; assembly: GCA_032441825.1. Taxonomy (NCBI): domain Eukaryota; kingdom Metazoa; phylum Arthropoda; class Insecta; order Hemiptera; family Aphididae; genus Chaetogeoica; species Chaetogeoica ovagalla. The sequence continues at coordinate 5,466,990 of CM063735.1, forward strand.
ATATTTGAAAATTTTCAATCCGATTTTAATTAGTCCATCTTATAACAGAATAGACCATTGGTGGTACGCGTTTTCACGGATATTTATTGCAATATACTACTATTATAATTTAAAATATAACGCCGGCGAGCGTAGCAATGCAGCAATTTAACTCGCGTGGTTGTATTTTGTGTAGTTTTCACGACCGCACATATATAGCGGTTAAAATGATAAAAAAACAAAAACGTTTCGCAAGTAATCACGAGAAATTAAATGTAATCGCGAGAAGAAGAAATGCAAAATAATAATATGAATACGTCTATAAACGAATATAGTATTAATAAAAATATCTTATTACACACATCCTTCCGCAGACGGTTTCGACACGATTTCAATGACACGCGACGCTATCTCGGAGATAAATTTACAGGTACAGGTGTTGTAAAAAAAAAACTTTTTTATTTCAAAAAACTAAAATCAGACGCATTGCGTTTAACGAGTTTACCTCCCAGCGAGTTGATACATCCGCAACAGTATCCGTGTATGACAGCGGAATCGTCTTGGCAATTCCATTTCGGACATCGTTTACCGCCGCAGTACAATACTGAAAACGATTTTGCGAGATTTAATAGTATTAATTTTTACACTCGTAAAATAAACGTGTGTTTTAAGCCCTTGGAGCTTGTGCGTTGAACAGAAGAAAAAGGTAAAAACTTCAAATGTTCAAAGTTATACTTTTTCGAAAATGATTTGTCAAACCGACAAAATCCAGAGGAGCTCGGACACGTTATAATGTATAATAGACGAAAAATAGTGTTCGCGGTTTTTTTTCTTCCTGTCGATTAATCAGTGCTTTATTTCAATGTTTTTTTTAAAAGCGCGTATGACTTAGAATCATCTCCTCCCTTAATTTTTCCCTTCATCCCTTTGCCGGCCTTAATTTTTTTTTGTCATATTATATTCTTCCCATCTATTTTTCCGTCCACTAACAGAATGCTAGTATAGTGATTTAGATAAAATTCAAAACTTGGATTAAAATTTTCCAAACTGCGGTTTTCTTGTATTCTACAGCTGCGCGTTTTCTGTTCAGAATTACGCGAAACGTATCTAAACGCACGTTAAAATAACTAATAAACACTACGACGAATAATAATAACAAGAATTTTATTATTTACCGGTGTACACGTCCGTGAACGGAGAATATTGTCTACGAGGATTTTGTTCTCGGATCGTTCCAGCTCCAGCGAAAAATATCGATTCCACCGGGTGTGCAGTTATCATCACGAGAAGGATGGCGACGAATAACGCGGAAAACGTCAGAGTCGTCATGTTCGAGCCTCGTGAATCGATCGTCACACCGATCGGTAACGGTCTTTTAAGCCGGTATGTTTTTTTTTTTTTTAGAAAAGAAAAAAAGTTTTATCTAATCGCGGTGTCGACGACACGTCAATGACGATTTTTTTTTTTTTTACTCGTTTTCGGTAATATTTTTATCGTATTAATAACGAATTCCGACTTAAAATGGACGGACAGGCAACCGGCGGTGGTTCGACGTCGCATATTAAATGGGATTCTGACGACGTTTTAATATCGTATTGTTTTGCGCTCGAACAAACCGATAACAGTAATAGTCTCTGTTTGTGTATAATATTTGTTACGATAGTAGTGGCTTGGCGGAAAGACGTTTTTATTCTTTTCGTATATATTTTAATGTCACTTAAATCTAACACGAGGGAAGAGCGTCGAAATGCGATTTTAAAAAATTCTAGAAAAAAGAATTTCGGTGGAAAAAAAACCGAAAACGTCGTTTTCTACCGGTCGTGGATAGGCAAAACAACATGCAGGACCGTTGTCGTGAAGCATAAAAACGCCCACAGTCCGGGCGGGGCCCGGTGCCGGGCAAGGCGTCGGATTAGTTGACACGCGCGCGTTATTTCGGTTGCCTATATTTCATCGTAACGGACATTATTTATTTTGGTGTTTTTATTTATTTGGTAAAAATGGCACAAATCCGTATCAAAATTAATCAGTCACTATGTGAAATTTTATTTCTCATATTTTGGCATTTTTTTTTTAGGGGAAATATTTCAGGGTTTCGAACGTTTTACAACGTTAATTCGTTAGTTATACTAAAATAATTTTTTTTTTTAACAAATGAAAAACTAACGAAAGAATTGTGTAATTTAAAAAAAAAAAACACCTAAACGAAATCAAAATTATAAAAAAAACTGTTATAAATTATACTTTTTTTTTTTTAGTTCTTTTACTACAAGAGTTTTAGACGAAAAAAAATATATACATATTGAAATTTCGATTTTGTTTTTTATCTGTATATTACTTTGATTATTTTTAGTGCACGTCTGCGTACAAATTCGTTTTACAGGGCATATAATTATATTCTACTCTCTGTAATTATTATATACAACGATGTAATTACAATTAAAGTTAAGTTTACATTCAAATTATACAATGAATCCATATAATCAATACATTTTTTTTCAGTTATTGTATTTTGATTACGTGCAATTCGAATGAATTTAAAGTAGAAAATCATTCGAATTTCGGCATAAAAATATTAGAAATTCGCGTTATTAACATTTATAATAGACAAAAAAAAAGAAAAAAGAATTACTTGAAAAAATGTATTTTTTTTTTTTTTACAATAGATTTCTAACACTGTATACAGTAATTGATTAAAAAAAAATACGACAGATAGCGCAGCACAACTGCAATATCAATTACGACGATTTATTTTTCGTGCTCATATTTCATGACAAACCGGTTGAAAGTATAAATTTACAAAATTTAAATAAATACAAAAATTAACTTATGTATTTTAATAATAATAAAGAAAATGTTTTATAAAAACGGGCTTAGACACTTTTAACGTCATACGCGTATACGGTTTTATTGAGTATAAAAATAATTTATTATATTACGAAACGTGCACGAGGAAAAGTTTTTTCGGAGTCACATAATATGCGTAAATACTCAAAGGATACTGCTGCAGATCGCGGAGATTTTATAAAAAATCTTCCCGAGACGTAACGTATGGATTTTTTTTTTGTTTTTTTTTTTACAAAAACGGAATCGACACCATTTTTTTGTCTTCTTTTTTTTTCTTATCTGACAAAAAATATATAGAAAAATTCGCACTACACGCGCATATCTTTAATTTGTGACATTTGTGTTGAATTTAGTTTCGACACCGCGTATTAATAAGAATATTAAAGAACGTTAGATATATCTCACGAGCGATATGAAATATTAAAAGTTCTTTTTGAATTTCTAGTTCCTCGTTTTATTCATCGACTCGATAAATTTCGTATAGAAAGACGAAACAAAAAGTAAACGATAACATATAACAGCGGTTAGGTTACTGGAGTTAGGAATTGTTAAAAAAAAAAAAGAAGACTTTTTTCCGTAAATTTCCAATAAACTAATAATATTTAAGAAGGGAAAAATTCAATTTATCGAAAATGTATCGGATAACGCGTTTCGTATGTTATAACGAAGACGAGTAAACAAAAATGTTCGACATATTCGAAAATTCATTGCTTCTCTCGATAATATATTTCATAACGTTTTCCTATTATATCGTTACACGTATGAGAACGTATAAGTATATATTATTTTTTCTTATTCCGGCCCCACAACACAATACGATACACACGCACACATCATAATATAACGTCCACATAACATATCGGACGCGCGTACGACGATAATAATTATACGTTTACATATTATCATAATGATGGGGTACGAGAAAATCGAATACGCGCGCGTTGCGGTGGTAGTGCCCTGCAAGACTTGATGATGACCACCGCGGTGAAAGGGAAACGAAGTGAAAAACCGACGGATCCTCTCAAATCACACACACACACACGTGATAAAATACGTATACATATATTTCGATGAATTAGATAATTCTCGCGGTTTCGTTCACGTATATTTTGTTCTTCTTTGTATAATATATTATATTGTATAAAGAAAAAAATATAGTATAGAAGAAAGCACGTATTTGTGGTGGGCACGAAACGAGTGTCACGTCTGTGAATGAAAACGTGCTGTTCATTGAGCATCACCACGTCCGAGTACATCATGCGGACGCGTTCCGAAGTGTAAAAAATCGACGACTCGCGGTGTACATAATAATAATATTATTATTATTATTATTAACGAGACGAGAAGGAGAAGATAAAAAATTATTATTATTTTATTAAAATCCTAAACTAACCGCATTAACCGCGTTTTATTACACACACCTGAGGTAACGCGTTTATTCGATATTGAATTATAACACACACACACACGCACGCATCATTCAACAGGTGTCCGAAATACGGTCGGAAACGATACGCAGTCGTATACAACTGATATACGATAGCGCGTGTCTGTATATATTTCTATAATAAACAGAAAATCTTCATTTCTATCCAGTTTTCTATTTAAAAAAAAAAAATTCTTCTGCGCAAAATTATTACATATATTTAGTCCGGGGATTTCGATACCCTTTGTACGGTTTTCCGACGCTATTACTGTGCGATGCGCGCGTTGTCACAAACTCAATTTACGTACTATTGAAAATATCGTTTCATATATAAATTATTAGTTAAGCAACGGATTAATTATTATTATTATTATTTTTTTTATTATCATTATTATTATTATTATTATTATTATGCGTATATTGCAGTTCGTTGCTTAACTAATAATTTATATATGAAACGATATTTTAAATAAACATTCGCATTTATCGCGGAATAATTACATTATCGGTAGATCGTCCTGCAGGGACGTCCTGTAATAATGTATATGTACTCGTCGTACTCAGTCCATCCCTGTAATGCCGTCCCATAAGTCATATAATATATATTGTATACGGAAACTGTAACGTATGAGCAGCAGAAGTACTCTGCGAAAGTCATTATATTATGATTTAAGAGAGATCGTATTACGCCGTAAACTATACAATTTCGCACACAACGATGAACGTTATGGTTTTCGTACGGTACACATTATTATACGATTTATCGCGTGTAACACTCGTTGACCATAAAATCAGTGTTAAAGCCTGCACGTGGTGCTCCTTTGGCAAAACCGAAGACTCCCGTCAATAACTCATCCGAAATTTAAAAAAAAAAAAAAAAAAATCTCACGCACTTGTACTATTACCGCAATCCTTAGAAACAATAATGCCAACGTGTGGCATTCGTTGTCCCGTTATGCGCCCATTGAAAAATGTTCAAAAAAATGATTTTTATTTTTAAACACACATTTCGACTTTTGATTTGAATTTCCAGCATTTTACGCATGGCTCGTAAAAAAAAAAAAAAGTTTTATAATTCCAGCCTTGTCCTTCGATCACTCAATTTCGGTAGCGATAACAACAACATTGTGATTTGTAATAATGTTTTGATGATAACGATTACGGCCGCCGACAGATGACTAATGGTTAATAAATCACACGCGCGCCGTTTCAATTCGTATGCAACGAAAATTGTAAGCTGGACGATAGCCGCGCAACGCTAACCTAAGAACAACGCGAAAATTAGATTGATAAGGATTGAGATTTTTTTTTAAATATAACACGTGTGCTCGTGCCGTGCATAAACTATATTCGTGGCCCGCGTCGAAGCCGTTAAATAAAAAAACACGGTGTGCAGAATGTTCAAGCGTAGTCGTACGCCGAGAGCGCGCGCTCAACGTAATATAACGTTTTGCGATCTGTCGAGTTCTTTTTCTTCTGCTTTTGGCATATAAATTGATAAATTGTTTGGAAAGAACAAAAAAAAAAAAAAGAAAGAGCCGAGTACAAGAATATTTGACGACATTACACCCAGCACTGGTCGCGATTATTGCGCACCAAAGACTCGAAAACGAAAAATCGTATTGTAAATATACGTAACGTACGTACGCGTGTATCGTTGTTGATTTCCCGTACAGCGATGCGCGCGCGGGACATTGGAAAACGCGTCTTTTCAATACCGATGACGGTATAATATTTTTAATACAAATTACGTGGTTGAGTGTGCGACGACGATTCGCGCCTATTTTCTTTTTTTTCTTTCCCTCCTCCGGCGAGATGATGGACCGCCGCGTTATTATTACTATCGACGCGTTTACATTGTCATTAACGACGGGTTCGATCGTTTGCGGTTGACCGGCGCTCGTATAACAAATATCGTCTCGTACGCCGAAAACGGGTTCGGTGTAAATTATAATAATAATAATAATAATAATAATAATAACTGGTGTGAGGCGCGAGAGCAGTGAACGAGATCCGATTCCGGTCGCGCGTTGTTTTTGTAATTGGACGCTGGTCCCCCGGTCGTCCGGCGCCGGTCCATTTTATCCAGCTCGTCATTGTTGATAAATAGGTTCGTTTTTTTTCTACACCGAAATCCGTCGTCGTCGGCCAAATCTGTCGCGCAGTCAGAAGAAACCTGCTGATGCTGCGGCGACAGTGATTTCCAAAAACCGCCGGCCGTTATTTACGTATTACGACGTAATTTTATGGAATACGATTCCCGAATGCACTCTGCACAGAGTTTTTGATCCGTTATGAATCGAATTTGTCTCCGCGAGAAACAAAAAACTAGAATTCTCTTCGGGGAGAGAATATCGAACGCGTTCGATGTTCTTCTATTATTATTATTATTATTATTATTATTATGTTTATTATTATTATTATTTTTATTATTATTATTATTATTATTATTATTATTATTATTATTATTATTATTATTATTATTATTATTATTATTATTATTATTATTATTATTATTATTATTATTATTATTATTATTATTATTATTATTATTATTATTATTAGAAAAAAAAAGACTGAATAATTTTTTGTTTTTTTTTTTTTTTTGAAAGTCGCGTTATCGACTCGTTTCGATAAAAATACATTCGTCTTTGTTGTACACACATTGTACGGATAATAATTACACGGTGTAATCGAGATAAAATTACGTAAGATGCGAATAACAAAAAAAAAATCAATTAGTTAATGACGAGATGAGTTGGATTTTCGTGTTGAAAAAACGAGAATCGACATTTATCGCTACAAAAAAAAAAAAAAAATAAATAATTTTATACAAACATCGAGACGCCGCCGAGACGTGTAAATTATATGTATTTTACGATAAAATAATAATGCGATTGGTTATATAATAAATAATTATTACATTCTTGTGCGTGTAAAAAATCAAAACACATTACATAATATATAACGCAAATAAGAGTAAACTACGTACAATAATATAATAAAATACAAAATATATTTATTTTTTTTCATATTATTTAATATAATATATTAAAGTCGGATTTTTAACGAAACGACTTATGACGACGTGTGGTACGACACGAAAATAATAATAATAATAAATCTTAATATACTCCAGCGATCGGTATTCTTCAATCAAAGACGTAAATCGAGAATATATTATGACATTAAGAAATTTCGTATTTTTTGCCGATCGATATTGTTAGACTCAAACACGTCGATGTCGCACAATAACCGAAAAGAAAAAAAATCAACTGGAACGACGTAATGGACTGTGTAAAAACGAGCTGCAAACGCCTATTTTTTTCTTCGGTTTGCGATCGATTCAAAATATACCGTCCAACACTGCAGCGCACTGGCCAAATCTCGTGAAATACCTGCAAAGTACTCATTTACGCGATACGCTTTTTGGTCAAACGTGGAAATAATGACAACGTATTTAAGGTATTGACTTTTACAATTATTTCAATAATCTCATATAATAATTATAATTTTTCTATAAGCCTTCATAACATAAATATTACAAAAAATCAGTTACAAAAAAAAAAAAAATGATATACAAGAGAGAAAACTTAATCCTACTTTTTGCGACTAATGCCAAATTGGGAAACAAGAGTTCAAAATTAACGAGATATAGCGATTTATCTCGTAAACTCAATATTGTGTACAGATTTTAAACGTGAGAATCGGCCAAACGATTTTTTTCTGTGGAGTTTGAGTTACAAGATTTCTATAGGTGTTACTTTAGCGTACGTCTTGAACGCGTTGAGGATAAAATAACTTCGGAAATGACAATACGAAATTAAAGTAAATATACGCCGAGTTGACGTTAACGCGAGAGTAGAAAAATTAATATTCCGTCGAGTAAAAAAAGGAAAAAGGAAATATTAACTTTTCATACCCGTCCTATTGGTATTTGTATTGTTATGATTAAACGACGCGTTTTGCTCGTTTAGATTATTGAAAAAGAAAGTACAATAAAATAATATTACGCTTAACGAAGAAAATTATTATTTACACAAGACCGAACGTATATTTAGACGTTTCGAAACGACCAAACAAACGTTTTCTGCATTTTTTTTTTTTTTTTTGTCCGCCTTGAGCGACTTTGGCGTATACGAGCCTAACACACACACATCAAATACCCACGAGATCATCATAAAAGCACGTTATCCGCTAAAGGTCTGCGTCAGTGGCGGTTTTTGACTAATATAAATGTTGACCGACCCCGATCGTATAAAATTATTTAGAAAAAAGAAAAAAAATTCGAATTTTTACTATTTCTCGTCAAACTCTCCGGTACGTACAAATTAGATAATATCTAAATTATTACGTTATTTAATTTATTCGAATAAAAATAAATTCGAATTTCGTATTGTCGACGAGACGGCGTCTCGCTCGCCTCACCGCACAAAACCCGCCACTGTTTTGCGTTATATTTCACGCAAATTCGACCGGGGCATACGCGCGCGTTGATAGGAAAACACTGTGCGCAAAACATTACGAATATAACGCGGAATAAAAACGTATCAAAAGTGTTCATATAGTAAAAAAAAAAAAAAATATATATATATATATAATAGTTTAATAATATAAAAACTAATTACTTATATATTATAACGTCTAAAATTTACAAAAGTCTACAAAACATAATAAATTATTATCGCGTATATAAATAACAGAGTGCGTTTTACAAATTCCAATCTCCTTCCCCTTCCCCCCTCCCCGTCCACGGCGAATACTATTTTGTATTTATAACGAAATCAGCCCCCTAACTACAAAAAAAAAAAAAAAACAAAACAAACGTGTAGTGAAACGTTATTTCGGAAGAACCGAGTGCGTTACCGACTATATAATATAATATAATATATGAAAAAAAAAGACTTAAAAAATAATATAATTTTTATATAAAGACGACGATTTTATCGGACGATCAATTTCTTTTTTTTTTTTCTGGTTTAAGTACACGTTTTTTTTCTGGTTTAACTACAGGGCGATCGTCACGATCACCACGGTCGCCACATCGGATCGCGTTGGACGGCTGCTGCTGCTGCTGCTGCTGCGGCCGTGGCGGCGTCGAGTTGCGACGGTGACCGGCCGAAAGCGGGTCTGGTGGGCTTGGGCCGGACGACCGTGTGCGTCGTGCCCCGGTTGGACGCGGACAGGGCGACGGGTTTCGGTTGATGGACGACGGCTGTAGTGGCGGCGGCGTCGGCGGCGGTGGTGGTGACGGCCGCGGTGACAGTCGCCTCTTGCAGCACTTGTTGCGGACACGGAAACTGTAGCGGTACCGACGCGGTCGTGGGCGGCGTGCCGGTCGACGGTGGCGTGTGACCGCGTGCCACGGCGTCGTTATCGTTGCAGTTCGACGAGGAATCGTTCGAGTTCCGTTCGTCCGAATTGTCGTCGTTGGCGGCCGCGGTGGTCATGGAAGCGGCGGTGACGGCGGTGGCCATCAGAGCGGCCGCGGGACGCTTGTCCGCTGCGGCGGCGGCGGCGGCGGCGGCGGCGGTCGGAAGTTGAGATTCGAGCGCGCGCGACACCGATTTGGCCAGGTACTCGACCAACCGGCGGCCCACCACAGTGTCCAGGCCCGGAAGCGACAACAGGAAACTGCACGCTTCGCTGGCACAATGGCTGAATCCTTCCTGCGAAAAACGGCCGTTATTTTACAACGTTACAGGGTTATTTCCGTGGCAGGGACGGATAACTGTAAGCGCCCTGCGGCGTATATCGTTTCTATGTGATACGTTAGGTTAACAGAAATTCCGAAATAAAAAAGTCTTATTTATATAATAGGAGACAAATATTTAACGAAAATAATTATTAACGCTTAAGTAATTTGAATTATCCTAACAGATTCGTTACCTACCGATGGAACAACTCTCATACATTTGTCAACGAACGCTTTCTCATAAATGAAACTTATATGAAATCGAAAAGAAAAAAAAACGCTTACTGTTGAGAATAGCCAGTTATTTTGTATTTTCTCTTCAAATATTCAAGTTTATTTTATTTTATATATTTTTATAACCAACTTTAATTTTTTACTGAAAAACAAATTTTGAAATTTCGACGGGAATATGATATTTTATATTAAATACGATATTTTTTTATGGAAATAAAAAAAAATATTTAAATAATATACGATGAGTAGACGGTCCTCGATAGTTTTTGAAATATTGTAATTTTGAATTTTCCTATACCTTTGGCATATTGGAATGAAATCAATTGAATTCTAATATAATTGAGATACGACGTTGCGTCAAAACGAAAACGAGAATTTCGTGAAATAAAAATTAGAAAAATAACCGCGTAAATCATATTGAATCGGAATCAAATTCGTTTTAAGCGATAGGAAATTTTTGTTTAGACTTTATGTGTAGTCTTGTAAATCGTTTTGCACGTACACACCATAATTATTTTACTCTTTTGAACTGACGTGTAAACGCAAATACGGTTAGCACGTGATCAACAGGTTAGTATTTGTAATGTTTAATTGTTCACAACACATTTTCCCGCGCTTTTTAAATATTTTATTCATTTATTTCTTCTAACAACCGGTTTTCTCTAAATAAGTATTTGTTATAAATTATATTTGTTTGAATAACGATCCTACGATCCGACTAGGAGCGATTTCGCGTAACTACTAACTCGACACGATTACACGATTATAAATAGGTTATTATAATATCTTATACGCGTAGAGTAGTATCTGATGCAAAGAGATAAAAAATATAATGTATCTTTCAGTATAATATCTCGTATTTTAAGATAATCTGTTTTAATTCTCTTGCCGAGACACGTTGCGATTGCCCTTCTACACAACCGACAGTTACGTAGTACATAAAATTATATACATACATAATAGCTGGTAATGTGTGATGACTAGCATATAATAATTGTATAGACTATAAAAATAGTTCCCACGAGAAGTTTTATAAGGTTATCGTCCCCCTCTCTCCCTTTAAAATATATATATATATATATATATATATATATATATATATATATATATATATATATATATATGACATCGTAAAAATACAATTCGCGTGTGTAAATATAAAAAAAAAAATGGTCCAACCAAAACGTGACTTAACGCGATATCAAGCTAAATGTATATTTTTACAGGGCGTCCCATAGAAATGTAACAGTTGCAATTTTATATTTTTTTAAATAAAAAAAAAATCAATTTATTATCTTTTTGCATCGTCCAAAATCTATTTTGTCTTACGAATCTACTTTTAAAATAAACTTTAATAATTTTAGAAATATTTTATTAAAGATTAATCACTACTGATTTTCTACGAGACGTTTTAAAGTATATGAAAATCACAAACTTCTTCGCTACACATACGTGTGATACGCACTTATGCTGCCAGCAAAACGATAAAGGAGCTGCGGACTACATTCAGAAAAGCATTATATTTTAATTATAAAACTTGTGATCGAATTACTTTTTTAAACACATCACGTGTTTACTATACGATTTGTTCGAGTTTTACAAAAGGTTTTTTTTCTATTTTCAATTTTCGGCCAACGGGATTGTTTTAAAATCGACTGTTTTCAATCGTTCGATGCGTCTTTCAGAAAAAAAAAAAACGTTTTTTTATTTTCTAAACGTAATTAAAAACAGTATTGAATGTACGGTGTATTTCACACGATGAAAGTGTGATAAATAAACTATGTACCTACTTTTAAAGGAAACAAAATAATCGATTCAGTTTTTCGACTCTTCGCAGCGCGTTAAACACGAATAAATTATATTATAATCAAAACAATTTCGCAATAAATTTAAAACCGTTCGGTATACACTGACCACGGAGGTCGAATAACGAACAACTCCTCGATTGTTGTTATTCAACGAGCGACCAAAAATAATAATAATAATAATAATAATAAAAAAATAACGTACAAACAGATGATAAAATACGATTAAAGAACGCGACTCGTCGACGTGATGTGCGTATAGAATTTTTTTTTTTTAATAATAATAATATCGTCGCAGAAATCGCATAATTATTATAAGCGAGTAAGTAAGTATAACGCGAGCGGTTTTTGAATAAAACATAACGTAACGTAATAAATAAATAAACGCGAATTTACTTATACAGGGCCGCGTCCGCGCAAACCAGCAGCACTCACTTGAAATTTATACGCTTCCTCCACGGGGTCTCTCTTGGTGATCTTCTGTAGATGCCTAACGGTAAATTCTAAAATGTCCGCTTTTTCCAATTTGTCCACGTTCTCGCCTTCGGCCTGTACACAAAATCCGTTAAACGTTTACGTTATATTATTATTATTAAGTGAGAAAAATTGTCCGTATATCACACGGATTAATTATTATTATTAAATGTATACCTCCAACGCCGAAAACATCAGGTCTTTCAGTTCGTCCAGACACCGGTTGATGCGAGCGCGGCGCTTACGTTCCAATAACGGTTTCGTAATCTGTTAAATATATTATATAAATGCGTGATTAATCGAGCGGATAATTTTTTTTTTTTTATGATAATAATCAACGAATTACTAATAACAACAACAATAATAAAAACCACTCGAAAATCGTCAAACTGCAAACTGCGAGGACTAATCAAATAATAATATATTACGTCACGCGAAATGAACAGTAGTGTAAATATATCACATGCATACAAACCTACGTTGAATGTCAACCGGTAGAAAAAACGCTATTAGTGCGTAAATATCGCTAAAAACGTATACTAATAAGGTTTTTTTTTTTTAAATCTAAATTTTACTAAATATGCTACAAAACAACGTGTAGTTGTTCTAATCTCGGACAGTGAATATCGTAAAATTTCGAATTTTATAAAATAATGTTTTTAGTATTCGAAACGTTATTTATTTTTTTTATTATTATTAGAAGAGCGATTAATTTCAGTAGCATTTTAAATAATACAACACTGATAAATAATACTATTCTACGAAAAACGTCAATATATCGATAACACTACATACACGCACGGATTATATTACACGCACATATACGTTCGAATTCCGCTTTGAAACAAAATGCGCATCGGATATTGCAATGCGCACACAAATACGAAAATACAATCGAAATATAATCGACCAAATTCATTACGATTAAACTCGACATTGTCTTACTGAAATTTAAATAAACGCGCGTATCTCGTTTATACTTCTTTCTCGGTCCACTTGAAACGAGCTAAAATTTTCAAAAAAAAAAAACATAATATTCGTTAACAGATTACATTTTCGCGCAAAAATTTTTTTTTTTTAACTACACTATAAATAATAAATAACACGCGTTATAATATAATATGAGACGAGCACAAAAAAGTAGGTGCTCACAAGCGTGTTAACGGACATTGGCAGAACGAACTTTACACGGGTTTTTACAAAACTATGCGCATATAAAATCCCTATTACAATTTCTTTAAATTCCTTAAAAAAAAAAAGTAATTATCGGCCTGAGGTTAAAACACCAAAGAAAATACTACCAACACGATGTTTTCATTAAAAAAAGTACGAATAATCGAATAATTGTTAACAACCCGTGCGGCGGAACGCTGATTCAGCCGAGGACTTACGGACATTTTGGTCGAATATTTCAATACATGATACGGTGAAAATCCGACGGCTTCGCTCGCTGTTACATTCATTCCAGTCTTCGCAATTCGTTAAAAACATTTACGAGTACTTAATAGACTTTACAAAGTAGAGAAAGTCGTATATTTTCAATAATTTATTTATGAACATTTGAATCGGACGATTAACTCGCCGCCGAAACTGCGAATATCGTTTGAAAATATTTTTCTTTCTTTTTGACGAAAACGTTAAATTAATTCGATATGATTATTGGAGGTGGTCTGAAAACATAAAGAAGCAATTTGCCCACACTGAACGACCGTTAAATCCACTTCACTGCTTACAACGGATTTTTTTCTTTTTAAATTACGTGCATAGTTACTATTCGAGTGTATCCTGCAACACTCGTATATTCTTTATTATTATTATTATAGAGCGGAAACAAAGTAAACGTGGATATCGGCGGAATGGTTTGCGAATTTTCGAATGCTCCGCAACCTATCACGATACACTATGTACACTCGAACGTTACCGCGGTCGTGTATCATTCATATTGCAGTAACAGCAAACAGTCAATTTAAACGAAATATATTAATAAAGTTTTTAAGTAAAATAATAACGAAAAAGGAAATATGACCCGGGCTTATTATTATTATAATAATTATTGTAAAATTCTATCGCGCCTCAAGAACGTCTAATTCATCACGCAATCGACTCGTAGTCGCTCGTTCTCGTCACTTTAACGGTTATTTTCTCAACATCTAATACAATTCTATTGCGCAGGACGATGGATAGCTTTGTAACCGGCTATAAAATAAAAATGATATTAAAATATATTTTAAATCAATTATTAAATAAATAAAAAAAAAAAAAAAATGCTTCGAAGTGAATATATGTATGTATACCGGCTCGTTCGTACGGTTTTTCAAATACGCGAAAATTCAAGAGTTTTGAATAGATTGTATAAAAATATCGTTGATACAGTAATATACTATAATCTATAGTGATAAGAGTAAAACACGACCGTAACACCATAAGCGTATACACATATGTGTTTGGATCGAGAAAAAGAAAGCCGAGAGTGGGAGATATGTCTCCTCCCCCTGTCCCCCGTATCCTAAAATACGACAGTGGAACGATTCGTCGCCGTTTCGATCAAAGTAGTAAACGTTCAAACGTCGCGTTGTATGGCGAGTGGTGGTGAATGGAGTTATGTGCAAACAATCCGATAAAATATGGAAACGGCGACGCGCTTACCTTTCTATATTGTACCGTCCGGGAAATCGACGACGGCGTGGGCGAAAACATAATTTTATTTGCCGCGTGAAACCGGTACGGAAAATAGAAAACTGACCGTACGGAAAAAAAAAAAAACGATTTTACTCGGAAAATATTATAACGGCCGGTCTGTTGACGCGCGCGCGCGAGACCGCCGTCGCCTATGCGCGTCGCCCTCTTCCGCCGCGCACGTCACCGTTACATCCCCTCTGGGATACGCGGCGCGAGCCCGCCCCCCGTCACCGACGCATACAAACGTACGGCGGCGGCGGTCGTAGGGCGCGCGAGCCGACACACACGCGTTGTCCGTACCCTTCGTTCGCGCGCGCGCCCGCGTCTTACGTTCGGTTCCCACGACGGCGGTGATCCCCTCACGTCGCGCGACCGTAATATAATTATATTATATTTCGTTTTCGTGACGCGAGCCCCCCCCCCTTCGCATACTCTGTCGCTCACTATCCTTCTCCCCTCCCCGCGACCGTTGTACAGGCACGCACTACGGCCACGCGTGTATTATTATTATTATTATTATTATTATTATTATTATTATTATTCGTCGCATACCGCGCGCGTCTCCAAATATTTCCCGTACATTATACCTGTGCGGCGCAGTGATTTAATGGAAAGGGGGGTATACGTTGCGTACAGCGAAAGAAAAAAAAACTCGAGACCACTCAGGAAAAATAGTGAAAAAAAAAATTATTAGCGATTGCCTATAAAACTACGATACAATGTAAATCGCCTGCCGGTTAAATAACACGTACGATATTTATTTTTATTTATTTATTTTTTTTTTGACTTGTCAGGCAACACATGATACGTATACGTAAATAAATTTATATATATAAACCGGTCTCGACGTTTATTAAAATAACGTTAAAAATCTAGTGACATCGGGCCGTATTTTTATATTTTATAATAACGTTTGCAAACGGATTTCATAATATTAAAATAACACGCGAGTATAATATATATATATACGAATAATCGACATCTGTTGTACGCCTATAGGATTTGTATTCTGACGGGGAGAAAGAAAAACGTTTTCGTATTTAATACGACGAGGATTTTCGAAAAAAATTAATTTGTTCGTTGCGACCAATTATTTCGGCCCGTTAAGAGATTATCATCGCGGATTAATGCATTGCACATACGACATCACGCGATTAAGACTCAAAAAAAAAATAAAAAAAATACGGTATAATATTTTTATCACGTATATCGACTTTATTTTTTTTTCCCCTCTCATATGTTATTACAACTGGGCATGCGCGGTGGAAATTATAATTTTAGATTTCCACTTGTAAAAAAAAGAGCTTGTACCACGCGTTATTACAATTAATCGGTTTATTATGCGTGCGCACGCCCAATTATTATGCTGTATATGCTTTAAATATATATATTTTTTTTTATACATATGTATATAAAATATACTGCGGCGAGAATCACTAATACCAAGTGCAATAAACTAATTAATATAATATGTAAAACGTATTCGAGTCCACCTATACAGTGCGCGCGTTATTTTATTCGGATAAAACGCGGACCGAACTTATGTAACAAACACTTTTTCTTTTTACTCGTTCCGCGATACAACGTATTTGCACGGCGGAGTTTTGAAAATTGTCCGCTTGCAATAATAATCGAGAGCAAAAAAAAAATCTATCGAAATCGTATGATATACGTACATTTTTATTAAAACACTATATATACGGTTTTAAACGCGTCGCTGATTTCCCCCCGTCTATTTAATTTTATAACAATATGTGTGTGTGTGTGTGTGCTATTTATAAGGATAAATTATATACTTTAAGTACGGGTTTTGTACGTGATTTATCGTTACTTAATGGGATAAAAATGTAATTTTCGTACGCTTAACCCGAAACGGCCTATTACGACGTACCATAATATGCCTATAATATAATATCAATTACCGAATAACCGGCGCGAGGGATTATCGTCGTTCGAAAAAATTACAACCCTTATTGTAAAGATGAAAATCGTTCGGGCAGTGAAGATAAAAACCATTTTTTTTTTTCTTTCTTTCCTAAATTCCTCATGTAATTTATAATGTTCAACACTGAAAGACTACGAGAAAAAATTACGAATTCGATCGTATTTTAACGGATTTCTCTGAAATTATTATTCAAAATGTTTTTTCTCCGATTATTTTATAATATAATGTGCCTGCACACGTTAATTAGGCATATATATATATAGGGGAAACGACGTGTTCTCTTTTTTTAAATCAATTTATCAACAATGACTTCACGCGTATTATAAACCAAAATAAAAATAATTTACGCGTGCACGTTAATAGTGACGCACTACTTGCCAGGGCCGATACAAAGAGATTTTCTTTGACGCGCAAACGGTTGACGAGTTTTCGTCCGGTTTTCGGTCATACCGAATCGTATAATTTTACGAGAAATCGGACGATTTTTAAACCGAAGCGGCAATTGATTAGTCGTTGAACATTCGAGACGCGAAAACCGACACGAACGGGAAATTTTTCAAACGTTTATTGAAATTCGCGTCGTACACGAGCGGGGCAAGATAAATTCGCGGCATAACGAAAAGAGGAAAATTATTTATAACGATCGTCGTGAATCGCTTCTTTTTTTTTGCCCTGTACGAAAGACACTCCGTTGCGGCGGGCGAAAACTCGAATTAAATCCGTTGAATTTCGTTGAAATGAAATCCGTTCGGATTAACGTTTTCGGGCCGCGATAAAAACAAAAACGAGACGGGACGAATGCTCGTTGGGTCCACGGAATAAACGGATAGAGGGCCGTAAGCGGAAGACATTGCGAAGAGGCGGCGGAGGAAAACAGACCAACAAAGGAACGCTATACGGATAAATGTACAAAAAGGAAATCGGTACAGTCCGACAGTTTGGGAGTTACGACGGGAGAGGCGTAAGTGCACAAGACGTAATAATTGGGAGCCGGACGAAAAGTAACGACGGGTGGGAAAAATCGGTGAATTTTCCGTTTTTTTTTTTTCTTTCGTCTTCTTCTTCTTCTTCTTCTTCTTCTTCTTCTTCTTATTATTATTATTATTATTATTGTAAAAATGTATTGTGTGCGTGTATTCTGTACAGATAGGAGGCGCGAGCGAAGGACACGGTGATCAAACGGACGTATCGGCGCGCGCGGAATCGTCGACACGAATCCCGGTAATGTACCGCCGCCGCGGTATGGTATATATATGGTATAATAATGGTAATACAACAACGACGTGTATATATAATAATAACAAAAAAAAATAAATAAAATAGTGGCCGTCACAAATCGCGTCCATTCATCCGCCGCCGCCGCCGCTGCCGTCGTCGGCGTGTAATATAAAAATTGAAAAAAAAAAACAGAAGAAAAAAAAGAAAGAAGTGAAGAAAAAAAAAAAAATAAGAAAAACGACGTCGCGCGCGCCCGTTATGGGAAAAATCGAAAAATAATGCCGGGCGACACGCACACACACACACACATTGTTGTCGTTTTGTTACTTTACCGAATCGCCGGCGCGCGCGCGCGCGTTACCAGTCGTGTGGCGCGTAATACGTATAATAATAATATATATATATATATATATGTGTGTGTATAGTGAACGAGAGACGAAAAATAATAAGTAAAAAAAAAAAAAAGAAAGAAAGAAAGAATAATATATATATATAAAAAAATAATACCGAGACGAGTGAGTGAGTGAGAGAGAGAGAGAGAAAATAAAACACTCGCGGTCGTCGTGAAACGGACTTCTCAGGAAGCGTGGGAACGGAGCGCGAGTGGCACGGAGTATTATTATTATTATTATTATTATTGTACTGTGTATAATATAAATACACGAGTGTTGTGGCGCGCGCGCGCCAGCGCACGGGCGCGTGGTGAAACCGAAGAAGGCGGCGGCCGTCCAGACTACTTTATAAATACATACGGTGCCGTTGTACAAAAAAAAAGAAGAAATAATAATAATATTTTATACACTCTGTACACTCCGCACGCGACTCTAATAATAATTATACCGCGTTCCACAAGTTATATAAAAATAACAACGTTATAAAGGAAAAACAATTTTTTTACAAAAAAAAAAAAAATACGCAATCGCCGAGAACGGATTTCACACGCCAGAAACGGCGCCAGACGTTTCCCCCCGCCCCGATCCTTCTCGATCGGGCAAATATTGTATACACTCGTAAATTATCGCCACTATTTTTTTTTATTCGGGTCCTTCGTATTTTATAATATATTAGTTACCCTACCGGGGTTACCTGTATTTCGGTATACCTGGTATACACGTGTATATAGGGCCGTGTTGATGAACGCACAACGGGTGCAGCGTAATTCGTTGGAATACGCTAGGCAAAACGCTATGTCCCCGTTGTGAACGTGATTGAAAAAAATCGTAGTCGTAGCAACGGCGTCTTTACCGGTGTGAATCCTGCGCGATTGGAAAAAAAAATGTGTTATTCCGTGTAAATGATGACGTCGACCGTGCGCCGAAATCAGCGGCCGTACGAAAATATTTCGCGAAAGAGTGTATTTACGTAGATTACGCGGAGACGTTTATGGGCACGTCGCATACGATCGCCGCCGTATTATTCGCGGTCATAAAGTTCTCCGATCACGCGTCCGTCATATAATTCGAAATCGAATTGAATTGCGGTGCGTCGTCTGAACGAGTGCGCGCTTGAAAATATAAAACGATGAACTAATAATAATTATAATAATAATAATAATACGGCGGAACGGATGACGGATAACTGCGAATAAATAAATATTCGAAATTAAATTTTTTGGTTTAAAACGGGTAGGGAACGTTAAGACGAGGCGAAACCGTATTTGGGGTAAGACGCCTGTCCGCTCTCCTAGTGTGCAGCCACTGCGGATCACCGATGGTTTTCATAAGAACGCGGGAGGTACCCGATTTTTATATACCAAAAAAAAAAAAAAAAAAACAATCTAACGGTTTTAGGATAAAAAAAAAGAAAGAAACGATCCCGTACATTGTTGGTGGACAGACGGCGATAAAACGTTTTACGCGTCCATCGCGCAAAAGTAATTACTTTTAAATCAAGTGTACCCGTTCAGTGCAATTAACGTATATAAACGTACGCCGTCGCGGATAGGTTTTGCGAGGCCCCGGCAAATCATTGCTCGTTGACAACACAAGACCGTAACCGGGAAGGTTTAGACTCCATAAAAACGTTTCTAAAAACCCGTTGAAATCCGTACGAAATCCTTTCAGAAATCGGGATAATTTGCTTATTTCGATCGTAAAATGTTATTTTGTTTTTTTTTTTTTTTTTACGGAAAATTAGCTACGCAACCGAGTCGGTTTTTATCCTTATACGCCTACTCCGGAATCGGCCATTTTAATTCTGATTATACGCACGTGCCGCAGACCGAGACCGCTTCAGATTGAAAGGCTCCTGGGGAATAATGAAAATCGCGAGGTCCCCCGGGGCAATTTTGTCGAGTACGGCACACGCGTTTCGTCGTGTGCAACGTACAAGATTTTACGTTCCGCGTACATAAAATTAATATTCATTTACTACATATTTTTATTTTTTTTTTATATTGGAAAATTTTACGCGTAAATTTCCTCACCGCCTTAGCTTGTATTAGTTATAGGACAACACGACGGCGCGTCGTTTGAAAGCGTGAGGTATTACACACGACGAGTTCTTTTTTTTTCTTCGTAACGATGTCCCCGTTTAAGGCCTAATCCACTCGGAGCATGCGGAGCGTCAATAATCGTCGTACGACATAAATCACATGCCGAGTGGGAAAAATGAATTATATATTTTCTCGGACGATCATCGTCGAGCGATTCGTGCGAGAATAGGTCATCCGTATTGACGAAGAGGATTATAATAATCGTATCGACTCTCCGCATAGCTCCTATGTAAATTATACGACCAAAAAAAAAAAAAAATAAATAAATAAAAATATATATTATTTATTTCTTACAAATGACGAGCTACAATTTTTTTTTTTTTTTTTTTTTTTTTTTTCGTGACTCGTCAATTATAAGCCGTAATAAATTATATTACAATTATAGTCATAAATATTTGAATTTATAATTATTGTGTATACGATTCGATCCCGTTTCCGATATAAACTCGTTCGACTGGAATGATATGTACGTTGTTTGACTGTTATCCGTGTGTACCAAACTGTCTCGGACACGGTTTAATATAAACGCGCGGTACACATTTCGCTCGTACCCGAGCAGCTCATATTAAAACGTATTTTGCTCGTTCCGATCTTGTCTGTGCTGCACATTTAACGCGAATCGAAAAATTTTAAGTATCTGAACAATTAATGAAAAAACTTAAGATACGGAAAAAGACATTATTAAAAAAAAAAAAAAAATTAAAACTGTAGAAAAATTTAAAAAAAAAAAACACTGAAAAAACTTAAAATACTTAACTTAGAAATTATTATAAACTGGAGTCACAAAAATAATACACATTATTATTGTGTATTATACGCGTTTCGATTTTCCTAATTGTCGTACACAGTTAAAGTGTACGACATCCGATGTGACTTGGGTTTATAATAATTTCTACTAAATACACGTTTACTGAACAACACACAAGAAATTTAGCTGACATATTCTATAATTTATATGCGTAAAATGTTTACGTGTAATGTGTATAAATACAATAATACATATAAACAAAAAAAAATACATGTTTTATTTAGAAAACGATCAGCTAAAAAAAAATAATAATATACTTTTTACAAACGTTTGAATATTTTGTTTGTTTCAATTTTTTCTTTTTACAAATTAATCAAAACGCATTATTTATTATTTTTTTGTTTTTGAAATTAGCTATTTTGTTTTCTGTTCTTATCGTTTATTAGAAATACTTTTAACGAAACGTTTCGAAAACAGCACAAATAATAATTTTCCGTGCATATTATTATTATTACTAGTTCAGGGGCTTAGGACTTTTTTGTTTTATCTGATTTTTCAATAGCTCTTGGTTGAAAATGTACACGTCTTCGAATCCTTCGCTACCCTCGTTTCGATCAATATAACGCACGAATTCCTTTTTTGTTTTCTTGTAATTTGTCTTAAAGAAAAAAAGAAATAACGCAGTTGTAATTGAATTGTGTGAACAAATCGTTACGTTCAAATTCAAACGTCTCCGGTAAAAAGTGTGATTTTAAACCAAAATGGTACCATCGCAGAACCGAAATTTCATAAGCTTTTTTTATACGTATAAAAAAAAAGCTTACCAGATTGATAGACGAGTTATTTATATGTATTTATAATTGTTTCGTTTTGTGTTCAATACGTAATGACAAATCGTATATTATAACGATTTATCGTATTTAAATTAAAAAAAAAAAATGTTCACCGGAGGAGATTCCCGCTCGCTGAAATGTAAATGTTTACAAATTTCTTATCGCGTACGCTTTCGACATACGAAAGGATTATAAATTTCGCGTGATTTTTCTAATGGGTAAAAATTTATTGATTTATTTCACATTAACGAAAATTTAAAAAAAATAAAAACACGATAAACTGTCATATTTCTGTTCCGCCTGCATCAGAAAAAAAAAGGTGAAAAGTTTTAGTTTTATTTTATGCAGACTTTACGCGTGAAAAAATCTCCCCGTACATTCCGATTCAAAACCGTAATAATAATAATAATAATAATAATAATAATAATAATAATAACGCGCGTCTGTTTAGAACTTGCAAATACGGACGCGCGCGCGGTGTATATTCGACGATCCATTCCATTCGTTTCGGATTCATTAACAAATTTTTCTTCCTAATCTTATTGTAATCCGTTCTTGGTCATTTTATAAAAAATACATATATATTGTCCCGATTCCCGTGGCGTTCTCTCGTACCGATATAATCTCCGGAACCCGAAGACACGGCCGATATAATACACAAGCAAGAAAATTACGCGTCTTTTGTGGAGACCACGGCTAATAATATCATTTAATAATTACGTACGTGTTATACCGTGCAGATGTCATCGTCGCGGCGTTACAAAACGACAAAATACGCGTGTAAATAATAATTTCTATACGAAATATCCGTTATGCCGAGTATTTTTTTTTCATTTTCACGCATTGCACGACCACGATAAGACACTCGGTATGTCCTCATAACGTCCGTTTGCAATCGGAAAAATCTTTCCCTAGCCCTCGCCCCCCCCCCCGATTTTCGCCAATGCGTAGATTGGCTAACTCGCGTTTGCCAAAGAAACTGCGTAAAAATAAATAAAAAGATTCGGAAAGAACATTCGTTGGAATAGCGTTGAAACAGCACCCCCGGTCGGCCCATTCACGTCCGTAACCGACTGTCGTATCAAAGTAGACCGGATGAAAGACGATCGAAAATTCGAAAAAATCCACAACGGATTTAACTAATCGACGAAGGAAGGAGTAACTCAACGCGCACAGCAATCAACGGAAATAATAAACGCGAGATATACTAACCCGGGTTGACATAACACACGTGTCGGAGAAAATAACACATCGTAATTATTATATAAGAACGATCGTTTTTTTTTTCTTTTAACTTTATTATTATTATATGATTTATTTCGATCGCTACGCGTAGGAACTAATAATAAATCGATTACACACGTTCGTTACGGGTTTATAATAATTATTGTTATTATACGTATAAATTATTAACAAAGTGTGAGGTCTTCTCGGTGTGCGTGTGTGCGCGGACGACGGCCGTTTTACATGCCCCCCGACGGATCCGGTTGTTCAGTGATGCTGCTGCGCACGACGACGACGTAATACGAGGTATGTTATCGATTTAAAAGAAAAAAAAACTTTTTTTTTTTATATATATACGATATAATTATGATTATTATTTTTTTTTTCTATGCTCACCGCGTAACGAAATATACGTATGACACACATAGATACCATCGAGATAAACGGACACAATTGGTTACTCACTGCGATTACGATATTGTGTACGTCTTATATCGTCGCAAATTATTATTATTATTATTATTATTACGTGTATATATGTGCGAATTCACGTGAAACTCGCACGCCGAGTCCAATGGATTTATGAGAAAAGAAAACAAGACGTGTGACAACCCGCAATATTATTATTATTTCTCGTTATCGTATAGTTTACAGGACACAGCTGGGTTATTATTATTATTATTATTATTATTAACAACGTCGAGTTAATAAGAAGTTGAACGGAAAATTTCAAGTCGTGAGTCTTAAGATTTCGAGGGGGGGGGGGGGCAAGAGACATGGCGGACTACACGAATTTAATATTTTTAATTCTGAGCGGAACAACGAGGGATCTATTGGTTTTGCGATGAAGTGTTGATGTCTTTTTTTATCCCAAAACATTGTATCAGAAGGAATGTTACGAGATCTTTATAGTTTCCCGGTAACAAATCGCATTTATTTATTATTTCGAACACTTTTTAGAGAAGTCGTTTTTCGATTTTCTCAAAAACGCCTTAAAAAAAACCTCAAAACCTACAGAAATATTACGTAAGAACGCGCGATTTCGTCGTAATTTCGTTATTTCTTTTTCGAAACTAATTGTTTCGCATCAGATCCTTACACAATCGTAAGAAAGACAGATTACGGAAATAATTATGCGTATAGGAATAATATGAAATAATAAATAACAATAATAATAATAATAATCAAAATAGCAATAATATTTCGTGTAACATATAAAATACTATTGGTCAAAACGAATAAATTACAAAAAATAATAATGATTGTATATGCTATAATAGAATTAATAAATTTACACGACGACAACAATTATATTAGAAAAATAAATATTATAATACAATTTGTTATTGAAAGTGACTCACGATCTAATGGGCTCGTGGTTAATTAAACGACAACAACGTATGAGAATTATTTGGTATAAAAAAAAAAAAAAGAAGAGAGGAATAGTTAATATTCCGAAATAACAATACAGTGAGACGCGACGACTTCGATTTTATGCGATTTCTGCGAAACTCGAATCATTCGCGTAACTTTATATTGCATTTGGTCAGAAAAAAGAAACGAAATACAATATCGGACGTAGTTCAACTGTATCCGAAAATAATTTTGAAAATCACAAATTTTTCTTTCATAAGCGCGTCACAAGTTTTTCGACAAGGCGTATTTTTCGTGAAAAATTACGACGTTACGTTTCCAAAAATAATATTGCGGTCCTAGAGTTTTGAATTAAATGTATAATATAATGACAAAACTCTAAAGTCCAAGTACTTGAACGACATCCACGAATCCCCCGGCGGCGGTTCGCTATTTTTTTTTCCTCCGAACCGCAACACGCGTGTTTGCAGATCAGTTTCGCGCGAACAGTTCGATGGCATAAACGACGCGTTTCACCGTTCATTCGACGCGTCGGCCGTGAAAACAATAAACTTACGGAACATATTTTGCTCGAATCGTTCGTCGTCGTTCTATGTGTTCACGTCATTTTTCACAGTGAATTTCGAATAATGAACGAACCGCGAGCGCACTGCACGTGTCCATCGCGTATTCAGAAGAGAAAAAAAAATATTCGTATAATATATAATAATAATAATAATAATAAACACAAAAGACGATGGAAAATTTAAACACATTTGTACGCCTCGGAACGGAAACACGCAGAATATTTTCTATTGAAACGCGCTGTGTGTCTTTTTGTTTTTCGAGTCTTTTTAAAAACACGCGCAACGCGTTGTCGCGTACCGCGTAGTAATAGGTTGCGTAACGTGAAAAAATAATTTCGGAAAAATGTATTTCGCCGCGTTTCACACGGGGTCACCACCATTCCTCCTCGGCAAACAATAAATTATTGTTATTATTATTATTTATTTTTTTTTTTTTTTATATATATTTATTTTAAATAGAATATATTTGCAATCCGTAACGTACGTATAGAAATAAGTAAATGTGAGTTTTATTTTTTTTTAATAATTTACACAGTGGCGTATTTTTGTGTGGGGGAGAGAAAGAGAGGGGCAATCGCCTCACGTTTTGAGAGGGAACACGTTTTTATTTAAGAACGATTACTCGTTTTTAGAAATATTCGTTGTTTATTTTTTTCGCTGTTCGGAAAACATAATATATAATCAGAGAATTTTCAGTAGCATAATACGATTTTGTTTTTTTTATTCGTATTGAACGACAAGTGCTAATAATAATAATAATAATAATACTTATTGATGTAAATCGTAACCGACTGCTCAATTACGTGTGAAGAAAAATACAATTTTTTTTTTTCTATTTGCCCAGACAATCATTAAACTCCGGGAATTGTGTAGAAAAAAAACCATTGACAAATCATTAATATCTTTGGAACGAATTATGGGAGAAATAAATTATTGCACACATAACTCTTCAACATATCGTGTAGAAATTTAAACCTATTTTGTTAAAAAAAAAAAAAAAAATGGAGTTGTCCGATAGTTTGCCTAAACACTTCAACTGCGATCCTTAACACTAATTATTATTAGTGTTATTTCTTGGTTATTATTGTTTCAAACGAAAAATAAATTGTGTTTGCGTAATATACTGTATGATATATAATTTTTTTTTTTTCATACAGTTGAGTGATCGATGAGGGAGTAACGAATAAATGTGCGCGTTGGGCAACGGGAATTATAAATACCCCGTTGGATTTACACGGCTTATAAGAAGGATAAGGAGAACCCTCGAAATTATTTTAAAAAGAAAAGTACTCGTTGCGCATTTTATTCACACCGCCCTATTCGTATACGATATAGGTGCGATGAAACCGGCCCCTTTTGAAACTGCAGTACGTTCAAAATATTAACACAAAAACGTAATACACGAATCAATCGAAATTCTACGTCGACTTGTAGTGTTCTTTTTTTCCTGTTCTTGAATTTTCATACACTCGACAAAATAACGTTTTCAACACTCGTCGTATGCGATTGTCCTTGTCGAAAAACATGACGCGTAAATACACTGCAATAAAACGCGTTGTGTTCAACGGAACGCGTGCGAAAACACGGGTCGTGGTGTACGGCGAACATAATTCGTTTGTTTTGGGAGACCAAGAACGAGTGAAAAGAATTAATAATGTTTTGATTCGACGAAACCGGATCGCGGTGACCACTAGTTTTCGAAAGAATCCGCTACAAATCGTTTCGGACCCGTTTTCCGAGAACAAATGCGGGGGGGGGCGAAAAAGAAACGAATCATCGGCAAATTTCAATTATTCCGCCGTAGTTCGTTAGTTGAGAGTAAAAGAAAAAACCATCTGATATAGGTCATTTTTCGCGGCGAAATTCTAGATTACGTCTGTGCGCGTTATTCACCGGTCGCTCGATAACACGGCAAATGCGTTTTGATAATATTACCGATATGAAAAAAAAAAGAGAAGTCCACTGGATCCGTTCGCGTCGCATGTAACTCGATAAAAAAAAACGTTTTCGACAAAATATCGAATCGTAGCTCGCAAAATGATTGTTTTGTAAAAATAACGGTCAAGAAGTCGAACAGAAGAAGACGCGTTCATTTTTATAGTAACAAATTTAACGCGCGCGGTTAGCGGAAATATTTTTGTGTTTCGATTGTCGAATCGGATGGTACGCGGGAAGAACGTAACCCGGATCCGACAGATGAAAACATTCTCTCGGTGCCTGATGTGCTGATATTTGACAATTAATAACGATAAACTTATGTAATACGGTAATTTTTTTTTTATATTTATAAAAATATGCTCCGGATGATACTCTGAATTGCTGTTGTCGCCCGTCGACAGATGACCCGTTGGAAATTGAATGGTCATCAACAATACACATACACAATTATTTTTAGTTATATTTTCAAACGTTTGTCTGCACCGTTTGAAACGTGCGTCGTGTGTATTTCTCTGTTCTTTCACTCGTATTCGATGTCGTGGTTTATGCCGAGTACGAAAACAGCCGACGTTTTATTTAGTTTATTTAAAAAAAAAAGGTTATCACTAAGTGAATTACGGAGATTTTAGAGATTTGTGATTGCTACGAATTCGCAGAAGTTGTCATTCGAAAAACGATTCTGAGCGAAGGAGCTTCGGATTTTCGAAACCAAGTGATTTTTTTTTTTTTGCTCTTTTTAACCGCGTTCCTATGTAATTTTTTTGCGACGCGTCAACATAACCCCGTTCGGGGAACTGCCGTTTTAGACCGACTAGACGAAATTCCAGTATCGGATTTTTTTTTATATATATACGATATATATCAAACGCGCGCACTCCGTCGGTCCTGTGGTGGAAAAAGTCGCGCATATACGCGGAGAAATAAAAACACCGTAAAGACCGCTAGAAATCTGATTGTAGCGATTAAAACGGTCGTTTTGTCCTAATAAAACGTGTTATTCACTCGTGGCGTGCAGTATTCGGACGAACGATCGATATAGGAAGAGATTTCTCGCGCGTAAATTATAAAAGATACGGTATTGCGCGTAATGAACTGTATATATATATATACATGTATAGACAATAAGAACAGAATCGCGTGAATAACACTTTTTAATATATACGATAGAAAAAAAAAAAAAAAGAGTGATATTCGCGTAGAAAACCAATATCGCGGTTAATACCGCGGATCCGATCGTAACCGCGCACAAAACGTCCGTCGAAATACGCCAATACATATTATATACGAGTGTGTATGGAAATTGAAGGGAAACATTTTGTGGACAAAGTTCTCGCGCGACGCACTGCCCGACGACACACACGCGCGCGTCGTCGACCGTTGACCCGGTGGTAATTTTTTTTTTCCTTTTTTTTTTTTTTTTTTATTCGGCTTCGGGGTAATTAGCGGCGGCAGAGCAGTGGCACAACCGCGTACGCTCAGCGGGTGCGCCGCGGTACGTAGGGAGGGCGAGAGGGGGCGTCACATCACGTCGGAATTTAACGACGTCCGTGGGAACGTGCGCGTTTCCCGTGTAAAACAATTAGCCGGCGGCGGCGGCGGCGGCCAGAGAGTAAAACATATTGTGCTCCCCCTCCACCAGCCCGCACGACCGCCCCCACCTGTACAAAGGGCAAAAAAAACGAAAACGTAATACACGCGCCCGCGGAGGTTGACCGCCGGCGGGCGTCCGTCTCCCGTGCGAAAACGACACGCCCGTGCGCGTAGGACGCACACGAGGGAAAAACGGTCGCGGCGCGCGCGCTCGTTGTACTCTTTTTTTTTTTTTTTTTTGGCACCGACGCTCGTTCGTCGCACGTGTACGTCGTCGCCTCGGCCTCGGGTACACGCGTTGTAATACACTTGCGGGGCCGCATTAAACCACCACATCTCACTACTCCTAATGCGCTATAGAGACAATACCGTTGTGAAGAGTGCAATAACGACGAGCAAACAAACGGGTAAAACAACGTCGGTGTGATGATCAAAACGAAAGAAAATTTTATAAACGGGTTCAATCGTGTTCGGCGCACGAAAAATACAGCAAACAACGGTTCTTAGACCGTGGTGGTCCCGTCCGCGACATTCGCGCGCGACAACCGGAATTTCATTTACCGTTCTTGATACGAGAATTGGAATTAGACGCGTTTCGCGTAACAACAGGCCGTCTCCGACGGAAATACGTCTGCAAACACAGTGGTTTAAAAATACGATTCTAACGCGGGATTCGTTAGAAAATTTCTGATCGTAATTGCCCGGCAACGAGCTCTCTCTCTGAATGTTTTTATTACCGACCATACCACTGTCCCCGCGCGACCGATTTATACGAAACAGCGTTCGCCTCTCTTGCGTTCAGTAACGAGTTTCGGATTCAGCTCGGTATTCAAAAACGGATGTCTCCGCGTTAAATTAATAAAAATTTACGTTTGTAAAACAGATTTTACGTATATTGGTTATTGAATGCATTATTATGTTTTCCTTTACCGGTTACTCGTGTGCGATATTAAAAAAAAAAAAAAATTCCATATTTAAAATTGTATCGCGTGAAATTGACGACTCCCATTCATTACCGTATCGATTTTAGAATTATTTCTCGTCTTAACGCACCGTTTTTTTTTTTTTTTTTTTTTATCCCTTTCTCAATAACGCAAATTATTAATTTTTTTACAATCTTAAACCAGCGCGGACAATCATTTTGACAAATAAAACGACAAAAAAAAAAAAACACGCGTGAAAAATAATAACTAAATATTGTTGACCGATATTCTTCGGAAACGTGGAAAATATGCGAAACGATCGTGAAAAATAGTAAAACGCGCCCAGCTCTTCTTCGTATTGCGCACAAAATCTCCCCAAAAACACATCGAAATATCGCTCTGCTGTATAGTCGTGTGTCTACGCATCCAGTCCCGAAACCTGGTTATAAATATACGTCTAATAATGATAAATAATAATCTCTTATATACTTTTCACGACGTTACGGAGCTGTATATTATGTAGGAATATATAAGGGCACACGCATTTTGTTAACGGTTTTACTATACGCGTGTTATCGTGAGTGGACGTGATTGAAGAAAAAAAATAAACAAAAAGGGATCGAATATATATGAGTACGCGACTTAGATCGAACACGAGATGAGAAAACGATTCGTTACAAGAGAACCCTGCGCGTGTCTAAGAAGAGCCCGCCCTGAGAGTATTTCAGTTGTGTTTTTCTTTTTTTCAGATCGAACGCGATAAAAAAAAAAAACTGTACACATTTATACGATAATATCACTCGTAGTCCTGTCGATATAATTCGACATAATATAAACTCGTCTCGTCCGTGCACTGTATACGAATTAATTAGGACACATTTAACAGGATAAATACATGTGTTATTGTCGTGTTCACTTATATATTCATACGGCGAACAAACCCCTTTCGATGCGATCGTATCGATTGTACTATTAAAAGATACAAAAAAAACAATTACAGATTTCTCTATTACATATATATTTTTTTAATTTTTAATTGAGAGGTTTTTGTTTTTGTGACAATACAAGGCGATTGTATTACGCGCGTACGTCGTATATTATCACTAATACGTCGGGATTTATTTAAATCCGGTATAGTAATAACAAAATTATTCTATTGGTTTCAAACACTATGACTTAAGACTTACCACTTTTGAAAACAACATATGGCGGAAGATATACGATCCTAAATTAGACACAAACACTGGTATGTGGAGGAGGAAGTTTTACAAAGAACCGATAGAAGAAACGTAAATGAGTGCAATTAAATGGACTACATAGGAGGTCAAAGAATCCAATTGTTCGGGCACATTATGCGTAGAAACGATGATAACGTTTAATCAAACCACCAGTCATGCCCTGGACACCGACAAGGAAAAGACTAAGAGGACGTCCAAGGAAAAGGTGGATGGACGTGGTTGAAGAAGATTCAAAAAGAACAGTTAATAGGTAATTCGTGATCGAGAGAAGTGGTGTGAGGTTGTGATGGCGGCAAAAACTCTAGTAGAGTAGATCAAGCCAAAAGAAGAAGTTTCAAAACGCATCATATATTAGGACAACGAACACATTATCAACATTTCGCGCACAACATGTGTCTCCAAACACGATTGTAATATATATATATATATTATTATACGAGTATTGTAGTTCGATGACTCGAATTTCAGTACGCGTCACAAGTATACCGATTTCGGTATGTTATAAGATACATTGTTATGTCAATGCGTCCTGACCGCATCTCGTTTATAATATATAATATGTGTATACGATATATGTCCAAATCAAAAATCACGTTTGTGGTTTTCAACGCGTTTTTTTATTTCGTGGCGACCGGTTGGATTTTTCCCCTATCCGTCCGTCCGCGTATACTATTATTAAATATTATTCGTGAATATCGTTATATTATTGTATTCGATTAAACAATAAACATTCTTATCGGAAACAATCAATATTATGAATTCATAATACCGTCGTAAATATTTTAACGCGCGCGTTCTGTAATATATGTGGTGGTGGACTTGTCGATGTGGAGACAAAACAAGCAAAAAAATCGAATTTTACGTTTATAGTTTACACAAGCCATCGTTTTCAAGGTTCACGATACATCGCCTATTCGAATTCCTATAAATACCGTTTTCGTTTATTGTGTCCTCTACACAAACTTCAATCGTCTACAGCTACCGCGAACGAGGGAAAAAAAATCGTAACGGGAGAAAAATTTAATTTACATTATCGAAACGGTTTTGCATCCAATAATCGAACGAATCGAGAACGGATTCTTGGCAGCGTTTTAAAAAAAAAACCCCTCACAGCATTCTGCATAGCTGGAAAGAAGAATATCTCAAGCTTTCCTATAGAACAAAGACTTCATAGTCGTTCCGTTATACCGTTCACCAGCACCGCAGTACCGTATAGTGTACACGGGGCTTTTTTTTTCCTTTTCACTTGCACTTACACTAAAAACAAGTGCTGAAATCGCTTTTCTGTGGGTTTAGACTCGAGGGGCGTTTTACTCCTGTTGTCCACTGAAGCAAATTATAAAAAAAAATAATAAAATCGAGTGAATTCGCATTAATTTGTATAATAATTTTTTTTGATTTATCGTACGATTCTTTAAAATATCATTTTATAATATATAAATATAGCTATTTATATTGTACGCAAGTTTATTAATTACGAACACTAAATTTATAGTATTTCCGTGGTCCTTTCGGATATCGTTTTTACTATTTTTATTATAATAATTTCCTAGACTTTCAAGATTTCTCCTCATCTGTTCCGTGTAAAAATGAACAGTTTCGAAAGAAACAGTCATAAAAATCAAGGGATACGTGAATGAACGAAAATCGCTAATCTACATTATAAAATATGTCTTGTTTTTTTTCTTTACACGATACCGAGTAAAACAATATAATTATTATAACGAACATTTTTAAACGAAAAATTATATCGTAATTACCACAGGTTATGTAACAAAAAAAAAAAAAAAAAAATACTGAATATAAATTTGTGCACGAAAAAAAAGGAAAACAAAAAATAATTGAAGGTATTATAATATTATATTTGGAAACACCGAGCGGTGACGCAAACGCGATAATTATTTTAGAAAAAAAAAATGGAAACTATAAAGAGAAAAAAAAATTCTAATATAATATTACGTTACAGTGTTTTATTTATAAGTACAAATCCGAAAAATTAAATCCGCAATCATACATAACTCCGTTCAGAAATCATCGTCATGCTGACGAGTCGTAGCACGAATTACGTAAAAACAAAAATTGTTCCCCCCGTATGTTTCGCCTCACTCGAAAACGTTCGAACACCGCGTGTATTGGAGTTATCAAATTACCCGCGTGTGCGACTTACGCGTCTGAAATATTAGGAAATATATGGAAATCGTTGTATTATTATTATTATTATTATCGTCATCATATATATATATATATAGCACTATTTTTTGATGACCTGCCACTTGCCGCAGAGACGCATTATGATGCTGTTGAGTGATTAAGTCGGTCCACTAGTCCGGAATACGTTTTTTATAACCACCTCTAATATATCCGCCGCGTCTGTCCCGATGATTTGTTAAGACATTAGTCGATAAATATAATCACCGTACGGGTCTCCTGTAATCTATTCGAAACGCACTGGACGAAGTAATTACATACGCGTCGATAAATATCGTCGTTACGTTATACAATATAATGTATATTTATAAAAAGAGAGAGAGAGAGAGAGAGAAAAGCCGATCCGTAATCGATCGAAAAACCATAATATCGCGTTGTTTTCATTAATCACCGCGGCGTACAATGAAAAAAAAAAATAATAATAAATAGGCTTGTATTTTTGTTTTTTTTTTTTAAATAAATAACACGCTATCGGGACTCCGTTATATTATGTTCTAACGTGTTTCTAATAAGAAAATTTTTCACCGAACAGCCGTGATAATAATACATTATGCGTATCGGAATCGACGGGCCGCGTTTTAAAATACCCATTTAACGAATGGGATATTCGCTGTAAGTCATCTGCCACGCGGTGAGTCGATATAAAACGTACGGACATTATTGGTCACGTAGTCGCTATTTAGTAGTGACTTTGTGATTTTTTTTTTTTTTTTACACGAATTACGGCGTACTGCACGTATGGTAAACGAATTCCCGGTATGGAGAAATAACGAATTTATGTACGCGTATATAACCAATTCGCACGGGAGAAATTTCGTAGTTTTTTTTTTTTTTGCACTTTGTTCGAAACGGCCCGTCGTCCAGTTCATCCGTCTCATTGAACGTTCGTAGCCGTCGTTTGTACAAAAACGAAATGGTTTTAATGAAAACGAGTCAAACGTCTATGGGACTGGTCAGTTAATATCGAAATTCGAGTAGAGTCGGAGACATATACTCGTATATCATGCGTAGGTATCGTTTTAGTAACGTAAAAAAAAAAAAACAACAGTTTTTGATAACGGAATATTTTTGTTCGTTTTTCAGTCAGCTTATCTACGTACGCGCCGTTTTACGCTTCGCCGGTATCGGCCACGCCGTTTACAACAATTTACAAAAAAAAATAATTTTTCTCACAACGATACAATTTTACAATACTCGTGTGATGAATAATAATAATCGTTCGTTTTCTCCGCACGCTCGACATAATATTTATATAAAGGATAATGCGTTTCGCTATTAGTTTATTTTCTATCATATTATTATTATTATTACGACGTAACGTTTTACAGATACGCGCGCGCGCGTGTGTGTGTGTTCGCGTAGGTCGTGACGTGTTAATAACACAACACAACACAAAACTGCCGCCGCCGCCGCGCATCGCACAGAAGCCAACAAACGCACACGAAAACTCCTTCCTCGTGTGATGCGATATTATTTCGTATTCACCGCGCGTATACAATAACGCGTGCAGCAGCCAGACGGTGTGCGTGCGTGCGTGTATTTTTGTATACACACGTATAACTCCTACTATAGTCGTTACACACGGCGCGCGCCGACGCTCGCGCGGTGGCAACAGCTCCTGTGGGAACGCGAACGTTTTTTTTTTTTTCTACTCTCTGTCGGCCCCGGTCGTCGCGTTCCCATGGTACGTGTTATACGCGCGCGCGCGCGCGCCGTATAAAATAATAACAACAATAATTCCCTCCTACTCCCCTTTAACCGCGTGTGCGTAGGAAGAGAAGGACGTGTTTATTATACCGCGGTATTATTTATTATAATATACGGCGTACAATAATAATAATAATTATTATTATTATTATTATTGTCGATGATACTACACGCCGATTAATTGATTAATTACTAGGGCGCGGTCGCCGCCGCCGTCGCCGTGGGGCAGACGGCTACCGCAATAATAATAATAATATACGCGCCAGTCGTCGTCCTCGCGTGATAGTAAATCTCACGGTTTTTTTTTTTTTGAGTAAAATAAAGAAAAAGATTTTCTTACGATTATTTCGTTTCGTGCGATTATATCGGTTACACGGACGACGAGGAGAAAGAGAGAAAGAGAGAGAGAGAGAGAGAGAGAGGAGGAAACAAATAAAATAACGGAGTACAAGAATAAAACGGTAGCCATACACACACACA
The DNA here is from genome assembly GCA_032441825.1 of Chaetogeoica ovagalla. Taxonomy (NCBI): domain Eukaryota; kingdom Metazoa; phylum Arthropoda; class Insecta; order Hemiptera; family Aphididae; genus Chaetogeoica; species Chaetogeoica ovagalla. Next base: position 5,502,615 of record CM063735.1, read on the forward strand.
AGACGACGAGTTGTTCGGAAATATAATATTATTTCGGTTAATGCGTACGTGTGGCGCGGTAAAAGGTGTCGCCGAGACGGATCGATAATAATTACGTTATCGACCGGCCAGCCGCCAACTGTTCTAACCAGTTAGAATCCGGTTTTCGCTCTCATAATATCACGTGTACGACGCGACCATTATATGAAAATATCGTGAAAAATAAAATTCCGAATTTCCCACGCGGCGGATAATACCCGTCGTAACGCTTTATATACGCGCGTATGTTAATATAAGACGGGAAGTAAAAAGAAAAAAAAAAAAAAAATTCCCGATTCGAAAACGATAATCGAGTGAGTGAGTGCTTTGTGACGACGACGATTAGATTGTCGAAATTTCCGCGAGAACGTATATTTTTTTTTTTGTATATTCGGATGTATAGTCGCGCGCGCGTTCTGGGACGGCTGATTGAAATCAAATAAAAAACGGGGAAAAACGTTGTTTTAATATATCATTGGCAAAATTTTTCCGCTCTTACAATAATAATTCACAACCCCGTGAATACGGATTTAGAATAACACGAATTGGACATTACGATTTCCCGCAAAATATATCAATCCCCCCCGTGTTCATCGTATCGATAACGAATTGGTGGCATTTCGACGAATCCTCGACAAAATACTTTCGTCAAAGACGATATACTGTGTTGATACTCGTTATCGATACGACTGGAATTATTTAATATTTATTGCGGTACACGACAATATTTCAACGTACATAATATGATATGTAATCAGGTTTAACTCCTGGATAGAAAGAATTTTAAATGAATTTTAGTATCCCTTTTTTTTCTGGAAAATGCAGCCCTTTCAAAAGTGCCGAGATCCTATACCAACACCTTGTGGATCCGCGCGACACGAATCGTATAATACACATACGACGCATTTTCTTTTTTGTGAAATATCAAAACGCGTACATAATAAATACGCATTGTAATAGAAAAAAAAATTCGTAATTTTTTTTTTCTTTTGCTTAACGCGCCATTCAGGCGCTTCGCAGCTTCTACCAGAGCCCTCCAACCTTCTCGATCCTCTACATCTTCAATATCCGCTCCGTCTTTTAATCTCATTGAGTCATCTTTAACACGGTCCATTAAAAAAAAAATTCGTAATACTTCCATTAAATGCGTACATAAAAAAAAAATAATAATAATATCTCGAACGAAAATTTGCATTAAAAACGTATTTTTGTGGATGAGAGGGATTTAGTAAATTCTTTTTTCTCTCTCTCCATATTTCATCGTCACCTAAAATAACGTGTTTTTATATCCGTATATGGTGAAAATATTCTCGTATGTACTGTTAATTCTGGATAAATCGAATTTCTTATTATTTTCAATGAAATTGCAATTCGTTAGGGATGCGGCTCTCGGGAGGGGAATATTGTCTCCGCACGTGTATCTACCGCCCCTTAACTAAGAGAAAGTAGGTGATTGGGCTATTATATCGTCGTCGTCGTCGCGCGATGACCCGAACAATAATAATATTGCGGTTAAGGACTATGTCGATCACTACGATATACCGTGCAATATCACACAATATAGTAGAAATCGTCGTTAAATAAAGTCAATAAAGTGTTATTATTATAACGACTATATATATATATATATAATATATACACGGTTATAGTTATAAGTATATGAGAAGCTTTTTTTTTCTTTTTTATTACTATTTTCACGTGTAAATAAAAATATAAGCGAGTAAACAGCAACAGCAGCAGACCAAGTGTGTACGACGGTTGTACTGCCGAGTTATTAACAAAATTAGGTAATGTACAAAAAAAAAAAAAGAAGAAAAAATCGCAGTCGAGCCCATTATCGTCTGTTTAGATCGTAAAGCAGTGCTTATTTTAACGACGGTGCGGTTTGGACACGTTTTTCGTGATTCCAAGTAGAAAATTCGCAGCTCTAATATTTTAACTTTTTACGGCCCCCTACGCGAAAATGTTAAATTCAACAAAAAATTAATATATTCATGTTGTATTGATATTGTAATGTGTATTTATGGAATTTCTCTAAAATTTAATCCAATCCGTCACGCATGACCAATCGCATTATTTTACAATAATTTCACCTTTTTTTATTTTTAATTTAATTTCTCCTTTAAAAGCAAATTTATCTGCTCGGAAACTTTTAAAAGTTTTATTTTATTTTACTCGTGTTTACACGTAAAATAACACTGAAGAGTGTGAACTGATATTATAAATTTAATAATAATAATTTACGATTATATCATATTATATACAATTCGTTTTTTGATGCGCTGGATGATAATAATGAAAATAAATATGGCCCACACGGTTAAAATGGTTATCGACACATGCTTTAATAGAAACGCGTTGTTGTGAATTTTAAAGGGAGTTTTAGAAATTTCACTTACAATCGTCTATAATAATTCGATATTACTGTAACGTTTATCAATCATTTCGATCAAATTACATTATTATAAATATACAATTTTTTTAATATTAAAAAAAGATTTTTATACAAAATAAGACGCGTAAGTATTATTTTTCGTTAATTCACGTTTTAAACGTCTTAAAAAGAAAAGAACTTTAAAACGAGCACTATATGTGCGTGTAAAAAAAAATCTGCTCGCGATTCCGAAGACTTTGTCGTATACGACGCGCGCGCTGTGGGACCCTCGAAAACAATACGGGACGTTATTGGGATAAGAAATGGTACGGGCGCGCGCTCGACACACGCGCGCGCGCGCGCGCGCCTCGTCCCCGGGTCCCCGTCGTAAAATAAAAACCCGCTGTGGGACCGTCGCGTTCCAAGTCGTTTATCAGCGTCACGTGATGGCGCGAGCGGGGCACACGCGCGCGTACACGATGGGTGTCCCGAGAAAAGGAACGCGACCCGCGGAGGGAAGGAAAAATGGTATTGAAGTAAAAGAGGGGAAAAAAACTACTTCGCGGGGCACCGGTCTCGCCGTAGAGAAATTTTTATTATTATTCCGCGGCGTGCGTGCCCCCGGGCGCGTGTGACGCTCGCGCTACGCCGGGATTTTTTCCTTTTTTTTTTTTTTTCGCCGCGTAGAAATTATTTTCATTTTCGTCCGTCCCGTCTTCGTCGTCAACCCTGACCCCCTTTGCGCGGATATCCCTCGTCCGGGTCAAGGGGACCCCGTATTATACATACACACGTATAATCCGACACGTACGCGTATTTATATACGGGAGAATACGACGACGTACGTTCGTAAACAGGTGGCCCATTATAGCGGCGGCAGCAGCAGCAGCAGCAGCAGCGGTTCCCCGCTGACCGTGGGAAGCCATGGACCGCCGGCATTCTCATACACACACACGAGCATATCGTACACGAAGCGAACACTACCCTCTCGGGTACACGGGCACGCAGTACCGCCGGGTAAAGAAGTACAAAAAAAAAAAGAAAAAAAAAGGAGTAATAACACATATACGTGCTCGCAGTGCGTGCAAGAATAAGAGGAGGGACGAACGAACGGCTAATGTTATTATTATTACTCGTACGTATTGCTCAACTGTACGCACGCACCGAACAAAAGGGAAAGGGAACGTGGCTGCGCCCTGTCGGCGGTACACGAACGCAGCGTAAATATTCCGGCGCGCGCCGCGCCCTATGAATAATAAAAATACCGCGCACGTTAGCAGGGACGACGACGGTCGCGTCCCGTACACCGTAACCCGGAAAACCGGTCGGAGAAACAGCGGCTTCCTTCCACCCTTACGCGTTTTTTTTTTTTTATACGTGTTCGTTGCGACTCCCCCGCGCCGCACGCATACACGAAATGCCTACGGCCGCGGTAGTCCGGTTGCGAAAATCGCGTGGGACGTAATTTTTTCCCGTTCTCACGACGCGTCCTCCTCCTTCCCCTTCAAGAAAATCGTCCCTTCGGTCGGTCGGATTTTTTCGCAAACAACGGATTTGCATATTAAAATAGAAAAAAAAAAAAAGCGCGACGTAACGGTCATATGCATAAAGACGCGTATAGAGGCGTACCCGCAACGTTACCGGGAACGGTTTGGGAAGTTATGTAGATCGGACATGACGAGAGGATTCGTTTTCATATACAGTGCGGTTATATTAAATTATCATTATTATCATTATTATTATTATTATTATTATTATTATTATTATTATTATTATTATTATTATTATTATTATTATTATTATTATTATTGTTATTATTGTGCGTTGAAAACGGTTATTTGCAACGCGCGTTTGCTGCTAGGACAATACCCGTGTGTGTGTGTGACGAATTGCGAGCGGGCGAGCGACTTTTTCGTCGTCCGACCACATCGCCGACCGTCAGAAAGGCCCGGTATCTTTCAATCTTTTTATCGTATTATCGGTTTAAAAAATACAAAAAAAAAAAATTTAACGATTTAAACGATTCGTTCGTATCGATCGCTTTCGTTGTAATAATAACTCATCATACCGAACGTACGCAGTTACATATTTGTGAACCGAAAAAATTCGAAATTGAAAAAACCACGCGTAAAACGAAATATTTGTCTGCACGCGCTTTGTTTAGAATCTCATCGAATGTTACCTAACGTAATGTAGACCAATACTCTCTTTTTGTTTCGAAGAAATAATGAGAACGAGAAAAAAAAGTGAAATGTCTTATTCGTTTATGTGTTAATAAATTACTATAATAATATTATTAAATATTTTTCATAATGCGGCTCTCGGTATAAACGCATTCTCTTTGTATCGATTCGTTTTTCGTTTTTTTTTTTTTTTTAACGACTTTCGATCCGATCAAATTCTTTGTCGTTGCTGTCGTCGTGACATTACCTAAATTGTCCATTTATATAATTCTTCCGTCGTTTTATAGTATTCATTTTTCACCCCCGTCTGACTACAGCGGAGTTTACGCAGCTTTTACGCTTTTTCTCGTCGGTGCCATATAAACATGTAACGAAGAGGCTGCGGATAATTAAAAGACACACGCGATTATAACTCAATTTTGCAGATTTTACACACGAGCAGGAGCGTAAAAAAACCAAAACGGTTACACGTGCTATTCTCGTTTCACGGTGTGTCGCACGCGTTTAAGTCGCTTTTTCTACATAAGCAATACATTTCTTTCTAACGCGTTTCGGACTCTTACACGACGACCACGCAAATATAATGTTTACTTTCAATATGATTTTAACTTTAAAAAAAAAAAAAACAAAACATATTTTTAACGCAATATGTACAATTTCACCGAGGACTCGTCGCGTGTTTACAACGGATACTACAGGCAACGCTTATATACATAAACTGACCTCGATGTGTATCTGAAAGTAGAAAGAAAACCAATTTTAAATAATTTGATTTTTTTTTTTTTTTTTTTTTACTTAAATTATTTCATTTCTCTTCCCTCTCGAAAAAAAATATACCGCGCTAATGATTACTTCGATATACCTATACATAAATACAGTGTACACGCGTATGCATAGTTATTATAAATAAAAAACTGAACGTATACAGCAGTATATAAATATAAACTGGTGGAATTTATTCGTATTTGTTCAGTTGTACTAGAAAATATAAATATTGACTCTACATTAACCTCGCATGGGTTTATTGTAAAAATATGATATTTACACATTGTACAATTAAAAAATTAAAAAAAATATATATATAATATTAGTATAAAAAAAAAATATATATATATATAACGTAGTATTCAAACACTTCGTCCGAACCGTTTAATTAATAACCGTCGGTGCGATCAGACATTTTTTGCACGGTTTTATGTCGGAAGTACTAAAATGTTTTTTTTTTTAAATATCGAGTTAAAATTTGAACCGAAACACTTCAATTGAATTACAACGTATCTCAACAGTCCGTAGACCGTGTACTACGAACTGTTAAAGTTTCACGATTATTATAAACCGACATTGGAAGGGGGAAAATGTTACCATCCGGGTATCCGTTTAAACGAGCTACTGATATTTGTGTATTATTACACGGTATTATTATTCTATAGTCTGTTTATTCGTTAACGCATAGTAATATACATAATAACAATTTATACGACGGGCGCGTACGCGTTGTTCTGTTCAATGTCTCAACAATCAAACCGTTAACAAATCGTCTCTTTAAAGTGCCGAAAATCATAATAATAATAATAATAATGCGAGTAATATATTTAACTGAAAACATAAAATCACAACCACTCCGAGCAGCCTCCCCCAACCACACGTGTTTCGAAATTCTCAGAACTCGTAATACTATTACAGTATTGTATAACGCACCGCAGTGTTAATTGCTCTCGGCCGAGAGGGTGCAGCATCTCAGTTGTTAACATCGAGTACCATATAGGAAAAACGATACTTATGCCATTAAAATTCCCCCATATATCGATTAAACGGCATATGCGGTCGGATAAACAAAAATAATAATAATAAAAATGCTTTGTTCGTTATAACACAATACTCGCCTGTATATTTATATAGACACGCGCGTGGTGTAAAAACGCGAGTCCCAGAAACAAATACATTATAAATTGGAATTAATTACGAAATAATAAATAAAAAAAAAAAAAAAATCGTACGAAAATTCGGAACAGTGTATATGTGTATATAAATTATGATTAACCAAGAGAAAATACTGTTATAGTGATCCGTATATGTGTAATAAGTGCGCTATAACGAAGAAGCCGTCGCCGCGTACGAGCCGAATAGGCGAAGAATTGCCGAACGACTTAATTTCGCGTATAATTTTACGACGAAAAACGGTTTAACATATTTTCACCATTAAAATGCACACACACACACACACAAATAAATATCGTTGTAACATTTTCATCGGACGATATGCAGCGACGCGGAGAAATCGGAATAAGAAGAAGAAAAATAGCGTATTTTAATACGCGTTTTTTTTTTTTTTTTTTTTTTACTGAAAACGACTTATTTTTTCCCCGTTCCCCTGCCTGCACCAGATAAATCGAATGTACGCCACTGTTTTAGCAGTAATTAAAAGAAAGAAAAAAAAGCATTAACATAACTTGTCCAGCCTCCATACTCTAAGTACCAATATATTATTATTCCGCGTCGGCCGTGATATGATATATATATATATATACTTAGATATACGACGACGCTGTTGTTTTGAATGGCGGACCTTTTATATTATTATTATTATTATTATTATTATTATTATTATTATTATTATTATTAATATTATATGGTTCGCGGCGGCGCCCGTGCGCCTTCACCGCGCACGCCAACGCCGGGACGCGACCACCCAACGCGTCGCGTCTTCGTATCTATACCAACGAGCGGCTACTGGTGGCGGCGGCGGCGGCGAAGGTCCGACTTTATGACTTCGTTCGGCGTACACCTGTCATTGTTCGCTTCGGGATATATACAATAAGCGTATTACCACCTATATAGGTGGGTATACAATACATTATACGAACGCCTATCGCTCGGATGCAGTGTTGTATATATACAGAGTGTCCGAGATCGGTGGCGTAGCGACGGGTATAATATAATATAAACGAAACAATTCTCGGACGTTTCGCGTGAAAAATAAAATAATTTTATTTTCGATATTCACATTTCCGCACTGTATTATATATATATATAAAAAAAAAATCGTTTTCCGAGTACACCGGGAACGCGTGATAAATAATACAACACCGTTTCGCGCCCTGTATAATATAATAGTTAAGTGTACGCGGAAAGCAATAACGCGCGTTATGTACACGCGGCGCGCGTGTTTGTTGCGCGGTTCGGCGTCTGTGGCTCGCGGCCACCGATAACGCGTAATTGACGTACACACACATCGAACGCGTGCACGTCTCCACGGGGCGAAATAAACGCGTATTCAATTATATACGACACAACGGTGCACGAGACGGCGCGCCGTATCGAGCAACATACAACACGTATGGGAGGAGCGGTGGCGAAAGCGCGCGCGCGATCGAAACGAAATTTCGTTTCGAAAAAAAAAAATTATATATATATTTTTTTTGTTTGTTATCTTTTATTATTACGAAATACACACACACACACACGCAGCGTATATCTTAAACGCGCGCGCGTGTAACTATCGTACGCATTCCGGAGACTGGTTAATTAAAATTTAAGTGGATAAATACGCGGCGTACGATCGATGCGGTAGGTCGCGAACGGTCTCGCCTTACGTATACGCTCGCGCGTTCGATAGATTTTCTTTATTATTATTATTATTATTATTATATGAACTTCTTATTTCGAGTTGCGTGCAGTGGCGTAAGTAAAAAAAGGATGAAAGGGATTTCCATCTCGCCAGAGAGAAAAAAAGCTCGTTCTATAGTGACATTTAAAATTATTAACAATTTCCGTTTCGTTCATACGAACGCGCGAAGCTGAAATTTTAGCGTTAACTATAGTTCATTGTGTTTCGTAGCATATGAAAACAGCGAAATTATCGCAGTAGAACAACAATAGAATTATTCGTCGTTCTCAAATATCTCTTCGCGAAACTATTGCGGAGACGAAAAAAAAAATCGTATTTTACGCGGCCGCGATATTTTTATTTAATTGTAAATAAATATATAAAATTTATAATTATTCATATAATCTACGGTGTATAATCTACGCGTTCTTCTTCTTCTTCTTCTTCTTATTATTATTATTGTTGTTGATGTTGCTGTTGCGCTCGAGTACGTTATACATACGTTATAAACGGTGTATACGAAAGATTTTCGCGAAAACACGCGATGAATGTTTGCATATGAGTTCGTGTAATAATCGAGAACGCGGTCAAGTAAAATATATTCACGAGTATAATTTCAAAGCGATAAGAGTGTGTTTGTGTTTAATAATTAGAATCGTTACTGCGGCTGAAATATTATACGCGCATATTACAGTTTTGACATTCGTGTTTATATATTTACATATAACTGCGCATTACACAACCGTGAAATATTTAAGAAATTAGTGTAATCTTTCACATTATCGGTACCCGTCAACACCGCCGAGGAGATATATTCACAAGGGTGGTTCTATGTAAAGCAGTGGTGTCCAACCATTTGTGAAGACCGGCCCACATCATATGGATAGACGTTGTTGTGGGCCACATGCTTTTTAATAATAATACATTCAAATTTAATGATTAAATTATGTTCTATATTACAACAATACATTTTTTCATAATTTTACTATATAGCGAATAATAAGCAGAAATGTTTTACAAGTATTAATATTCAATTATAATTACACGGAAAAATTTATTTATTTATAATAAAAAAATAATAATAATAAAACTAATGTGAAATTTGAAATTGCTTTTTTTGTGTGAAAGTAATGAATTAATTATCCGGATCTATTGAAGTTGTGGCAATCCTTAAACAATATTCAAGGTGCTTGTCTGATATAGTGGACCGATTCTTACTCTTGTTTTTTGTAAATAATGCCTTTTTAAATTATAATCTTTAAAAACTAAAATGGTTTCCTTACAAATTAGGCATAATGCTACATTTTTCATTTCTATAAAAAAGTATTCCGCTATCCACTTCTCGTTAAATATTCTTCCTTCATCAGTTACTTTTCTTTTCTTATTTTGGGACGACATTTCGCTATTTGATTATTAGTTTATTATAAAAATTATAAAACTATTATTAAATAAATAATAATATTGAGCACTAGCACACCACTGAGCAAAAAACGTGATCGTCTGACCATCACACGCGCACAACTGTATATCTGCACCAGATTACACGTGCAGATATTGCTATCGGAACCAATTAAGATAAAACACTATTAAAGTTTATCTTTGTTTGATGTTTAATATTTTGTAGTTTTATATTCTAAAAAAAATTTTTTTCTCGTAATATTAATATATTATATATGTTACCGGCAAAGTGTTGAATATAGGCATTCTATAGAAATCCTAGGAATTCTATAGAATCCCTTGTACCATTTGGCAATGTATTAAATTTTAATTTTATTTTAAATAATGCCTAGGCAATCTATAGAATTCCTAGGATTTCTATAGAATGCCAATGCTATGTTAGGTAAAGTATGGAATATTAATAATATTTATTCGAAATAAGTTTATTCTAATTAATTTTTAATAGGTTTTTTGAGCTAAAATAGTTTTTAACTAAAAGCTAATAATAATAATAATAAAAAAATAGGTTAAATATTATTTTATTTATTTATTGCAGCATATTGTTGATGCATGTCATTTCGAATTGCATAAAATATTGTTTTTTATGCATAAACATTTTTTGAATTGACATTTAGTCTTGCAGCTGCATTTAAGAAACCCTTGTCCAGTTCCCGTAGATTGTTGGGTTGCGATGGAACGTAAAGGAAATGTATTTTCTTTTGGAACTTCGTCAATCGACAGTAAATTTTGGTGGCATATTGTAAATTGAGATCTTGAATATAAAGACTTTAAGAGCCCTTCTTTGGTCCCTAATCGATAATATCCATCAACTGTTACCTGAAATAATATTAAAATTATCATAAATAATCAAATATGATTAACTTAATAAATATGTATTATTTAATGTTTACCTCTACAACAACAGCTAAAATATTTCGAGCATCTCCGCGTCCTTTGTCCACATCGGGTACTGGAACTCGAACTGTAGCACCAACTTCTGCCGGTTTAAGTTTTTTATCTGACCATGCTTTCATTTTAACTGCTTGATTTTCAAGATTGAGTTTTGCATTTCTTCGTTTTTCTCTGGCATTTGTATTAAAAACACTCCAAGAGTGAAAAATAAAATATTTACCTAACATATTATAGTTATACCTATAATGACGATAATATATCGCACGTATGGCATGTGCGATAAGATAATCGTAAGACAAGAACTGATCACCATTGGTACTCGTATATTTAGAAAATGCATTTTATACATTACCTACGTGAGGTTCGGCATTCTATAGAATACCTAGGCATTATATATATTTTATACATTTCCTACTCATTTTTGGTATTCTATAGAATGCCTAGGTATTTTATAGAATGCCTGATTCAACAGTTTGCCGGTAACATATACAATTAATTAATTAAATTAGTTAAATTGAAGTGAGGGCCGCATAAAAATTTACCACGGGCCGCGGGTTGGACACCCCTTTACATTGTAAAGTTTTTTATGAATATAAAATTTCGATTTTTTTTCATTGATATTTTAATAGCACGTTCTTCTGTTTATTTTTTTACCGATCTAATTCGTAGACATTTGGATCGTTTTTTTTTTTTTTGATCGTAAATATACAGCTTTATAATCACGAGATATTTCACGAACAATCGATATATATATATATATAGTCGAACCACGTATGAAATAACAAAAAAACGTACCAACGCGCGATTTTTTTTTTGTATATATAATAATAATAATATGTACGCTTTTCTTGAATAAAACAACATACACTTGTCGTTGATTGTATACGATAATCCGATTGTTCGAAATATCGAAACGAGAAAAATCTTTATACAGGTATAATAATATACTGAAAGAACATATTGTATCATAATCATACGCGCGCGTTAGTTTTTTTTTCTTCTTTTCTTAATACATAGAAAATATAACATTATTTTTCAAACGAAAATTAACCACTAACGATCTCCCATTATATTGTTGCAATTTAAACAAAAATCTCAATGACAATATTTATAATAATTAACTACACATACATAATACTACACAGAACTAAGTACCGGAAATCATTTACGTGACTGGCAACAATGTTCTGTTGTGCAACCATACATATATATATATATATATATATATATAATAATGACTTTGACCGAAAACATAAATATTTTTACTTTTCCATTCCTTTGAACGTTAAATGGCGATTATTTCAAAAGAATCATTAAACTCGAACGCGATTACAATAAAATAAAAGAGATTTACAATCTGCATAGGTTGTAGTTAGTGCGCAATAAGTAAATACGATAACAATATTGTTTTTTGAAATAACAGTCGGACGCTTTTTCTTTTTTTGAGAAAACTACACTCATTACTGCAATAGCATCTCTGAAAATAATAGTTATAATATTGTTTTTTTAAATGAAAGCCAATTTCATTTCAATCAATTAGAGGGATTTCTTGGAAGACGTTCGAAGAACGAATTCTCTAAGAATTTAGAGAAGACGTTCGATAGTTACAATGCGATTGCAGGTAATGTTTCGAAAGCTTGTAATTTATTGTACGGTATATCGGTATATCATATCGATGTAGCAGTTTTTGTACGAGTATACGTGTAGAATTTTTTTTTTTTTTATGTAGTCGATGTTCTGTGACATACCTGCGGGCACATCCACTTATTAGACTAATCGATTGAAACGCTTCCAGTGGGCGAACATATTAGAATAAATTTCCTTTCTTATAATTATTTTTAAAACAAAAACCTACCAAAATTACGTGTACGTATTATACAGGCATATAAATACGAGTATATAGTGCAGCGTATTGTATAGTATAGCATTAAAAACCAATCGCTGATTACTGTAATGTTCGTTAGAAAAAGTATTGCCGTTCGCGAATGGATTTAGTGTTAGACGGGTATGAAATCATTTACAACGCAACGAGATAATTATTATGAATTCATTTATGAATAGGACGTTTAAATATATGCGTGTTATTAATATATTTATATATTACTATTTCCTTTCGTCGTTTATTATTTAAGTACAAGGAAAACTAGTCAGAATAAAAATGCATTCGACTTTCGGCAACTCGGCAATGTTAAAATAATCACGAAAATTAATCTAGACATGCGTTTAAAACGAATTTTCTCACTGGAAATTACTTAGTATCACCGCGTGATTATAATTTTATCGCGAATTACATATTCGTATCTTCGCGGATTAAATCATTTATACAACAGAATTACATTAACGTAATTGATTTAAAAAAAAACACGTATTCGAATTAAAAAAAAAAAAAATTAATTTTAAATTAATTCTTAAAAAAAACCTATAAATAAATTAAAATTTTTTTTTCTTTTTATATAAAGATTTGTAATATAATAATATTTTTATTACACGAGAGCATAAAATATATTTACCGGATATTTTCAGATGCCGTTCAAATCGATTACGATAATTTCGATTAGACGCCGTCGCGTCGTATACGCAATTGTATCATTGCGTTATTATAAGATTTTTTTCCCCATTTTGAATTTTTTGCGTCCTTGAACGATATGAAATAAATGATAATGATAATACGCACGGTATTATAATTATGTACCAGCTTCTATTGCAAAAAAAAAAAACGCAGGGAAAAAACATTTCCCCTACTTCCCCCCAATCGGTATTTTACGAGATGCACGAAACCAGCGATTTGATGTTGCGTTGGCCAATCGAAATCACGAATATGAATTTAAAATTTAAATTATACACGCCGTACGCGCGTTATTATTATTATTTTATATACGTATAAAAATATTATAAACTTGAAAGGAATAAAAAACCTTTAATGCAACGATATTTCCAACTCTCGATCATTTGTAATACGTCGTATACACGTAACGCGTAAATTATTTGTACTCGTATAGCACAAGGGGAACCGCGATTCGATCAAGTCGTACGTAATGTGATCGTACGAAACTTGTGAACTAGAGCTAAACTGGATACGCAAGAACGGTTTGTATTTATTTTTTTTCCTTATCCTGGACACTAAAAACACATTATCTGTACATTAACATATACGCGTATGCGTGTGTATACGAGTCTTATTTAACGCTTGGGCAAACAACGCGATCGAAGCGGTTCCAAAGTGGTGAAAACAAAAGAGGTGACCTCTCGTTCTGACAACAAACAATTGTGAGACTTTGACTGATCCTATTTTATTTCTCTATAAAAAAATCGCTTCTCGAACGGTGAGTCGATCATTATTTTACTGTGGGTCAAGTGGGAAAAATAATTTAATCGTTTTACAAATGTCTACGAATTTGTAAGAATGATGAAAAAACATTTACATACAACGTCGGTGTGGAGTTTTTATCCGAAGCGATATTTTATTATTGTCATGACATTTGCGGTTGATGTATATAGTGGCAACAGGCGCCCAGAAAGAGTTGGAAGTGAAATCACGTCTTGATGAGTGGAGATCAACGATCGAGAAGACTAAGGACTATAGTAGGAACGAAACAATGACATTCGTGTACGATTTTAGAGGTAATCATCAGTTAATTAAGACAGTTGTTTGATTCGAGTATCTGTAGCATCGATAGAGCAAAAGAATGATGGTACAGAGAAACGCATGACAAAAAGGGAATAAAGTGTGGACGGACGACAAAAGGATGCCGATACACGATTATATTTTATAAAACAGTAATGAAGTCTGCAGCGATGTTGTAAGGAATGTTACGACGATGGACGTTCCGAGGTGGGATGGAAAAAGAAACGCGAGTGACGCATGTAAGAAAATGTAGGAGAATAGTAGGTTGAAAGGCTATATGAGACGTGTTGTGATGGATACCGACGTATAGAAGGCAAAAGAAGAAGAGAATAGAAGTGTGGATGGGTGGAAGAGTCGAAGATAGATGGTTTGAGTGTACAAGAAGTGGGAGATAGATGGAAGTGTAGAGTGGCTGACCCCGTTCAGTTGGGCGAGCGTAAGGAGAAGATACGTATACTGTAAAAATATTGTTTGGAAGGAACACGCGGTGAAACTGTATATTATGTACAGTATTATTTTTTTTTCTGGGCCATAGTTTCAGTAAGCCACACGCATTGCGGTGGTTATAATATACGTTTTTAACATATAATCGAAACGCCCGTTTAACATCGGCCGTGCACCCTAATTGGAAAATTAGTTTTGGAAAACGTTTTGTGGTCGACGACGGCCGTCGTAGTGCACGAAATCAAATGTCCGGAATAGATGTTTCCTCTCGGGACTACTTGTTAAAAATAAAACAGCGTGTATTTTATTTTATATATAAAATAATAATGAAACGTAATAAAATGTGCGGTGAAACTGGTGGTCATCACTGAGGAATCTGCGCAGCGGCAGTAATGTCGTCACGAGTGTACAATACATATACGAGTGGTTGTTGTAGACGATTATTTCACGGACGTATTCAAGGTGATACAGGGGTGGACCGTCGTCTCCCCGCTCACTCACTGCGAGCGGTAATACTTTTGTAGTCGTTTGTTTTATTATTATTGTTTTTTTAACGCGATTCGACAGAATAATAATAAGAAGTAAAAAAAAAAAAAAGACGCGAATACGCGAGTTTTTAAAATCGTTCCACAGGACGATTATCTTATTTTCTTTGAGAAATTAAGAAAAAGAAAAAAAAATTTACGAACGAAAAAATAGCGTACGAAGTCGTCTCGATATATTTGTACAAGGAGATTTCCGTTTAATATTGATAATGTACAAGTGGTGTGCGCGATAATGATATAAAAGTTGTTATGCGGAAAGAAAAAACGACGGCGGATTGAACACGAGGCTGTGTCGTAACTGTGCACGACGGATGAAAAAAATGGGCGCCGTAATTGATTATATTATTACTATTATACGGACATTGGCCGCGTTGCGCCGAAAAATTATCGGCGTTTGTTGTCGCGCGTCCGTCCGAGAGTACAGAGGAGAAAGAGATGAAAAACGTTTCCGGCCGTGTGTGTACAATGTGTCTTTCTCGGCACCGGATGGGGACGGCCTAAAATGGATTTCAACCGTATTTTTTCTACTCCGACCTCGCCTAAAATATTATATTAATATAATTTCATTTTTTTTCTTCGTCATATTATATTTCCCTCTCGGCGCGCGCGTGGTGTTTGTTTTTTCTCGTATCTGGTGCACAAACCGTGTTATTACAAATATATCGACAAACACACGCGCACGTCTTTGTAACGGCGGCGGCGGACAGCGTTTTTCCACACATATTTTACAGAACTCGGCGGTGGTATTCGTACGTACGCATAAATATTCGTATTAATATTATAACAAGAGTTTATGCGGTTGAGTTATTGAGGAGTGTCGACCACGCTCAATTAACGTAATTAATGAGAAAAATTACGTTGTTCTGTTTTGTAATTCGAATATGGAAAATAATATTTTTTTTTGTTTTGCGAATTTGTAAAAAAGTCCTATTCGATTTTTACGAGATAATGAAAATAGCGGTTCTTTCCGGCGGTCTTGAAGTTCGTTGAATTTCGGTACGCACAACACCACCCCCACATACATAGCAGCACGGAACGAAACGAAGCGTCTGGTGGAATGACGCGGTGAATATTCATTAGAGAAAAGGAAAAAATGACGGTCTGCGCTCGCGCGCGCGGTCGATGATTAGCGTGCGCGATGCGCATTATCGGCCGGGCGGCGGTCACGTACGAAACGCGCGTAGTACACACACACACACACCGATCGTGTAAATACCGGAACCAATAACTTCAATACAAACACGTAATAATAATAATAATAATAATATTATCATAAGCGAGCGCGCGCGCGCGATGGCTCGCACAGAAGAAATACGCTCTGGCTGGCGCGCATCGTCGTGATCGTGTGTCCGTATAATCACCGGTCACGGTTTCTGCGCTCGCGAGCGCGCGCGCGCGTCACCCGCCGCCACACCGCGTCGACACACCGTGAGAACTCCGCGGCGGCGGCGGCGTCCCGAACAATAATAATAATAATACTACTCGGCCGTCGTCTTATTTCGTACATTATTGTTTATTGTTATTGTTGTTATCCGTCTACTACTACTACTACTACTACTCAGTCGTCGTATATTGTTTCCTACGACAACGACGACGACGATTACCACTTTTTTTTTCCCCTCGAATATTTCTCTCTCACTCTCGTCGTTTCACCGAGTTCCCAGAACACGATTTCGTCACGTACCGCTCGAACCCACACGAATTGACTTGTATCGTGTGGGGGGGGGGGAAATTCGTATCGATCGATCGAGAAAATAAATAAAACGACGTTTAAAAAAAAAAAAAAAAACTATAACATCATATTGTTGTATTGTTTTGTAAAAGAAAAAAAAACACACGCACGCTTATAATAATATTTATCACAGATACACTTTATTATTTTTTTTTTCCTTCACGTACAAATGCGGACGTCGTCCGTTAAGATAAATCTACAATTTTATATTTTTTATACGAAGAGAAAAAAAATACTCCCCGCGTTAACGCGGAGAATATAAAAAAATATTTATAATATATTATAGATTTTTTTTTTTTTTTTTTTGGTAATTATAGCTGTATCCGACCGTTATGCGTAAATAAATACAAGACAAAATATAATTTGATCGAAAATCGATCGTCAACGAAAAAAAAAAAATAAATAAATAAATTACAAAATTAAATATTAACGAAAAAAAATTATATATATGTATATAAAAAAAAAAACGCTCGCGCGCTCGGCGTTATCAGTCTTTTATAATATATATGCGCGTTTATTAGGCGGATTTATGAGGACGGCGGCGCGCAAACGCGATTTCACCACGGCCTCCATACGGAATTCGATTCTTCTTTGAGTTCGCTGCCGGGCGTGGACGGCGGCGTGTACGGTCTGTACTGATCCGCCGTGGCGACGGCGGCAACCGACTGGGTCGCGCCCACGACGGCGGTCGTTCCGCGGTGGTTCGGGTCCGATTCGATTTTTCGCATGCAAGCGCCCAGGTGGTGCAACAGTTTTACGCCGGCGGACGGGTCGACGGGCGGCGAGCTGATGTCCGTGGACGCGAGATAATTGGACACTTCGGTGGCGCATTGCGCGAAACCGGCGCGAAACTTGTCCGCGTACACGGAATCCACGCCGCCGCCGCCGCCGCCTAGGCCGAGCGCGTTGTTCCGTTTCAGTTTGTGCAAATGGCGCACCGTCAGCTCCAGTATGTCGGCCTTTTCCAGTTTGCTCACGTTCTCGCCCTCGGCCTGCAGCGTAACCACCATCAGGTCCTTGAGCTCGTCCAGACACCGGTTGATCCGGGCGCGACGTTTCCGTTCCAACAGCGGTTTCATGACCTGCGCACGCGAAACACGACCCGAGTGTTATATTAAAACGCCACGAAAGTGTTTTTTCTCTCCGCTATAAACCAATAATAATAATAGTAATTACCTTTCTGTACTGATAAGTCCGCGACACCGGTTGTTCATCGTATTCGGACGACGGTTGTTGTTGTTGTTGTTGTTGCGTCAATTGCATTTGTACGCGGTACGACGGTCTGAGTTCGGCGGGACGCATGTCGAGGAGAGAAATCAAAAAGAAGAAAAACAAAAATGATTTATTTTCCTCCTCCGACGACGATAAACACCGTCCCGGCGCAAATGTAAAAAAAAAAAAAAAAACGCGTCGAGCGTAAGAAATGTATACGGGAAAAAAAATAAATATGTATCGACGGAACGCGATCGCACCACGCAGTTCGGCGCGTATCGTTCGAATGACGGCGTGACCCGCAGGCGCGGCTGGTTTTATAACGTTGCGCGGCGACCGGGTAGCGGTGGCGGCGCCCGTGGGAATCTTAGTCGCATTCCCACACTATGTGTGTGTGTGTGTGTGTGTGTGTACCGGTGTGCGGGACACGTACAGGCATGCCCCGGTGTGAGAGGGGCGCCGCCACCGCCACCGCCTTGCACGGGCATCGGCAGCGGCAGCAGCAGCAGCAGCAGTGGCCGGTCGCCCTCCTCCTCGTGCCGCTGCCGCTGTTGCTCCTCCGGTACATCGGGACGTACACGCGCGCACACCTGCCACGCGCTAATTTAGCGAGGTACGGCCCGCGCTTCCTATACACACACACGTTTTTCTTTACACGTTTATTATGTACGGAGACGAGCGTGTGCGCGCGAGCGCGCGCATCGCCTTTTGCCCCTGCGTAATAGACTTTTGCCCGCAAATCGGGCTCCCACGGTCATTATGATAAAACACACGTCGCTCGGTGTGCGGCATGTGGCCGCCGCGGCTGCCGTCCGTTTTTCGTTTTCCGATATAATTCGCGATGGCGGCGAAACGCGACCGTCCGTTTTCGAATTGTTGTTAACGTGCCTGCCTACGCGTCGCGGGCGGGGCTGTTGCAGGGACGCGATTTTTTACGTTCTGCGTGTGATGTGTGCGGCGAAACCGGACAAATTCTGTTAGGCCGAATGATAAAAAAAAAAAAAAGAAATTCTAATTACAATTCCGTAGTATACGGTAATTGTAGCGATTAACGGAGTCGTTTTAATCCGATATTAGGATTTATTTCAACGATATCGACAATACCGGTTAATAGAAACGATTGTTCGCGTAAAATAGACGATACAAAAACGATTTATTTTACGCGTATAAATTATATATTATAAAGATCGCGCGAACAAACTTATTGCGCAGAAAACGAGTAATGTTTTATTGACGACCGGTATCGCGGAGAGAGAGAGAGAGAGAGAGCGACGGTGGAACAATCGAACGACGCGATAATTTATTTATATATTATATAGTTTATATAGTGTATTGATAGTCCCGCACTGGAATGAGAGAGAAAAAATTGACTCCTTCCTAAGCGGTATACGCGAAAAATACACACGCGCCAATCGAGTCCGCGCTTGGGAAAAAATACACTTATCGGCGGTACACAACGATTATCGGCCGAGAAATTTCATTACTCCACAGGAATATTGTAATAAATACGACAATTGTTTTGTGATCAAATGTCTATAACACTGTAATGCTAGAGACTGCGAGTTAACGTCGCAGATTCAACGACGATATTATAGTGACATAGAGGGTAATACGGCGATGAGGGAGCAAAGTTCCCCCCTTGCCTCTTCCTATGATTATAGAATTATTTCGAATAAATTTATAAATAATATAATATAATAATATAATAAATTTACTATAAACGAAAAAATGCGTTTCGTATAATAATATATTAATTATTTATTATAATATTATCGTTGAGCGTGTCTGTAAATATTAAGTGTTAACCCCGTTAGTTTGTTATGTACTCGTATATAAAAAAAATCTTTATTTCCGTTAATTCTGATTTTTTTAATAATTAAATTTGTAAAATCGATTTTCTCGTTTTTTAATAATTTAAATTTTCAGTAACATATATAAACCATTAAACCGGTTTTAGTAGTAAAAAAAAAACAAATTGTGTAACGTTTTTTGTTTTTTTTTTTACATTGAGAATATCTATTCTACGGTGTAATTAACCTATTGATTTGGTCAAAACAGTGTTTATGACAATTTATCAGATAGTGTATTTTAAGGGACGACAAGGCTCGGATCGTCAACTCTGTTTGAATTGAATTGGAATATTTGCTTGTCACGAAGATCTAGCGTGTCGCCTATAATTAGTGCGAATGAATTTATTAATAAATTTTACGTATTTTCAGCTCGATATGAGATCGTATGTCAGGTAGTACAAAAAAAAAAAAAAAAAAAATACGAAAAACTTCCGACGGAAACTGTGTACTTGAAGAGTTAAAAAACGGATCGATAATATTATTTCATGTTAAACGAGAAACGTTTAATTTGTCGCGGCGATTGTCCCCGCGATGAAATTATCATACAAACCAAAGACGACCATCAAACGCGCAGCGAAATTCGACGTAACACAAGCGCAGTTAAATTAGTGCTTGTTTTAACGCGCGTTTGGACATATTTTGCGTAATTCTCAAATAAAAAAAAAAAGAAAATGCGCGATTCTAATTTAATAGAATGCGCGGTTGCGAAATTTAACCGAGTTTTAAGACTTTTATCTATTATAACGCTTACAATTAATTATTTTGATCGAGCATACGGTAATGTCAAAATATTTACGTATGATTTCTTTTTGATGAAAAAAAAAAGCAATTTGCTCGTTTGTCCGTATTTTGAATATCTTAATCTAAATCCAGTGGTGTATTGGAGCGTATACGCGGGTATACGCCGTATACCCAGATCCCTATTTTCGGATTTTTGCGTATACCCTGTCATGAAATGAACATATTATGGGTATACGCGGGTATACGCTTCTTTAACGATTTTGAGCGAGAGCACACGCTGCAACGCTGTGTTGTAGAGAGGAACGTACACTGTATGTCCGTATTGCGAATGCACATAAAAATACACATTAAAAATAGATCATTCGTTACTATGTGGAAATACCCACATCGCAATGACTTGTCAGTGTACACGGTTTAAATCAAATAATCCAATAATGTGCACTAATACTTTATGACTACTTCCTGTTGACTCCACGTGTCAGATAAAATTTATAACTATTGCAATAGGTTTATCAATACTCGGGTAGTAATAGCAGAGGATCGTACTAAGCTTATCGATAACTAAAAATTTTATTTTCGATATATTCGATTCACGAGTGCTGCAGTAGTGTAGTAGCTACACTCAATATTATTTTACTTATCCGTTGTATATAATATTATAGCGTTTATTTTTTTTCATTAAGAGTGCTGACAAATTTACAATCGTACCAAATAACTATTATGGCAAATAAAACTGAAAAACGTAAAATTATGTTTACTACACAAAAAATTACCAACTTTTTTTCATCTGTGCCAGAGTGTAAAAAAATTAAATATAAAGATACCATCATTAAAAGTTGCTCAGATAATGAAAAAGTAAGTATTTATTTTAGTTTATTATATAGCAATACTTAAATTAAGAAAAAACTAGTGGAGGGACATGACGTAAAATTCTTTTAAAAATATGCGTTCCAAAATATTAAGATATCTTTTAAACTCGTGGAAGGCTTGATACCAGTCAACATCATAATTTGTTCATAATACGATCCCATCAATAATTCTTTTTAACTATTTTTATTCTTTAACCACATAAAGTTAAAAATAGTTGGCAACATAATATTATACTTTATCAGATACAGATTTGAATTCTGACAATCGTTATAATTTGGTAAATCACAATTTTTCATAATATACGTTAAAGAATAGTTGTTGATATAATATTATATTTTATCAACTTTACCTATGTCTTTATTTATAAATTTAAGTTTTAAAACTTAAAAATTATCTTATTTTCAGAAAAAAACAGTCACTACTGCTATGGATACAGTAGATACAGATTTGAATTCTAACAATCGTTGTAATTTGGTAAATAACAATTTTGTATAATATATGTTAAAGAATATAATATTATAATTTATTAACTCTACCTAAGTCTTTATTTGTAAATTTAAATTGTAAAATTTAAAAATTATTATATTTACAGGAAAAAACAGTCACTACTACTCTGGATACATTAGATACTACAGATTTGAATTCTGACAATCATAATATGGTAAATAACAATTTTGTATAATATAAAAAGCAATATAAGTAATATTTCTTTTTTTATAATTTCAGGAAACCCATTGGCCACGTGACTGGACATTTGAGCAATGGCAATCAAAGAAAGAAAAATATGTATGGATGAATTGTAGTAATGGTAAGATTGGGTGTTCGTGTTGTAAAGAATTTAGTGATATCCTCAGTGTTAAGAGTCACGGTATTGAAATATCTCCAGAGTGGTCTCTTAGTCTGATCAGCGGTGGCACTAGTAACAATAAAAAAACAAGACTTTCCCTTCTTCGAAACAAAATAAAGAGACATATTTCATCATCAGCGCATAAATATGCAATTAATTTATTGGAACAAAGAGAGTCTAACAAATTAAAAAGACAGTTTGAAATTATTTCATATAAAACTCATGAAAAAACATTATCAATATTTCGAACAGCCTACTATATTGCCAAAAATAATAGACCTTATAGTGATCATTTTAATCTCCTGGAGTTGCAAAGGCTTAATGGCATTGACATTGGGACAACACTTCATTCTCGATTTTCGTCCACATGTATTATATCTCATATAGCAATACAAATGAAAACGAAAATAGTGGATAATATTATTAAGTCTAATTCAAAGTTGTCAGTACTTATAGATGAAACGACAACATCAAGTACATTATCTGCAATGGTTGTATATATTAAGTCATCTATATCTTCAGAAGATCCAATTTTTATTTTTTTGGATGTCATTGAATTAAAATGTCAAACAGCAGAAAATATAGTTATCCAGCTAATTGAGTGTTTACAAATATCTGGATTCAACGATAAATATTTAAAAAATAATTGGATTTCCTTTGTTAGTGATGGAGCTAGTGTCCTTTTGGGTAAAAAAGCTGGAGTCGCAAAGAGATTAAAAGATATATATCCCTTAATTTTTAGTTGGCATTGCTTAAATCATAGGCTAGAACTTGCTGTAAATGATACTATTAAAGATTTAAACGCTATAAATCATTTTAAATCATTTATTGATTCTCTGTATATTTTGTATAATAATTCACCTAAAAATAAAAATGAACTTAAAGATATTTGTAATGAATTCGATATAATTTTTCTAAAAATTGGAAGAGTTCTTGATGTCCGATGGGTTGCAAGTAGTTGGCGAGCCGTACGTGCTGTTTGGAAAACATTTCCAGCTCTAAGTACACATTTTTATAACTCATCCATTGACATGGCTAAAGATTCTAAAACAAGAAATAAATATTTGGGTTTATATAAAAGATTATGTTCGCTTGAATTTTTATTAGATTTAGCTTTAATGTGTGATGTACTTTTAGAACTTTCAAATTTATCTCTAAACCTTCAAAGTAAAAAAATAACACTTATTGAAGCTGATTCTAGTATTAAAAGATCAATAAGAATTTTAGAATCTTTTAAAAATAATATTGGTGATTATATGAAAGAAGCTGACATAGCTAAAATTAAGATGGTTTTCAAAAATATTAAATTAACTAGTTTTCCAAAATTATATCGATCAGAAGAAATCAGTTTATTACTAGTATTTGTAATAATTTAAGAAGTAGATTATTAGATGATACAGAAAACTTAAGTTTAATCAAAGACATATCTATTATTGATAAAAGTACTTGGCCAAGCGATATAAGTATAAGGTATGGTGAAGAAGAAATCAAAAGATTATGTAAACGTTTCATATTAAACAAGAATAATGCAATCAATGGATTTAGACTATATATTGAAGAACATAAAAATACCAAAGATATTTTGTCAGAGTTAAATAACTGTCTTAAAACCTTTCCTTGTTCAACTGCCGAATGCGAACGTGGCTTCAGTGTTTTAAATTTAATTTGCACAGACCTAAGATCAAAATTAACTATTGCTAATATTGCAAATTTAATGTTTGTGAATGTTAATGGGCCTCCTCTACATCTATGGAATCCAGAACCTTATGTAAAAAGTTGGTTAGTGAGTCAGCACAGAACAGCGGATGATACAAGATCAAAGTATGCAAAACCAAAGAAAATACAGATATGTATAAAAAAGTTTATGGGAATTACTTTAATTTTTATTTTCTTTGGGTTTGCATACTGATATATATATATATATATATATGTTGTTATATTATAATAATATTATTTTATTATATTATTAATAATACAATTATATTGTAATGTTATGTTGTTAATTTGTTATGTTATTGTTATGATATTATTATTATATTATTTCTTGCAAGGCATATGTCGAGTTTGTTTCACCTTCTAAATACCCAGTCCGTTATACACGTTTCCAAATCGGTTGCGACTTGCGTTGGCTCGGTTGGTAGGTCGAAAAATTCGGTAGGAAACCGTAGTTAGGTTAGGTTTCATTCCCCACCGGTGGATGGTGGTTTTCTATTCGTTTTTCCAGTTCGTATATTATATACCAGACTATTGATGTAGTTGTCCTACTTCCTTTTAATTTCCCGCCGCTAATATTCGTTATCGCCTCCGAAATTCTTATCATGTGTGTAATTTTATTAATAAAGTAGGTAACAATTGATTTATTTAAAAACTAAACCTTTTTTTATTAAAGTGTTTTTATTTTGTTTATACTTGTTTCACGACGTAATTTCAATAAATATATTCGTAAAGAGCCGTATGTACTGAAAAACGGGTGTTGTTAAAAAACGGACAAGTAAGTACACATAATATACTCGTATATTTAACGTAAAATTTCAATTTATGTATCTATGTGATGAATTATGTGTATAATTAATACACATATGTTCTAGAAATTATCTAACCCCCCCTTTAAAATTCTTAAGAACGCCACTGAATGTGCGTATACCCTTAAATTTATTTACCAATACACCACTGTCTAAATCATTGTGATGTCCCTCTGTTCGAAGACTGGAAAACGAAGGGAAGAATATGATCATGAAATATAAAATACGACGACGAAGGAGATAATTTAGAGCAGGGGAGAGGTATGATAAGGACGATGGTAACGGGATAAAGGGGAAAAGTTAAAAGAGGAGAGGATTCTAATAGTCACAGGCGTTTGTAAAAAGACTTCGAAATAAGCATTGAGTTTAATTATAAAAACGTGATTTAATTTTTTGTAAAACACTTAAATAGTTTTTTTTTACCGTGCGAGACTGATTCTCTTTTTATTTTTTTTTTTTTTTTTACGCATCGAAAATTCAAATGGTATCAACGATTTCCTCCTTATGGACAAGGACCTGTCCAAGCCGACGAGTACACGTCGTTATTACAAACATTTTTTTCCCCCGAATACATTAATTTACGCTCCTGAAAATTAACAGTGAAAAACGTATATTACAGTTTGTGCGAACTGCGTATAAAACACGGTGCGTTTGCGGAATTCCTTTTTTTTTTATTTTCTTATATTATATAGACCGCAATAATAAATCGCCATAGCAATTCGTCATATGGTTTATATGATAAAACTATAAGTGAATATTGAACGGGATTTCACTGTGGAAAATAACGATATGTGCGCAAATGGACGGACACGCGAATAATATTAATTATTTACAAAACAAAAAAAAAAAAAACTAAGAATCTTTTTTTTTTTACACCTCAGTGAATCGCATATGTATAAATATAAAAAAGGATTTCGTCGAAAATCACGACGAATTCGGTAATCGTCCGTATCGTAGCTCAAACGCATGTTACTCATGCGGACGGAAGAATCTTAAAAGTTTTGTTTTTCTCTTTTTTAGTGTGATCGACGTGTCTTTTGGAAAACCGTTATAACCCCGACAAATCTATTAATTAATTTTTTTTTTAAATTCAACGCGGTCGTTTTTTTTTTTTAAATACATTATTTTATTTTTATTCGTACGGATTACGGTTTACGAATAATTTGTTTTGTTCGTATTTTTTTTTTCTACTCGCAATGTCATCGGTATGTAATAAGTTGATTTAAAAACAAAAAAAAAAAATCCCGATACGACGATTCAATCTGTACGACGACGACGACGACGACGACGCGTTGTCGAAAACGCCGTAACGTTCCACAGCGTCTTTTTTTCCTCTTTTTTTTTTTTTTTTTTGACACATACCGTACGAACAGGTTTACAGGTTTACAAAATGTTTTTTTTTTTTCGTTATCGTTGTATCCTGCACTATATCCCGCGTCCCATGACTTCGAAGGGATATTTTGTGCAGTAAACGCAGTAATACGTACACTTCACGTTCTGCGCGCGCGCGCTCGCTATTATAACGATAACGGAGAGACGGTCGTTATTGTAAAACGTACGGTATTTTTTCCCTTCTCCTCGTCTTTGAACGTCCCTTCCGAACGAACGGAAAAAAAGAAACCGAAGACAGAAGTAAAAAAAAAAACAAATGGAAAACGTTTCGTATAACGGCCGACGGTACACTCCGCGCAGAACGGTCTGCACCGCACGCGTTGTTATGCGCGCGTATACGAGGAAATATACGCGTACCACCCGACCCGACCTAACTGTACACCGCACCCGCGGACGTGCACCGGTTCCGTTAGGCGTATTGTGTATGTAATATTATTTCGGGTGTTATTATTATTATTTTTTTTTTTTCCTCCTCGCGCATTTAACACCGCGTACAGACGTAACGACAGTTGGCGTCCTAAAAAAAGGCGGAGGAATAAGAAGAACCGGCCGCCGCCGCCGTGATTTCATTCCCCATTCATTACACCTGCGCAACAGTGCGCAAGACGGTGACGACGACGACCGACCGACGGTACCTTATACGCATATACCGAAAGGGAAACGGAAAACGGTTGTTTACAATGTGCACGACGACGGCGCGGGCGAAGAAAGCGAATAGGGTGTTGTGTTTGCGGTCTTCGCTTTTTTTTTTCCTCTCTCTCTCTCTCTGATTCTCTCTCGCGCTCGCGCGCGTATTGTTTGCCACATGACGGTAATGCGTGCAGTGTACGGTGTGTGTGATCAACAGGTATATTGTTGTCGTTGCGTACACGACGTTAAACAGGTGGTGCGGGTTGTGGCGCGCGGGTAACAGGTACAGTCCGCCGCCGCGATAACTATCTCTCACGCCCGGTACCGTTACCCGCGCGTAGTTATGTACACCGGCGACGCTGGTAAGGGGGAAAGTGTGTGTGTGTGTGTAGGAGCAGTGATTTTTTTTTCCCCTGAGGGA
This sequence comes from Chaetogeoica ovagalla, assembly GCA_032441825.1. Taxonomy (NCBI): domain Eukaryota; kingdom Metazoa; phylum Arthropoda; class Insecta; order Hemiptera; family Aphididae; genus Chaetogeoica; species Chaetogeoica ovagalla. The sequence goes on from CM063735.1 coordinate 5,529,977, forward strand.
GAAGGTGTTTTTTTTTTTTTTGGAATAAACGCCGGAAAGGCCATGTGCGCGCAAGTAGTTTCCGGGACTAACGGTTCGTGCGAGAAACGTTCGATTTTTTTTTTTTCTATATTCTGAGCGGGGAGTTTTTGGTTTTTTTTTTTTTTTGTCATTCCACGAGCGTACCGATTATTACGGATTATTAGGGGGTTTTTCGATTTTCTCAAAAACGCTTAAAAACAAAAAAAAAAGAAACTATCGAAAAATTAAAACGCGTTAAAAACACGGATTTCTTCGAAATCGATTATCAATCGTAATTTCGAAACTAATGGTTTATAATATAGAAATTCGAAATATTCGTTAAAATCTCGCAAGTCATTTTGAGATTTAGATCGAGGAAAAAGAACGTTCGAAACATTTTTATAGGTTTTGAGATAAAAAATTAATTCGTAAAAAAAAAAAAAAGGTTATAAATATACCAAAACAGCCATTACGCCGAAGCTTCGCTCAGAAAATCGTATATTACTTCGCTCAGATTCGTCACGTTACTTTCGCATTTATAGCGATAACAATAATACGCTCTAAAATATTATATTGTCCGAGTAATTCACTCGAGCGATTGTCTCACGGCTCGTTACCTATTTTTTTTTTTAAATTTCAAATCACCCGTGTGCGACACGTGGAATTTTTCGGTAAAAAAATCTTGTAAATGTCGCGCGAGTAGACGCCCCAATCGTCTCTGTCTCGTCCGAAAAAACCAATTTGCGTTAAATTCAAGTTTTCCAGTCAAAAGTACTCCGCCCAATCACAAACGCCCGTCCATACGTTTCCAACCTTGCGTTACGCACAGACTTAAATGGTAAACGGAGTTGCCTAAACCTACTTTTCATAAACGCCTCCTCAACCACTCAAACCGTCTCACTGCCGATTTATCCACAACGTCACACCACCTGGAAATCCAACAAGAAGACTCAAGCGCCAATGGCCCCGAGATTTTTTTTAATTAACATAGTATACCTACTGTCCTGATTATTTTACATAAATAATAAACCACCGTCCAAGTGTTTGTCGCTGGACGGTCCCTTCAATCGAGTGTCTGCGTGTCTGCCTCCTAAACACCTCGAATTCCCACTTCGGCTTATTATAGTACGAAACTCTGTACAATACTGTTGAATTTGCTGTTAAGAATTAAAAAAAAAAAGAAAAGAAAAGTGTACGCGTTTTGCTCGTGCTCGCTCGACCGTCGTCGGTCGCCGCCAGATGTCGAGCAATAAAACTCATAATACGACACCGCGCGTATAAATGTTTGAATATATTTTTATTCGTTTTTTTTTTTTTTTATATATACTTTTCGGGGATGACGGACGACGACGACGACGGAAAAAAGGAGAAAAATCATAAAAACGCGTGTCGTCTTCCACTGACCCCCCTCGTCCGCTTAATAAATGTGGTGGGCGGATGAAATGTGTTATTACCGCGTGTATTTTAATATTATCGTAATGTAAAGTCGGAGCAGCGGACCGAGGGAAGGTGAGGTGTTCGCGCGAATCCGCGGCGTATGTACGAGCAATAAAAACACACGACAACTATAAAAACAAACCGAAAAAAAACGCGTTAACCGGCGACGATTTCCATACGATTTCGTAGAAATTATTATTATTATTATTATTACTGTCGAGCCCGAACGCGGTCGTTATAGTACGTATACGTGTGTATATTTTATATTCATAGCGTGTATATAGTTTTTTTTTTTTCGTACGCTTTTTATCGTAACAACCCGCCTTGCAGCAGCAAACGCGACGCGAGAATCAACGGCGTTTTCTTAAAATAACATTTTAGAACGGTAAACGCGTCATCGGAGAACGACGAAACCGTATTATCACAACCTCCCATAAAAAAAGATGAAAAATAAATAAATAATTATTTACACTGACACGATTTAATTGTTATACGGATTTTTCAGATTTATATCGATATTTATGTATATGCCTAGTGACGATTCGAGCGCTTGTCGTTGCACGTGCGTAATAGCGAATTATTTCTCTAGAGGAACAAAAAGACCGACAGTAATTATTACGGGTGCTACGTAGTGTGGCCCTGGTCACAAGAACTGAACAAAAACTGTGTATATGGAAAACGCGCGAACGATATCGACTACACTGCAGATGATCGAATTAGATCGCGAAGAAGTAAAAGAAAACTATGGAACGTTAGAGAAATCGAGCGCTTTCAATAACAATACAAATGAATTGGGACGAAGACGCGGTTTGGACGCGCAAAACGGAGAGAAATAAAATACAAGTCGAGTCGCAGTAATTGAATAATGGTGGCCTTCAGCAGTAGAATTATAGCGAATATTATTCGTGTATGATTTATCGATTGTTTTTCTTACGCGGCGCGTAAGTCATTAAAAATGTTAAAATATAACAGAAAGTGGAAACGCGCTGTATAATTTTCTTCTTGCGCGTGTTTTCATAATTTGCGCGTATATATATATAGTACGTCAATCATCTGTGAGCCGATTTTGCTATTTCAGAGTATAACTGCGCAGAGCATTGTGGTATAGTCCTCACGAAATACCACAACTATTTTTTTTTTTTAATTCACAAAAACTTTTGAGAGCAGCAAAAAAGAAAAAAAAAAAGAATTTGTAATCGCAGAACCACGCGCGCTACGAATTAATGTCTGAGAGAACAAAAATTGTTTTCTATACGCGTACGATATTATCCGCGTGCAGATAATATTTTTAAATATCTATACGTATTGAGTAGTCGAAATAACAAAACAAAAAAGAAATTTGTATTTTTATAATCGTTTCGATCGTTTTGTAAAACGCCCACATTGTGTCCCCATTGCCGTATAATATGCGTTTCAAACGTCTAAATAATCGTTATATTTATTTAGTACAAAAAAAAAAAAAACAATTCTTTAAATAATTTTAATCGTTTTCGAATTCGTATTACATCGCCTATATATTACGTACGTAAATATACCCTGTACGTGTGAAGATTTTTCCGTTTTTTTAATGAAATCTCTAACGTTATTTTTATCCCACTTATATATAAATAATGATAATGTATTATACATCACTGCGCCGCAATTATACCGATATATTATTTAAAATACCGTCCGACTATATTTATGTACTGCACAGAAGACACCGTATATTATATTATTATTATTATTATTATTATTATAATAATAATAGCGTTTTCTCCCCGAATCGAATCGTATAACTGACTCGTATAACACTACACTGCGCTGCAGTACTCGTATAAATATAGTATAAACGACTTCGGTTTTGTTGAATGAAATCCGTATTATATACGAACGCGTGAATTTTAAATAGATTTTAATGCCGCGAACACACACACACACACACAATATTAAATAATATTATTATAATACGCGTTGCGTGACCACTACTGTAGTGTATACACACAACTGACAGGCCGGCAATTATAATAAACACGCGTATACACGGTAAAAGCGATTTATATACCGCGAGCGCGCATTATTATTATTATTATTATTATAGGAACGCGTCTTGCAGAGGAAATAACGTTTAACGTTCTTTTCTTTTTTTTCAATAATGTTTTTGTAAAATTTATATATATATATATAAGAAATAAAATTATATCGAGAACGCGACAGACTGTTATTATTATTTGCTCTATTATGTGTACAGCGTGAAACGAGGTCGCGCAGACTGCAATCGCCAGGAACAAGAAGAAAAAAAACGACAATAAGAGCCGGACGGAGAAAAACGCCGATCAAAAGCAAACATTTTTTTTTTTTTAAATAATATTCGAAATTTATATAACGAAAATAAATAATTTTCTATTCATTTACTAGACACATACACACGCGCGCTGCGCGGTATTTTTTTTTTAACGATATGACCGCAGTCAGGGCCGGCCCAAGATACGGGCGAACCGGGCGGTTGCCCGGGGCGTCTTAGGGCCCCAAACAGACGACCAGCGAAAGTCGGACATTTTTTTTTGTTTTCAATCAAAAAACGCTAGTCATCTATTCTAAATCCGATCACACTCCAAAATAGCAAAGTATTGTGAAAATATTTAGAATAATTAAGAATCACTATATGTACTTAAAGAAATAACCTAATACATTTATCGATAATTGTGTCCGAATAATTATTTTATTCAGAATTGTTTAAGTCGTTTTAAACAATACCTGTATGTAAAATAGTATTTAGTATATTGAATATTTTTTAAGGGCGCCTTATAAAAATTTGCCCGGGAGGCGCTATAATACCTCGGGTCGGCCCTGACCCGCAGTATATCGAATAATAATAATAATAATAATAATAATAATAATAATAATAATAATAATAATAATAATAATAATAATAATAATAATAACGGATATTTTCGTGCGGGAGAATGATGTAAAAGAATGAAAAAAAAAACTCGTCGTGGTCGTCGATAAACGTACAAAATACGTATTTAATATTGAAATAAAGTAACGTTAAAAAAACGTGCGTATATTATTCGATTATAATTGCCGATATATTTATATTTCGACGGCCGTAATTTCGATGGCGATCGCGGGGCACATTTTCATTAATCTTTGAAATCCCCCGTCGATCATCTACTATTGTAGACGGAAAGTCTAATTACGCGCCGAGTCGTTTCGGAATATTGTCTTTTTCGCTCGCAGATTTCTATAGTTATCTCGATTATTGTACACCTTTATCACTCCATTGCAGAAACACAATTTCCGTATTTTTTTTTTTTTTTTTTTTTAATAATTTACAAACTGCTATTTACCGTTTTCGATTGAACACCCGTGATTTGTCGTTTAAATACAAATTACTTTTCTTTTTCTTTTTTTACACTATACGTGTCCTCGTGGAAATTATTTCAAACGCGTATTTTTTTTTTTTTTTTTTTTTAATCGTGTCGCGATACAGATTTAACACTTGCGGAGTGTCTCACCTGTTAAATTTGATTTTTTCCAATAAATCTCATAACCGTAACATTAAGAAAGTAAAAAGAAAAAAATGTCATTTCATTTTTAAATAGGTATTAGATTTTTACGCATTTATTCGCATAAACAAATAAAACAATTTTTTTTTCTTACTTTGTTTTTACGAATGCTTATTATGTATATATCGTATACGACTATAGTGTAAGTTATACATTTTTCTAACGATTTTTCAGGCACACTTTTATAGTATAAACCCGTTATTAAATTTATATATATATATGAATCGAAATGAATCCGAATTAATTAATTTTACCGTTTACGTACGCGCGTCTCGTTTAAATTTATACGCAAATGTTGTTTTCCTTGATTAATTTAATAAAGTTGTTTCGAGACATGCACGTTCGTACAATATAATTACAACGTATCCCCATACGTAATAATAATATATGTAAATTACGGCTCGAAAAATGTAATACACGCAGTGTTGTGTGATACGTTTTTTTCGAATATTATATATTCCCGGTGAATTTGATTAAAATTTTGGATTCAGACCGCGGCGTGAGAATCGTCATAGGTTTTTTTTTTTATGGAAATCGGCTATTTTTTTCGACGATAATTTAGTATAAAACAATATACGCGTGAGTGTGCGTCGAAACATAAAATGCCGTGTATTATATTTTTATCACTCGAAACATACACTGACGATCGCGTGCACACGTCTAAACGTAAATATTACATATTAATATTGTAATAGTATAATGTCCGAATACACAAAAAAAAAGTGTTCTCCGAACTCGTAGATTTTTGTTTTTTAGTTTTTCAGATAGCAAAATATATATATATAAATAAAATAACTGTCGCGTGTTCGTTTTTGTGCACATCGATTTTCAATCGACGAGAAAAGAGCTATGATGATGATAGGACAAAATTAAAATCGTACACGTGCACGGATTCTATATATTATAATATGCGCTCTGTATAAAAATTATATTTATAAATATGAAACGTTCTACACCAAAATGTCGACCGTCGAGGATTTTTATTAAATCCGTAAGTGTGTATAGCAGCTTTTCATTTTTCGTATTCACGCACAGTGAAATAGTTGTTGAAAATATACGATAAAAGTTTTTTTTAATTTCACTGTTCTCGGCAATTTTTACAAAACTAAAATCGAAACTCGTATTACACGATTATTACTGCGGTACACGTGTATTAATAATAATAATAATAATAATAATAATAATAATAATAATAATAATAATAATAATTATTACTTTTGCCGTAATCCGTACAACGAACGATTAAAATAATATTTATCTTATTAAAAATCGTGTGTAATCATAACGTCATTATTACGCGTTTTAAATTCTGAACGAAGCGAAGGGTTCGCAGGCACGTCCAATTTTATCCGTTCATTTCTGTCGATCGACGCAAATAGTTTGTAAATTGATTTCCAGAATCAGTACAGTATCCTGCTTGCAATAATCGAATTTAGAATCGACATGCGTGAAAAATACTCTCTCCCGATTTCATCCCATCGATTGTTTGCACTCATTGCAGGTTTTGTCAATAATGTTTTGTTTTTTTTTTTTCTATCCTCGACTAGTGTAAAATCAATGCGATCGTCATAACTCGCGTAAGTTATAAATTTGTCTGTTCGAGTCTACTCTACGCGCGCACGAATAACACGAGTATGATAATAATATACGTAAATCATAGTCTCGGACCGGTTTAATTGAAAAATAATATCACCGTAATCGTTCCAGACAATATTATGACACAATAATTGTCGAGAAATTCGTTCGTTCCCCCGGGGACACGAATCGCGGGCGCTCGTAATAATATAATCGGTGGCAAAATAATCATTTATATAACAGTCACTACGTCGGTGGAGGAGGTATCTAATTTAAACTTGCGTTTCACAAGTCGTTTTATTTAGCGCAAAACTATGCTCATAACACTTTACCGTATATATATATATATGCGCCGCGCTACACCACTCGCACGTCGTTCCGGACATGATATATTATCCACTGCGATATTACACGCCGGAATCGTTTATAGAACACACTATAATAATATACGTTCTCCGCGTCTATTTTCTAATATATACCGATATGTAATAACAATATTATTATTATTATTATTATAATCGTGTAATGATTTCCGTGATTTTCTCGACGAGCTGCTGCTGCTGCTGTAGTAATCTCCTGTGTGTGTGTATAATCGAAGAAATAACGTACGATCGTATTAAATTATACTGGAACACGCGTACTGTATGCAATAATTGTATTTCGAACTTTACGCAGCGCCCGTTCTACCGGCTCCGTACCAAAACGGCACGAACAATTTTTCTCAAAACATATAATATTATACAGAATTTACGGATTGGCGAAATTCGAACACTCCCTTGCGCGTGATGGCTGCAAACAGATATTCAGATTTTAGATTCGCGTATACGACACAATTGGCTGAGACGAATAGGACAACAGTTAAAAAGCGTAAATAAAAAATTAAAATATTCCTCGCATTAAACGCGTCATCTTAAGATTTTTTTCGTTCTTATTCACACCGATTTATTAGTGTAATTCGGAATTCACCTCGTTCGCGTTACTGTCAACGAGTTTAATATCCAAACGCGTACAATAAACAGTAGTGTTCCCAAAGAGTATAATAGTACATAATACACGCCGTACGCTCCCAAACTTTTGTTTAAAAAAAATCACGAGTGTGCTGAGATATGTACTCACAAGCAATTAGCGAAGAAAGCTGATGAGATATTGGCTATAATTTTGGTCTTTTTTTTTTTTTTAAATAGACGTTTATTCGCGCTACGATCACAATGACATCGTATTATAATAAACGCTATTTTTTATAATTTTCGAAAGACATTTATAAAAAAAAATGCACATTCACCCGTCAGCCGATAGTATACTCCCAAAAAAAAAAAAAAAAATTGACGAGAGATCATCGCTGCATTCGATGTAATAATACCCCTGCATAAATATTCGTGTATAGAACACGAATCAGGCTACATATACGTGGGAATTGCGAAAAAACGTATATAAATATGAGATTTTTCGATATTGAAAAAAAAAAAAAAACGATTTATAAAACAGAAATCGATAATTAACATCGAACTCTCGATTCAATTTCAACGGGAAATCGCAACAGTGCGCCGGAATTATCGAAAAAAGAAATCCGTAAGAAATATTACAATACGCGCGTCGCGTAGTGTCTGCAGCGTCTGTCCGCGCGGACGGACAGCGGATCCGACGACGCCGGCGAAATGAAAGCTCCGTGACCGATTCGCTCCCGAAACGTGAGATCCCGCGGATAAGTTCGTGACCGTCAGACAGCGGTCTCGTCGCGGACAAGAATAATTTATATATCGCACGGTTGGAGTGCGCGGTAGACTTGCGTGCGCGCGTGCGATACAATATAATAATTCATCGTAAACGTTTTTTTTTTTTTTTCATATTATTGTTTATTCGTCCGACAAAACAGTATAAAATATAATACGACAGCGAACACGTCGTTTGTCAATCGCTTATAATGAACCCACGCCGTGTGCTCGAGTTACGTCATTTTGTCAGCGTCCGTCGTCGTGTGAAAAGATCGAGAGCGTGAGAAATGTGACGAGCGCGGGAGTTTTTTATTTATTTATACTTTCGTCTTATTTTATTCGCCTCACTACCGTCGTGGTACCACGACGAATCGCTCGACATATCGTCTTATATCCGCCAACTGGTGGTGATTTTCGTTTTCGGCCGCGGTGTGTTCGCCGCGAATTCTCTCCCACGTGTTTTTTCACGTCTACAAAAATAGTTCCTCGTATCGAACCGGCTGCCTTGTCGACAATCACACTGAACCGCGCGCGCGCGCGTTATCATTACGAAACGATCAAATGAATTTTTGCGATTTTTTTCTATTTATTTTTTTTTTTCGTTTTTCAACTACCGGTCCCCGCGATTACGTCCGCGTTTATCGCCGGACCGCGGCGGATCTCTTATGTTGCCGCTGCACGAACACCGCGCGTTATTGAGGTTTGACACCGAATACACGAATATGCACAGCTACAGTCCGAAGATTCCGATGTGGATTCCGAAGGAATTTTATGCGATTATCACGAATCGGTTTCATCGATCTCTGCGCACAAAATAGCGAATACATAATAACGAAGGTTTGCAGCAGATATGACTCACACCACGTGTTCTACTACATCGGATGTGTTACTATAAAAAAAAAAAAAAAAAAAAACGATTTAAAATCGGAGTTTATTATTATAGTTTTTAGACTTCACTGTTCACGTCTCGTATATGTACGCAAAACAACACGCGATCGTTCTCGCGACGATACCAGCGGCGTAGATGCTGCGAAAAGGAGGACGCTAATGGTTCCCGACCCCCATCATAAATCTCGAAAAAATTTGTTCTTGTTATTTAAAACGTTGCATTTCGTTGATCGCGAAATACAACAGCGAATTTCTGCGGCGCGTACGTTATTCATACGATAACAGAGTTAATTATTATTATATTATGTCGTGGGACTTGTTTATTGAAAACTATTTAAATAAATAAAAAACTTAATGCGTATATTCTTATTTCGAAAGTTCTATTGAACCCTCTCATCCCATTTCCCGGAGAAAAAAAAATCGCACACATACGCCACTTAAGCAGTTATTACTATATATTATTATTGGATTAAACAATTTTTTATCAAGACAAATGCAATAATATGCGGTTTTAATCGTTTTCTCCGATAACATAAGAGAAATTGAAAGTGTGTATACGAAATTTCGAGTTTCCGCATGTATAAAAATTCGTCGCGGAGATTGTTCTAATATATAATAGATGAATCGATTTTTGTTTAAAATGGGCATTTGTTACATTTTTTTTTTTTTTTTTGTTGTTGTTGTTAAAATCGTTTTGTTTTGGTTTTCCGTTCTTTGTGTATCGTATTGCGCATTACAATTAATTTGCACCAAGTACCGCGTGTATACGTTGTTATGCAAATAAACGAATTATTTACAAAATCACCGTGTTTTGGAAGTTAATGGGCGGTTTTTATCATTTCCCGGAACTTCGTCTGCCGACACTTTTTAACAAAAAGCGATTCAAATAAACTGCAAACGCGAACAAAAAAAAAGACGTCCAAGAAAAAATAAAACATCGCGGTATTATTGGTCATAATGAATTTCGTTTTTTTCTTCTTATTCCGCGGCAACAGCGGTTCACGGTCGGCAGCCTCGCGTGCGCAGTTATATGGTCGCCGAGGGTTCGCGGCCGACGCGCTGCAAATGCGCGACAGAACAAACTATACGCGTATATACCGAAAAATGAGTGGAAACTAAAAAAAAAAAAAAAAAAACACGATTGAGTTTGATGAACTCTCTCTCTCTCTCTCTCTCTCTCTCTGTTTCTCTCTCTCCGTTCACTCGCCGCCGCCGCAGCCGAATCGTGGGAACCGTCGGCAGGTGCTCGCGCCGGACGGAATATTATTATTATAAGGACCGACGACGACGCAATCCGCTCGTCATCCGCACATTGGTACGAGCACGCTCCGCCTAAACGCTATAGCACACGCCTATAACCGGGGCGCGCGCTCGTCGCCGAACGCAATCGGACCGCACCCGATATAAATAATATTCTCGCGTACAACACACTCGCCAGTGTAACTCTTTTCGTATAATACAAATGTACTAAGAGCGTGGCGATTTTTTTTTTTGATTTTCTTTTTCCATTATCGTGTTCGCGATATTTCACGGTAGACGAATACGAGACGACAGGAAAATTGGGAAACGGATTCGCGCATCCTTATTTTCATTCAGACTCTCGACGACAACGATTGCCACGACATCGTTTAAACGCGTATAACATTACGAACACGCGAACGCCGTATATCCTGCACGCGTCCGTATATTATACGACGCGGTGCACAAACGCGCCCGTCCCGGCGGTCGTATTCATATTATGTTAAATATGTTATTTGGTCCCGCACTAGATAAAAGTTAGAACACCGAAAGATTGATTCTGAACCCTCGTCGTTCTCGCATGCGCACAAAACTATTCCATCACAAAAATAAAAAAAAATAAATAAAAATTTACGAGCATCCAAACCAAATTACCAACGCGCTACGAAAAACCGTTTGGACTTGAAAAAAAATATAACGAATCTCAAAAGAATTCGAGCTGTTACCCCGAAGTATCAGTCTACGGAAAATCGCCGCTTCGTACATTTCCAACTTAACCCTCCACCGAATGACTTGCACGTTAAATCGATCGAAAAAGAATCCAGTAGTTTTTTTTTTTCACAAGCGATTGTCTTGGAAATCACGAAAACCATCGCGTAATAAAAAATTGTAATTCTTCGATGCTTTCTGCAGAAAACCCCCGTCGCCGATTAAAAAGCAGATGCGCTGTAGACAGTTCTTTTGCTTTAATTATCCTATAACTCTGCTCTTCTTTTTCAGTTTCACCTCTTATTACCGAAGTGTTATATATATATATATATAAACCGTATTTTGCGTATATTTTCGTATTTTTCACAATACTTTTTCTTTTAACAGGCATATTTATTTAGTCGGTTTCCTCGGTTCGGGTCGAAAACATCCGATTGCCGTGCACCGTTACAATAAGCTATTATATATATATCGTATATTTGCGACAATCAACGCACGATTATAAGATATTTGGATGACAAACAGCAATTTTTAGATAAAAATATCCTGTATTGAAACATCTATAGTATTAAAAAGATTAAATGAATATAGTATATATATATGAGAACTATATAATAACACTACATATAGATTTCAGATCGAAAATAAGATAATAATCAGTATAGGTTACAGTCTGGCAAGAAAAAAAAACTATACGCTTGACGCAATGGATACATTTTGTAAAACTATTTTTTTTTTGCGGCATGTCAAATTAATGTTAGTGAATGTATATAACAATATAATATTATATTGTGTATGATTGCTGAATCCGAATAGCACATTCCGATGGCATTATAATATAATATGATAAAATACGAGAAAGAAAAAACGCGGATTTTCGAGTAGACGAATTGAAACGTTCAAAAATCAAGAGTAGTGGCAAATGATAAAATATGTCCTTGACCAAAGAAAGCTCGAACGAACGAATCAAACATCAAGTTCGACACGCTCATTATTGTTATTTTTTGACAGTAACGAGATCGTTTTTTTTTTGTACCTCCAGGACGAGCTGTCAACCGAGATTTTTTTTCTTTTATACACGAGTCCTTGAAAGGCTCAGGAAAAATAACGAAACGCGTCAGATCACGCATTTCACGCAGACACTTGAACGTTTCACCGTGACAACGCCCGCTGTCATACGACCCTCTTCGTCAACCAGTTTTCGACCGGAAAAAAACGGATTTTGTAACCGCCCTGATCTCGGTAAGTGTAATGACTTATCTTTTTTATTCCACACTCGAAAATATTCGTCTGATTTCGGAGTACCGCAGAAGTCGATAAAAGGAGCGTAACAGAGTAGTGGAAGTTTAAAGCACTGCTGCGAAGACTACGCCGACGTCGGACACGATTGCCGGAGAAGATTTCGCGAAAAAAAAGTGATCGATAATCTTCTGTTAACAACAGAAAAACCGACTTATATAATATTTTTTTTTTTATATAAAATACACTTACTCAATGTTATAATTTTTAATTCATTAATATTCGTTCTTAGAATAATTGTTCATTATAATTAACACATTAAAACCTTTACAAAAAAATACGCGTTTTTTTTCGTTTCTTCAATTCTAAAACAGATAGGACTATTTCGTATAATTATAGTCACACTGCCTCCACCTCCCCTCCCCATATCAGTGATATCGCTGTATTTATACATATCTGATGGATACAACACATCCAGGCCGAGTTCGAGTTGAATTTGTATACGAGTAAACGTAGTGTTAGGACAATCCATGTCGAGCACGAGCCATCGGTCGTCGCCGGTCTATTAGGACGGATTATAATTTGCAATGCTCACGGCGCTCGGGCCCCTGAACGCGTTCCAGGCATGGATTACACGCGCCTTAATACATAAATAAAAGAAAAAACATAATATTTTATACAATACGCATACGCACTGCGTACAGTGTGCACAAACACTATGAAATGCAACGATTGCTTTGGAATGAATAATAATTATATTTAAATATATACGAACGATATTATATTATATATGAACGCGCCGCGGTGGTAATGGCAACTTCGACCGCCGCCGATAACGTATGTAAATCGCCGTCGCGGTATATACACAATGGTATAAGTAAAGTGCGTACATAATATGCAATTTCAAGTCAATACGCGCGATATATACAATGCGTTATTATCGTCCCGTATGTAGGCGCTTTTATTTCTTTTTTCAATTTTTAATTCTGACCAACTATCGGCGCTCCGGTTTCTACACGAGTACACCTTACACATGACTTACATTTGTGTGTGTGTGTGGAATACACTGTAGCGCCGTGTACCACCGCAGACAAGAGGGAAAATCGTTTAAACGACGATATCGTACGTGTAATTATAATGCGCACGGTCGTCTGGTTAACGAACGACAGATTCGCGTTTATCGCGAAAGAACAACTTGTGATTGCGCGGGTTCGTTCGGAAACTCATGTCGCCGCCACTGCGCATCGGTTTATCGTCCGAGAAAACGACCGCCGTTCGAGAACGTCGGTACCTATACAGTTTTTTCCCAACACTTCATAACCGCTATTGGAATAAATAATGGTCATTTACTCGACTCCGTCTGTAAATCGATGCGGACTGCGGAACGAGAGGAAAAAATGTCACCGTATCGGTTCAAAGTCTCGAATTGCGTATTATACGAGATTTCTTATGAATATATATATATCTTATATATTATATCGGCTGTAGCGTTCTACCTACAACCGATAATTCTCTTAAATCTTTAGCTGTAGCGTTCTCTTAAATCGAATAATAGAAAATAATCAATACGCTACGAAATCATTTATCGTTCAACGTATTTTACGAACTATTGTGGCTGTATACATAATGTGTACGTACGCGTTTACCTACCTATTTACGCGCGGCGTCCAGTGCAAATATTTTCAATTTAATTTAAAAACAGAAAAATCTTCATCTCCGCCGAATTTTCGGACATTTAAATGCCTGTATTATAATATTATGCAAATAGATACGGAACATATAGTTTATTTGATTTCGAAAATAAAACGCCGCTTTGTGTCTCCATCATCGATCAAAATAGAACCTACAATTATTTTCGATTTTATCTGATTTGTATATGAAATAACGAGTGAAAATTTGTTTGTTTATATAAACGGATAAATTACGGACACCCGACTACATCATAGTGTCCGTTTTCGGAGTTTATAACTAATTTTTTCTCGAATTGTCTTCGTTGAACGACGAATAAATAAGCCGTATCGAAGGCGTCGAAAAAATGATATTTTCTTCCTTAGAATCTCAAATCGCGTTACTATCATAATATTATATAGCGATATGAAAAAGAAAACAAAAAACCTGTTCACTATCATCAATACCTTCCACTTTATAAATATTATAATAAGCGCGTTTAGTCCAATATGTACGAAATTGAAATATTTGATCTGACTGAAAAATAAAACTAGATGGTATTTTACAAATCGATGGTAAAAAAAAATATATTATTATTATTATTATTACGGTATAAATAGTATGTATGAAGAGAATAGAAAACAACAAAAATATGTCTGACATAATGTTTTTTTTTATATATTATCAAAATAACGTGTTTTTTCTTCTTTTTTTTTATAGTACACGCATTCGGGTTCGTCGTTAGTAAAACGATAATTTATGACCAATTATCGAGTTTTATTCAATCCGTGTTTACATCGAAAAAAAAACATTTTGAAACTATATTTTCAGACTGACTGCTGAATATACATATATTGCGTATGACTTCCACGAGAATATTATATGTTCTTAAGTCAATTTCGATAAGCTCGTTTTTTTTTCTTTTTTATACAGATCGTATTTATGGTAATCAACGCACGTATATTATATATATACGACATCGTATAGAATCGGTCGTCTTCGAGATTTGAATAGATTTCGAATTAAAAATATAAATAATATTATATATATATACGCGCGATTTCAAAATCCGAAAATTACCGATAAAATAATTAATAGTATTTTTTTTTGAATTTCTATGCAAATCGCGTTGGAAAAACATAAGATTTTTTTACTCTCGACACGTCCGTTTATATGTGCGTCTATATACGTATTCGTATAGTACTATAGTAGTATACTGAAATTATATTGCCGAAAAAAAAAATATTATGTAATTAAATTCGAAAAAAAAAATACTTGTAAACTACTCGTATAATGCGATTCAATAATATACACTATTGGGCGTGTTAATAACTAAATTATAAAAAAAAATAATATTTTTATTATATAATGACCATTACCTTAAATACAATATCAACGTTATTAACTTTTATCGCCTAATTATTTTAGACATTAAAGTCTGCAGATGAAAATCCTGTATAATCCTTGTTTTCTCGTCTCAAATGAACGAAATTATTTTTTGAAATCAAAATAATATATTATATAATATAGTGACATCGCACGTAAGTTGGTGAGGAGAATATATTATATACGTATATATATATATATATATATATTCGTGAAGAGAAGGCGAAGGAGAAAAAGTGGAACGAAACATTTATGATTTCACATCGCATCTGTAACAGTTACTTTAGATTTCGAACAAAAAGACTTTAGGTTTATTCCTACAAATAATAATAATAAAATTAAATTCAATTTCAGTTTATACGCTCTTATAAAATCCAAAAGACCCGTTTTACGAATCTATTTTTTAAGAACAAATTTGTCGTTAAAGTTTTTTTTTAAGTCAGTCCGATTTTTTTACGATTTTTTTTTTAGTTTATAAAAATATTCTTTTTATTATTGGTACACGAAAGAACTCGAGTGACCAGCAAAGCAGTGTAGTTTTATTGAAAGAAATCGACTTTAAATAATTTGTAAAATAAACTAAAAACAATATTTTTTTAAAAAAAAAACCCCGATTCATTATTTGAATTTCACGAAAATATTACGAAATTGAAATTTTTTTTATTTTATTTATACAAGAAAAATATGTAAAATACAGTATTATTATATAGCGCCGTGTTCTATATATATAATAATTATATTACATAAAAAAATATTGAATAAAAGTTATTGCGTTTGTCAGGTGATCTCGCATCGTGGAACATTCGTACAGCGTAATAATAATTTATTCGGATTTTTAAATTATAAGAAATTCTTAGTACACACCGATCAATCATCGACTATTAGCGCAAAGTTAATAGAAATTTACAGAATTCGAATGCGTGTTCCGATATGTTATAATTTTTTTTCTTCATTTTACCTACGTATAATATTATAAAAAAAAAAAACGTTTAACAATTTTCGTGTTTTACTATTTTTATATTCGATTATTATTATGCAAAGTATACAAATATACATTACGAGTTTATTTCTCTATAAAAATTGATAATTAATTTAAGTCGTTAGAGATAAATTTTATAATGTTATTAAATTGTCTCAGTATATTATAAGACGATGTACATGAAATAGTTGCCGTTGCCATTAAAAGCGTATAAACAAATACGAACATCATAATATATATGTGTGTGTGTGTTCCTATAATGACCGAGTGTATAAATTAAATTTTCTGGTAGTTTATATTACTTCGAGTTGTACTATTCTAATTTATCGTTACCAGTTCTTTATAATAAAAATAACAACTATAAAATATACGTGTATTTAATTCTTCGGCGCGCGTTTCGAAATTCTCTTCTTTTCTTTTTTTTTATTACCGCGTATACACGTTTTAAAAATTTCGTTTAATTAAAAAAAATTCGAAACATTTTGTATTTGTTTTTATTACACAAAACTACGGATATGTGTTTTTCTTTTTGACTTTATAGTTCTTGTTTTGGTATATGTTGAAATGATAAATTCGCCTATTTTTTTTTTTCAATTTTCTCGCCGATATGTTGTAAGACGCGTCCGTCCCAGTCGATAAACTATCACTACAGTACACTACCGCTATAAATATGTGTTTAAATTACTATTATTTTTTCTCAAAATCTCAAAAAAATAACTCGCTAATTGAAATGGGCGAAGGCGTTCAAATTTTACAAGTGCAGTATTTGTTGATGAAAAACTAACAAAAACGTACAAATAGAAAACGCAAAAGAAAAATCGAACGGCGTTCACAAACATATATAATAACAGTTATGTACTTGTCCCCGAACAAAACTGCGCCGTATATTTTACACGACATACGTCGTTAATCGATAATAATTAAATTTTTACGTTTATTTGTGAAAATATTTTATATAATTTCCATAACCCACGCGATATTTTAATATTTATCGAATAATATTTTACGCTATTATAGATTCTGAGCGTGGAACGAGGAATGTGTTGGTTTTACTATAATGCGTTTCATTTTATGTCCGTACGCCCAAAGATTCTGTCAGATAGGAGTGCCCGGATCATTACAGTACGTGTAGCACTGTTTCAAAATCACATATAGTTGGTGTTTTGTAAAGAGGAAGTTTTTCGATTTTCTCAACACTCACGATGTTAAACGTAACAAAAAACCCCTATCGAAAAAATTCCATAAAAACCGAGTTTGATCAAAATCGATTGTGTTTTACGATCGTTTCGTAATTTCCGTCGTAGAAACGTTCGTGACGTTTTTGGACTGCGTACGTATATTAGGCGAGACAATTTTTTTTAGAAAATTTTCGGGCGCATTGTGGATTTTGAGTTGTCGTTAATTCGTACAAGAAGTTTAATTGTTGGTTTAAACGATTTAAATACAATGTCGCGCATTTCTGGCTTCAACGACGAAAAAAAAAAAAAAAAAAATCTAAATGAAAATCGTTAAGTCACGAATGTCTATAATTACACCGCCGGAGTTCCGTTCGGAATCGTTTTATCGAACGTCAACGATCACGTTATATCTCTATTACTTTCAAATCTATATAGAATTTAGTATAATATCACAATAATATTGTAAAATCTTCTTCATCCAAACGATTCAATTGCGTGTCGTCCACAACGCGTCGCCGCGGTTCGTTGTGCATACATTTTTCTTTAAATTTTCAAAACCGTAAAATATTTCGAAAGCGTATTACGATAAATTCCCCCTTCCCCCCGTAAACTCCCGCCGTCCATAAATCTATAAACAAAAAGAGGGGAAAAAAATTTCCAGAGATTTTTTTTTTTGTTTTCCAAAATGCGGCCACCGTCCGTTAGTTATATGGCTATAGACTGCCGTTATAACAGCGAGATGAGACGTAATAGCGTATTTAACGGAGTTACGATTTTTTGTTTTCGTATTCGAAGTTAATATAAGTATTCGTCGTCAGACGACCGCAGGGACGAGGGGCCGGGGGGAGGCTACCGTATACGGTCTCACGTCTATAACGATATCAATCCGCGGCGCGCCCGACTCGCGACGATTGCGCAGTTAGACGCGGGATGCGTGTGCGTGTCATAAGCCGCGCAGTTACCACCGGCACCTTGTCTGTCCGTCGCGAGGGGGACGACGGGGACGGGTTTACTACCCGCGCGCATTACTCTTCCCACCGACGCCGCCGCCGTGACGGGCGAGCGGCGCGCGCTACGCCACCATCCGCGCACGTTCCGTACGCGCGCGCCGCCGATACACACTGCACACGAGCGCGCGCTCATACACGTCGCGTCTCATTGTGTACAACACGGGTGCGCGCGCTCGAGGCCATAAACGCGATGTGTGTGTGTGTGTGTGTGTGAGACGACGTCACGAGCTGCGTGTAAGTACGCGCGTATTATATTGTACGTATAAATATAAAGAGGGTAACCCGCGGTAGGGGGAAAGAAGAAGAAGAAGAAAAAGGAAGAGAGAAAAAAAAATTATTACGTAAAAGAAGAGTGCGAGGAGCCGCGGCACACACGCGCGCAATATAATAATAACAATAATAATAATAATAATAATAAAGTACAATAAAAGGTTTGTGAAGCGGTCGGGCGGCGCGTTCCCACGGCCCGTTAAGACTGCCGCGCGGCCGCCTGCACGCATAACATACAATACGGTAGTATACACGTATATACAGAGTGCGCGGAGTGCGGTGTCTGGTGTGAGCGCGCGAGTATTATATTTTTTATTGTGTGTAAAGAGTGTGTATTGCCGAGGCGCACGCGAAAAAAAAAACGAACACGCGCGCCTCACGCCGCCGACCGGTAATTTATTTATTTATTCCGGGGCCGCCGCGATTTTCCTCCCTACCGCCGTTTTCGGTTTCGTTTCTTCTTTTTTTCCCCCGTAATTTTCATCTCGTGGAAATCCGAAAATTTGTCCCGAAAATGTTACCATAATGATGATGACGTCGTGGACGAAACCGTCGCTGTTTCGACTAAGACGCATCCGATGTATCAGCAGCGCGTTCCGCGTAGATAATTTCGATTTTTTTTTTTTTTTTTTTTTTTGCCACACAGACGTCAAACGAATAAATATAAAAACGAAACGTGAGTGACGGGATGTCGCATTAGTGGTATATAAAGATTTAAGAGTTTTCTAGTTATTACTAAAACATCAATTTGAAAGCGCGCGCGATAAATCGATTGCAAACGATTCCGAGCGGAGCACCGGCGTGTAATGTTATTAATAAATCAAATAATAACGTTATTTTCAATGTGTAAAAAAATAAAATACACTTCGTCCGGAAAATATATCGTCGCGCGTCTGCCGGCGCGTAAAAACCGTGTACTGGAAATATCGAGAAAACCGTTTTGAAAACACTGCAAACCCGTTAAATTACCACGCACAATATTGTTGTATCTGCTGTGGAGAACGAATGATTATGATATATTTTATATTATTCATTTGTTACCCCTACGGATCATACAAAGAGTTACGTTAAAGTGAATTTAAAGGAAAATTAACAAAAGCAAAATAAAAATTTTTTTTTAAATATATGCGCGTTATCAATAAGACTTATTATTTACAAAATATGTTGTTTTAGATACATATGATTTTTTTTTTTTTTTTTTGTCTGGATCTTAATATTTTGTTTTCGTTTTGCGTTTGAAATTTAAAACATACGAATCAAATGATATTTGAAACGAAAAAATACGTATTCGCGACTTAATTGGTCAGTTAAAAAAAAAAAAAAACTGTTTTTTTTTTTTATTAATTATATTAACTTTATCTATAGTCGATTTTATGTATCGTTAACCTTGTCCGCACACCATAAGATTCGTACGAGTTATTATTATTATTATTATTATTATTATTATTATTATTATTATTATTATTATTATTATTATTATTATTATTATTATTATTATTAGTGCAGGCGCGGCGAATTGTGAGCCGTCTTTCGAATTTCGTATGCGGCGACGGCGGCGAAAAGACTGGTTTTTACGTCGTAATTTGTTTTTTCTTTACTCATTTTTTCCCCCGGCTGAAAAATTCAACGATAATAAAAAATTCAAAAAAAAAAAAAACCAAACCGCATACGAGGCGAGAATACGATTTAATTATTTTATATATTTATTTGTAAAATAAATAAATACATATGAAATCTGCAGCAGTGTTTGCCATGCGGCGGAATGGTGCGACGCTGTAGGTAAATTTATTGCCCGTATATAATTGATACAATACGAACAATTAATATTGCGTAAAAAACATGTATTTATATTTTATTATACGATGCGACAGTGTGTTTTACGCGATTGTCCGAATTCTTTCTACGGGCCCCGGAGCCAAGAAAAATAATTTTACGACTAATCAAACGTGTATACAGGACTCCTTAAGATCATTTATATCATTATCGGTCGTCTTCTAAACACGATTTATTTATTGACATCGATTGTAAACAGTACTGTACATCGATTTTCGCCAAAGATAAAGCAATAGGAGAATTAAACGAGACTGCGCTATACGCATAAATCTGATGTATATAATATGTAACAATTCTATTAAACGCTATGCACAATGTCGTGTAATATTTTATTTCAAGTAAAATTACTCAATGTTGCGTTTTACAGTGATTGGAATTTCGAACTGTGCAATTCCGCCCGCAAATTTTTAAACGAAGTGCCGAATATGCAATTTGTAATTTTGTCATTTTTATAAGAATTAATATTTTTTAAAAAAAAAAAACCGAAATATTGACGAGTTCGCGGGGTTTTGTAGTTTAGAACTTTTTACGGAAAATTATATTAATTTGTTTGGGAGGACCGATTTTTTTTTTTTTTTTTGATTATATTCGGCTCAATATTCTTTAAATTAACGAATTAAATCGATTTCTGCTGCGCAATATACACGCGTATCGACACACACACACATTTATAGTACCTACGAGTGAACATTACAAGTATCAAAAAAAAAAATTAAAGACTATTTTATTATTATCCGGGCGAAACAAATTAATTCTTTACACGCGTTTGGAAAAAGGAAAAAAAACGTGAAAAGCGTGTAATATAAAAACGCGTAATGCGTGTATATAAAAATATAATATAAAACCATTACGAAGCTGCGGCGACGGTACCGGATTATTGTCGAGATTTTTTATTATTTTTTTAAAGTGAATTTTTTTCGTCCGTTTCAACGTATTACGCGCGTGTTTCAATAAAACCGACAACATTTCAAATAAAATTATTTACCGCGGATTCGATATAAATAATTAACAGCAGAGTTGTTATCCGCACGTACGGAATTACTGGTAAGTTATTATGAATACAGGGCTCGGATTTTAATGCTATTAAAACTCCTAAAAAAAAACCCCCCTTTAAAAAATTGAATTTTTCATTTTCAAAAATATACGTGTGTAATGGGACACGACTGTTAAATCGGTCGCGCGCAGAAATTAAAAGACTCGGTTATGAATTAAACAAAATCGTTGTAATTTCTTAAAATTTATAATTTTGTCTCGTAATATTACTATAAAAACGGGTTAAAAAATTCCCCCTCCCCCTCAAAAAAAGAAAAACGATAAAAAAATATGCCATAAAAACGTCAAAAATCGTCGAAAAATAATTAAATGTATAGTAAAAAAAAAAAAACCTATTGCGAGTGAATGTACGTTTCAAAATTGTGTTTTTAACGCGTAAAATAATATCTACTGTATCGAGCGTGATGATGATGCGGTTTACTGTATTATGCGAAAGATCTCCTCGTCGTTCTGTCGGTTATCAATACCGCGTCATAGAATTTTTTTTTTTTTCGAAATACATAGTTGTTAACAGAATACGATAATAACGGATTCCATCGATTATTTTATACGTTTTTTTTTCTATACATAATGAAATTCGCAAATAACGTTATCCAAACCGTTTGTAGTTGATATTTAGTGATCGAAATGAAACGATACAAAAATTATCGCTATTACGTCTGACGATACTGGAAAAATAACGAATTAATCGTGTGTCATTTTTTCTTTTTTCTTTTATCGGTATTACGTTGTAAACGCGAACCGTATGTAACGTATACATTGAAACATTGACACGACGAGAAAAAGTGTTAAATATATAAACCACCGATTAAGTCGATATGTCGTTTTCGTGTAATCGCAATCAACAACAGCTGTCGTTGTGTATAATAATACATAATAATAATAATAATATACCGAATAACGCGCGCTCGTTAATATTTTAAGAACGATATATTATATTTATTTATTTTATCGAGTTAGATATAATATACTAATTTATATGTAAAATATCTTATACAAACGTGTATAGAAACGTGTGATTTTTTTTTGTTTGTATTTTTCCCCCTTCGAAAATGAGACGTATATATATGTACGTTATCGTGCGATGATATAACTTCGACACCTAAACCTGCACACCTGTCGGCCCGACAACACATATAATATAATAACATGACCATATTATTATAATATGATGCGCGGTACTTAAACGCGGTATAATACGGCGTACGTATATTTTATTCGTATCGTTTGTTTGCTGTACAGACGATAACGCCTAAATCGATACGGTATTTTATAATGTAAATAATTGTACACGTAACATTTTTCTCTACGCGAAAAGTAAATTTGTGTCGGTGTCCGAAAACCAGTTACGCGTAAATTTTCGACAAAATCGCGTATTCATATAGGTGTACGTAAATGTCGAGAGAAAAAACAATTCTCTGTCGATTTGTGCAGCGACCAAACACGTCTAATGGATTCGTTTAATATACGTCTGTATTTTAATATATAAAACAAACAAAAAAAAAAAAAAATTAATTTTTTTCTTTTCGGTGCAATGATCAAATACGTCGTGGGAGTTGTTATATTAATTTATAATATATTATAAATTTACGAGGGGGGGGGGGTCTAGGGGGTCTGGACTCCCCTCCCCCAGATGCCGGTATATACTCGCATGTTTATAATATATAATATATTAATAATATAAAATATAAAAATAATATATTTGAAATACGTATTATTTTTCAGTAAAAATGTACAAATTTAGACCTCATTTCGTTGTTGCGCCGCAATAATTGCGCTCGCGCGCAGAAACAGACAAACGAGAAGGATTTTCGAAGAAAACAAACACCTCTTAAAGCATTATACGTGCATTACAGCAGATACGTATACTGCAGAGATTGTAATTATAACACTTATAACACTATATTACGGTGGAACGTAATTATATTGTATTACGTTAAACACGAGACAGCGCTCTTAAATAATACTCGTATGTATATAGGAAAACAAACTGGACGTTTGGAATTCTCAATATTACACGCGTGTAATACGGTTCGCAGAGTTAACGTTTTTGTTCTCCACACGAACAGTAGCTGTGTTACGCGTACGTATTAAAATATATTATATTAAAAATCGTAAACGACGTGCATACAAGCGTGTGGTTATTATTTTTTCGTTAGATAATATTCTGCGTTTATCGTCCCAATCATCGGTCGACCGTAAAACACTATGTATATATTATATAATATTAGTCTTTTTCTTTTTTCTTTTTCTGTTTCAATATCGTTGCGTACGCTAATTAACTGATATGTAGTCATATTAGCCTTATTGGTGTTTAAATAATAATAATAATTTTAGTTTCTACGCGTATGTGTATTTACAATAATACGCGCATCATACCAAATCGGGTTTACACTTAAAAAAAAAAAAAAAAACCTATAATAATTATAACACTCGTCCGATTTTTAAATTTCGAAAATATACATTGAAATCTTGTAGGCCTTTCATTATGGAGAAAACGGAATTTCTATATACTCGATAATATATATATTTTGTACTCGGCTTTATTCAAACAGACACAAAATGGATTAAAAATGTTCGTTCGCCCATTGACGCGTGCGCGTGCGTACGAGAAACACGTCTCCTACTCGATAGCAAACGAGGTTGTCTTTACCGTTCCTATCGTAGAATAATAATCGAGTCGACGCGAATCATCGTCGTAGCTCGAGGCTCGTTTTAATTGAATCACTCGTTCGATAGAGTTTTTTAACTATTTTATGTACTCGTATTTAAAAAGAAAAAAAAAATTGTCGCTCAGGACTTTATGGAGAATTAATTTTCTTAAACACAGTCTCCAAGTAACGGTAACACCGATTTTGTATAAAAATGTGTTTAGTCGTTTAAACCAAAAATTTTCCTTTTTATAGTCGAACGTCTGTAATATTTGCAATAAATAGCCCGCGAAATTAGAAGAATATTGTTGCTTTTTTTTTTTTCCGAGAAAAAAAAAGCGAAAAACGTTTCGAACAAATAGTATATATATATACCGCTACTAGCGATGTACAATCTGTTAGCGGTACCGGAACGGGGTAACGCATGACGAGATCATCCGGAAGTTCTGAGAAAATTTGCATACAGAAAAATAAATAAATTAAACGTCATTTGTTAAACCAACAGCATCCTCGTTCCGTTTAGAATTAAAAACAAAAAAAAAAAAAAACTAATAACACACACTACTACTACTACTACTACTACTGACAAGTACCTGTACAAAGCTCGTATACAAGTGAATTCGCCGAAAGGAAGAAATACGAGGAGAAAAACGTGTCTCGGATACAGGAGAGGAGAGGGAGGCACTCGGTTTACGAGACCAGAACACATAAAATGAAATTAAAAACCAAAGAGATTCGAGAGTAAAAAAAAAAAAAAAAAAAAAAACAAGTTATATATGGAATTTCGTAGAAATAATAAAAAAAAAAAAACAATATATCCGTAGCGCGAGCGCGCGCGCGTTATTCTATAATTAACGAGCTGGTAAGTATAATATTATTATAATCGCGTTATTTTCGCCGTCGCCCGTCCCCCCCGACACTCCGTAATCCGGTCGCACGTGTCCAGAGACAAGGCGAAAGACCACTCTACGTATCCAAACTGTATACATAAAAACAGCGTATCCGTCGTAAATAATAATAATAATAATAATATAATCACCCGGGCTCGGACTGTGGGAACGCCGTGTCCTGTGCTCCACAACGTCGTTCATTTGCATAACTCGATTAGGATGAAGACCGCTCGGCTGATAATTAGAAAATCGATCGCTTGTTTTCCAAAACGGGGAAATCTGTGTCTGGCGACGCGTGCGAAACGTACCGGACCGAAATGAAGGGGGGAAAAAAAGACACATAACAAATTTCGAAAACACGACGCGTCGAGTACTGCACGGTCGCGTCCCTCAAATAATAATCATTTTCGTATCGCGATAAATTTCTTCTTTTTTTTTTTCTTCTTAAATATACAGACCGTCGTCATTCGGTCCGTCTATCGCGCCCACTCCTCTCCATTCCGTCTCTCTTTGTAGCTAACTGACT
Source organism: Chaetogeoica ovagalla (assembly GCA_032441825.1). NCBI lineage: Eukaryota > Metazoa > Arthropoda > Insecta > Hemiptera > Aphididae > Chaetogeoica > Chaetogeoica ovagalla. The sequence continues at coordinate 5,555,770 of CM063735.1, forward strand.
GAAGAGTTGGCCCGATCGTTGGCCTACTATCTTTCTTTCGAGACTGTGTCCCAGTCTATACAGTTTACAATTAACGGTCGTTTCGGTCGGATTGATTTCCGTGGTTTTAGCGTCGTCTGTCACTGCAATAGTAATTGGACGACCTGCCGCGTCTTTCTTTTTGTGATTCTCGAACATTTTCATTGCTCGTCAACTGTTCGCAAACGTCAGTAGGACACACTTTTTCGGCTGTCGAAAATTCAATTATTGCCACGTGTCGGGTGTTAGCCGAGGTTCGCCTACACAACCTCGAAATGCTTGATATGGCAGAAGGGATATGGGGGTTACGCAAGTTTAGCCGTTTTTCTACGATCGAACGCGCACACGAAAAGACGAGTTACATCTCGCCAACGGTTTGATCGGTTCATTATTAAATTCAGAATTATTTACCGCGGTCGTTCGATCGATTGGAAAGTTATTTCCACAATCCATTTACGCGCAACGCGTACACGCGTACCAGTAACCGCGGTGTTCGATTATCGTCTAGACCAGCGTTTCTCAACCCGAGGAACGCCAACTAATTATTTACAGTCGCTGACACATGATTTGAATCGATAAAAAAAAAAAAAAAAAAAATTAAAAATCTCAAACAATAAACTGAAGTAGTAAAATCAACGAACACTGCAGTATACACAAATATCGTTATCACGAGCTGGTTTTTAAATACAATTCTATTATAATTATCAAACGTGTTTTGCGTTTCCTATGCGTGGTATCTCTATTGTTCGCTATTAATCATCTGAAATCGTCCGCACGAGTGTATGACGTAAATTAGGGAGTCGGCGAAAAATGTAAAAACGAGCGGTGACCGCAGCAATTAGTTTGAGAAACACTGTGTCCAGAACCGCGACGGATATTTCGGGGCAACCGAATACTTACGCCGGTGTACGTATTTTACACGTTTATAAATTGGATAACGCGCAACGCAGTTCCCAAGCGGGTTGCGTTACGTTACAGCACAAAGTAACGTCTTCTTCGGATGCGCGTGCCCGTGTGTGTGTGTGTGTGTGTGTGTGTAAGGGAATATCGCGTCGTTAATACGAGACTTTTTAAAACGTATAAAACTCGAGCGGGTGCGTTTTCCATAATACTTTTTTTCTTCTTCCACCGCTCCCCCGTGCGTTCGCAGGCGCGGGCTGGGGAGGAATCGCTGCCGAACAAATATCGAATTCGACTCGTCGCGTCGTCCCGCCACGACGAACACGGTTTGACATTGTATTGTTATTACAGGAAAACGCGGTTTAACAACGTCCAAATCCCTGTCGTGCGAGAACCGTACACATAATTTTCACGTTTTCTCGTACGAGGAACGTGGCGGCGACGGGAGTGTAGTACGCTACCGTCGTCGTTTGTGCTGCGCGACGTCGTTGTGTGTCGGTGGCGAATTATCGCATTACCAGGGACTGGCAATAGATTGCGCGGAATTCGCGAAATTTCGAATTACATCAAAAATCCTCTTACGCAATGACGAAAATAGCGTCGAGATCCGTTCGGTTAGTGTGACAATAGTCAGACGCGGACGACGAACGTGTTGTGCGCGCACGCGTAAGGGGAATTCGTTATTACTGTAAAAGTTTTTAAAAAATCCGTGACAGAACGACGTGTCCGACGATCGTCCGGTGGGTCCGGTGACATTGTTTAGAAACGATATATGTAAAAAAAATACGACGCGAGTCGTACTCGTCGCGAACAGTATTTCGTACAGTATTCACACACACGTTCGTTATGCCTGACACTGTTAACCCGTTTTAAAAAGTCCCGCAGTTGGTTACACGTACCACCTAACCGGCTACTGCTGCAGCGTGCGGCGGCACACACGTTCGGTATTGCGGAACGGTCGCGCGTTTCGCGTTGAAAAACGAAAAGATTTCGCAAATGCGGTGTGTGATAAGAATGAACGCAAATTAAAAATGTTTTTCATACATAAATATAAATAGAAAAATGTTTATATAAACACGCATCTTTCCAAACGCCTTCATAGAGCCGTGTGTGGGCTATTCTATTTTTGCCTCTCACGTCCACGATCGTCTCTTTTCGCACAAACTCCCGTGTATATATATCCGTCCCATCGACGGTAACCACTTTTTTCAAAATCCTTTCTCCTATAAACGTACGCCCATCGAATCCCCCAGCCTATTATTTCTCACGTTCGCCCGACCGTATTCGTTTAGGGATTCTATTCGACCCGTGTAGAACGCGTAACGCCACAATCGTACAGAGAAAAAAAGTAAATGTTCTTTTACTTTTTCTAAACGACACCGTTTTGTCGCACAATCGATACGTCCGTTGGCGAGAATGACGTAGATCGACGTCGCATTGTTAATCGCTTCCGTATAGATTACCGTAGATTTTTTTTTTTATTCCAGTGGATTTTTGGGTGTATAATAATTAATTGTAGAGTACAGTGAATGGAATGTCGAACGTGTACGGTCTGCATTGCTTGTTGGACTCGAAAATAATATGAAGCCTCAACGGGTCCGCGTGACGCGGGTGTCTTATAGTGAAGTAAAAACTGTTTCGGATAGTCAGGAATCGGTTGAACCAGTGGACGGGTGGAATTATCTGTTATGAAGTGACGGTAACGTGGACACGAGTTCGTTGGTACGGTGCGTTTGAATTTAAAGAGCGTCTTATTTTTACACGTGTCGAGCGTATTGACGTCGAACGCGTTAAGGAACGTTGGGGATGTTCGATCCGACCCGACCGGCATTGTACGGTTGTGGTAAACCGACGATGAATTTTTCTTTAACGGTTTTCACTACAGTTCGGGGCTACAGCGGACTATTGTACACGCCGTACGTTCCGATACAAGCCGGTTACGACGGGGATTCGCGTAAGTATATGGGAAAAAAAAGTGCGAATGCGCGTGTTTTCCATACGCAGCGCGACGACGCCGAAGACAGAGAAAAAACGTTTTGCGGTTATACGGTAAATATACGGAAACGGCGGTTAGGCTGGGGCGCGCAGACGATTTTCCTAATGAAAAGAAGAACAGAATTGTATACATTTTAAAACGGTCGCGATGATGACGAGGATCGCTGAGGCGGCGACCACCGCGTCACGCGGCGACGGCGGCCGGTTAATTATTATTACCCGCCGCGCGCGCGCCGGTTACGGGCGACTGTGATGCGACGGCTGCGGTGGACCGACCGGTTCCCGTGTAAAATGGACTGCGTCCGTGATTTATATTTACCAGAAGTAACACAGGTAGCCCCGGCCGCCACATCACCTGCTCCCGGTTCTCACGGTATCGTCGCAGCCGCCGCGCTCCTTGACCCGAAACAGGTGGCCGTGTCCGCGCGCTCGTATTGGTTATATAAATTATTATACAAGTAAACGCGTATATATTTGTACACACGCGCGTGTAACAACAGTTGTGTACCGCAGTAAAATATAACAAAACAGTACGTTTGTGTGTGTAAGAAGCGCTCGCGCCCGCGCGTTTTGCACTCGGGTTGTGAATAAAATAAATAAAATGCGCGCGCCCCCCGTCTCGTCATGGAATGATAACCGACGACTCGCGCGGCGTCTTCGAACCGGTGGTGGTGACTTTTATCGGATTATTTGATAAAATATGCGTCGATTCCGGTGTTAACGCCAATTATTCGTCGCCCCCCCCCCAACACTATTGATTCGTTAAATATTTTACGATTGAGAAATTGCGAGTGTGTGTATGGGAGGAGGAGGCAGAGAACCTCCGGAAAATATTAATTTTTATCTTTTATTACGACTCAGGAAGTGTTTTTAGATTATTGGAGAAGGCGGAGGTGCAAATAGTTAAAAAAAAACTTTAAAAAAAAAAAGAAAAAACGTTTTCACATAACCCATCTTATTTATTACACCCGAAGCGAGTGTATAAGATATTATTTCTTTTATACTTTACGCTTATGTCGTTGGCGAATTTTTTGATTTAAATTTCGGTTCTTTTTGATTTTACTAAAATATATATATACTATTAATATAATTAAAAAAAAAAATTCGAAATTTCCATGATCCTGGCGCCCCGTTTGCTGTACGTGTGCAGGGCGGACGTCGAAAAGCGCACGTGCCGCTTCGTATAATCATGAACGTATCAATCCCCCCCGTCCTGTACGATAATCGCGTTTCCGCGTTTTCCCCCAAACGATACGAGAATAACGGTTTTCGCGACAGACCGTTTACGGCGTACAAATGTCAAAATGAAATTTCGCCAAATCGAATTAGCGACTTATAACAATGGCGCTATACGACAATAACGCTGTGACAAATGAAGAGGACATTCGTCTCTCACTCACTCTCCGTCGTTTTATTATTATTATTATTATTTTTTTTTTTGTATATATACCTCGAGATTTTACAAAACGCCTATATATATATATATAGTCCATTTTAATATTAATTCATATAAGAAAAACGAAATAATTATTTCGTTCGTTTGAGTTTTGCACAGTAATAAACGATATAACGTTTGTCGTTTCGTATAGTGGTATATACAACGTTTTTTTTGTTTTCTTTTTAGCTGGACCGGTGTGAACAATGTTTTTTTTTTTTGTCCTTTTGTCACCGTTAAATCGTATGTAGCAGTGTATTTTCATGAGAAATGTCGAAAAGAGAGACGGCGGAGGATATTTTCGATTTAAGCGTCGCAAACGAGTCGGCCGACAATCGAGAAGGACTATTTCGTCATCGTGCGCTGAAAAAGGAACAACGGAATTTTTAAAATGGAAATTATAAATCCGGCGACGGAATCGACGCGATTTGTTTCGCGCGAAACGCTTTCCCGTCCGTCCAGTCCTCGACCTGCACGTGGAAACGATCGCAGTTTATTTATTTTTTTTATATATATACTGTCGGCGGCGGTGTTATTTTGTTCTCGGACGTCGCCGTTTATACGTCGGTTTAGTAATAATAATAATAATAATAATAATAATAACAGGTCGTATGTACGCGTAAAAAAAACACACACACACTCTTAATATCCGCACATTTACTGCGGTAAATCTGTCGGTGTAAAGTAGGGAATAAAAAAAAAAAAACCCCGAGTAAAAGCAAAGTCACACCGCGGTATAATAACATACGCGACGACGTATAAATTTCGGTTAATTGCGCGAGCGCGTTATTATTATTTTTTTTTTCTTCTTCGTGTGAGGAGGAACTCATACCGCGCTACGTATCGCGAGCGTATCGGCGGTAAGGCCGAGAGTGACGTGGAAAAAAAATAACTTATAATAATAATAATACGTTTTACCTCGTTTATTCTAATCGTTTCTCACCGTGTACGCGCGCGATTATTTACGAGTGTTTCCACGTTAAAACAAGCATTTTTTTTTTTTTTTTCCCCCTCGTCGTTGTTCAACTCGCCTGTTACGCACGGCCGTAATTACGACGATTATTACGCGATGTATTATTATTATACGAGCCGCGCGCTACGGCGGTTTGTGTGTGTATATTATGTCTGTGATTTATTTATACTACCATTTATACAAACACATTTATAACGCGACGATCCATTGATGTAGCAGTGACGTGGAATTCGGATTGTTTTGTTGAGAGGAAAGGGCGATTGGAAAAAAATTTTCTTCCTCCGCTCGAAACGCGCATAGCGAATAGTATTTGAAAAATCGTATCCACGCAATCGGCACCGCGTCACACTAAACGCTCTTCTATCGATTTTTCTTCATTTTTTTTTTTTTTTAATGTATTTCCGCGTGTCTCTGTAACGCTTCAGACCGTATAGATACATCCAATGGGTATCGTTCTTTCTGATAATTTCTGCAACGTCCGTTCTCCTCTTCTTAAACAACAGGATCTGTTTTTTGTTTTTTTTTTTTTTTATCTTAAAACGCAATCTTCGCCGTTCCGATTATTCTTGTTATTTCCGTTTCGCATCTGTCCATGTAATTGTTTCGCCTAAATAACAGAAACGATTTACCCGTTCGAACGTAAATCTGTATTGAGATTTCCGTACGTTTTCACTGTATTTTCGTTCGTATTCAATTTGTTTTCGTTGCCATTTCTTTCGGCGCTTCTGCCGATACGGAAAACGTCGCTTGATATCGTTGTTTTTTTACGATAATATCTCTTTTACAGATAATAAAAATTCTGGAGATCGCGGAACTCGTGCATAAATATCGTTTATGGTACCTATACATTAATAATATTAAAACGGAACGGCAGCGGTGGTCTGAATTCGATACGGGAAAAAAAAACAAACACTAAAATACTTTCTATGGTCTCCGCCGAATATATTTGAATTTTTTTTTTTTTTTTTTTGTTATTACTTATAAACAGATATTCGATTGGAGTTTGCGAAATGTTTGGATTTTTTTACTTCGTTCGATATCGAGAGAATAAAACGAAAATTGTGCCCCCGTGTCCTCTGCTTCCCGGTTTAAAGAGTTCCGTGTGTATAAACGTTTATTTTCCGATTTTAAAAACGCCGGACCGCGGCGCGCGTCTGCAAAACATTTTACGTGCGGACGTTCGGTGTTACGAGCACGGCGTATCTCATGCGACTTTCGTAACGAATACAAAATAATAAATTATAAAAAAAATATAAAATTTAATAAAATGCGGACACGCCGAACGATTTGACTAGAAATCCGTTTTTTTTTTTTATTTATATAACGTAATTAACGCGAATCAATATTTTTTGTTCTCCCTCGAGAGAAAATCGATATAAAATCCATACGAATTTTGTACATTTCAACGGTGTCTGCACGAAAACCGCCGAAGTCGTTATTTTATACGCACGTTCGAGTGGATACAAAAATTATTTCCGTCTCGAGAGTGCAGTGTTTAGATCGAAACATTTTGTCCAGACGAAAACGTTTGTATAAACTTATTGCGCTGGAAAACAGTAATTCTGTGTCCGCAATAATATTTTTCGTAAAAACAAAAAAATATATTTATATATTTACAATAATCGTTATTCATTTAGCGCGTACGAATTGAATGTATTACATTATTTCGATAAAATAAAACGTTTCATTTTTCTCGCCGACGTTAGAATAAACGCAATATTAAAATATATGTTTCGATATCGATAGAAAATCGGACAAATTATAATTACTATTCTATTCTAACAGCCACTCGTAACGTATTTTTTTTTTTTTTTTATTCCTACGAATCGCCTATAAATATATATTATTATTATTATTATTATTATTCCGATAAAATAAAGTGTTTTATTTTTCTCGACAACGTTGAAATAAACGTTATATTAGTAGTTTTTATATTGATAAAAAAAAAAAAATTCGACCGTACATTGATTTATTACATGATGCGTTTATATAACCGAGATTTATTTATTGAACGATATCGCGTTTTTCCTCTCTCCCCCGCCCATCCACGACACTATACTCGATTAATCACGAGTCGCAGTGATTTTCCAACACAAAAGTCTTCGGAATAATTAATAATAATAATAATTTAATCCGTTATATACGAGCGTGTATAGTAAATTGTATATACATGTAAAAAAAAAAAAAAAATATTTTCATTACCACTCGAAAATCGACACTCGAAATAAATGATTGGCGGCCGAAATTGTTATTGAAACAATTACGAATAACCGGATTTTTTTTTATCGTATCAAAACAAATTGTATTTGCGACGACTAATCGTTGCACGCAGTTTTCGTTCGTTTTTGTTTTCTATCACGCGCGCGGTTATCAAAATTAAATTCTCTTCTCTTTAACGGTTATAACGTAAAATTTTTGTTAAATATACATTTACGCAAAACGCGATCCCTACACGAAACATAAAACGAGATCGCAGTACAGAAATCGTATAACGAAGTTCGCGCGTGAAAAAAAATAAATGGATTTATTTTATAATTTAATTTCATTTTATTTTACGAATTCTCGCGTGCGTTTAAACGTCGTTCCGGAATAACAATGAGTGATCGCCCCCAACTACGTTTAAAACACATTGTAGAAATTCACTCGGTGCGCGCGCGGATTTGTACACTTGTCGCGGTTTCGATACGCGCGCGTGCGCACTACCGTTGTGTCGTACCGGGGGATATGAACAGGTGGTTCGACGGTTGGTTCCGAAAGGGTTCTCGGGAACGGACGATGAATGAAGCGCGTGCACGACCGTTTACGCCGTTTTCATTCGCGAAATCCGCGACATACGTTGTATTTACTACGTTTGAACGCGACGACAATATTTATTATATACGTATATATAAGCGCAGATTCCGCGGTTAGTTTCGGCGTCCAGAAAATGCGGACAATAACAGAAACTGCAAAAAAAAAATTTAAAAACCCGCGTACATACACAACACATGGAATCGCCAACGCCACGCGGTCATAGTGAAAATGGATTTCGTCGACGCGTTATAAACCACACGACGATCGGGGACGGGTGGGCAACGAGGAAAACGTTTCACACGACATTCTGCGGGATAGACGCGGGGTGGAGTCTGTGTGGCACAGGTGGTGGAGACGACGACGCCAGTGAAAACGTTATAGTGTAACGCGCACGTGTACAAACGCCGTATTGTATTGCGTATGTATTGCACGCGGGGGGAGCGCAGGCGGTGCAGTTTAGAGAGACGTAGACGAATTTCGATTTCTTTACATTTTGGTGGGAAATTTTCGGTGAAAAAGCGCGGGCGCAGATGTTTTGGGCGCGAAAAAGAAGGGAAAAAAAAAAAGAACCGCGGTCGCACAATGGTCCGCGTGTCTTTTTTTACCGCGCTTATTCCTATCACGACGACGTCTCCTCGCCCAATACGATTGCTCGTGCAGTACAGTGCGTACGGGACGCAATACACGTATACGATCGTATTGTCCCACGTGCGCACACGCGCGCTCGGTGTCCCTTCGTTGCACGTGCTCGAACAATGGGACACGTGAAGACAAGACGGTCCCGCGCCGAAAACCCGCGTTCACGGATAATAACCCGCGAAGGGCCGCGATATAATAACATCTTCGTGCGCGCGCGCGCCATTTTCAAAATTATTCCGAAGAAATAATTTTATTGGAGAGTCCCCCGCAATACTGCTGTCTGCGGGTCGCACTGGGATGACCAGTGCGACACGTTTGTTCGAGTGGAGCTGAATAATAATAATAATTCATTCTCGTTATTACTCAATTCCAAGACTGTATAATATTACCTTGAAATAAGAAAAAAAAATTTTTTGTCGACCTATTAAAAAAAAACCACTATCGGGAATTTAGTATTAATTTCGGCGTTTAATTTTCCCACTCGCGTCACGTCGCGGAAACGATAAAAACGTTATAGGTAATAATAATAATAATAATTTTTATGACAACAACGACAACAAAAATAATAATAATAATTACATCCTATGTACCATAAGGATTTCTTGAAATTTCGAGCTGGACGCCTTCCCTCCCCCTCACACACACATACGAATACGCCAACGAGCGACGTCATGTATCGTCTATAAAAAATATAATACACGCGAGTAGTAAAAAATCGAAAAATTTATCTAATAAAAATTAAAAAAAAAAAACTTTTTTTAATATTTTTTCGCGATTTTATTTCATCGTATTTATAGAAGTCTCGTGTAGCCGGTGAAATTATTTTCGATGATTTTTTTCAATCGAATTCGCTTTTGTGTCGATAATAAAACGTTGGATAATCGGTTAGACTTCGATACGCGGGGTGTGTCAAATACATCGAATTTCCGACATTTTTTTTTTTTTTTTTAAATAGGCTTCAAAAAAGAAAACTCCCTTACTACGCGTCCGCGTCATTGTAATTTTCAATATCATTATTTTTAATACAATTATTATTATTATCGTGATAAAAAGTAAAGTTTTGGGAATAAAACGCGATTGATTTTTTTTTTCTAGTATTATTACGTGCGCCCGCGTTCGCCACTGAATTCCACTAGAGTACGGGGTTTTCTCTTTCGCGTGCATTACACGAAATCACACGCGTGATTATACCGCGAGTGCGCGCGCGGAGAGAAGGCGTTGAAAACGAGAAGAAGATAAAGAAAGAACCGAAAAAAAAAAGAAACCGCGTCACCACCTTCCATAATAATAAATATACGTCGGCGGCCGCGGTGTGTACGGCTCGCCGCGAACGTCCCCTTACAGCCCGCGCGTACAACTACTACTACTACTACTATTACTAATATACATTCGTATGGCGCGCGCGCGCACGAGCGTTTGTGTGTGTGGGAACGCGAACGAACGAGCGCGCGCGCTGTCGGTAGGTCGCCGCGAGCTCGCGCCGCGCGCCACTGTTAACGCGCGCCGCGCCGACGGACACCGTAATAATATTATAATATTTACGTGACGCTCGTGCTACGGACGCGCAAGACGTATATAATAATAATAATAAAATACAGTGACTGATGACGGGGCCCCCGGGGTGGGGTGTGAAGGGTAGGGCGTGCTACTATATAGTATTTAAAGTGTATAATATTATATGAGAGCGCGCGCGCGCGCGGCGAAACTCGTACCGTGGGAACTGCGAGCAGGTGTTCGACGGACGGACGACGAAGCGATATACATTTATAAAACGTGCGCGCCGCCGGTCCCCCGTCGTCGTCGTCGTCGTCGTCGTACACGGCACAAGTCACGCAGCGCGCCGCCGCTTGAGACGATCGAGCCCGCGCGCACCCGTAAGACGACGGCCCGCGGCCGCTCACCGCGCTGCTACCGCCACCGCCGTCGTCGTAATAAATCTTTACCGTCCGCTACGATAATATTATTATTTTCGAATACTGCAGTCACTTTCTCGCGGTGTTTTTGTTTTTTCTCCATCACTCTCGTACCGGATAACAATAACAATAATAATAATAATAATAATAATAATAGTAATAATAACAATAATATTGTAATCGCGTTTATTACATTATTTCACCATTTCGTTTTCGAAACGGATTTTGAATTTATTCTTTGCCACTCGTTTAACTACGCGGCGTTTGTACTACGTCTCGATTCTTTTTTACGAACACAAAAATGTCGTTTCCGGAATTGCAATCGTTGTCTCGATGGAAAATACGAAAAATACGAATATTGTTTTCCCAATATTAGATTCGGTTATTTCCCCGTGATCGTACGAGACCGTCAATAGAATCCCGCCGATCCGTTTTTCCCGGTTAATTGTTTAACTTTTTTCCCGGAAAAAAAAATACATATATATTTTAAATAATTAAACGCGATCGGCCAAAGACTCGTAAATTTAACCGTGTCCGCATTTATACGTTTATAACGAATCTCCGGGAAACGTCGAAATAGAAAAATACGACGAATTGGTTGCTAAATATTAATTTCATTTTATACGCGACGTGCGATAACTGTTTTTTTTTTTCGATTTTATCACGGAAACCGTGACGAAAACGAATCGTCGAAAGCGCGTCGTTTTACTTTTATAACCATTGCGCGCGTGTGTGTGTGTGTGTGCTAGTGTAAATATCATAAGACGTTCGAACGGAAGAAAATCCGTTATACACTCGATTACGTTTTTTTTTTATTTTTTAAACATTTATATAATACACTAGCGTTTTAAAATACACCACGAAACGTAGCGGTGTCGTTCGACACATGTACACGACCTTGTTTTTAGAAAAACGATTATAACGTTAGGTTAGGTTATAACGTGTATATATTTTCGGTCACAAATAACACGTCGAAATTTACGATAATAACGTAACCGAACGCGTTCGAACGAACCAGATACAAATTCTGTTGCGGCGGTAAAACAGCAGCGTCTGCGCGCTTGTTATTATTATTATTATTATTATTATTATAACGCTCTAACGACGTTAAGTATACGTTTAATCGTTCGGGGGAGAAAAGCGGGTTTGTTTTTATTTTTTAATATAACACACTTACTGCGTGTGTACGCGTCATCGGGAACGCGCGCAGTTCAATTTGTCACTGATGTATACGGCTTTTGTTTTTTTCGTTATTTGTTCGTAGTCAAATAAAAAATATATTTATAATATATACATAATCACGAAAAACACCTGCTGGGCGCAACGCCGTAGTATATGTACTCGATTTAACCGAAAATCCACCCGAAAATTCGTATACTTATCGTGGATTTTTCTATATGCGCGCGTGTGTACACACATTAATTTCACGCGGTGGCGGAGACGCGTGAAGAAGCCACGCGATGATACGTCTAATGCGCCAACGGCTTTCCCCGTATACACGTATTATTTTTGTTTTTTTTTTTTCTTTGTGTTTTGTTTTTGTTCTCCCTCGAATCCGAGTGGTACAATCATCTCACGCTTTAAGAGAGAGGGGAAAAAAACTCCAACATCATCTTTTCGATATTTATCCCGAAAAACGAATTATAATACGAACGATCGGCGCGACACGATTATAATATTATAAACGCCAAAACACAAACGCTATATGTCGTTGTTTCACGCACTCTTTTTCCAGCGACTCGCCGCGCCTTTATTAAATATTCACGATTTGGGCAACGACCGCGTGGTGTTCAATTATTATCTACGAGTAGTTTTTTAAAATGCTAATGATTTTTTTTTTTTTTTTTTTGGACAAATAAAAACAAAATTGAATAACACCGCGGCGGGCCGTTGTGCGCGAAATGAAGTTTGTTCGTATTGTTTTCTTTTTGTTTGTCAAGTATATTTTTGCGTGACCAAAAACCGTTCGAAGAACAAAACGATGTACCGGTGTACGCGTATAATAATCGATGAGCCATCGGCACGCCTTAACGCGGGACGCGTTAAAAACGCGTGTGAAAATATGAGTTTGACACCGTCGTCCGGTTAAAATATTTTTATAATAAATTTCAATACGACGTATGTGTGTGTGTGTAATTAATTATTATTTATATTATTTATATCAAAAAAAAAAAAAAAAAAAAACGATTTAAACCGCGGTTAAAAAAAAGAAAAATGCGCGATTTCGTCAAAACTATTTCTGTTCATTATTTTTCTTTTTCGCTTTTATTCCCAATGTTACGATTTATATCGTCGCCGCTTTTTCACATTTACAATCATATCAAAACTCTATAAAAAAAAAAAAATCTCTAAGACGATGAGGTATTTTCGACATTTCGATCTGAACAACGACGATATGAAAAATATCATTTTTCGCAAATAAATCACGTGCTGCTGCGGTTTTAACGAAAACAAATGTACTTACCGAAATCATTCGCATTGTGTTATACATGTACCGTACGAATATAACCGAAATGTCAGTGAACAATAATAAAGCATTTAAAAACCCGCTTGTATACGCGCAATGAAAAAGCGTAAAACACGCAAAAAAAAATATGCGAAATAAAACTTTGTATTCCGGATCTATTTTATAATTCAAACTCGTAGTTATATATTATTATCCACATAATTTTTGGATCGTTTAAAAAAAAAAAAAAAACCGCGCGAATTCAACACAATATTTAATCCCCCGGGCCGACGCAGACTGCAGACAGTAACGGTTTTGAAAAAATTCTAAATAGAAGCGATTATATTATTATTATTAGCAAGACACTGAAAAAAATTTTTTCTCTTGCCCGAGAATCCGTTTATATACATTTATATATTAAAAAAATGTATTAAATACAAAGGAGAGGGCGATAGCCCTATATTCCCCCCCCCTCCCCTCAAAACCGTCTCTGAATGCAGAATACCTAAGAATACCGTTCACGTTGTATTTTATTATTAAAAAAAAAATATATATACGCATTAATTATTTTTTAAATAGCGTTTATTAACATATTATTATCCTTTTTGGTAATGAGAAAATTAGAGAGTTAAAAAAAAAAACGGAAAACTGCGCCTGCTTTTTTCACTTTGATTTGATCACACCAGACTTTCGTTTGTCGTTAGAGACTAACAAAATAGTTTTTTTTTTTTTTTTTACTACGAACCGCATTACGATTTGTTTTCAAAAGAAAAAAAAATTAATAAATATATATATATCGTATGCGTATAATATATACCGCGGTCGTGTACGAAAAACAAAACCGATCCGACTCTCATACGGCACGGCGGGAAATCGCGGACGCGTAAACCGCGGCTGCCGTTTTGTGTGCGCGCTGGCGCGGCGGTCGACGCGGAACACCGCGCGGACAAAATCGCGATGGGTCGTGACGACCGAAGAACCGCGTCGCGCGCATTCCGCATTTTCACCAGCCGCATTATATTACGCGGACGTAATACGTTTTGTGTACGTATTTATAATAATAATAATATACGAAACGCTGTGTAATATTCGGCGAGAAAGCGAAATGGTTTCTGTGTACGCGCAAAAGAGTGCCGTAAAGGCTTGCCGTACACAATAATAATAATAATTGTTATACATTTATATGTATATTCGATAGAAGGTAAAAACGCTTTCTGTCCCGGTGCTACGGGGTCGTGTATATATATATACGCGCGTACTTCGTGCCATATGGCAGGTGTATAATATTTATTGTGGTAAAGTGTACACCGCCGTATTCTTCTTCTCCTCCCGCCGAGGCGAGCCGAGATTACGGTGTACGTGTTCGTATATATATATATATAGTCGAACAGAACCGAGTTATACCGCGCGCCCGGGTAGTTGTTTACAATAATAATAATAATAATAATAATCGTGCCCGGGGGTTGGAAAACGAAAGGCGAGAACGGCTTATAAACCTCCTCCCGCTGCTGCTGCTGCTGCTGCTTACGCGTTCCCCGCGCCTTCCCCTCTCGTCCGTCACGACGAGAAGACGAAGAATTTTCCTCCTCTCCCCCTCCCCCCATCACCGTCAAGATTCGAGTGGTTAAAAGAGAGTGTGTGCGTCGTCGTCGTATACGACAGGTGATGTTTGGCCGGTATTCCCTTTTTTTTTTTCCTCTATATTTTCGGGGTATGTGCGAGGTGCGTGGGAACTGGTGAACGATCGTCATTCCCACGGTTGTGCGTATATAATATTGACGGCGACGCGTCGCGTTTCGCCGTCATCGTCCAGATGTGGTCCATATCACCTGCGCCGCCGCCTACTACTACTACTACTACTACTGTACCGTTTTTCCGCGTCGCCCTCTCCCCCCGCACCGACGCCGAAACGAGTCCGCAAAACCATCACGACCGGTATACAGTAAAACGCGCGACACGACCGTTAAGGATTTGTGTATTATTATTATTATTATTATTGTTATTCCGATTTTTCTTCTCTTCCCGCCCCGCAGTGAAACGGTTAAGATTTTTTTTCCTCTCCCTCCCCCCGAACGTGAACAATATGTTTATTACGATCCCGATATACCGCGCGCGCGGTAGCGTCTCGGCAAAAAAGTTATTACACAAAGGAAAGAAAAATTACGAGTGAAAAAACATACGCGGCGAACAGTTTATATTTATCTGTCGCGATGAAAAGAAAAATCGTTTGATATGCTACAAAGGGAGTGGGGGACTCGATGCTGCAGTACGGGATGCTGTATGCGTGTATCGAAAATGTATCAATTTTCGCGGGATAAATAACATTTACTCTTGTGAAATTTTTATGGTCTTTTACGCGCTGTTTTTGGTTCTTTATTATTATTATTATTATTATGTACGCGTTACAATTAATATTGGATATTATTTATAATAACGCATGGGGTACACGCGAGAGGACATTCGATTATTTTTGTTTTTACTGTTTCATTAAATATTATTTATGCACAGCGTATTATTGACTTGTACTAATTATTTTATATTGCTCGACGAGTATAGCGCGAAATACAAGGGATATCTCATAATCAACCGCCGATGTGTGTTCATACATCACATGCGAACACTTCGGTGACGTGTTTCTTCGGTGATGTTCTCTTGTAATACGCCAAGTTTCATTCAATATTATTCTAATCGATCATGACCGAAGATGTGGTTCACCGAGTTGATCAATTTGCAAAACAGGCGTTCTACGATTTCAGATTTTTCAATAAGATTTTCCGAAATCACCCGAAGTACACTATACAGGATGGTGTCTGAAAACTTCGGTTAACACAAGTTCTGTGTCCGATGGACCCAGGTCTTCATTATGCACATCTGCGCGTTCGTTTTTAAAAATGACTACACAAATCACGTACCGAACCATCACTCATCACTGGATTGCCGTAAACAACACATAACCGAAGACGAATTTGAGCTGCGCTATTTCCTTCGGCTTGCAAAAAACGAATTACATTTCATATCTCGAAGACGTCGACGGTAGACAGAATTTGTATTCTCCATGGTGTTACGGCAATTATTAGAATAATTATTGAACGAAAACGGTCGGAACTCGGTATATTTTAAGAGAATAATGCGGAAACATGTCACCGATGTGCCCGTATGCAGTGAATTGTAACGCATCGGAGGTCGATTTTGAGATTTTTATAAAAAAAATTGTACGCGCCTTTTCTTTTTTTTCTTAAATCTCATACCGCGATTAACACAACGCCAACGTGTGTCCTCTTAAAATCAATTCGAAATCGGTATAATAATTTTTTTTTTTTGTTTATAAAAACGCAACAAGTGAACAAGGTACATCGAAACGTGTGTGTAAAAAAAGAGAAAAAAAGTTCCAAAATTGCCAATTCACCGTTTCCGTATTATCCTATATTATATACACGTATATAGTAACAGGCGCGTGTGTCAGGAGAAATTGCTACGTCATACGTATCCGGTCTCTTTTTGATGAATGCGGCCGGTTCGCTCGACAGATATTTGCAAAGAAAGAACAGTAAATGTTTTGAAATCGGAAAATATACGTATAATAATAATAATAATAATAATAATAAGAATCACAGACGTGCCGAGAATCGTTCGCAGAGATCCGCTTACAAAGAAATGTGGATTCGCTGAATTTTCTTATCTGTTATATGAAAAAAAAATATATAAATACAAAATTTACTACACAAATTTTACCTGAAATTCAAAACAATTTCAACAACGCTTTTGACGACAACGTAGTTTTTGCGTACGGTGCAGTTATAGGATTTTCGGTCGTTTTCTTCCGTTCGTCTATAGTTATAGGCGAAACATAAAAACGCGAGATATTGCATTTTTTTTTTCTTTATTCTAAAAACCGAATGCTGGTTGTTTTAAAACAACCACTTAAAAAAAAAAAAACAAAGTAAAATCACGATTATATTTCTAATTTAGTAGCGGATCCGCCGATTTCGCAGATTCGTCCGTTGCCCGAGTGGCTCTATAGCCATGATACTGGCGTAGCTGCTGTCCTACATCGGGATTCGCTATTATCAACGTGCGATTCGACTCGCCTGAGTATTATTACAGTGCTGCACACGAGCAGGAAGAAACGGAAAAACTCATTGGGATCGTCCGCTCGAGACTTTCCGTTGACGAGAGGCTGACTGTGCGAATTGTATAGAAAATAACGGAGTCGCCACGTCCCCACGACGTTATAAACTACATTTTTAAACATTATATTTCAAAAAAAAAAAACGAACGCTGTATAATAAATTATTAATGTATAAATGAAAAAAAAAAAAAAAACAAACATAAATATGTATGTGCGAGCTGCAACGGACTATGACACCGTCGCTCGATGTACAAATAAATAATAAATACAGGCGCGCGTACGAGTACGAGACGTGATTATAACGTACACGCGTGACCTGCCACCAATGCAAATCGCTATCAAATGACTCGTGCCCGTCGCGCACGCGCGCCTCTGCGGCGAAGGACGTCTGGTATATAATTAAACGAAGCAAAAAAAATTTGTATTTAATTTATTATTATTGATGAATTTGATTTATTAAGATGATGAACGTTCGAATAGAACGCGTAAAACGACGTTTTTTTTTTTTTTTTTAAATTCAAATTAATTACGATTTTTCCGTATAATCTAATAATTATTCGAGTCGAGATGATTAAAAAACGTGTAAACAAAAAAAAAAAAAATGGACCGGTTTATCAACGCGGTTGA
The DNA here is from genome assembly GCA_032441825.1 of Chaetogeoica ovagalla. NCBI lineage: Eukaryota > Metazoa > Arthropoda > Insecta > Hemiptera > Aphididae > Chaetogeoica > Chaetogeoica ovagalla. Next base: position 5,573,638 of record CM063735.1, read on the forward strand.
ACTGTTTCACGAGACGGGGACGATCGATGCGTATATAACAACAGCCAACGTCTTGGACGAAGAAGATGAAAAAGAATCGTACGAATATCATCTATAGACGAGATGCGAAAGCGTGTAACAGATTTTTTTTTTCTTATGTGCACAAATCAATCGCAGTTATGTCGTGAATTTCGTTGCGGCGAAATCGATCGTCCGGCGGCTTTTTTTTTTTTTTTTTTTTTTTAGACACGCGGAATAAAATTTAAAAAAAGAATTATAGAAAATAATAACGTTTATTCCTTCTGGCCGCAGCCACGTACTATTTAAATTTACCGTTTTTAGCGCCCGAACGATTACGAATAATATTTAAACGAAAATTTCCGTTTAAATATTTTGTTAACGCGCACACGGCACGTATACGATAATTGTACGTACACTTTTAGCGGTGTAATCGAGTGTCGGTTCTTTAGATAAAAAAGAACGCGTAGAACACCGAGTGAAATAAATACAATATTATTCGGCGCTCCTTTTTTTTTCTTCTCTTTTACACGACCACAATATTTTGCGAAACGAAAATCAATTGGCAAATCGATCAAATCGAAAACGAAAAACAAATTTTCGGACTTGATCAGTGAGAGATTACTTTACTCTTTCTGCCGTTCGTACGAATAAACGTTTTCCGTGTCTAGTCGTTATAATAATCGAACACGTGGATTTTTACGATTCGAAATTTAATAGATCTCCGCAGTATCTGCACTATTCTCGTCTTTGCGAGTCTAACTTTAGTTGTACGCGGTGCTCACGGTGTTAAACTCGCGCCAGTTTATTGCACTACCGTGCGACAATACCGAATTTCTTCGTGCGAATGTCGTATAAAGCGCGAGTTATTCTCGCATCCGTCGAAGAATTTTTTTGTTTGTTTTTTTTTCATCTCGAAAAACGTTTAAAAAAAAAAAAAGTACAATACGCTAATTACGCACACCGGCATCAAATAACGCGTTATTTATACGCGAAAGACGTGCGTAAAATGTTAATCGATTTTCTGCGTGTACGTGTACGGCACACCTTTTCGCCGCTTACATCTAATCTCGAAGTAAATAATCCTCTCCCGTCGTCAGCGCGTTATAACACAATCGAAATCGCTCAGAACACGAACAGCTCTTCACACACTGCGAAAGACCGTCGTCATACGTTTTCTTTGCGCCGCGTCGTGTTTACACGAGAAAAATACGAAAAGCACTGCACGTAAAACGTCCGTAAAAACATATTCAAGTAGTAATAACGGAATAAAAACATTGTTCGCTTGTCCGCTCGAATACTGCGTCGGCGGTCGATCACGTACGAACGGTACGGAAATAACGCGAAACGTTTTTCGAATAAAGCGATGCTTTTTTTTTATAAGGTGTGTGTGTCGTCAAATGCTGCGACTGGATAAAGAATACCGCGACTCAATAGGATTTAAAATTATAAACACAATTCCCGTATTTATAAAAAAAAAAAAAAAAACGCGTCTACGCGCAATATTGTTCTGTTTATTAAATCACATTCCGACACTAGGCGCACATATCGCTTTTGTACATTTTCCACCGTCGCGGACATCACTATTAAATCGTTTATTTTACGTAAACGACCGCCGGTCGAAATAGATATGTTTATACGTGTGTGCCGAAAATCCCGGAACCGTTTAAAATCGTCGCGCCCGTCATAAACTTTCGTACACGTATTATTTATTATTCTTCTATTTGACATTGAATGTTTAATTCGTCGGGGAAATAAAAGAAACGTAACGGGCCGGACGACGCTGAAACATTTTTTTTTCAATACGCGTGCACAGTACGCGACGCGATACCATAAGGGGGACGGACGTGTGCGCGGCATGTGCGTATCGTACAAAAAGAGGAAAAAAAAATAAATACACAATACGGCGACGGCGGTCGAAGTGTGCGTGCGTGTATATAAGGTGGCTGCGGATGATGTCGGGACCGCATTCCTATCGGTTACCTCGTGTAAGAAGTACGCGTTTGAGATTTCCCGCGAGAAACACCGCCGCACGGACCGGGAGCGCGCACGTAAGACGTCTGCGAACGTCGTCCACAGCATACACACGCACACACAGCGCCAGTTATGTGCAGATCATTACGCCGTCAGCAGCGTCCTCCAAGACAAAATATGTCTGCGACGCCGAAGGATTCGTACGGCCATCGATTGGACACATTGAAACAAGTACGATTTTATTATTATTATTATTATTATTATTATTATTATTATTATTATTATTATTATTATTATTATTGTTATTATTCGTGTTCTTCGCCGTTAATTCATATTGTTGCTCCGCGTTTTTTCGATGCGTTTTAACGCCGGCGTGACGTTGTGTCAACAACAGGCGTTGAAACCGTACCGGGACAACAAGGCGAATTGTCTGCGGTCCATTACCAGAACGGCGCGCGTCAATCTGAACAAACACTGGAAGAGTCTGGAGAACGTGTTCGCGGCGGCCGGCCGGTGCGGCGCCGAGGAACGGGCTCAGAACGCGGTCAACGAGAAGCTGGAGATGGCGAACGGGGAAAACGCGAGACCCGTCGTCGGCGGCCGTTGCAGCAACACAACCGCCGACGACAACGCATGATCACATTTCGCGCACATTAATATTACATATTATTATTATTATTATTATTATTATTGTAACTACACTATATGGTTCCTCCGGGAAAACAAAAGGAAAAAAAGAATATATCGGACATTTTTATTTCTGAAATTAAATTTGAAAATAAAAGAACACACATTTGAAAATCGAAGAAAATAACCGTGGGGGACACGGCGGTTAGTTATTACCACTTGCGGTTACGTTACCAGTCGCGTAACGACGCGCACAATCGTCCCGTCGTGTTATCTTATTAATTATTATTTATTTATTTATTTTCCATAACCGTTTTAAACACCGCGCACCTGCACCACGTTTTACGCACGATTTTTTTTTTTTTGCACTAGTTACCATTAGCACCGGACTGCACACACGAGCACTTATTCACGCACATTTTTTTTTTTTTACACACGCACACAATTATGGACACGATCACTTTCTGCACTCGTTACTATATATCACTCATTGCACTCCATCACGCACAACTATCGCACCTATATATATATATATATACACACGAGTTATAGAGATTTTAATGATAACTTTTTCGCTGATTTTAAACGTGTACAAACACAATTCAATCGGTTAGAAGGAATTTATAACAACGCCGGCATTGGCGGCCAAATCCGTATGTCTTCCATAACATTTATTAATACTCGCGTATATTATAATCGCACGTTTATTATTATTATTATTTTTGATACGTCCGTTAGAAATATCGTACGTTTTTTTAATATGTATCTGTGATTGTATTTTAGATTTTACTCTATATATATAATTATTATATAAATAAATTTATTATTATTATTAAAAAAATTGCTAAAAATTGGAACAGAATCCATCCATTAATACATTTAGATATTAAGCGAACATTTTATATTTTTAAATATATGTTTTATGCGCGATGACATGTGAAATCAATTGTCGCGAATTACATATATGTATAAGTATAAGCCAATATATATATGTATAAGAATATCTTATTTTAATTTTATTTAATGTTAATTTATATGCATATACATTTTGCATATTTTGCTAAATATTATTGATTTATGTCATATACATTTTGCGTATTTTGCTCAATATTATTGATTTATATCACATTTATATTTAAATAATATATACATTTATTTAGTTTATGTCGTTTTTATGACAGAAATAAATTAACGTAAAAAAAAAAGTTGTTTTATTTTGTTGCGTTACAATGTTTATATATATATATATATATATATATATATATATATATATATATATATATATATATATAAAACAATTTGTTTAAAACATTTTTAAAATTTATAAAACAATTTCCTTTTGGTAAAAATATATTTGATGTTCAAACGGTTTTAAGTCCATTGAAGTCCAATAGTGGTCTCATAAGTGGAAAAATACAAATGTGTTGAATGTACGAGAATTTGTTGGATTAATTACATTAATATATTGTAATATCGATTGACAAATAAATATGTATTGAAAGTTAAAATATATTATTCTGTAAATTCTTCAGTAACATAATATGTACTATAATCAAACGAATGCTTATGATAATACAAGGAACGACGATTCTATCGAATATTTAACATAATATACTCATAACGAATAGTATAAACGTTCATCGGAACGTCATTCTACGAGTTATAATAATATGCGCATATCGTTTAAATACCATTTAAATACCAAATACCATCGTACATTTAAATATTAAAAACCGAAAATTAACGGTATCGAAAAAGTTTGAAAATAGAAGGTCTCGAAATCGTTTCTATCGGACTACATACTCAAACGTGTAATAGACCTATTATTTATATATATATATATATAATTTATTATAAAATATGTGGTTTTTTTCTCCCCCCCCCCCCTAACTCGTATAAAAAGTATTTAAATTATTTGAACCGTCACCGAGCATATATACACACACAGACATACGAGTATATTGTTACTTGTTTAAAAAAAACTATAAATTTGATTTATATTGCGTATAACACACGCGGACTGCTGTATTTCGTTACGAGTTATTTTACGCACTTCGCACATTATTACGTAACTCATTACTTAAAGCAAAAGCAGACAGACATAAAAAAAAATAAAACACGAGACGTTAGTTTTTGTTTTAAGTGCGGTGTACAATTTATATAAATAATAATAAAAAAAACGAGTATATATTATTAAATACACGTTTTAGCAGTATATATACACTGTTATTTATATAAATTTTAAGCGCGTGTATCGTCGAATGAGAAGACAATGTCGTTCTTTATTTTAAACCGCGATCGTTTTTACGCGGAAAACGCCGCAAACCGTCAATGTGAAAAATTCTTGTTCGTTATAATGCGTAGAACGGTAATCTGCATAATATACGCACGTTCGATACGTTATGTCCATACTTAACGTTCGATTTATTGTCCCGATCAATTTACGATAACTTCGACGAAACGATTTAATTATCATGTATAGGAGGTACGAAATCGAGGAATATATTAACGAAAATTATCGTATCGATCGCCCGGACAATTTTAATATTATTTTCAGTTTTGCGAGTTCTGTTGTCTCTTATAATGAGTTCTTAATGGTTAACTGTCATGATTCAGTCTATAATCCGACGCACAGTGTTTTGCGTTAAAAATGCAATTAAGTGTTAATAAATTAGTACAAATATTTAAAAAACAAATAAATAAAAATCGCTTTTGACGAAGTTTCCATGTCCGTACTTATGGTTTGTGAGCGGTATAAACGTTTAAAAAAAATGATTTACAGTGTTTTTTCTTTTTTTTTATCATAATGCCGCGTAGTTTAACATCCGTGAGTTTCTAATTTTTATTTCTTTCCCACCGCCAGGCGTTGAAGAATATTACTCAGAATTCACGGAATAATCTTCGAAGTATAACATATTTATTTGTCAATTAACCGTCATGTTTTTTTATTAATGTATTAATACAAATCATTGATCTCCATTCAAAGAGATATATTACAAAACGAAATCGATTTTCCTCGGCGTATTAACTATTTTATCTATTATTTTCAGGAATATATTAGTTTATATTCGCATGAATGTCTGATTATAATATCAAACCTTCCTTCTCCCTCCGTGAACGAATTAAATAGAATATATTATTGTGTGTCACAGTATTTTTATTTTTAATACATTCCCAAATGAATGATTCGATTGACTTTTCAGCTCTATTGTCTATTTGATTAAGCGCCACAACGTTCCATCGCATTAGTTTTTTTCATTTTTTTTTTTTTTACCAACCAATATTACTCGTATTATAATATTGGCTCGAATATTGTTGTTACGCGACAATATACGCCGTATGACGGTGTCCAAAAGAATTCGTCAATTATTAATATCACACATTTATAAAAAAAAAAAATTATTCTTACGTTTCTCGTCGACTTTGAGCATTTTCAATTTGGAACGCGTCGAATATGGAAAATATCAACGATAAGGACGACGAATTTGTAAGTATTTACGCGCAGTTTATACAGCAGCACAAATTACAATATTTTAGTTTGCTGATAGAACGGAGGCCCGCGGTGAGATTAAAATCACAGACCTATGACGACATATTACATTCAAATGTAATATTTGATACAGTTAATTCGAATTGTTTATTTCCCTTTAAAGTGACATTTTTAGGGGTTATTTATTTTTTAAATTATTCGATACTTTTGCGCGAAGACCTGCAGCTGATTTCGTCTATAGTTACGCCTATGCAGGGGGGGGGATAAGTACACCAAATCTCTCTGGATCACAAAAAAAAACTCCTTGAAAAATCGTTCCACTCGAACGAAAGGGAAAAAGATAGGTATTATGACTAAGAAAATCAATAATTTTATTATCGACCGACCGGTTATTTTTAAGGCGTGCACTACTCGTAAATACAGTGTATAAGAAAATTTTAAATATTATACTCAACACTCGAATTAGAGAAACCAAAAGAAAATGGATTGTTTGCGGGCTTTAGAAAATACTTTGCAAAACGACAAACAGTTTACGATAATAAAAACTATTACGCGGCGATAAACGCCAAAGTATCGCGAAATTATTATAGTCACTTTATTGCGTTTTCTTTGTTTCTCCCGTTTATTTCAGGTGCCCGAAACGTTGACGGAGAGATTTTGGGGTGCGATGAGAACGATTCCGTACGCCGATCGAGCGCGTTTTAGCAGCAAACAAGCGATAAAACACTTGAAAAGTTCGTATATTGATTTTATGCACGAAAAGAGTGTCGGATCCGGGGACGGCGTTATATTATACGGACTGAAAATTTTCTTAAGAATTTCTATAATTTGGACGAGGAGAAAAAACTCATGTGCACTATTAAGGAATTTTTTAATTATCAGCAATTCGTTCAGATTTATTATTATAACGTACGAAATTCGAATCGTAAACGTCAAAATACCTACGTGAGAAAAAATTCTTCCACATTTATATTTGAACAAAAACTATCGAGATCTGGTAATATAATTTTACGAACCGTGTGATTTTTTTTTTCGCCTCCGCGACGTAATTTTTTGTCCGGCTCCGACAGCCTTATACAACTAGTCGATAGTTACAAAAAACGTATTATTATTATTTTATTAATTTCGCTCGTTATTTTTTTCTCTTCTTTTTTTTTTAGCCTCCTTGAATTATGGTCGCATAGTCGGATGGTGGGCCGCGAGTACGGCCACGGTTCTCTTTTTACCGTTGTTGCTCTTCTTAAACGTCGAATAACACAATATTGTGTAAAAATAATAAAGAGTCGTCCAATAGAAATCTGCTCGAGATTTGTTCGTTTATAGCGATCGTGTTGTCGTTAAAGCGTTAAATTTATAAAAATCCGTTGTGAATTGTTGAGTATAATGTATGGGAAATCATCGTGGAAGGTTATAACGTTGACACAACGTGTGCTGATTATAAAATTTTAACATAAAAATCAGTGATCTCCGTCGTTTGAGAAGCTTGTTTTGCCGCTGGATCGCGTACTCGATTTCCTGCTCGATCCCAAGCAAGTTGTACCGTAATGGTTTCTTTGTGATGTCATAGCATCGCACGTGTTGCGTATGTTACCAGGTTGGACTTCTAGATGGTTAGACAGTTATCGTTGATGACTTATCACATAATTATATGGTTTGTCCAATGATAACAACAATATGAAAAATATTGGATTTTTTCTTTAAAGGTTTTTTACTGATAAAACAATCGATCGATCGATTAATTATCCTTCTCCCTATAATCTATCGGATATTATAAAAAATAAAGCTGTAAAATCAAATAAAAATCAATGTTCACATACCACAAACGAGGCCTTCAGAACGGTCGATTAGTTTGGCAGTTTTTAACATAGAGGACTTTTTACCTCAAATTCTGGATTATTCGGAAACATAATGAAAAAGCATTTGCATGGAGAATCGTCGCGTGTGAATACTCTTGAAATTTCTTTCTCGTTTTCGAAACGTCCGCATGAGGTGATCCGGTCCGTATATTCCGGAAGAATTCCGTTTAATTTATAAATACAGGATTTGAAGAGAAAAAATTAGTATTAAACCTAATACTTTTATATATAATATTTATACGGACGCCGGATACAATACCGTACATTTACATATATGTATATGATAACGCGTTTGTAAATAATTCGAATTGAAAACGTATTTTATTCAACTTTTTTTTTTCTGTAATATTATTTCTGATAACGATTTTAGAATATGTGTCAATATAATAAATTAACATCGTTCGTAGTTTTAATAATATTTGAAACGCACTGCGAATCGGCCGGTAAGAATAAGGGAAATATGTATTATAAAACAAATCGAGCGACTCTTATATATACATATATATTATTACGCGTTTTCGTATTAAACGAAACGAATACGTTTCACAACTACCATAATTAGCAATATTTTGATTATACACAATGCGTTTTATTGTTATTTCCACAAAAATAACCTATTTAATAATATTATGTTATATACATGATAAATATTTATAATAATTTATCGTATTAAAAAACGATATTTTTCTAAATGTTTTTACTGTACGGGGTTTTTTTTTTTTAATTTTTATATGGAAAAATATTAATCGTAAGGCTGGAGCCACACTATGCGTTTTATCAGTTACCGATGAACAGAAACCGATCGATAATCGAACGATAACACCAAAAATAGACCCCAAAATAAACGACAAAACGCGACACATATTGCTAGATTTAAGTATTAATTATTAATAATTCGACACAAAATTCTAGAGAGATTACACATTATATTAGCTATTAACTAGTAACATCGAATTAATTAGAAAACAAACACTTTTAATAAAATTATTAAAAAAAAAATGTCCGTTTTCTAAAATTCCACTAAACGTATTGGAATAATAATAAACCGAGTAATAATTCTACTCGTCGAGCAAAATTAAAATTCGATGTATTATTATTATTAAATCGTTTATATAATCATATGTAATGACGGAGACGAGCTGAATACGTTTCTAAACGTTCCCCAAACAAAGAGAAATTGAAAATACCGAATAAATAATAGTATTGAAATGGAATTTCTAAACCTCTTCTTGGTACATGTGTATAAAATAACGATTACAAAATAATAAGACGTTTACGCAGCAAGAACGCCATTTTAGAGACCACACGACACAATGGATACTCGAAGATAATATTATATTGTGTGTGTGTGTGTGTTTTTTTTCTCCTACGTCGATTCAATTTCTATAGAACCACACGCGAAATATTTCCGCCGGCCGAATTCGTACGGAAATCCTGTTTAAAATACGATATTATTATTATTTTTTTTTTTTAACTTCCAAAATCGTATTGTTATAACGAACGGCCGCCGCGTGTGTCCGCAGAAGCGTACCGTTCGAACAAGAAGAAGAAGAAGAAAAATAAAGAAATTCATGCCCAAACTGGAGCGTTATAAAATACCGACGTTTCTCGTGAAAAAAAAAAAAAGAGAAATAAACGGAAAAAGAAAAAGAAAGAAATGCGCGCGGCGTTCTTCCAAACTGATCTCCGTACGCCCGGTAAAAACTACTGTTTCCCGTGTACACAAAAACACTCTGCGAACACTCCTCGGGTGCCACTACGCATCCGTTTCGCTTATAAATAAAACGCGCGTGTCACTCCGGACGGGCAGTCATGACTTCCCGGTGTGCGCGCCGAAGTCTCGCACAAAAGAAACTCGTGTCGTGTCCAGAAACGCGCGCGCGCGGGCAGCAGCTCCGTGTTCTCGGTAATCTCACGTTTCCGGTCCACCACCGCAGCGGCACCATCACCAATACGCTGTCGTATAATATATGTATATAGGCATTATGACGGCGAGCAGCTGCTTGCAGCATCGCGCCGATATTTATGTGTGAAACACTACACACACCCACACGTAAATTTATTAGAAGATGTCGTACGCGGTAATATAATAATAACAATAACAATAATAATAAAGATTGCCACCAACGAGTAGTAGTATAAGAACGACGACGACGAAGAAACCACCCCAGCGGGACGCTCGTATATGTTCGACGCACACGCCGTGGCACGTTCGCTACTTGTTAAGAAGTCACCGTATTACTATTATACGAATTTCCCGTGATCGATCACTGGCCGCGCATTGTTGCGCTCTTTTAAACGATCCCGGCCCGTAATAACGCCGTTGTGCACACGCGCGCCCGCGACATTTCGTCCTCCGGTCGACTCATCTGTACTCCTCCGTGCCCATTGTGCGCGACGAGACAAGACGTATCGGTATCGCCGGTTTAACATTGCCCCCCGTGTAACAAGACGTAAACATCGCGGGGACTCGGTCGCAATAAACGACGACAATGACGACGAAATACTCGGCGTCTCGTTTCGATTTTCCTCGGTGGAATACGACACGGAGAGAGAGAGAGAACGGAGCAAACAGCTGTCTGATCACTACTGAAAATCGAATACTCGCACCCGGTAATTGGTGGCATGACGCGATTAGGTCGAGTCGCCGGAGAAGAATTTAACCCGTCGAAGTAAAAACAGACGAAATAGTACATAAATTACCCGGAAGAATCGAGAAAATTAGAAAGAATTCTATATTTTTATTATTATTATTATTAATGAAATCGTTTTAACTTTGATATCGTTTCTGGAAGAATTGTTACGTTAAATTACGGGTTATCCGACGACGTAAATTTTATTATCCACTCCCGTCACTGGGTATTATATATACGTTATTTGGTTTTTTTTTTTTCTCATACGGCTTATTAATCGGCGAGATACGATTGAGACGAACCGACATAAATGAAAACAGAAAACTGTAAATAATAGTAATATATTATAGGTGTTCTGTTCTAATTCTGACCGCATAGAAGAGAGGTCCATCATATAGCTCTCGAACAGTCGAAACCCGGAGGAGCTCTTTGCGCGGTAGGGGGGGGGTCGCTTATGTCCGTTATTAAGTTGCGTTTGTCATCGGGATATTACATCATAAACTGGATGTTTCGACATTGACTTTTCTATAAAAGTTGTGAAATGAAAGGTTTCGTTGCATTTTTAATTCTGTTGTAATATTTTGAAAGTCGCTACGTGTCTACGGATATCGGTTGCGAGGCTATATTAAATAGAATTGGCAGTCATTGGTAGTTTCGTTGACCCGACACGGCCTAATTCTCATCGCGCTGTTCAGCTGAATATTTACTTTGTTTTTTATTTGTTGTCAGTTTAAACGCGCTGTATAATAAATTACACGTATGTTTTTGATGGTGGGCAATCTCAAAAAAAAAAAAAAAAATTGTGTCAAAGAAGTACCTGTGTAAAACAAGAATCTTACACACATCGATCGATAAAATTCTCAAGTAGTAATTATTTTCATAAATATTTTATAATATTTTTTGTTTTCCAATCCGGACACTCGCGTATCGATTGAGCAAAAGTAAATTTTAAGAATTTTTTTTTTTTTTACACATAAAAGCAATTCGAAATCAAACGTATTTATTAATTATATTTAGAGTGTCAGACGAAGCGTTGAAAGCGCAAATACGACGTGAAATTCACGTATAGCACTATAACGATGATAATCAAATGGACATCACGTCGCAATGCCCTAATAACACTGAATTATATTACGTGTTGTACCTTTGCCCCTGTGCTTCATGCCGTGCATGCATTATTATTGTAATGCGGGTAAGTATAAGCGCGTTAACGTTTACTATAATATATAGAAACGATTTGGAATATAAACGAAATACAATTATTCAAATCTTCGTGTGTTTTTTCCTCGTGCCATCAGTGGTGAGCAATAGAAAAACTATGCCCAAAACCGAGAAAACGAACACGCATACGTGCATCCAGTACTCGTCTGGAACAAAATGAACGAAAAACAAAATGTCAGCACGTTATACGCGACGAATAGCAGCGCAGCGATGAGTAGTAGTGAATTTACCGAAACGGGGAAAAAAATATAGCACTACGTATACGAAATCCACGAACAAATTGTTCAACAGCGTCATGTAACCGGCGACGAAACTCTCGGGCAACGGAAACATCAGTTCCGCGCCCATTTCGTACAACAGACTCTGGGTGCACCAACTGTACGGGAACGCGACCAGTACCACGCATACCAAAGTAGCTGCGGTAAAAAAAAAAAAAAACAATACCGTAACCGGTATTTACCGCGATATTACGACCACAAGGCCGCAGCTATTTAAAGCGTGTCCGTAATTTTGTCTCCTGGAGACAAAAAAAAGACTCCTCCGGCCACGAGAGGAAGCTACGGCCCTGTGTACGAAAGTAGTAGTAGATTCGGTATAGATTTTACTGGTGGTCATTTTAACGTAAAAGTTCATCATGAGCATCAGCCAGAATAGAAAGACCAACGAGACGAAACGACTGAACAGGGCCAGTTCCTTGCTGTAGCCGGGGGTGCAGTCCGCGAACTTGCTGATTGTCAGACTCATGGCGAATGTGTGTAGGATCATGAACAGACCGCATTTGGCGCTGATTTCCTGAAACACAACAAGCGTTCCGTAAAAGCCGGTTACGTTAGGCAGGTGTAACCGCAAAACATTGTATTACGGGCGACACGTGGAGTTTGGAAAACGTGGACGGTAACAGCGCGGACCACGGAGTCGAAACGGTGTTGGACAGGGTGAACGCCAAAACCAGGCACCACACGTCGAAATCCCTGTGCACCAACGAGAACGGGGTTAATGTAATTGCGAGAAACCGACGGGGACGAGAACCGTCGTCCATGATATAATGATAGGTGCGCGAGAAAGCGTTTCTCGATGGTTTACGCGACGCATTACTACATGTACGTACATGAAGAGGATTTTCAGCGATCGGGACAATTTGGCGCTCTGATGCGAGGCCATCGACATTTTGGACGTGTAACTCACCGGCCGTGTGTGTTTCGGAAAGAACAGGTAGACCAAAAGCGTGACGAACACGTTCAGGCCAAAACCTGTGGAATACGAAAAAAAGATTATTCTTTTCTTTTTTTTTCTTTTTTTTTTAACGCGGACGACGATAATATATGATAAAATAGATTTCACCGTACACGCGTACAACATGTCCATGATTTGAGTTCGCATCGAGAACGGATCCAGTTGATGGCCGGAGTCTGTGGACAGTATCCTAGGACCGATCACGTACGTGGCCGCCGATCCCAACAGTCCCACGGTCGAGCCGAAACCTTTGAAACACACAGAAACGCGCGCACGAGTCATACAGATGCTTGAATTGAGAAAATATCGGTATCGGTATCGAGGGACGGGAAGAGTGTATTGAAAATTTGCGTCGCAAAACATTGAAATGTCTTATGGTTGATCGATAATCTTTTATGTCCACCTCTAAACGTATTGGCCTAACGCGATTAATCGACACACAGAAAACGATTTGAAGCCCGATCGGAAGTCGATGTGACAACGGTTTTTTTTTTTTTTTTAATTTCTTTTTTATGCGCGTATAAAATCACGAAAACAAGTCACCAGCGTCTCATTTAGAAAAATTAAAAAGGGGACTGAAATATTTTTATTTTTTCGTAGTCGCTTGCACCGACCGGTAGCCATGTTTCTCTCGTTTTTCGGGAACCATTGCGCCGACATGGTTATCATCAGAGGCGTCATCATCACGCCGCCAGCGGACAGACACACGGCCGACAAGTGTAAACACCTGAATATGTAATACATAATAATAATAATATACAAATATGTATTATGCGGAAGGAGTTGATTTTTATGGCCCGGAGACGGGCGTATAACAACGAGATTTAACCGAATTTCCAACCGATTCGTTAATAATATACCGCGTATGTTATTTATTATTATTATTATTATTGGTTTCTTCGTACGTATTATTAGAATATTGACGGGGGTAGTATCCTGAACGCATTACGTAAATACACAAACGAAAACCGTTTGAGCACTGTCGGCGGCACTGTTCACGGCCACAAAATATAATAAAACAGACGTGTACGCAGTGTAAAGGTTTACCGTGGTAAATACCGCATATATTATCACGTTATGATTCTACATAAGCGTGTACGACATAATATCGCGATCATAAATTCTCGCGCGCGCACACGCTAATTTCTGAAATGAAATTACGCGTACCTAAATTAGGTAAATGATATTATACGACGAATGCGATGTCATTTCACGAAATAAATATACGAAATTGTGTACACATTGTCCTCCCGGTCGTTGACTTCAATGGCTAACTTCAACGGATTCTTTAAAACCACAAGAGATTAAATATTTATAGATTCACCGTGTGTGTGTGTGTGTCGGTTTGAACGATTCGTCACTGCAACGGGTGTTGTAAAACAGTTTAATTCGAATAACGCGAAAACGTCCATAAAATCAAAATAGCCGGGATTTAAAGGTCTAAAAAATTCGTCGCTGTGCAAGGGACCACATAATACGTCAACATAAACAATAAACTCATTATGATCATATTTACGGAATAACTCATTTGGTTTAATTCGATATGTATACGCGCCATTGACCGTATATAAATCGACGTCATTGACTGGTCAAAAATGTAAAATCGTGGAAATTCGCTTATTTCTTTTACAATATTGCCACAGGGATCCTAAGTAAATAATGTTTTTTAGACGATGACGACAATTTCGCAATTGTCGTCGTTCGACGTGCACGCGTACTATAGACAAATATTAAACAGCGCACGCACTCACAACGTAGACGAGTACATCATGGAAGGCAAAGACCGCACTGCCGTGCCCAAAGTGAAAAAACTGCAAGACCATAACAGGCTGATTTTCAATCCTGAAACGACACGTGACACGGTGTTATTATACACACTGATACATATACGCGTGATTGCGTACGCATACACGTTTTAAGTGCGCAATAAAACGATCGAAAAACAATAAGTAATAAAATAATATTATAAAACATATTATAAGCGAATACTTGCCGTATTTGTTGATGGTGAGACACGCTGGAAACACGAACACCGCGGTCATCACACTGTTCCATATGGGAAGCAGAGCCAACGATCTGCTGGTCCAGTTCGGGAACGCCAACAGTGCCGGCTCGTAGATGGCGCCCCAAATGGACTGAGAAAATATCTGTAAAAACAAAAACGACGCGATATATAATCGCCCATTTTCACCGTACAAATTCCACTCGATTGTCATTCTAACGGGATATTTTTCGCGAAATACATTTTTTTTTTAATATATTTTTCGATATTTCGCAATTTACTGATTAAATCAAAACGAGCTTTTGAATCTATATGCGTATCGAACTGAATCCGTAGTGTTCCACGTACGGATCCGTACGAAATTTTTACGAATAAAAATCGTACACCTTTTAACGGTACAAAACGAGAGCGACGTTTATTATTAGGAAATTAATTAGGTACTTGAAGGAAAAATGCGATCGACGCTATGATGATGACGACGAATCTCGTGTTCGTCGGTCCTACTTCTCCGCTACCGAGGCTACTCGACACGTTGTCCATATTGTTCGGCGAAGAATCCGAATAGATGGGCGTGGACGGCAAAATGCTCGAACTATCGTCGGATTCAGACAGAAACTGATAATCGTCATTCATTTTCTTCACATTCGCATCGCACTATATACAGAACACACGTTATTTCGACTATTATTATTATTATTATTATTATTATTACGCGAAAACGTGCGTTCAAAATATATTATTAAAACGTTTGAAAATATCTGTAAAAAATAAAAAATAAAAATAAGCGCACGGATAAATTCAGTTGAAAAGTGTCCCTCCGTCTTCATGGAAATAGACACAAAAAATACACCCGCAAATATTGGAAAAGTTTTCTTTTTTCCTCTTTTGAACTGTTATAGAATGTATTTATTTTTTTAATAGTAAAGCGAGATAAGGATCGTGATAAAATAAATTGCTGTGTGACACGAGTATACGAAAAATTTAACAACGCACGTAACGAGTCCGATACATTAATTTATTTGTACGTATAAAAAAAATAAATATATATCGTCATTTGTTTTCTCGTGCGTTTCTATTAACCCGCGATTCAGTAAACGCCGGTCGAGTGACAGTAGTCTGTGACTCGAAAACGATAGAATTTTATGCGTTCTACCGATTCGGCTTTCAAACGCGCTATAGGTTTTAAAATTTCACGTCCGTCATCGAGTTTTAGAAACGCATATTGTCTTTTTCCCCCCGACATTATACTATGGACAAACGACATTTCTAACACACCGTGTTTGTATATTTTATCGCTTATGCCCCCCCCCTTGGGCTCATAATTGATATTACTGTATCAGTCTTGTCAGTTATATCATTATCGTACGTACGTCGTCTGCACCGTTTAACCGAATCGTGTTCGAGTGAGCGTTTGACTCGTTGTTGTGAAACGACATCCGTTCCGAATCGCAAGAAACTTTGGATTTACGCGACATTTTTATTCTTTTTTTCTTTTTTTTTTTTTTTGTCTCGAACGGATATTTTCATCGCGATACAAAATCGACACGGTAAAAATGTATTGACACACCGAGTTGTTTACGAATATTAAAACGTATGGCAACGATATCACTGGCCCGAAATCAACAAATTACAATTAACAATAATAATAATAACAATAATAATAATAATAATAATAATAATAATAATAATAATAATAATAATAATAATAATAATAATAATAATAATAATAATAATAATAATAATAATAATAATAATAATAATAATCGATCATTCGACGCCGCCGCCGCCGTTCGGCACACACACACTCGTTATTCCCTATATAAGAATTGATAAAAAAACATATAATTTATTCGTAACGAGAGATTAATAATAATAAAAAAAAAAAAACAACTTATTATTTATTGTAATTGGCTGCGGGAGACGTATATTAGTAGCGGGATTCGGTGAAACGTCTCGGAAATTATTAACCCCGCACGCGTTCTACGATCTCAGTAGTCGTCTTTTTTTTTTTTTCTACTCTCTCTCCTCCTAATTATCAACGGCGGAGACGATGTTTCCAACCCCCACCCACCCGTCGCCCATTCGAAACCACGTTAAGTATTATAAAACGCGATTAATAATTCAATAACGAAACTTATTTCGTGAAAAACAACAACAACAAATTTAACAGTCACGCGGCGGAGAAGAGATTATATACGTGTGTGGACGACCGGAGTAAAATAATAATCCGGCGCGCGGTGCCCGCTGTGCGCGCGTTCACCGCGGGGTTTCGGTCGCGGCGAAGCTCCCGTCGTCGTCGTCGTGACGTGTCCTAATTAAACCGGATTTTCTTTATTTTTTTTTTTTTTTAATACTCCGCCACTACTGCACGAGACAACCCAAAACGAGCCGCGCCGGCCGACACAATAATATAATTATATTTTAAGTCCGGTCACGTTCTGTAATTTATTATCGCCTCTCTTCGAAAAGTATTTATTTATTTTTTTCTTCTTTCCATTCTCGTCATTCTTCCTTTTTTTTTTTTTCTTTCTTTTAATTTCGTTCTATCCCGTGCCGGTCGGTTGGCCCGCGGCACGCGTGCAGTTCTCGCGGACAAATGTTTAATAATATCAACACAGACGCGCGAGTCATCGCGGTATTATCGGCGGCCGTTGAATGGAGTCGCACTCGCGACCGTTACTACGCAATTGTTACAGAGCGAAAAAAATCGATAAACGCGGCACGGCGTTGTTGCGACGCGTGGGGGGGTGGGCGATAATTTTACAATTTTCACTATACAAACACGATTTTTTTAGACAAATCCGATCCGCGGAGTTTCGGCTCGTAACAATAATAATTATGCGTTCGTTTATTGTCGATAAAATACGCGACGGCAAAATCGGTATGCCGGCGCAGGTAGAACAAGTAACACTCTTGTTGACACGAGTTCCCAAGGACAAGCGGTTTTGTGAAAGCGCGAAATGAAAGCGGGGCGGTGGAGTGGAAACCCGACAGGGAAGAGGACGTCCGGAGAAACGACGGACGGGTGAAACGATGCGGGAATTTTGAAAAAATCAGGGATTGTACGCGTTGGGAAGCGATCGGGTGTGCACGGTCGAGCGCAAAGCGTTTGCGACGCCGCGAGAATAATTATTACGATTGACCGCAACTTGCAATCGAATTTCTCACGAAAATAACAATTATTCGTCAAATATAAAATGCATGAACATTCTGTATTGGGTTTTTACCGTGAACGCGAATGTTCGCATGCGAATACATTTCGTCGAACGATTTGAAATCGTCACGAACGATTTTCAGAGATATATTTTTCGTATAACCGTTGAAACGAAAAAAAAAATGTCGAATTAATAGTACTCGTATACCTCGAAATCCATAAATTCCTTATGAATGACGGAAAACCGAAAGAAACTCTTTTGAAAAAAATTCCCTTTCCTGTAAAAACACGTCACGTGGAATATTTAACACGTAGGAAATATTGACACATTTTCGGGCACACAAACAGCTCGGCTCGGAACACCCGACACACTCGACGACATCGTTGTGAACATTATTGTCAATGTGTGATTGCGGAAATTCGCGGATGCCGGTGATTATCACCGTCCTTTATATCGTCTTCGTCGTCTTCCTCGCATCGGGGTCGTTATATGTCCCACCCGTTCTATATGCCTAAACAACGATATAATCGTTTGTAATCACCCTCTCGGCCCTCCGCCCACCGCCGGTTCGGCGCGGTGCGCATTTAACTGTTCCCGATGATTATGTGTGGCGGTGGTCCGCGGTGCGTTGTTTCGCCGGCCGTGTCGCGGCGTGCCGGCGAGAACCGTGTAATTTTCAGGGCGTGTTTAGCAGTTTATATACGAGAAAAACCGGGAGAGAGGAAATATTTCAGTCGGCCCACCGCCGCCGCCGCCGCCGCCGGGGGGAGAGGGATGGAGACCCGACGTTATTACATAATGGGAGATAATAAGTCGCCTACTCCTCCTGCCCGTCGCCCCTCCCTCCGCCCCCCACCGGGAGAAACGCTTCGTCGTAGGGACGGCGTTCGCCGTTTGGCAGGTGCAAACTAAATCACCGCCGGAGCTCATTAAAAAAAAAAAAAAAAAAAAAAAAACCAAACGCACGTAAACGCGCGCGCTCGCCGTATTAAAACGTAATTTAACGCGGCTCATCAATAATAATTCCGGTCAATAAAAAAAGGCGAAAACAACCGCGCCGCCGAGTTTTATGGTTACGTACGGTACGTATTATTATTGTTATTATTATTATTATTATTATTATTATTATTATTATTATTATTATTATTATTATTATTATTATTATTATTATTATTATTATTATTGTTATTATTATTATTATTATATAGTCGACACAATAAAACGATAATATGTTAGTAAGTGCGTATGAAAATAACGCCCTTTGGGCGAAACGAAAAGAAATAAACCCCGCGCACCGTATTTGTGCACCGTGCGGTATTTATTGTGTCGCCTGGCGGCGGCGGCCCCGCGGTTGAAATAATAATTCCGCGCGTTCCGCCGTCACGGTTCTTCTCCACGTCTTTGGACGGGGAGAGAAGAAAAAAATCAGATCTCGCGCACGCATACGCATTTACACATCGGAATGCTGCGGGCAGATGTTTAGACGCACGCTGCACACACGCCACCCCTACCGCGCGGTTTTTCGGTACGCACGCGTTTTGTGTACGAGATAAATGTTTATTTTGCCAGCGCGCGTTTTTATAACGCCATTCGAAAACGTTGTCGTGTCCGAGAGGACTGTACAGCGTTCGTTCGGTTTCCCGCGAGACGTCCAAAATATTTGGAAACGCGCGTAGCCGACCGCCGACCGATACTTGATCGATGAATTTCGACGAGGCGGCCGAGTGACGTTCACGAAGGCGTCGCCGTAACACAATTAACGGCGAGTTAAAAAAACCCTCCTCTGCCGGAGAAAAGCAAACGAGAGAAAGTCAACGGAAAAATAAAAATACTTTCGCGTTCGAAATCGTGTTTTTTTTTTTTTTAATTTCGACGCGCGAATATAGTCCGGTGAATTCGATTTGAAAGTCCCGGACACTGCAGGGCTCGGCGGAGGTCCGGATAATTTGGAAATGTGTTTTCGACGAGCGTAAAGAAAAAGGAAAAAACTTAAACATTAGTTGATATTACTTTCGTGTATTAAAAACACGATATATAAGCCGCGGTTTAAGGACAAATTATTCGATGCAATATTATAAAGTTTCGGACTAATAATATGAATTTTAAAAAAATATTTACATTTTTTTGACGTTCCAATTATAGCTACACTATAATAGGTATGGACTACACACTGTATACGGATTACATATATACATATATATATATATTTTTTTTTATATATATTTAATGCAGAATCAAAACGATTAAATAATATGACTGCAGAACAAATCGATTCGAATTCGTAAAATTAATGTCGTATAAATAACAAAAAAGCTATATATATTTTTTTTTCATTTTAATCGTACTTATATGTATTTTTAATACTAGTAATATGTGTTGTAGTAATTATTATCGAAATTAATACGGGACGAAGTCGAATAACAGGGACGTAATATAAAAAAGGATTCCCGGTCTTATCCTGTAAATGCCGTATAACCGTTAATTAGCAGCATGAAGAATCGTTAAGCGAAAACCCTCGCTCCGAACTGTGTAGAACACGTTAACGTTGAAAATGTTCGTTGTAAAATTATCGATTTTTAACGTATAATCCGCCGTTTCGCGGACGTTATAATAAAATAAACGCTTTTAACGATTTCCCCGTCTCTGATTCAATCTGCTGATATTATAATGAAAACGCATAGGACGACGACGAATAATAATAATAATAATAATAATAAAATATTTGTCTCGTGTTCAGAGGGGCGCCCGGAGAAGGGAATAAAATAAAATAGCGTGTTTGGCTTAAATACATACGCTTTAAATCTTGTTATCAGATTTTTAACACCTGTTGGCTGTTAAATAAATAATTTTATTTTTTACGACACGCGTAGTCAATAAAAACGTTTATTATTTTTCCACAAAACCCGTATTAATATATAAATGAAAAAAAAAATTAATATAATTTATCGACCGATATTTATCGTTACTCTCTCCCCCCCACACCAACCTCCTTGTCATTTATATGACTTAAATCCCGCAACGCGCATTACCCAAATTATTGTTATGACACCGAACATTAAAACGCCGTTTATAATATTGCTTTTTTTTTTTTACGTTTAAATTTTACTACCGCACTAAAAATAATATCGTTTTTATTACGATTTCGACTTGATAAATAAAATATTCTATTATACAGTCGTATAATGTTGTATACCGCGATAAAAAAATATATCTATAGAATTTTTTTTTTTTGTACATAAAATCCGTATAGTAATAATATACCCACGCGTATAGTTTGTTATTATTTCTTTAATAATAATCTCTCATCGATAAAAATAGTATAATAATAATAAAACATTTTACGCGAAAACTACTCGCTAAACGATATAAGAAAACGTGTCTTGGTGAAAAAAAGGCGGAAAACGGTTAAAAATCACTTCTCCTTTTCCACAAATGATTTTGATACGCACATATTATTGCAGTGTACGACGAAAACACGGTTTTTTTTTTTTAATTTCCCGCAAATATTATTTTTTCTTCTTCTTCTAATTCCAATACTTTTATAGATATACACTGAAAATTAACGTGTTGACGATATTATTATACAGATTTTTCTTCTATTCGATTTTAAATGTAATTCGCACTTTTTTTTTTAATTCTATTCGAATGCGGTAATAAACGCGTATTATTATTATTATTATTATTATTATTATTATTATTATTATTAGTTAAGAATTATAACAACGACGAATAGCCATGGCCAAAAAGAGAATTTATAAACAAAAAATCTCAATATGGAAAAAAATAAGGATTTTATTATTATTGTTAAAACGCTATGTGACAAGAAAAAATAAGAAACAGCGGACAAAAAAGAGCTGGTCGAGAAGAATTAAACCGTACGGTTGGTGAAAATAATTTCGTTTCGTATGTAAGGAGCGGAAAAATTTTCGGTCATCCGTTCAACGATTTGAAGGACGGGCTAATAAAGAAAAATCTCGACTAAAAAGAGGTTTAGCGATTGGACAGAGAAGAACCGGATTTGCAACGGACAAGGCGCGTTTTAATTAAAAAAAAATAAATAAATAAATAATAATAACGTATGAAATTACGCGTAAAATACTGAACGAAAACCGACGAGCGAAAATGATGAGCGGGTCTCGGCGACACGAAAATTTTATTTACTCGTAGGAACACGCGTGCGTGTTCTGTTAACGCCGCCTCGCCAAGAGAGACCGCGGGGCGAACGCGGACGAAAGGTGTTTTTTTTTTTTTTTCCGATTTACTATTATTCTACACGCGTACTACTCGCGTGTGACATAAGCTCCGGGAGATTTCGTAACAAATGAGTAACAAAGAACGAGGGGACACAAGGGACATAATCGAAGTTATGTGTTATTATACGAACGAGAGGGTGAAATGTGTTTTACAGCGCGACGACGACGATTATTCATTTTACGGTTGGGAAAAAAGAGAAGACGGCGCGAGGTTTTGTATGGAACGAGCGTGTATAAAAACGCATTGACGGTGTGGAGGGAAGAAAAAAGTTAAAGTAAATTAAAACCAGAGACGAACAATTTTTTTTTGTGTCTTTTAGAGAATGCGAACGAACGAGTGAGGCATATTGAAACGATTACGCGGCGGCGGCGGCGGCGGCGGTGGTCGTACAGACTCGCGTCACGTTTTATTTATTTTCTTTAATTAGTGTGTTACCAGCGGTGGGTCGCCCCCGGGCAAATGGGGGGGAAAAAAAAGAGTCTCCGCAGACCGCCACCGCCGCCGCCGCGTAACGACGGTGCGGTATAAGTCGTCCGTCACGGGTTTACGAACGCGGATGCGCGCAAATGACTTTGTGAAATTCCGGTACACGAAAAAAAAAAAAAATTAGTAGACGAAAACGATATAGTGCGGCCGCAGCGCGTGCACACGCACACACACACACACACACATTACGTTTGCGCGCGTGTATAATAGAACGGACGCGGTGCGAGAAAAGACACGCGTTCGCGCGCACGCCCCGTCCTAATGACAACGACTTTGGCGGCCCACGACCAACAACAGTACACACACACGTGTTTCGTCTGCGGACGGGAATCCGTGAGAACGGACTACGAAACACGACACCCCGACAACGGCAGCGGCGGCGGCGACGATGGAATGCCGACCGCCGTAACACTATACCGTCGCGCAAACACGAAATTCCCTCTCGCGCCGCGTCTGCGTCGCGTTTCCGAGCGTTGGATGACATAACGCGTCCTTGGCCGCAGCCCCGAAACGCGCGAACGATAAAGAAAAAAAAAAATATATATATATATAAAAATAAATACTCGAAACAACCGAAAGAGGTGGCGTCGGAAGGATTGCAGTCTGCTCCCGGGGGGGGGGGGGTAGGGGAGCGAACGAGTCATATAATACGCGTAATGAGTTTCGTACGGGCGTATCGGGTTTCTTCGTCGCCGCACGAGCTGCTATTATTATTATTATTATTATTATTATTATTATTGTTATTAGGTCGCGTTGATTTTTATCCGTTTTGTCGATTATTATACTGCGCACGCACGCGCAATGAGACACGGTTAAATACAACGGATTTCGATTCAATAACACGCGAAGGGGGGCGCGCCTGGAATCGGGTTACGCGTCTTCTATTCTTCGGTAAAAGAAAAAAAGAAAAAAAACACGCCGCGAACGCGTACGCGGTTTTTCTTTTTTTCATCAACGGAGACGGTGCACAAAACGGCGTGCCGCAAAGGACGCGGCGTTTTTTTTTCACCGTTCTCGTCGGCGCGCGTACCGGGAAACATCAGTCGCGTAACGGACCGGTTGGAGGAGAGGAAGGGAAAGTATTTTCGTGGCGAGCGCCGCGGGACGTCGCTCAAACGCACTCGTTTACTCGGATTTTAGAGTTGTACGACGGTATTACTGTTTGTAAATTTCAAAGCATTCGGATAAAACGATACCGAGCTTCGGTGTAATTATTATTATTATTAATACAATACCGTCTAAAGTGTACACCAACTATGGACGCGCAATTCGCTAATTTTTTTTCTCTACCCCTTTGGGAGGGAGGGAGGGGGAAAAACACTTCAAACGTCGACGTTTACCGCGGAGTGTTGTGTTAAGGCATTGGTTTCGAGACACCACTACACCAAAGATGGTTTCGGACGCGTACCTACCTACTCGAGGAACGACAAAATCGCTGGAACGAGTGCGGAGTCGCACTGAATTACTCCGAACGTGATTCGAGTGTTGACGCACGGGATCGTACAACAATGGGATTATTTTATATAGCAATAGCGAACACTAGTGTTCATACTGAACAGCCCTCTCGTGTAACTTCTTATTAAAAGGTGTATTTACGGAATAAATGAACTGCGAGCCATTATTTTTATGCGCACAAGTATACCCGAAGAGTACCTACGTATTCGTTATTATTATTATTATTATTGTTATCAGATTGAACGGGAACACAGCAAACGGTTTAAGCACCATGTTGGTTTTCATATGACATTAGGATTTTTACAAAGATATCTCTACGAGGGGAGGAGGTGAAAGAGAGTGGTTATTTTAATTTCGACCGTACGCGCACATATTATTATTTATATACATGATTATAGATCGAGTCGATCTACTCCGAAAGTACTTAATATCGCCTAATAAAAAAAATAATAAATGTTTTATTCGAGTTTTTTTTTTTTTGCGAAGACGTTCCCCAACGCAACGATTGGCGCGTATAATTTCTACGCGAGCGAGATTCCCTCTATATATTTATATATATATCGAAACGACGACGATCGATATCGAGGGATTTTTTCTTCTTCTTCTTCTTCTTACATCCTCGACAAAGGATCACGTGGTCCTCCTGTAAACGATAATAACCGACCGGCGGGGGAAGGGGGGAGGACGATAAATCTCCGAGGCGAGATGTGTTTATATACTGTTTACGTTTTGTTTAAAAAAAAAAAAAATGTATGTGCGGCAAGGGTAACACCCGCGGCGTAGACACAAAATATTGTTACACAACAAAAAAAAAAGCGTTTTTCTTTCCTCCCTCTCGCCGTCTGTTTGTTTCCATAAATGCGTAGAATACGCGAACGGGCGGGAAACGGAGGGGCAGAGAGCTCGTTTACGCGTCTGTTTTTTTTTCTTTGGTGGCGCCACGCGGTGATGAGACCAGCGGTTATCCGCGACGACGTGTTGCGAATAAACGAAGAACACGTACAATAATATACGCGCATACGAGAAATCGCCAGTGCAAACAACGGAATTTTTATTACACGTATTGTTGTGCAGTGCACATTGTTCGATTCCGCAGAATATATTACGAGACGATTTCGGAGCTCGCGCCAGTTATTATTATTGTTATTATTATTATTATTATTATTGTTATTATTATTATTATTATTGTTATTATTATTATTATCCATCGCGGTTCATCGACGGTAACGCGGTGCGCCTAACCGGGCGAGACGAATGGGGAATGAGCACTCCCGGGCCGCGGGGCCCGAAGTGTTTATACGAAAATCGCCGTCGGGGACAACAAAATTTGCCGCCCCTTCACGTCGGAAAAAAATTTTTTTTTAAATTTTACGCGATCGTTTCTTTACGTTTTGTATACGACGCTGAAATCGGTCATCTGTGCGTAAACGGCACCACAAACAACGCACCGTGTTTTCCGGTCGCCATTAATTCTTTCTTACGATTGGAATAACACTGGAAATGTCTTTCCGTCCACCTATTAGGACAGACAGACGTTATGGGATTGAAACGTCTAATAACGAGTAATTGAAAAAAATTAAACAGCGGCGCTTTATAATAAGCGTAACTAGTGTAGTATTTAGTTTGGAAAAGAGAATATTTCCGCAGAAGTCAAATATATATATATTATATAAATGAACGTTGCCGCCCCTTTGCTGCTAATAATGACGCTAGGGGCAATTGGCCCTCCGAGCCCTCGCCACAAATACTCCGGCCTGACTCCGGGCATTGAACGCTATAGTTTTTTTTTTGCAGAAGATACGACGGGCGTAGAAAGACGCCGAATTGGCGGGTACGACGGGCGGCACCGCCCCATTGTGCGGTCGTCATTACGGGGCTCGGGCGTAGGACGTATATTATTATTACCGTTGTCGTTGTCGTGTGCGGTGTGAAAAAAAATAAAAAGATTTAACCGGTGTAGATTGATCGTCGAAAACGCGTAAAACGATTCCTTTTTTCAGAACGATTTCTGAAATCGGTGCGTTTATACCGCCGGTTCCTTTGCTGCGCGTTTCGTTTTCTCTCTCTCTCTCTCTCGTCGGACCTTCAAACGTCGATTCGCGTATTAACACCTATTGTAATAATACGGACGCACTGACGCCGCGGCGTTTTCTTCAATCGCTACCGCTCCGATCGGTTTAATCGAATTTCGTCGAATAACTGCCTGCGCGTTCGACGCGACGCGCTTACAAAAGTCGAGTAAATCGAAAAACGATAAAATAATAAAAACCTGCGTGAAAAACAAAAAAAAAAAAAAAAGTAATAAATATCAAATTCGCCGGAGAAACGTGCGTTTTCCGAACAAACGTACTACGTGTGGACGCGCCGTTTTCGCGTAAAACGTGAACGGACGGTAAACGGGTCGCAGGTTTTTTCGAAGGCGTTATTCTCACTTTTAGTTTTTTTTTATATATATATGTATAAAGAATACATTTTGGATAGAAAATAATTATTTAGCGTCGTTTAAAAATTCTCCTTTACCACCCCGCGTTCGATTTGTATTCCGTACGAATCGGAGTAGGATATTTTTTTTTCAAATTACGTGCTGCGACGTGTTTCGTACGCCAGCTGAACTTATGACCTTTGTGCGGGGCAAATCATTTCCGTGATAACGTAACTACTACGTGTATATATGCACTTGTAGACTCGATGTGTTCGAACAGAGGACATTTTGAAACGTTTATCCCTGCAGTTAACACGCGACGACATAATATGATATATGAAAAACAAAAAAACAAAAACAAAAACCGTTCGGCAACTAAAACCCGCGTCTCCAGGACGTCTGTACGATAAGCGTTTATACTTACGGAGTGAGTGTATACGGGACACACGACCGGGCGACGGCGGATGACGCGCCGCGCCGGTACATTTGTGCGCGGTGCACACCACGACGGCTCGTGTTGCCGGCGCAAAATACACGCGAACGGCTGAGCCATACCCTGATGACGATCGGGCGTGTTCATTGTGTGCCGCGTATATTCGCGTATCGCGTTTTTGTGAAAATTGTTATTTCATCTGCTCCACCGCCGGCAGAAATCCACTCCCCCGCACGACACCGGCCCAATAACAACACGACAAACCCATTAGAAAATTATCCGAAGAATACGACGACAACGACGACGATCTGCTGCACACAGCGCACGTGCAGCAACCGATTATGTTCAGCAGTTCTTTGAAAAAAAAAAAAAAAACGTGTCACATCGATTACGCGATATAAGAGACGTTTCGCGCGCGCACAATGTGCTCGTGGAAGTGTGTGTGTGCTCGCGTATTCCTTCCAATATAATAAAATCGTTCACGTTTTTCCCTCGGAAACGCGCACCGTATTCTTTTCTAACGCGTATTTGGCGTTTTATGCGCGTTATTATCGTTTCATTACTCAGGTCACGGCTTTCGAATATACATATATATATTTAAAAACGTATTTTTTTTTCTGCTCCCGCGAACACACACACACACACACCCGGCAGAACTGTTAACAGCGCAATCATAACGCGTTCTTCGGATATTAACGCGCGGACGTGTTATATAGTGAAATAATTGCGAACGGACAGATGCGGATGAAATCGTGCGTGGTACGTGCGAAATTCATTCCACTCGACCGACAGTGGTGGTGGAAAAAAAAAAAAAACAATAAACCTCCTCTACAAAAGTGTCGTTTGATTTCCCTCGATCGTTTTGTCGCGTTTGCCGCGAACGGGGACTCGTCGTCGTCCCCCCGGCGTAATAATCGGGGTCCCTTCCGTGACCCTCCGCGCGTGTCCCCCACAAAATAGACGTTTTACGCGTGCAGCCACGAGAACGTCCCCCAAGAGATTTTCGGTTCCGGTTTACTACTACCGCGGTTATAGACGGGGTCAAGGACGCGTCAAGGTCTCCATTCCGCTTTCCGGCTGCTGCTGCTGCTGCTGCTGCTGCTGCACAGGTGCGCTATTATAACCCCTTTCGCTCTATTCACTCGTCTCACTTCGGCCCATGCCATTATACTCATCGCCCTCCTCCCTTCATTCGATTGCGTTACAATAGATTATTTATGCGATAAATCACGTACGAAACCATATCGAAACGGTTCCCAAAGTTTTAATCCCGAATTCACTTCCCAAAAAGTTTTAACCCACACGAGTACTCCACTGTGACATTAACTGTATGAAACACGTGCGCGGCGAACAATCGCGGATTGTGCGGCGAACAGTCGAAAATGATTAACGATGAATATATATTTTATACACATATTATTACCACGATCGTACAATAATACACGAACAGAGCGGATTTTTGTTTTTTTTTTAACTAAAAAGAAGAAGAAAAATCAATAAAGCCGTTATTTGTCAAACAAATCATATCGCGGAGAAGTATATACCCAGTGGCGGATATAGAATGAGAATGATTTGGAGCTGAATTGTTCGACATATTGAACTTTATTATTATTATTATTATAAATTACTTGGATATTAGATGTCACGTAATACCAGTCATGGTCGACAACGAACAACAACGTTAATGATCGTATTATTATGGTTTCTGTATTAATAACGGTTCCACTACGATTTCAATCGCGGTTATAGATAATTAATTGCGCTTTCTGTTTGTTTGAGTATTTACAAAATTCTGCGGTGTTCAAACTTTTTGATTGCACCATTAATTTTTTCGTTTTCAAAACACTTCGAAGAACTCACGTCATTTTAGAGAATAACCGAAATACACGCGCATTACACAACTGACCATTCAAACCCTAAATTACTAATTTGTTTTTGCTCCGAAGTTGTACACGATAAGTATTTAAGGAGCGTCTAAAAAATTCTTAGATCCGTCACTGTGATCGTTTCCATTAAGCATATACATTTTAGAAATCGCTGGTGGCGTATAAGTTTTGAACTAAAAGCACGAAAAATAAATTTACGATTTGGGAAAGAAAAATTCTAATTAAAAGTAGACGAATTTTTTTTTTTTAATATGTTCCTTACCGCTGTTCTCGACTGCCGCACGATTACCTCGTCGTCGCCGTATATAATTTATGTAACACATCCGTTTAAACTACCAATTTGATATTTGTTTTTATTACGACCGAACGCGTGTGATAATAATATTCATCCGGACTATTTTATTCTGTCACGAGTCGTATATGACTATCATTACTGTTATTATTATTATTATTATTATTATTATTATTATTATTATTATTATTATTATTATTATTATTATTATTATTATTATTATTATTATTATTATTATTATTATTATTATTATTATTATTTTCGCTTCGCGCATTTATCGTTCGCCGGTCAAGAATGTCTCGCATTGTCCGTAAGTGGCCTGCTGTTAACCTTTTGATAGAATACGATACTATTATAATAATATATAAGAGACGGTGCAAACGAGAATACTCTCTGTATAATACACACACACACATATAAATGACACTACCACGACAGTATAGTTATATTTATATACATATTTATATGTTTTATTATTATTGTTGTTGTCGTTGTGTTATAACTACAGCCCAGAATATACGTATATTTACTACAATAACACGACGCGCTGCAGCAGACGTACATATATATATATATAAATTATTATAAATATATGTTTTTATTCTACGATCGGACCGCCGGCTGAAAACGAGAGAAAAAAAATATTATATAAAGAAATAAGAGGACAATATATAATATATATAAGACGAAGAAAAGGCCTCCCCCCAAATATATATAATATTATACGTACACACACACACACACACACACATTATAATCGTTTTATACACACGTGAAATATAAGAGAATCTTGGAAAAGTTTAACGCTTCAAGGAGCAATCACAAAAACCACAGTTTACCAGCCACCGCCGTCAATATCACCGGGACAGCCGCCGCTGCCGCCGCCGCCGCCGACAACCAGACAATGTTAATAATAAAAAAATAATAATAATAACGCGATTGAAACACGGTCGTATATATAATATATATTTTTTGAAAGCTTTCAGGAGCCTAAATACTGCGCACAATATTATTATTGTTGTTGTTATTATTATTATTATCGTCGCCGCCGTCGCGTTTTCGTTTTTATTATATATATATATATATATATTTTATACGTTTTTATTGTACGCTTTTGAATGACGGGCTCCGCGTTTGGTTTTCGGCCTATTGGATTAAAATTATTACTATTATAGAAATGACGATGGCGCGGCGGCGGGGAAAACGGTTTACACGTCGTAATCGTCGTATTGTCGGATTCGCGAGTTTACAAATGTACTCTCGCCAGATCTGTGCACACGGACGCCTGCAGCGGTACATTATAAACGCGTGGACCGCGGCGCGTTGCGGAGATCGTCGGTTAACCGACCGGCTCCTCTCGAGCCGTTCGAGTAAAAGTCTTTTACAATTCTCTATAGAATATAAGTTTTATTTTTTCGACACCTTATAACATTGGAAAACTCTTCCATTTCATTGTCTTCGGGGGGAATATGACATCATCACACGCACGGTTGAATAAAATCGTTAATGATTTTTCAGACGATGGGATTGAAGAAAGACACGCGCGTCTTCGTCGCACAACGGATCCCAACGACTTTTCCACGTGTTAAAAAAAAAAAAATCCGTATTATCATTATTATAACGACAGCGGGAGAAGAGAAAAAAAGTGTTAAAAATTAAAAAATTATTTTCTTCGCGTACGTGGATAAAAAATAATTGCTGTTTTTGTTCTCGTCCCTCGATATTTATTACCCCGAAAACATATTATATTTCAACGTCACCGATACGCGTTATATTGTGTTATATTATGCATAAGCCAGACAGCGGATGATAATCGTGTCGATGGATTTTCGGATTCGACATTTGTGTGTGCGCGCGTAAACGTGTGATTATATAGTATACGACGCACGTGCACCGCCGCCACAACGGTGTGGTGTGTACGTTTATGGAAATTATTATATTTTACGATGTATTTGAACACGTGTGTTTTACGTCCGAGTGGAAAACACGAGAGACAAGTTGTTAATTATTATAATGCGGATAATAATATGTAATAAACGAACGGACCACCGACTCCCGAAGTCTCGGCCGTACGCGTGATGTGTGCACAAGCGGAGGAGCGGTAAAAATAATAATCCTTTTGTTTGAGGTCATCGTCGTAAATAATATTCATGAATTTCGACTTTACAAACACCACGTGCAGTCATAGCACTACCGCCGTACAAACATATACACCACCACTAATAATAACAATAATAATAATAATATATTATATAGACGTTTCGTCGTATAGGGACGGGCTGAGAGCATAACGATTATAGTCGTGACTTCGTGTATCTATAAAAAAAAAAACACTTTGGAAATGTAGTGGACTATACAGTTATATACACTGAAAAATAGTTATAACGTTTGATAAGTCGACGTACGAGTTATATTTGATTTTTGTTTTTAAGGATTCAAATATTCATTGGCCCGCCGTAGCTTAAAACTATATTTACAATAATATTCTAAAAATTATATAAATGATGCGAGCTTTCGTAAATAATAATTACGTTCGTTTCTTGTCTGGAAAGAGAGAGAGCGAGGGAGCGAAGGCTTCTTTTCGCGGCGACGTTAGAGGTTGACGTCTGGACGTTGTATACGAGCCGAGTGGACGAGTCCCCCATTCACGTTCGACAAATGCGTCCGACTTACAGTCAGTAAGAGTCAGTTTTATACGCCTTTTTATTTATGTTATCCCGTCGTCTTCAAACAAAATAACGATACCGTTAGACGTTTGTTTTCGGGTTCGTTTTATAAACACGCGTTTTATTATGAAATTTATAACCAAAACATAGAAATTATTACAATCGGAACGTTGGATACAAAACGTTAAAAAATCTTCGAGTCAATCGGACAACAATTGTAAAATAAAAATGTCTTATATTATACAAATAACGTCGATGACGTCGTTCGATTATTATTATTATTTTTAAACGTAACTTTTTTCTTCTTTTTTTTCAAACTCAAAATCACAATAAAATAATGGCAACGAGTTACAATAGTTTTAAATTCGCCCTCTGAACGTACGTTTAACCTAACCGCGTCGTCGTCGTCGTCGTCGTCTGTAATCGATCGATTATTCGAAATAATAAAACGCAGACGCGCTGCGTGAAATTTAAAAAACCGGCGCGTATTACTACAATGCGTATTTATTAGAATAATGTTCTTTGTATATATATATATATATAAAAAATATATTCTCGCGTATCCTTGACCGATTCGTCTGGTGCGAGCCGTGTACATATACGTCAATCCGATCCGACGACAAATGGAACACACAAAGGTCTACAATTACAACGATAATTATTGTAATACTAATGTCACCGAGTCGGGCGTTTGTCATTTCGATTGGCGTTTATTATCGAGACATTATATTTTTAATTGGAAAACAAAAAAACGTATACGAATACGACGTATTCCGGTCAATATTACGATCGTATATATAAAAAAAAAAAAAAAAATTAACAATAATAATTAACGGAAATCGCGCGCGGAAATAATACTCGCGATCCGATTTGTCCCGCGTACTTTTTTTTTTTTTTTTCGTAAATATTCAATATCCGTGAATTAGAGAGAACTATCGTTACCGATAACTGCGGTCAAAAAAAAAAAATAAATAAATAAATAAATAAAAACGTTTGGAAAAAAATAATCACAGGGACGTTTCATAAAAATAATAGTGCTGAATGATAGTGCTGAATGATCATCAAATCCGTCAATAGTCCTCAATGACAATCGATATATATATATATATATATATATAATATACGATCGCTCGAGAAAATCGTTGACAATATAAACAATAAACGAACGCGCGGGACTTTTTACAAAGGCTTTTCGACAAACTCTCTGCAAACGTGTACTGCACGTGCCTGCTTACAAGTGTATACTCGAACGGAGCGAGTGTTTTCCTTTTTTTTCCTTCTGAAGAGAGATCCGATAATAAAATATCATAACGACAAAAGTGAATCCTTATAATAACACAACGCCCGCGGGATTCACGAAATATAATTCGATTCACAGGCGCGACATCCTATTAGCCATTCGTTCCTCGTTTGCGATCGCGTACCCTTCGGGTAATTGGTCTCGGTGGTTATACATAGCGATTTTACGGGACGAGGCGTACACGGCGGTAAGTCTATCAAGAGCCGTTTAGCGTCGGTTTTATTTTTTCTTCTTCTTCTTCTTCTTCGGGTGCCGTTGAAAACGAGCCGGAAAATTCGGAACAAATTCGGCTGGTCGCGGGAGTACGTGATGTGTTCGGCGGCGGTGGCGAAAAATCGGTTTTAACACGGTGATGCTGATGTTGAAAAATAAACCGTCTCGCGACGATCTGAAAAAGAAGAATAAGAAGAAGAAGAAGAAGAAGAAGTAGAAGAATACGGACGACGCGAAAACATCTGCCGCCCGCGTATATACATATATATATACGTTATACATCGAGCGCATTGTGACGGAAAACGCGAGGGAGAGGAATCGCGTAAAGTTTACCTTGGGCGTTTGGATACGCGCCCGGGCGAATTGTGAGCGATTCGTCTCGGACGAATGTATACGAAATGTATAATACGCGGAATACATTATGGCGATATCATATTATATTAATAAATTGTACTGCGGCGGCCGCCGGTGAACAGAATTCGTCACGGACAGGTTTACAGGAAACCCATTGAAACTCTTTTACTCCGCGGCGTCGGAATCGTTCGTTTCTTTTTTGTGTGTGTGTGCGTTGCATTATGATTGTGCGAATGCGTGCGGCCCGAGGATTACCCGGTCCTTTTTACAAGAAACGCGTTCTCGGTCGTCCTGCAGTAGTAATACGCGCGCGCCGCGAAGGGCTCACAAAGAGGATTTCTATCACTTCTTCGGCTGCTGCGGGGACCACCGCGCGGAGAAACCGAAATCCCATTGTCCGAGCGTGCCGATTCTCTTGTGCGCGCACGTGTGTGTATGGCCGCCTAGAATTTCCAATTTCATTGTATTCTCACGAATTATGGCCGATTCGCGGGCGAAATAAGAGTATTTTAATGTGTGCGCGAGCGCGTGTTTTTTTAAGTAAAAAATAATAATAATAATAATAATAAAGAAATCTTTTTTTCGTTGCGAGGAAGAAAAGAGGAGTGGGGGGGGGGAGTCGCCAAAAAATACGCGTTCCAGGTGATGAGAAATGATAAACGATATAAGGTTTTTCGAGAATCGTCGTCGTCGTCGTATTATTATTATTATTATTATTATTATACGATATAATATATTATACGCCGGACCGCGTATTTCGTGAGTCCGTATAAATACGTATTTAAAAAAAAAAAAAAAACGTTTTCATTCCGTCACGTCGTGTGAAAATATATAAAAGGGCTCCCCCCGATTCGTTAACCGTAATATGTGACAGGACATTTGCAGAGCTCAATCAGCCCATACTAAATTTAAAGGACAGGGATATTTGATGATTCGCGTGAATTCGCGTTACCGGTGGAGTCCGTTTAAATCCTATACAGCTCCCCCGGGGTTTAATGCGTTTTGTCTGGTGACCCAACAGCTACAGCAGATATTTCTTGTCTATAAAGAAAATTAACCAAAAACGTATTGTGCGTAATAAAAAAACTACGGCCTCCATAACGGTAAATGTTTGCCGTTGAACGATTTTAATGAAAGTTCGTTTCACACAATGTTTCTGTGATAGAGAGAGAGAGAGAAAAATATGCTGAAACATGGCCGGATCTCGGCAAAAAAGCCTGTACGTATATAACGTAACACAAATATAAATATGATATATTTATACCAAACCGTACAGACGATTAGTGTAGCGCGTGTATGTTATATTTGTACGTATAAAAAAAAATATGTATGCGCGGAATACATAATGGAGAGGAAAAAAGAGAAAGAAAAATATAAAGCCGAGTTAGTGTTTATGTAATTACTACCGATTTTGATAAAAAAAAAAAAAAATAAATAATTCATAAACGGATATAAAGCGAAAAATACAACATTACAGAGTATAAAAAAAAACGTACAGAATTGCGTAGAAAAAACTGAAAAACGGATATTGCAATAAAAACGCGTATAGAGTTACAAAAAAAAAAAAAGATGTTTTTGAATTAATATCATTAATAATTACACGATGTATATTAGTATACCTCGATGAATTATAATAATGTTTTTTTTAATTTAATTAAATTTATTTGTACGAATCGGAGGATACGCCGCAGAGATATTATTCACAGGTGGTGATCCGTCTTTAAACCCGACGAGTTAATTATGTGTGTAGTACGCAGCAGCTCGCGCGCCCGTTATACGCTGTTGGATTCGCAACGATTGGGCTAATTTCGAATTAATCGTATGTGGAAAACGGCGCGAACGTGGAGTGTAATAATATTACATTATAATCGGTATTTAAAAAAAAAAATTAATACTTTTCCAAGGACCGGAAACGCTTGTTTCTAAACGCAAAAATTTTTTTTTTTATTATTATTATTATTAATTGTTATTTCGTTATTTAACCGTTCCGAATAGTTTTCAAATATATATGGTTTTTAAATAAATATTGAAACGTTTAAATTTCAGTTGACCAAACGACTTATTGGCGGCGGTGTGTGTAAAATCGTAAATTACTTTGAAAAAAGAAAAAAAAAATTAACACGCGCGTTCGACGCGGAAAAAATGTCGTGTTTTCAAACGATACCTTATTCAAATAGAACTTAACGCGCGACGAAAAAAAATTATAATAATAATTTTTAATACGACCGACAGAAAACAGAAGTCGAAACGGATTCCTTCTGCGCGCTCATCGCGCGTTTTATTCGGATTTTATACGACCGACGATTGTAATGTATACATAATATTATAATACATAATATAAATTTTTATTATTTTTTCTTTGCAATTTTTTCATTCGCTTGTCCACACGCTACGATACACACACCAATCCACCCCAGGGACGTATTTACTTCATCCCCTAGAGGGAGTGGGGGCGAGTAGAAAAATGGCCCGTCGAATCTGTTGCCAACTTAGAATTATCTAAAAGTTATATGAAAATAATAAGTTTTAAATAAAAAAATGTTTTATTACATTTTAGTTTTAATTCGATTAATTTTAGTTGTCAGTAGATATAGATACATACACAAGTATCTAGGCGGGGGCGATCGTCCCTTCCCCCTTGTATACGCCCCTGACTTACCGTGTTTTCCGTATCGTATTTTCGTAACGCGCTTTTTACTCAGTATAAAAAAAAAATCATAAAACATTCGTATAAAGTAATAAAATTACGATACAACGGAATATTATTCCACTGTACAATAAAAGTAAAACGCTTTCCCCCCCACCCAACTGCGTATATATTTTTTATTCTCTCGGCGCAGATAACCGCGATATTATAATGTTATGTCTAGACTGACCTTACACTACACGTTATTACATACACGTATACACGTCGTAATACCGAGATTATTAATCGCGTTTTTTTTATTATTATTCTAAAAATATATAAGCGTGAAATATTATCGCAATATTTACGGGTCAACGATTGACGAAAATCGCTTATGCCCATAAGAACAATAATAATAATAATAATAATAATAATTCGCGCGTTTGTACCGGGCACGTACTACTGGTTTACGCGTATACACGCGGTAATCGTGTAAAATTAAAAAAAAAAAAAAATTATAATTGTATATTGATAAAAATGATAATTATAGACAAAAAAAAAAAACGTTTTAGAATGCTTCGAGCACGCACGCATTACTTGTAACGTGTACTGGCACACATCGCTAAGTATATTATTTACAAGTGTATAATACGCGTAACGTTGTAATAGATAGGTTTCTACAGAGCGTTCAAATAGTTCTGGAATACGCGATAATTTTTCTCGGCTCCTAATCAAAGACATTTTTTTTTTAATTTGTCGCCCCCGTATTTTCACATAACACGAGCGTACGTGTTTTAATATACTTTTCAAAATCGCCATTTATTTTTCACGATTATATATATATATATATACACTCGGCATCAAAAAAATCGCACCTTTTGCAAATTTGTTTTCAAAATAATTTTAACTACACTTAATCAAATGTTAAGGTTTTGTTATGCTATAATATATGAAAGATGATTAACTTAATTAATGATTAATTTAGACTGGTAGCAGGTTTACGAGGCACAATTTTCTGTTCTCGTATCCTTCTCCTAACCATAAAGATGCTTATTGTAGTTCTGCGAGCTGCATGGAGTTGCTGTTGAAGTTCTACAGCATTCAAAAATCGATTGCGTAAAGACGTCGAGACAATAAAGCGATCGTCTCTTTCTGTTGTGGAGCGTGGTCGGCCTGATCCACACCTTCGGGTGAAGCCATCAGTATCTTGAAACCGTTGGAAAACTCATTGAACGGCTAAACGGCTCAGGTTTAGTTGCCGTGCAACATCACACTGTCTCATATATCATCTTTCATATATTATAGCATAACAAAACCTTAACATTTGATTGAGTGTAGTTAAAATTACGAGTATTTTGAAAACAGATTTGCAAAAGGTGCGATTTTTTTGACGCCGAGTGTATATAATATAATATATATAGTTATCGACTTTCAGATTTTCAAACCGCAACCGACGATTATATTATTTCGAATATTTCTGTAATACAGAAAAATAATAATAATAATTATGGCGTTTATTACGTTTAATTCGAATGTAATGTATTGTCTGTTTTACGGGGAGAAAAATAAGAGTGCGAATTAGAAATCGACAATATGCGTATTTCGAACGCCCCGTATATTGGACATTCTCTATATTTGTGCGTTAAAAGAAAATAAGTGTTTTAAGAATGGAAAAAAGTAAATTTTTGGAAAATGTCTGAAATTATTTACCACGCGACCGTACGGAAATCGTATGAGAAAATGAAAAAAAAAAAAACGTTTCCCGGGGGGGAATGAGAAAAACGCTGCCCCCTTCCCGCGTACGACGCGTTACGTCGCGTGTAAATTGCGTATTGCTGTACGCATGTCGTGTAATATGTTTTGTTTTTTGTTTTTTTTCGTGAAACGATACGAAATAACAAAAAAAAAAAAAAAAAAACCCCCCCGAAATTGGCGTTAAAAACAAATACAATCGCGTCGTATAGTTATAATTTGCGTGTTTTTTTTTTTTTTTGATTTCCCTCCGTCTCTGCCACTCCTTCTAACGACGATTATTACGCCGCGGCGTCGGCACAAAAACCGTTTTTCTATACGCGTGTAGTTACAGACTATTTTACTCGCGCCTGCGTGCGTGTGTGTGTGTGTGTGTGTATTGTTTTCGTTTAAGTATAATCTCTGCCTCACAAACTCGTGTACAAATATATATATATAACGGATCGCATCACGCGGATGATTAATGGAATAATATACGAACTGGTATTAAAATATATAATATGATTTTTCCGTCATAGCCCCTCGGGTCGTAAAAACTCCCTCCCTCCCCCCCCCCACTCACCGGTAGGATAACGGGTCGAAAAAAATGAAATATGAAAAAACGAAATATGAAAGAACGAAGAAAACACAAGAAACGTATGGTAAAAAAAAAAAAAAAATTAAATAATAAAAATACGTGCACGAGCGTAATAATAATAATCATCGAAGGGTAAATGTATGCTAAGATGTTTATCTTTTCCGTCGGGACGGCGGCGTAGTGTTTTGACCTATTATTCTTCTTCGCTCGTGTACGGTTTACCGAACACGAAACGCCACTTAAGAAGAAGGGAAGAGACGGCGGCGGACGAATATCGCGCGCGCGCGCGTTTATTATATTAGTAGGCGGTTGTTCAAACACCGTTGCCGATGCTGTCGAACAACACGCTCGTCGAACGTACGATTTCGGCGAGTACTCGTATTATTTATTATTATTATTATTATTATTATTGTTGTTGTTGTTGTTATTATCATCCGCGTTAGATAATAACATTATAAATACAAGCGTCTCGTGTTACTCCGAACGTATATAACGAACACATTGTCTACCGTTCTTTTCTCTTTATTAAACCGTTTTCAATACGTTTTAGACACTGAGCCGAGACGAGGGAATGTATTATTGCGTTTTTTTCTTTTTTTTTTTTTTTAACAATCGCATGTGCGTGCTTTTTTTTCCCCTATGTCCGTACACAAAAATTCCACACCGCAATAAGAGGTGCTCTCCCCCCGTGCGATCTTTAAGCGTTTTTCACGTAGCGAATAGGATAGCGTCCTATAGGATACGTTTTTTTTTTTTTTTTTAAGCGTTCGGAAAAAAAACTAGTACTAAAAACGTGATTTTTTTTTAAAACTAATATACGAGTATATGGAAACGCGAAAAACACTTCGCGGACCGTATTAACGAGACGAATTTTCGGGAAAACAATTCTGTCGATTTTGGACCATTTATAGCAGTATTGTAGATTCCGTCGTATTTAAATATATCGTAAAAGAAACTGCCGAGTCCGACAAACAGAAAACGTTTCGCTGCCGGTATTCAATTTTCCGGCCAAAAACTAAAAAAAAAAGGATAATTCGCTTTTCGGAAATATTTGCGCGTGCCGTTGAGCCCAAACGGGGGTAAAAATCAAACTTCACCTCCACCTTTTACCGCTGCTTGTTTTTGTAAAACTCAATTCGAAGACTGAATTTATTAGATTATTGCTTACGAGTATATAGACGCTGCGTATAGAAAAAAATTTTTTAATTCACGTTTGATTATTACAAAAAAAAAAAAACGATTCCGACAAAAACGTTTCGAGAGACAATGAAAATAGAAGAAATCCTGCGCACGGTCCTACTGCAGATGTGTGTGTAGTACGGAAAATTTCACTGCGAATTCGTTCGCCTATAGAAAAATATTTTTGAAGGTGTTTTTTTTTTCTCTTTTCCAATACACTATCGTTACGTGCGTGCATACAGTA
The DNA here is from genome assembly GCA_032441825.1 of Chaetogeoica ovagalla. Classification (NCBI taxonomy): domain Eukaryota; kingdom Metazoa; phylum Arthropoda; class Insecta; order Hemiptera; family Aphididae; genus Chaetogeoica; species Chaetogeoica ovagalla. The sequence goes on from CM063735.1 coordinate 5,613,965, forward strand.
TTACTTTATTATAAATGCAAAAACATTCGCTGAAAATTTAATTATAAATTATAAACGTCGTTCGCGCGGTGCGTGGAGGTCGCACATTGTGTATATATCTTAATACGTCGTCAAAGGTCGTATGATAATAACGCGATTTTGAAGCGTACAATGGCCCGAAAAAAAAATAGAATACGTTCGTTCGAAATTCTTCTTTTTTTTTTATCCGTTTTATATTATACCGAAACACACAAACACGAACGCGATGTCGATAATTTCTGTTTTTTCTTTCAAAACAATTCAAATACTGCTTGTACGCGTATACTTATATGTATAATATATATATATACATATTAATCGTCGTAAACATTTATTATTGTAATACGCGCGCGTCGCACGAGTCTATTGCGACAGTGTATAATCGTGCGGATTTATTTATTTATGCGTCTGGTTTACATCCTGAATTTTTTATTATTTTTTTTTTTCATAAAAATACGTTTGGAAAAAGGAAAAAAGGAAATGACGCGCTCTCGTGTATATTTCAAAAACATCGAAAACAAGAAAACGAATATAAAAAACACGCATACATAAAAAAATGTATAAACAGTTCGACAAAATTATAATAATATGTATCGACGTTGATGCGTATAAACCGCGTGGTTTAAAAATATCGTTTACGAATAGACCGTTTCTGTTTTGAAAAAAAACAAAAACACGACGTTTTATAGTTTATCGCTCGCGGTGTCGGAATTGAAAATATCGCCGAATGAATAGACATGAGCAATATTATAAACTAATGTCGCGCAGTGGATACATTTACTTTCGATTTCTCTCCGAAAAACTATAAAAAAAAATTGTTTAATAATAATAAATTCAATGGAATAGTAAATAAATATTACTCGTCGAACAGTAAACAGGACTTTTGTGTATATTACAGAATTTAGAAAAACTGAAAAAAAAAAAAAAATTTGGTATAATCCGTCTGTTTTCACTTCTTCGGACTGTGCCGTTCGTCTGCGAACACGTGTTTGCCACAAGATTGCCCCTTGTTAAAAAAAATAACCTCGACTTCGAAATATTATTACTGTCTCATTCGAGATAATGAAAACGAAGGAAACCCGAACTGGAGTAGAATTCCGTCTCCTTCCGCGGATTTTTCACCTCGGAGACATTTCGTATCGATGTGAACTGACTACGCGCAAAAACATCAACATTTCTATCGAATTTTACTGGTAAACGAACGCAGGGGAAAAAAACACCACTGACTCAAATACGCGCCGGTGTCAATAATACTCGGTTTGATTTGAAAAGAAAAAAATCTCTTGTGGAAAGACCAAAGGCAGCGCGGTATACGCGCCGAAAAATTTACGATATAGGAAACGAAAAAACGACGAAATCGGTGTGTGTGCGTGTTTTTTTGTCCCCCCGTGAATACTATGAATGACCGAAATTGAATGACTTCCTGGCGCGTTAAACGCGATTAGATCCGTTGTTGTTCGCCTGGTGCGCGGATATGCGAGCACACACACATGACGCCTGTATCAAACACGTGTATAATTTGTACTTCCGATCTTTTCAATTCGACGCACACAAAACTCACGTCCACCGTCGCCGTGTATTTCAGTTATTACGCGCGTCTCATTGTTTACCGGGCACCCGAAAAAAAAAATATAAAAAATAATAATAACAATAATCATCCCGAGTTCGTTTCGTTTCTCCGTTTGTCGTCCGTATACACGACGATAATTATACGGTTTTCTTTTTTTTTGTTCAAACCGATTTTTTTTTTCCGCCCCCGTTCAACAGCTCTTGGCCGCGGCGTCGGCGGCGGAAATGACCGGATCGACGTATGTGTACGTTCCGCGTTTCCGTTGTCGAGAATTTTCGTCAGACAACGCGTTTTTGGAACCGAATGAAAGAAGCCGCGTAAAAGGCTTTCCGACTCCGTATCCTCTCCATATGGGTCTCGTATTTTTTTTTTTTTTGAAATCCGTACTACACACGAAACACTCGGAATCGCTTCTCTTTTCTTTCATTATTTCATATTAAATTGTTATTGTTAAATCGTTTCCCGAGACGGGTAACGATATTTTACACGTCGGAAAACCGTTTTAAACGGATAATGAACAACGGACGAGTTGTAAGTATACGAAATTATAAAACCGGTGTTTATTACGTATATTTTCGATAAATGTTTTTAAAATACTTCGCCGGACAACGAATATTAAATCGTTGTATACGAAAATGTTCAATGGCGCGTCGAAACAAATACGACTTCTCGGCGTACACAAAATAATATTGTATTGGCGTCATTCGCGTTATACGCGCGTACTACAATAATTACGTAATAAAAAACCGTATCACAATAAATTTGGCCTATGATCTCACGCTTAAATGGTGTGATGGGAACAGTATTCTAATTTTTTTCTTCTTCTATATTTCTTCTTAATTCGTGTAATTTATCGAAAAAAAAACAAATGTTTCTTTTTTCCATCGACGTATTTACGTATTCGTAATGGATTAGTTCGCGGAGGGGTAAATTGATGATATTTTTTTACGAGATAATTTTCCTACTCGCAGTAGATGACTATTATTTATATATATATATAATTACGAAACGTTACATTAAGTAATAAAACCGTAAATATGACGTACGTACGAAAACGTGCGTAAAGAGAACAAAAACGAAAATACGTCACTGCCATTGCTGTTTGAAACGATTAATGTTATCAATAATTCAAAAATATTTTCAATCGTAAATTTAACATAATATAAACCCGCGAACACTGTTCGTAGTATCTCGAATAACGGCGTGTTTAGACACCTGTAATATACGACTTAGATTTTTATACGCGCCGTACGGTAAACATGTTTATTACGAAAAAATATATAAACGCTTAATTCGTGAGAGTACTATTATTTTATGCAAGACGAGGAGTCCTGTCTGTCGTCGCGGTATTTTTTGAGGAAAACGTCAAAATTATCCCGAAAAATGATTTCGGTACAAATTAAATGTTTTATATAAAAAATTATCTAATTTACTAAACGCCTTATTACCAAAAATTATTACGTATACGTATATACATTTTTTCAATATACCATAATAGTGCCCAGTGTTTTCATAACCGTTAACATGAAATAAAGAAATAATACGAGTTCTTTTTTTTTATGGAAATACGATCGTATACGAATTTAAATAGATAAAATTGTAATAATTTCACCGCCGAATGACACATAGTATAGCTGGCTACAAAACAGCGCGTTGTACGTAATATATACCGCAAGTGCCGCGGCGGTACTACGTGTTGGAATATTCATTTTTATCGGTATATATTTATAAATATCTTTCACGCGTCGTCTAAAATTGTTAAATGTTATTTAAATCTCGTAAATGTAATAATAAATCCGAAAGGTGAATTGAAAAATTACAGCGCGTACCCGTCATACACTTCGGATTTGTTTTTTTTCCACCGCGTTTGTATTCGACGAAACGCTGGACTGAGTGACGACGCGATGCGATTTTCATAAAAAAAAAAAAAAACTAATTTCTTCCTATGTAAGACAAGAGAGAAAGAGAGAGAGAGAGAGAGAGAGAGAGAGAGGACGCTTTGTAGACGAATTCGTTGTTTAATTTTTTTCAAAATCGAAATATTAACTGTACAGCGGATTACATAATATCGGTTAAAAAACTAAAAGAAAGAAAAAAAGTAGAGTGTTGTGGATGTGTCGTGTTAAATGAATTTTAACATTGGATAAAGGAATAATCGTATCGCGTGTTATTTATTAATAAACGAAACAAGGTAGTTTTTTACGAAAAACACATTGTCGAGAGAAAGTCGTTGAAATAAAATCGTTACCGACATGGTTATCAGAGATTTTTCGCGTGCATTTCAAATAACGCGTACGTTGTATTTGGAATTTTTAAACGAATCTTTTACGAATTAAATACCCCTACGCGCCTAAATAGTTCAAAATTGAGAGTGACGATTTTTTCGAAAATATTTTTTCCCTGATACGATTACACACAAAAGTATTCGGCGAATATTTCGAGTTTCCGTTGCTAATGAAATCGTATAGCTTGTGCGAGAGAAAAAAAAAGAAATTAAAAATCAAATAATTCGACGAAATCACGAAATTCGTTTTTTTTTTTCGGGAGCTCGGAAAAAAATATTGAGAAAATCGGAGCAACGACCGCCGTGTAAAACAAACAGCATCCCAATCGCGACGCGATTTTTCACCGGATACGGACACTACTGTGAAATAAAAAGCTCCGGAGCGTTCCGTGAGAATTTTTCGGGTAAAAACCACTCGATAACCCCAATACGGTTTCTCGGTGCGCTCAGAATCGCCGAAAAAAAAAAATTTCGGTACGGAGATACGGCCATAATAATAAAATATCGATTTTTTTTGTATTTATCCGAAAAGTACGGAAAAAGCGGCCGGCGGCGCGCGTCCTCCCGCGGTCCCGACACACACACACACACGTCATCGCCGCGCGTTTTTGTCCTTGCGACGTAACCGCCGTCGCCGCGGTCATATTCAACACGTCCCCGTCTTTCGATTGGTGGGAGGGAAGGGGGAAATAAATATATTTATGATATACACGCCGCCGCGCACGTACACAGATATCGTATTGCGCAATAGTCTCCAACGGATTTTCTTTTTTTTTCTTTTCTTGCCGCGCGGCTTAATATTATTTATTTGTTTTTTTTTTCCACGGATTTGGTTTGTTACGAAAACGAATCAGACTAAAAAAAAAAAAAACTTAAAATCGTTATCCAATCCAGTGACGATCGCCCTCCTAACCTTTCCGACAACTGAATTCGTAGTTTGAAATTTTCCCCCGGTCAACTCGTACCAGCAAATTAAATCCCGCGACCAGTGGCGGCGGCCGATGGTAATACCGAAAGAATTATTCTCATAATTTTAAAATACAACGGTTTCATTTTTTTTTTGTTTTTTTTTTTAATATATACACACCGCATCGGCCTTATAATACGCGCACGCACCCATTTAATTTGCCATACGTTCAAACGTACCTGTTGTACCCGTATATAAATAAATACTCGTATAACACAGTGAACAACGACGTCCCGCGATAATATTACAGGTGTGTGTGTATTGTGCGTAGTAGTACGGTATGTTACGCGTAACCGAACCTAACCGAATCCTGTACCGCGGGCGCGCGTATAAAATGGCACCGCGCGGCCCGCGGCGACGCGTCGCCGTGATGCCGATCCGCCGCGGGGACGGGTGGTAACTCGCCCGTAGCACGAGCTACGACGCGTTACACACGCGCATATACCCAGATTGATCGCCGTTGTGCGTCGCCGCCGTGTGAAAATAAAAGTACTACACGAACCGCTAGGGACCGTTTACGGTGTGCGCGCGGTCTCCGTGCAGCGATCCGCGTCGAGGGTCCGCACGACCTGCTCCGAATATTGATTTTTTTTTTTTTAGTTGTATTATCATTATTATTATTATTATTATTATCATTATTATTATTATCGTTATTATTATTATTATTATCATTATTATTATTATTATCGTTATTATTATTGTTATTATTATTATTATCATTATTATTATTATTATTATTATTATTATTATTGTTATTGTTCGATTCGACCGCGAGCAATCCTTTTTCGACGGCCACACTTGCAAGGCCGTGCAAGTTTTTTTTTCGACTCGCTAAAATCAATAACATTTTTTTTTTTTTTTTTTTGTTTTGTTCACCATACAACCGAGTTAAAAATTAAATGTTTTTATCGAAAATTCGATTATTATTATTATTATTATTATTATTATTATTATATCGAATTAAAATGATAACGAAAATACCAATCGTTTGTTTGATTTTATTTTTTTTTTTAATTTTACGAGCGAAACGATGATCTCGTCGTGCGTCACGTTCCGGTAGCCGAACTGTATCCAATTGATTGGCACGTTGTTCGAAACGTTTTTCGACTATATTTTTTTTTTCCCCCATTACTTTCCTCTCGCTCTTAATTCAAAACGACCGCCAGACATTGTAACGAAAACTATTTTTGAACGAGACGCGAAAATCTACTAAAATATTGGTCTTAGAACCCTTGAAATTTACACCGAACGTGTAATTTTACGCTGTACATCGTATACGAAAAAAAGAATTTCAAAAAGTTTCGTTCAATGTTGAGCTATTTAAAGCAATTATTTTTAGTTATATAAAAAAAAAAATTGTAATTTTTCGCGCTTAAATGGCTTTAAATCGGTCTTACGTTACCTCGACTATATTTTAAAAAAATCGCGACAAAATTCTGAGTCGTCATTTTTTTTTTTTTTTTTTTTTTTGTTTATTAAGACTTTAAATTTTCCGCAATTAAATACATTATGCCGAAACGCCAATCGAAATCGTTTTATTGAATGCAATCGTTGCTTTCAAATTTATAGTAATAACAATACCCTATAAAGTTTTTATCCGAGTAATATCCGCTTATATCCAGAACATCCGCTACTACCCTATTCTTCATCTTATGAAAAAAATCGACTAATAATTTTGTACAAATATGTCGTTAACGTATAATAAACCGTATAGGTGATGAACATTCAAAATAAAACTAATTTGAAAAAAAGAAATTATAAATACGTTAACGTCGAAAATAATAATTTAATATCAATGTTAAAAGAAATCCCAGATCCTTCGCGACTTTTTAATTCGTTAATGATAAATTAAATTTTAAATGTTAAATCGCATTTGAGTAAGCACGTTTATTATATAATATATAGGTAACAGCTGTATGCAATTTCACGTATTCCGTCCACCCGTTATGTGCTACATTTATTATAATATTTTTATACGCGTCCTTTTAGCTTAATCCCTGTTCAATAGTAACGCGTATTTTTCCTGCTGCTCCGCACAACTGGATCCAGAAAATTAATCGCTCGCAGTATAATACGTGTACGACGTATATTTTCTTTGCGTTTGTACAAACGTGTCAGACGATATCCCTTCGTTTTTGTAACGAGCACTTTAATGAAACGTGTTCGTAAACGATCGGACTGCGTTTCATTAATCATTATATATATATATATATATATATATATATACATAAAAAAACGTTTCGTATCAAAGAAAAAAAAGCACACACACTCTTCTCTAAACGTCTGCAGCAATATGGTTTTCATTACGTTCAAAGAAAAAAAATCTTTTTCCCTACAGAATAAAGAGTCTGAGCGTATTATTTCGAACGTGCGCTACAGACGTACATAATATTATATTTGACGTTTGTACAAACGTCGTCTACTTGATGGTTTTTTTCCCCCCGAATTTCGAAAAACGTTTTACAATAATGTCGTTAACACGCGTACTGTAAAACGTCCATACCAGTAAGAAGTCTCCAATTTTAAGTATTGATAACATAAACAAGAGCCGCACTGCGACTCAAGGATGAGCGAAACTCACACACGTTTTCCTTTTTTCTCTTATGAAAATATATTCGACAAGATTGTTAGCGAAGTCAAACAATAAACAACACGCGTTCTATACAACAATTAATATAATTCGACCGCTCTGGAAAACGCTGTAAAAGCGATTCGAACGTAATTCGTATTCGCATTAATATTTTATAAAAATCAATTGTCAAATGACGTGCAGTAATTTACAATCGCCGCGTGTAATGAATTCCACCGACCGAGACTAAATCGAAATCGGACGAATACATAAGAATTTTTTTGATTTCGATGTACAAAAACCCGGGGCGTTATTACATCTATTTAATTCGAGATACAGACATTTTTTTGTGTAATTATTAGAGTTTTTTTTTCCCCCGACGTGAACGATATGTACGAAGTCGTATGTGTACGTGCGTATAGGCGCAGTGACGAAGATACGGGAAGGGTGTAAAGGGTTTATAATCCGAATATGTTGAAAAAAATCTACTCATCATAAAAAAAAAAACCGTATGAAGGTAGCGTATATATTAACGCGGAAAAAATGTTACTATATACAACAATCGGAGAAGTTATTTCTTTTTTAAATATGAGGGATTCTTACGTTAATAAATTTACAAATTTAACAAATAATATATAAGTAAAATATTTTCAGAAAGGGATTCCTTTGAACTCCCTTCCCCGAGAGAAAAAAAAACCGTACCCACGCCACACTGTACGAGGGTGTTATATTACCGAACGCTTTGTACCCAGTACCGTATAGACTTGATCGTTTGACCTTACACAACAGTTTCGGAAACGTACTCGTATGTAAATAAAACAGGTTATTTGAATACGCGTAAAAACTGTATATGCTTACAGAGGCCACGAACACGTAACAACAATAACATTAAGACGCTTATGAGGACGGACAGACAGACAGACGGATGATAATAATAATAATAATAATAATAATAATAATAATAATAATAATAATATCAATAATAACAATACAAAACGACGCGTATTATAAACACATACTGCACATTATACGCGGGTTACGCTCGTGTAATATATACAAAATATAATAAAACACAAAATATCCAACGACTATATGAAATATACATTTGAATATATTCGATACGTAAATGTGGTGTTGAATACGCGTGTTGCGCGACATGTAATATTGCACCCCATTCTGTATAAATCCAATATAAGAAGAACATATTATTATATAATACATACAAACGGATCGGAATCGGCCGTGTGGTCGTCGTCCGCACCGATCCAACCGCGGAGACGACGATGGCGTCGTGATAACATCTTTTTCTTCTTCGGATCGGTGTTGCAGTTTCCCGCGTATTCTCGTCACCGTTACCGACGGCCTCTTCGATTCTTTTATGACATACGGTTTGCTACAGTCTCGCGACAGAAATCATCTTTTATACGCGATATCGTCCGTCCAGTCTCTTTTGCCGCATTTATTCCCTCTGTTGCAGTGTCCACTTCGTGTCTAAAAACACGTGCCCAATCCGGTCGGAACGCGGGATGAAATTTTCGATGGAAACTACAGGTCAGGCACGTCTATTCAATTCGACGAGTGGAAAGAGAGAGAGAGAGAGATATTAAAAGTATATGAGAAAAACTCGTATCGAACGCGTTCGATTTTCTCAATTGATCCTTAGCCAAATATGGATATCAAGCCGTACACTCGAGTATATATAAACATTAGTATACTTACACAGTTTCTGTATGCATTAACGCGGAATAAAAGTAATCCCCGCGGGATCTTTAAAAAGAAACACGCGCTGCGTTCAATAGGATTGGAATACGAATCCCGGAGAAGGCCGTGACAAATCTATGAATCTGTTATAATACGCGTGTAACGAGCGTGAATTCGCTGCAACGACGAGACGCGCGTGCGGTAACCCGATCGGCTCGTCGAGGCACACTTGACGGGTTTGCAGACCTACGCACGAGCTGAGTAAGTCGATGATCGTCGACGCATAAAGACAATACGACCGTCGTCGCGTACACCACGGCGAAATCTCTGAATAGCAAATCACGCAATGTTAAAAAAAAAAAGTCCGTTATTGGGAAAAATTAATAAAATCAAAATAAATAAATGTCCCCGCCGGCCATTGAGAGTCCTATTTATAAAACCCGCCCCGCCCGACACAGAGGTGTTCCGGCTAATTAGAGCGTTATGACGCGTCGGCGATGCGGGGCTTTGCCGCGATCCATACAACAGGGATCCGTTGTACGTTATTGAGCAGCGGTAAAAGACGTTTCTCGTATTCGCGTATAATTATTATAAACGTGCGTACAGAGAACGGTCGGCGCCGCAATAAGAATTAGAATAACGATAACAAAAGATCCCGGCGGCGGGCGCGCGATAAATAACAAAAATCCCTCTATAAAATATGTAATGTAAGAATCCTTGCGTGCCCTTTCCCCCTACCCTCCCCCCACCCCCGTTGTATATACAATAATAAGAGAAGAAGAAAAAAAGGATACACGTACAATACGACGTATTACCGCGATCCCGTGCACTTACGGTATTGTGCGTGTCCGAACGGGTCCGCTCATGCCGAGCGGTGGTGGCGGTGGTGGCGGTAGCGTGAAAAAAAAACTCGTATAATAATAATAATAATAATATATTGGCGGTGCAGGAGGACGAGGCAGCGGCGGCGGTCACGGGCGAGGGCGTAGCGCGGGTCGATTCGGGCGCAGGTGCAGTTTGTCGTCGTGGCCGCGCGAGGGTCGGTCCGCCGCAACGTTCGCCATCTGCCGCGCGTGTCCTCCGCCATGGGATCGCGAGAATCCGACGTTTCTCACGGTCCCGTCCGCGTGTGCAGTGCGCCGGGCGCGCATCCACAAGACCGCCGCCGCCGCCGCCGCATCTGCCGGCACCTGCCTCCGCCGTCGACTCAGGGGGAATCGTTTCTCCCTATAAAAGAGCCCAGAGATCGCACCGCCGGCAACAGTCCGCTCACGAACGGCATACCGAGCGCACCTAACGTCTCGTCGTGCAGAATCTCTTTATCGTCTTTTCTCTCTCTCTCTCACTCTATACATATATACGCGTTCCGTACATCCCGGCGTGTATATTATCATCCGCAGTGCGCGTGATTATCATCCCCATCGTGTCCGCGCGTTCTGTTCGGAACGACAAGAAGAAAATGGCCTACTTGTCGAACCCGATCGTCGACTTCGAGCACATGCAAAACACCACCAACTGGGAGGCGGTACAAAAAAAACGGTCGTTCGTCGCCAGAAAAATGCACAAAATCAATAAGGTAAGTGAGGGAATTTTATTGTTTTAATCGATCGTTCGCGCGGGTTTTATTAATTGCGCGGCGAACGGAACCGTCTAACGGAATTGTTTTTTTTTTCCCCATCTGTTCAGACCGTCAAACCGATACTGCGAGCGTTGTGCCGTCGTCGGAACGCGGTGACTCCGGCCGCGGCCCCGGACGGTTCGGCGTTGGACCCGCGCCGCTTGTCCGCCGAGGAACTGGAGAACCTGCAGAACGAGTACATCGAACGCAAACTGTCACAGGCGGTCGTTGACGACGAGGACGATTACTATTCGGACGACGACACGATCAGCGTCGAGTCCGGGCTGGGTATGTCTTTCGAAGAGCTCAGACAACCCGCACCGGCCGAACGGCAACTGCTTTTGTCGCTGTTGCCCGAAGCCCGGTACTACATGTCCCGTGACTTTTGGTTCGAATCGGACGTCCGCAACGCCGGCCGACCGTCGTTCACCAGACAACAGACGCCGCAACGGCAACAGCCAAAGTACGTACGCTGAACTCGTGTCCGTCGTACGAGACAACACGCCCGGCCCCCGACGTCTTTCATCATTTTTTTTTTTTTTTTTTTTTGCTCAAACGCTTTCGCGTACTACTATTATTTATTATTAATATTTTTTTTTTCGTATATATTTATACGGGATATCGAAATGTGTATCGATTAACCCCGGATCTCTTAAATATTTTTTATTATAACCGCCACGACGTGTTCGTAGTATATAAACGTATATCGGTGACATTTTACCGAATATAATATTATTTATAATTATTTTTAGATAAATTTTCTGTTTGTGTGTGTGTGTGGTTTGTTCTTGAGACTCTTTTAAAAACAATTATTGTAATTTTTTTTTTTTTTTTCATACGTATTAATCGTATTGTATACTATACACATACATATATAGTACTATGTATATAAAACGCTATCGTTATATTACATATATATATATATATATATATTATAGATTGTGATAAATAATTTTGTTTTCAACGGCGATTCTGTGATGTTATCTATAATATTATATTATTTAACCGCTGCTATGTATAATAATAATAATAATAATAATAAAGTGTTATCGACCGCATTTGTGTCGACTGATAACTGAATAGAAAAAATAATATTAAAAATATATCGCGTGTTCTTTTGTGTCGAATAACAAACAAACAAAAAAACAAATGTTTTTTTTTTTTTACTTTTTGAAAAATAAAAACGATGAAAATTTTAATTTTGTTGTTGTCTGTTGTCCGAGTATATTATTATATTCAATAACTTAGTATAGTTGTTGTGTTTCCTCCTTGCAATACAATAATATAAAATGAGGTCATTCCGGTGTGTTCGCACTCCGGTTCGTCGTCGTACAATATATTATTTTATACATTTTATTATTAAATTACACGTGTACGTATATAATATAATAGTATGTCTAATGAAACACGTGCGTTACAACAATACGTTTATTATAAATACATAGCGAGAGTGTCTGTCGTTAAAACCGGATCACAATTCCTGTTCGTTTTAATGCGCAGTCCAGTGAATATTTCTAATGATCGTAAAAAATAAACTATTTTAATAGTAAGTGTGTGTGTGTGTGTATTAATATTATGCGATAATATTATTGTGTCGACTAGACACTTCGGCGGTATACAGCCGTAGTTGTTTACTCTATTGTAACACGTATATAAATGAATCTATGAAATATATAAGCGACCAAACGCTAAATTTTATATATAAAAAAAAAAAAATTAAAAATCACTTCGAGAGTCATAATTAGGACTAGGTGTACTTTTGAGTATTGTTATTGGTTAGACTCAAAAAAAAAATAGCTAATTCGTACCGAAATGCGTTTCACAACGCGTAACACGATTCTATGCACAAAATTCTATTTTCCATATTTTTTCATTTTTTTTTTTTTTTTGAATCTTTACGATTTTGTACATTTTTAATTTAAAAAAAAAAATGGATAATCACAAAATAATTGTTGAAATTTTGTAAATAATTACAGCGGGCGTGATGATAACTTTATAGTCCGTGTTTTGGAACGAATATTTGTTAATATTTGTAGAGGGGTTACGATGTAATGAAAATACGCGAAACATTAATAAAAATAAACATTTTCGTTTGAACAATACGAGATACGATTGGAAAAAAATAGTAATGAAATTCAATTATCGAATTTCGTCGATCGACCAAAAGTGACTTTTAAGATTTCTTACCCGCAGGGGGCAACCGATACATATATCGGTTTGATCGGTGGTTTACTACATTGACAGTCTTGGTCGTTCGATTAATATTTGTTTTATAAATCGTATTTATTTTTTTTCTTTTCCGAGTCGATACTATATTTATACACGACATCAATTTAATATAACGTAAGTAGGGTGTTTTTGAGATTATAAAAAGAAAATAACGTATTCCGAATACCATTTTGTTCGGCCAATCTCGTATTTCAAATTGTGTCTATACGTAAAAAATAATTACTTATTACTCGAATGTAAAAAAAATTATTTAAAAAAAAAACCCCCCAGCAACAGTAGATATATTTAAAACAAAATCGATTAATTTATCGATAATCTTTCTGTATATTTGTTGTATTCGAACTCAGCCTCGATCGAATAATTAACTATATATATATATATGTTTATTAATCGATTACACTGCACGTCATAATAATTGTGTTTTATATTACACGACTGATCATTATTATTATTAATTTATTCATCAGTTATTGCGTTTTAACAATATAAACATCTCCTCAAATACGCATCCGGGGCGACTGTTTAATATTCGATTAAACGATAATGTACAATAATCACTATATTCGATATTAATGAAAACTAGATATTCCGAAAGCGTTTTTGTGCGCGTTTCATATTATAATAGTCCGATATGAACACGGCCGATTGCGCCACGTGTAAATATCGAAAAATAAAAATTGTTTTCCTTCGGTTTTTTACGTCGTCCACCGCCGTCAAATTAATTATTTGGACAGTCCACCACGGTTCAAATATCAAAACGTTTCCATACGTGCCGCAGCAAACACCGGAACGTCGAAACGACAACGGGGGGAGGAGAGATGTGTGTGGAGAAAATTCTCTCACCGTACTACAAACAATGAACGAAAATTATCGACGCGTACCTACTATTATTATTGCAATAATAATAACAATAATAACAATAATAATAATAATAATAATAATAATAATAATAATAATAATAATAATAATAATAATAATTGTACGAATAACGTAGGCGCAATATTAGTATGTAGGTAACGCGAAACAGACATTCCGCGTGGCGCGGTTATTAAAAAACAAAAAAAAAATAAAATATTATGTCTAGACGTCGTGTACTGATTAAGCAATTTATTAGTAGTATACGGTTTCCTTCACCCCCCACCGTCACGATATTTTATGCACACATTCGATTTCGCCGACACGGCTGCAGACAGCACACGCCTATCACACGGTCTCTGCTCCGATAAACTGCGGTCGAGGCGTTCGGACTTCGGACGCGACACGCGCGTTTATATAATAATAATAATAATAATAATAATAATAATAATAATTGCGCGCGCGTAGACCCGGCGGCAGACAACGTATTCTCGCCACTTGACCACTTTTGTAAATGTTCGATCCCGGCGGGGGGAGGGGGCGTAGTTATAGACGATTATTTATAGGGGTGGGAGAAAGAGGAGGTTTTCGACTTTAAATCATTAGTAATTTGGCTAAAAAAAAAAAAAAATCGTAAACATGAGTGAATCCAAGGGTAGTCGAAAATTGTATCACAAAAAATACGTATTCGTTTTCAATCTACAATTACGAATATATTATTATTTTTTTTTTAAATATTCAAATGAAAAGCCTTTTTTGTACTTTGTAATACCGACCTACGTGAAAACCATTATTATTATTATTATTATCATTTCTTTATCGTATTTTTGCAACGGCGGCTTTGAACCTATACGCCCGTGTGAAAATAAATTTTCGAATCCGACTGATGATAGTCCCGGAGATTAGCGCGTTCGAACACATCGGCTTCGTATTACATACTGGTATATCGATAACAATATAAATACGATTTGTTAACCCGCGTTTACTTGGAATTCAATTTTGGACCATTTCTCTATTATGTTTTCCTCGTTCTCGCGTTGCGTTCTTATTGTTGTTACTGCGACGTCTTCGGAATTATTTTCGGTCAAAATCCGATACGCTCTTCGTTACAGATAAAAAAAAAAAAACCGGGTCTGACGATATTAATAAAAATAGACGCGGCTCATAGTATATTGAGTCTATTTTTTCGGATGGTATTACGTTCCCTCTCGGTATTTCTTGTTGTTTTTATTTCTGATGATGGTCGTCCAACAGAAACCGTATGTTCGATTATATCAAAACCGCGCGCTTATTAATGAACCGTCCGTCACAATGATAATAATTTTTCCCTAGAGTTTTCCTGTTTCATAAAACTATTAAAAAAAAAACCTATACGAAATCGGTTTATACACATTTTTTATATTCGCGTAAAAAAAAAAATACATCGTTATAAGGTCGTTTCAGTAGTATATACTATAATATAATAATTATGTTATTATTTTATATACGAAAAAAATAAATAAATAAACGCTTTTACTGCACGTCGTAATATACAGCGGAATTCATTATGCGCGCAATTCATTTTTTTTTTTTTTTATTCGTATACGCGATAAATTTAAAAGACCATATTACAAATAATTCATTTCTCGTATATTACTACAATCTCGCGTACGTTTTATTTATTTATTTTTTTTTTTTTGTTGCTTTTTCACCACACAAATATTGCGTGATGTTCGTTAAACCTCTTGTTGCAGACAGACACCTGTAATATTTATAATATAATAATAAAAAAAAAACCCCACGAAAAATCGACACCGCGCACGTCGATTATAATAATTATTATTTATTTTCGGTATATAAACGCGATGTAAAAAAAAAAAAATGTTCAGATACACACACACACGCATCGGTCCGTTCTGCAGATAATAATAACTCGTGATGACGAATCGAATGGATTTTAAAACGCAACGCAAATCGCGTTAAGGTCCAGTTTCCAACGGGTAAAATATGCCAATCGTATATAAAATATAAATTTATTTAATATCGCTGTGTTTATGATATCCTTTTTGTGTGCAGGATTTGAACAGCCTTCCGAACGAATTTTCATCCTATCCACTCCCCGTCTCGTACGCGTCCATTATACTACCCTCCCGACATCGTTTTTTTTTTTCTTCTTAATATATTATTCTTTAATTTAATATTATTATTATTATTATTATTATTATTAAGTTATATTAACGCGTCAATAACACAATAATAATAATATTGTATTGTAACGAAAATATGCGTTTTCCGGATACTTTCAAAATAGTAACGGGGGAGGAGGGGGAGGGGGGGTAATGAATCGATTTTAATTTAAATTACGAGAAATTTCATATATATATATAAAAAAAAAAAACGGTTTTTGTTTTCTTATTGAGTTCCATGAATTTTTACGCCAACGTTTTGAATTAAATTCGAGAATAAATACATTAACCGTCCCGAAACATAGGCGATTTTCTTCCCAACTCTACCTAATTCGAACCGAAACACGCGCCGATTTTTTTTTCTTCTCCTATACGAGTATTTTCTTATCGGAAAAAGACCGGTCGGTCACTTATCACATCCAATACATCCAAATACTCGCGATAATGTACTTTTCTTTTTAATACGTCCAACGAACACAGAACTCGGTCCGACAACGGACGACGAGTGCACGTAATATTACAATCTGTTTACACGTCACGCGTACACGAGCTACTGCGGGATAATAATACATATACGTATATAATTATGTGTGCCAAGGTACACGGTCGCGGTCAACGTAGAATTCGGACACGAAAAACAGTTCCCGACGGCGAATTTCGCGGTGTGTACCGCGACGGGAAAAAAAAATACGAATAAAATACCCACCCCGTCGTCCTTGATTGTAAAACAATCAAAATAAAACACGCGATTAGCAAACCCGTACGCGTTGTTTAGCGAATTTCGCTGGTTCGCGGTCACCGCCGTTATTACAATTATTATAATCCGACGAAAAAAATAAAAACACCCGCGCGATTTGCAATAACTCCTTGTTATTATTATTATTATTACTTGTTTATATCATTACTACAATAACACGTTGTGTAAAGCGTCGTATTACAAGCGCGTATATATTATATTCGTTTGCGAAATCGCCGCCGGTTATGGTTTTTGGGCGAAATAAAAAACAGCTCTTTATACGCGTTACACGGCTCCTCCGTTATTATTATTATTTTTTTTTTTACTAGAGAACAGGGGAGACGAGTACTTGTGGTAAGGAACTTTTACTATTTGAAAATAGCAATTGGAGAATGGAAGCGTAATATTATATTGAAGTAAATTTCTGTTGTACATTGAACGCCTTTTATTATTATTATTATTATTATTATTATTAGCGTAGTTCATGTTCTTCAATTTGTCCGATTCTAGCACTAATGAGTACGTAGCAAATCGTGTTTATTGGTACAATCTATTCGAAACGTTTTTTTTATTATTATTATTATTATTATTTTCTCAATTCGAAACAAACGCCGAAAATTGCGAAAGAAAAAAAAAACTATTTTCTCAATCGTTTTTTAAACGAAAATCTATCAATAGAATCCTGTTTGTAGCGATTATTAGTCGTAAATTCAAATCATAAAAAAAACGATAACGTTTTTTTTGGTTCTCAAACGCTGAAAACTGTATACGACACAAGGGGGACTTATGCATTATGTTACTTTGGCCACGTTCAAAAAAAATCCTGAGTGACAATTTTCGTTCATTAATATCGACTCCGAAACTCGAAACGACTGGTCAAGAGAACTGGAGTGAAAAGCCCGCACAACCCACAATCCGTTATTTTTATTAACCGTTGTTTAAATTATTTTCTCGAACGATTTTACACGATATTATACGAGACGTAGACGCAAATCGTGAAAAGAGAAAAAATAAATACACGAGTTATATGTGAATTGGGAGGGGGGGCAGGGGGTCAACGCGACTGGCACGTGTGCCCTCCGGGGGCGCTATACGCGATGGCTCGAGCGCGATACGATAATTATCGTACCCATACACACACACACACACACAATATTATATGAACTCGCATACAATACCATACACACACACACACATACGAGCGCGCGCGTGCGATTATATTTATGTATACGAGAAACGAGAAATAATAATAATAATAAAAAAAAACCCGTACGAAGAAGAAAAGACTACACGTATTATAGGGTTTACCGCCGCCGAGATTATAGTCGAACGGTGTTGATGTATGTGATCGAGATGAAGAAAAGAGTGGAGGAGGAGATGAGAGAGAAAGAGAAACACGGCTGCTGCTGTCGCCGCGGTGTGTGCGTGCTGCTGCTTGTTGCTTCTGGTTCTCGACGGCGGCAGCGTGGGAAAACGTTTTCGACCGGTGCGGTTGAGAGCGAGGAGAAGAGTAGAGGAGAACCGGTGCCCCGTGCCGTCGTCGTCGTCGTGGTATAGTCGTTACCGTGGGAATGCAGCGGGCTCCTCCTCGTAATAGTTGTAGTAGTAGTAGTAATATCCCTCTGCACCGCAGCCGCCGCCGCCGCCGGTATGGTTGTATAGCTCGCGCGAGACCGACGTGCGCGCGCGCGCAATCTCCTTCGCATAATATTATATTATTATTATTATTATTATTATATTATTGTGTTGTCGTACGTGTGCGTGTATACGTAAATGTATACACACACACACACACACCAGATGTGCACGTCGTCTTGTTGTAATATAGTACGCGCGCGTTCATACACACAAGCGCGCGCGCGCGTGCTCTCTCTCTCTCTTTCATTGGTACACCACGAACGGAGAGAAGACACGAGGTGAAGAGAGAGTTGTGTTTTTTTTTCTTATTATTTTTTTTTTTTTTTGTGAAGCACACGTACAACACTATGTGTGTGTGTGTATTGTGTTTACTGGAAACGCGTGCGCGATCGACTAAGATTCACACGACCCGACGCCGCCGCCGCCGCCGCCGGCCCTTTTTCATAAGCCTTTTCACTTTTTTTTTCCTTTCGTTTCCTTCGGCGGCGGCGGCGGCGCGCGCGCTACACTGTATTTATTCTATACGAGCGATTTTTTTTTCTCTCCGGTTTTTTTTTTATACGCACGATAAACGCGTTCGAAAACGAACACGTTTTAATAGATTGTATTTAAAAAAAAAATTTTTTTTTTTTTTTTTTTTTACACGCCATTTTTATACGATATTTAATGAAAAATACGATCCGAATGAATTCTGAAACGAAATTTTTATTAGAGATTTTTTTTTTTTTTTTTTTGCAATGCAATACGAAGAAGTCCTTAGAATAAGTCGTGCACGTTTTACGTACTAAAACCGCGTATAGATTATTCTACTGTTTATCGGGCTGCGGGATAACGATCGTAGGGAAAATCACGGAACGGCTAACGGAGCTTTTACCGCAGTGCGCTGTTAATCGTAACAACAATATTATTACGTTTCGACAATATATAACGCGAATTACAAAAAAAAAAAAAAAAAACCGATTGAAACGCGCGATATTCGCATATCGATCGATTCGAGAATCGATCGAAAACGGGTTTCGCGACGACGCCGACGAGATATTTTTTATTATTTACGAGCGGCGTTTCAGTTGCAAAACGACTAAATAAAAAAAAAAAAAACGTGCGTGTGTGTTTTTTTCCGATACACGTGTAATCGGGTCACGGCTATAAGGATACGTTGTGCACGCGGAGTTTATCGCTAAACCGCGGAAAAAAATGTTTAAAAAAAAATAATAAATGAATAAAATCATAAGCGAACGTCAACGACACTTTTTTATAATGCTTTGCGGGGGATTGACGGCGCGCGGCGATACCGTTTGCGGCCGCGATTGAAACCTCGCAACGACGACGGAGACGTCTGCAAACAGCGCGGCGAATAGTCGAGGCGAATTTATTGCTTTTTGTATTTTCTTCGCAAATGATGTCGCGTTTATTATTTTTTCGTTCGCAAAGCCGAAGACGATTTTCGTTTTTGAAACTCCGCGTAATTTCGTACGCGTTTTCTATGTTCCAGCGTAAATAAGTGTAAAAAAAAAAAAAAAAAAAATACGCACTTTCCGCTGTATATTAAACCTATGACGTATTCGACGTTTTTTCAACGAAACGCCTTTTTTTCTTTATTATTAATAAATTCATACGGATTTCGCGGTGATTTTCTTAACGAATGTACATAACTTTTTTCAAACGTTAAAATAAAAAAATTAAGAAAATATTGTCGACTCGTCCGCGTCTCCTGCAATATATTATTATAATATTGTCCGATAATATAATATAACGAACGTGCAATCCGTCACACGGTGTACGTTAATGTATAACGATAAGAAAAAAAACAAACAAATCCTTGGCTCGTCGTCCTCATAATATATTATATTTTAACACTTCTTTTTACCGCAGCAAAACCGTCGGAGTCCGTGCGTTCCTCTATAAATCAATATTGTTTTGACGGTCGCAGTCCACAGCCAAAACACGTATTATAATAATCGAAAAGAAATCGACCGTCGCCGTCATTGGCGGCGATCAGTACATATACGATGCGAATTATAATTCGGTGGATAAATATTTAAAAAAAAAAACACCATAACGCATTATTATTAAAAATTAATTGGTCGACGTCTGGGCGCGTCGAACGCTTATTTTCTTCTGCGCAGAAATGTCTGCCGTACGATTTTGTCGTGAAAACAATATTCGATAAAACGATATTCGCGTATGTTCGCCGTATTTGTTTTCAAAACAGAAATTCGGTCCGGAACACGTTAAACGTAACGATAAAACAACGGTTGATCACAATGAAAAAATATTAATAAATCCGATTAACGAATCAAACTATATGGAAAAGTAATACGGCATAGTTTCGTGTCGCGAGTGCATAAAAACGCGCGTCCGTCCGTGCGAAATGGACTCGGGGAATTATAAAGGACTTGTAAAAAAAAAAAAAATTAAAGTAATGTCGAGTCGTACAACACGTTTTACGACACATATATTCCAAATGTCTTCGAAAAGTAGTAAAAAATAATTTTCGTATAATATATTATTGTATACCTGGGTATTTTTATTTCGTTTTTTTTTTTTATCTAATAACGTCGTTTGAAGTGTGTATTGTACGCGCGCGCGCGCGCGCGTGTGTGTGTGTGTGTGTGTACAGTGGAATATGCGAAAACGACACAAGTATTTGTCGTGTATAGGCTCCGCGACGCGTACATGTATTTTGGTATACCGCAGTACTCGCAAAACGGTGTAGGTAAGTACGCACTTTGTAACGTTTATATACATGTAATAATACAAAGTTTATGGGTTCGGAAGTTTTTCTGTGTAGAGGGGTGTGTGAAAGACGTTCGACGGTGTCGAGTGGCCTGTTGACGTCAAAACGGCCGGAAACTCGACGGCGTACGCCTCGCAGCGTGCTGGACACGTGCAATACGGGCGTGCGAAGCAACAAGTACCCGCTTTACGTCATACGCGCGGCGGCCGTGTACATATTATTATTACTCTCGCACAAGAGTGCAGTGTGTCGCCGCCGCCGCCGCCGTCGTCGTTCGCACGTTGCCCAATCATCACACGAAGCGCGCGCGCGCGCGATAACAATACGAGATAATAATATTATAATATCTCGATTAACAATAATAATATTGTTATATTATATTTGTACACCTACTATAAATACACATGTATTATTAATATCGTTTTTATCGGTTTGGGAATTTTTTGTTTTTTTTGTTTTTTTGTTGCCTTAACGTTATATCGCAATTTCCGTCTTTCCGAATAACATTTTTCAAAAAGAAAAAGAAAAAAACAACAGCCTGTTGTGTTACATATAATATCGTCGTCATATTATCACGTATAATAAATCCGTTTGACAAATAATAATGTTTAAAGGTCCGTGTTGTAAATATTATAAACGACTGTTATTATTATTATTATTATTATTATTATCTCTTTATCTCCCGCAATTATAACAACGCGCGCTTGCGTTATGTCATGTTATAAGAGACGGAAAACGTCTCGTGTGTAGTGTGTTGGTGGTAGTGGTGCAAACATCCCTTTTTCCGTGCGTGTTTAGTAGTAATCGTGAGAGAATTTCCCCTGTCCCTTTCACCCCCCCCCACCATCCGCCGGAACATAATACCGCGCCTGCACACGTGCAGTGCGTCGGACGACCCCGTCGTACATTTACGTATTACGCGCGGTGATTTGTCGTAAAAATATATTTGATTTTTACGCGCGAGCGTGTGTAGTACACACATTTGCAGGTCGTTCACAACACGTGCGCGCGCTCGTTTTTCGTAAAAATTACATTTGAACGGTTGTGGGGGGGCGGGTAGAAGGAGAGTTAGTCAGTTATACGGTGGATTTTTTTTTTTTTCATTTTCTCTCGTTTTCGACGAGGTCTCGGCCTGGTCGGAAAGAAAAGAAAACACACATGCGTATAACGTCGCAGGCATATTAAACGCGTGTTTATTATTAATTTTATTTTCCCCTACGTGTCACTCACTCGTCGTAACGACTATTTCTCCCCTTTCCCCCCAACACGCGCCTATCCCGCGTACAACGCGCGCGCTATAATTGTCCCGCGCACTCGTTTGTTTTAACACTTCACGAGTCCGTCGCGTATCGCGCGACGATATTACAACAAACACCTCATCATCGCACACACATTATATAGACGTATATTATTTATACATTTGCCGCGGCCTAAAGAGCAGGGTCTGTTATTGTATTTCTCTGTGTTTACTCCACTCGCAACTCGCTCATCTTTCCGAAACATACGCTATATAATAATTATTATAAAATACTATTTCAATATGCGTATTATACGCTTTTATATACGAGTATAGTCTCTACAACTGCATTGTGAATTTAAAAATTTTAAATACCCTTACGCAAGATAATTATATTTATTTATCAAGACGTTCCCGTCGTCTTGTCGTATTCCCGTACCGCCAAGGCGTGTTTATACGTATATGCATTAATCGCGATATGCAAAAATACTCGGAATAACCACTCGTCAGAAATATTATAAAAATTGTTTTATTTTTTTTTCTTCTTTTTTTCCCGCCGCGTTTCTCGACATTATAATCCGTCTCTAATCCCCGTATAATAGCGTCGGATTATACGACTAATGCGCTCATAATAAGACCCGCGCGACTCGTACAGGATTATTATTATTATTTCGTCAATCTAAACAAATAAACGCACTTCGCGCCGCACGATATACATTTCGCTATAATCGATCGCTCGTATATCTGCGCGAAATCGTGCAGCGTACGAATTTCCTTTGTAAAATAATGTTTTTTTCCTTTTTTTTTTTTTTTTTTCTTTACTCGGATTCGTAACAAATATATAAAACCCGTTATTTTATGTATTCGGCGAATTTCTCGAGATGTGAGTGTTGCGGTCGAACGTCAAGTAATAATAATAATAATAATAAAAAAAAAATTGTAGGCTCTAACGTACCGCGGAGCATCGCGCAATATAATCCCTGCAAAAAACTATGTATACAGTTACGGTACACTATGTATTACAGTCAAGTCCGGGATATTCTTTCGTTACAGTATACATTTCGATTACGAGAGTAATGTGCGGTGGTCGAAATGATGGGATACCGTTCACCCAGATTTCTTTTAGTTAGCGTATCTCACCGCTTATTTTCTTGTAAAAACTCTATTCGTTCCTCTTGGATTTAATATTATATGATAAAATTACGTGTTGGGGGGGGGAGGGGAAGGAAGACGAGTCTGTGCGATTCGTATAAAAACGTTGAAAATCGTTATAAAAAAAAAAAAAAAAAAAAAAACGTGTTCCGTTTTGTCGTTGATTATACGCTATTTCTCGTCATACGATTTCTACGCCTCGATCCTCGCGAACTTCATACACCGAGCAAATAATAATAATAATAATTTAAAGCGAAGAAAAAAGAAAAATTAAAAATAATAAACATTCGCGCCCGAAGTTTGAATTTTATTTTTTCTCTTCGTCCGCGTTTAGTTTTTCTCGCGCGCGCGCGCACACATAACCTTGCCGGAATCGGTTATTCGTCGTTCTCCGGGCTACGCCGGCGGCGGGCGGCGAGAAATAATTAATTTTTTTTTTTTTTATCCGTTCTAATCGCGCGGTTATAGTATACGCCCGACGAGATTCCGTGCGCACACGCGTGCGCTCATAAGTGATACGCTTACTACACTATATATATATGTACATATATGAGCAACAGACAACACAAATCTACGCGTTATATTATTATTATTATTAATATAACAATACGCGTACACGTTATAATACACATACACACACGTATTGTGTACCGTAGAAAACATCATCGGACTCGTCGAAAAAAAAAAAAAAGCACACGCGCATTTAGACACACACATCGGCCGTCTCGTGATAAAATAAAATATCGGTGGATGGGGAAATAAATCGAAACCGAAACGTGGCGTCGTATTTATATCGGCGGTTGTGGCGGCCCATGCGCGCAATTTTCACGCGCGCTGCCGCACGTCTCCGCCGTCGTAATCGCCGACATTTTTCGTTTTCGTTACGTCGCGACGCGAACGGAAAACCGCGTCGCTCGGCGTGTTTATCAATGACGCGGCGCCTTAAACATAATAATTGGACGGACGATACGCTCGAGAAACAAAAAAAAAAAAAATTTCTAATCGTTTAAAAACGTTTACTAATTGTTATTACTAATATATTAGATCGCGTTAATTCGTTTGTTTAGTTATTTCTTTTTTTTCTAACCGGGCTGAAACTTCATTTTTGCGTCGACCCCGCATAATCGTTTACTTCCTATCTGTAGCAAAAAAAAAAAAAAAAAAAAATCTTTGTGTGTTCATTCGGGCGAAATGTTTGAATAAAAAAAAAAATAAAATCATTTTTCAATCGTAATTAATTCACGCGCGTCGCCATTGCCGTTTTACGGTGTAAAAAAAAAAACGCGTTTTTAGTTTATCGAATTACAATTCGCCCTGCACCGCGACTGCAGTAATTTTGCGTATATAATACCGAAAGATTTTAACGATATATTTTTTTTTGTTTTTTCAAGAGATCCCAACATCAAAAATTACATTAACGATCCCTGCTATAGCGAAGTCTTCCGCGCTACATACGCGCGGCGTCGTATAAGTATTTTATTATCAGACGAGTTTTATTAAAATCAACGTAATTTGAAATTTTGTGTTTATTATTATTATTAGACGACGACGACGACAAAGTCGAATTGTATAGAAAGTATTTTGGTTTTTTTAAAAAAAGATTTATATTACATTTCGTTAAAACTCGACGTAAAAATTAATAATATAACGACGACAGATTTTAGAAAACGTATATTATTTTAAAATGTTTAAAATAAGTGCGTTATAGAGTAATAATGGAAAGCGCGCGCGGAGAAGTCAACGGCCTTTCTATATCCGAGCCCTGTGACCTTATTTACGTAGCAACAAACGCGTTGATGATGTTTATTTTTTTTTATTATTAATCGAGTGGATATTTTAATTTTTTTTTACTTTCCGCGCCGTACATCGAGTAGACGTTATTTTATAATATTTATTATTATTTTAACTAAATACGTGTTCATGTAATTAAGAAAATTGATATAGATACAAAGAAATTATAATTCGGATCTATTGTTTTTTCTGACTTCGGAACCAGTCGGATCTTCTCCGGCGTTCTCGAGACGCACATTTTTATAAATCGCCAGCGCATAGACCTAGTGGATTTGCTTCGAATCAACGAACACAACGCATTTAGTCAATATGTATTTATTTATTTTTCACTCAAAACAGCGCTAAATGTGATTTTCATCGTCTGATTGTAGAAATTCGATCGAAAACATTTTTTTTTTTTTCAACACGTTGACGGACACTCGATCAATTTTACTGCTATAGCAGTAATCGTCTATTTGTGTCTATAATGGCAGTTTAAAATATTACTGCTATAGCAGTACTCTAAAAACCTTCATAAATTTGGCATTACTGTAACAGCAGTAATAATTTCAATGGTTTCTTATGAAAGAGGAAGTTGTGTTGCCCACATTAAGCATATTGCGCATTTGGGCACTGTCGAATTAAAGCGAATTTTTATAGGTAATTATTTCAATTTTATTTATAAGTTCACATAGGTAATTCCAATAACATATTTTATCAAATATCAACAACAACGTTTATCTTTATGGGCGTGTGACAATGTTTATTAGTTACATTCGGCTTGTTCGACGTAATAGCTTCGTGTTTATTATACCATTCGTGTCCAGTATAAAAATTAAAATGACTGATCGTGAAGAAAATCGAATAAACCAACTTTTGTCAGACACCGACTTTAATTCCGACAGTTCTTTTTTTACGGATGATACTGACAATGACCCGCGATTTTTCTACCAGGAGGTCGTCGAAACACAAATAGTCCAAATTTATATTTTATATGAATTTTATACTTATTTTAGTATTTCAGTACTAATGTAATTAAATAATATTAAAGATTCATTTTGACATGTTTTGATAAAAATAAAGGGGCAAAAATCGAGAAAATTAATAAAAAATTATAATACTGCTATAGCAGTAATTTAATGATTTTGGCATATGTGCATCAAAATTTAGGTGTAATAAGGCGTTACTGCTATAGCAGTAATGAAAAAGTGTCATTTAAAGCATGGCTGTAGAATAAAATGGTATTTCTGACTGTCCGTCAACGTGTTAATACATATATATATATTTTTTTTTAAAATTCCATCCCGTTAATAATAATAATAATAACAACAAAAAGGGAGATTCCGACACGCCCGTCGTGATTAAAAAAGCCATCGACCAAAAAGGAATTAACGCGCACGCCGAAAAGCAGTGCGGCGGGTTCGCAGTTCTCGCGTGTCGTGTGCTAAAACGGGGCAGTCAATTATAATCGCGCGCTGCGGTATCGCCCACCGGAATCATCAAAAAAATAACGACTGTAAAACGGCGACGTTGCGACGTGACGACGTGTGGTGGTGGCCGGTCGCATTTTTAATAATCGTACATCGCGGGAATGGGAAAAGAAAAGATGATAATGTATTATTATTATTATTATTATTATTAATAATCGCGTATTGTGCGCAGAGGGATCGTCGCACACGCGCGCGGTACGTACAAGCACTACACAACAATATCGTTGCGCGGGCAAGTAAGTCGCGCACGAAAAAGGAGTGGCGGCCGGTCGGTGGTAGTCGTGCGACGGCAGTCGCCCAAACGACGGTATACGCGCGTCGTGGCGGCGGCAATGGTGTCCGTCGCACGTGCACGCCGCGGTGGTACACGTTCTCCTCACGGGTGCGCGGTGCGTGGAGTGCGCGTGTGCGTGTGTGTAATTTGTGTGTGTACGGCGGGCGCTCGCACACACACACACACACACGCACACGCGCACGCGCGCGCGTAATAATATAATACGGTTGAAAAATGCCTATGGCCTGGCAGCTGGCCGGCTGCATCGTCATCCGTGTCGGCCGCCGCCGCCGCCGCGTGTGTGGGAACGTCGCGCTGTCCCGAGTTCCCACGGGCCGTTCGCCTATATAACGCCCCACCCGGCGCCCGGCGCACCGCATTCCAACACGGTCCGTCGGCGCGCGCGAACGTCTCTCTCTCTCTCGTCCGAAACGGTCGTGCGTCGTGTTTGTTGTTGTTGTTGTTCGTTACTCGTGCACCGCTCACTCACGGCGTTTGTCGCCGTCGTTGTGTTGACACCGGAGGCCGCAGTTGCTCAGTATCTCGAACACACGCCGTTGTCGTCCGTCCGATTAAAATATTAATTTTTATCGCTGCAATAATAACGTCGATTGTGTTTGTCTATCCGCCCGCCACTAACTGTCGTGCGACTGTATTCTTAAAACATTATTTCGGTTTCGTCGTCGTGTGTGGTGTGCGCACATCGTCATCGTCATGTCTTCCGTCGCGACGGAAATGCAACATCCCGTGTCCAGGACTTACCAGTACAGAAAGGTAAATACGACGTTTTTTCTCCGCTCGATTACTTTTAATTTTTGGCACGCGATCGGTTTTTTTTTTTTTTTTTTTTTTTATATATATATCATTTAGGGACATTCGAAAACTTTTTCATTTTTTTTTTTTATTTCATTTACGATTTTTCAAAAAAAAAAATTTTGTTTTACCGAAACAAATTTTTTTTTGTTATTTATGGTAAAAAAAAAAAAACGTTATATTCAAAAATATTTTCGCGAAAAACCGACGTCGCCGCCGCGCTCGCGTGTATAGGCAACACAACTCGCCGCTGCGGAAAACCGGTCGCGCGTCGTCTACACTTGCCCCGAAAAATCTCGCTGCTCCTCTCGTTTTTATCGCTTGGTTTTCTAACGGAATCGATTTTTTTTCTCCCCTCTCCAGGTCATGAAACCCATGTTGGAACGCAAACGTCGGGCCCGCATCAACCGGTGCTTGGACGAGCTCAAAGAACTGATGGTGGTCGCCTTGCAGTCGGAGGGCGAAAACGTGAGCAAACTGGAAAAGGCCGACATACTCGAACTGACCGTGCGCCATTTGCACAAGCTGCGCCGGCAACATCGGCTGTCCGGCAACCCGGTAACCGAAATGGACCGGTTCCGGGCCGGTTACACGCGCTGCGCGTCCGAAGTATCCCGATGTCTGGCCGCCACGCCAGGGTTGGACGTCGCGTTGGGCGCCAACCTCATGACCCACCTGGGCCACAGACTGAACTCGATCCAACCGACGACCGGTGCCGCGGCCCCGGCAGCGTCACCGTCCGCACCGCTTACTCTCAACACGGACTCGTCATCGTCATCTTCTTCGTCGTCGTCCTCCTCCTCCTCCTCATCGTGTTCGTCACCGCCACCGCCGCCGTCACCGACTGGCAGCACTTTGTCGTCGTCGTATCCGATGCCGTTGACGCCAAACTCGACGGTTAGCTGCAGCAACTCTTCTACCACGACCGCCTCCGGTCTCCTGCGAGTGGTCGACACGTCCTTGAAAACGAACGCGCACCAATCCGTATGGAGGCCTTGGTAAAACTTTTGGCGTATACCACCGCCACCAACTTATACCAACACCGTGTTACGACGCATTTGCACGTGCGGAGCAGTACCATGTATCATTGTGTATGATCGCGCACACGGTATACATTTTTACCAATTATCAACTAAATAATACAATGTCTCTCTTTGATTTGTTGTTATATTGTTATTTATTATTGTAAACAGTACGTTGTTTTTTTTTCTTTTTAAATGACGATCTACTATAGGATTACGGTTGATATTTTTTATTTAATTATTATTTTTGTCAGTAAAAATCAAACGAGAGGGAAGATAATTATATATTTACCATAATAACATGTGTAGGGGGAGGGGGGTTATTAAAGAGATTTGATCAAATATTATTGTATAAGATTTTCCATAAATTAAGGCATTTTTTTTTTTTTTTTATTCGCACGCGTTCATACTAAAAATCTTTATAAATATGTTAAAAAAAGTTTTTTATTATTATTATTATTTAAAAAAACGATCCTGTTATACTGTTTTTAATGTAATATCGTGTTATAATTACCTATCTACTATAATATACAAAAAAAACCGTTTGTTCTCTCGATTATTTGTGTTGTAATCTTAGGTAGTTGTTCTACCTCATATATATATAATTATATACAAAATGTGTGTATGTATAGGATCGTATAATATTTTATTATTTTTGTTTTATATATACGGTGTATATTATTTACATGTTTTCTTTATTTAGGCTGTGATAATATATTTTAGTAAATACTACGATTATTTACATGAAAACCGTTTTGTTTTATTTTATGACATATTTTTACCTAGAGTTTAATATCATCATCTATACATACATGTATACAGGTACTCTGTAACAAATTGTGTACACTAAGACGACACCGAGAAGTATCTCTACCATTTTTGTACACAACGTTTATTTTGTGTATTATTTTTAAGGTCCATTTTTGAATTCACTATACGATCAGATGAAATTAATAACGATTTTTATATATTGATTGTACAGGTGGTAATACACTTGTTTGTTGTCGATTTATATCGTTTCTTCACTCGTAAATGAATAATTTTTTTTATATATATATATAATTGTGTTTTTAACGAATTTAATCTCAAAATTCAGAATAACGAAACGCAGTAGGGCAAAACAAATTCAAAACAAAACATTTTCAGAGTGTGGGTGTATATGTACAACAACAAAAGCATTTGATACAGAATCGAATTTACTTGTGAATCATCAGAATCAAAGAGAACAATACAATAATATGTTTTGAACAACGCACGGTGTAACAAATAAAACAGTTTACATTGCGTTTTCGAAACTGCTTTGATTGTGTGTTAATTTAATATAATATTATTGTTATGATAAAAAAAAAACCGAAATCACTCTCGATTTTCAAACGATATATTATTATTATTTTATTCTCGATAGTCATCCTATAATCTTATATAATAGTATGTTAAAAAATTCACGGTCGAACGTTTTTTTTTTTTTTTTTTTAATGACACTGCGCAATCGATAACCAGCCGCGTGGATAACAACGAAAAGTAACGATTTATTAAAATGAGATATGAAGAAAAAAAATAAATTTCTGGAATTTAATTTCTGAAAAACGCGTTGGAACAAATTATACCGACCGTGTTTTATTTTTAATTTTTTCTATATACTTATCTTAAATGAACGATCACGAAAATATGTATTATACCTCGTTTTCGTTTATTAAACATATTCGTGTATTTACGAAAACATTACACCGTCTTAAAAATATGCACAGTTTTTGGAAAACGAGAGTTTTTGTTTTTCTGAAAATTGGTTTATTTTTTCTAATTTTCATATAGATTAATAATGCCGATTCATCTATATTTCCACGTCAAGATCGTCACGTCGTGATTAGTGCCGAGTCCGTTTCAATCTATTCGGTACGAAAACAAAAAAATCGAAATACAATATAAACCGTTTATTTTTTCACCGTCATAGAAGCAACTCCGCACGCGGGATACTGAAGTTTTCGACATATTTTTTCGAAATTGAAACGAATTTTACGTTTCGTCGTATAAATTCGTACGTTATACTCTTGGAAAATATGGAATCGTCGTGTAATACGAAAAGGAACCACTGCAGAACGCTGTGACCGTCAATATTGTCAGTAGGTATACTTTCAACGCGAACGATTGAGAGAAAAATAATTGTAATTTCAATCCGATCGAGTGGATGGAAATATTATTTCGATAAGCTTTTTTAATACGTATCCGGGGGAGCAAATAGTCAAACAGGAATTTCGATAGCTTTTACGAGACGAGACTGAAATAAAATCGCTTTCACATTTATTATTATTATTATTATTATTATTATTATTATTATTATTATTATATAATATACGAAAACGGTTAGGTTATCGAGAAGAGTAGATTATTAGATGCCATTCGAAATTAACATTCAAAGAGACGCGCGTGCCGACGATAAAAATTAATCTATATTACACGATAATAATAATAATAATAATGATGTATTAATACTCATTACATTATCGCTGGGACAGTATAACGTTGCACTACATAACATTATAATAAAACTTATGCTGCGACACATAGTCCGCTATACACAAAATAGGAAAATTAAACATTTTTTTTTATTTTTCGCTCTTTAGTTTCAACGCACAGTTGTTTACGGCCGCGAGTGTGTGTTACGACGCGGAGAGAATTCTAAATTCTCCGACGATCTCGGCGGCGGGACGGTCGCGGCAGAAATGAAAAAAAAAAAAAAAAAACCATCGAATCAAAATCAGATCCGACGAGGACCGCGTGTCTGACATGCCTGCTGCTGATGATATTTATTCAATGCGAATCGGTCAAATCTTAATCGCTAATTATGTTATTATATATATATAAATATGTATATGACGCGCGTTTAACACGTTTTGTCGACACCACCTATACCAACGGTACCACGTGCATAAAACGCACGCACCGAAGCGCCGTTTGACGCAAGTCGACTGTGTGTACTCGTAGAATAATTTCCGAACGTAAATCCGTAATACTTTAATAAAACAACGGCGAGCCCAATTTTCAACCGATAAAAACGACATTAAAAAATAATTTAAACAGCGTTGCGTATACACACACACACTCGCACACTTCACTGTATAATACACTCGTGTGTTATTAATAATAATAATCACGAGCTCTGCGGTGTACTTATTAAAAAAAAAAAACCACTCGTCAAGTCCGATCGACGTCGTATCACAACAACGATTTCACGAGTGCCGCGCACACTCCAAACGTTTTTATTATTATTATTATTATCAATAACGCGATTTTCGTTTCTTTTTCTTCTTCGCGTAAATTGCATAATTCGAATTAAAAAAAAAAAAAAAAAACAGCTATTCCGATTATTTTACAATACCCGTTTTTGTGTATTGAACCGGCGAGACATTTTTTTTTTTTTTTTTTTAGTCTTGAATACAATAAAATATATCAGTGGTGTATTCCGCCGAGATATATTATTTATTGTGTACGGTTTTATACAGTACAGTTAATTTTATCGACAAAAAAAAAACTGATTTTTTGGACTAATTTCTATTTAACCCATCATCGAATCAAATTTTTAACATTTAACACAACGTCGTTTGCGTTTGTCCGCTGTAGGCTATCCCTTCCTCTTTGTTGTGCCGTATCGCTTTCCGGTGACTATTTTCTTTTCCGGTTTTATCGCGTTCGACGGGCGCGCTCTGTCGGTATACGCGAGTGTTTAATTTGACGCTCACCACCGAGTGATCGGATAAAAAAATAATAAGTAATAGAGCCAAGGCCTTTTTTGTCTTTAGAATTTTTCTTCTAATTTTACTTTACGATAAACCGTTATAAGTATATTGATTACTACATTAAAATAATTTTTATTTCATAATATTTCTTTCTTTTTTTTTTCATTTTATTTATCATATTAAATTGAATTGGCGGCGGTTTTTGTTATATTATTAAATAAGATACTAAATAGTTAATGAACACGATTTATTTTTATATTATCGTAATAATTAATATATACAATCGTAATATAAAATGTATTTGTTGCTATAGAAATGTCTGTTAACACCCAATCGTTTTTTTTCATTTTTGTTTTTCTATAACACAATACGATACGAATGTATGCGCATTATTAATCAAGACGCGTTGATTACCTGTACAAAACGTATTAAACAAATTCGAGAATAAAACCGCGTTTCAGTATGTATATATTGTTAAAATTAAAAATATAAACAATTTAAATAATCGTACAATACTAAATTTATGCAGTACAAATGTCCAGTGATCATAAACATTATGGAGAACGTTACTCTAAAACCACCTACTGCACCATCGTTGATGAGTGGCCAACTGAAACCAACCGATATTATAAAGAGCGTAAAGAACGATACCGTCGTGAATATCACTGCTAATAAATTAAGAAGGTCTGTAAGGCTTTCTAAAAAACGTACCGTCGACGAAATGTCATTTAACGAAGAAGAAAATCAAAGAGATGATTTAATAAAGAAACGAAGAATGTCTGTAAATGTAAATTCTGGCGAGTCTGAAAATGCCTCGAGCTCATTAGATAATGCGAATACAATGTCTACAACATCCGTAGAAATGTCCATAATTAGAAATGTCCACCCGATTTCATCGCTCTACAATCACAATTAGAATCACACGAGCGTGTGACTCGTATTCTCTCCAAACGCTTCAGCGTTCCAATGAAAACGATTAAAAACGTAATCATAAACGAGTTTTATACCATAATAAACCCTATATTGGTCATATCAAATACGGAAACCGTTTCCCCAAACGTAAAGAACAACGACATTAAAGTCAAACCGGGAGAAAATGTGAATGGTGCACACAAAACGTTTAAGAACACGATAAATCCTATCAGAAGAAATTTGGATTACGAAGAAAATATTTTGAAAGACTTGATGGAAGAACTTTCAAAAACAATGCCTTCGTGGGGTTTATGTATCGTTCCGGATCCATCGAGATACGTCATATACCATGTGTCTATCGATATGTATGGAACGCCTACTACGAACAAGGCCGTTGTACTTGATAAAAATGCTTTAGAGCTTCGATTTATATTAATGGACGTTTAGAATGTACAAATTCATCTAAACGTTATAAGACAGCAAATGAGATTATCACACTTATTAAAGAGTTAAATGATAAATGAGAATTCACGGATTAGACGTCCATAAACATTGTAATAAATTTATACGAGATATGTTGTTTGTTTTTACGATTTTTCTCGTGTGCCTACAGGAAAGGAAACCTTACTTTTTGCACAGTCCACTTATACATATCTTTTTTTTTTTTGTTCAAATTTTATTTTGTCATATCCAGTAACGAATGTACAAAACAAAACAATTGCACATCTCGTTTTAATTTTGTAATTTGTTCACGTGTTTGTACACGACATTTTCTACGATTTTTTTGACAAAGACTTATCAATTTTTCGTTTTATTAAAAAAGCTCATATGCTGTCTGTGTTATTACAGGTTATGTTGAAAAATTCCTTTATATTTTGTTGTTTTTTTTATTTTATCAAATAATCGATTTAATTACCCACGCATTATAATATGCACATTACGAGTTTTAAAAAAAAAAAAGTTTAGGTAACTGAACATGTATTGCGTTGTCTGAATAAATAAATTGTTTAAAATGTTCAAAATGTCAAATTATTTCGAAATATAATTGTTCACTATACTATACTCGTGGTGTTTTTCTTCAATGCAATTTATGTGATAGAATTTATGGTGTTTGACATCTGAGATACTTTACACTATTTTATTGTTTAAAGTGCACTTTAGCTCTTATACCTGGAAATCTTTGTTGATATGGAATTTTAAGATAACCACATAAAATAAAAAAAAAATTTAACAGAATTTTTTATTTTTTTGGTAGTTTTTTGTGCCGCTTTAAGAGAACTATCGAGAAAATTAGTATTTCTTCCAATTTTTGGCGGTCGCTTATAATTAGGAACAAGGAAACTATTGAGAAATATTGAACAATGTTTCAAATTAAATTCTTTCTAGTCGAAAATGTTTTCATAGAAAAAAAACATTTTAAAACCAATAGCTTTCTTGTTTCACTTAATATTTAAAAATATATGCAAAGAAAATGTGCCTAGAATATCTGCAAAATGTTTATAAAGGTGACAGCTAGTTTCGACTGCAATATATCATCGGGTTACAAGCTGATAATGACTTGACAATTACAACTACAGAATATAATAAAACACCAACTATCATTAAATAACTAATATCAATGAAAGCAAAAATAACTATATAAAAAAAGGAACACGACCAAGGGATGGAGAGACTATATAGTTTCCTATATCCCTCCGTCTATGCCCTTGTACAGAGAGAACAAATGACAGATTTAAAAATTAGGTATATATAAAAAAAAATAAAAAAACGTTTAAATGTGTGTTGTGTGTATGCGCGTATAAATGTAAGCATATGACGTCTTATAACTTATACATAAATCCAGGTGTAAAATTCTCGAATTGCATACATAATAAGTACACACGCTTTGTAATAATTTAACAATTTGTAAAATGGATAATATTTCGAATGTCGTATTTTTTAAGCATTATATTCTTTGAAC
Source organism: Chaetogeoica ovagalla (assembly GCA_032441825.1). Lineage (NCBI taxonomy): Eukaryota > Metazoa > Arthropoda > Insecta > Hemiptera > Aphididae > Chaetogeoica > Chaetogeoica ovagalla. Next base: position 5,649,416 of record CM063735.1, read on the forward strand.
ACGCTTTGTGCTACCATTAACCTTAGAATTTCAGACGTTCCGTCGTAGATTTCGGTTATCCGAGCGTCGCGATAATGGCGTTCAGCTGGCATGTCTGACACATAGCCCATACCACCCAACACTTGCATACACTGGTGAGAATTAAACGTCGCCGCTTCGGACGCTGCTACCTTGGCCATTGACGCTTCCTATACGTGGGAAAAAGTTCAAATCGAATTGAAAAATCAACGCGATTAAGAAAACACTGTCTACCTTTGTAACTGGCTTATTGTTTTCGTTATTTAAAACTGCGGCTCTCCAAGTCAACAATCTCGCACTTTCTAGTCGTAAAGACATGTCAGCAATTTTATTCTAAGAGCAAACAAATATTTTCTATTACATTTATATATATATATATAATAAATCATTAAATACCTGAATAGTTTGAAATTTTGATATAGGAACACCAAATGCCATTCTCTTGGTAGCATATTCTACAGCAATATCAAGAGACGCTTGTGCTATTCCTAATGCCTGTGAAGCGAATCCGATGCGACTAGAGTCTAAATAATATTATTTTTGTTTTAAAAAACCATATAGCGGAGTATCGGGACAAAAATATAGTTAAGTACCCAATGTCTTCATGGCGATTTTAAATCCCATACCGGGTTCTCCTAAAATATTTTCTTCTGGAATCGGACAGTCTTCAAATATCATGTGGCTAGAAGACGAACCCCGAATACCAAGTTTGTCGTCTTTCTTACCTAACGAAAACCCTTAAATACCATATTTAAGTGTAACATGAATCCTTTGGAAATGAGAACCTCTCACATATATTACGTAATTTTTTTTTACCAGGAAATTCTCTTTTAACCAAAAATGCACTGATTCCCTTCAATTCTTTTGATTTATCGGTAACGGCAAATACAACCGATGCTTTGGCTTCGTGAGAATTTGTAATCCACGATTTAGTGCCATTTAGAATCCAATTCGAACCGTTTTTAACTGCTGTGGTTTTAATCGAGCCTAGATCACTTGCAGCACCTGAATAAAACCACAAATTTATAAAATCATCCTCAGTAATATAAAATCCCTAGAAATGAACAGTATCGCTATAAATATTTACTTTATCGGTAGATCATATAATGGACGTGTCCTGAAAAAATTTAAATATTTTTTTGTTGATAAATAATTAAAAATCGTGATATTTACCCGTTTCGCTAAGACCGAAACATCCAATTTGTTCACCAGTTGTAAAAGGTCTGATAAACTCTTCCTTTTGTTGATCGTTACCAAATTGATTAATGGGACCAAGGTACAAAGAATTGTTTACACTCATTATTGTTCCGGTTGATGCGCAACCTCTTTAACAAAATATTGACATATTAATATGGATAAAGAAATTATTTTAAAATGTTTTCGTAATATTTTAATGTACCTAGAAATTTCTTCCGTTGCAATGGAAAATGCCAAATAGTCAAAACCAGTACCACCCAACGATTCCGGGATATTAATTGCCATCAAACCCAATTTTCCCATTTCTTTAATCTGAAACGAGTGGTATATAAAAAATATTACAATAACGTGCACAAATTTTAAATATATGTATATTGCATATGTAATATGTGTGTGGAACTGTATATTACCGATAGTAATATTATTATTATCGATTAGTAAAATGAATGGTATATTATGAATTTGCATCACAAAAAAAAAAAATAAAAAAAATAACTATATAGTACACAATTTATAGAATTTTTTTTTATTTCTTAATTTTTTTTTTCAAATCTTTTAGTTTTGTGCCTTTTTTTCTATTGTAATTTTTTATTCAAAGAAATCAATAATATAGTTTCATAGGATTATACATTTTCCTATTAGTAAAGAAAAAAAAAATATTGATCAACAACACAAATACACCTGTTTCTCTGGAAATGAATGTTCCTTGTCCACCTTAGCTGCAATTGGTTTTAGCTCTCTTTCGGCGAAATCTCTACATGTCTTGTATAACGATCGATGCGTTTCGGACAAGGATGCTAATGACGATAATGACTTGGTCACGGCATGACTCCTCAATGCACATTTTATTCCTAATGTAAACGCATTAAAAATCGTAATATTATCGAGTTATAGGCAACCTTGGCTGTGTACCAATAATCTGTAAAACTTACTAATACAACACACAATATCAATATAAGGAATTATCTTGTTAATATAATATATAAATAAATTATAATATAATTATATATATATATTACGGTTGAATCGTATTACGAGTATAAATGTGAATTGTCAACAATAAAATTGTTAAATAAAGTTAAAAAAATACTACAAATTGCAAAAATTCGGGCTGAAAGTTTTTATATTTCAACTCGTATACTTTCATGAAATGAATTAGATAACTTATTTAGAAACAAATTAAAATTATAGGAAAAAAGTTGCGAATCCAATAATGCATCCGCCAGCCCTAATCGTTCGATTTAATATTAACACGAGCGATCATACAGTTATTATAAGCTATACATGTATATTGTATACAGATATATATGGTATATATATATATTATACAGTTATAAAAGTCACTTACCCGAATTCGTGAAAAAAAAATTCAATTTGAAACTTAAACTCATCATGATAATCAGCTGTTCGATCGAAACGATGATATATAAATGTATATTTTGATATAATTCAACGATTCAACACCCAATATGGGAATGGATTCACAATTGTATCTCTTAATGACAAACTTGGTATTACTCACAGAGTAATAACTAATAATAATGTATGGAATATCGTATACTATGTACGTGATTATCGTTTACGTCAAGGTGAATTGTTAAGGTGTACACACTTTTCCACAGCCGTCAAAAATATGAGCGGTGAGGTGACACGTATCCGGCTCATCATACTACAGTTAGGCATGATTTACTCCGTTTTTTATGATTTACTAAAAATAAAGCAAAAGTAATAAATCGACCATTGTTATCGGTATTTCGATTTTAAAACTGTGTTGTAGTGTTTATGGCTCGTGGTATATACTCTTAGTGAAGGTTTCCTGTTGCTTGTATTATGCTCAACCGCTAATAAAATAATTTTAAAAGAACTTAATTATTGATGTTATTTAAACAAATTAATTGAAGTTAGCTTGTGCCATAAACTTATAGTTTTTGATCAAGGAACAACCGACGAAAGTGCTTTGAAATTACAAAATATTTCCGAAGACAATCGATTATTTTTCTATTAATGATCATAAAATATTTCTATATTTGACGTTTCACACTTGCTTAAAAGCATACGTAATAATTCTACTGAGGCTAGTTTTCACTAAAAATAATAAAAATTGTTCATTTAAAGATATTAAAGATACGAATCAGTTAGATAAATTGGATGATTTTTGGTTAATTTCCTCCGTATTTTCTCCTACCAAAACTATATCATCAACAAATAACATGCACCATGGTACCACCCCTTGTATCTTTTTTGTCATATCATCTATTACCACAGAAAACAGGTAAGGACTTAATGCAGATCTTTGGTGCACACCTACACAACCCTAAAATCGCCCATCTCTCCACACATACTTTTGACTCTGGTACATGATCCTTCATATGTACATATTCTTTACGGCTCTACCACATTAGCATAAATTTTTGGGACTCTTTTTTTTCATTAATTCCCATTTTAAAACTTTTCTCGGTACTCTGTCATATGCTTTCTCTAAGTCTATAAAGTCAAATTTTTTAATAAATAAAAATTATTCTTCATTTGAAAATGAAAGTATCGAACATAAGATACCGTCTATTTTTATTAACAAAATAATAAATCGCGTTTTAGATATTTTCGAACATTTTGAAAAAAATAAACATAAAAAAAATTCGTGCTAAATTGACCCAATAGAAATAAAAATGGACATTTTAGTTATTGAATAGTTGAATGATGAAGACTGCAATGAATATAAATTATTTATCAATAAAAAATTATTAATATGGAAAATATTTAAAAAAAAAGCTAAAACAATTTCTGCTACATAAAAAAAATTAGCCAAAATATAAAAATTAAACAATTTTAATATATATATATATAATACTTATATTGAAACTGATTTGATTTAAAATACGAAATAAGAAATTTACAGCGGCGGCGTTTATCATTTTACATACGTCGCTATTTTTTGAAACGGGCAGTTATTTATAAAAATAAATCATTATAGCTTATACGTGATAACTGACAACGATTAGGTGGGTTTATGTTCTATTGGTGAAAAAAATTAAAAATATATATTATGGTTAGGTACGTCGTCGTTACCTTACATACATATTTTATATTTACATTTATTATTTTATCTATTAATAATTTCATAACGTATATATTTGATTGGAAATCTTAAAAGGAAATTACAAGAACGCAACACATTGAAGAAGAAAAATTACTCCCGCGAATAAATCCTTTTTTCCCAATATAGAAATGCTCCTGAAAATAATTCAAGTTTAAATATAACGTCTGTGACATCATCATAGCCATACGTCTACGGAAACAACTGATGAATTCTTAAGTAGGTTAATTTTTCCCGTCTCTATATAATAGTACAAATAAAACAAAACTAGTGCTAAAATTTAGAAATTTAAATGTTGTATATTTAGTGTAATTTTACATTGGAACTATTAATACGTTCAAATGACATGTTTACAAATATTTACACATATAAACGATAGCGTTATTTGCCGTTCCCGGAGTAGTCAATAATATGAAATAATAATACCACTCTTAAGTGGTGTAGTGTGTGTACCAAAGACAGGTTGAAAATTAATATGAAAATAAGCGAGCACGGAAAATAAATTTGGAAGAAGTACGAGCCACGAGGTAATTGAAAAATTCGCTCGAACGAAGAAATGTTAATTATTAAGTAGGTATATGTATATTAAACGTCAAATTACAATGTAATTGTTTTTATACGTGTATAAATTATGAAATATATATATTATATAATTCTTTTTTGCTATTAGATTTACTATTAAATAATTAATATTTATTTTTATTACAATTTAATCTCTGTGTTTAAAAAGGGATTTCGTCTTTTATAACCCCTAAGACTACCAAGTTTCGTGCTACGCTACTGCATAAAGCGCTGTGACGGCTATTTAATTTTGTTCGAAATTCAGAACTAAAAATAATAAGAGAATCAAGACGATTCGAATGCACAGTCCAAAAGCCCAAACAAAACAACGCAGTAATATTATAAACTTTACCGAATAATATGAATACTGCGTTCTATCACATTACTGAGTCACTACTATTTGTGTGTTCAAATCACAGAGTAATAGGGACTCTTTGGTCTAAATAAACGTCATGACGTGTATGGCTATTATATGTCTATTATATAATAATAGTCAATGGTAAGTATTACTATTATTATAATTGTTATTAATTAATTAATTGCGAAATCATAATGTTAAAGCCAACATGGAAAATAATGTAAAAAATTAGAAATAACAATTGGCCGGGCAAGGTTGAATTAAATTAATTTTTGCGGTTTATAATATACAGTTTGTGGTTATCATAAATTTTTTGATTTTAGAAAGTTGTAAATAGTAAAATTTTTGCAGATTGTGTCATATATTATTTTGTTTGTCACGGACCAGTTTTTCGCGTAGTATTGTAACACTACACATATCACAATCACGAACATTATATTATAATATTACAAAAAAATTTCAAGTATTTTTCGGTACAGTATTTTCGAAAAAAGTTTTACACTATTAAATCGAAGGAAAACCTGTACCTATAGAAATAATATAAAATAAAAAGTACTTCCATTTGATATGCGAGAATTTCGCGAAATCCAGTTTTGTTTTGTTACCTATTCAAAATTATACGACAATAATAATGCGAGAAACACTCCTGGAACGATTTCGATCTAAACACACCGTCGTTTCGAAAACGTCAATAATAGTTTTAAGTTTTTCCTATATAATGTGTTTACACAAAATCTACCATTATTCCAATACCGTAAAATTTGATTATTTTGATAATTTTTTATATGATTTTTATACTAGTTTTAGCTCAAACATATAAACCTCTTTAATAATTCATAATAAAAAAAAATGTTTTTGATAATTTTAACATTAATATGTATATGCAATATTAAAAAAAGAAAAATTTTCAAAAATTATATAATTTAATATGTATATATATATATATATATTCAAAACGTGTTAAAAATTACAATCAATACGGTAAACATTTTTTTTAAATTTTGTTTTCTTTAACGAATATAATAACATTCAATGTGGAATGAACTCGTTCCAGTAGGCCACTCCAACGACGTTCAGAATTTTCTTCAATTTGACGTTGAAAATTAAATACGATACTTATTACCATACGTATATCACATTATTATATAATATATTAATCACGTTAAATATTTTCGTGGCCGTTTAAATCGATCGGTTTAGATTCCATTACGTCGGAGATGAGACTCGGATCGAGGACGATTCGCGTACCGCCGGCATACGTTTGATTAGCGACCAAATTAACGGCTTCTTCGTCCAGTTCCCGTTGGATTCTATAATCGAGATAAGTGTCCCTAGAAAACGTTTTTTTTTTTCATTCGTTACATTACAACACGTGGACAACGACAACGGGGGAATTTGTATTTTTCAAAACGCACTTATCGATACGGATCTCCTTCATAGGTCTTAAATAATTTCCGTCCAACCTGCTGTGCGCACACCATTGGAATTTCGGTTCGTTCTTCTTAGCTTCAATCGACGTTTGCTCCGACATGAATTCCTGGCATATTTTCGCCGACGGATTCCTATAAAAGACCGGTGGAAAACGTGAAATCGGACATTAATTAAACACGATATATAATTCAGAGCCTAAAATTTCGACTCTTCAATGTACCGCATTGCACGCTCCCGCGTCTTCTTGCTCTTCTACAGACCACGTACGGAATTTTTCTGCCTCATATACGGCTAGCTATAACGTCATCAGCGTATGTCAGTAATACGGTCCGAGATTTCCATACTTTGGCTCGTTCGGAGAGATCTAACCACCTTCTTCAGTGCTACTTTAAGACTGCATTATGCGTAATAAAATACCATACAGTACAACTGCACACTTTTCAATATTTCGTAGTACAACTTTTCGTATACACACATTTTTAGGCCCTGATCTACGTATGTATTATATAATTTAGCTATAGGTACGTACTTAGTACAAGTCTGCTTTGTAGACGGCAAATAGTCACTGTGTGATATTCAAACAGAACGCCGTCTCACATTATGAAACGAAAATAATTATTGAAACAGAGTTATAAAATGTGATATGATTGGACGGGTTTCGCACGAGAAGACGCCAGAGTCGAAAACGACGACTTTAAAGGACAAATAAAAATTTTAACCAAAATCAACTCCACAGCTTCTTCTCGTAAAAACCGTCAGATAATAAAATTGTTTAAATTCTGGAGCGCAGTGAAAAAAAAACCCCCTCAAACAAATCGATACAAACTACATACCATTCCCAAACGCCTCGTATAGCAACACGGGACTTGTGCAGTCGTCTTAACATATTTTATAGTTTATATTTTCTTCTCCTACGTGTGTATGGATGCTCTTGTGTGTTATTCGATAGAAATTTTGCTGATTTACGTTAATTATTTCAAAACTTATATACAAATACAATTAAGCAAACAACTTTTTAGTAGGAGGGAAACGGGTTTGACGCAAATTGCGGCCAGTATTTTTAACGTAATAAAAATATTATCAATTATGTAGGTAAGACGATATTTAAATTGTTCACTATTATTCATTTACATTGCATTTGAAAAAGGTTTTACGACACTTCACTGCTAATAAAATCATAATTTTAGTTTTTTACCGATATCGAAAAAAGAGGAGGTACTCAATTCGATTCGTGACCGTTTTTTTTTTTTACCACCGATTATTCCGAAACTACTGAACCGATTTAGTTGAACTCTTTTCTTTATACGAATGAGTATTACTTTACCAATTTCGTAAGGATTGGCCCAGTATTCGGCTAGTAATTTAGTTTTCTTTTTTCAATTTTTCTACATGTTATTAAATAATTAGAATTCTACGTATATTTTTTATATTACTATAAACTTCAGTTTGTTGAATTGGGTAAAAACACATAGTGGTTTTTGCAAAACAAAAAAATTATAACATTAATAATTTAATTATAATTTTGTAGTATAAGATTAAAAAAAAAGTATTAGAAAGTTGTAAATACACCAAAATATCTGCAAAGTATTATTTTTGAAAAACAAAATTAATTTTCCCGCATTCAGTGTATTTGGTATACGTTCAATTAATTTGATAAACGTTTTGTCGATATGATCACTTACCGACTGGTCAGTTAAGATATACAAACGGCTTACATACAATTATGGGGCCCTTTATACTAAAGAATAATTCCAGGTCTTATTACATTTCTACCGATTTTTACATACCTCAAGGTTCTGATTTGGTTTTATAGTTTTTACACTTAAAATTCCGAATATATAATATATATATATTTTTAAAATCGTATTAATATAATTCTGTAAAAGAGTCGCCGACTTCAACTGTTTGTATATTAATTTAAACCATTAACGCTATAGTGCTATCATAGTATTTGTATTATTTACTATACGACTCGTAAGAACCAATATATTTTTACCTAGTTACAAAGATTATAACTGTATTTTATAACATTGATCTCGAATAAAAAATATAATTTTTGTAAAATTTTCTTCTTTTTTTAAAATTAATATACACGCAAGTTAAAGCAACATTTAGACAATTATTTAACAGTTATTACGTTCATCTTTCAAATGGATGCGTTTGAAACCAAAACTAAATAACACAATTTCTTAAATTTAGAATTTAGTGTAAATTGTGACAATGATACCCACCAGTCTCCTTTACATAACTTTCGATAAAAATAATATATATACAATAATTTATTAATTATCATATTGTAATTATGATCTATCCATGGTTGATATTGCGTTATTTCACAACTAAAATTGTCTATAGTAGTTTTTAATATAACTTCCGAATTTAAGTATAAAACATGCTATTCATTACTATTTAACAGAATATAAGAAACGAAGCATTCACTCTTACATTAAATAAAATATAGTTTAAATTGTTAAGACCATTATTTTGTATATTTTATAATATATACATAATTAATAATTGTAAGACTTTAATTTTTATTTTTTTTATAGAAAATTGAAAACAAAAAAGAAGTAATTATATAATATAACATTTTGTCACAAAATTAAATTACATATTACGTTATATAAAATGTACCAAAATGGGTGTGAGAGTTACACGATTTATTACAATTTATAGAATCAAACTAAATAATTCACAAATATACATTGTAATATTATGTTACTGAATACCTTAAATCATTTGAAAGGAAAGGTAATACTGTTTTTTCATCCTCCTTAATATTTTATAAAGCTTAGTATTTTGACAAAAATAATAATAGTACAAATTTTATGAATCGAAATCTTTATTAATCAAGATTTTTTTTTTAATTGAAAAAAAAGAGGAGAAAATAAATGTATAGAGAATATTTTTTCAAAAATTTAAATGGAAAACAAATATTAGCCATTAGTTTTTTGATGTACAATTGAAATGATTTATGTCTCTTTAGGTTAGGGGTAAGATATTTTACCCGAATACTATTTAAACACTACGGTATCCAACATGGAACCCAAGCACTGAACAATATTGCCGGACATTAAGTTATCGACTTTCTCTTCCAAATGCCTCTTAGGATCTTGTTTGCCTACATTTTTAATAGCCAACTGTTCTGGTGTCATTTTATCCTCTTCTTCCAAAGCCTGTAAACAAAAAAATTAATTATATACAAATAACAATTAAATTTAGTTTTCATTATAACATTTACTTTGTTATAGCTCTTGGCTAATTCAAGCATTTCTTTAACTGTAGTTCGGTTCGAATTGCAATGTTTCTCATAATCTTCAAGGGCCATTCCGTCCATCCATGACTTCTTGTGTAAATTCAGTAACATTTTTTGTTCGAGTTCGTTTTTACGATAATTTATTGAAATGGAATAATAATGACGATTTAGACCGTGAATTAATGCCTGAAATCAATATAAATACACCACGTTTTAAATTGTATTACACATATATTATTTAAACAAAAATAATTCAAATTAATTGTTCAACTAACTTGAACTGAAGGTTTTTGTAAATGTCCCAAGTTGCTAGTAGTTTGTCTCGGTTCTTGACCAAGTACCATCATATTGGGGTTAATTAAACGGAAGGCATCAATTACTACTTTACCTGTAAATAAAATTATATTTTTGTTTTTTAATATTGACTGAAATACTCAATATCAATAAGTCAATTGATAGACGCTGGGTGTTAATTTTTATTTCAATTATATTAATTAAATGAGTTGTATTTATGTATCTATAACAAAATTATAAATGGAAGTAAAAACAATGACATCTTACATATTATTTATACATAAACAATACAAGTCAACCATTTATTAAATTAATATTATATTCACACAATTTTAATAATCATTAATTTTTTAATGGAAAAATGTATTCATTAGTAAAATAAGACATTTTACATATTATTTGTACAAAAACAGTATAAGTCAACCATTTATTAAATTAATTATATTCACACAATTGTAATAATCATTAATTTTTTAATGGAAAAATGTATTCATTAGTAAAATAATTAAAACTTGCATTTATTTTAAACATAAACAGGTAGGATCTTATTCATTAAAAAAAAAAAAAAATGAATGTTTAATATTATTAAATAAAATTATCCAATGGCACTTTTTGATATATATATATATATATATATATACAAGCCCATATTTACAAAAATTGCCGCCAGGGACAACATAAAATTTGCCGCCCCCATATATAAACATATATATACATTTTTATGACCTTTCAAAATGTTGCCGCCCCTAAATCCCTTGCTAATAATGCCGCTAGGGGCAATTGCCCCTCCAAGCCCCCCCATAAATACGGGCCTGTATATATATATAAGAACTACCATAAGAATAAAAATAATTTCAAATGTCATGCAAATAATGTATACCTTTAACACTTTGAATCGGGTCGACCACAACAGCGACAGCTCTTTCAGAAAGAGCTTCAAAACTTTGTTGCGTATTGATATCTACACCAGATAACCAGCAACCGAATCCAGGATGTGAATGATACCATCCGACAACCATTTCGGGTCTACCAGTTTGTTTCAACATGTCCAACATTTTCGCTTGGAACACTGGGTCCACGGCTTCTACACTAACACCCTGCAATTTTCCAACAATTAAATATCGAATATAAAAACGGAAAACAAAACGGATTCTTACGGTTCCCGTTTGCGGCATTGCGAACACATCGATTACGCGCACTGTGTAATCGTCAACGAATTCACCCAACATCAAACCCATGACTTCCATGGGAACTCCTGCACGCCCGTGTTTCAACATTTTCAACAAGGCTAACGACGATACGTACACTTGTTCCGCAGTGTCAACGACCGGGGTATCGGCAGCCGGCGCTGATCCTTGTCCCAAGGGAATGCCACCGCCTAATCTCAATAAACGGTCCATGTCTTATGCGCTGTTCGCAAAACAAAACAAAACGTTTTACAAATGGCCCGAGACGAGTACAATATTGTAAAATTTATTATTCACCAATTATTAATTATTAATTATTCGGTACGTTTTAAAAGCACAATACATTACCTGTAATGTTTCTGAGAATCTGTAATCGTATCGCGGCTACTTCATTCAGTTCAATTAGAACAATTTAAACCGCAAATCGCACTCACGAATTTCAAACACGACGGACGAAAACAATATTATATTATTTCGGACCGTGTATTGTTTGAAATGGACTGTCGTGTACTGAAAAATGATTAAGCGAAATTGTGTTTGACAACTACAAACTAATCACATAACCTAAAATATTATTATATTGTTCGCTTATCGCTCTACGCTGCGGTCGTCGACCGAAAAGGACAAAACCGACAACGAAAACGTTTTCTAACGGTAAAAAAATTATCGTTTCGCGCGAATGATTTACTTAGAATTATTTTTAAAATATTTTTTTACAATTTTTATTTACACTCAATTTTATTAATGAACGAAACAAATGTCAAATGGTACGGCGACCGCGGTAAGAGGGCCGTAGGTTAATCAAAATAATAGTACGGATAACGTTATCAGTGATAACGAATGAATAATATAATGTTGAAAACTTTTTATATTTTTAATCGTTTGCAAGTACAAAAGTCCTACAGATCGAAATCAATTATTCGCAATTCTATTGGAATTTAAAAATGAATTTCTAATATTATGCGGCTGTACACGTACATATTGTGTATTATTCTGTGCTAAAATGTCTGAGTCCCTGAAAGAGACACATCAACGTAAACCTCGATATGGAGGAGGTCCACACGGTTTAGGTACGAGTATCTTTTACGATTAAATTTATTTGTCGTATTAAATGTCCATAACGTTTTCAGGTGATCCGGATGATTATACGTTACGAAGAATCGAACAGAACGTAGTAATTCCGAAAATTGTACGAGAAAGAGCAAAATACGAAAAGTGTTCCGAAGAAAATAAATGTAATTTTCCGTTTTATTCAAAAGGGTCTTGAAGGGGTAGTATTGTTTTTCGAAAATGTTGAAAATATCACATTAGCCGCTACGTATATATATATATTTAGTTTTTTTTATATAGTTTTTTAAATTTTAAATGCGTAAATTGCTTCATAACCGTTATCTCGTTATAATTTTTAACATATTTAAATAAAAACCTGTATATTTGTTTTTATAGATTTTGGTGATTGTTGTTTGGATAATGGATTTTCAATGTTTTATAAATGCAAACCCGAAGTAAAAAAGTTAAATGATTGTATGGCCAAATGGTTTGTTGATACCGATTTTATTAAAGAATGTCGAGATCAATATTTACAAGAACGAAGAGAATACAGATTAACAGGAGTTGGGAAAAATCTGGAACAAAAGATGAAAAGTTAAAAAATATATGTATATTACATCATAGACTAGAATAAATACAAGATATAGTTATTATTTATACAATCTGTAATTTATATAATTTTTGTCGAAATATTAAAATATACTATTAATATATTTTTACGTTATCGAGGTTTTATTCTGTTTTGTGATGGTACCCAACGTCTAATTATCGTGTCGTTTACAGTGTATTTGGTTAGATCAATAGACGTTCCTTGTTCATACGCCGGACCGTGGACAGTACACAGAAGTAAATCCTTATTGGAATTTTCTATTGCTCGACTGCAACCAAACCATAACGGCCATGATGACAATGATTTACTATTTTGTCCATTAATACTAATGATGACCACAAAAGAAGAATGATAATAAGTAGGTAATGATTTGTAAAGCACTAAAAAAAAAAAAAAATGTATTAATGAAAAAAAAAGTTTTTAAATTGCTCACCGTATTCTCCACCATATTTCCAACCAGACTTTACCACCCAATCTTTCGATCTATAATAATGGTAAACGGCATAATGATATGCAAAATCTTTTTTTAAACAATTAAAACGCTTCCAACATTCATGTACGTTTAATACTGAACCATTTTCTTTTCGTATATCCAAGCATTCTAAAGTGTAACATAAGAAAAACGCTTCTTCTAATAGTAAAACGTATGATAAATCATGTATATGACCAGATGTGACTAATAATTCGTTGAATTCTTTAGTATAATTGGTCTTGAAATCCGACCAGTTGACAGCAGCAGTACCTTTAACAAAGTTATCACTGGCAGTAGATTCTGCTTGAGAATTTATTTCTTCTCGCGTGTGTTCCAATTTTTTCCGTTTTAACGTTTGTACTCTTTCAAAGAATTCCTCAAATGTTTTACCTGGATGTTGATGATGCATTTGTTTTTGTACTGTTCTCAATTCATCGGTAATCTGGCTATTAGTCGTGTCATTTACAACATCATTGTTTTCATTATTATTAGGGAATTCGAACGGTACTAATTTGATTTCTTGCCCAAAATTGTTTTGCTTTAACATTTGACTTTCTATAGTTTTGGAATCTATAAATTTATCCTTGTCAAATTTACCATACTGTCCAAAACTACCCTAAAATTAAATTTTTGTAAATTTAATAAAAACGTATTTAAATACTGCGATTAGGGAACAGATATATGTGCAGCGGTTCTTTTCATATTAGATATCAAAAAATAAATTGAACCTAACGCGTTTTAAAATATTACAAATCAAACAATCAAAGAAATATATTAAATTTTAGATTACAGATTATAATTAATGAATTTAAACTGGAATTAAAAAATTAAAAACGATGAAAATGTAGTGAATAAAATCAATTTTACCTATTTATTATTCCATTTCAAAAACCAAAATTATTTTTAGACAGAGAAAAATAAAATTGCAAAACAAATCATACCGTTCGCTAATAATGACTTAAAATTTTACCAACCATATTTCTAAGACGCGATATGTCATTTAAATCATTGACAACAATAGCTTTCCCATTAAAGATCCCACTGAACGTTGGCCACGAATTTTCGTCCAATATCTCTCCACTTTCGTCGAAAATGGGAAAATTAATCGGTTTAATGTTTTTAACGTTTTTCGTCTTTAGTGCTGGTGGTTTTAATGGTAACATTTTTGTTTTTTCACAGCTTCCACTAAATAGTAAATAAGTAATAAAACATTTATATTCAATTTATCTAATTGTATTTATTTTTATATAAAACCGTATAGTTTGTTTTTTGTTCTTTTAACACGTTCCACTTACGTTATGTTTTTAAAATATAAATTAAAAACATTTGAAAAATCTATCACTATAAAAGACGAGTGTGAAGTTAGCAAGAGGTACCCAGCATGTGATAAGAAACGTATATTTAATTGCCCATATAAAGAGCCTACTATAATAAGCACTTCGAGCCATAATATACAAAAAAAATTTAAATAATAGATAGCGCCACAAATATTTTCATAAATATACAGTAAAAACAAACATAATTTAAAAATTAAACAAATCCGAATTTACTATTTTCGATGTGTTCCGGAGGATGGCCACAGGCCAAGACATACATATTAAGAAAGCCCGTGAAATTTACTATGAGATAGGCCGATTAGAAACGTTACTCCCCAGTAAACGAATGTGTGAGCTCGTATTGAATTTCGACCATCCCGTTATCTATCGCCGGTACCGGCGACGGCGGCAAAACGATATTACTTGCTGGCCGATTGATCAATATATAACCAATTGATGAATACAAGGATCTAAAAAAAAAAAATTGTATTTTTGTTTAATTAATAATAAAATAATTTTACTATATTATTATTAATATTACAATAATATTTTTTTAATGACACATTTCGTACGCAAAAATATTTATTTAATTATAATAAGTTTAAATATTTTTACGAATTAATAATGGATTCTTTATGATTTCTAAGTCATTAACTGAGCAACTACCTTAACCAAATCTAATTACTTCGTCATTACTTTAATCATCACTTAACTCTCAATGGGTAAAAAAATTCTAGTATCTTGTGGTCATTAATAATTGAATATAATTCAATATTTATCAGCGTATTATTTCGTATTTTTCCTATGGTTTTATTTTATTTTTTTCTTCAGATAATCGTCGTTCCAATCGCGATCGCCCGTAGTCTATGTTCCTACGCGTCCTGTGCACCGCGACTACAACCGGCGTGGATACACCGACAGAATCTTTTCAAACAACATTAGAGTTCAAGATCATCATTCTCCAAATGGTATCGAGAAATATCGCATATTTTTTTCTAAATAGTCGCGTGGGTGGAACCGCGTATGTGATGAAATTCGGTACCCGAGGTAAGATTTTTGTTTATATTATATAATATACGTTATTTTTTTCGTTTATATTATATTTAATTCCCTGTTCTTAATAATTTTAATGTTCTTAATTTCTATTCTTTTTTTTTTTTATAATATTTCTCGTTTATTTCATGAATTTCGCGTTATTTCGACTTTCTTTTAACGTTTATAACGAACATTTTCTGTTTCGACATTTAAAAAATCGTTTTTTGACCGGAAAACTCTTTTTGTTACGAAACGTAAGAAATGTGTGTATAGCCGCGTATTATCGTAAACGTAATAGAATAAGTATTTTATTGACGAATTCAGGGTAGGCAAGCCGATTTATTATTGTTTTTTATAATCAGTGTTTATTTCAGACCCAATGTTCCGGTGAGAGGAGGAGAGGAGGGGGGGCGGTATTAAAAATTTTTAGGTTTAAAAAAAAATTTTTAGCACCGTTTTATTCTTTACTTTAATTATTTATTACATTACAAAAATTACTTTTTCTCGTGAAGGGATATTATACACGTTTCTCCAGAGGGAGGGGCTAATTTTTATTATTATTAAGAGGTAGTTTTATTCGTTGAGAATACTTTTTGTTCTCATTGTTGGTAGCACTAAATTCTTATCAAAACTGAGATGTTATCAATTTTTCGGAGAACGGCCCCCATCCCTCTTTATATAGGCAATTAAATATACGTTTCTTATCACTTGCTGGGTACCTCTTGCTAACTTCACACTCGTAATTATTATCAACGTTTATCACAGCATCGCAGGGAAAATTGAAAGTGTGTGCGTTTTTTTTATAGACTGTTTGTGATTTTGTGTTTGTTTTGAAATCGTGTATGCGCGTGTTTCGTTATTTTTTGTTCTCTTGTTTTTCCTCGAACCGTGTTTGATTCATTTACTGCCGAAACGGATAACTCGACCGAAAAATGAATAAAAGAAAACTGGAAGAAGAGATTTTTCAACAGAACAAGTTTGAAAAGTTAAACAACGTAGCGGATTCCGAAGACGACGATGACGACGACGACGACGACGACAGCGTCGATGAAAACAATTACGATGTGATGCGAGAGCAAGATATTGAAGGTAAAACGCCAAATGTAAACTTTATGTTTCACGTATTACGGCCGTACTGCGTTATTCGGTCAACGATAAAAACGTAATTTTAACGCGTGCCGAAGCGTATAGTATATTTGTGTCTGTTCTGGTGTTGTCAATAAGACGTGTATTGTATACATATTTTTTTTTCGCGTTTGACATAGGTCAAGAGGAGGGAGTGGTCGGTCAAGACGGCGAGATACGAATTACTCCTTTTAATATGCAAGAAGAATTGGAAGAAGGGCACTTCGATAAAGAAGGAATGTACCATTGGAAAAAAGAAAAGGATGTTCAGGACAATTGGTTAGAGAATATCGATTGGTGTAAAGTAAACAAATGATATATAATATTCGATTTTAATTCTAATGTTGTATGTATTGTATATGATATTATTGTATGTGTTCAGATTAAAGATATGTCGAAAGAAAAGAAAACCGATGAAACTATGGAAGATAGTTCAGAATTCGATATAACTGCTGCGTATAAGGAAATCATAAGTATGATGGAACCCAAAGAGACGATTTCAAAGACATTAAGGCGTTTGGGAGGAAACAAACGACTTACAACTGCCGAGAGGTGGAAATTGAAAAAAGCCGGGCTTAGTACTGATGGTGGATCGTCTTCAAAAGTCACTAGACTTACAGAGCTTGCAAATCAAATTTTAACAGCTGATGGCAATATGGATGTTTATCAAGAAACGTACGAACAGATTTCTCAAATTGTAAGTTTGTTTTTATTTTTTTTCATATTAATTTAGTCAATGATAAATTGAATAATTAAAGGAAAACAAGGTGAAAACTATGTTAGGTAATATTTTTATTACACAATAGCCGTGGAGAAATGATTTGAGAACATTGGGTTATCAATTTGTTACAATTTGACTGTATATTAATATATTTTATAGATTTCAAAGTCCATAAAAAAAGGACAGCCTTCTTCTTCTTTGTCATCTGACTTGGATATGTACGCAGATGATTTTGATTTGAAAGAAAAGGAAAAATTAGAAAATTCTACCCAAAGTAATCAAGAAGAGTCTGAAGAACCGGAAGAACAAGTGATAGGTATAATAACTTTTTATAAACTGGCGATATTTATATGCTAATGTGTAATATATAGTTGAATTGTTTGAAACATGCGTATTATTTCTTTAGGAGAATCACTACAATGGGAGTATAAATTTTCACTGGAAAGTAATGAAGTGTTTGGACCTTACAATACCGAGCAAATGCAGAAATGGAAAGTAGAAGATAAATTTAAAGAACCTATTTGGGTGCGTAAATGTAATTCAAATAGTGAATTCCATTCGTTTAAACGTGTTGATTTTGAACTTTATTTATAAGTGTTTATTTGATTTACCGTCAGATGTTTAATAATACGGTTAGGTTAATATATAATTGTACTTTATTTCAAACTAAGGCCTGGTTCATGTAATCTGGGTCTATTAAGACATTTTTCAATCGGTAATATTAATATATTGGTTTATTTATCTGAACTTAAATATCAGAGATATTAATTATTTATTAATAAATTTTCAAATAGTTTTTACATTGTTGATTATTTAATTGAAAATTTGTTTATTAAATAATATCAATACACACAATCATTTTGTCTTGTTTTTTTTTTCATTTTTAATACTAATACCTATCTTAGATAATTTATTAATGTTTAACTATAATCTACATGTAATAGTTCATTATTACATGTACACTGTTTAATCGGCTAGATAGATATGAAGTCCGACGAGAATATAAGAAGAGAGAATTGTTTGAAAACAAAAGTCGAATCGTATATTCAACTTAAATTACGTTTCTGTGCTGAATTATATAAAAGGTACATATCCTATATGTATAGGATGTAGAGTGTAAATAAGTACATCAATCCTACATACGATGAAAAAAACGGTTTTCTATATTATTTTTTATCCGATAAAATGTCACCATATAATGTTTTTAAATACCCTGTTTTTTTTTTTTGTTTTTTTTACATTTGAATGTCATTTACTTGGTAGTATTTACTATTTTATAGATTCTCTGTAGCTTAAACTTTGTCATGGCATAATGTTTAAAGTAACTAAATATTTATTTAATAAAATTGTGTAGAAACTCAAATCAATAGCTATTGATTGTTTGAAGTTGTGCATTATTATTAAAATATGTGAACTGAACTAAAAAGTATAAAGTAAACAATAAAACGTAACTATCTGGTGTTTAGGGATATGCATTATGATTGTAGTGTTTTGCATGTTGACACAAGTACGTATAGACATTAGGCGTATATTTTATAAGTTTTAACGGTTTTTAACGTGCATTATAAAATAGTTTTATTAAAAATTTAAGTGTACTTATTATCTTATAATTTTTATTATAATGGCGGTAGTCGACTATCAAAAATTGAACATTTTTAATATATCAGGCGAGTGGTGGTAGCGCCTAGATACGATTAGCAGTTGAATTGCAGGGATATGTAAGTATATCGCTTGCCAACCCCTGCCTCCTAATAGAGTAATCATAAAATAATTTCAATTAATCAAAAATCCATTTGTAAGTATGGGAATAGTTGTATTGATTATGCTCAATGAGTTATAAGTAAACATAATTTTGTATAAAGAAGTACATTTTTGTAAAAATCATAAATACGACACATGTTTAGATGGGATCAGTACTTGTTTATAAGTTTTGAATAAACGTACTTATATTTCAATGTTTTTCTATAAAATAAGTGATCATAAATTTATTTTATTAATTCTATTTTTGTTTTTGAACATAGATAATATAATGTAGGTATTATTATAGAATATTTTTAATAAAACTAAAACAACGATTATATTTAATGTATAGGTCATATAAAATTAACAAAATAAAATTTTTCTCATTTTACACAGTATTACATAATATTGTTTAGACTTATTACACTTATGATTTAAGTAACAATCGTACAAATTTACTACAAATAAGAGTATAATATTGAGCGAATTTAAGTATGCTAAAAAAACACAAGTAGCGTTACAATGCATTATATAACTTCTAACTGTTATAATAAAAACTATTATAAAATGATCGACACGAAGTGAGTTTTCCTAAAACATTTAGTTAAGTATAATATGCACATATATATATATGAATAATATATCGAATAAAAGAAAATTAAAACTAAATGTTCAAACAAATCTGAATTATAATATATATGTGTATATATACATTTATTAATTGTAATAGCAGTGAAATTTTTTCTCTTTTTGTTGGAAATTTTGTGATTATCGATTAATGTAAGTACACAATTATTTCAATATATATAAATATAGACATAACGTTTTTCATATCTAGTTTTGTTTCATCTAAACCGTATAATTTCTAGTCTCTATATATACAGTCTTAAAATTCTAATGTGTGTATTATACGTATCATAATATTATTATTATATTAGGTATGTCGTATCATGCTGTACAATGTGTGCAAAATTAAAGTCTTTAAGCAAATGCCAATTTGGTACGATATACATATAAAAAAAACTACTTACTTAAATAAGTAAATATACTTATAAATATATAATATTATTTTTTAGACGTGGGTATAGGTGAAGTACACTTATGATATTTTAATAAAGCTGGCTTTTCGCCTCGTGAATATCGTATTGTACAGTATCAATGACGTAACTTTGAGTTTTGGTCCCACGTTTTAATATGTTTATTATTTATTTTTTACATTTTAGTCTGTGTAACAACAACAGTATGACGTGAATTTCAAAAGAAAATTCAAAATTTTTGTATATGTACAAGTATTGTATTTACAATAAGGGTCCCTTTGGAGTCCTCCATGTCCTGCTGCAGGGCCTCGGAGCATTTGTCCTGCTTTGTCATCTCGTAATTACGCCATTGTCAGGCCCGTAGTCGGGAAATTTTTTTCGGGGGGAGTTTAAAAGTAAAAAAAGTAAATAAAGTATTCTCATAAACTCGCATGTAGTAAATAATGGTCATAAATAATGTTATAAAGAAGTCGCTAATATAATGCTCAAATATATATATCATCCAAATACAATTCTGGTTTCAAATGGATCTTCCGAATTCGAAGTATGAGAGAAAAATGAAAATCACGTATGTTTATTCGCTTATAAATATATAATTATACCGAATTAGGGTTGTTTTTGTAATTTTTGAACATAACACGCAGAGAACACGGTTTGATCTCTCTTGGTTTCTCGACTGTTATCCCTATACTTTAATGGCGGCACATTTAAAATGTTCTTATGTAAATAAGTATATATAATTTAAGAATACCGGTTAAGTTTACCGGCAATAACAAATTCGCATTTATTATTTATTTAAAAAGACTTTCTCGTAGAAAAGCACAATTTTGTTGGGATTTGTAAAATTTGTGGAGGCTTCAGCCCTTTCAGTCCTCCCTCATCTGGCCACTGTTCCAGTGTAATATACGAAATACCGAATGTTTTCTCTGATTATTATTATTATTATTATTATTATTATTATTATTATTATTGCAATAATATAGCGTCGTTATAAAAGTAAAAGAAAATTATTCCAAGCTAGAACTGAAAATCGAAAAATCTCGAGAAAAGATTTTTGTTTTAACGCTGGAAAATAACGACAACGGTATTGTCCCTCCCGTGTACACAAAATAGTATTTAAAAAAAAAAAACAAAAAAAAACGAGAAACGTTATTGGAATAACGTTTCATTACACACGCGTATAATAATCTTATAATAATAATAATAATAATAATAATAATAATAATAATAATAATAATAATAATAATAATAATAATAATAATAATAATAAAAATAATAATAAATTCGCGGGATCCGCGTATTTTTCCTTTTTTTTTGTTTCGCGTGTTAGCGCTGAGTTCAACAAGCGTAGCATTGCACCAGTCCCACTTCGTCGCAGTTCATACACTTCAGGGCGATCATTTCGGTGGTGAAGTGATTGCGGTGTACGGATTTCTTGCTTCCGTTGCACATCGGACACGGCAGCAGCCTGTAACCGCCGCATACTTGGCACGTCGTACACGCGTCCGCGCTCTGAAAAAATATTCCCGTATACAAATCGTCGGAAACGAAATTTTTGTTTTTCTTTACGTTTATAAGGACAGGCGATTTTTTTCTTTTATTTTTCTAAAATGGTTGTGCGTGGTTAGTATGTGTGTAGTACGCGTTATACATTAATATCTCGGCGGCCCTACTATAATAGAGTGGCGGGAGGATAAAAAAAAGAAACGACGTTTGGAGGAGATGTTTCGCGCTGACGAATCGCCGAGATTTCGAGGGAGCCGAAATTTTAATTCCGTATGGAGTCCCCCCACATTGATTTGGGGCCCGTCGTTCTACGGGAATAGAATAAGATTATAATATTTATTTAAACATTTCCTCGTAATTATACAAACGTGTTTTGTCCGCGACTTGTCTGTGAGATCGTCGATACGCGCAAGACGGATTTTATTGTCAGAAAACAAAAAAAATCGAACGATTTTTTGACGTCGGCGAGGAAAAGTTTAAAAATTACGGGAACGACAGTGTGAACGTGTTGGCGCGTAAATAGGTTTTTGTAATAATCACAAATGTGTGCAATGCGTTTAGAATCCCGGCCGCCCCGGTCTGTTTCCACGTAAAATCGAAAACGTATTTTTAGTTTGTTCGTACAGAACGAAATTATTTTTCTTTTTTTTTAAAAAAAAAAGGGCTTTTTCAATATCGATTTTTTCGGATAAATATTTTTTGCTGGATGCTCATCGAAGTAAAACACACGGTCGTCGTACAGCGTTTATATATATATATATATATATATATATATATATATATATATATATATATATATAGTGTTTGAAGTATGAAATATTTCACTATGTGGTGAAATATTTCACAAAAACGTGAAACATTAAATTTTTTTTTTAAACAAATTATAATGATTGTTATTTATCAATTATTAATAGTATAGTCCATGAGTTCATGGTATAATCATTGATATTAATGCAATGAGTGCCGTGGTTGACATACGACATACATCGTATTATACTATTTTATACTAAGTGTATTAGGGTCTTGTTTTCGACTATTTGTAACAAAAATTGGTTTTTTTCCCATGAATGGCTTATCGTCGACGACGATGCAATTATGGTTCCATTATTGCGAATTGTGAACGTAAATGTTTATGGTTTTTATTTATAAATATATTATATTATATTAATTTATCAATTTCTTATAGGCTTTAGGGTATATCTACTAAACTAAATTATATTCAGTAGTTATCTACTAGTTATCACTAGTATTCCTGTTAAAAACTTGACCATGTACACGCATACCAAATTTATATTTGTATATATATATATAAATATATAATAAGTATTTAATGTTATAGAAGTGTACGGTGCACTAGTGTAAGCATTCGGTATACTTAATATAGTATCAATTGAACATTTTTGTAACATTTTGTCAATTTAAAAATGTTGAAATTTTAAATGTATAATATCAAAAAAACCATCACTAATGAGTAGGTGGTAGTGATTGGTTTCAGTAGCATTATAAAATTATAAAAGTAAATTATGACAACTATATATACGTAAAAATAAAACTCATTTAAAAAAAAAAAACAAAATTTATTAAAATACTGAAATATTTCAATTAATTTGAAATATTCCAAGAAATATTTCACTATTTTAAATTTCATGAAATTTTTAAACACTATATATATATATATATATAAAATGTACGCGAATATAATGTTGGCACACCGTTTGAAATAGAGCCAAATGGCCCTCCGGGACGACCACCTGCGATTTTCTTTTAGTTTTTCGTTCGTTCCCTAAACTGATTAACTGCAGCAGATCTGGCGACGCGTTTATTAAAAATTCTAACCCCGTTCAATTCAATTACGATTTTGGTTCCAAAAACGCTTACAACACGTAAGTGTACAGTCGGGCCTAGAAAACTGGAAATCCGATTCGAGTCGATTACAGTACGGATGAGTTTCGAGGGAAACAAATTTTGCTTCCTCCCTCCCCACCCCGTCTACTTTTTATACTTATTCTAAATTTTGTGCGCGGAGTTTCGGCAATATTGTACATTTTGATATATATATATATATATATATTTTTTTTTAAATTTATTATCACGAGTATTAACTTGTAATTTTTTATTTCTATCTTTTTAATTATTTATTTTTACACATCCTTTTGATTTTTGTTTTTATTTTTGATTTAAATTTCTTTTTGTTTTCACTACTTTGTTATTGACAATATTGTTGTTTTGGCGCGGTCTCCACAAAGTAGTATCCGTGGTACGTTTGAAAGTGAGCTTACACGTAAAAATCTGTTTCTACCGAAAAGAAAAAAAAAAAATAATAATAACAGTGTCTTCGGAAAAAAAAACCATCATCATTATTCCCGACGTATTACAAATGCGCGTTGGCTTGGATTTTACAATTGTGTGCAAATCGTACGTCGTCGAATGGACGAAAGAATTATTAATATGTTTGTTGTCCTCACGGTAAACGGAGACTTCTACACGCGTTTTAAACACGTTTCGATGGGGATGGGGGGGAGAAGAATTTCACGTTTTAAATATCGTTATTGGATGCGAACGTTTTGGGGATTTCAAAATAAACGCGTCTTGAAACAATCATTCTTTTGTATCGTGCAGTTGTATATAATATGTAGAAACGCGCGCGCGCGCGCTAGTGTGACGAAACGTTTAAAAATATTATATACATTTTATTCGATATGGTGGTAATGTGACACTCCGTGTAAGATTAATTTTTAGACGAGTGCGTCGTATATTATAATAATACGTATTAATATATTATTGTCGCGTCCAGATTTTTTCGCAACAATATTATGGTATTTTTAAATTTTTTTTTTTTTCCAATAAATACTTATATAATTATTAAAAATTTTCGAATCGCTAAAAATGCGTGTTGTTAAAACCTAGCGTGCGCGCGAAATAATTTCTATAAAAATAAAATTCAATAATTATAAACGGGTCGTTCGCCTCTTTATATTGTATATAGCGAGAATATTGCGTATATTCACGTGAGAGCTGTTTCGTATAATAATAATAATAATTAATTTGTGGTCGAATATTTTCTTTTTATATATATATATA
Source organism: Chaetogeoica ovagalla (assembly GCA_032441825.1). Classification (NCBI taxonomy): domain Eukaryota; kingdom Metazoa; phylum Arthropoda; class Insecta; order Hemiptera; family Aphididae; genus Chaetogeoica; species Chaetogeoica ovagalla. Next base: position 5,674,505 of record CM063735.1, read on the forward strand.
CATAACGGTTATGTTAATTATTATTATTATTATTATTATTATATTGGTATGAGTGCGTTATTATAATGCCGGCGTATTATTGTCGCGAGCTGTTTGTTTACATTGAATTTTGTTCGAAAATCGAATTCGTCACATCTAATGGATTAGAGAAAGTGTTGGTAGACGGTGGAGGTTTTGTTCGGGGGCGAAAAAAAAAGCCTATCCGAATTCCTTTTTTCGATAACGTCGCGTGTACTGTCTGTCGTCGATCACACACACACACGCGTGCGCGCGTGCCGTTATTGTAATTTGAAACAAAAACGATATTATAATAAATACAATTTTATGTACAATATAATATTATGTACTGCGAAAATTTCAATAGAACGATGATATTTCGAGAGACGTATTGAAATAATAACGGGTACATTATATTACACGAGACAATGGTATAGAAATATTCTGTTTTTTTTTTTTTTTTTGATACGCCTTCGAAAGTAATCGTATTAATTAAAAAAAAAGAAACCATTCGTTTAAACCAGTTACGATAATTTAATATTATCCACGAATTAAATTTGAATTTCACGAATTAAATGTTCCACGAACATTTAATTAATGTTTAAATCCACACTCCGTTATTATAATAATAATAATAATTATTATTATTTTTTTTTTCATTAAATTAGATTTATACACATCGAGCAAATAGTATTGTCGCGCGTAAATAAATAGATTTGATCGTACACTGCACACGCGTTCTCTATCGTTCTGAACAAAATCCGTTTGATGGATCCTTTTCATTTTTTCCCATTATGCCATTAGACGAATTCGTGACCCGGCGGCACTCGTTGGTCGTGAAAAGTGAAAACGATTAATATCGAAGAACACAAATTATTTACATAATATATACTTGTACCTATACACACAAACACATAATTTGGAGTGCAGTGCATTCGAATTTATAATAAATATAAGCGTTTTGTTTGTTCGTTCGTGCTGGCAAAGCAGCAGTGATGAGAATAACAATTTTATATTCTATCCAAGTATCATATATATATGTAATGCGCGCTATCAAGATTCGAGCAGAGAGAGAGAGAGAGAGGAGAAGGGAAGGGATGGACACAGATGGACTGAAGAAAGAATTTTCCAGAATAGGAAAGTTGCCGCGTTTATTATAGTGCGCGATGATGATGTGGCATCATCGGACGACGAGGCTGTACGGCGGGATTATTGCCGTCGTCTGCACCGGAAGGAACGTCCTGAATGTGAAAACGGATTAATGAAACGTATATAAATCTTTTAGCCTTACCTTAAATGGTTTTAAAATCGATCGGAGTTCTCCAGATTCGTTCAGTCTTTCTACGGCTTCTGCGTCCTGAGAACAAAGTCAAACGTCGTCGTTACAATCATTAATCGTCAACAGTCCTCCTATATATATATATATATGTATATAATTATTATTACGTTCCCGTTTCGATAAGCCGCGTCGAAATCGGTCAAATTTAAATTCTAAAAAAAATTTACATCCAACACGCGTGGTGTAAATATTACTATTAATTTTTACTCTTCCCTTTTTTTTTGTCCTGTGCAAATACATCTGTCTCTTGAATCGGTCTTTTTCCCCTCCCCCCTGTCTTCGGTCGCGCGTGTAACGTCACGCCGAGAGAATACAAATCGAAATATAATAAATCAAAAAAAAAGTTAAGTTCGTATGTTAAAAAGAGAGAGAGAGAGAGAGAGAGAGAGAAATGTGTATTTGTGTACACATTATTATACGAGAATTGAAATATGAACTCGAAACGATTTTGTTGCGCAATGTGTACGGACTGTTTATTTTTTTTGCACGCACTGCTGATGCAACGCGTTATTGTTATGAAGAAACCTCCACGCCCGTACGAGCATACGTGAATATTGTAACGCGTGAAATAAAGAGCAAAAAAAAAAAAAACCGAAGCGAATAAAATATTAATAGTATGGCCGAAAATCGGATATTTTGAGAAAAAATTACCGACGATATTGTAATATTATGCGGCGTCGTCCGCGTCAATTAATTCGTAAGCGATTAAATATTATCGATGTTTGTGACGAACGCGGTTGTTCTACAATGTGGAAAAACTCTCCCGTCCATTGCCGCCGCGGACGAATTTCGAAACGCGACGAACGAATAAATTATTCGACGAGACGACTAACCCCGATGCGGTTTCCTTCCACAAACAGTTGCGGCACGGAAATGGTGTCGGCGCCCAGCCGTTCTCTGATCTCTTTCTGCACTTCTCTGCTCATGAACACGTCTCTCTCCACGAACTTGACCAGGTGAGTCCTCAGGATCTGTCTGACTTGCAAGCACCGTTGGTACGTGTCTCGGACGATGCCCATCGTGGTCGTGTACAGCACCACCTTGCCGGCTTCTTTTTCTTGCCATGTCTGAAACAACGGCGGAAAATTGTTAAACAATAATCAACCGGCTGACGACGGCACGACGACGGGCTATTTTCGATACTGTTTGCGGGCGGCGGTACGGGGAACCAGTAAGCGACCGCGCCCGGTTTTTTTTTTTCTTTCCAGTTTAGAAAATTTTTTTATTATTATTATTATTACTAATATTTTCGGTGAAAGTATATACGTATCCGGATACACGGGAAACGTTTTGTTTTCAATCTAATCGCACCATAAACGTGTTCGCGGTTGTGTTAAAGACACACACCTGCCGCGTGCAGCAGCGTCTCGGGGCCGTCGCACGCGTTACCCCGCCGGTATTCGGGTCAAGGAATGCGCGAAAGGTGAAGGTTCCCGGGCGTCGTGCACGAGCCCAACCGCGCCAATGGTGAATTCCGTCGGGGGGCTACGTTCTGATCGCAGAGGTTAAACGACGAGAAGAGAAGAGCGCGAGTGCCGAAATGTTCGTAAAAAATAAATATCAAAATTTCGCGATGTTTTATACGGTAGCAGCGGGGTTTTCTTCTTTTAATTCCACAACGAATTCGTATCAATCGAATTACAAAATTATCGTGTACGCGCGCGATTCCGATTGTTGATAATTTACAAGAAAAAAAAAAAAAAAAAATGTCCACGAACCCGAACGGCGCTGAACACGTCGTGGGAGAGCGTTTGTCGACCTCGTTTTTTTTCTTTTTTTTACCGCGACCGATCCGCTTTTTAAACTTCGATTTCTCAGCGATCCCCACACGCATACATGTCCTGTGTACTCGCACATAGATGGTGGTGGATTGTTAATGAATGAATAATATAAAGGTACCGTACACGAGTAACGTAAAATACACATTATAATAATAATTACATTCGTTTTAAAATAACGTTTGTTCGTCGTAGTCGTCACGCGCATATCGAACATTCAATTTTAATCCAAATACCGTTCTTTTTTTTTTTTTAGATTTTATTATTTGAGATTTCGTGTTGATTTGAATCGTATGTGTTGAGTAAATAATAAGTTCCCTGCCACCCACAGGTTGGGGGAATCACTGCGTTACAGTAAACCGCGAGTGGCGGCGCGTATAAGAAACAAAAATAATACGACGCGGCGAAGGATGCGAGATGGACAACGGGCAAATACTGGAGATTATTAAATCTTGATTCCACTGCGTGTATGTATGCGTGTGGATAACTTATGAAATTAAAAAAAAAAAAAAAACACTCGATGTGTTGTAAGACTCGAGTAGAATAAAAATAAATAAATCAATAATAACGCGGCAAAGGTGTGTGGTAATATCGGTACGCGGCGGTGTTTTCGGCTCGTGTGTGTGTGTGTGTGTGTTGTAATCGAAAACGCAATCGATTTGATGCGCGCGATACGGATAATTTTTTTTTCTTTCTTTTGCCCGCAATAAATATTTTTCGACGAAAAAAAAAAATCCAAACGACTGTTCTTCACACATTTCTCTCCCCTCCTCCCGTTTGTCTTGCGCAATACGATCCACGCCCGGTTTGTCAACACACAAAACACTATTATTATTAATACGGTTGTGTTCACTGTTTTATATAGTTTATGAGCTTTGACAAAACTAAAAAAAAAAAAAAATCTTCGCTCATCGTCTATATTCGAACGTTGAAAATCGTATTATTATTATTATTATTATTATAATAACGATTATTTAAAACGTCGGCCGATTTTCGAATTTCCGATTTGCGAAATAATACATCGAATGATATATTTTATTATTTTCAGACTTCTCATTCGCGCGGTATTTTTTATAATACACGAGTATATGTGTGTGTGTATACGGATATTTTGCATGAATTATTGACCGTTCGCGACCTCTACAAGGAGATGATTCGGGTGAACGGGCAATGCGCGCGCGCGTGCACACACGTTAGAATATGAAAACGACGACGACGACGAAAAAAAAGGAGTCGAAAATGAGATGAAACGGCGTGGGGGCGAAAATCGACCGGCAAGGACACTTAGATACATGGAATGACCTGTTTCACAATTTAAACGCACTGGCCCGTGCGCGTAATGATATGTAAATAATAATAATAATAATAATAATAAATAATGCGCGTGGAGATGTGGCAAAAAAAAAAAATAAATAAATAAATAACAGACGTAACGATAAAACGGTTTCGTATTAAAATAATAAATAAAATACAACGCTCCGCCGAGCTATTGTGGAAACGGATGAGTGTATTATCTGCCGATAAAACGGTAGAAAGTGAAAACGGAATCGACGGAATGTTTTTGCGCGGCACGATAAAAAAAAAAAACAATAACAAATCTCGCGGAAAATCTCGTCGGAAAAAACGTTGCGATAATAATCGCGACGCGGAATCAGAACGGTGTGGAAAACAACGCGCGAACGCCGTTCCGTACGTTATCCAAACACGACCGCCGGTGGTTGTGATTGGAAAAAAGTTTAATTAAATAAAACGGTTTACGCGACACGCGGTCTTACATTTTATTATTATTATTATTATTATAAATTATAATTGGCGGATAGAGGAGGCGTCGTTTCGTTTCAACACGCTTCAAACGGCTGTAGTGTTCCGAGCGCCACGAAAACATGTTTTGTAAATCTGTAGACGCGGCCGCGAAACACATAGGCCCGAAACTTCTATATAAAATAATAATAATAATAATAATAACGGCGGTGGTCTGAATAACGCATAGAATATGTGTGTATATAATATGATATATAGAAGGCGATTCGCACCCGGAGGCTGATGCTGTGTGCGTATGACGTGTATAACGCTATTATAATATATGCGTGTGTTTGAGAGGAGACCGCTCCTCTTTATAAATCTAAATTTATTATACACACACACACTGTACAAGTATGTGTTTATGTGTGTATGTTTTTTCTTCTTCTCGTTGTTATTATTATTATTTTTTTCCACGTCACGGGTATCGTTGACCCGATCGTGACGGCAGATAAATGCGCGTGTGTGTGTGTGTAGTAATAAGGTGGAAAAGAGGTACACGGGGAGATTTTCTGTTCGCACACGAGCGAGCCGCCCGGACCGATCTCTTGTTCGTTTTGTAATATCGTTTTGCATTCCAATTACCAGCTCCGCGGACCGCCGATCGAACAACGGCGCACTTACGCCCGTCGCAGATGTACGCCGGATCCGGTAGGCATCTCCGCCGCCGGCGTACACGTATGTGTCGGTCGTAAAATTTAAAACCAGCTCACTAACGGACACATCAATGGAATTTGAATATTATTCTACTCCGTATTATTCGACCGTTATTATTGAGAGATCATTACGCCAATCCCGCTAAACATTAGCGTTACTTAAAAATTAACTCTTCTACCCATTCGTTCGGTCCGTCATTCGCTCGATCCTCCTCCGATCGTCTTCCAATGTCGGTCGTCCCAAAGGTCCCTCTTTCGCCTTCGACGACCCACCCCGCACCGTAGAGCTAAAATGAAATCGGGCGTTCGATACAGCTGTGCCAAGAAGGAGTTCTTCGTTTATTCGAATTATCCCGGCGAAACACGCAGTAATACTTATTAGTAATATTGTTGCGCACGGATACCGTTGTACGTGTAACCTGACCTTACCTTACCGTATAACGACGTGCGCCCCCCTTACTGTCAGTGTCGTCTCTAATCCCTGTTGGCGGCCCGATACGTACAATAGGAATGCCGAAGCAATAGCCCGGCGCAAAGGCACGAAATCGCGAAACGTTTGAAATCGAGTTGATTGTAAAACATTCGTTTCACTGATATTTTCCATTTGCATATTATTGTAAATCGCGGCCAAAACACTATAATATATTTAATAACAGCGCCGTGATATATGCGTGTTTTTATTTAGAGAAATGTCGAAACGCATCGGCACGGCACCGACGAAATTTGTGAATTTAATAACGAACGTCACGCCAGCCCCCCCCATGTCGAAATCATACATTTTTTTTATGCCTATAATTAGCACGGAATTAGCATGAATTGGCAAGCCTATTTCCAAAATTTGCACGATACTAGTTTTAGTGTAATATCATATAAACTGTGGGGGGGGGGGCTGGCGTGACGTTCGTAATTTAATACGCGAGGTAAATGAGGTTTAACGAGAGTTTTTATTCTATTCGTGTAGAAAAAAAGAGAATCGTTTTAAAAGAAGTGTCATTCCAAATATATAAATGTTTCGAAATTAGCTGTAAAATTTGAAATACTACGCGTAGTACGTTTATTATTATTATTATTATTATTTGATATTCTGTATAAATGGATTTCGTATTAGCCGCCGGCGTCTTACGAACCACCCAAGTGACTATCCATACAACAAGCGTATATATATATATATATATATATATATATATATATTAATAATAATATAATATCGTTACGTGCACGAGGATTATTTCTCGAGGCGGAGAAAAAAATAAATAAAACTGGCGCAGCCGCCACACGCCGCCGCCGGTTCATATAATATGTGCCGGCAGTCTTTTCTCCGCGTTTAATAATAACACACCGCGCGGCGACTCGTGCACACGATATACGCGAGTACTCGCGACAATAATAATAATAATAATAATAATAATAATAATAATAATAATAATAATATATAACTGATAGGAATATTAAAAGCGTTCAATCGAGTTTTGGGCGGGAAAAAAAACATTTTTTTTTTTTTTATCTTTCTCTCCGTTTTTATTTATTTAATTTTCTGTACGTTACACAATACGCGCCGTATTAATACATAACGTTCCAGTCGTATTTTTTTGTTTTTACTGGTTTATGTTCCGCGAGCATAAACCAATTGAGTTTACATTAGAAAACAAGCGCGTGCGACCAGCGGCAAGCTCGCCTGTACTAAATTATAGTCTCCTAATTTTAGTGGGGCTAAGTTTATTATGATTAATTTTTGAGGGGACTAAGTCTCCCCCTCGCCCCGGTTTCCCTTGTTTTAGCATTTTCCACAATATTCGCACGCGCGATTAATTCGCAAACATTCGTTTCTCTAATACGAGTGTATTAGAGAATATAAAAAGAACTCGGTGTAAAGTACTATTTCCAGTTTTTTAACAATATTAAATATCGTATAAAATTCAATATTCGTTTTCACGCGCGTTTTCTGTTTTTTTTTTTGATACATATCGTTTGTACAAAAGTGTACATCACAATAACGTATTATCGAAGTTAACGCGTGGCTCAGTGGCGTAATTGAGAACGTCTTATGAGAGGGAGAGGAAATAAAAATAACACTTCAGCGTGACGTTACAGCGCAATAAAAAAAAAACACTTGACTGATGTTCCCGGTCGTAATGCATTGAAATAAATCAATTACAACGTAAAATTAATTCGTTTCCCGATTTCCTCCGTCTATGGGTTAAATTTCCGAATGCTTTTAACAATCAACGAATTATCGAAGCGATTTTTAAAAAAAAAAAAAAAAAACGCTAAATGACGCTCATGTGTCGGTATTAAACTTTTAAAACGCGCGGTGAAATAAAGTCGAACAAATTTTGAAAATTGTCCAACAAATTTGTCGGATAGGTTAGATTAGTGTCTGCTAAAGTTGCACTGCTAAGTTCACTGAAATGATTTCGTGCTGTAAAAATAGCATTCGATAAAATGAATACAAAAATACAGCATATGGGGGAGGGATTTATCCCCCGTATCATCACTCGTAATTACGCCCCAGACGTGGTTTAAAAAATTTGACTTGCTCACGTATTATAATATTCAATGACGTCGCGTAACGACTACTATAAAAAAAAAAAACAACGAACTTTTCGTTTTTCGACAGTCTTACAATATAAAATATAAATTAAAATTCGTTTCACCCCTCCTCCCGTTGTATTGTGGACCAATCGTAAAATAAATAAAAATCTCACTCGTAACTATATTCGAATAATATTGCGTTTTATGCGTTTTAAACATACAACGGAGGTCTTTTATTTTGTATGCCCTAAATATCTATATTAACTACATTGACTTTCACGATTATAAATCGTTTTTTTTCTCCTCACTATCACCAGAATTGTCGTTTTAAAAAACTATGCGTATAACGCGTATTATTATTATTATTATTATTATTAATATTAATATTATTATTAAATTTGTATAAAGCGATACACGTAGTTATGCGATTTTTCTGTACACGCGAATAAAATGTTTTTGTTAATATAGTAAAAAATTAAATAAATTACTCGTGGTACCATTATATAGGGGGTGTCCGTTGTTTGTAATTGTACAAATCCAACGTCGATTATTATTGCATAGTGTGGGTTAAGAGAAAATCCCGTATAACACTAACCTAACACTGTTCGTATTTATATGATATTCGTCTAACGCGTATTATGCATAATTATTTATAACTGCACGAATACATTTAAAAAATAACGGAAATTATAATAAATTATATAAATAGTCCAGTGTTTAATAACGCGTTTTGTTTAAATCACGGCGATAGATAGTATTATTATTATTATTATTATAAAATGTTTTAATAGTTGGAAAAATATGCGAAATATTTTTATACCTTTGGCTATATATATATATATATAAAATAGACATTGACAGATAGTAATTAGACTTAGACTAGTGAAATGATTTTCGGAAATTAGATACAATTACTCAAAGATGGTTTAGCGAGAGAGAAAGAGAGAGAGAGAGAGAGAGAGAGAGAGAGAGAGAGAGAGAGAGAGAGAGAGAGAATTAAGCGAAATTCAATAAATTATTATTGTTGTTCAGTCGTAGAGATTTTCAACCGTTTAAAATACAGTGTAATCGACTGGTTATAATATATTGTTTTACGATCGAATATTATATTATTGGGAACAACGCAGACGGTTTTAGACGTTTCGAGTTATGTTTATAAATGATAGTATTTGCAGTTAAATCCGATGTGGTTAAACGTGTATAACGAACAGCGCCGTTGTTAGTTAAACGTTGTAATTTAAGACAACAATATAATATTATTATAATGTACTGTTTAAATTCATGACGTTATTATAATAATTATCAAATATTATCGAACCACTCCGCCGGGCTGTATACAATTTTGGCTATTGCGCAAACTACGGAACTATTAAGCGCGCATTAATCATTATAAATAATATCTCTATAGGCGATTGACTCCTACAAAACACACACACACACACACAGAGTTGCCGTCGACTTATTCGTCCGAGAGACCCAACAACGTTTAAACGATAATAATTTAATATAATATCATTCTATATTATATACACGAAATACGTAAGAGAACGAAGAAAAAAAAAACAAAATTGTGATCCGAAATGAACGTTTTTGTTTTAATAACTATAAAACGAAAATAAGATAAAAAAAAAAAAACCATCAGCTCAACATTCGTATAAGGTGCGTTTGTTTTTTGTATTATGTAAAGCATACGCAATAAAAAAATTAACGTTAACGAATATAATATGAAATGCAAAAAAAAAATCCACGGAGTCGTATGATATTATTTCATATTATGGTTCGTGTCATACGGCGTAATTGACAAAACGCGGGAAAAGAAAAATACGAATTTAAACGTAAAGTTTGACGACGTAAAGTGAGAAAGAAAAAAAAAATCGGCACCTATAATTATTATGATTTAAGTAGATACGTATTAGAACACGATCGTCCATTCAAATCAGCTTAACGTTTGTACGTATGTTTTCGCATGCTTCTAATTTTTCTACTCTATTAATTAAGTGTAACCCCGCGCGCATAAATTACCACGTGCGTTAACCACCACGTCGCGCGTCTAAACCTGTGCCATGGAAAATATATGGAAAATCGTGACAGATTTTTTCGGTTATTATTTCGTTTCTCGACATTTCTCAATAATTATTTTCATTATTATATTTTTACGTTATGATATTGCACGTTTACACGCGCAACTCGATCGAATCGATTATCGGCGTATTGTGTACGCCTATATAATGACATTAAAAAAAAAAAAAAACACGTATACGCCTTTTCCTTTGACAATTTTTCGTTTTTTTTTTTTTTAATCAAAAATATTGTGTACGCGAACACGTAATACACTCTGTCGAGAAATATAATATATATATATTTTTTTTAACAACAACGAACAATATATATATATTTTTTTTTAAACGTACATTTTTCATAAAAAAAATAAAAGAAAAACACACACACACATCGAAGTCACGCCTCGATATACGATCGAATTACGTAAAAGATTTTTTTTTTTTTTTTTGTCCAATCTCGTTACGAATATAATAGAGAATTATACACAGTAATATACCGGGAATAATACATAACGCGGTAAATTTTTTTGGTGTTTATATACAAAAAAAAAAAATGCGTTATACTCGGTCAGTGTGTATACGAATTTAATATATTTTATACACACATACACACACACACACGGAAATAAAAATTTAAATAATTGCCGTGAATTTATAAATTCACGTCCAATCGGACATTTCGATAGTATATTGGGTCGATAGGTCATCGGCCCAGAGTGAAAGCTTCTTAGATTTCTGATAAACGCTGAGTGTAAGCAATAACACGAGTACGTCTACACACGTATGAGCACACATTGGAAATACATACGAAATTATTATTTTGATCTCTGTTACGTTGTTCCGAACACGGAGGAACTGCAGGTGACGAAAGCGTATGAAATGTGTCGAAAACAGAATAATATTATTATGACTGTTGCGTATATTGTACGTAGTATATTGTGACGCGACGGTATACTTCGCATCAGAACGAGAGCCGGGACGATCGGATATTTTTTAGTTTAATGTCTTTTTCGAAAAGATACTTTGCGTTCGGTCCTGATGAATAATAATTCCGCGTATACGCGTCATATGTACGTTTTTATTATTATTTTTTTCCTCCGAAAATCATTGACGACGAAACGCAACGGTGACGGATTTTTTTTTTTTTTGTCAACCTCAACAGTAAATCGGCGTGTTGCGTTTTGATAACTTTATGAAAATGTCGCTCTCCGATAAGGCAAAACGTTTTATTTTATTTTTTCGCGCCGTTGAAAATTATCGAATATTAAATACGTAGTGTTTAATACAGAAAACCTTTTTACTCGCGTGGACGGAATAAAAACTGTCGTTTTTCTCTCATACAGAAATCCGTGTGAGACAATATAATATATTTAAATATGTAAACATTATAATTGTACACACCAAAGACACGCAGTCTGGGAAATCGGTTTTGTGTTATCGATGACTCGAAAATCGTAAAAACCATTGCACTGCGAGTACGACTAATTATTTTGTACACTACGAAAACTGGAAATAATTTTTTGTAATTTTACTAAAACGACGGCGCGGAATTACTCAAATCGATTCCGTACGAAATCGTATTATTATTATTATTGTCGTGTAAAAATGTTTACATGCGTAGGTAATAACAACGTTTTTAACGCTACCGCGGGGCAGTGCATATTACATTCACTTGTATAATAATGAGATTTTCCTTTATTTGTACACGCCAAACGCGAAATCGTTGAAAACTTTCAAACGGCGTAATATCATATAGCAGTTGCATTATTACGTACATATAATAGTACGTTAGACCGTTCATTTTCGCGTGTTTTTTTTTGTTTGTTAATTAGTTTTGTCATTAGAGCAAATAGACACATACAATATACGATATTATACGTAGTACACAATTGAAAAACGACGAGGAGTGAACTCGGTGTGTGTTCATGTATAGGATTTGTCGAAATCGGATTTTCGCCGAACAGGTTCATTGATTTATTTGTATCGTTGTATAACGGGTACGATTATTATCATTATCGGCTACGGAATTAAAAAAAAATACTTATAGTCCATCACTGTGCTGTTGCTGCAACAGCAGTAATAGCTGCCAGTGACGGCAAAACGTTTTGAACGGCTCTGGGCAAATAAATATTTTTGTGGCTCAATCATTGATACGAAATGGCGGGCTATGCCCGCAAATAACGAACACACGAAAACGTCAAAATTCATAACATTTTTCCGACCGCGAATTCGTTAATAATTAATTTCTCTGCACTTGGATATCGTCGACAATCCGGATAGCATTTCTTGACTGATTTTGTTTCGAAGAGTTTTTTTTTTATGATTTTAAGTTCGGAAAGCTTTTTTTTGCGCACGCGGAGTTGGCCGCGGAATCGTTAACACCAGTATAGGAGAAGCGAAATATGGGAACGGACCATTGGAGGTATTAGATTTCCATCGAAAATATAAACACACATATTAAAACAATTAATTCTGCGCGTGAATCCAATGCGTTGACGTCTCTTGAGTATGTTAAACGATTTTCAAGAACGATACAATGTTTTTTTTTTAAAAAACCCTCGGTCGTCGTCCGTTTCGGTTAATTTTCCAATCCGATATAAAAATCCAAAGTCATCTTTTTACCACTCGAGTTGAACAAAAACGGGGTTTAATCGTTTAATTGATTGTTATATAACGCGAAAAAAGTATTCTTGTCTGAAATTCGCTTCAGCATCGTTTATCCTCTCATCTTCTGTTTTATAATTGAATACAAATGGTCTTTACAGCGCCGGAGCTGAGAACAGTAGCTATCCCCGTTTCCTTTCGTCGGATGAAAAAAAAAATGTTTTCGATTTTGTGAAAAAATGAAATTTATACGAGTAAATTTATTACCAGGCGCACATAAAATGTTATGGCTTGGCCATTGGTGCACACACACACATTACGTCTAACGGTGCGGTCCTTACCCTGCAAACAATCTATCTTTTCGCCGTGAAAATGAATAGCGATTTACATTTTTACAACCTATTCGTTTGGTTTTCGCACGCATCAATGGTGAAAGGGAGAGGAAAAAATATAAAAAAAAAAAATATATAAAAAAAACATTCGTCAAACTTGTATATACAGAGTGACCAAAAGAGACGCGACAAATGCAATGACTTTTGTTTCGTTAAATGTTTCAAAAGCTTTGTCAAATGGTATTTGGTAAACGTAATTTTTAATTACTCTACGTCGTAGATTTTTAAAATTTGTTCGAAATCAATTCACTTTTCGGATAAATTCAGTGGCTGCGGCTATCATCGATTCGTTTTGCTTGCCACTCGTGGGTTCTATCCTATACAAATGAATGAAATCGACATTTTCAACAACATAAAAAAACCTAAAGAAAACCAACTACTGACCTACTAATAATTTTTAATAAGTACGTATTTTTCGAATATAAAAATTGTTTTTAAATTTTAGGATTTTTCATCATTCATACTCCATTCTTAAGTCTTTCACGTCTCATAATCGATTTTATTACTTGTAAGGCCCTTTTACGGTGACGTACTAATGATTTAGTACATTCAGCACGGTATTCAGTAATCTTTTATTCCGCCTTTGTACGACCTATTCTGCATTACGGATCGATTGTACGGAATATTTCTCTATAAAAGATCCATATGGAATTCATTGAACGGGCTAATTTTTATTATTTCGTTCAACCGCCTCAATCGATTTTCTAAAATCCCTTCGATTTCCCGATCGTTTTTTCTGCCATTCCTTTCAGAAAACCGTGGTGGTTTTCTAAATTGGTTTTACCGTAATCCGTAGCGTATTTATTTTTCTTTTTTATTGTATTGTGCGTGTAGGTATTATAATTCCCGAGGCCATAATGTGTGTCGTAACAGAGTTTCAATAAATATTAAAAATAAATAAACGCGTAAAAGTCTAACGGAACAGAACAGAAGTTATCGAAGTCACTTATTTTAATCACTTCGAGACATCCTGTAAGTTTTATACATTGCTATGTGCGTGTCACATTGTTATATTACCGTCATTTTCCGGTTGGGAAGGGAAAGGGGACTTATTGACATACTTACTGGATAAAATATCCAGAATGGTGATATCGATACGTATACAATATTATTATGCAACCCTCGTGAGTGCGCAAATTACCACGGTAGGGAAAATATCCTTATAAATTGTTTATTATTATTATTATTATTATTATTATTATTATCATTTACGATTGATTGACGCGTGTGTTCCGCGTCGTCATTTCGGTCGGTTATAATCGCACGAATGGGATTACAAAAGTGCGTATACGAAAAAGAAAAAAAATACAACCTATACACGCACGCGTTGAACTATATATTTTTTTTTTTACGCTACGATTATAATAATAACATATTATTATTATTTATATGTAATACAATATATAATAATAAAAAAAACGTATATATATATGTAGAATGTTTTTGCGCGTGCAGGCAATGGTGACACATAAGTGTAGAGTGAAAACAAGAAAAAAAGAAAAAAGAAATAAGAATTTGTGGGACAAAGTATGATGTATTGTATTCGTCAAAATCGAAAATCAAAAGTGAAAATAAATACGTTTTTTTATTTGCGTTCTAATCTAACCACAAATCGAAACAAAGTATTTACGATATATTTTTTAAATACATTCAAATATTCACTTCATCGACATCTCTCAATTGATTCTATATAATATATAATTTGATCGGATTTTTTTTTCTCGCAATTTTTATTCCGTTTTTTTTTTTTTATGACATATACCGCGGTGCACTTTTTATCGTTTACAAAATCCCTGCTGAATCGAAATAGCGTTTTATAAGTATAGAAAATAAACGCCGGACAAGTTTGCGCGTTGTTCGCGGACGATCGACGCACGGCGACGCGTAGTAGGACACACAACTGGCGGAACGAACGAGAGTACACCGTCACCGCAGCTCGATGAAACCGTGTCACACACACACACACATACCAACCACACCATACCTACTGATCTAATGACAAAAATATGAAAACACCGACACGAGCGAACGTTTACTGAAACCGTGACAGCGTTGAAATGGGACTCGGTAAACATATTATTATAATATGTTGTGTGTAGTGCACGTAGTGCCGCATAAGTGTCGGCCATCGCTGCGCACGTATTATGGTAAATTATTTGTACACTCTCACTTCGCCTGCGCACACAGAAATATATTTTTCTCAATATTGCCAAAAATTACTGTTCAGTACCTCTCCTCGGCTATAGACTTAAAACAGAATTCTAAAAAAAAAAAAAAAAAAAAAACATATCCGTGTGTCGACGCGTTAATATTCGCGGACAACGCATTATTTTCGACTTACGGGATGGTCAAGCAGACGTTCGAGTTGTTCCAGTGATTTGGAACAACACAAAACTCATACTTACTCCCTAATCAATTTTCACTTGCGTCGTTTACGATTCTTATAACGTCGAATCTCTGCGTAATTGAATCAAATTTACCGGACGCAATCGTGCCATTTGATTCTCACAGCGCAATAAACAATATGAGAAACGCGCATTATGTCATACAAAAGATACGAGCGTGCGTACAAGTTAACAACTGGTTGAATTATGCAAAAGACAACGGCGATGATATGAAAATCGGTTATGGGTAATATATTTAAAAAAAAATATATAAAAACTTCCATTTTATTAATGCGAAATGCGCAATAAATATATATAACGGAAATATAAATTCTTATTAAACGACGTGCGCCCGACGGAAGATTAGTGTAAAATAACGTTCAAATTTTTCTCGCGGACCATCTCCTCGACGCTTGTTGCAGATGACCGCTAGTTTAGGGAATAAAAATTATCGCGATCGCAGTAGAAGAAAAATAGTTTAGTAATTATTACCGATCATAAAACATACGAAAAACTATAATTAGGCACCATATAAACTGTATACAATTTACATGTAACTCTATAGTGTGTTAAAAATCAGATCGCAGAGCTCTTGACGAAACGATATCGAAGTGAAAAAAAAAAACTTAAAATCGTTCGAAATCGCTTCGTTTAGAATTGAAATTTATAGGACACATTATATAAACGCAAATATTATGTATGTTTTATCGTCTAATATCTTAAACGGTGTGAACTCCGCAGAATCCGGTGTAAACCGTGTGCAACGAATCGAATGTGATTCCCGGCGGGAACTGTAACGCCTGATGATTTTTTTAAATTAAAAACATTTGTTATTATGTAAACATCTTTAAAAAAAAATAAAAAAAATATGGCACCTGGTATTTTTTCATCAATAAACTGTTGTACATATTCTAGACGTATAACAACGTAGTTTTGATAAACGTTTTATTAGAATATTGAAATAAAAATATTTAAATGCGGAGCGACATCAAACAGTAATATTGGTCTCATTTAACGGGGTTAATGAAAAAGGGTGAAAAAAAATATATATATTTATTATTTATTTTATAATAAATATATTTTTATATTGATATGTTTATTATTTATTTCGAGATTTCCCGCTGCAGTAAAAGAAATACAGTTAAAAATTTCTCGAAATATTTTTCTCGAACGTTTTAAAAACAAAATAATTCTTGAAAATTAAGAATATACTCTACGGTTTTTTATTTTTTCGAAAAAAAAAACATTTTTTTAAATGTTAGTAACTTTGGAGAGAGATCAAGTGATGGCTCTGTCAAGGCTGGGAAATGAGTAGGCTATGCGAGGTGAGGTTGTTGAGTACTCGTATGTGCTCCTCCCAATGGAATTCGGTCCGGCTACGCCAATGTAAATTAAATATATAAATTCAGGTGGCTATTATAATTCATCACGAAGACATTTGTCTAAAAAATAAGACGCGTTTTATTTATATAATTAAATATTTCGCGTGTATCGACGAGAAAATAATATATACGGTTTTACGTAAGCAAATGTCGATGAACTCGTCCGCGTTATATTATTACAGCAAACAAAACTTATGTATATATTAATATATGCGAGCACGCTGCACATGTATTATTATTATTTTACGTTTCATATGATTTCTAATGATATCGTAATAATAATAATAATATATTATTCGTATTTTTTCTTCTTCACAAAGTATTATTAATACAGTTGGAGAAAAATTTTAAATATACATTTTTTTCTCCTCTCGTTTATTTCTTAATAATTATATATATATTTATCGGTAAACTCGATTTTACGAATATCCAGTGATGTATAATATAATATGTTTCATTCTGTTTGCAAACCAAGCACTCGTTATAATTATATACCGAAATACTTATGAACGTTGCCATCGTCATCGTTTGCGTGGTGATTTGTAATGCTTGCTTGTAAAACAGCTAATCTTCTGGTGCGAACGCGCTCATTACATAATTAAAAAAAAAAAAAATTATTTAAAAAAAAATACGTTCGAAACTATTTCGCAACGCCTTATTGACGGGTGTCGACAGCTGAGAAATCCCGATATAATATATTATTATTTATTTATTTTTTTTCAGAATCTGAGCCAAACGAGGAAACTATTGCAGGTTTTACAATGATGTTTATTCGTTTATTTTTCTGCGTATACATTTTCGACTAGAAAGAATGCGGTTCGAAAAACTACTAAAATAATGGTCCATTAGTGTCTTGAAATGTATACCGATTTAAAGGTATCTTCGAAATATAATATAAACGTGAAAAAATTTTCAAAACTTTCGGACTATTTATAGCAATATTATTATACGTCGAGCTATTTGAGTTATGAAAAGGGTGATTTTTAGTTTTAAGGGCTAATAATTTTATACGACATAGACGTCCTACGTTACTTCGGCTGTATTCAAAAAACTTGACAATCAAAAGTCATGATTTTTTTTTTGTTATTATTATTATTATTCCGACGAAGTGCGATATTGCACCGTAGCTCCGTTCAGAATCGTTTTATTACGAGTCCAATGATTTCGATCATTACTTTCGAAATAGTTGCAACAAAACTCAAAAACTATGTGTTACTTAAAACGCGCAAAGTGAAACGAAATACATTTTTTCTCTATGATTTCGCGAAATCGATGTGTCTTTAAAATAATTTTATGAAACTTTCGTTTGTCTTGGATAGGAAAAAAGACGTAGCGTTCCAGTTTTTATGGAATTCTTTTTACCGTCCCTCTTGGAGATGCCCTAAATACTCGTGACCGGGACCGATGGCGGTCTGCGTATTATAATTGTGTAGGTGGCAGAGGAGAAAAAAAAACGGTTTACCAACCTTGTTGGTTTTGGGCTGCAGGAACGTCGCTATGCCGGCCCTGACGCGGTTCTTGACGCCCCTTATGGTGCCCTTGGCGCTGCGTATCGTGTCCGACGCGGCCGCGGTGGTCTTGCACCCGGCGAACGTGTCGTCGTCGTCCGCCGCCGCCGATCTAACCGCCGCGGACGTCGCGTCCACTTGGTCGAACACGTTCTCGTTCATGTGAAAACTGTAATACTGGTCGGTGTTGTCCATGTCTATGACGCGTTCGGCCGCCGCGGTCACGGCGTCGTCGCCGTAGCATCGCTGTTGGACGCGGACGGCCGGCGACGCCCGTTTCGGGAACTGTTGGACGACCGCGGCCGGTTTTGGTGCGGTGACGGTGGCCGGCGAGGCCTGCACTACCGCCGTCGAAGCGGACGCGGCGGCGGAGGAGGCCGCCGCGGCCGCCTTCGTCTCGGGTTCGGCCGTGCTGCTGGTCAGCGAATCGCAACTGCTGCACGTACCGTCGTCGCTCTCGTCTCGGCGGCTGCCCGTCTCCAGGTCGCTGCCCGTGCCGCTGTCCAACGGCGACCGGTGTCCGGACGACGAGTGCCGGTCGTCCTCGTCGTCCTCGTCGTCCGCCGCGTCGTTGTAGTGCCTGCGGTACGCGAACGGGTCCACGCAGGTGATGTTTATCTTGACCGTGCTGGTCCGGCGGCCGACCGGCGGCTGTTCGTCGTCCAGTCTGTCGCCACCGCGGTGGCCACCAACCACCGGATCGATTCGGATTTTCACCACGTGACCGTTGGACAGAATCGTCGCGCCGCCACCGCCACCGCCACCGCCGCCGCCGTCACCGGTTTTCAGACAACCCCGACGGGTTTTGGGCGGCAACGGCGGCGGGATTTTCTTTTCCACTACTGTTTCCAACATTGTGCGGCTGCCGCGAAACCTGAAAAACGCCGAAACAGTACGTTTTTTGAGATTATCGTCGTATAGGTTATAGTAATATCAGTGTATGAAGCTGGGATTTCGATGCACGTATTGTCACAAATCCCGTTTTATGTACTTTTTAACGAGAAAATTTATTTTTGCAATTTTCGACATTATCGGTTTTTACGTTATTTTCTTAATTTTGTTTTTTTCTTTTTAACATTTTTGGAATTCTCGGATACAAAATACGAATATGAAATTTCATTTTAAGATTTTTTTTTTACACACAAATACGATTTTTTTCATTTAAATATAACGGGTCGAAATGTGTTTAAAATTATTAGTTTACATGTTTACCGCGGCGCGGTCTTTATATTTATACGTTTTATGGTTATAACCAGCTCGATATCATAAACTTAATTGCATATTCCAGCTTGGTGTATATTACTTTCGACGAGGTCCACGGGCAGAGCGAGACGCGCGTTGCGGGTTTTGTCTTCTTCTTCTTCTTCTTTTTTTTTGATAATAAATTTGTTACTTTTAACAATATTAAACGCGTTAAATCCGTTGAATTGCTCGGCGGAGAAAGTAAACTTATGTACCGAAATAGACGACGGATATTATAGTACGCGTACGTGGACGTTGGTGGCCTCGTATACGAACGTTCGAAATTTATTAGAAATGACTTTTTATTCCGATGAAATACCGCACGCGAGAGCGGCTGGTACTTTGTGGGTCTGAAACGAAAATCTCGAGAAAACGTTCACGACATGAGTACCGAATAAAATAATATTTATAAAATCGGCTGTAATATATGTGTGATTGTCGACCTTCTCGTGGCCCGGTACCGAGAAAAACGTTAAAATTTACATCTGATGTTCTCCGGGACGTTGTGAAAATATTTATACATACCTCGGACATATATGGAAACGCTTAATTTTTCAACTGAACGTATGTAGTGTTTTAATATCTCGTGTAGAAATACAAAAATAAATATTAAAATAATATAACGGTAGACGGGTGACATAAACTGATTCGAAAAATTCGATTAGACGTAATCATATACACTTTGAGGACGATATACTTTTTGTGTAAAAACTAGGCGAAATAAACGTGTGAGTATCGAGGAGGAGGCGAAAATTATTTCTTAAAGAAATATTGACACACATTTAGCGGATAAAAAAAAAATCACATACCGCCCGGATTTACAACTTACGTCGTTTCGTGATTATTATCGTTTCGACAATAAATTATTGCACGCTTTAATTATTTTTCAAATATAATTTATGTATCGTCGTGCGTCGCAATGTAATTTTTTGCCTTGGGAGTGCCCAAGGACCCATGTGAAGTGAAATGGACCTATTTTTTGTGTTACACACTTACCCATATATTGTTTTAACGGAACGGTATTTTGTTTTTTATTCCGATTTCATTTATAAAATATAATAATGAATATCTAATAGTATTTTTGTCTTTCAATACGATCGATGAATGTTATAACAAGTTTATGTAGGGAAATTAGACGTCATTTAAAAGTGGCGAATGTCATTTCGTCTCACTATAATAACTTTTTTTTGCCGTCGTATAGAAACAAAACAATTATTATTATTGTTATTATTATTATTATTATTTTATTTTCGTTTAATTGCGATTCTATCGCGATGACAAAGAAATAATATTCAATACGTCTGTTCGGTGAAAGTCTATATATGGAAATTATCGTCGAACAACAATAGTTTTTGTTTATTATTATTATTTTTTTTTCAATCAATTTGTAAATTCCATTTACTGTGGTCAGTCACTGCAGTGGGCCACCAAAGGAGGGGTTGTTTAGGAAATACGAGGACATTATTCTCCTGTCTTTCACTTGTTGACACCGTTGACGACGTAACGATTTATTTATACAATTATTATTATTATTATTATTTTTTTTTTTTTATCGGTTTTCTATTAATTTTCGTTGTCCACTATGAAATAATAATAATAATAATAATAATAATAATAATAATAAATTCTATGATTCGGGCCGAAAAGTATATTATTTTTTTAAACAAAAATGTATAAATCCATGGGGGGAGGGGGAATGTATTAAAACTATAATATATTTCCAATGATTTTTTGATTTTTTTTTTAACTGAAAAACGTTTTTTTTTTTGACATCTCAAACGCACGAAATGTAAAGAAACCGTAATATTTACCTTACGACCAATACACGTTATTTCAGTATTGACAAATTGAACGAGAACGAAAACACAAGACCGTATCTAATAGGCATACCTTCTATACACTGCAATATAATACAGTATACGGTTATGGTTACACGTTTAACGATTTCGACAAGAATATATTCGTTTGTTTATTATTATTATTATTATTATTATTATTATTACTATTTTTTGTTATTTAATCGCGTTACGCGTGAAGTTCATTATTATTATTTTTTTTTTGCGTTAATATCGTTTTTTTGCTATAATTATGATTTATACTCGAATTTAATTGCATAATTTACGTATATTTTTTTTTCTCGAATAACAAATGGAAACATTGAACAGAGATCAATTGCGGTGTCAAAGGATTTATTTTTATTCCGTTTTTCTTTCTATAATATATATATATATATATAAGTAATAACGACACTGGACGTTCTATCGAATATTTATCGCGTGATACATATCGCGTCATTATCTGTACAATATTGTCCAAACGAAATGTCACGATAAATTTCGAGACACGTGAATCGCTCGCGGTTACGCTTTCGATAAATCATATTAATGAGCAAGTCTATATTTTAACGTTCGCATAATTCCAGTACAAAACACGAGAGAAAATTTTTACAACCACTTATATACGATCGTTAAGTATATATTATGACAAAGTTTGAGTCGACTATTAGGTTTAAGGTCGTATTTTATGATATTTAACACTTGGGCGTATTCGTTCGAGAAAATTATATATATATATATATATATATATATATATATTTATGTGTGTATTACGGTCGTATAAATGGAATACTTAACAATTGCCGCCCACTCTATTGTGTACTTACAAGAATAAATAAAATTAAAAAAAAAAAACCGAGAAAAATATATAAATGTGTTAAATTAGCCATTCGTGTAGTATACTCGTATTAATTGTTCTCATAAAATACGCGGCCGTGAGACGTTTGTGTAACAAAACTCGTGAAATAAATTATTATAATTTTTACGGAAAATTACAACTTCATATTATCACGTTCGGTGGTACATTGATTTACATTAATACGTGTTACGTTAGCGGAATAAATATAAAAAAATAATTATAACGAAATTATAAAATACGGCGTGTTTTACGAAACCCGTTAGTTGCGTTACTCTATTATTATACCGACACGATTATTATTATTATAATTATTAAAAAAAAAAATTACCGGTAAGTACGCAAATAAACCATTGTAAATGTCGGTTGGAAAAAAAACGTTATTGAATAATTATTACGTTAATTATCAAAAAATATTATTATTTAACTGGACCAAAACGGCGTAAAAAAATATATATATTTATATTGAAAAATTATGCAATAAAATATAATATAGTATTTATGGTATATGTAGTCTTTACGTGACGTATTATTTTTTTTCCAACATCAACGGAGATGATTAGTGCGCGTTTTGTTCCGTCTACACTTCCTAAACGAATCGACGTCGCATAACAAATCCAGGGCGTAAATGTTTTAAAAAGTTTACGATTTTTTTTTTTTTGCTAGAGGGGGTGGGGATTTTGGTTGACGTGTTTTTACGAATAATATAACGCGGAAAACGATACAAATATTGTCGTTCTACTAGGAAACATCCGAATAATAATCGTATATTTAGTGTAATTCGAGTTACGAAAATTAAAATATTATAATACGTTTGAGAAAAGAAAATTACCGTACAATTCGAGTGATGTTATTTTTATGTTTCCTTTATGGTGTCTCGTGTGATTCGATTATCTAACGATAACGAAGAACAAACAAAAAAAAAAGGAAAAAAAAATCTTAAATTATACGATCGTATTTATGTCGATTATATAATATTTATTTAGTTTTTAAACGGTGCGTGAACTTTGAATTTAACAATAATAATAATAATAATAATAATAATAATAATAATAATAATAATAATAATAATAATAATAATAATAATAATAATAATAATAATAATAACAATAATCGTCGTAACATTTTCAAAAAGTTCGCGATGGAACGCGAATGACGTTATAACGACTCGTTCTATAAACGATACTTTATTACTCTAACAACCTGCAGTCTGAATTTTATGTATCGATTATATTTTTCCAAACGATTTACAGATGATGTGTACGTGGTCGAACATAAAAATCGTGAACGAGGCTCGCTTATAGACTGCAGTTTATTAAGCCGAACATTCTCTTAACGATTTTTAAAACGTATATTTTATAGCCTGTACAATATAATATATATATATATATATATAATTTTTTTTTTTTTTAATAAAACAAATCTTATATCGATTTCCAATTAAACGCGCACGTCGAATATTTTATTTTCGAATAATTTTACCGAATATTTCGTCATTATATCAAAAAAAAAAAAAAAAACGAAGTAAAAAATCGTAGGAATATTCGTATAATTATTATTAATACGGCGATGGATCGAAACCGGTTCGACATTTCATTTGTCCGTGTACTGTAATAAGGAATACACTGAATAAAGATTCAATATAGAATCTGGGTTACTTATACACAGCATCTTACGTAATATATAGTAATTCCTTCTAAAAAATATTCGACCGCGTTCACTACGCGATTTATACAAGTTTCAAATCGGGATCTTAATAGATCAACGCGTATGAATATTTTTTAAAAAATTTTCAACGATACGAATAATATGTGGGTCGCAGACGAGATCTCGTGTATAAAGTGTAATAATTATCGTAAAAATATTTAAGCGAAAAATCGAATTGGCCGTTTCGAACCGTTGAATATTTTTTGGAATGAAATTATAATTTTTTGCCATTCGGCTATCGCGCGATTGGAAAGTTTTCGTGCGAATAAAAATAATCCGTTGTTTTATACAACGCCGCCGCCGCCGTTTATCGTCTCCTCGGTGTAAATACAAAAACGTCCGAACAGATCGTTTCTTTTTTCGATTTCAATGTACTCGCAACAGATGACAATTGTTCGCAACGCGGGACATTACCGAATGTTTTCGTTACAATTTTTTTTCCCCCTCGGTGTCATCTCGATATTATATATTTATATGTAACCGGCAAATAGTGATTAAAATAGCGGGTAAAACATTCGGTTCAGTAGTCGGTTATGAGCGTATCACATTGGACGCCGGTGATGGAAAATTACGAAACGAGAATTGTAAAATAAAAAAGACTCGTGTAATGCGAAATGAATAACATTAAATGCAACTTTCCGACGTTCTTCGAACTAGAAATTAATAATAATAATAAAAAAAAAATAACGCGCACGAATCGATTCCGCTTTTTTTCCCCTCCCCCCACGGAGAGAATAATTTTTGTGCGAACCGTGACTGGACTGTGTGTGTGTGTAGAACAATGAGATTTTTTCTTTTTTTTCATTGTTCGGCGGACCATATGCGTGTAGAGAAGAATAAAAACGCGACGACGTGTTCGGCGCGAGAAAATCGAAAAACAAAACCGCGCCAGGAGGACACGTAAATCGTAATACGTTACGAATTATTCTATTTACACACTGTTTCGCCGTGTACATTTATATTATTTTATCGTAATTCGCGTTATTGCACGCGTCGGCGGTGATCGAGGAAGAAAAATTCAATACGACAATATCGATAATATAAAAGTCCCGCGTATCGTGACGTTAGAAACGGCGCGTTGTCATCTCTAGAAAGCGTGTCCATCGTCGTCTGCTGTTCGGCGCGCAGTGGGTGTGTGTGTGTGTGTGTGTGGGGGGAATCGATTTGGTTCGTCGGCGGTGTTTAATTTTGCGAGGAATTCGGTTTTTTTTTCCTCTCTCGCTTTTTCATTGGAAAATTTCGCGTTTACCCCGCGAAGAAGTCACAAACTAACTGCTGCGCGACTAATGTTTATTCGATAATAAATGATAAATGATCTGCACCTGTAGCAGACGACGAGTCGTGTCGTTTACAGTGAAGACAAACAATATAATGTTGTTATGCACGGAGACGTTTACGGTTTTACGGCCGTCCTGTAGACGTTTTCGGCGTTAACGAGGAGTTTTGACACGTTTTTCGGTTGGTTGTTGTTTTTTTTTTTTTATGCGTACAAATCATTTTACTTAAACAGCCGTTCGCGGCATACAAGTCGATTTGAATGTTATTTTCGGTTACGAATACGCGGTAAATTCGAAAAAAAAAAAAGAAAAAACTCATAATATAAGAGACATTGTAAATAAATATTTTTCCAAATACCCGTACGCTACGTACGGTGAATATATTATAATAATATTATAAATATTTATATAATAATTATGGAAATGTTATGTAACCGAAGACAAAAAAAGAAAGAAAAAAAATTATAATAAATTATGAGAATAACGTGTTTTGATTTTTCCTCCTCCTTTTTTTTTAAAAAGTACTTATAATCGTCGTTTCTGAATGTTATTTTGTTGGAAACAAATGTACATTTTGTCGAGCCCGCCGATATGTCGAAAAAATCCTGCATTCAAGTAAAAATCTCAACGGGAGAATCGAACGGATAAATTCGTAATCGACACCGTTTTTATTATTTTCGAATAGCAAATAGAATACGGTGTGTTTTAAATACGCTGTCGATTATATTTTCAAACGGTTTATGGATTTCGAGTTTACGATGATGAGCGATATAGTGTTCATTGGCATATAATGTTTGAATATCGGACAGTAGAGTTTTTTTTTTTCCGGTAAGTTATTTCATCCCGAACGCTCGATTAATATTGGAGAATTCGCGGAGTGACACCGCGTTTTTCTATTGTAATTTTATGGGTTTTCGGGGGAACATAATATATCTGAAGTAACGAATGATCAACACACACACACGTGTAAAATGAAAAATACAAGAGTTGGAAATTGTATTGTGAAAATACACTAACGCAATATAATTATATAGTGCGACGACGGCCGGGGCAGTATTTTGTTAGTCGTCGTATATATATATAATAAGATTGCACGAAGACAACAATCGAAATTGTGGTTCGGAGATGGGAAAAATATAGTAATTTTGACTTCGTAATAAGAAGATGGATTGGAATTATTCAAAATTGCCCGATCGACGATAATCGTGTCTGTGGTGGCTGAAAAACAATATCCGTACGAATCATTTTGAGAAAGGATATAATAATTATATGTGCCATAAATAATATCGGGCGTGCGCCATACGCGTGCTGCACAGATTAACGAGAGGAATTTATATTTCGACGAGTCTCGTTCCAAAGATAATTTCTTCTTCATAGTATTATTATTATTATTATTATTATTACGATTACGCGTCTGTGTGTGTGTGTTCGGTTTGCACGCGTGTGAATGTCATTTTCATATTTCACGCTGTAATTCCCACGTTGTACGAATTTCGTAAAACACAATTTGTAAATCGTTATTCATTCTATTAATGTGTACATTATAAAGATATATAAATGAAATCAAATAAGTCGAATATTAATACGACTCGCGATTAAAAGTCCAACAGCGATTGGAAAATTACGTTTTCCACTGGTTATGCGTGGTTTTAAACGGACGACGAATAAAATATTATTAATTCGGTTAGAAAAATCAAAGAAAAAGTGAAATTTTTTTTTATCACGAAAATTGGAATTTTAGTGTAAAATTATTTTTGGAATAAATCAACGTGTTTTTCTTTTTATAAATATAATTTCTAAACTACCGTTTTCATCATAAACGTAAAAGTAAAAGTAATTTCTTTTTTTTTATTTTGCTAAAAATCTCGTGTAGAATTGAATAAGTTCTATTTATACGAACGAATAACGCCTATTAGGTCTTAGAAACGTGTCGAAATATCAAGTATATTATTCCGAATTGTTCGAAATTACTCCTCCGATGCGAGTAAAAGTGGTGATTGCTCCACTACGGTTTCAAAGATGCGTATATAAACATAAAAAAATTATTGAAATATGTGATAGTACCGAAAAAACGCGTAAAATTAAATCGGTATTATTTTAATAAGGACCGTTGAAATCGTGCAGGACCTATCCCCAATTTTTCAAACGTTTTATTCTAATAAAAATACGCGTTTACGTATTATTTACAAAAAAAAAAAAATGTTTTCTCTACAATTATGACTGTAAAAAAAAAAAGAAAAAAAATCGTACGGTAAAAATTTAAACGAATCGAGAGAAAAATTCTTTTTTCAATCATTGCAGCTGCTGTTATTGTCCGCCCCTTTGGACGGAACAACCGTCAGTATACTCACGGAAAACATGCGGATAACTGCACTTATTGGAGCGTATAAAAAACTGGCGGTCATTGTGACGGAATCGAAGACAAGAAAATATATTTATATTATATAGTAGAAAAAAAAATAAAGGAAGAATTGGCCACACTATTATAATACATATTATTATCCGGTATCGATACTATTATTATTCGCGATTCCTCGTGTATCACAATAATATATATATATATATATATATATATATATACAATAATAATAATATTATTATTAAGCGTCACCGGTAACGGGCGATTGTTTCTCGAAATGGTCTGATAGTTGTAAATATTATAATAATAATATTAAATAGTGATGCGAAACCGAGCGTCCTATATATATATATAATACATCGTATGTGACACTTATTAATGATTATAAAATATGTTACGGGAGGAAAAGAAAGAAAAGTGGATTAATGTCGTGCACAAACCGTGGTATACGCGATATTATACTTCGCGACGAGTATACACGTTTGTTTACCCGCAATTTAACGTGATGCTGCAGCAGTTGGACTTTTCGACGTGTATTATATATTGCGTGTATTTTCCATTATTATTTACTCGCCCGTCAATCTATAAAAAAATGTTTTAATCGAGAGTCGCGCGGCAATTTCATACGCCACAACGAGAGTCTCCCCCCGACGTCACGACGAAATTCGATTAGGAAATAAAATTTCATAAACGCGAATGTCTCTATACGCGCAAATATCTGTACGAAGTGTTTTAGCCGACCGCATTAAAAAATTCTACACGTACAAAAATCTCGCAGTTTCCAACGCGCATAAAACGCGGCCGAGATAACACTGTATTTGACTACGACCGAATTTCATCGGTCGGGTAACATTTTTCTTTTTTCTCCTCCTCAGAAAAGAAATTTTTGTTTTGTTTTTCCACACCAGCTGGAAGTCGACCGTTTTACTCGTCGCACGCACATCAGGACCACCGAACAATTACAAAATAAAAACGAAAACCGTCATTAAAATAAAACGTTCACTTCTATTCGATTTCAAACACAAAAGCTTCAGATTAAATGACAACAAACGCTTGTGTAATTCAACGAGACTATATATATATATATTCGTGTGGAATAAATAAAAAACCACCTGTTCGAATTTCGATATAATTTTTTTTTGACGCGCTCATTTCGATTTAGGGGATTGAAAAAAAAAAGAAAAAAAAAAGCCTCATCACCGTAATTACGCCGGCAGACGATGTATAACACGAAATCGAATGTACTCGAATGTGCAACACTCGTTTTCAAAAACGGTTTTCCTATACGTTATGTATACCGTCGTGTTTGTCTACGGGTTTGTAGACGATTCGTACACGAGTGTTTCACCGTTATTTCTCAGCGCGCGCGCGCAACAACATAATATTATATCCGATTCGAACTATAATTATCTCATCATAACTCGTCGCTACACACGCACACACAGGTATTTATATATACGGTTTTTTTTTTTTTTTAATATAATAACAATACGCGTGTAATAAAAGTGTTCGATATCTGCACTCCGTACATAACTCGGCGGCACCAATAGGTGGTAATGCAATGCACTCGAGAACAACGTTTGGGCGAGACGGAGAAAAAAAACAATTTTTTTTTTCTCTTATACGCGCGCCTGTCGTCGAAAACGTTAAGAATCAAACCGGTGGTGCGTTGGAAAACGAATCGTGCGTTGGGCTCACGAGTTAGCGCGCAGTGCCGTCGACGATATGAGCGGGCGAGGGGTTGGGACGATTGGTGTCGAATAGGGACTTAATTAACAAAGAAATATTTGACGTCAAAAGGGACGAGTCGTCCGGCCCCGGTGGCGGTCAGGTCTTTTTTTGCCGTTTGGGGTTGGGGTTGGGGGGAACACCGCTTGTAAATTACTTATCGCAACGGATTGGAACGTGATATCACACAATGTTTTTTTTTTTTTTACTACGCATTTCCAATAATAACAGTAACGAGAATTTGTGTAATTTACCTTTTTTTTTTTCTTTTTTTCCACTCTACAACTTTCCCCCCGGTCTGTCTCGCCGTAGTCCGATTTGTATCCGCCGGGACGCACGTACAAGAAGAAATAAAAAAGTTTTAAGAAAAACCCGCGAAAGAATAATAATAATAAAAAAAATTGTAACAATAATAAGAAAAACAAACGACGAAAGAAAAAAATAACCGAAATATGTACGAAATTAAATTACGTTTTCGCGTGGAATACAATTTATCGGTGTACGACGACGACGGCGAGTGCACACGAGCGACGCGGTGTCTTCCAAGAACAAGACTGTTTGGAACCAGTCCGACATGGATGGACGCGATCGCGCAAAACCAGTTTTGTAATAATAACGCGTGCGCGCGCGATCGCCCCTCCCCTCCTATCACAGACCGGATCGGACCGCGGCGCGGTAGACAAGACAATAAGTTAGGAGGCATCTTGGGCTACTTTATTTCTTCCTTTTTTTTTTTTTTCCATACCCATACCGCGGACACCAGGAGAATATCATCACTCGTCCGATCGTCTCGTGTTATTTGAAATAGTGCACGCACGTAACTCGTCGACGAAGACGCGCGTTGTTAAACAATATCAGGCGACAAGAGGAGTCCATAACGTTATACAACGATAAACGGTGGCCCTTAGGCCGCGGTATTTAATCAGTTTTATTCCTTCGGGCCAGCGATATCCGGGGATCACAAAAGCGCAATGAAAGAGCAAAGGACCCGTAAGCGGGTAGCAACGTCTTCAGAACTACAGGCTATTGGCGGACGCTTCAGAATATCATCGCGTTATATTGTTTTCCCAGCGCCGGACTCGTTATAATCTACGAAAACGTCTTTGGAAAAAAATCCCGAAAATCCCTGATGGACACCGCGTGTTGGGCCCGGCAAAGGCTTCTCGATGCGAAATACTCGCTTTGAAATATTGATACGTGAATCATAACTCGATGTACCGAGTCGATTGATTAAACACTATTAGTTTTACAAGTCAATCCGTCGCACGTTTATCGACAACTGGAATTCGAGAAAAACTACCGATTATTATTATTATTATTATTGAAACGGTTGTATTATGCGTGGTCCGCCGTACCTTTAAGTGGCCGTCGACATTCGAGACCGATAGGTCTACAAAACTGTATGCCAAGTGCACAAACGCGGATGGTATGACTTCTGCGATGTTGAGTTGATTGGGAATCCGAAAGAAAATGCGCGTCGAAAAGCAACTATTACCCGTAGTGGAGAAATTCAAAACGCGTTATGTCTTAATATGATTTTAAAACGCGTTATGTCAACACAGTGAACAAACGTTTCACGGTTTGCGCCGACGAATAGCTAATGACTAAAGAGTTCAACAATTTTTGTAATATACGAAATTCGGATGACGTCCGAACAACGATCGGAGACCATCAAGTATGAAGAGACATTTGGTTCGTTAAAAAAAAAAAAAAAAAAAAACACACGTATAATTATTATAGGTATACGAGTATATATATTATATATATCTTTATTATATTTTTATGTATTATTTTTCGATAATTTTTAATTTTCAAACACACATTATTTACGTTTACTACGACAGTCGAAACGTTACGAGAATTAGAAGGAAATTTACTATATTATCGGGTTTTGGACGAATTCCCGCGTTCATATTGCTGTGTCGTTCCGTTTCCTGGTCAAAATCCACACTTTCATGGGTTCCGGTTTTCCTTTCATTGCCACAGGACCTCGGTACGTGAAATCGAACTGCGGATCCCAGTTGTTGCTTTGATTGAGGACGCTGGAAAACAAATAGTAAAAAAAAAAAAAAAACCACTCAATATTTACTATTATGTAATATACAGATAAATTTCATTTCACGATTACGTCGATCGGACGACGTATTGTATAATACGAGAACGTATTAAAATATCGGTTTACACGTAGTGTTTTTCAAGCGTTTTTTCTTCTTCTATTGATCCGAGAGGAAAACGATGAGTTTTGTTTTTTAAAATAGAATAAAAAATAAAAAACACTGTTATAGACGGCGAGACGGCGTGGTTTTTTTTTAATCATTCGGGATTCGAGAGTTCAATACCATCTGCAGGCGGCGGCAGTGGTTCATTGTGATTTCGATTGTACGCAAAAACATTATATTATACTTTAGTTAAGCCAAATACAATAAAAAGAAAATTCCCACCCTCCCCTCCTCTAAAAAAAAGAAGTCAATCGTTTCAATGTGATTTTAATGATAGGAATCGCGATATTGCTGTTGTTTTTTTTTACCATCGGCTACGTTTTATACGCGTAAAATAAAATTATATTATGAAAAATTGATTACCGCCAAAATCATTTCGATAATATCGTACTGTACAGAAATACAAAACAACAACTCCGAGGCGTATGAAAACGTATATAATAATAATTATTATTATTTTATACGGTGAAATGATTGTATTTTTTTTTTTTTTTTATCATCATTCGTTCATCTACTCGACGTTGTCATCAGGCAGTCATCATACACTACAGTTTCGAGTGTATTTCCGTTCGTCACAACCTTTCTCTTGGAGATTTTTATACTTGAAAATATTTCTGAAACCTATTTAGTTCGCAGACCGACGTTACACAACGTTTACCCTACACTACGGCAAGCGCATTATAAAATAGTTGTTTTCGAATTGAAATTATTTTGTCAATTTTCGTCAAGGACTCGTCGCGGTAAAACTCTCGATAATACCGCGTATATCTCTAATAAACCGCGTCGCCGACACGGTAAAAAAATCAAAAACCCCTCGGGAGACTGAAATCGCAGAGTTTTATAATACCGCGTGTATATACGTGTGTACGGGTTTTAATTCAATTTATTTCGTTCATTTATTCGATTCTGAACGAAGCGAGGGAGCTGTTATTGGTTTTACAATGATTACATTTATTCTATTACGGTTTTTTTGTCAACGAATTGTTGACTGGAAAGAATGCTCGGATGATCTCGTCATGCGTTTATGTTCCCGTAGCAAATTTATATTGGTTAGTCGGTAATTTATTTGAAACGTTTTTCAAATTTTCTCAGTGTACTTTCTTTATGCGTAGTTAATGAAGAAAAACTCAAAAATTTATAGGAAAAACTGTTTTCTCAATAGGTTTTGAACGCGGAACAAAATTTATTTCGCTTTTACGATTTTAAAATTTCATTTGTTTTGTCCATTAAAAAAAAAAAAAAAATGCACCATAGTGGAATAAAAAAAGGAGATTAATATCGTAGAATAGTGTACATGAATAAAAGTTATAAATTTTATTAATAAATAAATGAAAATATACACGAATACAAATTTAAA
This sequence comes from Chaetogeoica ovagalla, assembly GCA_032441825.1. Lineage (NCBI taxonomy): Eukaryota > Metazoa > Arthropoda > Insecta > Hemiptera > Aphididae > Chaetogeoica > Chaetogeoica ovagalla. The sequence goes on from CM063735.1 coordinate 5,707,517, forward strand.
GATAAAAACGTGAGAAAGTTGTGGATAAATTTATTGAGGAAGTGTATACGGCAGAAGCAATAAAATACCATTCAAATAGTAATTATTACGAACAGGTGTCGGAGATCTAGAGGAAGTAATGAAGTTCGTGACACTTGCTTAGATTCGAGGATAAGCCGAGACGAACGACTCAGTCACTGCGAATAGATTGAGTTAATCTCGTAAATTGAAACAGTTTCCAGGAGCCTTTATTCGATGGTAAATCTGTACATAATACGAGCAAAAAACAAACGTTTCACTTTGGACGTATAATTGGCAAAAATATTAAAGAATTTTAATTTATCGCGATGAGATCCGACGACACGAGACGACGTGCTAACGACATGACAGAATTTTAAGGACCAACATAAAAATGAAAAAATTATATTTATTTTTTGATCTATACTTCGCATTATATAATTTTTTTGAACAAACAAGATAATTTATAAATTTATAATTTTGTGTGATTGTTATGAGAACTTCTACAGTTATTGTACAAGTCGATTATTTCTGTACGTCTTTTCCCTCGAATATGGTTATGTGTAGAACAAGTCGCTAATACTTTATTTCGGCAGTCGGCACATTACACCACTAGAACAAACTGATTGGTCAGACTGATTGTCCACCAGTTTGCGACCATCAAATCAAAAAAATATATATACAACACGTCACATTTGGTATTCATTTTTTTAAAATTTATATATATATGTAATAACATCCGGTAAAAATCTTAAAAATCGGAGTTTAAAAATCAAAAAGTAAATAAAGTCTATCACAATCTTTAAGCAGTTTAATTTAATACGTTCGTTGCGTGAAAAAATAATGGTGATAAATGATAAAAGTCGAGAGGTCGCTTATATCGTTGGTGTTAAACCATATTAGAAAAATCAATGTTTAAATACACACATATGTACAACTATGGATTCAAATGAATCCTAACAAAATTTTGAACCGTAATTTTCTGAATGGCGGCGTAATTTAATTTGCCCCGGAGCGGCAACGTGGCTTAAAACGGCACTGCACGAGTGTATTTTTATTCACCAACTGCCGGTCGCAATGGAATTTTAAAATACATATTTTGACATTTCTGATATTAATATGTAATATATGTATAACGTTACATTATTACGATTTGTCTTTTTAATTTCTCTGCGCAAAACCACAAATGTAATTATAATTGAAACGAAGAAGAGTTTTCAACCGTAACCCGTAATAATCATAGTGACTGTCCAATGTTGAATTAAAAACAATAAAACGAAATTAGAAACGACGGATTTGTTAAAAAAGCAAAATTTCAAATCTCGATCGAATTTCAGTTTTTTTTTAGAATTTTTAACGTTTCCCGCCGCCCCCTCCTCGAGTTTCGTGAAATTGTATATCCGAACCGACGTATTACTCGCCACTGCAGTCAGACCGGTACAGGTAAACGCGTTTCGTTCAGTTCGGAAATTCGACGTCGCGCCCCCGTGTGCGAGACACACACCGCGGTTAGGTTAGGTTTGGACTGGGACCAGTGGCGTAGGTAAGGAATTGGGGAGTTCAAACCCCTCCCATTTAAAAATCCCAATCGGTTAATAATAATAATAATAATAATAATCAGAAAAAAATTGCATGTTAGGTGCTTGGTTTTGTGTAGGTACCGTACTAACAACAAAAATGACTTTTTAGTTAAACATTAGAAAAATAATATATTGCTAAATTATAACGAAGAGTGAAGATGGATATTTTTGTAAAAACAGTTTTACAAGTACCGCGTTCGGTACGAAAAATAATGATTATCTAGATGTTATATAATATATAAAGTCTAATATCTAATAATTTAAAGTCGAACCCCCCCCCCCTCACCATTAATAATCTATACCTACGCCCCTGACTGGGACCAGTGGCGGACGAGGCACATTCGTATACGTTGCGTCGCACCCACAACCGCGCGCGTTAATAGCATTAAAAGTATATTTTATGCGGTATCGATTATGCGAGTGCGACTTTAAACGGCCCCGGCCGCCGCGATGGACTGTGGTACGGCTTCGGGCCGGTGTGACCGTACGCGGTTAGGTCCGTCGGCCGGACGGTGGTTTTGACGCCCGGCGCGAGTGTCCGTTCGCTTGCGCGTACGCGACGACGACGTGTTTTCGCGGCGTCCAAGGCTGGGCTAGTCGGTGATTTTTTTTCTAATTTACAGAAACCAATTTTTTTGTCGTCGTTGACCGAGTCGGTTGGAAACGTGAGGGATAATTGACGAAATATAAATTAATTGTTTTTTTTTTTTTTTTTTACCTGATTCGTAGAAAACACCGCGAGTAGAAAAACGAATCGATTTAATTTCGAATTTTATCGACTCGGCGGTGGTAACGTTCCGCCTAGGATTTATCGCGCTGTTATACCGTTTAACGTGCAACCCGGTTGTCGGTGTACACCTGTAATACTCGTGTTTACGTAGCGCACAATCCGTGGGTTATGGAGGCGGTGCTGGACGAGTTCTACGCGCAGATCGTGGCCAAACTGGAACGTGACGAGTTGATACCGGCCTACAAGCGGTCCATGCACCGCGAGTACGTGGCCACCGTGGTGGACGGCCTGTGCGGCCGGGACCGGCGGCGGGCGCGCGAGGCCGCCGTGACCGGGGCGGTGGCCCATCACGACCGCGCGGTCCGCGACAACGGGTCCGTGTGCCCGCTGGGCAAACACCACGACATGCTGTACGTGATGGCCCGGTTCGCCGTGGACGCGGACGCCGGTCCCGAACCCGTGGCCGCTCTGTTGACCGCCATTTACACGTAATAATAACGATAATAACAACTTAGGCATATCCCCGGTACGGGTATTAGGAACTGAAATTGACAAAACACCTATGGAAAATGTCTAAAAACAAAGAAAAAAAAAATCACTTTTGTTTATAAACGGATGAAATCATTTTTCGTTTTTTTCAATCGAATAACATGGAAATATCAAAAAGCGCGATGAAATACACAAACGTCTGTGTTATGTAATAATTAAAATACGCACGGAAAAACAGTTGAAATTCGAAATTTTCGATTTTAATAATTCGAGCGATTTGGTCGGTTGAGTGTAAATTCGAATGGATACAGAAAAAATATTTACGAGCCTTAAATTTATCGCCGCCGTCGTCAGTTTTATATATATAAGACTTTTTTTATCGTAGCGTTTGACAACAGTATACTTTTCGAGCGTATAATATACTTTTTCTCGAAATCCTTATGGGCGGGTAATTTTCTAAAATATAAAACCGGACCGAAATTGATTTTACGCGTGAGTAAATCCTTTTTGTTTTTTTTTCTCTTAAAAATCGCAGTCGCGAATTCATTTGCAGCACCGGCTAACGTCAACAACGGAGGAATTCGAAATGGAAATTATTATTATTATTATTATTATTATTAGCGATGAACGAATAGAAATTTCGTCGTTTAGCACACGCGCATAGTAGTAACGAAATTGTTTCGACTGCGACACTCTAAACGCTCTCTACGTATTTCGTCCCGCTACCCCGTCGCACAGATCTAATCCGCCGTGCCGATCGCGCATCTACATTATACGTATATAATTTCTCATGTTGTCGTTGTATGATTTATAGAAAAAAGAAAAGAACCGTCTAAATGCGTTTAATTGAAAAATATTTTATTCCCACTGTTGACGGGCGTACACAAACAAAAATATTTCGTTTCGCTTTTCTTTTTCTCCATCTACCTTCTTCCAATCAAACGTATTAAATGGCGACAAAAAAATAAAAAAATAAATACATTTCCTTCCTCCCCCGTCATTCCGAAATCGAGTTTTCCGGTGAAATTTCACACACAAATTGTTTACAAAGCGTATAACGTCTTGTGCGCTTTATTTTTTTCGGCGCCTTTATACGCGCGTTATTCGATAAAATATTATATTACCGTAATCGTCGTTTGTTTCAAATGGCACCACTTGCGTTGTGTTCGTTTACTCGTCGTTTTTTTTTTTCGTTCCAAAAGAATAACATGGAATTATATATTGTTGTGCAATTTAAGTAATTTAGGTCATCGTTTGCAATGTTTTTCGCGTTGCTTCAATCCGCGGCTGACGACATTGTGTTAATTTGTAAAAATTAATTTTTTTTTTTTGTTTCACATAAAATACAAGTTTTAGTCGCGATTATTCGACGGTGCGGAGGGGGGGGGGTTTAAAGTCAACGTTGCGTAGAATTTATTTTAAAACGAGACCTGAATCTGGTTTCGTTATCGTCAACTGAATAACGTGTAAAAAAAAACAAAATAATAATAAAAATATAATACACAACATAGTTACGTTTAACGTAACGCGAACTTCTCCATAAACTTATACAGGTTTATTTTTTACGTAATATCGTGATTTCGACGTTATTGTAATAATTATTTGACGTTTTGAAAATAAAACGATAAATACCATTTCTGATAAAACAGTTAATAATATTATTGTGATTGAAAGCACTAATTGAAGACGTTTCGATTGTGAATTCGTGTACTGATGCAAAAATAATCATATTAAAAAAAAAAAATATTACCGAGTTATTAAATACGTTTACACGTTAGGAGGACGCGGAAATAAGAATATAAAAAAAAAAGGAAAAAGATTGTAAAAAGTATTTTTATTATTTTTTTTTACTACGAGGAAATTGTTACGACTGCTGTGGGAAAAAAAATAATAGTAGTCGTTCGCAAATCTCACAGTTAAAATTTACGATTTTATTAAAATAAAATTAGCTGTAGATACTCGGTGACATAAGAATAGTTACCGGGTAATTGAACAATTAAGAATAAAGAAAAAAGAAAAAGAAAATACTTTCTTCGAGATCGTTACAACACGAATACAATCGTTCGTATGATGACTTTATGTACACACATGCACGCGCGTTCATTGTACTCAAATAGAATGAAATGTTTACAAAAAGTAAATAAATAAAAGTAGACAATTTCGAATAAGTCATATCAAAGGGAATTCATTATCAACTGATTTGTTTTTTTTTTTTTTAACGATAATTTATACGTTTTGTTCTAAGAAACGTGTAAAACAAATTTGTTCTCTGACTGGATTTAAAATGCAAACGCGTAATTTAATACAAACTGAAGTAATGTTTCAAATAAATAATTTGTTTAAGGTCATCTCTTTTAATAATACAAAATTAACAATAACGTTTAATGGCAGTTAAAAATCGTACACTGTTACATTATATACTCTCCGTTGTTTTACAATATGTGTGCGGAGTCGGGTCGCTTAACAGAATCTTTTAGCACGCAAAATTTTTTTTTTTTAGCCGTGAAAACGCAGCTCAACTTAACGCATGCGTGTCACGCATTGAAAAAAAAAATTCACGCACGCGTATAATGATGAAATATGTTTTCTCGTATGTTAAAATAGTCCGTCTTAGAATGTGAATTGTCGCTACACGTAATACAATATACCGTAAAATAATATACGTTTGACAAAAACGCATATAATTTATATGCGAACATTACAAACTAATATTAATTATAATATACACGGGTACGTTCAACGGTTTTAAAAACTGTAATATCGGTATTAGATTACGCAAATAATCGCTGTTCGGAGAATGTACACAAATATTATGGCGATTGTACCGCGGTCGGTATTTGAATTTCTACGACGGTGTTTATTATAGGGATTTCGTCGAAAACGGTTAAAATTATACGGTTTTTTTTTTTATCTCTTCAATAAACAAATTGCTTATTCCGTTTCCGTGCGTACGTTTTCTATTTTAGAAAAATTAAAATAAAAGCCGTTTAAATTTCGTAATAATTGTTTTTTTTTCTACAAACGTTTCTTTATATTAATTCGTTTATCGAGTGTCAATGTTATTATACTGTTTAACGCCGTTTCGAATTAAGGAAACAAAAAAAAAAATTTGAAAATTATTACCGGGAAAGACGAATAGTAAAACAAAAAAAAAAAGAAATTGCTAAGGATTTGAGGATTGTATCGTTTATGATAATCCGATATTTAAAATATCGTGCTAGAAGAACGTTGGATAGTGTACTGACTGCATGAAAACCGTGACGAATATTTTTATATGCTATTGTGTAATGGCGGGATCGCTCGTTTCACAATGGTTTTTTTCTCCTCCGTTGTTATGAGCCCGGATGATGTGTTAGGTGTTTGCACTGTAGTTAATTTTTTTTTAATCCTACGTCTAATTCGGATTTGATGAGATATCAAAAAAAAAAAAATTTACAATTCGTTACACGCATTATACTTAGAGTAGTAAGCATTATTTTTTTTTGTTATTTTACTCGTATCTCGCACAAGGACACCGGAATGTGTGGTGGGATAGGGTTAATGCTCGTAAACGGTATATGTACGTATTGCGTGTGATATACGCCGTATATAATAACACTTTTTTTTAATTTTAAGTTTAAACATTTTTGTTTTATCACTATATTTCGATTTTTGAGTGTAAAAACGCGAGTGTACGATTGCGCGATTTATCCAAGTGGTGTTTATAGCATTATTATTACCTCAGGAAAAGTGTGTCGGGGAGAGAATTGACAAAACGCGGTGACAATTAATATTGCGACAAAAAAGTTTTGCGAAGTCCGTGTGAAGAATTCGTCGAGTAAAAAGTGTAGAAAAAAAATAATGTCTAAAGTCATGATACGATAATAAGTAATTAGCGACAAAATTAATTTCATTTGATGTTGTTGGGTAGAGTACAAGGCGAATTGCATTACTAGATCGTGAGAATTAAATGAATGCGAATTTCTCCGAAGGATTAATTTTCAAATACGATCATATTTCCAGGGATAAATTTAGGAGAATCGTTTGAAGTATATATGACTTAGATATAAGTGTCATACAAACACCGTACGAAACAAATTTCTATTATACACACACACTATATATATATGTACAACACGCAGTGTGTTAAACGTTTTAAACGATTTTTTCCGCGTATTGAAATATATTTTGAAAAACTTTTTGCGAAGTATTAGCATAAAAAAAAAATATATATATATATAATATGGTCCGTTTTTAATAAACGACAATATTGTTATTACGAAGTTTTAATATCGTTTGATATTATCGAAACGAGATATTTTTTTTTATTTTTTTCTTACGTATGTATGCGCGATGAAATCGAGTTAATCGAATAACCACATTGGAGAAGAAAAAATGTGACGGGGTCACGTGTCAAGGAGTTATAATAACGCGTTATTAGCCTAAATAATACTTTGTAATTTTATTTAAAAACACAACTTCGCGGATCCCACGGTTTCGATTTAAATATCGGTTTATCGCGCAATCCGTATAATATTTTCAAAGTAATCTTTCTAACGCGTTTCCATCGAATATAGACCGTTTTTTTTTTTGGTGTAGTTAAAAAAATCATTTGAAAAATTTAAAAAGAATTCTATACGCGATAGTAATTTTATTTACGACGGTTTTCGTTTTCCCGCCGTCGACAAGACAGTGGGGGGAGAGAGAGAGTCGGAATTTTAAGAAAATAAATATTTGATTTTTTTTATGCGTATCGTTTATAAAAATAAAAAAAAAATGAATTATTTCGATACATTTCCTCGTCAAATATAAGTACTCGCCGCGGTCTATATTTTACAGTCGGAAGAAATCGAATCCGTTTGGCACTCGTCCGAGGGTATTAAAAAATTTCAGTCGAACCGAAATACGTTTATTATTATTTTTTTTTTTTGTAGAATATTATTAAATTTCTTCTCACGTATAAACGGTACGAATCGCGAGACGTACAGAAATAACGACGGATATTTGCCAAAAGTATTCTCATGATATGTACGACGACAATTTTTTTTTTTTTACTTAAAAAATTCGAGAGCGAAATCTAAAACAATACGAGTTTTCGCTGTTTTACAATTCGAATTTTTTAGAACCGGAACGAGCTCTTCATTATTTTTCACGTGTAATGAAAATATTATATGACACGCGACGTTCTAATAAACAGTCGTATTATATACGTACGGTAAACGGTAATCGAATTTACTGCGTATTTAAATAATTTTTTTTTTTTGTTGTCTTTTTGTCTTTTTGTGTAATACGAATATTATGTAATCTATAATTTTCCTTTGACGTTTTTGTATGGTTTCTAATATAATACGCGTATTAATATTGAATTTTAAACAAATTTAAATCGGCGTAAGACTTGTGAATGTGCGTAATGAAAACGACTGCTGAAATATTTTTTTGCTTGAATAAACGCCATTTTCCGAATACGTTTTGCTTTTTTTTTTTCTTAAATATTCGCGAACGCGCAGATTAGAACGAATTTTTCGTTCGTCCTTTTATTCCAAACGATTATTATTATTTTTTCTTTTTTTTTACAGCGAGTCTTAATACGCGCACTAATAACGATAGCTAAAAGAAAAAAAACAGAAAATTCGCGCATATTTTCTTTTTTTTTTCTGTATAGGACGGTGTACGCGCGTTCCGATATTATTATTATTATTATTATTATTATTATTATTATTATTATTATTATTATTATTATTGTTATTGTTATTGTTATTGTTATTGTTATTATTGTTATTATTATTATTGTTATTGTGTTTAAAATTCGCGTCACATAATCGTTGAAACGCGGACGAGCATCGCGAGTTTCGAGACACTCGCCGCGTCCGAAACGACAACGATGAATATAGACGCGTGCACATATTTTTAATGTATGCCGAAGCAGTACATCTTATGGTCCGGAAGTAAAGAATTATGTGTGTGTGTGACCTACAATATTTCTCGGATGTATGCGGATTTTTTTTTTTTTTTTTTATACGCCGGTCTCTTACTTTCGTTCCCGTTCGGTCACAAGGAATGAATAAAAAAATTAATCGCTATAATATATTTTTCATACGAAACGTTTATCGTTTAAAATCGCTGTGAAATAGGTGTGAGTCGATTTGTACGTATATATTATTTTTAATACGACCGACCGCCTGTGTCCGGGTCGGGTGTATACATATTATATATTCGTTTGTCGGATTAGAAGCGAAAAAAACGACACACGTTGTTTTCATCGAATTTTATTGTTCAAACGTTAGCCGCGCGCGTATTCGGCGAAACAACAGCGCGTTATTATATGCACGACAGTAACGAAAAGATCGGAGGAATATTACATCCAAAGGAAACCGTTAAATTGTTATTTTCCACTTACCAAAAAAAAAAAAAAAACGGCGTTTTTTGTGTTACAAAAAAAAAAAAAAAAAATAAAAATATATTCTAATTTTTTTTTTTTTTTTTTCATTTACCATATTTACCATAAATCTTTCAACGAGTTTCAATGTTATTTTTCGCGCGGTCCATTATAAATGTACTATGTTATAGGATGACTCGAGAACATGAATATATATAAACATATATATTTAAATCGCTAGTCTCCAATGTCTGGGTGCGAAATTAATTTTTTTTTTTTTAACTCGTTTAACGTTAACAGTTAATAATTTAGGGGGGGGGGAAACGACTCGATTATGAGTGAACGACATTAAAGAAAAAAAAAATTATTAACGATAATAATTACATCGTATTTATGTTTTGAAAAAAAAAATGTATAAATCAATGCGAAGGTATTATTATTAAAAGATCCGTTATTCAAGTTTAAGAAATAAAAATACAGTTTCTTCTGTTCTATATATACACATATTTATCGAGTTAAAAGTTTATTTAGAAAGAAAAAAAATGTAACACGTTAAGTGATTTGGGTCAAAAAAAAATTTAACTCGTTAACGATAAGTTTTGAAAATCGTGAACTTCTCAACGATTAATAAAAAATATCACGAATTTGAACTGAAAATAATAATAATAATAATAATAATAAAAAAAATAGCGGATTCTCGAAGCGAATTACTTGGCCGGAGATTTTACAATTTGAAATCAATAACAAATAAAAATTGTACGCGAAAAACGAAGTAGTTTATATAATAATTATAATGTCAAGATCACGAAAAAAAAAAAATTACTCGCAGACAAAAAAATCCACATAATTGTAAAACCAATATATATTTTTTGCTTCGCTCGGGATATGAAGTTTAATAAAAATGAAATATGTGTTAGTAGAAAATCCTTGGATTTATGATAAAATTTAACTCGATTAAATTCGTATCTCGTGCTAAAAAAAAAAAACCATCAGTTATAAGAGACATGAAAGCGAAATCCTTGAAAAAGATAAACATCAGAAAACAATAATAATACATGCAGCGTATTCCGTACAAGTTTTACTATAGTTATAAGAACTACATTATATTATATAACTAAATTACGTAGAATTAAATAATATCATAACTATAATGTAACGTGACTTATATGACAACAGTCAATTTAGCCTTTAGACCGTGTTCGAATTATCTGCTCGAAACAAAATATTTATGCGTTTACAAACGGTCATTTCTGTTGGATAAAAAAAAAAATTATTTTAAATATTCGACAGGAAACCTGTGATTTGAAGTTTCTACGGATGTACGTACATTGTCCATTTGGATAATAATAATAGAATTAAAAAATAAATAAATATATATATATAATCCGTATTAAAACTAAATATTATACCTAAGCGTATCAATTTATTACCAATTGTCTGTTTTCTTTTACATAATGTTTTTTTCTATTTTACGTTTATAATATAAAATAATCGTTAAGACGTGGTTTTCTGTGTAAAAGTAAAAGTTGATTGGTTTACGGGCATTATAAATAATTTATGCTTCGCGCGTTTGTGTTTTTACGTTTACTGGAAAAATAAAGCAATGTCATTTTATTTTTAAATCGTATCGAGAAATGTTTTTTGTTTCGTCGAACTCAAAGCTTTTTTATCGCTTCGCTGATTTATTTTTTTTATATATATATATTTTTAAAACATTATTTTACACAATACACGTGTGTTATGGTAATAACAGTATTTAGACGATCGCGGAAGTTTTTTTTTTTTTTACAGTTAACCGGATTATTTATTATTTCTATAAACACGTACGTAATACGTACATTTCGTCCGAGTTTGAGTGTCATAATACGTTTATACATAAATAAATTTAATATTAACTTTTATATTGTCCGATGACGTGTTTATTATATCCGTATAAATTCGTCAACTATACATAATGTTATACTACACGGCGCGTGTTCAAGTCGGAAACGCTTTCATGAAGTCTACGTTATTTATTTCGGTTATATCCGCATCTCACACACCAATACGCAAACTATCGGACGGGGGAAAAAAAAATCGATACTTATACTATACCCACTCGTTATTCCATATTGAGTTTCACTTTTTCGTTTAATTTTTATTTACTGATCTATAACACTGACTTTCTATTCGGTATGTTTATCGCGCGTTATGATTACTACTGCGAACCATTTCGCCGATAAAACGTTTGGATCGATTGCGATTTTTAATTCGAACGATCACGGGCGCGATAAAATAAATAACGATTCGTCAAAAAACTAAAACTAAAAAAAAAAAAAAAGAAGGGTCTTATTTATATACGTATAGTTTGTATCGTATTCGCGTGTGTCGTATCGGCGAATACGTTTCACGAGCCGAAAATAAAACGGATTTCGGCCGATTTACTCTCGGATGATCGGCATAGGATTTTCGGTGTCGTCGTTCGGGCGTTTAGATTGATTTCAAAAAGCGGATTTATTATTATTATTATTATTTGTAGGTCATCGTCGTCGTTAATCGAACGCGCGCCAATTATCATACACGGAAGAACGGATTACATATTTTACATTTCTATTCCGTATATCGGACAAAACGTATCCGATATGTAATTGTAATATTATACGTATAATTTATAATCTCTCTCTCTCTGTCTGTCTGTCGGACTTTCTCGCAGACGTTGTATGCGTTCACGTAAAATTGAATATTAACGAGAAAATGTCAAAACACGCCTATATCGCCGCCGATAGAGCAGCATAATATCCCGCAGGAGAGCCATTTACGTAGGAATGCCAATATTTTTTTTAACCGGTCCATTGCAACGATGACGGTTCGCACAATCTCATATTCTATAAATTAATTCGAAAATTATAAATTTCCTAAATATTTATATATATATATAATAATAATAGCCCTTCGCCTAAGATACGATATGCGTATACTTGTAAAAATCCGTATTTTTCTATATTTTACTATATGAAAATGTGTTTAAAATATACCGTCGTGTCGATTTTAATATTAACAAAGACTCGATTTAGTAAACCGTAACCAAACTACACATTTTTTATAAGTAAATATTTTAATACGGACGCAACGTCCGTATTTTTCATTTCTCGATTTTCACTTGACGCGCAATGCTTCTTATTGGACATTAAAATACATGGGCCCAGGGGCGAACGCAGGAAAAAATTTCGAGAGGGGGGGTTTTGAAAAAATTTAAAGTAGGTATTCATTAATATCATATTATTCATACTGTATTACACTTTAACTATTTATTTTAGGCACTTATACTATACACATTATACATATTACATATCATAGATTAATAATTAATTATTAAAATTTTTAATAATTTTAATTTTATATTTTTAAATGTGTCATCACATTTAAATCAGTCTTTTTATTTGTGGACTGCCTACGGACGATTTATCTGAATCTACATCAATCGGAACATTCGAAACATTTTTATTTTCTCGTTTAAAAAACTTAAAAATTGAACTCATTTTTAATATTTGCGTTTAATATAATATAATACGACAGTCGACAATCGAAACTTTAGTGAATAGCGGTACAGCGAGAATGCGAGATATGTCGTGTTTGACGTCCGTTGGCGGTGTGGTATATATTATATTGATTATTGAACAATGATACAATTTCTAGAATTATCTGGATTCTAGATAAGACGGGTCATTGCGAATTTCCCGTAGTTACGGGTAATTACACTCGTCGTCTGTCTACATTACGTACATCATCGAATTGGCAGCCACCGATGTCGATCAGTTGTTTATAAATTATAACATACCGTCATACTTATCATAGATTTTAATGGTAATTTTACTGTATATACATTGATTTACAAACCACAGGAGAAGGGAAACTTTTTAATAACTAATAATTTATTTTAATTTTTTTGAAATTTTATTAGAATTATACATTTGTAGGTCAGATAATTTATTTTTTGTACCTGCTATTTCGGGAGGGGAGGGTGTTTAAACCCCCAAACCCCCCCCCCCTGCGTTCGCCGCTGCATGGGCCATATCGATGTTACAATAATATCGTAAAGTATGTTTTGAAATCAGCCGTACGCGTCGTGAAATATCATTTTATGGCGGGCGGCGCTGAGGGACCGGGAGTGGAAACAGCGTGGTCAATGTGGCCGCATACCGGCCAAAACGGCGCCGCCGCATAGGTCGTAATCGCGTCGTATCGACGACAGGCGAAATGATTTTTTTGTAGGTCTCGGAGTTCTCGTCCAACGCCGCTGGCTCGTGCACGAGCCTGGCGGCGCAATCGCAAATTATTATAATAATAATACAAACACTACGCGCTTAATTACGCGCGTATAAATAGTTAACCTAAAACGATCGAAGAATTCTGTTTAACGACTTTCGATGAGCACCGGCGGCGGCGGCCCGCCGATCGCCCGAACCGGGTCCCGTCGCTCGCACCTCGGCGGTGTACCGCACCTGTTGTTGACCCACTGCAGTTGGCCGCTGAACCCGTTACGGTTCGTCGTCGTGGACCATGCGCGGTTATCGCGTAATTTCATAACGATTGCGGACGACGATTATTTTTCCGCGCCGCCGCGTGTTAACACACAATATCGTCTCAAAGGAGCGAATTTATTAACCGAGAAACGTAAATTTATGTACTATAGCGAGACTGTTGCGGCCGGCCGGCCGGCCGGAATCGGAGCACAATATTTTTCCCTTCAGATGGTTTTATTGCGGAGAGGAGAAAAAGAAGTAATAATAATAATAATAAACGACATTTTCACGCATCGTCGCGCCAACGAACTCGGACGTTAAAATATTTATTCACAAAACAAAAAAAAAAAAAAACAAAAAATAAAAATAAAACTCGAGTTTCTCTCTACCGCTATACGCTACAGTCGTCGCCGCGTAACGGAATCCGCAATAATAATATGCGTATTGGCCACCGCGTTGTTTCAGGTGCGAGAAAACGTTGGAGAAACTGTTCGAGGGCGCGGTGGTTGGCAGCAAAGTGGCGCGCATGATCAGCGGCCGGCGGACGGATTACGGCGTGACGGCCGCGGAAAACCGGGCCGCCCTCGCGTTCTTCCTGGACCGGGCGACGCGCGCGCGGCTGCTGCTGGACGGCCGCCGCATGCAGGACGTGCGCATGCTGACCTACCGGGCCGCGCCCGTGGTGGTGGCCACGGCGGCTGGCGACGCGTCCGCCGTCGCGTTGCTGTTGCGGCACGGCGTGGCCGAGCACTCGGTGCGCGCGGCCATCGCATACGTGCGCGACGCGGGTGGCGCCGCGGCCCAATCTTGTCTGGACGTCCTGCTCAGAGCCGTCGTCTGTGACCGCAGCGACGACCGTGCGCCGTCGTCGCCGCCGCCGCCGCCGCCGCTGTTGAAACACCTGGCCAGGTGCTCCGTCCGCGGCGCGCTGCACGACAACTTCAACTTGCCGCACGGCATACCGCTGTTACCGGCCGTGCCGCGGTCCTTAATGTCCTACCTGGACCTCGAGTACTGAACTCGTTTTCCCGTAATTATCGTTAATTATAATAGATGATTAATACAGCAGCCGTTCGTTAAACACTGAATTCACTTTTCGCGTCCTCTTCCGCCGAACGTAGGACGAATTCGGCCTGACCTAACCGCACCGCGCACGAGCATCGCTTCCGACATTCGGCAGTTTGAACGTTTTTCGTCGTCGAATATCGAATTGAACACTTTTAATGTGCGTGTAATAAAATAATAATAATAATACAAATTGTTTTAATTTTTATTCCGAAAACGTGTTAGAAAACTTTCACGGGAATTACCGGGTCTTTATACGAGAATAGGGATAGAATCGGGGATGCGTACCGGGGAAATCGGTAGGCTCGCTTTTTCCGTTAAGCGTCGTAAAAATTAGGAATTGTAAAAAAAAAAAAAAGAATTTTTTTTTTTTATAAAAGTGTAGTATTTATGAAAAAGAATATAAAAATCTCTTGAGAAAATGAGCGTAACCGCACGCGTTAAATCTTCTACATATCACTTTATACCCGAATATATTATATATAACGCGGTTGATACAATAAATTACTTGCCTCGTAGTTGATTATTATAAATAATAATTTGTTTGAAAATACGCGCGTAGCTATTAAAATTGAAAATTGTTCTACTCGCAGTCGATATAATTGATTTAATAGCAACAATTTTGACCGTTCAACAATTATTGGAAATAATCGGTCGGAAAAAATGAATCATACGCATAAAATATATCGAGAAAGTTTTATAATATTATCGACGGTTATCGGATACGTTAAATTATACGTTGTGTTATAAGAATAATAATTTTACGTTTATTAGACGTTGAAAAACAAACGGTATTTTTTTTTTCATACCTCGTCGTATCTGTAAAACGAGAAGCGTTCGATTTGTCCAATTTTACGTTGGATTTCTATAACGTTTCAGTAATTTATACGTATATTGTCGTCCAGTAAATTTCATTCAAGGCAGGGAGAGAGAGAGGTGAATTTTTTTTTTATTTAAAATTATATTTCTCATTTGATATGATCCGCCGCGATTTACCGTTCGGCCAACACTGCGGACACACCTGTCGTTCTCCTTTCGTGCGGTCAAAGCGTCTATTTCTTCGTGTGAAGACACGTCTCGCGGTGAATGCGCTATACTTTCGGTTTTCAAATAAACACTAACATTGACTAACGTTCTTTTAAGTGATTTTTTTCCTCTTTAGAATTCGATTATCGCGATCCTCGAAGTACATACGCATAGTTACGTCGTGTTAAATTCAAACACATTTTGTCTTATACATTATAAACTCCCGCCCCCCCCCCCAAAAAAAAAACAAATAATAATACACTTTTATCGCGAGCACATATTTGAACAACTGCGTTGTCGTTTTCGGCGCGAACCAAGGTTGCTATTAGACCGTTATTATACACTATATTATACACCAGTGTTTTTTTACAGTTTTATATATCTGATGACGTCACCACATGGTCGTGCTGATTTAATATTATGATTAGTTCAGCTGTTAAATCAGCGAAACTCTAAGAAATATTTTAAGGCCGAACTTATGAACTAAGCGACGTTCGCGGGATAAGTTTGTGCCAAGGGATTATAATCCCCCCTCGCTACGAAATATTTAGAAGTCGCGTAAGACTTCACAATACACAATACACTATACAAGAAGAAAAAAATTAGAATTTTCTCGAAATTCCCACAAAAAAAAAAAAAAAAAAAATTAATCCTGTGCGCGCGCCATTGAGTAAGTACACTATTATACGTTATGTACGTACTTGTACGCATTTTCCGAGACGTTGATTTTTCCCGGTATGCCAGTGGTTTCGGTCCTGCTTGTCAGATTCACCGTGTTCCCGAACAAACAGTACCGTGGCATCCTGTGACCGATCACTCCGGTCACCACCTCGCCGCTGTGTATGCCAATCGTTATGCGCTGAGGAAATTTCAAAAATAAAATTTCCATTTTTAACGAAAATATTTTTATTTTTGTTTTTTTTTAGAAAAAAAAAAAAAAACGATTTTTTTTTAGCGTTTCGTCGCCGTCTGTGTACACTTACGACGGGCACGCCGTCCACCACTACCGTGTGGCTGAGGTCCATCATGTCCAAAGCCAGTCGAGCGATGCAGCGGACGTGATCTTCGCAAGGTTCCGGAAGTCCGCTGACTGCCATGTATTTGTCGCCCACGGTTTCCACCTGAAAGCACACCAAGAACGAGTTAATATGTTTTAAGGTTAAGTTACGTATCCGCTGTTAAAAAAGAAATACTTTTCGGGAAACAAATTTGCCGCGTTATTTCTGATTTATTTTTAATAAACACTCAGTGTAATACATTTAAACCGTAGTTTTTTTCTTAAAAAGAAAAAAAAAAGTTAGAAATAAAATATATTACGCGCGAAAACAATATTTTATTTCGATGCTGGTGGTCGGTCAATCTCTTGTACTACTGTTTTTTTTTTTTTATATTTATACATATACAAATTCGTTCGACTAATTGAATCGAATGACGCAGTTTTTTTAAATAAGAAAAAAAAATATTATAAAATTCGTTACAAGAACAATTTTTAAAATGTCTTTGCTTTGATAGTTAAAAAGAAAAAAAACGATTGTTTACGTCCGTCCACAATGCGCGCAATTAATAGGAAAAAAAAGTCCATTCAATTACTGGATTTACCAAAATATATACTACAATTATTATTATTATTATCGCTTGTGTGCTTTTTATGTTAGTGTAACGAATTTTAGTACATTCAAATATTTCAAACCATATAAATTCCATTTTTGTTGAATTAAAAAAATATATAGTTATGGTTAACTTTTATGTTTATTGTTTTTTTTTTTTTTTTACAAAAATTCATTATTGTGTTTCACCAGCACTTTGAAAATAAAGTGAATTTTAGTGTCTTGAAATTTATACCAAACACATACGTGAAAGAATTTTTGCAAAAAAATATTTTCCGATTCTGGGCTATTTATAGTCATTATTATTGACATGTTGAAATATTTAAATCACTTAAAGAGATAATTTTTTTGTATTAAGAATTACAAAATTATTTTAAATAACTTTTCCGATTTCGAGCTATTCGTTGAAGTCATAGATTTTGATATTTTCGTTCGTTATAAATGATAATTTTAGGATTTAATACACGAAAATGTGAAGTTAAACCGTAAATTATAATGTATTGTGTACATATTGTTAATGGTAAATAATATTACGTCGAAACAGTTCCGCTCGTTTCGATTTTTTATTGCTTCCAAATATAATAATAATAATAAAAATAAAAAAATTCTAATAACTTATTGTTGGCTAAAACTCTTTGCCGACACTCGCGGCTCGCTACTTTTTTTTTTTTTTTGTTCTATTCAATACTCGTTTGTTGCGTGTTATAAACGAATTTTTCAAAATGGACGTTAACTTAAAACAGCAAATATCATATATGACCGCGTCAGTTCAAAAGCGAGAAATAATGTAATTTTCTTAAAAAAAAATATATATATATGGGAAAACGCGGAGAGAGGTCTCGGGGCTTTACATATGAATATTGTATTAAACGTAATGCGGATGATATTATACCGATGGCAATACCACCTACTCTGCTCATGATAAATATATCGCTGTAATATATTATGCTCGTATATACCATTGCGCATAAGTCGTGGGTGTTGCGGATTTTGAGTGCGAGTCGTCTATACTCAGACGGAGATTTTAACGAGTCGTATTTAACGAATTTTCGAAAGCAATTTAAAATCGTATTTCTGTTTGAAAAACAGAGCCATTTACAATAATAATTACGATAAAAAAAAATCGTCTAAATTCTTATTGGAGTTGTATTTCGAGCTTTCAAAACCGTACACTATTAGTTTATCACGTGGACGATTTTAACGAGTTTTTTTGTTTAATCGTTACTGACTTATAGGGAAATGTGTTCACAGACAAAATAAAGATAAACGCATACCAATTGCGTGAAACCAAATGGAATGCTTCGATTCGCTTGGGACCCAAAGACTCAATGCTGAAATTTCGGCGTAAAAATTATTGAATATTTATCAGACATTTCGGATACACTCGTTACCCAGCAGTACGCACAATCGTATAATTCTCACTCGTTTTCCACTGCAACAGTCGCTTGCCGAGGCTACACGATTTCTACGATTCCCTCGATACCGAACAATACGTGTTTTATTTGCGTTGTCTTTTTTTGGAAATCGTAACGCGTTTCGTTCGAAACACGCGACGCGTCGATCGATTTTAACGGAGAAAAAAAATACGCGTATATACACGCGTATTGAATTCACGTTATAGTTTTTCGCATAATTCTATGGAGACCCGAATGATTTTCCGCTATCCAGTTTCGTAATATTAAGTTACTTTTAAGTGGCAAAGGGCGAGTTTGCGAATGCTCGGCGGTAGAATGGCGAGGCCGTTAAACACGTACACGTCATTGCGAGCTGCGATAAATTCACCAAACGACAAAACGTCGTGGTGTAATAGCGATTTTAATAAAAATCGACGACGTGTCGTTTTACTCGCCGTGCCTTTAAAAAAAAAAATCGTAATTATAATTTTTGTCTCTTTTGCCAACGCGTTTCTGTATATTTACTCCTCGCCGTCTTCCTCGTAATCTTCCGAATATTGTTCGGCTTAAACCCCCTACTTGGAATAATAGATTTTGTTAAAAAAGAAAAAAGTGCGTTACGCGTGCAGCGAAAATGTGTGCAGCTGTGACGGGACGTGAAATATTTTTTATTTTTGGTCGTTTCGTTTGCGGCGTACCTTGTAGACGTTCGGATTTTTCTTCGGGTCGGTGAGCACGTCGAAAGCCGTGTAGAGCTGGTTGAGCATCCGAACGATTTTCATGGCGCCTTTCGAGTCCGCGTGACCGGCACAATAGTCGCTGAAACCGACAATGCCCGAAAACAGCAACGTCACGCATTCGAACCTTTTCGGCGGCACCGGCCGCTCGTGTCTCAACTCCGTCGCCACGCTTATCGGCAACACGGAATACAATAATCTGTAACGGACAAAAATAATGAGAAAATAAAATATCACTCGTCGCGCCGTGAATGGCTGGCCGCGGGTTAGTTTCTTGTAGAGTCGACGCCGCCGTGCGCCGGAATTTATCGATTTCGTTTCTATACTCTTTCGCTTTTTATAACGAAATATTGGGATTTTCGCGATTTTTATTTCAGAAAACAAAAAAAAAAAAAAAAAAATCTCTTTAGTAATAATAATAAAAAAAAACGATTTTTGACGATTATTTTTTCTTCTTAAAAATTAAGCAAAACAACTCGAGAAAAAAAAACATTAGCGACGTAATACGAGTTTCCCAACGATCATGACGTTGTGAGCGATGGAAAATATTTGTTAACGCGTTATTAATTTTAATTTTTTTGCGCCGATGAGAATAAAAGAATTGAATACAATATGTGTATAGAAAAAATACAAATACGCGTATTATGCGCGGATACAGAATCGAGAGAAAGAAAAAAAAAAAGTTGTAATCGCGTTTATTTACTGCCGGTTTCGACAAAAAGCCCGTCATCGGGCGATTGAGCAAAGAGAACAAAAAAAACCACAACAACTCGTTGACAAATCCGTTTTTAACAATGATCGTAACGAATAACATTACGCAGATTATTATTGTTATTATTATTATTATAATAATAATCATTTGTGCGCCCGGTGTACCTGTCGGTTTTCTGTTTTTCGCTCTCCAACTCTCTGTACGTCTGCTGGAGTTTGTCCGTTAAGAATTCCAAGTCCCTGGTCAGCTTGTAATCGGCCTCGAACTGCTCGGACATCAACACCAGATCCCTGGTGGCGTCATGCAACGGTATGTCGCTGATGTACAGGCCGCGTCTATACAAGGGATCGGTACAAATCAGGCAATATATACGATGTGTCAGCGCGCAAATTAAATAACCGCGCGAAAATAATAAATAAATAAATAAAAATAGAAAGTAAAATTCGTTTCTATTAACTTGGTCAAATCGTCCAAATTCACCACGCTCGGATAACACAAGAACAACATGAGATCCGTTTCGGGCACGTACAGCATCTGGCCCTGTTCGAAACAAAAACACTGGTTAATTACTGTTATTTTCCAAAAATCCGCTTGCGAGGAGTTCTCCAGGAATCGATCGCGTCCAGACCGCGCGCGAACTTTACCGACAAGACCAAAACGTAACAGCAGTGTACGGGAGAGTATTTCCGAACACTGCGCCCATAATACAATAATAATGTTCGTAACGGTACACCGTTTTAACGAAGTTTGGACGGTCTGCAACGTTTGTCGAGTAGACGGGTGTATTTCGTTGTTTGTATTTGGTTGTCGTTAATAATTAAAAAGATAAAAATTGGGCGCGCTTTTATAGAAACGACCGAGTTGATCCGAGGAAAATGTAAATAGCAAATAAACGACAACAATGTTGCGGAATCGTTAAAAGTGCTGCTGTAAATATGACAATTTTTAAAAATTTCATATATCTGACATCACGGAGGGGGGGTTTCTATATATAGTTTTTAAATAACCCCACAATAATTGAAAATGAACGATGTCATCGCGATGAATCGTTCGGTTCGATATTATATTAAAAAAAAAAAAAAAAAAGCCGGTGACAACTCTCAACGAAAAACAAAACATCCTACTCGATGATTGTAACTGAACACAGCGAACCTACAAATCAGAATCTTTCAAAATTCTCTCCAAAGTTTGGACGGATAGCTCGCCGCGTTCGCGTGAACACCTAACCGCTTTGAACGCATTGAACGTTTCAAAAAGTACACAGCCTGGACTCATCTAGACGACGATGATAATAATAATAATAATAAAAATTATAAATATGTCAAAAAGGAGTTTTTACTTTCAATCGCAGAGATACCGAACAGCAGCCGTCGCCGGAATCGCCGTTAGTGACACCCGGTTTAGTGTTCAATACGTACACGGTGTTTATGTGCGCCAATATGTTGTCGAACGTCAATTCCAGATGAGGTCTTACCTGCCGAGCCAACCGAGTCGATAAATATTTATTTATTCATTTTTTTTTTAACGATTAACATAAAACTCGATGTTGTTTTTCTTATTTTTTTTTAACACCTACGGGGTACAAGATCTGTGTTAATTTGCACGGTTCCGGGCCTCGTACCGCGGGTATTACTCTGGTGATAGTGCAACCGGTCTGAAGGACGTTCAAGCCTCGGTCGAACATCAGATGGAATGGGAACACTTGGCAAAACGTGGCCGGACTGATTTTCGGTTCTAAACAACGTCGACGCACAGACACACGTTATTTCGTTACAGCGATAATAATAATAATAATAATAATAATACGAGGCGAGATATATCCGTTTCGCAACTTCTATTAAATTGTATTGCTCGATTGAACCGTAGCTGCAGTATAATGCTAATGTACACCTGGTGCACGTTGTATTGTGTGTTTTTGATTTTCACCGGCGGATTCGATTAATTTTCATATACGAATATAAGTGGTACGAAAAGTTACCGATATCGACACATTCATTTCAGTGGCGCGTGCATAGGCAAGATTTCGTTCATACTGACTGACCTATTTTTGTTCAGGGTGACGCGAAAGAAATTGAAGAAAAAAAAATGTATTAGTTTAAACGAAATTGCCGTCATTATTGTTTTCTTATGCACGTATGAACACACCACTTATAAACATTAAATATTGTTTTTCTATTTCGCGAAAAAACTATCATCGCGATTATATTTCTCTACGAATACACGGAAAATTTGCCAATCCATTAAGGCGATTTTTTCGCGTCAAATTCCTCGAGCTTAAACGCATGAAATCCGGGAGCAGTTGAGTGTTCTCCCCAAACCCTCGTTAGTACGTCACTGATTAATTTTTTTAATTTTTTACTCGAAATTCTCTGAAGTAAAATAATAATAATAATAATATTGTAAGTGCGATTGCGTATTTTCGTTTTTTTTATTAAGAATTAATATTCGTGTAATTCCGACGCGAAACACACGTGAATCACATTTTTTCGACTCTGAAATGTATGTGAGATGGACGAAAGAAACGTAAAATATTAGTTTATCGTAACGACGATGACCTTGGGATAACGTCTCGACTTCGGCTGTTTGATCGTTTTGACGTTGTCCAGTAATATTTTTCTCGGTAATCAAAAATTGCACGTGATCGCATTCCTCTTTGGTCTGTAAGATCTCTACCTCTACCTCGGTGTTATGAAGTTTGCTGGCGACGGTCTGAAAATAATATCCCACAGAAAAAAAAAAATTATTACCACCTAATCGTTGTATCGTTATTCGCGCACAGGCAGTGTTGTGAATAATTCTATTTAAAACAGTGGTGAAGTTTCTTTTTTGAAATGGGGCGATTTGAAGAAAAAATATTTTATATATTACTAGTTCTGCGCCCTTATTAGTGACAGTCGAAACGTACTCAAGTAAGTAAGAATTAAATCATTTAAGTCAACGTTTTGCCTCTAAATGTTTATACACATGCGCTCTAAGGCATCACGTGTATGATAGTAATAAATAGAGAGCAAGTATTGGACTGTGAATTGTGTGACAGCAACAGACATAATTTATATGTAATTTATTAAATTTGTATTTATATATTTACGTAATTTTTAACAAAAGAATCCCCCGTAATTAGAATACCGATTCTCAATCTCCGATCGTATTGAATAGTAAATTTTTCTACATTAATCCGCGTTATTTTATATATTCTAGGTTTTTCTGAAGTGCAGATTTATTACTACTCGACTCGGTTTAAGAAACGTATCGAATTTTCATACGCACACAATTATTTTTCCTACAATCGAGTAGAAAAGAAAAAAATCAATCCTTTGTTTCTTATTATTTGTTTATATCCTGCGTGAATTGATTCTGAACTCAATGAAACGCTAAAGTAGTATGCGACGAAACTCGCTTATTGTTTTCACGAAAAACACAATACATTGTTATAACATTAAAGAAAAATAAATATATTATATTGATTTTTTAGTGGTTTTTGTTTTTTTCGTAGGGAGAAGTGGAAACCTCTCATGCCCCTCTTCGTGTTATCTACGCCATTTCGGTGTTGAAATACTAACCCGAAACGGTTGCGAGAAAAAAGCGTAACTCGTGCGTACTGGAATATTTCCCTGACGTACAAATGTATTTGATCGTGAAACGGATAATATTGGAAAACAGAAGCATAGAAATTGTGTCAAACGCTTTTAAAATATTTTTAATGAAATTCGCGTATTAAAACCAATATTATATCGAACACCGCGGTGTTGGCGTATAGAGCTGATTTTCACGAGACCTTAACGATTCCGATGACAATGTATTCCAAACCGGGCCTGTCCGAATAGTAGTGCAAAACGAGCGCGCCGTCCTCGGTCCTTTCGGTACACCGGAACGACGGTGCTCTCATACCCGGATACAACGTGCCCAGATGATCGTGCAAAGCGTCCAAATTCTATAACAGAAAAATAGAGCACACCACGTACCAGGAAAATTCAATGATCGCATGAATATGCGCGTCTCCACACGAGTTTATTATAATATACACGACGGCGTACTTGAAGAAAGTCCCGGGGTGTGGCGCCGAGCACCTGTAGGATTTTATCGTAACCGGAATCCTGGCAAAACTCGAAAAACATCTTCCCGAACAGTTCCAATATGCTGCTGGCCGGCAGCTCTGTGTTTTAAACGCATATACATTAAACCGTATTATTTTATAATAATATGTGATTTTTTTTTGTGCGTTTTTTTTTTTTATATAATATCAATTATTATTACACGACGACGCGCACCGCGGTATGTTCGTCTCGTATGAGAAGTGTAGAAAAACTATATATATTTATTAAACGGTACATTTTAAAAGATATAGCGTGAACGAAGAATGTCTTGGATAAAAAGGAAAAAGAAAACATTTATTGTTTCCGAGTACTTTATTTCATCACCGTAAAATTCGGAAAAATATCTATACTTTATTATTATTATTTTTAATACACATCGGTCGAGTGAATTACGCGAAAAAATATTGTTTAGACACGAACGAATCGTATGGAAAGAAAAAAAGAAGAATTTGTTTTTATTAATGTCATAATTACCAGTGGCGTATTTAGAAGGCATCGAAAAAATTTGTATTATTTGACTTTTAAAATTATTTTACGTATTTTTAATAATTACGAGTCGTATAATCGATATTAACATTGATTTTGCATTCGTGAAATACATATATATATATATTAAAACGTCAATTATTATATAATATAAAAATATAGCAAATGGAAGGGAAACGAGTCCTTTTGCCTCTCCCCCCCGCCCCGAATTAAATACGCCACTGATGAATATTTTTTAAAAAGAAATTTCCAAGTTACAATAATTATTATTGGTTTATAAACGAAAAAAAGACAAACGTTTGTCAAATTTTTATCCAAGTATTAGGATGTTGTCTACAATTAGTCGATATAATAACGTACGTTATAATAAATTCGGTATGTTTTCCGTTTATTTTGTGTTCGATGTTTTTTTTTTTTTTTTTTTTTACGCACTCGTTTAATAAAATTTAAGGAGAAAATAGTAGTAAAAATCTAAACGCGATTAACGCGAAGCTTACTTAGGATTTGTGCGGCCGACGACACCAAATTGTACGTGATCTCGTCGTCGTAAATTTGTCTGACCAAAAACTGTCCGTCCATCGTGACCTCCGCGTCTTTTCTGCACGGACAAAAAGTAATACGTTTAGGTATTTATGTAAATAAATGCGTTATATTCGTATAAAAATGTTTTTCCATTAACTGCCGCGGCATATACAATAATAATAATAATAATAATAATGATAAGTACTCACTTGATTTTTTCCCATGTCTCTTCGCCAAACGTTTTCAACACCAGTAGTTCCAACGCGTAGTTGACGAAACCGTACTTAAATAAATATATATCGTATAATATTTAATAAAATAGTGTGTTTTTATATAATAAAACGTTGCACGAACGATTTTCGTAAATATCAGAGAAGTATAGTGTAACGTTTGTCAAAAAAAAAAAAAAAAAATAATAAAGTTATAAGTATAAAGCAAGTTATGACGATTTTTATTATAATTTATCTGCGTATTAGTCCAGCGAATTTTCACGATAGTTTTTTTTTTTTTTTTTAACGAATATTTTATACTTACCATTATGACGGTAGTTTTTGTTTTTTTTTTTGCGTTTTTAAAAGTTCGCCTCAAAGATCGACGATTCGGCGACGAAACGTAGCGAAACGCACTCGTGCTGTTTTGTCGGCCGATCGTATACTGACGAGGGGGTATACGGACCATCGATTCATCGGCGCGCGGTCGTCGCCGTCGCTAGATGGCGTCCACCGAGAGGAGACGATTGTAGACATTTTTAGGAAATTTTAACAAAATCGCTATAATTCTATAATAACGACGACGACGACGACGACGATAGTAATATTTAAATCATATTTCTCCGGGTTGTACAGTATTGAAGAGGCCGGTTCGTTTAGATTTACACATTTTTCAGCGGGGACAAAAAAAAAATCAATTTTTTTTTTATGTATGATATAATATCTAAAAAAGAATTGTCGAGTTATTATTTAATAAATTGGAAAATTTTAATCTTTTGTAATTAACGTAATAATTATTATTATTATTTGTTTTTATCATAACTGAATACGTCACCTGCAAATGCGGTTATTGTACCGAATACGTTGTTAGACAATTATAATGAATAGATATCGAAGAATATTTATTAACTAATATTTATCAAATTTGTCTTGTATTTATAACATATTAAAAAAAAAATAAATAAATAAATATGATATTCGAATCCATTAAATCCATCGTTATTGAATCGAGAAAAAAAAACAGTAATATATCTACTACACATGTTGGTGGATTCGATGCGAAAACAACGTATTTGTTTTTTGCGACGGGGGAAAAAAAAAGATTCCTCCTAGAGAACGCGTATAACGGGGTTTTCACCGCAAAGAAATTTTCAACCAAAAAAAAAAAAAACGTTTTTCTTAAAATATGTTTTCGATACAAATGTATTTGTGTGTTTTGTGTACCACTCGATAAAGATTTTTTTCTCAACATTTAGAATTAACACGATTTTTCGGAAAATTCGAACGTATCTGCTACTGGTTATTGAATCAGCAGCAGTGCTTTCGATTCGACAATATTATTTTAAGAGAACGTCTCAAACGGCTCAAACGAATTAGTGTATACAATATTATTACGAGTAATAAGACGATACAGCGAGATAAACACTGTGTTTTTCTCGTATAAAATAAAATAAAACTTGACTTCGAAATCTTGAACGCATTAATTTCGGTCAAATTACACGGCTATAATTACTATTAATCGCCTTATTACTTTTTTAAATTGTAATTTAAACAATTTTGTTGTTTTTAGTTTAGGAAAAAAAAAGCTCGTACAAATTATAATACGTTTGTCCGTGTAATTATACGTTGTCGAACAAGTATGATCTAACAGCGTATTTTTTTTAAACTGAGTTATTTTTAGTTTACATGATACATTTTTTGTAATTGCTTTATTTTAATTTCTACATATATTTACGTTTTGAAACGGAAAATAAAATTATCGCGATACTGTTGTGTTTTAATAACATTTATTCTCGTACTGATTGAGTTAAAATTGAAAATTTTGTATTTGTTTGTTTAATATTTGTACGACGATAAACGACGATATAATTGTTCAATTAAAAACGTGATTTGTCAGTAGAACATTTTATAAACATTTTACTCAACGAGTTTATTTTTTAATTATTTTGATTATTTTTCCCAACGATTCACCGAACGTTACCATCAAATAATTTTATACGTTTTTACATATTTATATTGGCTGAAAACAAAAATTGTATGTCTTTAATTGATCAGACTCGGATTCTGTAATGTGAAAAATTTATTTCGGATATTTTAGATTTTTTTCTTCTTCTAAATTCAATACTATAAAGCTTTATTTCAACTGGACAAAAATATATAAATATATATATTTTCTTTGTTCTTTGTAAAATATCCTGTAATATAGAATACTTATTATTGTCTTGATGGAGTTGGATGTACAAAACAATACGTATAGTTTGTTTCACTTGTTGGTTGATTACTTCGAGGTGTTGTTATATTATAAACACTCGCCTGTTCCATACACGTGAATTCCACTTGCAATTGAACGAAGAAAATCGGGTTGTTTTAAACAGTTTTTTCACCGTGAGATTGTTATAATAAAATAAATTATACTATTAGTTACAGAAAGAAAACAAAAGTGTTATAACCACAATTATAATATACCGGATAACATTTTTGCCGTTCTCCGTTGATTTATAATGATCGCGACAATTTAACAGATTATACACGGTTTATGGACTGTTAATTGAGAGTTCAATTGCACTTTAATTTAAGTGAATTTAAGATGATTTAAAACGGTGTTCGTACCTAAAATGTTGCTCGAGTAATGTGATATTTGAATCGAAATGTTTTCCTTACTGGGGATTTCATTAAAAGTAGACGTTAATATGATTTTTTCATTTTTTTTTAGAAAAGACTTAAAGAAACCAACTTCAAAACAAGTGAGTTTTAACTAGTAAAAAGTTTTGGTACCACCAAATTTCATGACATAAAAAAATGAATGCACACTTTACAGTTTTTTTTTATAGTACTTAGTGAGCAATGTATTGTGGTTTTAAAATCAACAGTGTATCTCTGTAATAATTCAATTTATAATTATTAAAATAATCATTATGTTAATTATTATTTAATAAAATATTAATAATTAATCAAATAAACTAATATTAAATCGAAAACGAAAAATACATTCATGACTTTAAAATATTATTTTAGAGGAACGAATTTATCTTACTCGATTAAAAACAAATAAATTTGAAAACAATAACAATTTTGATTTTCATGGATTTTCGTATGAATTTAAAATAAAAGAAAAAAAAGATTATACATTTTTTTATTATTATTCGAACGAATGTTACCACCGCGCGCGTATTAATATTTACGAAAGTTCCATTTAGTATGGGATAATATTATATAAATCTATAACGTTCGTAAGTATCAAAACAGAGGGTTTGTTGTTGTTTTTTAAACGCGTTAGGACAATATTTCCGCGTGTATACCGAGACTGAAATAATTTATATAGTTGTTATTTTTGTGTTTCGAGAACCGTTATTGTTTTAGATTATTCAAAATTTCCAAAATTTATCACTCTCAAAATGTATACATCCGTTTGAAATTAGTTTTTGAATATCTTTACGATCGCAATGAGGCATAGATATTGAAAGATTTTAAAGTGTATCGTATTTAAAAGTGATTTTACAGTACATCGAATATAGTCCTTTAATTCTCACGGACATATTTTTATAAACTCGAGAGTATACACATATGTTAATAATCACTTATAAAGTCCATTTAGCTGATTCTCGTTTTGCAACACACGCGAAGTCATGTGCAGGAATGAATCGGAATAAGATCTCCGGGGACAATAAAAGTTTTCTTTTTCAATTTGCGTTCGCCGATTACGAGTAATACGTCTCGTATTAACGCGCGTTCTATATTTTTTGGGTTTATGGATTACATTTAATGTATTATATATATATATATATATATATATATATATATATATATGTTTTTTTTACAAACTAGTTCCGCCTTCTTATTTGTGACAGTCAAAATGCACTTGAGTCTTAAGAATTAAATCAACTGTTCAACAATAATTTAATCGCTCTAAAGCATTGCATGTATGATAGCAATGATTAGCGAGCAAGTATTGGATTTTGAACTGTATGACAACAGCAGCAGACAATTTTTTAATATATATATATATTATTAAACGAAATCAAACAGCAGTTGAAATTACGACTGCACCGTTTACGAGAATAACGCGTTGTTAATATGTATTACAAGATTTCGCTTTAATCCGATTGACTCTTCTCGAGCTATAGTGCGATAATTTCTCAATGAAATCAAAATATCAGTTCGCCTGAAAATCAATCGCGTATTAAATATTGCGTTTAAAGACCGATATTATGAAACGAATACCACCGGGCAAAAAGTTACATTAAAAAAAAAAACCGTTTTAGCTTTCAGCCGTTAGGTTTTACCACGTACGTGTGTGCTCTCTTATCCCCCTACCAAGTTGACGTTTTCTAGATCAATACGAACGTTTACACAAATGTTTCATCTTAACAAACGTGTTAACGCGGCGGATTAGTTCCCGAGGAAATGGATAACTATACGCGATATCAACGGAGAATTGCTCGCCCCGGAGCACTGCGCGAATAACTTTCCGAACAGTTGGTCGGAATGTTTGGCTTTTGCAATTTAAAAAAAAAGGAAAAAAAAAAACAAATGCAATAATGTCGGAATTATTAATAAATTTAATTTTTTTTATTTATACATATATATTACTACGACGGTTTTTGTTTTCGATTTGAAATGTGTTATAAAAAACGATTGAGTACTCGTACAGGTCTTTACTTTTTTTTTTCAAATATTGTTTGATTTAAAAGTAAAAAAAAATCTACGCTTTTGTATATTAAAAGAGGATTGTCCATTACCATACGTTTATTATCGAATAATAAATATTTTTATTGAACGCGTGCGCTCGGATTTTAAAAGGATTATTGAAAAAAAAACTTATAAAAGTATATATATATAACATAATAATTTGATTTAAAATATAACGATCGGTGATAAAACGTTGGTTGTATGTGTAGACATTTTATCTCATATTCTCATGTATTATTATCCAAGGCGCAATCCCGAAATTTAATGAAAGGAAAACAACGAAAACTTTCAGTAAGTGTACATTATAATGTATCTCGCATTATTATATTATAAACCGTATAATTTAATAAAAACAATTGAAATTATTTTAATGATAATAACCTAAAATATAAATTTATATCGTGTATTGTAATATTATGTTTTGTTTTCGATGAATTTGATTTCTCTCGTTTTAGTAATTTAGAAAAAAAAATTAAATAAATCGTATAATCATTTTCGAAAACTGTTATTTATGTAGGTACGATATAGTATTTTATAAGTGTTCGATATTTGCGTTAAATATCAGTTTTTTTTTCTTTTCATAAAACGTATAATTTTGATTTACAAATATACAATAGATCTTGACTATTGATTTATTAGATATGCATAAACAATTATAGCATTTTAATTTAAAAACTTTTTGTTTTTACGATAAATGAGCTGTTCATATACTTAAATCGTGTTATATTACATTTAGGCGTGTAAAACGCAAATTTAGCAAGTACATACAATAATTTTAACTGTATTTTATACATTATAGTACAACATAATTTTGTCGCGAAAGATTACAAAAATATTATATGACATAAAGGATTTCAATTAAAACCGACACAATGATTTAATTTAACGTTAATATTTTTTAATTTATTTGATAAAAATATGGTTTTTCATCAAACGTATTTTTTATTTTTTATCGCGAGATACGTACAAGACATAAATTCTTTCATATATATATATATAAATACGAATGGCGGAAAAGAATATCTCTTTATGAGAGGGGGTAAAAAACTCTAAACGGATATAAAAGCAAAACACGTATAATTATATTTGAGACGTTGTCGTGCACACAAGCGTATTAAAATCCTTAAAAAGCGTCGTTCACATGTTTGTGCATATGCATAATCGTACGTAAATTCGCAAAAATTCGTTTCGGAACCGCCGACAACTGTTTTTAAAGTGCTGAAAAACGGATACGCGTTTAAGGAGATGGTACGTAATGTAAGCGAACAGCGAGGAAAAATAAGTCTTTCTCGCATTTACCTCATACGTACCCGTATTATTTATACACAACGGGATGATTGAGTTTGAACGTTGCGGGGCTACGCAAAGTTGACCCTCTCACACGTTTTCCGAATTTTCTCCCCCCGACAAATTAACTAGAATTTTTATTATACTCTTTTTTATAAAGACCTCTTTGTTAAATCGATTTTCCACAAATTCGTCGACGTCATTACCCGTCGTTCTATAATCGTTTTGCTTCCTTCAGTGCACCAAAACTCTTTTGAATCTCCTCAACAAGATTTTGACTCGAGTTCATTATTTCGAATTAGAATCGAAAAGGCAAATATCACAAAAAATGTCACAAAAAAATTTCAAAACCCAATCGTCAGTGGGAAAACTGTTATGGTGTTTTGGGATGCCCGGGGTGCGCTTTGGTGTGATTATCCAAAAGAGCGTCTCGTGTACAATAAACAGCTATTCAGACGCGTTTACGAAACAAAGTTGAGCCTGCAGCAACGAGAAAGGTACGACGCGGATCCCAGAGTAAAGCCCCAATTTTCCTGCATGACAACAATGCACGTCTTCACGCTGCTCAACTAACGCGAGAAACCATCCATAAAACGGGTTGGATTACATTATACCTCATCGTCTTCCCCTTCATCACAGCCAAGATTTTCACTTGTTCGAATATAGTTCCGGAAGTTAACTGAAGTTCCGGAACGGGTAAGACGTCAAAACACTTATTTACAGCAGATTTAAAAAACAGACCGCGTTGGGATAAACGAATCGACGTTGATGCGTAGAAAAGTTTCCAACCCGTAAATGTACATGATGCGTTTTTCCCCTCGCATAAATTTGTCTTTTTAATTATTATCGAAAGATCCTCGTGCACATAATACCAACGTTATCGAGTACACCAACTGTCGAGTTAATAATAACGCGTTATTCGCTATACTCATTACGAGCGGTGGTCGAATAGGGGCGAAGACAGCGAAAATTTAACGTAAAACCAGGTCGGTTATGAAAGACGTACGAGTATTCGGTTCTGTATACGAAATCTGTACGTATAACGTCTAACATTGTTTGATGATGCGAACGTCGAGTCTGCACGCGCGTTTAGTTCGAATTTAGCTGCGTCAGACTTATAATAATAATACTTATTGTATTCTCCAGAGTACTTACACGAGGCCTCATTTCTCTCCCTCTCAATCTCCTCGAATGTTGTAATCGTCTTAATTATACAAATAATACTGGTTATATAACGTACATACGCCTATATATATATATATATATAGACGACAGCTTATTCTGTTACTCGGCGAATCTCTCCATTTGTGACCGATTCGACCGTTTGAACAATCGAAGTCGTCACACAAAAAGTCGTTTATTAAACGTTGTAGAACACTAGTGACATATAACGGACACAAATTGTTCATTTACTGTTTTACGCGGTTTTTTGTTTTTTTTTTTCCAATTGACATTTTAACTCGATTATATGTTCTTTTTTTAAATGTTTAACGTAACAATGACGCGTGTACAAGAAGTTTAGGTGCACATATCGTTTCAGGATTACAATAAACTGTACGGGAATCAATCGTTTGAAGTGATTTATAGATGTATTAAAAAAAATTTTTTTAGTTATCACACACAAAAATAAAATATATACAGAATAATATTTATAATTTTATGCATAAAAATATAAAAAGATTTCACGGAAATTATATTCGTATAAAAAAAAAAAATCAAAATTTCGTCTGGTAGACCGACGGTCTTATAAGTGTTATTCAATAAAAGTTTAAAATCACTCGAACGAATTATTTATTATACTCTATAATATTATTATTTAATTACTTAAATTGTTTTATTAATTATTATTTATCCATATTTCGATTTTTATTACATTAGAAACGTAAAACGAGGCAAAAAACGTTGAAAAATAGCGAACGTCTTCTTACAACTGCGAGAATATTAACGGAATTGTAATAAAATCGAGAAACTTTTTAAAGTGAAAAGTTTTTTTTTTTAGATTCCGACTAAAAAGGAATTAAAAATATTTATTTAACAATAAATGCGTTAAATTTTACCGAGCATTAGTAATAATGATATTATCATTGTTCAACGGTTGGAAACACTACAGATTAAAACGGCTATAGTCCCGACGAAAAGTACAAGTTACCGGTTATCACTTTAATGTTTGGGAATCTACTTTTCTGTTGCAAAAATAAAACAAAAAATATACACACCAAAAGCGTGTGAAAACGCGTAAGAAATACTGTTTGCTTTCAAACAGGGCGGCATAATATATCGTAGTAAATTCAAGTAAAAGTCAACGATAATGGAGATTACGAACGATTCTTTTTTTGGTTGATAATTTAAAAACCTCGTCTGTTCCGGTCGTAAATGGTTTAGGTACCGAAGTGTCGTGAATTCGAGAAACAACTTATTTCTAATCATATAAAATCTGAAAATAGTTGAAATAGTCTTGCACCGAGTTTCATTTTCAAAACGTAAATTCGTAATGGAAAATTACAATTTTTCAATTCCGAGTGAAGCGAAGAACGTATATTTATTTTACAACGATATATATATATATATATATCTTTTCTTGTCTATAAACACTTTTTCGAGTAAAAGTGATGTGACTCGGATGATGTTGACATGACGTGTTACGTTCCGGCATCTAATTGGTATTTTATTTGACACGCGTCTTTCGATTTTTTTCAGTAGTAGTTCTCGAGAGTTATTCAAAACAACTGGAAAATATTGCGAAAACCGTTTGAATTGTCAACGGAAAAATATCGTACACGTTTTCTCGGGTATTCGAAGAGCTAAAAACGTATCTAAATAATAAGCTTAAATACAATATTCGACACAATATTTGTCATATTCATCAATTATAATAAAACATAAATGAGCGTCGCTCGGAGTTGTTTTTCGAACACTACGATTTGTCATTGCTTTCACGTTCAAAGTACAATATTCTAAAAGCACTTGAACCCCAGCATACGGGAATTGACGCGTATTCTGTATTTTTTTACTTCGTTATAAAAGTGTTTAAAATTTTTGAAAATATAACATAATAGTACATTTTATTGGTAACATTTCACACACGAAGTATTTGTTCACAGAATTCGTGTTCCAAAGTTATTATTATTATTAATTTTTTTTTTTTATACACAATTTTTGAGTTTTAGTAAAATATCGTTTATGATAGGGAGGGGGAGATGGAATGATGTCTTAATCGTATCGTTTTATAATATTTGTATTATTCAAACAAAGTAAGAGTTCGACCGACGGCGTTCCTTGTCGGAGATTTTCTTCAGAAAGTTTATATATAATTTTTAAGAATATCCGAAGAAAGCATACAAAGTAGGATTTTTTCGAACTCCGTAGATTCTCTTTTAATGTTCGTCTTCGAGCCTCTGCCTTCAGAAACTTAAGTACAAAAAAAAAAACCCGAAAACATTAAAACCGTAAAAATTTAATTTAAATCTTCCGATTTCCCCAAAACGATAGTGCATATAATGTTATTGCGTTACGTATCGTCTTAAATATATATTTGTACAAAGACCGGCCGAGGCAAATAATACCGCCCACGTCCGTCCGTCCCGAAATCCAATCACGTAATAATATAGCCGAGTCCGTCATACTTTTCAACGCGATATGATTAATATCTTGTAACGGTCGAATGTGAAAAAGAAAAAAAGAATATTAAAACACGAATTATTCAGGTCGGATTATGTACTTTTTCAGTACTCGATATAATTCGTGTATTGTATCGGGTAAGGAGGTTATAACATGTTCGTAAAGAAATAGAGTAAAATGATAAGTTCTCGAGGATTTAACGAATCTACACGGCTCGTGTATAGCTGATTATTATTATCGATTACGATATTCGCCTATATCCTATGCCGGAAATTTTCCGAATACAAAAAACTAAATGCGAGCGTAACGTCTTTATAATGCCCGTAAATAACATAGAAAATCCATTCTCGTCCGATTTTCGTATATTTCATAAAGAACTATAAATAATAATAATATCCTGTGGAACGTACGGGAATCAGAGAAATATACCTGAACACCGCATTAATTTATTTTTAAAAAAAAACTTATAAATCACTGATGAAAATAAAAAAAATACCAAAATAAATCGACATCACGCGGAAATTATGCAGTCTATACGATAATTTGTTTGTTTTTCCAACGGTATTTTTGCACGCACACACGCACACATATTTGGTAGTAAAGAAATATTTTAAAGAAAAAAAAATCGCTTATAACATTTAATTTCGATAAGAGTTCGACGATTGTTATAACGCGATTTATTATATTAGAAACGTTTCGTATAATTTATATAAAGTTATTAATATAGTTTTACGCGTACACTTATCCTTGTGATCGATTCTTTGTTCATTTCCAGTGTACGTGTATGCGTGTATATATATATATATATATATATATTGGTCGACATGTTTTAGAGACTAATCGTCTTTATTGATGTCGAGTTTTCAAGTTCAAACATATATTATTCGCGCGAGAAAACGCTTCGCCGTATACGACAAAATGAGCAAAAATAATTTCGATTTTCACGTCATTGTCACGGCGACATTTAAAATTATTTTTGTTATTATAAAACAATGCTATTTATATAGAAACACGCGTAATAACAATAATAATAAAAATAGCAATGTGCCGTTTTTCTATACCGCATTGAGCTTTCGCGCTAATGGGCAAAGCAATTAGAAATTGTAAAAATTGAAAACGGAAACGTGCGGCGGATTTCGGCGGTGGATAAAAGTGTCCGCCATATAATATTATACGATCTCGGGTATCTTATTAATTTTTTATTTTATCATTAAACGAGCGCGACGCGATACGTATACTGGCCGTAGTTTATATATTATACGCCACGGGGATCGAAATCCGACACTTTATTGTTACGAAATCGCTCTGCAAAACAGCCCTGCAGTGGTGTCGAAACGCATATCGAGGTAGGACAACTGCTCTGTTTCATCAAAAGGATAGTGTGTGTAGTTCATTCGGTGAGTTATAAAAAATTAATAATATTTCACTTTGTATTATATACAATTCTTCTTCTTGGCTTTATAACCGTCCAAGAATCTTCGCCGCCACCGTTACACCTATCCTGAATAATTTCACATCAAACTTTTACGTCCAACGTCATTGCCGATTTTAAATTTCTCTACACTACACGTCGTTATATCCGTTCGCGTCTGAGTTAGACGATATTTTGTTCAGTCCAATTCGTTCCTGAACTTGTCCATTGATTTGTCGGTCAGATTACGTTGTCGTGTTCCCGTTTACTCATCCCGCGTACTCAGTGACGTATGGGGTTTGAATGTTTAATCCTCTTCCATTGCTTTTTGTTTTTACGTTTTTACTGATGTGGATCCTTGTATGGTTCATTAAGAATATGAGCGTTGAGCAACAAACATAACAAAAAATGTAAAAACCTATAGTTTTATTCATACTTAAACCCCTCCCTCCCATTGCATAATCCTGGCTACGCCACTGCGTGTACTTATTACCGTTTATTATCGTGTCACCGCGAGACTATAGCGAGAGCGATCAGTGCGCACAGAGCAAGATGAAACAATATATATATATATATATATATATATACA
The DNA here is from genome assembly GCA_032441825.1 of Chaetogeoica ovagalla. NCBI lineage: Eukaryota > Metazoa > Arthropoda > Insecta > Hemiptera > Aphididae > Chaetogeoica > Chaetogeoica ovagalla. The sequence continues at coordinate 5,744,616 of CM063735.1, forward strand.
TATACCATTGAAAAGCGGACACTCTCGGTCACCGAAATTTTATCCGCTATTCGGAGAAGGAAAATGTTTGAAATTCATTAAGTTTTGTGCAAGCGCACGAACTCCTACGTTATCATTTTGAAGGAAGTTGCGAATTAACATTTTCTTCGACATCGTCTCTCGCTTTAACCAGCTTTCATCGCATTGAAAACTGTATTTTTTCACACACACACGTACTGTTTTGTTTAAATTGTGTGGCTATATAAAATAGCGAGCCGTTTAGTTTACGATGATTTATGAATATATTATATTTGTATATATTTTTAAACACCATTGCCATGGCAGTGTGTTTTCTTTATGTTGAGTTTTGGTAGTGATCAATAGATTGGACTTTGTTCGGAAAGCCCGTAAGATGTTATTAACGCGTGTTAAAATGTGTAAATATATTTATTTATTTTATTTTTTTTTTATTAGCTTCTAGTAAAAACTATTCAGCTCAACACTTATAAATCTATGTATACTATGTATGTACAGATTATAAAAACAAAACTAAATAGATAATAAATAATCAACTAAAGTAACAAAAAAAAAAACAATAAAAATAATAATAAAGACAAGCATTGAAAACTATTATATAATAAAGCCAGCTTCCAAAATAAAAGAGGACGATTAATTTAATTGTGTGCACATATTTAGAATTAAGAATAGAGGGGAGATCGATAGAAATGTTGAGTGAATTTAAAGTGTTAAATAAAGATAAGCGTTGGGAGGCCAGGGGGGAAGGACAATCAAATAAAATATGAGATAGATCACAGATATTTATTTTTTTTGTATGGAAACATAATTGGTGTCCCGCCGAGGTATTAGTATTTCTGTATTTGAATGTAATATCCGAATAATTATGTGTGCGTAATAGAAATAATTATCGAAAATCCCTATATGGTCAGTCGTTAATATTACGAAATGATATGTGTGCACATCAATACGAACTCGTGAGATTTCCATTTAAAATAACGTCGCGACAATTCGCTCGTTGAAAAATCGCATTCCAATCTGCATTGTGTACAAAAATACAATATGAAAATAATTATCGATATTCTACATAACCTAGTATATTTTGTCGCGAAAACGAAGGGGGATTCAAACACTCGTCGGATAGACAATACGATATACGCATTTAAACATTTTATCCGAACGGAATTCATTGTTCATGAATTATTTATCGAATGTTTTAATATTATAATGGAATGGACGTATGTATCGTTTTATTTTTAAACTGTACAAAAAAACAACACATAATATTATACAAACATTCAAAATAAAATATCGTCTGAAAAATGAAAAAAACAAAAAAAAAAAAGATGTATATTTCGTATTCTCTCCATACACGTTTTTACTTTTAAAACTGTTATTTATATAGACACTCGTCTCGCGTATATTACGTTTCGCGAGATAGTACACGCTATAATTATATTCATATTCGACCACGTGATTTGAACTACGCGTTTTACATTCGGTTACGTTTATGTAATTGGCGAATTAAAAATAAATTGTCCTTTTGTTAGCGAAACGGGAGGAGAAGACTGAATTTGACAAGAATTTTTTCTGCAGAAAAGCCAAAAGAATTATTGTGGTAGTCAAGTCGGAATTTTATAAAAAGCGTATAGAAGAAAAAAAAAACGGAAAAATCGATAATAATTTTTATAAAACGAACAAGTAAAATCGTATATATATATATATATATTATTTTTTCTATACCTTATTACTCACTCGATGCAATTTCGGGCGTTTTTTTTTTTTAAACTTTTCGTGTTTGTCACGAGTTGACGAACTATCTTTTATTTGGAAAGCTGAGATGTACACACAGTGCGTGTAAATAAATAAATGATACGCGCTTTTAGGTTTTGCTAAATATAAAACGATATTCGCGAATAATAAATGCGTGTTATTCTCCCCGAGATCCGCGAGCAAATGCGGCAGCAATATAATAATTCGTAGAATATTGTAATGTATTGCTACGAATCCGATTAAAAAATATCGTACGGTTTTTACGGGGAACGACGAGTCGAAGGAAAAGATAAAACAAATTAATATATATATATATAAAAAAAAAATTTAATTCGGTTTTATATTATACACTTGGTAGTGAATAGTAGAAATTTTACTATTTTTTTTTTTTTTTTTGTTTACCGCCGCACGTTAATTCGAATTTTAATCCCGTCCGCATTAAAGTCTCGGAGATTTTACATTTCAAAAAAAAAAAATTTCAATTCACACTCGATGTTATGAAAAAGAATATTACACAATATATACGCGTGTATATTTAGAAATATGTCTTATTTGCCAGCACGAACATAAATACTATTTATTTCTCTCGTTTTTTTTATTTTGAACGAAACGCCATATCTCGTCGTTCTGTTCTTTTGTGCGCCTTTAAGTTGTCAACGTTTATTTCACTTACACTTGACATGGCGCGTTAACGTTTCAAGTTCGCGCTGGCCCCGTATTGTAACAAATTACTGTTGTAAGTACACGTACGCAGCATCGATTCGCGCACGGAAATCCGTCGGAGAATATATATATATTTTTTTTATTATTACCTACCCATCACACATTTTCGTCGCTGTTTGCGAAATCCAAGAGCGAATAATCGATAAACACTCGACTCGGTTATTATAAGTCAATATTATTAATTTCTATAATAATTAAAATAAGACGTCGCGTGCAAAGAATTCGTCAACACTATAAATAAATAAATATATATATATATATATATATATTATATATATAAAAAATGTTATACTTGAATTTTTGATATAATTTAAGATTTAATTAAATTATATCGACTTGGAGCCCCAAATCCGTTAGGGATTTTTTTTTTTTTTTTAAAACTATTGTCAAGTTAAAATTATTAATTTAAAAAAATTGTATAATATATATATATATATATATATATATATATATATATATATATATAGTTTTCACGAAAATAATATTTTATATTGAATACGTTTAATATTTAAATATACATTATTATTATTATTATTATTATTATTATTATGTAAATTAAATATCGTAAAACATTAAATAATTATTATTAAATTGTCAAGGACGGTTTGTGATGATTTTTTTTATTTTGAAAAATGTTTACGCCACGTCTTAAAACGTTTTTTCTTTTCGTCAAAAATATTTAACGTTTTCCAAGGACTCAATTAAGATTTCACTTAAGCTTTTAAACTTACAAATCGTAAACATTTCTCGACAATATGCGCGCACAGTATTCTTCATCGAATCGATCAGCAGTTATCACTTTAAAATAAGCAATTTTTTTTGTTTTATTTACGTATTCCGTTTCTGACATAAAGTTTATCCGCAAATATGTCTATGCATCGTGTGATAGGTTATACGTGAAATATATAATGTTTGTCTTTGGTATAGTTTTTCGCGTGGAAAAATATTATATTTATCATTCTCCATCGGTAACAATAACTAATTGTCACTATCAATTTCTTTTAGAACGCTGTTAAGTTCAAACATTGTTTATGTGCGCGTAAGGGAACGAAATATAAATCTCAATTACAGATTTTCGGGATAAATCGATTTTTCGTAATGCCCTTTTGTTTCGTTACTCTTTTTTCCTACCGAGACCGCGAAATAAATTCGTAATAACGTTATAGCGAAAATTCCAATAAATGTTATGTCTAAGCTCATATTAAAGTTTCAAATATTAAAAATCGTCCTCGTCTAATATACGCGACAATTTTATCTTCTCTTTATTTATTTATTTTTGATGTTATTTTCAATTATACGATCAAGAAAACTATCGGAAAAATCGAAATACGTGTCTTTGATATAAATACACGGTAACTGGATACAATTTGTTACCGAAAACTCCTTCTAGACGATATTAGGTATTTTATGTTTCTCAGCACTGGCTGAACACTTCTGTTTTACAATCTACAAACAGAACGCAGCGAAAAACTAAATAATAATTATTGTTTCCGTCATTGTCGACAATAAAATTACATCAGGTCGACTTTATAACCGCAATATAATAATACGAAATTATAAGACGTTCAAACAATGCGAAGTTATGTTATGTACTCATACAGTTTGCATTATCGACGATAATTAAAATACGTATTTAACATTTTCAACATTTTTATTACGAATATAATTTATTTTATGTTTGAGTAATAAAAATAAAAACAAAATACTTCAAGAGAACGGAGCATAACCCCTGTATCAAGGAGTATTAAATGGGCATTTTATTTTCCGTATAAATATTATAACATATTATAATATATAACGTTTATTTATGTTATAATATATATATATATAACATATTATAACATAAATATATAAATTTTATATTACATATACGTATACGATTAGTTGATATACTCGTATATGTGTGAGATTTAAATCGCATCTTATCATTCTTATCCGTAGCCCCCGTTCACAATAATCGTGTGTAGTCATCACCGCGGCATTTCAATTTTTGTACATATATTCTCATACGCTCGTGCACAAGTGACCAACGGACAAAACATTTTTCCGTTTTATCATTTCGATTAAAAAGGGAAAAAGAAAATTGAGGATACGTCCCTAAAAGCGATTTCGATTAAATGAAACTATGATTGAATTTCGTAAGTTTCTCGGTAATTAGATTGCGTAGGAAATCGATTTTGATATTGAAATCCCGTTTTTCCGAAATAAATAAAAATAACGCTGCGTTTTTTTTTTCGAAATTAAATTTCAGTTATATGGGCCGACTTACGTGTTACATAATCTAAATAAGAAATCGATGAATTATTTTATACTCACATATTTCGCATTGAGCGTATTTAATTTTCTTTCTCTTATTGCCGTTTTACGCGTACGAAAAATACGGGCCGCATTAACAATAACGAATATCAGATGCACGTATATAATTTCAGGTACGCATATATATATATATATATATACAACGTTTATAAATATCAATTAAATTTCGGTACATTACTTGAATATTATTTTAACCGACAGATGTGTAAATTCTGTTTCGCTATTGAATATATTGGTTCGGTTTACCCATAAAGCACTTGGAAATTCGTTTGATTGCCATGTGCTGCGAGTACACGTCGTCGGCGGTTAATATTTTAATAAACGTCTCGTAATATTTAATCGACGTTATTCGTCTCGTGTTAATTCACGTATACACAGACCTTTAAAGAGATATATAATACGAAATAGATTTTGAAATTTTACAAAAGGAAAACCGTATAGCGACTGTTCGCAGTCGTTCAATGCCGAGCGCGAGTCGTTCAACACAAATCCGCGTATAAATTTATTCTGTTTAATAATATTCGATGACAGTACGTTCGTTATATTTAATGGAAATCGTCGGGAGAAATATACGGAGTTTAATGTGTTATGTTACCTATAAATCACGTTTTTGAACGGTTTAAACGGACGCGCGCGACTATTTTCTATAAGTAAACGTGTGACATATTTATATCGTTCGGAGGTGACTTTTTCCAAAAAAAAAAAAAAAAAAACACACTGAAAATACTGTGTCGTAGTTAAAAAATTGATTTGAAGTCCAATTTAAAAAAAAACGATATCACACTATAAAGTTCGCGTCGAGTTTTAAATATCAAATATAATATATTCGACGCGTTTTTTTTATAATCGGTTAGATTTAAAATTGAATCATCTACAAGAATCGAGTATGAAAATAATAACTTTGTTTATTCAAAAACAAAAACCCATTAATTTCGTGTGTTTACGCGGAAAATATAATATCGGAATATTCTATACCGCGTTTTCGACAACATAAATATATATATATGAGTGAATATATATTGTTTTTTTTTTCATTATTATTTATTAGCAAAAAAAAAAAAACTTTTAAAGTATACAACTCGACAATAACACGCGTAAAATTAACTGAAAAAATATACGGAAAATAACGATAATAAAAAAAATGAATAAAATAAAAGGAGTAGCAAAAATGGCGACAAGACAGCGAAAACTCATATTACTGTTGTAGTTGTGTTTAGATGAGTTCCGGCGTTAGGAAAGAATTAATGCAGGACTATTCCGTGGATTGGAAAATAATCGGAGAAAAACGAAGGTGAATCGATAATAAAGGGATTCAAAGAATTTTCGCATAAAGGACATAAAGGAATACGATATTAGAGTTTCGGTTACGAGAATTAAACAATTACAATTTTAGTGTATGTTGAAATGAAATTTTTAATATCGTGCCAATAAATACTGGCTGGTGTCTCACGGAGATAATACGACAAACAGTGACTTTTTTTCCATTCGATATTTTCAATTTTTTTTTTTTTTTTTGTAATAATATTACAAAAATCACGCGAAAGAAATTACAAAAAAAAAAAAAAAAAATTAGAATTTCATTTAAAAAAAAAAAGTCTTGCTATAGAAATGTTTATCAATCATTGTCAATTTAATACAATTTTTTTTTTAATTTAACAAACGTATCGAAAATAGGATAAAACTGTAAGTCCCTATATCGATTAAAAGCCAAAATAAAAATACGTTTATTATAGCGTAGAAATTGTATAGAAAAAAAAAAAAAAATGAAAGACGTTATAAAATGTCGAATAGAATAAGAGTTGTAACGTTTGCCTGATCTCCGTTTAGTTTAGACGCTCTGCAGCTGTGTACGACGCACGAGCGTTAGGATTTGTTTGGATACCGATTTTCGATTACAACGCTATAATGTAAGTTTTTCGATCGCACAAGTTCGATAAAGAAAACTGTTAATTTTACACGTTGGTATTTTATTGCGATAAACCGCGGGCGATATTATATAAATGTTAAACGTCGACATCCTCCACTACACGCAGCGAATAATATTAAATAATATTAAATACATTTAAAACAATAATATAATTCGAAAAAATATTAAAACGTATTTCGCCGAAAACATATTTAAACCAGACGGGTTAAACACTGTACAATATAATATGTATAAAATCGTGGGCGCATATACGAATGTACGAGGAGGACAGCAAAAAAAAAAAAAAAACAGAAAAAAACAATGGATAATTGATCTGGCGACGTTGTTATTATTACGCATAAATCGATATCGTTTTGTGTCGTTCGTAGAAATAAAACTCCCAATAAAATTATGACGATCGGATGGTTAAAAAACGAGCGAAATAATCTCGTACAAATTGAACAGGATCGAACGTCATCGATAAAATATACGAATTCACAACTTGTTATTGTTACGAAACGTTATTAAAAATTAACACTATAAATAAATTAATTTCGAAAGTTAAATAACATTATTAACAAATACGTTTTAATGAATACGTTTGTTTTACTTTAAACTTCGTAGTTTTTTTCTTTATATATATATATATAAATGTGATCGTGAACGTTTTATACCCATTGAAAATGTTGTTCGTACCTCTCCCTCCCGTTAAATCCCACGTCTAAACACGCCCCTGTCATGAAAGAGATACGTAATGACGTAACGTTGAACCCCGTATGTGTTTAATACGAATATCATACGTAATTCATTTAATGTAATCACGAAAATTAATCGTTTCGAGGGTAAGCGTTTTAATTATTTTTATTATACGCATATTTTCTGCGTTGAAAATATAATAATAATAATAATAATTGTATTAACCAATTCGTATTTTACAACTCCGTACTGGAATTCGAGGGTAAATCATTGTCGATTGAAAAAAAAAAGAAAGAAACCGAGCGAATTTTATCCGACATTTTTTTTTTAGATAGCTCACATCGTACCGGTCCGAATAAATCGCAAAAAAATTTATTTGGTTTTTGGACGGAATAAAAAAAAAATGGTCAGAACAAGCCCCGCGTCGTCGTGTACAACGAGAGACTTTGAGCGAAATGCCTTTGATACATTATAAATAATATATGATATTACTGCGTGTCGGTGATTCAAAACGGTTTTTGAAGAGCACAGGACTACGGAGACCGTTGTTCAATCCGGTCGAACACATTCAACCACCGCGAAACCGCAACGGCCATAAATATACCGAAATTCGCGTATATTTAGTCGCCTGCTGCGTCTGGCTCGTGGGCATTTGATGTATCGTCGTAAATCGCAGACTACTTGCATAATACAAGATGTTTGGACAAACACAAACGGCCAACCGTATGTACACGAGAAATGTTTAATATTTATGCGCATATAGGTCGCGACGAGCCGAAATTCCAAATATACACATATCTATCCATCGACGGCGCGCACACACACACACACATATATAGAATTAGTAATATTAATGAAAGATTATATCGTTTATATCGTTAAAAATAAAAAAATGTCAAAAATATATCGTCTTTTTTTTTCCAAAATATCTTTTAGACTTTTCTCGAACTCGTCGGATTTCACCGGTTTTCTGTTAGAGGAATTTTTTGATTCTGAGCACAGCGAGGAATGTATTGGTCTTACAATTATATATTGTTTTTTTTTTTTATGTCTGTATCCCGAAATTTTACAAGAAGGAATGCTCCGATATTTACAGTAATAACTTGTTACCTTATTGGTAACAAATCGCATGTGGTTTGTACTCTAAAGATGCCATTTCTATCGAAATATGTAACTCTATGTTATATTATTAGGTCAAAAACCATTTTGGAAAAATGTCTCTCAATTTTCTGCTATTCGTGGCGATTGTAGGTTTCTAGACGTTTAATTCGAAAAAGAGGTAGTTTTTGGTTGGGAGGCTTAAAAATGTAATACAAGATCATAAGACGCGTTGAAAAAAAAAAAAAAAAACTCCCCCCCCCCCGTCACTCACGATTTTCTTTTATAAACATTTCGCAAGTGTTTCGACAAAGTGTATTTTATTTTTTGCGTGGAAAATTTCCTTCGTTCAAAACTAATATAATACACGGTCCTATAAAGACTCGAAATTCGTCGGACTTTTCAACGATTTATCGCATTGCTTTCAGATATTTATAGTAGTAGTAAAAAAAAAAAACTTTTAAAACAATTTTTGAGTCGAATTACTTTAAGCGACACCTCGAGGCCGGCTGCCCTTTTCTCGTTCGGTCCTGAACACGCAATACCGTTCAACTTTAACGGCACAAAAACGTCATAATAAATGTGTTTAGAGTCTTAAGACGATTTCCTAGAATAGCGAATTTTTACGAATTTCGTTTTCGTATACCACTCGGAATTTCCGACACGGTCGACGTTAAATACGTGTGGCGTATAACGGAATAGACAGAGAGTGTGTACTGTAATGCGTTATATAATTGCGATTCGAACGTCCCGCGGGAGGATAACCAAAGGAATTTTCTACCGCCGAACTGCGGGAAGGACGTTATAATATAAAAGGACAGGGATTTTTACGTCATGCGTGTGGTGTACTGAGATTTCGGCGGACGGACGGAAAACGAATCCGTTTGACTGGCAAGGAACTGACGAGGAACGTATCCCGCGGGCAAAGTCGAAATAATGAATTACCGAATGTCGCGAGAAAATCGCACGGGGCCCGTCGTTCGATACGTTTTGGCCGCACCTAAAGGAGGCGAATGCGGATTTAAAAACAAAAATAAATAAATAAAATATTATTATCCGCGTAATTCGCGGGCGATTTTCTATATCTCAACCAGACAAGAAACGCTGAATCCGAGAAACGGATCGCACGTGGGCACTTCAATATTTTAACGAATTCATAATCCACGCGTTCCATTTTATATCCGTGTTAAATTATATTTAAAATAAATAAATATACGATGTATTCCTTCAATACGTTTTACTGTACTCGTTACAAATATTGATTTCTCTCTCTCTCTCTCTCTCTCTCTCTCCCTCTCAACTCAAATCTTAAACATTTTTTTCGGATTGAATTTACTCGGGGAACGATACGAGCGAGTGATTGGTTTTAATACGACGTGTACAATTTATTTCTTCGAAAAACGAGATGCTTTTTTTTTCTTTGAACGGTTGAAACGCTTTTAAATACTCAACACAAATTCCAACGACCACTTCAATCGAATAATAATAATAATAAAAAAAAAGGATAGGATGAAAACCGGAAAACATTCAAAATTAAACGAATTTAAGCGTTTAAATAATATTCTGAACGACGTGGATTCGAGAAATTCCTACTACTGGTTTTACAATTACATACGTTTTTTTCCCCTTACCTCGTGCGATCAAATACAACGTTATTTTGTTTTTTTTTCTTTTCGGAAAGCGGCGTGTGCGTATATTGCTCTAGAAGTTTAACGTAATTTTATCCGATCGGAATAGATCGAAAAATTTCTGCGTATAAGTGAAAAAACTAATTGAAATTATCGAAAAACAATATGCGGGGCACTGAAATTCGATTATTTCGTTATTTTTTTCTTTTTTTTTGTATAATGCGAATTTGAAATATGTTACGCTGCCGGTACAATGGCGGAGGAGGAATTAATTATTGATTTTCCCGCGAAACGTTCAGTTTTGTGAAAATGAATATAGACACATCGTATTGTTTACCTATATGAGAAAAATATCGGATTTTTTTCAAATACCCACGAATTTTCTCTGGAAAATCAAATAAAATTTAGAAACAAAAACGTGTTCGTCATTTTCGAAATTAAATAATAATAATAATAATAATAATAATAATAATAATAATAATAATAATAATATAATTTAAAAATTAAATTCAACGACTATTTGACGTTAAAATGCGTAAATACGATTATTACGCAATCATTTTCACAATTCGTGGAACGCAGGAAAACGTATTAAACAAATTGACCGAATAAAAATTCGTCGCTATTGATTGGATTGTTGAAAATATTGTTTTTATTCTTTTAAAACACGTACACGACGGAGTATTTGTACGGTTTTCTACGAATAACCGTTTTATATTTTTCAAAAAAAATTATTCACACATTATGTATTATAAACTGTGTTATTATACAACGAAGAAACACAACCGAATTGTGATCTTAACGCTTTCCCGCCGACTCCCGCGGTCCTAAGAGAAAATACGAATGAAAAAGTTTTCGAAAATATTAAACGGACCTCCTTACAATTGTAGTTATAAACGGTATAATAGTTAATTTTATGTTCGCTATATGCCAATACGTTTGTGTAACTCATAGGCAGTAATCGGTAGGCAATAATAATTAACACCAACGAATTTCAATTTAGCTTCCTTAAATATTTTTCATATCGCATTATCACAATTGTCTGTTTTTAACATTGCTCGGATTAAAAGTTCCAATCAAAATTTTCTTAAATTATTAAACCGCGTTATTTTGACAAATAATATTTAATATGTGCCATGGACTTGTGCATTTTATTTCAAAATATTTTTTTTTTAAGTTTTGAGTTAATTGTTTCTTCTATTTCTAATTTATCCCTTAACATAACAATCTAATACCATTGGCTTTCTTAACACCTACACTCGTACTTATATATACATACACATTTTGTACGTATAAGGATTTCAAATTTTATACAATCGTACAAAAAGTAAATTTACATTGCAAAATCGTACTTTTAATTATTAATTTCATCAAGAAAAATCCGAATGGCTATAGCAATGGTTTCCAACTGGCGGTCCGTAGACTCATCACGAGTGGTCCGCGAATGAAGAAATTAAAATTTTAAAAAAATGAGCGAAATTAAGTCAAAATGTTTTTCCGCAACATAAACCGTACTTGTGATTTTATTTCGTACCAAGAAATTATAAAAGTATAAAAAAAAGTAAGCGATGTAAAAAGAAGCGAGATTTAAATCAGGTCCGTGACGGTGGAAAATTTATAAAAATGGTCCGTACCTTTTCTTGAGTTCGGAACCACTGGGCTAGAGTATATCTTAGCTATTTAAAAGATGTATTTAGAAATATTTGATTTAACAATTGGAAAACAGTAAGTTTACTTGGTACATATATTCCGAATTTGAATTATTAAATGCGCGTCAATAATTAATAAGATATATTAATTATTTTTTTTTTAGAAGAGTGTCTAATAAATTAATAATTTTTTTTATAACGTACACATACCTCAATGTAGTAGTATTTTGATATTTCTTTAAGCGAGTAATTGCTGTGGAGTGTATTATCATTTATTTATAAATGAATGAATTATTACAGATATTAGCTGCCCCGAAAATTTTAGTTGATACCTATGTATAATGTATGTAATGATAAGTTACAGACGCGTCTGTTTTGCATAAAGCGGAAAATAAATTCCCAATAGGATTTGCACAAACGCGCGTTTTATATATTATTATTATTTATGATTACAATTTTTTTTTTGTTGTTGTTAATTGGCACTTATTGTTATTATTTGTAACAGCACGTGTACGACCGGCACAACGTTGTATTTATGTTCGGAAATATTTTAAAAATTCGTACGCCGTTTTTTACTTTTTTGTTTTTGTTTACTGCGTACCCGCGGTTCACTCGTAATAACGTTTTATTATTCGTATTTTAATTCCGAAAACATTCACTACGTACCAGTTAAGTTTTTTTTTTCAATGATATTACAAAACGACAAAAAAAAAATTATCGATTCAATATATTCGCCGCGAGTCTCGTCGGTTGCGCAATTGTAATTTTACGTGAAAAGATAAGCAAAAGTCAAGCGAAATAAGTCGTGTAAAATAAATGTAAGGCCCACAGAGTTAAGAAAAAAAAAAAATAGTTAATTATTATACACGCATAGTTAAAAAGCTCGAAACACAGTTAACATCATTAACGGAAACGTAAAAATTAAACTCTTTTAATAAAAATGCAAAATAATTATTTCTCTGATAAATGTACGACGTTATGTTTGAACACACGATTAAATCACAAAACGTATATTCAACGCTGTACAAATACATCGTATTTTGTACGGTAGTTTTCTCATAAAATCGTTTTTGCGAATCGAAACGCCGCACCGAAGAAAACGTCTGCGCGTTTTTTTCCCATAATTTTACGAAGAACACGTACGAGTATAAATAATAATATAATCCCGTTCGGGCGGTTTTTCACTATTTCCCGTTGTGCACGGAGAATTTCGGGGGACGATTAGACCGAGGAGTAAAATTCTTTTAAATTCCCTTCGTATATATTATATATTTTTTCATAAATACAATTTGTGTCGCGTGCAAGTATATAATATTATTGTAGGCGATTTTCTACGGTGTTATTTATTATTTGTGAAATATAATTCATTTCTATGATGTGCGCGTTGTTACATGTACGAAGGAAATATTAAAAATTATTATTTTTTTTTTTTTTTTTTGTTTACGGCGTAAAAGACATAACGTATATAATATCTGTACCCCGTTAAGTAAAATACGCCGTGGTTTTATTTTTCATGAAATCCAGTTAGCTTCGTGTCCTTGTTGTGTACATTTTACTCTCTGTATATAACGATATAGGGAATTTATGTCCGGTTATCAAAAGTTAGGGAACTAAAACCATTTCCATTTTCTTTAAAGCGTTGAATGCACAACAAGAACACGGAGAGCCGACTGGATTTCATCGAAAATGGACATGGTGTCCTTAATCTCCGGAGTACAGACATAATAATTAACATCGTCGCCAGGATTCGGGAGAAATATCATTGAAATACGCGCTCATAAATAACGATACGTTTGAAATTTAAAAAATAAACGCAGGCCATAATAGATTTATTGAAAAACGGTGTTATATTTTTGAGAAACATTTTATTTCTCTCGCTCTGAAACTGCAGTTTTGTAATCACAAAATATGCCAGAATCCCATAAAATCTCCAAAACACACAAACATATCGAAAAATAAAATTTAATATTTTTTTTCGAACACGCTACGCCTTGTTTGAAACGCGTGTACGCGTTATAATACGTTTATATAGTTTTTATCCTACTATTTCTTATTCTTTTTTTTTTATTTAATTTCTGTTATTTTTTCACGAGCCCGTCAATGGACGGACTTTTTTTACGAATCAAAATTATGATTTGGTCGTTGCAAAAAAAAAAAAATCGTTTGAGGACCACTGAAACCAACAAATTTTCAATAGTACACGTCGCGCTCCGGCCGTGCGTGTGTAAATCGCATTTCGCCGATCGTGCCGTTCAACAACGACGACGACGACACCGCTAACCGAGAGCGGGCGGTACGCGCTTTTGAAGATTTCTGCTCTCTCTCGTTTTAATCATCACGTTCCTGTATAATATAATATTACACGTAAGTCCCGTATAAATGTATCATCAGTTGGTGTGTGTGTTGGTGGAAAAAATCCGTGGAGCATAAGCCGTTATAAAAGAAAAAAAATCTAGATCCGAAAAACAATTTTTTGTTTGTTTTTCAAACCGTTCTTCACGTTTCAAACGTTGTCGATTCACAATCCGCTTTTATTACATTTTATGTACCCGAACATAATTCATATTTAGTAATATTTGTTTTTGAAATTTCTTTTAACTTTGGGGAAAAGAATCCACATAAATCACCGTATACCCTTAATCGAACACAGTTTACGTAAAACAATATATATTTATATATAACACGAAACTGTCTCGTGTAAAATTTTGCTTTACCGACTTTTGGTACTTTTACGATAGAAAATTTTTTTTCGTAGTACGTAATAGTCGGTGGCGCCGAACCCGTTTCTACAAAAATAATACATCCGTCCATATATTTGAATTTAGCAAAAAAAAAAAAAAAAACACATGTATTAGATCGAAACCACAAATATACACGATATTGACGTAGTATTCTCGTATAAAATGACATTTATAATATATATATATTATGGGAGATAACACATGTTTCGTCGAAAATGTCTCAGATTTCAATAAATTGTAATATATACATATATAATATCAAATAACTACTATTATCCGAAATCAAAAACTTCTTCGAATAATTATATTTAAGATGGGGGGGGGGGGTTGAAGAGAAAAAACGAAATTTCAATACGTTTTTGCGCACAAAAAAATAAAACTTTGTTTCCCCAATATGTACTTGAAAATCGAACGAAATATCAAAGGAGCGTGTTCCTTCTGATCACTGGCGAATATGTATACCTGTAATAAATAAAACTATATACGAAGTCGATTTTCTGCACACGCGTTTATCACACATAAATCACAAATATTTCTTTTTGCGCGATAATATATATATGTATATAAAAATATATTTTTGCACGGATAATATAAAAAATAAGTTTGTCCGAACAATATATTACACACATTTCACCGGTTCAACCGAACCGGCCACGCGTACCGTTGTGGTTTTTATTTTTCAAATATATACCGCGATGCACGATGTAAAACGAAAATGACGTAAAGTGTATACGTCTCAATATTTATACTATTTTACTCATATTTATACGCATATATATATAATTAATCGTTTTAAAATAAACGGTTTTTTCCCCGTCAAAAAATGCAGAACGACGCATTTAATACGACGTTTTCAAGTATAACCGCAAGTGATGATTTTTTTTTCTTTCAATTATCAATTCGCGTATCGTAATTAAAATTGATTACATCGCGCGTTCACGTGTTATTCACGTGCAGGCATTAATATACATATACACATACACATATAAACGACGACGACGAAAAAAAACGGCTTTTATTCAACGAAACTCTCGAGTTAATTAAATTAAGCAATAATATAGCGTTTTGTTGGCACGAGACACGTTTAAGTGAATAATAAAAAGACCAACACACGAAAGTGAACGCGTGTTCAAGCACACGACACAAAGTCGATAAATTATAGAAAAAAAAAGAAAAGTCGTATTAAACGGTAATAATAATATATGTTTTGTAGAGACGGATCCGAAGCGTTTATAATTTTTATACACGATGGGGTAATCTTAATAATAATAATAATTATTATTTTCGACGAAAAATTCAAACGAAATATTTATAAATGCCAAACGCGCGTATTCTCGTCGAGCGTTAAAAATCGATACACATTTAAATTACAATTATCCGGTTCTCGCGGATATCGTCGTTTATCATACGCCGTTGATTTATATCCATTTTCTTACAACAACGGGGTATTATTTCAATTGTATTCGTTTAATCAACACGAGTGCAGTGATAAATTACAATTACAGTCGTTGTTCGCGATAAATGATTATTATTTATAACTGATTAGTTCGCAGATATTTCTTAATCAAATATTTGTATTGGCTATTTAAAAAAAACACACACACACATTCACTCCACGTTTTTATCGTCCTACGAATTTGTATTTTGAACGTGGTAAAACTTAAAAAAAGAAATTATTGGAAAACGAGCGTTTGACGAGCGGTGTTTTTTTGTTTAAATGGAAACGCCGAGCTTACTAATATAATATTATATTATATCGTTTTAAAACGCAGTGATAGAGTTATTTATTATTTTTCTACGTATTCCCGTGAAATCGTAAATAATTATCACGTGAAAATAACAACGAAATCGACAATCGACACGGTCGTTTCCTTTTTTTGAAAATTTATTTTACGTCTTTGTAACACGTTTACACATCGTATATTATAAAACTAATTAATATATGACAGTAATATTATTACACGCGAATACGTAAAATACGAAATTACAAAATAACGAATATTTTTATTTTTTACGTGTCTTACGGAATTAAAAAAAAAAAAAGCAATTAGAAATGCCGTATGAGTCGCGCAATACTAATTATACATACAATTAATAACACATGTGGTCGTAATTTTTTATTAATACTCGTAAATATCGGATGTATTATATAATATTTTTCGTACGTTAACGATACACGTATAGACATTTGATTTTACTGGCAGCCAATTAAACGATTTATAAATAATTTAAAAACCGATTTAGAGGTATTTGCGAAATGACTACACGATTTTGGAACACGCGCCGGTATTCACTTCAATCGGACAAAACTACTATAGTTATTACATAATAAATATATATATATATTTTTTTTTCTATTCCGTGCGTGCAGAAACTATCAAAATTATTGTTTTTGAGAATCCGATATTTATAAACGTTTTTAAATACCACCAGTGCTTATATTGTTGCAGTAATGTTTTTTGACACTACAACGTGATAAATATACGAAAAATAAACTTCTTTAGAGTAAGGGCGTGCAGCGTATTAGGAATTTAACGTAGTAACGGCAATTTATTGAGTTTGAGTGGGCGGTGAAGCGCTTGAAGATAACGAATTACGGAGTTCGGTACTATTTCCTCCGACGTTATTGAGTATATATGTTTGGCGTTCGATATATAAGTACGCGTTTAACGTCCATTCGATTCAATCACTATCACGGTCCACAAAGCGTATCTAGACGTTACGGGAAACTGCAGCGTGACAGATACGGAGTGACTTGAAAAAAAAAAAAAAAAAAAAAAAAAAAAAGAACTTTAAATTTTCCGATCGTTTTCGAGATATAACGACTTCAAAATCGAAACGTCCGGAATACTCTCTCTCTCTCTCCGGAATATTATATCATATGATAGTATAGGAATGTAACGTGATTTTTTAAACGCGAGAAAGTAAAAAATGCGACTATAAATTTACGCCGACGCGTTATTGTATTTCGTATAAAAAGTGCGATGACATTTTCATCGTAATTCGTATCCCGTGCGTTGTTATATAATCATATACACGCGCCGCGGTTGTGCAACAATAAAAGTCTAATAAATCGTCGGAATTCAAAAAGCTGTCAGACAAAGTGATTTTTTTTTTTTTTTTTTTTACAAGTGCCTACATCGCGCGCAACAGTATAAGGCTCGGAGGAAGCTCCGTTCATATGTAAAGTACTATTACTGCGGGATTTGTGAATAGAATGGTCGTATTGTTCGTAATGAAACTTTTTTTTTTTTTGTCATATTATTGTTTGGGATACACGGTTTTTTACTTATCGCCGTACATTGTGGTGCGCATCTTGTGCGAGAAACGAGTTTTTGTATAAATAAAACAAAAAAAAAAAAAAAAAAATAGCGCTGCAAACTGTTTCGCTCGTTACGTATATATTGTATTACGCGTGCACGCGGCATTTAGGTAAATAGAATGTTGATAGAAGTGGAACGATTCAAGAGACCAGGGACGGTTCTATTAGAAGGAAAAAAAACGAATCGGTAAAGGAAATAGAAGGGTAAAATACGAGTAAACGAAGTGGTTATGGGATTTCGATCCCCGTCACGAGATTTAAACAAACAATTATTATTATATACGACCTTGATACGATCTACCGTTATAACATTATTTAACACTGCTTGGCCTATTCGAAATACCGATGGAGACAAACTTCTCATTTCTTTGAAGGGAAATCCTGTGTGAAAAATTGTCGAGGCGTAAAAGTAACACTAAGACCAATGAGTGGAGAATGACACAAAAAAAAAAAAAAATGAAAAACGATAAACCTGGAAAAATGAGATTACAATTGGCAGAACATTTCTGGAGAAGCCAAAACCCGTGTGTCTTCGTCGTTTAGTGCTGGATAGGAATTCGACGAGAATAAGACCATTTAGAAGCCTGAGAATGAGGTAGGAAGATACGTATAGACAAGAATGATGAGGAAGAACTTGGGAATAAAGCATTAGATTGGAAAGCACGATTGAGATGGATGGAGATCTGGGTGTATGACGTCGGTTGGTCCTAGAGACCACAATGTACTCTGAATAAGAAAAAGAAGAAGATATATGCGACATTTGCGTAATAATAAACGATTCATTGAAACTATTATTACAGTTTGATATTTAAGAACATTTTTTTTTTTTTTTTTTTTTTACTTATTAGACTACGTATAAGTGACATTTAGTAATTCCGCCTTATATCGTAACACACACGACAATCGACTTTTTTTTTTTTAAAAATCGTACAATATTAATAAAGAAAAATCGGCACTTTTAAAATGAATTTGAAAAAAAAAACGTCTTTCTTGATTTTTCGCTGTTTATTTTTTACGCCCAGATAACGAATACAGTTATCAAGCGATATCGTGTTCGAGGCGCGTTAAACGATTCAAAAAAAATCGTTTCGAACGTGATCGTTCAATTTTATCAGAGTCTTATCAACTGCACATATTTAAAATCAATAATTTGTGACTGTTATTTAGGTCGAGGACGAAAAATAACGTAACAATATACATTTATATTGTTAAAAGAATAGTTATGCTTTGAAAGTATAACATTGTTTATACACAGTTTTCTGTTTTTGTATAAGTTTTATTTCACAAGACGCTGCTGTGTCTAAGTAATAATAATAAAAAAAAACAACCGAAATGAATATAATCGTGTATATATATATATATTTATATATCATTTTTGCGAAAAAGTTCAATTTCAGATTCTATCTACGCGGAAATATATTGTCTTTTGTTAAAACACATTTCAAATGATAATAATAATAATAATAATAATAATAATAAAGAAAAAACTCTATTTACGCATTAAATATAATGTTGTCAATAACAGTATTAAATATTTGACATATGGCGTAAGAAATTATATGTATAGAATTTTAAATTATTTTCTCCTTTTTTGTCTAAACGTGATTTTGAAATATTATCGACGTTACCGCCAATTGTCGGCAAAAAAAATCACTATTAGCCGTGTTACTTTTCGGCATTAAACCGTTATTGTAGGAGAAGATGTGAGTAATTTTTTAATTTTTTCTTTTACGTATTTCGTACGGAACAATAATGTTTTTATTCGGCTATTGATTGGATAAATAAAATCGTAAACTTTCAACAAGGGCAATAAATGTTACCAATAACGAGTTCAAATAAAAAATACTAAATTTTTGGCCGGTCTTTCTGGATTTTATCGAGTATTAACACTACACGAAAATCGAAAACTCCGCGTTGTGCGTTCGCCGTCCCACTTCTTTGGCATTCGGCAGGAAAAATATCTTAAAATACTTACAAGATACGAGGGAACCGAAATTTTCAACTCCCGCCTATACGTCGATATTAATTAAACGTCCTCGAATTTAAGGACCTCGGACAAGTACGCGCGCAGTATTTATGTGAACTCTCGAGAATCGCGGACGAACCCGGCGGTTTGACCGACGCACAAACAAACAGACATTTTATTTTTATTTTTCGGTCTTTTATTAGTAGTTGCGGTAAACAATAAAATTTTAGTAGGGTTTAAAAACCGCAACGGAGAAAAAAAAACATTACCGAGAGTACGCGTTTGATAGTAATCGTTTGTTATACGGAAAACGAGTGCTCCGAACGACTCGCGGCGGAAACAAAACATTTTTAAATTCCAGTCATTATTATTATTATTATTATTATTATTATTATCATCATCATCATCATTATTATTATTATTATTATTATTATTATTATTATTATTGTTGTTATTGTATCGTTCGTTTTCTCGAAAGATGTAAAAACGATATTTTATATAATTTTCAAATACGTATAAATCACTCATCCTATCTGAGTATATTTGTGGGCGGTTGTCATAAGAAAAAATGTTGTAGATTCTTTTTTTAATGCCGTTTGTGTTTCGGCACGAGTAGATAGAAATAATCAAACGTCAATATAGCGACACACGTTTTTACGTTCGTAAGCCGCACGGTATTCAGAATTTTCTTCTTTTTTCTTCTTCTTTCAATTCACTACGAATTTTGAACATTTTTTTTTTTGTTTTTAACACAGTCATTATTTAGGAAAATTAATTAAAAGAGACAATGTATATATTATGTGTTTTTTTTTTTTAATCATTTTCGTACTCGTACTCACGGAATATTTTTGTCTCCACAACAACGATTTTCGGAAATTGAACAACGAGTTTAAAATTACTTTTTTTTTTTTTCATTTTAGTCGTCGGAAAATTTCTTATCGCGCGCGCTAATCCACACGCGGCCGGCGGCTGTTTCAACCGCGACACCGTTGAACGGAGAAAAAAAAACAAAAACGTTTTCGTTCATTTTTCGAAATTAATTACCTATTCGCGGCGGTAAATATATCAGAATAACAATTAATAGAAGAGTTCAAAAGAAATTTAATAACGGTTAATTAAATCGTGTAAATTCGAGTACCGCGGAGCCGGGAACAACAACACGGTATCGCGTAAAATATAATACGCCATTAACCACAATTTATATACAGTATTACGTAGACGCGCGCGCGCGCGCACCGAAAGCTTCCCGGTTTCTCCCTTGTAAAACATTCAACGCGAAAATTTCATTAAAATTTACATTTCGCTCGACCAACGACATTATTATTATTATTTTTATTATTATAATACGGGGGAGAAGAGAAAAAAGAGAAACGGAAAACGTCGGGGCCGAAACGCGATTGTATTAGCGCCGTCGTCGTGTACTCGAAACCCGCGGTCCTCGAAGCTTTTTTCTCTCTCTCTCTCTCTCTTTCTGCGTCAGCTCAATAAAAAACTCAATCGGATCTACGCGAGAAAGTAAAAAAAAAAAAGAAGAAAAACCTGCCCCGAACGAATAAATGTCATTAAAAAAATAATATCACACTGATTACTCGTATAATGTTTACGATGACGAGCCGTATACGTTTTGCGGGCCGATATCAGTGATCGCCGCCGGTGTCCCGTGCTCAAACTAAAATCTTTAGAAAAAAAAAATAAACGTGAATCGCCACCAGATACGTAATATCGGTGTAACCACTGTTTCTCTCGAAACGCGTCATCGTATTTTATACGGCTAAACCAGCTGTGCAACGTCCGCGTTATAACGTCATATCCTATACTATGTATGACTGTTCTCTTCATAGTTTTTCACCGCTCACTATATATACTATTACTATTCCCGGCTGAAAATAAATTATAACGTTCGCGACACAACGAGCGTGTTCAAAACACAAACGATAAATATCCGAACAAAAACCGAACGTTTCGAAACCTTATTGATTTCGTAATATATATATATATATATATTGTCTTAACGTTATTAGAGAAAAATCCTTTTTAGCTATTATACGATATTTCGTATTTCGATCGAAATCATAAAAATATCATTTACTCGTGCGACGTAAATTTATTTCGATCGTTCCACATTGCGCGGTTTCCAAATAATCCCTACCCGTCCTAACTTCTTTGCCGTTTCGCGGCTCGCGTATGGTAACAAAAAAAAAAAAAAAATACGTTTTTGGTCCGAGCACAAAAAAATAAGTCCGGCATGACCTGTTAAAGCGTAATAACATTTAAAATCAATTTGTACGCGCGGAAATTTCAAAACACGCCGGCACAGAAATCAACTCGCTATGCTACCTGCGAACGTATTTAACACAAAATTCTTATAATCCCACCACAATCCTAATATATATATATTATGCAAATGAAAATAACAATAATTATAATAATAATAAATATTACGTTATACCGTCGTCGCGTCGGTCGAACGAGAGGAGAGTCGTGCACACTCATACCATAAAGTGATATATAAGCCGGTCTGCAGCCGTTTCGGTTGCGGTAACGTCACGGGCGGCGGCGGAGATTGACTTCAATTACACACAAGCGACCACAAAACGAACGGAACGTTATTTAAAACCGACAAGAAAAACAGGGGAGAAACGCGATTGACGAGGACCGGGCAATAATATTTAATAATCGTATTATCTCCGGAGTATAAAATATATACGAAATTTTTTAACACGGTTTTCGAGGCACTCGCGGAAAAACGACAATTCGATTGCGTCCCATTACGCATTTACTAACGGTCTGTTTTCTTTATATATATACTGTATTCAATACGTTTCAACGTATTCGACCGGTTCTTTATTTTTTAACATTATAATGCGATTATTTCGCCAGAACGGTCGTGTTAATAATAATAATAATAATTATATAAGAGCTCTTCGTCGGAGACGACGTGCTTACGAATTTTAATTTTTTTTTTTTTTTTGTTTCTGTACACAAATGAAATGAGTTTCGTTATATTTTATTTCTTTTTTTCTCTTTAAAATCAACGTCAGAAGCGTTTTGTTAGATGACGGGGGTTTATCGGTATATCGAAATAAAATACTGCTCATTAATGAATGAGTGAATTCGTAAGAAATATTACACATATTTATTATTATTATTATTATTATTATTATTATTATTGTTATACAGTGTATCGTGGGCGCAGACAATTTTTCTTTAAAAGTAAATAGTTTGTTGAAAAGAGTATTCAAATCGCGCGAGACATTTATTCGACATTTTGTTTTGTTGATCTTTTTTTTTTTTTTGTCGTTCTAATAGTCGAATGATATAAAATAAAGAGCTACCGATTTTTTTCTTCCCGAACATTTTAATTTTCGGAATTTCAAAAACGTTTTGAGGTGTTAGGATTTGTGTTGGAGTAGACGACAATTATTATGTCAGTGCTGGTAACCATCGCGATTGAATCGAGGAAATGAGATACATCATACCCTATAGCTGTTTTTTCCCCCCAACAATTTAATTCACCGCGTACGTACAATTCCTTTGCCGTGTTTTGTATATTTTTATTTTAACCACTGCGACTTTTTTTACGATTGTAATGTTATTCCTTCGTGTAATTCTATTCGTTCTGTTTTTCTTTTTCGCGTAACGCCCGTTGATAAATATTTGTCGAAACCGGTAGTAAATAAAATATGAATTTCAATACGAGGAATTGTATTTTTTTAATTTTTTTTTTTTATAATACTCGTGTATATATTCACACAAACCGTGGCGTAACCAGAAATCAGTCGTTGTGGGTTGGCGATTAAAATCGAATAAACGTGATACAATTCAATATACTATATCGAATTCACAGCAAGTTGTACGCGTTAAGAAAACTAACGGATACGCTCGCGATTTATAGCTGCGGAGCAAACTGATTTGTATACGAATACGAATTGGAACGAAACGAAAAAAAATTGGCAAAATGTTGTCGATTTTAGAATTTTTTTTTTCTCGCACGTTTCTTAATTTTCGTACGTATTCAATTATATACACATATATCGTTTTTTTCTAATTATTACTATTAATGTAAAAAAAAATATGGGGTGGGGGTTGAACTCTTAAACCACGCCGCCTGTGAACATATATTTATATATGAAAACTTTTTTTTCATATTTTTTTAAATCAACAGCAATGGGGCTGGTTTGCTGCAACTCTCCATTCTTCCCTATTTTCCGCCCCCCCCTCCATTCTCTTCATTAGTCTGTGGTCTGGCACGTTCACATCCCTCGTTATTTGTTCTGGGCAATCTAGAGGTGGTCCACCAACTGCATTCTTTCCTTCTAGCATTCTTTCAACAATTCTTTTCAATAAGCGGTTATGTCTCGGGGCGTGTCCTATTAGTTTAATTCTCCTTTTCTTCAAACTTTTCATGAAACATCTTTGTTCCCCAGCTCTTGTAAATACCCCTTCATTTGTTATATGTCCTGCATCCACTTACGCTCTGCATCCTTCTCCAACACCATGCTTCAAATGTCAAAAATCTTTTTTCTTCTGCTTTAGCAATCGTCCAAGTTTCACTGCCATATAGTATCACACGTATGTTTTAATCGATTTCTTTCGGATGTTAATATCTATGCTTCTGGAGGTGAGTAGATTCCGTATATATATATAAATACTTTTTTTTTTTACATTTTGATAATAATAATAAATACGAATATCACATAACATTGTGTAAAACGGAGCGCCGAACGATGACGACGACGACGACGACGACGACGTCGGCGTGGATGACGGCACAGGGCGGTGCAGGGGACCGGCGCGCAACGCGGACGCTACCCTCGTCCGCGCCCACGTACACCGCGCCGACGACGACTCGGAAATAACAGTGTGCTGCCGAATGGTTCATGTACGGTCGTACGTATCCCGGTTGGTCTCGGTTCGATGTCGTGATTGCCGCATGGCCACCGCTATCGCATCGTCGTCGTCGTCGTCGTCGTCGTCGTCGCACAGGTAACTAATACCGTACGTAAAAAAAATTAATATATAACATTGCGTGTAGATCTCGACGAGATGCGACAGTGATTGATATTACAACGATATAGATCGTTATTATCGATCCAAACGGATCGTGTTTGCGCACAGACCGGTGTGAATCGAAGCCGCCGGCGGTGAACGGGGGCGAGCGAGTTATAACGGTGGCGTATAAAATTTGGTGCCTCGGGGATAGCTGAGTTTTTGGCCGCCCTCTCGTCTATTTACACCTATGCCGTAAAACTCGTTTAAAAAAAAAAAATTCAAATTCTATAAGCCATAATTCGCGTATCAAATCAATAAAAATGTTTTAATATTTTGGTCTCTACGAATTAACACAAATTTATTTGCACAAATTATTGTGGATTCACTAGCGGTGCCCGTTTGGAGTGCTCCGAGTCCCAAGACGTACGCCACTGAACCGCTGTGTTAAAAAAAAAGAAAAATCGTCAACACTGCGCGTGCGCCGTTTATAAAACACACAATTTCTTATAGACATTTTTTTTTCTTTTTTTGTTAAATATTTATATTATTCGTCTATCTGAAAATTGAGTTTTTTTTTTTTTTGTGTGTGTGTAACACGAGAGAAAAAAACATATTTCGACCACTTGTATTCTCCCGAGCATATGCGCAATTTTCTCTCCACTAAACGTCGTATATGAACCCGTACGACGAAGATTGTATAAATAATTTATCATAACAGCGGTTCTTAAACTGTGGTCCGCCGTCAGGGTTGACGACGTACGCGCGTACAATACTCCGAATAAATTTTAATATATTAGTATATGCTCGAATTGTCGAAATTTACTCTCTCTCTCTCTCTCGCTCTTGTTCTAGAGATACGAGTAAATAATGAGAATTAGACGCCCTTTTGCAATATTGATATCCGTTGCGTAGGACGAAGTCTCGTGGAAATTTCTACAAACGAATTGTTTATAAAAAAAATACCGCCTAATTAAATTTCGTTGGAATTCGTTGGAAAATCTCTGGCCACAGCGCGTACGAAAAGATTATCCAGCAAAATATTCGAGTGAAGGAAGCTCTGGCAGTATTATTACAACTCGCAATTCATTTCAATGCGAAAACACCGTTATAAAGTTAAAAACGAATTTCGAAAACCGCGCATATATGGAAAACATTCAGTGTATTAATACGATTAACGCGCTTGATACTCTCAATAACGGATCTCTGGAATCCATGGCCACCGTTGTTCGCATTGAAATATAACTTAAAGTCAAATTTGTAAAACAAATTTTATATGTATAATAAAAAAAAAAAAAAATTAAAATTTCCGCGTAAAATCCACAAGTATAATAATAATAATTATTCTGTGTTTTTACGTAGCTACTTATGCGATTTATAATGTAAAAAAAAAAGCTTATTCGGAATTGGTTGGAAAAAAAAATACTTCTTTGGGGGGTCCGCGACGTACTAAAAAAAAAGAAAAAGTACAAGAGAACCGCTGCAGGTCTACGATATTGTTTGTCGATTTGTGCTGATTTGTGCTATACGACGATGTAAAACGAGTGTATTCTGGGATTCAAGCGATTGAACGAGAAGGAAATCAAACAAAACGTTACTGTACAAAGTGTATACTAAAAGCGCGTTGGCGTGAAGGAGCGTTTTTTTTCTTTCTACAAAATAGGCCGACCCATCTCGTAAGTGTACACTCGCTTCGTTTACTCGTGCGCGGCGCGTAAATATAATATTTATCGTATTATTATTATCCTGTAAAATAAAACATACGATAGCGCACGCGTAAAAGTCATAGTTTCGAGGGGGGGTCGTCCAAAACGATAGACCCGTGGCCAGAGATTTGCGCGTCAAATTTAAAAGAGATTGTCGCGAAAAAAAAACAAAAATAAAAATTCCTACGCTATTTTTCGCTTTTATAGACATTTTTTTTTTTTTTTATCACGCGCGACACGCCGTCCTACGCTTTGGGCGAACATTTAACACGGAATACTGTATTTGAACAGGACATCCCCGAAAACCCGTCATTGAGCCTGGAAACGCGTCTATCCGGCCTCCGTCTCGTTACAATAATATAGTATTTCCGTGTGGGAGTTTTTCGCACTCCAACCCATTGCGACTAATACTTTTTAACGATTTCGTTTCGCCCCAAAGGAGAATAACGGAATGCGAAATGTCAAAGTGAGAGGGAGGGGAGAACATGGTCCGGACATTGATTTCGACGAAGCTCTTAACATTTAATCATTTTACCAATTCTAATTGCGTGTATCAGTAAATAACTCGTATAGCGAATGACTTAAAACGGTGTGTACATTTAGGTTAGGAAAACTCCCGCGTAAAATCCAATTTATTACAAATATTGAATTTCGGGCCCGTTTCCCATTTCGTTATATAAGTTTACAATTTTTTTTTCCCCTTTATTCTTTGTGATTTTTTTTTTTTTATATTTCGTTCAATAACGTGGTCGGCAATTGTCAGTCGGTCGCCGACAAAGACAACCGTAAAATGTTAATTATTATTATTATTAACAATCGTGACATTTCCCAGCACACCAACGTGCCGTCGCCGCCGCAGATCGATTTATATATATACCCCGGTGTGGTGTCCAGTTATTAATTCGATTTCGACACGACATCGTTACTATAATATAAAAATCGATGTCCTGTAACAATCGTCGTACACGGGTCTTTCTTTTTTTTCTTTTCTAAATTCTCTTGCCACACACTTGTGCGGTTATAGACTCATAGTTCGTCAATACGGTTGACGCGTACGACACGGCCAGAACACGTGTGGCTAATGCGGAAAAGCACGTTTTAGTTTCACCGGGCTCGTGTTGCGCGCTCTCCGTCCGTGCCAACTTGTCTCGGTTAATCGATCGCTCGTGTTATTTTATGTCTCGTACCGTTTTCGTTTCTATACGCTCTGTCTCGTCCGCAGTAACGGCCGTGTAAGAAGAAGGTGCTCGAAAGTGATGACTTTCGCAAACGAGTTCCAAAAATAAAAAAAATATTCCGAAGCATTCGTTAAGAAAATAATAGAAATCATTGTTTTCTCATCGTTACTCTATAAGCTAATGCGCTGATACGATGAAATAATCCTTAATTATTACGGCGTGTATTAACGCACGACGAAAATAATACCAATCGATAATATTGTGCATTCCAATAACGGGGGGGATGAAATTTTATTACAGAACTCCGAAATTTTGTGAGAGCCTACTGTAGCAGGAGTAACCAACTGTCCGTATAATATGGCGATGTCTTTACCGCCTGTAGTATCAAACCATAATACCGTGCGGGAGAAAAAAATATGTTTTTTTGAAACCGTTATAAAAAAATTGCGCGCGTTAATTTTTTTTTTTTTTAACTCCGATTACTTTCTGTGTAACTGACGAGAGAATACAGCCAATACTTTATTTAATTTTCAACGACGACAACAATAAATTAGCCACCAGACATCATACGCGGATTTAAACGACTCTCCACATTAGTATTTTAGTTTCAAGTTATTCGTCTGCTGTAATATCGTCGCGTATTGTTGTGTTTTTCTACACTGTTCGCGTTCATTAAGCGTGCGATTCAACGCGCTGTAAAAGAAAACGTTATATGAAATACATACGATTATAATATAATACGTGTTTTAATTTATTCAAAAACGTTCTTATAAAATAAGCGTTTCGAGGGTAATTTTGAATATTATTTAATTTTTTTTTTTTTAACGAAAACGTAATTGAATTGAAACTCGCTTTTTAACACGGCCCGAACTTTTGGCTTACGAGACGCTTTAAACGACTTTACAGTACGTTGCGTCCAACTGCAATACAAACACGGTTATAATTTACAGAAAAATTTCGCGGAATTTCGTAAATAATACATTTTCTAATCGCGTCGATCTTTTCCGCGAATGTAGAGTATTATAATATGTTGTCGTTTCTTATGCATTAAAAACTTTTTGATTATAAATTTTCCCGGACTCTTTTTTAAATATTACACATCACGCGGACTCTTAATTTAATTCCACGAATTCGTATAGCGCGTGAGTTGATACGGAAAGTTTAAAAATATGAGTTGTCGTGTAAACTGTACGAATTTATTATGCTATTTACATTACTGTGAGTGGGGGCATTCGCACGCATTTTTTTCCCTGTTACCGAACGCGTTTCTGATACAAAAGAAAAAGGAAAAAAAACGTGGGAGTGTTTTCATTTGAAAACGAATTGGTGGTGAAAAAATTGCGTATACGACGAAAGTATATAAATTGTGTATCGACGGAACAACAACGAGATTAATAGATACCTGTTATATCAAATGGCGTATCTTCAATACGCTTGTGTGCGCACTCAAGCGAAATTTTCACGAAATCCCAGAAGAACGAAATTCCGGTACTGATGATTACCTTCATCGTGTTGTATGGTATTTGAACTGGCCCGAATCGTTATACGTTTCTGTTTTTTTTTTTTAATTATTACGAGAAGTTATTTTATTTATTTTTTGTTTATTCGCGGGACATTTGAGGGTTAGCCGTCGAGTTGAATCCGTATTTGCAGATCTTACCAGAAGTGTAATAAAGCAGGACGAGCTTACAATGGAAACACAGGGTTCGCGATGCGGCGGACGAGATACAAGCTGAAATGTAAAAGGAAGCTTTAAGCAAGTTTTGGAGAGGGTCTCTGTAAACGTAATATTCAGAGTATATTGGTTTAGACGCGACAGTGGAACAAACGGCGTTAAAACATATACAGTCGGGCTTGATAAGTTATGAAATTAGAAGTTTAAGTATTTCGGTTCAGTCGTGCAAGAGGGCGTGGTGCGGAGAGGGATTGTGCGATAAAAAAAAATAAAAAATAAATACCATTCAGAGTGAAAGGACATTTATTTTTTATTTTTTTTCCATAAAATTATGGTTAAGCCTGCGATGGTGTATGGAACTGAGAATGTGCGTCTGATCGGGTAAATAGGAGCGTGGGCCGAACGGTGACGGTTTCGTCGGGCGTGTCGATGCAAGAAAAACGGATGTGTACGTAATGTGATGAGTCGCAGGATGTAGGCCAAGGGGAAAAACAAATTTCGTTGAAGATTACGGAGACGAGCGTAAGACGAGAGCAAAATAGTACGTGCCGATTGACCGTCGTCGGCGAACGAAAGAGATAGAAGAATTCATTTTTTAACGAAAAATTCTCTCCGCGCCGACGATAATCGATCGCCGCCGCCGATTTACATCGTCCGCG
This sequence comes from Chaetogeoica ovagalla, assembly GCA_032441825.1. Lineage (NCBI taxonomy): Eukaryota > Metazoa > Arthropoda > Insecta > Hemiptera > Aphididae > Chaetogeoica > Chaetogeoica ovagalla. Next base: position 5,774,635 of record CM063735.1, read on the forward strand.
CGTGGAAATATTCGTGTGTAATTGTTGTGATTTTCTGTACTCCTATTACGACGCGATTTAATAATAATAATAATAATAATAATAATAATAATAATAATAATAATAATAATAATAATTATTATTATTATTATCGTTAGCTCGTTTCCGTCCGCGCGCACGCATGTGTTATACGTCCGCTCGCCCACCGTCAACGTATCGTCGACGAATCCGATGTTCCTTCCCCCGTGCGTCGTGCCCCGGTACATTCCGCGTCAGACGCATAAATCATACAAATTACACGGCGAAACTCTGGGGGCCGCCACACGGCCGCTCTAATACTTCTCCAGTTCGAACAGCGATTAAGCGAAACGACGCGTTCACATTTTTGTGCGTGTTATACTACGTACGGCGGTGTCGGGGAGACGCGAGTGAGCACAAGTGCCAAGGGCGCGGCGGCAAAATGTTTTTAAGCAGAACCAATTTGAAAAATGTAGCAAAAAAAAAAAAAAAAAAACCGCATTTTATTTAAAATGTTTATAATTTGTATTTTAGAAGAAAAAAAAAAATATATATATCAAAAAAAAAACCACGTATTCCGTAAGTCAATTGGCGATGTGACAGAGTCTGTGGAAGAACGAGAGGAGCGTTTCCGCCGATGGATCTACGAGATGCGCTTGCGATTATGAACGTTGAGAATCACTACGAAAACCCGATATCAAAATACAACGGTACAATGAAATGGTGGTTTTCTAATAACGGATCGAGAAAACCGTCGCGTTTTGTCAATATCGCATTTCGTTGGTTGATCCGACGCGCGTAAACAGAAAAATAATTAAACGGTTTTCGTTTGTCGGTAAATCGTTGGATTTTTGTTTTTTTTTTGTTTTCAAATATCGAAATATAAGTACGTTGGAAATGTGTGGAAAATATCAGAGAGAATATCATAAAAGATCATAAATTGTATGCCCGGCTACGTCAACGTTTTAAATACGGCGGCGCCTGTGGACGACGCGCGGAAAACGGGGTGGAGTGAAATGTTTTCAATGTTCGATACACCACCTCGTGCGTATGATATTTTTCGATTTTCTTCCTTTGCGCGTTTTCGACGATGATCACGTCAATGGAGTTCGGGCCGAACGAACAGAGACAATGCACGTTAAAAGGACAGACGTTTGCGCGTTGTTCCGCGCGCGCGATTTCATTGAACTTTACACGTATCGTCTTACTCGACTTGCCGCGGCCCATAATACGTTCGTTCGTTTTTTCCTACTTCTCGTACGACCGCGCGGACCTCCAATACGCGTTGCATAACGTCACAATTCACACATAATGTCACACGCGTAGTAGTATTTTCAATTGTAATTAATTTCGAACGACAAACCCTTGTCTATGAATCGATTCTGATGAAAAATCTTTCTTTTTTTGCTGTTGACAAACAGTCGCACGCGTCATTGAAATTCTTCCTCGGAACGGTTACGATTTTCGTGTGAAGCGCGGGCAGCAAGTCTTCCGTGCACACTATTGGAAAACGGACACGAAACAGTTTCGATGATTTAAAAACGGACGATACAATTCCTATTGGAATTTTACACGGATTTTTCTTCTAATCAACAAATAATTTCCCCTCCCCTCCCCCCTTTCAATCGATTCCATCCCCCGTGCCGTGTATTTTTAAACGGCGTTTTGATGAAATTAGTGTCCGTAAACGTGTCTCGGTGTTCCATCGAGAAAGCGCAAACGTTTTCCGAATTCACGTTCGCTCCGTCGTCCCGCGCCGCGTCCGCGTTCAACTACTTAAACGCACGCACGTCCATACGTATTATTACGTGAATATGTGTTCGGCATAATCTTTACTGATTTAATGAAGCCGATAAAGTTTGTTTTTTTTTTTTTCATTGAACACGCTAATCTCTGGGAACCATCGATTCGGATTTGAAAAATAATTTTTAAACTCGATAACCCGACTGTTGAGGAAGTCCATGAGCTATTTAAACATCACGGTACGAACATTCGGAGCCGAAGAAAAAGGAAAAAAGAGTCGGTCAGAACGCCAAGCGAAAACGAAGCGGTGAGTCGAAAATGTCCACAATGACAGCTAATGATGAAATGGGTTTTGAAAAGTCGGTGAATTTTTATTCGTCACAGTCATAACTGGACTGTCCGCGTTTCCCCAAGTCCTTAAAATCGTATCGAAACGCACGCGCAGATTATGTGCTCCAAATATATTACCTATCTGATTAAAATCGAATCACTTTGGAACCAACGTATTACATCGTATCCGTGTTCACAACATACTCGTACGCGCGAAACGTTGACTGGGTTGTTAATCGAGTTTTTGAAATTTCCACAATTTTGTAATTTTTAACACCTTTATTTATTCAAACTGAATTCCGTGATTTTCGTTGCTCCGGGTTTAATTTTGTAAAAACCTTCGTTTTCCGAAGGCGCTTTTTTGTTCGAAATTAAAATTCGAAATGTCGATGCGGCGTACATGATCAACGGGTAAATAATATGGTTCGAAACGAGAACATTTTAATGCACAACACTTGGAATTTTGTGTATCGAAAAACACTCTTCGTATTCTTTGAGCATTATGTCAATGATTCCTATGGGTTTTCGCAGAACTTCAATCGGATCGATTGGTGTCTCGCGATTTTAACGTCTCCAAACGTGATATTTTCACTCGTTTTACAATCGTGCGTTAAAATGTAAAATAAAGTACAGGAACCGTAAGAAACGTAATTAACTGCGTTTTTCTACGTCGCGTTTGTTGATCCATTGACGAAAACAAGCAAAACCGTATAAATATTTGATATTATTTATATCGAATTTTCCTTATAAATTCTTCTTTTCGTTGAAAGGCTGCCAATCGTTTTTCGCGTTCTTTCGCCAAATACGGGATGGTAAAATTTGCGTAATATTCTCGTTGAATATTAACCCGACTAAAACTAGCAATATACATTTCCACGTAAAAATCACGTCGTGTTCCGTTCGTATTATTAAACTCTCTCTCTCTTCATCTTTGTCTCGCACTCCTCTTAATTCGCTCACTCAGAAGTCTTATGAAAACGTAACGTTACGTGACGGAAACGTAATTTTATTACGGATAGGATTATAAATGCACGGCGTTTTCAATATACCGTGTGTGTTATAAGCTCGATTGAAACGACTACCTTAATTCGTATTCACTTTTGAAAATTTTGATTTATTTTTTTAATACTATAAATGTATACGTTTTTGCGTGTAAAGACAGTGTAGGATTTAAATCCGTTAAAGTAGACGAACATCAATACAAAAATCCGTACAATGAATACATTTTATAATTTCCTTCATTCGTCCCGGGCGTTTTAAAACATGCAATTCAGTTTATTACGCGGTCACACGCGCGATTTTTTTCCGTGTATCGATTTTTACGATTTCATTTTGATTTAATTTTCATATTTTAAAAGTATGCGATTAATTAAAACACATTTCACGTTGCACATCAGACTGTATCGTGTATAAATAACAAATTTAATTAAAAATACCTTCAATAATGTTTTTAAAAAAAATACATATTTCTGAAAACACGAATTGATTAATTTGAAAAAATAAAATTATTGCGTTTTACGCGCGCGCGTACTGTTATCGAATAGTAATTGACGTTTTAAAACCATTAATAAAGCCGAATAAAATAAAACAATTTTTATATCTCTTCAGTGAAACAATGTACAATAGGTGCGGACAACGGCGTGTTGAGCAATTTTTTATTTATTTTCCGCTCTAGTGGCACTCGTATACTTTTCGCATAGTCGCGAATACGAACGCGTCGTTTCAATCGTTTTTTAAGTCGTCATAATAATTCTCTCGGAAGGGATTGGGTTTAAACTCTGTAAATTCCTCACGATACACACACGCGTAGTAGTCTCATTGAAAACGCAAATGTGTCGTCTCCCCGCGATAATCGGATACCGTAATACGACGTAAATTATTATTCTGATAATAATCAGTCAGCAGGGGGCCGAGTTGCGTTATTTCGGAACACCATGACCGGACGAATTGGTGAACGCGTAGTATGTGGTTTTGTGATTGAGCAAAACGCAAACGTTGTACAGCTGAACCGCCGTCATTATACGGTACGAATTGAAATGATCATAAACACGTATGGATACGATGGATATGATATGCCGATGGATACGACTCGTTGGCGAATCTCTCGCCAAGACGTCTAGGAAACCAAAAGCGGTGGCTGTGTTTTGATCGCAACGGAAACATATTTGTATCGTCGTCGTCGCTCATCAAAATTTACAGCGAGTAACGACGATTGAGTCGTTTTAGAGACAGAAAAATAAACGTCCTCGTTGCTCAATGAATTAAGATTAAACATTAAATGTACACTATTAACGGATCGACTTTGTCCGCGGAATAGTGGTAAGATGTTCTTTAAGGCTTTCGAAATCGGTCCGCGCGCTTGCCCCGTGCGAATAAAAATCCCTCGTACGAACGATTGCTTTTGGAGTTTAATAAAAAGAAAAATTACCGAAAAAAAAAAAAGAACGAACGCAGATGTGGAATTAAATTATTGTTTGTTTGTTAATCCGTTATACTTGTCAGATATGGACAATGTTTTTATTTTATTTTCAGATCCGGTTGCTCTTGTTACCTACTGTAATAATCCGAATTACGCGACGCTCGTGTACAACACACGATATTTAACCACAATTCTCTCGGACGCTGTGCGTCAAATAATAATATCAGTGAAATCTACCGACGTTACCACAAGCGATTTGTAAAAAATCGTTTTCGTACGAATAATGTGTATGGCATTAGATTTACACAGGATTCATTTCCGTACGAGCAACGAGGAAACCAACGGTTAGATTCGCGTCACGTATCCCGCCACAAACGGGGGGCTGCTCTCAGTGGTGGTGTGCCGGCGAACGATTTCACGAGAAAATTCCAACGAAATAATCTATCGTTTCGGTATAACGTTTAATATTGTTGTTACGATGTAACCCGGGGGGGGGGGGAGGCTAAATAAAACAAGCCATTAGAGTAAACGGTGTATTGCTCGACTATATTACGACTACTACGTCGCGGCCCAGCGGGTATTATGCGATCCCGCAATCGCATAATCGTAATAACACGTAACTAATAGTGTTTATTTTTCATTCTTTTTTTTCATTCTGTTAAAATAATTACGTTTCGCTGTAACTATTTTGTTTTTACTCCCTCTCACACGTTCTCGTTATTTTTTTCGAAATTCGTTGCAAATGAATTAATATCCGCTTTGTTTTCCACTATATTGTACCGCGCGCGCAACTATTTTCCGTCTCGTCGTCCGTAAATCACAACACAAGTCCGTATAAACGAGCGTGCGCGGTTATACCGAGAGACGGAAATACGTGTCGGTATAAATACGATATTATACGTATTATCATGTAATTGTTTTTCACCGGTTCGCCATAAGTACGATTTATTAATTTTTTTTTCATTTCGTTGTACATATCTGTACCCCGGAGGTAAACGACGCCATGTCCGTTTTCGACGAGATTCAGTTAGCTTCGTGTTAGCCTCGTTGTACGTTTTACGCTCTAAATGGACAAGGTTTCATTTTCCATTGGCTTATTTCCGTTACTTTTGATAACTGGACATGACCCTATACCTTTATGTAGAGCGTAAAACGTACAACAAGAAGGACATGCATGAAGCTAACTAAATTTCATCGAAAACCGACATGGTGTCCTTTACCTCCGGGGTATTTTCAAATTTGTGGACGTTTTTTCGTTTTTTTTTTTCTTGCGGTAAAACACGGCATTTTTTGCGTGTCGACTCCCCTAAAACCAAGGTACATTCATTTGAAAACAAAAAAAAAGGGAAAAATTCTTATCTTTCATTCCTTATATCGAGAATAGTAAACTCTTTTTTAAAAAAAAATTTTTCTTGTTACACTAACAGATATAACGGCAATACGTGCAAACACACTAAATACAAAATAAAGAGTAATGCCGCGGTCGAATTTTACGTATGACACCAATACAATAACGAATACTTTTTCAAATGAGTCTACTCTCAAGTGTAATGCGTGAACAACATTATCTTTAGAACGGTTTGCGCGCGTACGATACGATAGAAATTATTTGTTTTTAGGGGCATTTATTACGTTTGATTCAGGGAAGATCTCCTTTTTTTTTTGAAAGGGAGGGAGTAAAACGGAGGTCGTGGTATTATGAGAAAAATATCTCGGGAAAATTTAAATAATATTTTTTCCTCTTATATATATTTTTTTTTCTCTCTCTCTTAACGATCAATTTTCCAGGAATATTTGCGGTACGGAAATTTAAGCGTGTTAATTTCTATTTTATTTTTTAATCCTGTACATGAATATTTCTCGAATCATAAGCAGCATTCGAGTAAAGCAAAAGGAGCTATACGCTTAAGTAGATTTTGAACACTTATCTTCTGCGCTTCATTAGACGTTTTTAAGCCCACCGGTTAAATGTCCCTTCTAATCAAGGTATATAAGGCACCCGTACTACCTAATACATATTTAGATATACATTTATTATCGTCATAACGACCCGGTTCCGCCGAGCCGTATGAGCGAAAAGCTATTGCTGTCATCAACGCCTTTTTAATAGTAGCAACAATTACGGAAATTAACGTAACGTTTTCGTTTATTCATTTCTGTTCTATAAGAATAAAATGAATAATAAAAAGAAAAACAAAGTACGCCATTTAAAAACCAAAAACGCCGAAAAACAATTCGTTTAAAATCGTGTAAAAAGATGTAAGCACACTGTATACGTGCGTATAGAAAATAAGTGTGTGTGTGTGTAACAATAATTTAATTAATCCGAGTTTTCGGACAACAGTGTTGAGGCCAAAAAAAATTCCCGTAATTCATTATCCGTTCGTTTTAAACGCACGATAATTTTTTAAGCAAAAAAAAAAAAAATCAATAAATAAAATAAAATAAAACGAGAATATTGTTAAAAACGATAATAGTATGTCTCGTTGCAGATCCGATCGATAAAATCACGGAGAAATGTTTTGTCCGTTCGGTTCCGGCGGTCCGCCCCGAGCGAACAGTACGCAAACCGAACAGCAACAAACGTTGAATTTGAAGCATCTTAGCGAAGCTGTCAGGACACTTACGTCGCCACCGGTGAGTACAACGATGATAATATAATAATAATAATAATAATAATAATAATAATAATAATAATAATATGTGTGTGTGTACGTATTGTACCGCATTCGGATGTCGACAAAACGTGAGGCTGGAAAACGGTCCATCCGCGTTTTTTGCGCAGCACGTACTACTCGCATGTCGTTTGTATGTATATTCGTATTCTTTCTACTACTACTACTACTACTACTACTTCTAATAATAATAATAATAATAATAATAATAATAATAATAATAATAATAATAATAATAATAATGACGTCGCGGAATCTCGAGATTATATTTATATGACAAAAAAAAAAAAAAGTTTAGTAGGTACTTTATATGCAAACGACTAGAATGGAATTTTACGAAAACCGTAAATTCGTAATTTTATGTTAATTTCTTTCTTTTTTTACAACGGTAGGTAAGTAAGTACGATATAATATTAAGTATTTTCGTAAATACCGAATATGACGAAAAAGACGCGGTCGTTATTAGTTTTTCTTTTTTTTTTTTTGTCTTCCGGCCGATCACGAGGAAAATCGTTGAAATTCAATTTTATTATATAGAATATAATTGTATATAATATTTTATATATTCTAGTATTCGTACCCGCACATTTGGCCATTATAATACGTATAATATATTTACGCGTTGCATAAGAAGAGAAATGTTTTAAAGACAAGTATCGATATATAAAAAAAAAACATTAGATTATTGATGAGAATATATTTTAGGAGAATGAACGACAAATGTTAGATTTCCATTCATTCGATTTTATTTTTTGCACATAATTTCAATTATTAATTTCGTCAAAATCATATAGTCCTTCGACAGTTCACATTGACCGGCGGCGCTATAAGATCATACACTTGACCTATATATATATATTTATTTATTTTATAAATTTTTATAATAAAAAATTAAAATACAATAATATTAAATTTTCCATTTACATAATATTTATATATATATATATACGTAGAGTTATTCGAATAACAAATTAATTTTTATATGCTTTTAATTGTGTAGTACGTCGCGACGGTTTTCGAAAATTTTCCGCGAAAATATTAATAAAAATCATTGCTTCTAGGATTTTATAATAATAAAAGGCACTGAAATATGTCCGAAAAACTCTTAAATTATTTCCTAAAAACAATAAAAAAAAAGAAGCGTTTTATTTATGAATTACAGTAAATGTCTACACGGGCGCGCGCTTGTAAACGTTTCGCGATAATTTAAGTATTTAAAACTTGATTTCAATATTAAATGCGCCTCATATAATGAGTACACGTGACGGTTAACCTTTTAATACGTATTAGCAAAAAATAAAAATAAAAATATATTTCACAAAACGTTTAAAATACGCATTACGGAATTGTGTAGTTCTTCGATGCGCGCGTAAAACAAATTTATAACTCATATTCTACCGTTTTTATCTGTATTCGATGTAATATAATATTAATTAACAAACGCCGTATAATCCGATTTTTGAATGAATAATAAAAAATACGCGTGTCTAACTAATAGCGTATAACGGTTTGGCGTTCTCGACGATTAGTAAAAGCGAAATAAACATTATTTTCTTTTCGGATATACATATATATATATATATATAAATAATAACTCGGAAAATAATCGCGTGTCTGGGGTGTAACACTCTGCGGTTTCGTATATAATATATTATTATATTATAATAACTGGCGTATCATATTTCCGAAAATCTTCTCGCGCTAAACATTTTGTATACGTTTCGATATGATTATAATATAATATAATAAAAGCTCTTAAAATTACGTCGCGAATAACAGTGTGCGCGATGATTTTAACACGCGTTTATAAGTGATAATAATATTATCTTAATCGCGTTGAAATTATGCCGCTCGCGTATATTATTATAATATCACTGCGGCGATACGTTATTACTGCGTGTTTAACGAACAAATCCGTCCACGTACTCGAAACGACGACTTTGGAAGCGTTTCCGAAATATGTTTTGGAATGTTTCAACATGAAAAGAAAAAAACAAGACTTTCAATACGTACACTCGAACGATTCTCGAGAGTTCTCTTCGAAGACAACCGAAAATTGTCGTGGTTTATATCGGTTTTATCAATTACGCGGCGACGGCGCATGTGGATGGGGGTTTCTGTTTTTCACTTTTCTGTCCGAAGGATTGACGACGATTGCTTATGAAGACCGCGGGGTTTCAGTCATTGCAGGGATTCCGTTTGACGTTCCAAACGGTTTTAGTCAAATTAATCGCGTCTTCGTATTCTATTCGCCCGATTCGTTTAATTCTCGAGTTCTGTCCGTTTACAGACTTTAAATAATTCAAACTCCCAAAAACAGTTTTATTATTATTATTATTATGTACACCGAAATAAAACGTTTTGGTTTTTTTTTTATATTCTACGTACAAACCTATCGATCGGGTCGGTTAGTTAAAATCGATATTAAAATTAATAAAATAATATGATTTTAAATGCATAACAAACAGCCAAAAATCGGTATAATATCAATAACGCACAGAATGACCGCCGCACTTGTAGTGGAACATTTTCATTGTGTCAGCAATAAAATGATATTTTCCGAATTCAGGTTTTATTGACCGTGAGAAAATTCTAATTCGATGACACGGATTTCGAAAACAATTTTCTTTTCTGAAATTTTTGAACGCTTAAAATGCAATTATTTATTAATACGCGGTTAAAAAGAAAAATCATTGAAATCGGATAAAAAATGTATCAAGTCGGAGAGTAGGAGGTATAGACGTTAAGATAATCGCCGAGATTGAATTAGTCGCTGTCGTTCATCACGTCAGGTTTTTTTTTTTTAAATAATAATCTGTTGAAATTATTATTACCTATATATATAAACTATACCGTATTTAAAATATTCGATTTATTTAAAATTATTTCAATAATATTCTGTTTTCGAGCATTGCCGCAGGAAGTCTGCATTAAAATAGACGGTGTTTTTTTTGTTATTGATGAGTACACACTCGCATTTATCAATTATAACGCGCGTTTTATTTTTGGTCTTTACGGATTGAATTCGAAATTCTAACGTAAGTGTTGAGTTTACGGTAAGACGCAGAAAAAATGATAATACATAATAATAATAAAAAAAACGAATAGTTTTATCGAATTTCGTATTTTTTTTCCTACTCGTTTAAAATCTTAGTATCAAAAAAAAAAAAAAAAATAATAATAATAATAAATTAAAACCGTCGCTGTTAATGATGTCCAGTTTCCATCGCGCGGCGGATTCATTTACTCCGTTTTATTTTTTCACGTTGTGTTCGTCTCCTGCATGGGGGGGGGGAGGCTGTGAATCGAAATCTCAATCGAATACAGTCGTTCGTTAAGGGTTGGCAGGTTTTTCTTTCTTTTGGAACGAAAATAATAAATCGTACTCACGCGCGTTTTTTTTTTTTTACAACGCTGCGTACGGTATGAAAAAAATAAATGGACTTGTGACTTTTGCGATTTTATCGTAGTGATTTTCCGCACAAGTCTCGTGTTTTATCGACACACACACGCACATATAGTGAACGCTCGCGGGGAACATTAAATTTACCCCGCGCACAGATACAATATATTATTTCGGAGATTAACTATTTATTCGCTAGTGTTATCTGGAATGTCTGTTATTGTTGTGTTTAACAAAAGGTGTGTGTGTGTGTGAAGTGTAACCAAAGTCGAATAATAGAAAAAAAAAAAATAGAAAAGTCGTCGTATTTCACGTGTCAGCAGTGATGCTGAGAGAGTAATGGTAGTTGGGAAAAAGAAGAAAAACCACCATCGGCGTGGTTAGAATTAAAAGGGGAAAAAGTTCGCGAATAGCGCCCATATATATATATAGAGAGAGAGAGAGAGTGAAAGGCAATATTATTTTCAATGTTTCCCTATCGGATTTACGAATTATTTCGTATTATATTCGACGAATTTCAACAGGTGTTTTTATTATATTCCATAAAACCGCGCTGTTTTTTTTTTTTTTGAAATAATAATACGTATATGTTTTATTGTGTAATTTCTCGTACACAACAGTGTCTTGTTCGCGCGCGCGAACACGGAATATTTGAATTTCGTTTTTGAAAAGTGATATTATCAACGCGCGTAAACCGTTCACGGTTTATTTCTAAAACGATAATAACAGTCTGCAAGGTTAACCAATCGAATCGAATTTATTCGTTCGGAAAACAAATTGTACATATAATATTAAGCGTGCTCCCCGGGCACGTGTATGTTTTCCAATACGTATTTTATACATTTTGATGGTTTCCGTGCGGATACGTTGAATCGTAAACGTTTCGGATAACACAAAAGTATTATTTTAAATAACGACAAAACAAAAAGATATTATCGTCCATATATTTTTTAATACACTTTCGTGATAATGTAATTTTCTTTTGTGTGTTTCATCATCGTTTTTTCCTTTTTTTTTTTTTGTATATATAAATAAACAGAAATGGACACGGATAATACTTTAAAGACTTTTTTTTTTGCTATATTTTTTCTCGTCGTTTTCTCGCCCCGCCTAACGCGTTTTTGGAAAATTGCGAAATTTACGGTACACTGGCCATATTCTATTGAAGTACGCGGTTTTTTTTGTTACGTTTTTTTCCCTCTCTCCCTCGGATGTATTAAGACACGCGAAATACCGAAAGATATTTGTAAATATTATTATTATTGTTATTATTATTATTATTATTATTATTATTATTATTATTATTATTATTATTATTATTATTATTATTATTGTTATTATTGTTATTACCATGCGCTGTGGTACGATTGTTTCTCCGTCAAAAGCAATTTTCGAAAAACAAAACTTAACCTTGCAGTCTTCCACAATACAAATAAATATATATATATATAAAATATAGAGTAACGCGAGACACGGTACCGCGGACTCGGCTAATTCAATCAATACTTTCCAACAGTGTAACGTGACTGCAATATGGGAAAAAGAAATAACGTCTATATACGTATACGCACATAATACGTGTATTGTTTTACCGCGAGTCTATATATATATATATATATTATTATGTAATAATGGCGTATAAGTATTCCGTTTAATTACTATCATAACTCGCCGTTTTTCGAGACGATTTTATGCGGTGTTCCGTGTGAGAACTCGTACGGTCTCGTATATTATCTTCCGTTTACGCGGTGATCGAATTTTATAACATTAAAAATAACGCTGCGCAATGGTCATGAATAATATATTTAAAAAAAAAAAAGCGTTTTCTTTTTTCCTCTATGAATTATACAGTAAAAGTGCTCGCTGACACACGCGACCGCGGTATCGCGACGATTCAATATATTAAAATACGATAACACGTACTCGTGTTATAATAATCTAATGTAGGCGATTTTTCTTACCCTTAAGGGGGGGCTTAAGGGTTACGAGAGAGATTTTTTTACGAATCAATGTGAATCCAATAGAAATCAGCGTTTGATTGTGGTCGACAGCACGAGAAACACGCGTTACGCGTAGAATTTTACGCCACGGAATTATCCGAGCCCGATGAGACGTATTTTTAAAAATATAACATTACTCTACTGTTTTTTCGTATCTGTACTCGATAATAATTGTTAACAAAAACGCTACAAGCGTGCCCACACGATGTTGTAATTATTATTGTACCGCGTGTTTAATTTGCGCGCAACGTTATCGCGGTGAAACGTATAATATGTACACGGAATTGTGCGAGAAAATTAATGATGAATTCTTCCGGCGCCGCAGTCAAAATTGTTTAACGCGTAACGCGCGTACTATGCAAAGCGTGTGTTGTAACAATATCTTCTGGTCATTTAACCGCGAGAACAACTGTACGTCATAATATTACCCATTCGTTTTGCCGGGGAAAATTCGTAAATTAAACATGATATTTATGAGGAAATGTCCACACCGAGTTTTGTAGTGAATCGATTAATGTAATAATATTTGGAGTAAATCAACTTAATGGTTTCTCGTTGTTCGTTTCCATAACTTACACCGCGTTATTGAGTTCATCGCGTGCGAAACGAGAATCGCAATATTTTCGTAATCGTTAAAAAATGTACTTTCGCGCATCGTACATTTTTCGACGCATTTTTACTGTGTACCAAAAGATTTACTCGCACGCGCAAACTAATTCATACGATTCGAATCATACTTCGTAAAACGGCATATCTTACCGAGTCGTGCGCGCACTACTACGAGTACGCGTGAAATTAATTTCATTAAAATTTTAAGTTTTGATTCGGTTTTTTCATTTCGCGTAACCGTCTTTGTGGACACGCTTTGTTAACGTCAACGATTGGTATCGTTAGTATAAATGAATATAAGAGTTAATTTATGTACATTTTTATGTTATACGCGACGTTAAATGGGGGAGGGGGTGGCAAAAATGGAACAAATTTACACACACACAACAACGTTGTTCGCGCTTGACCGCCGGGGCTACACTGAGTGGTCCGTCAGTTTCGGACCGCTATTTATACGCTCATCGCTGCCATCCTCTCTACATTGTGTCGTAACGCTATCTTTCTTTTACGGTTTTATTGCGGTCGACTGACGCGCTATGACGGCATACACTCGGTGTTTAGTTTGACGCTAACCGAACGATCAATCGTATGCGTGTATCTTATTATTATAATTATTTATTATTATTATTATTATTATTATTATTATTATTACATATTATTAATTAATATTATTTCACCTATTTTAATGAAATGAAATACGAGTTTATTATTTATTTAACGTTTACTGATTTACTCACATTTACACGATTACTCGATCGACTGAGTTTGTCGTTAGCTAACCATTAAAATTTATGGCCGGCCCCACATTATATTACGGATTAATATGATATTATTATTATTATTATTATAATTGTTATTATTATTGAATTTAGGTATGAAACAGGATAGGAAACATTATTTGTATAATTTTTTTTTCTCGTCCGCGATCATACTGCTGTTCGCAATTTTCGTTCGCCTCGCATTTGTCCGTCTTCTGGCTGATAGACACTAAGGTATGTGAGTAAACGTTTACGTGATGTCATGACATTACTGTCTTTATCGACTCGTCGCCGTCTGTCCGGGACGCAATCAGAATATAAGAGCGTGCGTAGTGCCCGTCGAAGTTTTAAGTATTATGTTCCGAGTAATCGTCAATAATTCGCATAATAAGCGCTTTTTAGAACGAATACAAAACAAATAGAATTGGTTTTTGAAATTCGACTCGGAATATAAACGGTAATCTCGCTAAGGCGCTATGGAAAAAGCATTCGTAAACAATATTGTAAAAATCGTTCCGGGTGAAAATCGATCTGCAGTTTTGGCGGCGGCCGAAAACACTTCTGCGCAGTGAATTCGCGCACGATCCGAGATATTTTTATCGAATATTTTACGAAACCGTGTGGAAAAACGCGATTTTTAATCGACTCGGCGTTATAATATAAACGCGTCCTGGCCGACTTGCGTTCCGATAGTGCGGGCGACCGCGAAATATTCACCGTTGACGTATGACACGTATACTTACTACTCGCGTAAGTCACAGCATCACGCCGCCGTGTCAAAAAGCTTTCAGGCTCTTTATTCGCGAATCATCGTTGCCGCTGCCGCCGCGACACGAGACGCGTTTTGAAGAAAATCTCACCAGAAAATGGACCGCGGTTAAAAGCCAACGTGTGAAAGGCTCGCGGCATTTGTTCGAACTCGGTTCTTCAGCGCACGAAACGCGACGATTTACATGTTATCATTATATACGCGTATTTTGTAAATGTGTTTTGAATGGTTTCGTCTCGTCGGGCACTCAGTTTGTGCGAATTCGAAAAACGCCACGGGCTACGAAGGTATACGTTTTATGTACGATAATAATGATTTTTTTTTTTTTTAAAAAAAAGTACAAAGTAACTTCGAACTTACTTATCTTAGAAATCGGTTCGTATTTTAGTGGAAAACGCCAATCATAATTTCAATAGCGTTAAATATTCGCGCCGCGGTTCATAGTGTACGGGTTAAATGTCAAGTTATTACTGACGGGTTATTTGTGTTTTTCATTTTTTTCTAACTCGATGGCGTTAGTTCGTTTCCGAATTAACGCGTTAATTTGACGCGTCGAAGACCAAAAAAAAAAAGAAAAAAAAACTCACCTTATACTAGCTTAAATAATTTTTTTCTAAACCGTGTAAATATCTTATAATAGTTAAATAACTATACGTAAACCAATTTTCGTTTTGTTTGTTTATAATTCGTGTCATCTTCGGGTTAGAGATTTTCTTACGGTTAATAAAAAAATAACAGCCCCCTCAAAATATCTGTTTGCTGCGTCCCCACTGCATCAATCGCTCTGGAAGTTGCTGTGTATGTGAGATCACGCTATGTTTTGTCTTAATTAATATTATAGAAACTATTACTGGCACAAAAAAAAAAAAAAAAAATAATAATAATAAATAAAAGCCGAAATGAGTCAAATATGGGAATGCTTCTATGGCAACCGCGTTTTAAATCCGCCCCTGGCGTCGTATGATTTATTTCACCGGAGCTTCTCGATCGTGTATTTCTTTGGCCGTGATACGCGGTGATGTTTGTTCGTGATTAACTCATATTAACTTAACGACGCGACCGAGTATAATAATCAAAGCTTTCTCGTACTTAACAGCATCGTCGGTGAACTCCATTTACACGATTATAATATATATATATATATATTTATGCGTGTGTGTGTGTGTACATTTTCGAAGACTATATACGGGTCCCACTGTATGCTATCGT
Organism: Chaetogeoica ovagalla; assembly: GCA_032441825.1. Taxonomy (NCBI): domain Eukaryota; kingdom Metazoa; phylum Arthropoda; class Insecta; order Hemiptera; family Aphididae; genus Chaetogeoica; species Chaetogeoica ovagalla. Next base: position 5,790,547 of record CM063735.1, read on the forward strand.
ATAATAGGTTTCGAGACAAACCCGTAATATATCGAAAGATTTATTGTTATGTGGTGTCGTATATTGTGCGTACTACTACACGTGCTTGATGATATTTTACGATTCAGGCAGTTGTTGTGCGAGAGAATACGAATTCGCGTTGCTGTTGAGTGCCGGTGAAATGACACTGCCCGATAGTAAATCGGTAAACAGCGGAGCAAACAGAATTTTCTGGTAAACACGGATAATACGTACAGACTCGGCGGCGGTCGTCGGTATACCGAATTAAAACGGGAGTTTTTTTAGTGTAATCATCCAAGTCGGATTTATTCATATTATCAATGTCAAGTTTCGGATCATTTGTCTTTAAAAAATCGTAAGCAAATGTGTCAGACTGATTGGAAGTTTGAGAATGGACGCTATCTGTAGTATGAACAAAGAAAATTTTTTATTAAAAGAATTTAAAGAATTATCTCACATTTTTTGAGAGATCATAAGAAATCGCAAAAATATACAGCCAACGCCTAATATGTGACAAAATACGTTTTGTTTTTTGGCAATCTGATCAATTATACCAGGTTAAGTTCAATGACGTTTTGGATGATTGCAAATTTTTTTGAGAAATTGTACAAATGTAAATAGATAAATTATTAATCAGTATGAACTTCGTTCATGTTAATTACCAGAAACTTTTGAAGTTGTAGGAGTTGCGTCAAATATCGGTTCATTCGACACGTTTCTCTGTGAACCGTCGTCATCTGTAATATATCAATTGAAATTACAATTGTACATATTCCTAGATAAATTTGAAAGTGTTGATTACATTAACTCCCGCCTCTTGTTCAGTCATTTTTGGTAAAGCTTCATATTGATATATGATATATATATATATATGTTCGTATTTATTTAATATATCTAATTAAATGCTATTAACAAATTTTATTTATTTATCTACATATATATATTAAATAAATCTTTACAGTTTAGGGTTTAACTGGAAAATTGGCGACCATATCATTAGTTGTACAATGAATTCAATGTATTTGATTATGATTTTTTTTTTGTTTAAAGTTTAAAAGTATAATTTTTGGTCGTGTATTTATATAGTCTTTAAAATTTAGCCACTATATATTTTTTTAATTTATGTATTAACGATAAAGACAAAAACATTCGGTTTTATACTTAATTATTAACACATTAATACAATATAAATGGGAATATTTTGATTCCGGTTATAACAATAAATTTAATTTCTCTAAAAACAACATATGGATTAAATTATTGTCGTGAAATTTGTTCATGTGACACTGCAGAATTAATTATTATATACTCTATTATTATTATTATTATATTAATTATTTCAGATATTACTATATTTTGTCTTATAATCATTTATATTATAATAATCTTATTTGTAATCATGACTCATTTATCATTAATTAACCATAACATTAATTGTAATAATATTTATGTCTATAATACGCATTACGAAAAACGAGTCGGTCGATTTATGGCGCTGTCTCTCTGCCAACTACAGCCCATCAATCCAAATAATATACGATATACGCAATACTATGACAAAAAAATATGTTATTTACACGGACGGGGCCTTGCAAGCAATCTATTGCGATTGGCGATCGTGACTTTCGTATTGAAAAATTACACAATATAACATTTGAAATCTAGAAAAAAAAAATATTTAAAAAGTATTTGGGATATTTATTTTTTTTTTTGGAATGCGTATTTAAAAACTACTTTAAAAAAATAATTCACCCGAGCCTATACATATACACACAACGAAATAGCAGAAGCGATAAATTCTTCGTAATTTAAAATAATATTTTTTATTTAATATATATTAAATAATTCGTATATAATATATATATATATATATATTTTAAAGTATTTATTATTTTCGTTCGCGCGCGGTCTCCTCCGTTGCAGACCACAAACGAAATAGAAAACGTTTATAACGCGGAATGTTTTGAAATTAAATTCCGTACGCATTACGCGTATAGGCGAAACAGGAATCGCGTGCAATAAATAGAATGTTTTTCCATTTGCTCTCTCCTTTTCGAGTAAAAAAAAAAAAAATGTTCCGACTTAGACATTGTGTGCACGTTATTTTTTTTCTTCTCATATTATAATTTCGGTCTGGACGATATCACAGTGGTGCACCACGTTGACATGCTCACGACAGTATTATTGTACGGTCGTGTGTGTTTGCGAGACGTACGATGAGTCTACGTTATATAGACGTCGCTGAGTATTAAAAATGCTGATGTTGGGAGATCTATCATGTCTCTGTTCCGTATTATATTCCACTCTTAATACAACAATATATGGCTACCATTTACCGCCATTACTACTATTATTACTATTCGAAATAATAACCTTATAAACCGAACGTAAAAATACACCAAGTTTTGAAATTATCGAATGTTTTTCGAATATATTCGGACGTCTTCTACTCTTTCCTTCGAGTTTTTTTTTCATTTTTTTTTTTTTTTTGTCAAACGCCAACGTTTAATAACGAAAAACGTACGCGACTCTTAATAAATAAATTATATTAAAAATTAATATTAGCTTTTAATAATATATAAAATGTAAAAATTTTTGAAATGTAACATTTCTCGGATGATAATAATAACATAATAAATGTGAAACATGTCCGTCAATCATCGAAGAAAAAACCAAATATACTTTTTTAAGCTTAGCTAAGTGTAATATTGAAATTAATTAATCGTAGTTTCGGTTTAATTTAATCCTAAGACAAAACCACATTTGAAATATCGGTCATTAGAGTCTGTAAAAATACGCGTTGAAGATAACATATCTTTAACTAAACGAACGTTTGGAAATAAAATTGTAAATAATTGACGTTAGTTAAATAGTTTGATTTGTTCAAATAGTTATAGTACTAATGGAAAAATTCCTACCATAATATTCAAATATACATTTATTATAATAATAATTAAAAATAACTTACGGGCTTTAAACATTTAACACACTAAGAATTGGAAAAATGATTTTCGTTTTATTTTCTCATTTACCTTTAAAAGAGAAAAAAATATTTAAAAAGAATTAATAGTATACCGATTTATATAAGTTAAGATACTATTTTTGAAAAACGGTCGTATTGTTGTTGAGTTCTGTTTCAATAATTATTTTAACTGCACGTTGACCATTTTTACATCAATTAAATAACACTTAGCATATTTTTATTCTCATTAACTTCATGTCACGAGATCGTGAAACGAAGTGTTCAAATTGAGTTTTAGTTAAAAATACACACCAAAAAATACAATCTCTTCGAAAAACAAAAAAGTGTAAAACTGGACATAACACAAAATGAGCGTCGGTCGCATAACTATAACATATCTAGAAACCAATGCTAATTGCATCGAAATCTCAGTTATACTTATAACTAATAAATATATGTTGAAAAAAAGGTCAATCGGGGTGAGTGGTTTGATTCGAACACCGAAAATGACTTATTTTATCGCGTTATACCATAATATGTAGTTAGTTTACTCGCTTATAGTTATTATTATATTATTTTTTTCTACTCACTATATTACTACTACTACACACACATCTATATATATGTACCGAATGGTTTATTACGGTTTCATTAAGGGTGGCGTCAGCTGCTGTGCAGTCGACGCTTTTTGAACGATGTTTGGCAATATAACGCCGCCGTCGAGATACGTCGTCATAGTGCTTATATTATTATTATTATTATTATTATTATTATTATTATTAGTAATAGTCGTAGTACAAGAAGCGCTTTGAGATTTGTTTCCAGTGCTTTTACTGCGGTAATAACCACCATTTGTCAGTCCGGTGCTCTTTACTGCGCTGAAACGATATAATAATAATAATAATATATATATATATATATATATGAAGTGAGTGAGTGAAAGAGCTGCGCAGGTTTCCATCGCAAAGTGTGTAAACGTCGTCGACCCCAAGCGCGCGACCGAGATAATAATAATAATAATAATAATAATATGATGTGTGATGCTGGACGACCTGATACTGCAACGTGTAATTACGTATAATTATAATAACGATCAGAGGAGAGGATTTTGGAATGAAAATAGAGTGGGAAGGAGGCTAGAGAGAGTATTTCACTTCGAATACGCAGATAATTAGTTAATAGAGTCTACACGGTGAGAACATATAATACATATCCCAACAGGTAAAATATTCGTATATTTTACACGATATATACACTGTACAATATATTCGTGAAATGCATAGACGTGCGCAGAACGGGTATAAATATAATCAATAGTTGGAATTCGAGCGGAAAAGCATCAATCGTGAGATAAATAGCAAAATTATACGACATTTATACGCATAAATAAACGATAATTTATTTAAAAAATATTTTCTTTTTTCGATTCGTCCATTTAAGCTTAAAAAGGAATAGAGAGGTTCACGGACCTTTTTTTCCGTGAAATGTTGCAAATCATTCACGCGATTGATTCCTGTACTTAAGCAGATAGGAGTTTATATTATTATAATATACTTAACAAATATTGGTACGCTTCTGTGAATATTATGATAATGCGAGTTATTTGATGATCATTTTACCGGCTTACAGTATCACTAACACATCGAGTTGGTTTTCGACACGATTCGTTAACACTCGGCATGATATTTTTTCAATTGATAACCGAAACGAATATTACGAAATAATTGCAACGGGATACGAGTAATTGATAAATAAATAGAAAGTAGAATTTAAATTTAGCGTATCGCGTGCATTGGATATGATCATTTTTTTTTTTTTGTTTTTACTCATTGACATCGGTATAACGAAAATTTACCAATATATAACAACACGTTTTGTAATGCAAATTAAAAATTATTTCATGATGTGTTTATTCGTGTTATGGTATAACCTGATTAAAAAAAAGTGAATTTTATATAAAACGCTTTGGCAGAAAATAATAAATGCTTTGATATACTTTCGTCTCGTTTTCTCGTCTAATTCAATGTCGTTTTAACGTTACAATAAGCAACTTGTTTTTAGTTAGTATTTACGAGAAATGAGATATGAATTGTTTGTTCCGTGATACGCGTGTCTGCTTATTAAATCATATTATTGTATAGGTCGTTTGTTTTTGTCTCTATATAAATATAATCGTTATTTAATGACGATAATACGCCGTAACAATAACTGTAAAAAAGAGCCCCCCGGAAACTAATGATATTTAATTAAAAAAGAAAAAATAAAGGATCGTAATTTATTTAACGAACTGTAAACGCGTTTACGTCGGTTTTGAATTTTATTGAAGTAAACGGATTTTACACGACGTTTTCATATTACGTATTATTTCGGATATTTACGCGTTTTATTTTAAGGGGATTGAAAGCGAGCATTTTCTCTCTCTCTCTCTCGATCTTACACACACGATACATATCAAAATAGACGTTTCCTACTTCCAACGTACCGATCGATCAAATGGTGCGATAGGGAATTTGAATAGACATTTGCATTCGTCGTGAATTTTACTGTAGGACGACATTCCCACTCTTTTCATTTTTTTTTTTATCTTGAAACCTATAAAAGTTTATTTCAAAATCGTTCAATTAATTTTTAAGGATTTACGTGAAAAAATTAAAAATGCGGGAAAGTCGATCTCAAGTAGACTTCACCAGCAATTCAAATCATTTTTCAAATTTCTTATCACACCACTAGATCGATCGGTACGTTGGAAATAGGAAACGTCTATTTTATCATATCTTGTGTGTGTAACACGAAGATAGAAAATATTCGTTTTCAACCCCCTTAATATCGTAGTGAGAAATAGACAAATAATATCGGCACAGAGAATTATCAGCTGCCTCCCTGTGTAATTTAAAGTGTTGTGTATACGTGTTTCTTTTTTCTTTGATCGACGAACTTGAATTTCTAGTTTTCTAGCGACAACACAAACACTCCGTACATCATCGTGACAAGCCATAATAACGCAACACAATATTATACACTATTGGACGATAACTGACAGGATTTAGCCATCGACAGTTCCTGTCATTTTTATAATCCTGTCATTAAAACGGGTTTCTCGTGACGGATTTGTTTCTTGAAAAATTCGACTACTTGATAGTGCATATAATAGGACGTATTTATTTTCAACGAAATCTCGAGAAGACGCTCGTATACCTTACGGGCAGCGTTTGCCAACGTTTTTTTTTTATCTCGCGGCACACTAATCCCCCAACCCATATATACTCGTATATAACCGTGGCACACTTGACACTGACTTATACGTGTGTATATATTATATATATATATTTTTATATTATTAGGCTTTCATCATACTAGTAAACAATTTAAAATGGTGTGTTTATTTAGGTTAAGAAAACTCGTATAATATCTTTTATTGTTACGGAGAAGTGAGAACGAAAGAAAAAAATTTCCGTTCGAATAAAACGCTATAATAAAATACATTTACTATACAACGGACTACTGCTAACACAATAAATTATTTAATAAGAAATAATGAACGAAAATCATTTTTATTACACCGTTTATTAAGAGAATTCACAATAATTCGAATCAGGTAATGTCCGGCATTAAGAATATTTTAACCAGTTAACGAAATTTTACGCAAACGTTTATTAATAATCACGACATTTCGCTCGTGACTTCAATGATGACACCTACGGGAAGGCCGACGACTATACGGGATGACGAGAAAGAATGCAGGTTCATCCTTCGAATATTTCGGATTCCTATGCTGACGAGACGTTTCGCGTGTTCGGTCCTATCGATTTCCTATTATTTAAAATTTTTTGTTTCTTTTTGCGCGAATTGACCGCGGTGCTTCAAAACGAATTCCATCGATTATATTAGATATTAGATATTTTAATATTAGATATTTTCTCCCCCGCTTTTAATTAATTTATACATATATAATGTAAATAATTGTTTTTTTCCAAACCTATATATATATATATATATATATATATATATATATATATATAGTGTTACTCACTATTACGTTTTTTATTTTACACATCATACTTTATATTGCATATACATTTTTTTCTAACCTGACATAATAATTTGCTCATGCGTTTTCTCGTGTTCGAAAACGTAGTAATTTTTTCTTGTATTTAATAGTTCAAAAAAAGAAAAAAAAACGAATCGTACAGAAAAAACAAATATTTTACATATTTTACACAAGGCGCTCGTACGATTTTAAGATTTTAAGATGAAAATAAATAATTTTAATTACGCAATATTTTGTAGTCCCGTAAAACGTCGCGGCGGGGAATATTTAACAAAAGCATAAACATTTTACGAATATAAATTTAAAAAAAAAAATTCGAAGCTCATTAATTCGTTAAAGACGAATTTCTATTTTAAAAATTTACGGAGCGCGCGAAATCATTTGTTTTTTTTTTTTAATTATCCACTATACTATAGCCACCGTGCCGGCTTCACAATGCGTGTCTAGAATAATAATTAATATTTTAAAGAATTTTTAATTGAATTCGTTTCTTTTCCATTCCGCTTTCAATCGAAATCATCGGCACTTATTTCGCCAGACACGGAATATTTTTATTTATTTTTTGCTAATTATTCAGAATGGCGAACATTTTTTTTTTTTTTTTTCATAAATTATTTTATAATCGAGTACGGGCGCGATGTCGCGTTTATCCGCGGGAACATTTCGACCGTACGGCAAGTCAGAAATAAGTTTTTTACGCGTACAGTCGAGTTTCGAGGGAAAAATTAATTTTCCATTCCTCCCTCGTGCACTACACCGCTGTTATTATTGTCGTCTCTCCATTATTTTTACGTTTCGCGCTGTTCCATTGTACGGAGACGTTCTTTTCACGCAGCAGCCGGTACTTCACACACGCCGGCCGAACACAGACCGAAATTAAGAGAGCGGTCTTTGCTTTGTTCGAGATACGACGTTCTTAACGATAACCATCGCGGTTGTTCGCAATAATGAGTATTGTAAAATGTTAACCAAAAAAAAAAAAAAAAAAAATAATAATAATAATATTTTTAAGGGCATCTACTGTTACGGTTATCATTAGCCTGGCGTGTATTTAATATTTTATAATGCGATTTTGTGTTTAATCATACAAACTTATAGAAGGTGTAATGCGGTGTTTGAAATTTTCAAAAATTATTTACAATTTTCATTTTAGTTTTTGGAGTCAATGATTTTTGTGCTGTTATCTTGGTCGATAGCTTCTTCTAAGTTGTACGTTACGTATATATTTTGATATTCTTCAATTGGCCGATTAATTCAATCTGAGCATATATGAATGGATTGATAAGGAGTGAGTCAAAAAACGGAATGTCTGATTCTTGTGTGATTTTTTGTCGCCTTATAATTCGTTGTTTATTCCTTGGTATTTTTAATTCTTCTCGGTTCGTTAAGTGTGCCAATAATTTTGCCGTATCGAATTATATATATATATATATATAATATAGTTTGTAAATATTTTTATGGATTCATTAAAACAGAGTAAAGTACTGTTATTATTATTGCGGTTTACGGCGATCATAGCGATATTTATTTAATTTGAATATTTTCATTTAGGAAATAACGATTGACCCTATACTACATTTTCACGTCATTGGTAGATTAAAATATAAAAATTATATATTATATACAAATACGGAACAGTAAAAAAATCACGACCCAAGGGGGGGGGGAGATTTAATTATTGTATAGCGTATATACACTGTTATAGATTTATGTAAATACGAACGAATATAATAATTTTACAACGTCGAAAAGCGATTTTAATTTTTCATAGACACGAACGATTCGATTTCGATTCCATACAAGTATATTATATTACATTTAAATACGATTCGAATGCGTTCGATGTATTTTATACATGCTATATATATATATATATATAGACGAAATTGAACGAGCGTAGCGTTTTTTTATTTTTTTTTCCATTAAATATGGTTTGTCGTTGGAGACATTGTGTTGACGTCGTCGGTTCGCAGTTACCTGTTGAACAAATATTCGTTTAATATATCTGAATTGTAATTAAATTTAATCTGAGCGTTATACAAATATATAGTGTTGATCTGTTCGTTACGAAATGTTCGAAATTAATTTTCACTTCCTTGTATTATTATTGAATGTTACTCGTATATATTGCACTTACGGATGAATATAACGAACAATTTATCGTATAAACTACGCGTTATTTATAATGATTTGTATATATTTGTATTATACGAACTGTTTTATTTCGAACTCGTTTTCGAAAAAAAAAAAAAAAATCGTATAAAATATACTTTTCGGATGGATTACACGTCGTCGCTGTACGGCCGCGGGGTGATCAAATTAATCAATGTTTTCACGTCGAAAATTATTTATTCAAATGCGAAAAATTAAAACGATTTTTATTTTCTTCATCATTTGTGTCGTTCATATATTGTATAATATGTATATCCTCGGTCGTTTACGCGCGATATTTATTTTTTTTTTTCAAAATTTTTTATTTTGTTACAAAACTCGTTTACTCGGATTACTATAATTATTATTAGATAGTAAAATTTTAACACACCACGCCTTCGAAGTCACACGTCGTGCGACAAAATATTATGCTAATGCGTATATAAATACTGTTTTTCCGCTCGTTGCGTGACTTTCGGCGTGTACGAATCTAATAAAATGAAAAAGAAAAAAAAACCGACAGTGGAAGAGAGGTGAACGTCATTAACTAATATGTTTCGCCCAAAAACGTGTTGGTGACACGAACGTATTTCCTACACCGAACACACGAGGACATCGAACGAATTACGGATCGTAACGGTAATTAATTTAAAAATAAAAAACTTTGTGTGTTTATACTGGCGGACGTACACTGTGGTCAGATTTTTGTATTATCCGTAAAAAAAAAAAAAAATTTTCGGATATAGAACGCGCTGAGAAATAAATCTTAGCTGGGGAGAGCTATACCGTTCAATTTCCCTTAAAATATTCAAGCATTATACGATTGTAAAATCGCGATAGTTTTAGATATCATTATTATTATTATTATTATTATTATTATTATTTATTATTATTATTATTATTATTATTATTATTATTTATTATTATTATTATTATTATTATTATTATTATTATTATTATTATTATTATTTTTATTATTATTATTATATACGAAAATCGTTCCTATGAGATTTTCGAAAAATTATTTTACGAACAAATTTCGATGTCGAAATTCTTTTTTCTTCTAAATAACGCGCGTAATATACGTTTTACTGTTTGGAATTATTCCAAACGATTTATACGACGACCGTTTTCTCGTAATAATTCATTCTAAACATCGTCAACATCCACTCTTCGTAATAAAACAATTTAATAATGATAACAAAAAAAAAAACCGACGAATTTTTCTCTAAATTCTGACAACTTATTTATTTATTTTTTATTCGACGTGAAAATATATATATATTTTTTTTTATTTATATTAACTTTTAGCTGAAACTATTATAGCTTAACACTTAGAAAATTACATAAAAATATATTTATTATATATATTTTTTTAAATAACTATTTCAACACGATTGTGTTATACACACGTAATAATAATTTTATATGTGAATGTACGATTTTAATTCGCGTTTGATGTCATCTCTTAATGCGACGATATTGCGTAAACTTTTATCGCTCCGCATCCTTATAGGTATATATATTTAAAACCGAAATAATAATAATAATAATAATAATAATAATAATAATACAAATCGAAAATCGAGTGTTGAGCACAACATTCGTTTTAATACCGTCGTTTTGTTAAGAAAGCGCCGGACACATATTTTATACGCCTTTGTATACAAATATATTTTTTGAGAAGAGACCATCTATTGTGTGGTGTATGAATGTCGTCGTGGTCCGATGACGTCTGCGCGGTATTATAAGTTATTCGTTCGAAGCAATCGGTTGAAAATTTATATATTATACTACGGCAATTGTTTTTTTCTTCTCCATTACGTCATAAACAAAAATTGAAACTTACACAAAATTATGAATTTTTTTTTTAATTCGTTAAGTTAATACTTAATTTAAGCATTAAGTACAAATTGTAAATAGCTTATTATAAGACAAAAACGCGTGATGCCTATTTTGAAAAGAATCGTTGGAAAATTCACATTGTTTTTCAGATGAAATTTTAACTTAACTCGAGGACACTTTTGTGAAAATTCAGCGTAAAGTCAACACGTTAAGTTACATTGGATAAGTGACTAGTCAAAAGCAAAAAGTCAATTTGAAAAAAAATAATAATAATAATAACGCGTTAATTTACTTAATTTTATCTTTTAACTCGTTAATGCTGTCACGCATCACGCAATGTGCAATGTTTTAATACGGATGATGCGAATACAAATAATAACTAGGGATTCGCGTTAACTGAATGATTGAAAACATGTAAGTATTATTGGAATATTCGATTCCTTGAAATTACCGTCTGTGCTACGACGTAAAGCTTTTTTTCGATAAAAAAAAAAAACTTTCGAAGCGTCTGGAAATAATAACGAAATGGTTTTTTTTAAAACACTTCCCGGCCACTTGGATCATCGTTACATGGACAACGACGAATGTACGCCCACGATGGACACGGTGTTCATACGCTCGTTGAATTTATTCGGTTCTTTTTCCTTTTTTTCGTTTTGGTTACATTATTAAAACAATAGTTATTATAATCGTAGAAATAACGAAGTCTTAATCGTACAATATAACGAAACGAATAAATATAAAAACGAGTTACGTAAAACAAAAAAAAAAAAACGCGCACACACGAAATAGAGTAAACGCGTATTCGGGAAACTGAGATGTAAATTCAATTTGTCCGTTCATTGAACGAACTGAGTAAGTTGGAACTTTAGTAGAAGTATTTCTGGGCTCCTGGTACGAGCGAATTTGTCGTTCGAAATTGCTATTCCGCGGCAGCACACACATACTTGTTCTGGCGGATTTCGCCCGTACACCATTTTTTGTGAGCGAATCCGAGCCCGGGAGAATTTTTTTTTTTTGTAACTTTTAATATTTACTGTATCGTTTGACCGTAGTTAGTGATTTTAGAGAATTAGAGAGTTAACAGTGTTTTTTTTTGTTTTTTCAATCCTTAGTCGAATTTATATGTCTGGTTCTTTGACTTCAATCCGTATAGAACTATTAATAGGCGATTGAAAAAGCGCGTTTTATTATTATTATTATTATTATTACTTTTGAAGGAGTAGCGATCGCTGTTAATTTCGGAAGCCAGCGAGTTGATTAGTATTTTATCTAATCGGATATTTTTTCATTGCAACGGCATTTTCCTAAATCGAAATAATTGCGAAATAATTTATAAAATTATATGTTTTATATAAATATCCGATTGTATTCATAGACCGGATTTAATATCAAATTTCCCCCATTTTTATTTATGTTATTTATTAAATTTATATAAATATATTTTTTTTGTCATCAAATACGTACGCGGATCGGATTAATTACAAGGTTTCATATTGTTATTTAATATTTTTAAATATTATATTATATACACATAATATAATGTAATACATACAAGTATTATATTTATATATTATTTAAACTGTATATTCTAGAGCAACGTTTGTGACATTGTAAATTTCGATTCCGGGAAAATAATATATCATTTAACGCGCTAATACGTTTTTTTTTGTTTTTTTCTAATGAATCTATATTTAAGTAAATACTGCAGTCAACAATATTATAGTAATTCTCATGTATTTTCCATCGCGATTTTCAACACGTTTTCACACGCGGTGCTAAAACGAAAGAATTTTGTTTTTCGTAGGTAGCTTAAAAGTAGAAAAAAAGAACGATAAGATGATAGTAATAAAAAAAAAAAAAAATTCAATGGTAAATGTGTGTTGATAGACATTTTCTCGTAGAAAAGCACGGTTTTGTTGGAATTTTTTGAGGGATTTCGGAGCCTTTTGAGAGCCCTGCACCACCCGTGTCTGCTATAATGTATTTATTTTATTTTACATAACGTGTAGGTACATCGTCACCGGTGTATCCGATGGTCAACCGTAATAATAACGGTCTTGCATAATATTAATAATAATAATAATAATAATAATAATAATAATAATAATTAGCGATTAAACCGCGTACGAGACTGCACACTGTGAATTTTACATAATATTATATATAGTAAATACGATTATAATGTGTAGGCGGGCTCGGCTCTAAACATATTTCGACGTCGTAGAAACGATACGGTATATTATATATATATGAGAGAAACTCTCGCGCGGATGCTGTGTACTGCTACTACGTGAGTTCCATGATAAATTCCGTCGCGAGAACGAACACTTCCCTGCGCGTTTTATTACGGAAATTAAGTGGACGTCGGTCGGCGACGTAATACGCGCGCGTCCGAAACGCGAAATAGTTATTATTTTTTTTTTTTTTTAGTTAATTTGTTCTCGATATCTCCGAAGTTTTTGTGTATACCGCAAAGAGAACGAGAGAGAGAGAGAGAGAGAGAGATGAGAGCAACAAAAAAAAAAAATCTTCAAATCACTTTTATTACGAGCATTTGCGTATTTACCGGCAAGCAATACTGGACCCTTTCAAACGCCAAAATAAATATTTTATATATTATATGAATTGAGAAAAATATTCCAAGCACACAATTAGTTTTCATATTTATGGGTTCAGAGTTTTACATGACTTAGACACGTCGTATAGCTGCCGAAATTCCCGATCAGTTTCCAGTTTTTATTGCGGAAAATTCGTTGTTGAAAACGACCACTGTGTAGTGTAAGTTTTTACGATTTTTATCGGTTTGAAATTTTAAGCGGATTCTTGTTTTTTCTAATTCCTCGGCATACTTTGTTAATTTCGGATCTGTTCCGCGTCATTTGTTTCAATCGGTAATGGTCACGTCGTATAATACGTGACGTCAATTTTTCAGGAACACTCGATATTTCCTAAACGCGCATACGCGGTAAAATCTGCCATTTTCGTCACTGCAGTGTCAATGTTGATTTTTCATTTTTTTTTCTTTTATTCGACGCAAACGATTTCGATTAAATGTCAACGACACTTAAGCGTCAATTATTCAATCGTCCAGTAAATGTGTATCGCGTATTTATTCAGTACAATATATAATAATAATAATAATAATGTGTAGCGCGAGACAGCTTGTCTTCCGCCAAAAGAAAAAACTACTCTCAAAGGACGCATAACAGTAGTGACGTAAACGCGTGAGTAATAACGATTACGTTTTTTGAAAATTTGCCGTTTTTCTTCCCGTTTCGACGAAGACAATTATTATAAATATTATTATTATTAAGAATTCATAGGCGTTAGCACGTTTGTTTTTTAAACAATCCAAAAAGTAACCGGTTAATCTACGAGTTCGAATATTGTACATGAGAAAAAAAATATTTATTTCCCCATATTTTGCCATTTTTTTTTTTACTACGTATTTCTCTGTATCTCACGATTTTTCATTTCATAATATTATATAGAATAATAGTTGTATTTATATAATATTTTTCACGCGAACGGTTCCGCGTAAGTATTTGTTTTCGTTGAACCGTACATGATTTGACGTTGGTTTTCGAATTGAAAACACGTGGAAATCATCGCACAGAAAACTGATCGTATACGTACTTTACGGCCAAGTGATCCTGATCCGGTATTTCAGTATTCAGTATTTCTCCTACGCGCGTATTGTAGTTTTTCGCTTTTATTAAAATTTAAAACTTCAACGGTTCGATTTTCCATTAGAAGTTTTCGTAAGTTTTCTAAAACATTCGTACAACGTTTTAGGTGTTTTTTTTTTTTTTATTATTGTTTTGTTATTTGTATTTTAAATTGAATGCCGAATAAATCTGAATGATACGCGCGTCGCGACGGCCGATTTCGTATGTACTGCGCGTTAGAATTGTTCGTATTGCGCACAACGCGCGTGTACAAAATTTCGGGCTCCGGTGCCACTCGGCCGCGGGGCTGTTTTTTTTTCTCGAAAATTACAAAATCGCGTCGTTTTTACGAAAGGGGAAAACGGACGTATTTAACGATCGGGGTGTAACGACGACTGTAAAACCGACGCGTTTCGTAGAGACTTAAGCCGATCTATAAACAACGAGCCCGAGAATACGTGCTTCTCATATATATATATACAATATATTATTGTTGCGTATGTCGACGGCTAAATTGATATCCGTAAGCACTTTTTAACGAGAACGACGCGCGACAATTTTCACCCGTGTGTAGTTTTCGTGACTGTGACGTTCGATTAGCGGTGAACACGATCGCGCGTTAGCCGGACAGACTGATAGATGTGAAAATCTCTATATATTATGCGTGTACGTCTAATCGAAGGTGTCAGGATTTCACAAAATCTGTCAAAATCTGTGCGACCGAATGATTACTCTTATCGGACTGTACAAAATATGAATCGATTAGTATAACGGCAAGCGTTTCGAAATAATCGTCGAGAATATTATTATTCGATCGATTGATAAACGCGATTCGAATCGTACGTTTATTTATGGCTATATTTTTATCGTTACTGGAATTGTGTACAATATTGAAACCCGATGAAATTCAAAACATATTTGTCAATGTGATAACAATTGTTGAATTATTATATATGGTTTTCAAACCGAAAATCGAGTAAATTTGGAAAAAAATAAATAAATAATAAAGCTGCAAAGGCGTTTGGGGTGGGAGGGAAACGAATTATCAGTCTCACAGTCACCCAGTAAGGAATTTAATGAAACCTAACTTGGATTCGAATTTTAAAAATTGTTGTTTTTAATACGTTCTGCGAAAAGATTGATTTTCAATCAAATACAATTTATTGATTACTCATGTTACTTTTAAACTGTCCATCTATTCATTCATTATTGAAAATATTGTTGAGTTGTTTTCCTCCGAAAATGGGTAAAGTTAAAAATATTCCCCCGTATATTACTCGGTAAAATTTAACCTATTTGAACTCAATAAAATTAAAACACGAAAACCGCGACTCCGTATATCGTAATAAAAACTTTATTATTATTACGAGTATTATTATTATTATTATTATTATTATTATAATAATAATAATAATAATAATGTTAGAACTTTTATTTGTTTAACGTCAACAAACAGGCGCCCTAATCAGAATTCGGTTTACATTGTACGAATTTGTCTCAAGAGAAAACTGAAAGGACATCTCGAGAATATATTTTCAATTTGATCGTTAAAGCTATTTAATGGAATGTGTATTTAACGTTAAACTAAACGTTTGAACATGCTGCAATAAACAAGAATTAAAAAAATATTAATTTAATAATAAATAAAAATTAAAAAAAACAAGAATCATAATTTTTTCCGAATAATTAGTCGTTTTAGATCGATTTAAACATTGCAGATGGACAAATTCCAGACATTTAATTGATGAATAAGGAAATGTTATACGATACCCTTTCCAAATTCGTTTACTACGCATTAAAATTTTGTAGTGTGCGCTGTCCGTGTTGTAACGAACACATTAATAGGACCGAAATTATTTCTTTCTGTAAGATTTAGTTTTTTTTTTTTTTTTTTTACACGCACCGATAATGAATATAATGCTATAAAATACTTGACCGTTGCAAAACGTAGAATTACTGATTTTTCAACTACTGAGAAATCCCCTCAAAAAAAAAAAATATATATATATATTTCCCAAAGAAAGTCCAGCTTTTGATGACAGTAATTCAGTTGATCTAAAAATGATTATGGGGGAAATTGCGGATAACATTAAAACATATGCGCTACGTAATATAAAATATATGCATTTTTTTTTTCATTTAATAACAAGTACCAGCGTGGAAATGCTCGAAAAGGCGTCAATTCTCAAAAAAAAAAAAAATTGTTTTAACGATTTAGGAATAACCTTTCCAAATGATTGTGTCCATTTCCAAGGTATGTTCTGTAATTTACAAAAAGAAAAGAAAATGATTTCAAATACAAGTAAAAAATATTATTTATACACAATACGTGTAAATTGAAGGAAACGGCTTTGGAGTTTTCGCTTTTAGAATTTATGTACATCAATCGACCGATATTGTTCTTTCAAAAAATATTTTTATCGACTTTTAAAAGAAGAATTTAAAATTATTTAACGTTTCAATCAAGTAGATTGAAGTTGTATAAAGGTTTTACTTTATGTCCGTCAAAAAAAAAAAAAAAAAAAATGTTTATCAAATTATTTCTAAATAAAAATTAAATTTTCATTGACGTTTATAATTCGTATTATCATTCGCGCGTGACGTAAAAATTATTATTGTCGAAGAAGCTAAAATTCGTTTGTTCGGCGTGAGAAAAACGGAAGGATATTTGTTTTATAACACATATTATATGTTACAGAATCGTTGTGACTTGTCCATGTACTTGTTGCCGTATCTCCTAGTTTAGTAAAGTATATACGACTTATAGGACGGTACGAGTCATAAAATTTTAATGGACTTTTTCGAAAAGCTTACACGTGCGTTTTCTTCACGATATTTATCTATTTATTATATACACGCGTATTCTGTTTTCTGCGCCGGCTGTGTATAGGTTTTTAAAAGTTATCTGTTAACACAGATGGAATAGAGCACACGATATTATAATGGAAAATATAATAAGAACGAATGCGTAGCACTCAACGATTAAATATTTTGTATAGAAATGAATACGTTTCGAGTTGTTGTTACCACAAACCTAAACGAACGAGTAACGAATTTTTTTTTATTTCCTTGTCGACCATATGACCATAGAGTTCGATGCTTACATCGATTGCATAATGCCAGCGGCGGATTTCACAACGTTCCGGTTATGAAAAAGTTTGTGCGCAAAACCGTTTATTAAATCGTAAATAGTACGAGTATTGAAACATTCGATTTTCAAAATTGTCAAAAGGAAAAAAAAAAGAAATCCCTTATTAAATATGTTTACGGTGCTTAAATAGTGAAATCACGTAATAAAGATATTTTAAAATGAAAAAAAAAAAGAAAGGGTATTATAATAATATATTACATTTAATAAAATACGCGCTATTCGCTTTACGGTTTATTTTCTTTTTATATTCTGTACTGAAATAAGACCGTCCGGTATTATATTATATTATATTGAACCGAAGACGTCTATATAAATGTTATTATATATATAATATATATATATATATGCATATATTATGTTATTATATAGTCGTAATTTTTACATTTCAAACACTAAAATTCCATCGATCATTTTCGACAGTCAACGTGTATAATATTATATATTAAGATGATACCATATTGTGTTTCTGCAGAATATATATGGATTTTTCTTTCGTTTTCGAGTCAATAATTTCCAAACGAAATAATAGGTATATATATAAAATATATAAAATTATTCGATTTCTGTATCCTATTTTTTTGTTTTGTCAATATAAAACCGTATATATTCTTTCCCCCCCCCTCGTATATATTATATACGTATTTTATGTGTGTGCATGTTTATTTTAGTATGTTTTTTTTTATTATGCGAACGTTTTGATATCGAAACATTGAATTCATAAAACACAAATGAAATATATTCGCGAAACGTATCAGTGTATAAATAATTTTAATACATTTTTATATTTTTAGTGGAAATATATTATTATATATTCGTTTTTATTATTAATTTATATACATAATGACGCAAAAGAAACTCGACACGAATACACTGAATTAATTTTACTCATTTCTTTAATATACACTGATTTTGTATTTCTTTAATAATTAATAATACGATTTCTAAAAATAATTGCGCGTTTCTCGCATAACCGTAATATATTATTGTCAGTATGGTCGTCTATGGATATTACGACAAATTTATATGACATCGTCGCCAAATGAAATATTATACAATCGGTGAAATTGCAGCGGTTGTAAATTATTTTTCGGACCGTATCAATGACGAGAAAGTTTCAACAGCTTTTTATTCCTCCATTGAATATATTATTTAAAAAATCGTTTTCTCCTCCTCTTCTTGTTAATAAATTCATATTGAATTTTCGTGATTCGCCTTTGTGAGGACACACATCGAGCACAGAACGGATTTTATATTAATTTGTATTTCTAAATTAGTTTTATATATGTATTTTTATTGATTAATGCAGATGAAAAACAAATAAGAATTTATGTTTTCATGTTAAATTTTGTTTATTTACTACCGGTTTCGATTATAAGTCATCGTTAATTATAAAGTGGAAAAATATAATACTCAACATATATATATATAATTTTATAATATTAATTGGCTTAGATTAATGAACACCTTCATAAACGGGAAAAAAATTTTTTTTTTTATTATTCATAGTGCATTTATAATGTTAAAATCTGCTTATTTCTTCACTGATGAAGATTATTTAGAACAGTATCAAATATTGTTCTTTTATTATATCAGTTTTTTCTTACAATAACACATATCTAGAGAGCGCGACTGAGTGTTATACATATAAACAAGACGAATGATTTACCGTCAAGATGGTAAAAAAAACCGACGAAATTCTTGGCAACCTAATTCCGTTACGTCAAATAAATAAAGACAAACCACTACGGTATTGTAAATCCCTCTATAATGTTGTTGATACAAATGCCAACAGTTCTAATATAAAAGTCACGTTGAATATGTAAGTATTATTTTTATTATTCGATAAATATTTTATTTCGTGCATATATAGATCTCGAAAAACTCGTGTCTATCCAGTGTATTTTTGTATACTATATATTGTTTTTAGATTAAACGAAAGACACACAATAGTCGTTTAACGCTAAGTGATTTAGCTTGACACAACGGAAAAACACAACAAAAATTTCATTTTAATTAATTAAAGTGATACGAAATATGTTTTTCGAATAGAGTGGAGGGAGAAAAGTAGAAAACGATATAGAAATCTTTAATATCAATATCTGCAACGGTAGACGTTTTTTTTCAATCGGCAGAAAAATTTATAGTTACGTATAATAAGCCTCTCTATAACTATATTATTGGTAATTTTATCAAATGATCAACATTCGATTTCATAATAAAATATGTTTCAAAATACGTGTAACGAAATTACTGAAAAAAAAAAGTAATAACAATAATAATAATAATAATAATAATGACCACTTTTGAAATATTTCAGATATTCGGTATAATTTAGAATTCTGTGAACGTTTTTATTTTCAAAGATGAATATCATGAAACGAATGATTAAAGTTGCATTAGAAATACGAAAATGTTTAACAGAGAAGATGGATGAAAAATTAGTAACACGTGGAAACCATTAATTTATCATGTAAAAAAAAAAGAAAAAAAACACGAAAACATGATTGTGATGATAAATCCATATTAACAAATAACGAGCAGGAAGAAAAATGCATTAATTATCCGATACTTGAATGCTAATGTAGAAAAGGAAGAACGGCGTGCATGGAATGTAAAAAAAAAAAAGAACGGGAAAAGAAAATTTTCACCAGATAGCGCTACGACATAACATATCGAGGGCGTGATCGTTATAGGTGTTTTAAATACCAGTCATAAACGAGTCATAATAATCAGGCGTGTGTTAGGTTTGAACAAAATGTTCAGTTTTAATTAGAAAACCTACTTTATTTTATACTTTAATTAATAATTTTATATAAGTAAAATATTGTATTTCAAACTTTCATTGATTATTTCATAATTCGCGGATGTATAGTATAAATATAACGAGAGAAATTTATATAATGTTTTAATAAGTTTTTTTTCTCGATAGGAAAACGCGTAAAACGTATAATTTCGAACTAAGATGAAAAAAAACGACTTGAAGAACGAAAAAATTAAAAATTAATTGCTTATTTGCAAATTGCGGCGAACAATAATCGATTAACTCGTATAACTGTGGTGCAATAGAGATTTCGTTAATTTTTATTTTCTATTGAAACGAATTCGTACGTATTAACGTATATATTGTTACGTATGTATATTGGTTAGAACAGTGGTTCCCAACTCAACACTAGGCACGGACCAATTTTATAAATTTTCCACCGTCACGGACCACGACCTGATTTCTATTCTCCCTTGTATCGCTTATTTTGAGTGAATAACAAAAAATATAAAATACGATTTCGCTCATTTCTTTTTTAAATGTCTTCATTCGCGGACCACTTGAGATGAGTCCGCGGACCACCAGTTGGAAACCGTTGAGTCGGAATTTATGTCGTGTTTGAATTAAATCTTTTTCGAAAAAATCGTTTTCGGATAAAAGGCTTGCCGCCGCCGTTTGCGAATATTCTTAGCAATCGGATTGCGTTGTTCGTTCGGTAGCGTACACGCACACAAAACGGTCGCGTTACGAATTTTAAATAATAATTTTTCCTCGTAATGCATCGCTTGAAACTTCCATTATTCTGCACTATACGGATCGTTAAAAAGGCACGCGAATTATTTGCCCGAGGATTTCACTACAGAGAAAATAAAATATAATTTTCTTTTCCGAGGGATTTTCAAAATATCGTTTCGTTCAACGTAAACAACGCGTAACGGGCGACAACGATTTAATTAAATACGAACTATTCTATATTATACGCACGTATTGTATTTCCAGTTAAAAATGTGAAATTTATTTTTATTTGGAAAATTCTGTTAATAATATATGTGCAACAACAGAGTAGCTTGTAATTAAATAGTTTGAATATAATACATTCGGAAATATTTTCTTCGTAGCTCCGGTGAATGTATTCGGAAAATTTATAATTTTTCAATGCGTATTAAATGGCGTAAAAAGTTAAATTTTCTTTTTATTTAAAAAAAAAAAAATATATATATATATATATATAAATACGCGGTGATGTACAGACGATTAATTTTCGACGATATTTTATTGTATAAATCAGCGTAGATATTCGAAACACGTATAAAAAGGAAAAATTGAAAATTTTCGTCGAAGATTGTGTAAGAAAATTCTCGGCCGCTTTATGTGAAATATTGATATTATGTCAATGTGGTCTGAGATTATATTGAATCTGTCCGTTTGTTTGTATACGCCGAAATCTATTTAATCTCGAATTTTACACAGAAGCTCTTAAATCCAAAACGTTTGGTAATATCAGATGTTCATTTTCCGTTTTTCGAAATTCGTTTGAAAACAACGGTACCGTCACGATAAAACGTACAATTTTCTGTGTTACATTTTAAAGCTCATATTATGTATAACCCACATATTCCAATACATTTCGGTATCATATAAAATACGACCGGCATATTGATATTATCGTTTGAAATCGAAAGCAACAACGAAATCTCAAGTGCGGATTTCTTTTTTTTCTTTAAATCGTTTACGCGTGATAACAGATGTTTTTCTTTTTTCATGATGGCTTTTTGTTGCGCTTACATTATAGATGGAAAATAATTTATTGTTTTTATTATAATTTTTCGTAAAAATAAAAAAAATTGGCCATTAAAACACAAGCATAAAAACAACTGTTTTTCGTAAACGTATCGCGTTATACTCGTGATTAAAATATAGAAGCGTCGTATGACGTTATGATTTGATTGAAAAAAAAATACCGTTTTTTTAACGTAATTCACAGGGTCCGATTAAAAGGATTGGTGTGTCTGTATGTGCGCGCACAGGATATCCGATATTCGTACTATTTGATTTCATTATAGAAAATAATTTCATAGGGGTTTTGAGTAAACCGCAATTTGTAATTTTTTTTATTTTTTTTGTTCCGCAATGATTCACGTAAAACGCGTGTACGGCCGATTTAGACGACCGATCGTTATTTACAATATATCTATATATATAAAAAAAAAGAAGGAAACGAACAAAAGTGTATTGTGTGCTCGTACTATTGTGGATTATGCGATTGAAGTGAAAGAAAAAAAAGGAAAAAAATTAAATTCTTTTATTCTCATAATTATACAAATCACTTTTTTCCCCGGCGCTTTGCGTGACGAGCAAATTGATTGACTGTATATCATTAAAATTAATTTATTTTCTGCCCCCCAAAATTTGCTTGAACGTAAAATATTCGATAAGAGCATTTAGTTTTTGCGCTCGTTCGCTGTGTTCATTTCATATAAGACTTAATCCTTTTAAGAACGAAAAATGCCCTCTTTACCGAACGATATTTGTACAAAAGCTGTACTGTAATAAGATACGCGTGAAAAATGATTTTTAAATTTCGAAACGTGCGTCCGAATTCACATTAAATCGCGAAATTAACAAGTACGTTTTTGTCTACATAGAAATAACTTTTGAGAAAATGACTACGTTCGTTTTCGAGTTCACTTAATTATTTATATATTAATATAAATTATTTAATTATGTCACTTAATTACTTTTTATACATGACCTACCTATAAACGTAATGTCTCAACGGTATTTTTTTTTTAAACCCAAATAACTCTATTTGATTCACACGGAACTGAAATGGGACCGGTGAAAATCTTACGATTTTTCTTTAACTCATTGCGATGGACGTCGTTTTTTTACCGTTTTAAGGAGATATAAAAAAAAAAATATTTTGAAATTTAAAAATAATTCCCGGTTTTTTAAACGTATAATATTGGCCTTGAAATATTACTTCGTTGATTTAAATAATAAAAGAAAACCGATAGATAGACGTCAGACTCGTGATAAAATTAAAATATATATTAAAAAGGGTGTATAAAATTATTTATACGATTTTTTTTTTTTTTTTATAACGTGTGTACACAAGTTTAAGGGAAATATATTCAAATGCACGTTCTTTTAGAAATTATTTTCCAACGCTTGCGCAACGGAATTGACGCGACGGTTATTTGTCGGCGAAATGATGGACAGATATTACAGAAACTGAACGCGTTTATGTGTTATTATAACTCTTAAGTAAGTGTACTATATACAGGGTGTTCCAGGACGATATATTAATCGCAGTAATTTCTCTGCGGATAAATGATAATATTTTCAAAATCCGTTGTATTTTTAAATCTTTATAGTCATATTGGCATTAAAAAGCAATTTTATAATGTATTATAAAAATATTGGGTGAAAAAAAATACTATCTATTTGATGGTTCACCGAGGTGGAGACAATCTTTTTTTCATTTACCGAAAAATTAATTTTTCATACGGCGATTTTTCTTCGTTTATTGAATATATATTTTGATATGTGATATTTATACAGTAGCAGTTGAAAAAATATATTAATCGCAAAATTTAACAGTGTAAAATTAATCGTTTTTCAACATCACGGAATTTTTAATTTTTATTTTTTTTACAGCCGTCATTTATCGTTAGAACGACCATCGCGATATCGATTATGGTATTTGCGATATTAAACGATTACAGAAATATTAAAATCTACTTTTTCAGCGAATACGAGTGAAAAAAAAAATGTCTAAAATTCTCGATTGAATTGTGAACGATGATTAACACATAATCGATAGTAAACTTTTTAAAAGTCCGGTTTCACCGCCAATTTTAACGTATTTATGGAATAATTTATTATTTCTTCGTTAAATATTTAAATTAAAAAAAAAACGTATTGATAATCGTATGATTCCCGTTGTATATCGAACGATTTCGTAGAAATCAGAATACTTTTAATCCTGGCGCACATCCCGTGCACAGTGAAAACAAACGTTTTTCGTCGATAAACGCGTATGCGGCTGACGCGAAACGAGTGAGATCCGTCTAGGAAAAAGAACGACGTGTCGTTTCTCACGTTAATCCGCTCTGCATCCCCGTCGGACCGATATACGCAATTCGTAGTGCGACGTAATAAAACGATTAATGCGAATGACTTTTACGGCATTTGTCTGTTTGTGCTGCACGCGCGTCTGTTCGGGAATCGACGAAAATCTTTGCAATTTATTATTATTTCAACGGGGTACAGCGACAGTAACATAATTGTAAATACGGTGGCAAAACCGAAAGATTTTATTCTCGTCACGTTAACGCTGCAGGACAACGTTATTGGTTGACATAATATTTACGCTTTTCGCTATAGACACTCTCTTATATTCGTGTGCATTATATGTGTTGATTGAAGTCAAGGATGTCTTTCCTGAACACGTCTAAAGAGCTATCAGAAACACCGTCATAAAATAGGGATGACCGAGTGGAAAAAGCGACTAATGGACGTGACGGCGACCAGTAAAAGGCGTATGGAACCATCGGAAAAATCACATCCTGGCCACAATTCAGACCGTCCGACACGGACGACACTGAATAGATTGCGTGTTAGAGCTGCAAGACGATCAAAAGTGTTGACACCATTAACTACTATTGAATAGTTATTTCGACCGAATTGTGCGTGGGCCGAAATTGATTTTTCGACTCCCTCGCCAAAAAAAAAAAAGAAATGCACGATTTCGGGTGATTATTTATAGTGATAAAATAGTTGCTTTGAAAATAAAATAATATAAAATTAGGGTTTAAATTTTAGATTTTAACACGAGCGTGTTAATTTCGTCCGATGTTCTATGTGTTTTATAAAATAGATCAATCCGATGTATCAAAGTTTATGCGACTTTAATTATATGTTTTCGGTAATCGGATTGAATTTACCGATATTTATTTATTTCGATTTATGTGCAATATTGTTATGATGGCGTGTATAAAGGTTTATTATTTTTCTCTTTCCAGAATTGATATCGATATGGATTCATAATGGATTTTACAGATGTTGAAAATAGATTTCAATCCCCGGTTTAATATATATTTATGTATATATTGTAATATTGAATTTCGAATTTCAAATA
The DNA here is from genome assembly GCA_032441825.1 of Chaetogeoica ovagalla. Lineage (NCBI taxonomy): Eukaryota > Metazoa > Arthropoda > Insecta > Hemiptera > Aphididae > Chaetogeoica > Chaetogeoica ovagalla. The sequence goes on from CM063735.1 coordinate 5,816,279, forward strand.
AATTCGATTAACGTATTAGAGTACGTTAAGTGCTGAGCAGAAGAGCAAAAAAAGATTATATATAACGCGTTTTCAATGTATGAAAAGTGATCGGAGATTTTTCTTTCTTTTTCGTCCATTCTATTTCGGTATAATGAGAATTGCACAAAGTTAGAATAACTATACACTTTTAAAGACCGCGTGTTTCGGAACTTTCCAAATAGTTTTAAAAATTCCATCGTAAAAGTATACAGGGAAAAAAAAGTGCGTGTGAGATGGTGAAAATAACACGGAGTTTATACGACACCGGTTTTAACGAAATCGACTTTCGTTGTAATTCAAAATGTAATATAAACCTAAAAATGTTCCGAAGGCCTAACAATGTAATATATTATAATAATGGGAGAATATACGATTTAGAAGTTATAAGTGATTTGAAATCATATTACTAAATGTTACGCACGACGATAAAAACACATATATTACGTATTCTTGTGATCGAATAAATAATTAATATAAATAAAGTTGCACGAAGATAAATTGTTTTCGCGTGATTCATCTGAGAAAAACAATTTATAATAATAATTTAACTCTAAAGAAAATATTAAATAACAATAACAGATAAATCCGAACGTGTGCACCGTACATAATATCTTTCATAAATGTTTGATTTTAAGTACTCTTAAGGCTTACCAAGATTCATTTGAAAACATCCTTTATTCGTTCATTATATGGACAATTTTTCTTCTCGTTATTTCTTCATTCATATAGTGGAATAATAACCGTTTTATTAAAAAAAAAACCTCCGACCATAAACTTTTCATCTCAGTAATTGAACACAGGTTTAGACGGTTTACAACGCATACGAAAATGAAAAATCATTTTTTGTAAATAAACGAATTAATTCTTATATTTTTCGATAACATTTCATTATTATTTATATAATAATATTCGCATATGAAACGAGAAAAAAGAAAGTCGTAAAATATTGTTATTTTTAATGTCACAAAATACGGTTTATATGCGAAAAATAATTCATCATAACTCGTGTGGAACGAATAATATAAAATTAATATAATTAAATAATAAAGCGTAAGTAATTGAAATTATTAATGTTTTGCAACTAATATTAATAAATGCGTTAAATGTATTTTGTTAATTATCATTGATTTATTTTTAAAATCACGAAAACTTAACATTTTTCGTATATTGTAATTCTTTTAGATATTACATCAAACTTAATGGTATTTCGAAAAAATTACATTTATAAGTTTTTTTTCTTTATTTTGTAAAATATTGTTATTCGAGTTTTTATTTACGCATAAATACTCGTATAAATATATATATATATATATGTAGACTGTTGCAAGAAAATTAAATTAAAATAAAATACAAAAAAAAAAAATAAAAAGAAGTACGTAAAATAAAATGTTTAATAACGTATGAGAATTATCAACGTAATTTATGTACATATAAGCGTGTATAATAGAAACCGAAAAGACGTGATATATAAATAAAAAAAAGGAAGAAAAATAATTATATTTTTAATACGAATTATTATTATATATTTTTAATATGATTATTATTATTATTATTATTATTATTATTATTATTATTATTATTATTATTATTATTATTATAGTAGTACTAGTTGTTATTGAACGCATTAAATTCTAAGCGATCTTATTATGTCACCATCGAATAGGCATTAATCTAATCAAATTTTATTAATTATAAATATACGTATATGCGAATGAGTTAACAGTTGTATCAATTTTCTGGACTCTGTCGATCCGAATATTCCATTGAGCAAAATATCACGAAATCCCCGTATAGTTTTTAAATGTCGAAGTCGTTAAGATTTTATATATGTATACACCTAATTATTTTACATCATCGAGTCCAAAGACGATGATTGATCGTATAAACTTCATAAATAACGTTGTATTACAACAATATACTCGATAGTGGAGAAAACCTCGATTTCACGCGTCTCTTTGCAGAATTTTTATCCCAACAGATAAACAAACGTGTATAAAATATAAAGCGTATAGTTTGTGAGGACGAAGGAGAAGAGAACGGATTGATAACTTGTTTTACGACCTTTTTCGCACTGCGTCCGTACAAACGGTGTGATCGTTCAACGAAGATTTATTGACTGAGAAGAAAAAAAAAACACGTACAATTTATTCATTTATCGTTTCAATCGTAACAAGTGTTCGTCAAATTTGTTATTGTTGCAGGGGCGTTGCATATAGTAAAAAAACAGGTCCCGGGAGAGTGTCGGCCAATTGATGTTGGATTGAGTTTCGAGACATTTTTCCGAAATAATTTATATGAAAATCCGCCGGAGATCAACCCATTGGCGTTTGCAATAAACCGTATAAGTATACCGCCGATAGAATATAAACACATAACATAAAGAAACCCGTTCGTTTTTTCTCGTTGAAATTAAGATCAATTCTATTCTTTTTTCTTCCTCTCTCTCACTCTCTTACTCTCTCTCGGAACGAATATAGACCGATACAATGTTATGTACACGTGTTTTTATTGTAAACAAAACCGTCGTTGAAAAATGACGACTGTTAATAAAATATGAAGTACATATATTTCGCAGTATGTTGTGTATAGGTAAACGTATATAACACTGCGCGTTTCCCGATGAAAACGTATCACCACTACTGTATTATTTGTTTGTTGAAATATAATAAAATGAATTATTTAATAGAAAAAAAAAAAAAAAAGAAGCCCCGTCATAAACGTACGATGATTAATTTTTCACGGTCCATTCGGCAGAGCGCCGTTTTTAAAAGCTAAATGGAGCGCCCGTTATTAGACAGACCGTTTTGTGCGGATTAATTAAATAAACTGGTGTACTCGCCGCCGTTTTATCCGTGCGTAGGTACACTTATAATTTGTCATCGTTTCATAACGTTTTACTTAATAACGCCGCGGGAATAAAAATTTTCGAATATGTTTTTAATACAACTGTGCCCATATACGGTTTTTAATTAAAATACGGAAAGATTTAGACGAAAAAAAAAATAGACTTTTTTCCCCTCCCTCGGATAAAAATACGTCTAGTGAAATGAACTCAGCGGCAATTGAAGACTTGGACGAATTTCGATCACTCAGTATAAATAAAGATTCTTATAACCGCATCGTTGTCGTCCGATAAAACGTGTTTTAAGCCCGTATTAGAGAATGTGGCGATAATTCTCGAGGACCGATTACGCAGACACATCAAAAATACGCTGTTTAGCAGAAGAAAAAAAAATGTTTTACCGAACACTAAACGCTTTCGAATGAAATTCTATACCGTTCACGGGTCCCGCGACATCATCGTAAAAGATGTATCGTTACTCGAATCCTCCTCCTTCGATCATCGGTTCGCGATGATTTTTTGGCGCAACCATTTTAAAATCATCACTGTGAAAAATTGCTCAACACCAGCAAATCGAATTTAAATACCTCGTAATTCAATTATTTTTTTTTTTCCCCGCTCGAATATTTCACAACACTGGCGCTAATGGTTATTATAATATAGTTAATCGGTTCGAGCGCGGAATTTTAATTGCAATCGTTAAACTGCGTTGTTGGTAATTAATTTTTCTTTTCTGCTTTTCCAGAACGATGTCATTTATTCAGCTTTCAAGTCCGTAGTGGAAAAAACCGATTGTCCCGCGTACGCCAAAATACTGTGAGTATAAAAACATTACACACATCTAAACGCAGTGGCGCCCTACGATCGAATTTGGTTTTGTCCTAAACGTCGTTTAAGACTAAACGAGCATTTAAATTTAAATTAAAGATTAAAAATAGTGCAAGTTTCACTACAATCGTTTATAATGTATAACTGTTTTATAAATATTTTGAGTAAATAGTAGAAGAAAAAAAAAAGTTATTCCGTGGAAAAATGTTTAAATTATTGACAATCGATATCGTAATTAATAATAATATAATTTATTATAAAACGTTAAAAAAAACCATTTTCAATACTATAATTTAAATGTATTTCTTAACGTGTCTATATGACGAAATCGTATTATTATTATTATTTCAAACTTCTGTTTTTCTCTATTCGTTTATCGAATTCATATGATTCGATTAAAAAACGCATTCGGCCGCACACACACAGCCGGCGTACGTGCCGAAATATCAAATTCAATAATATGAATATTATCGTTATGAAAAGAAGACGAAGAATCCTGCGGCCGCCATCGTCGGGAAAAACGTCCCGGTGCCGTGTCTCCTCTGCGTTATACGTTTATGAGAAATATACACCCGCGCCGAAATATTTCAACGATAAATTATTATTATATCGTATTGAATTGCCCGTCAAATCCGAAATAAGTTTCGAAGCGATTAAATATTGCGCGACGCAAATAAAATAAAAATAATAAATATACAAATACTCCGCCGCCGTACGTTACAATAGTCTTGCGACGTGTGCGGTTATAACGTATAAATACGGAATAATAAAACACGGCGGTCGGCGCTCGCTTTAATTCGGATAACCCAATCGATATTCGTACATTATTCAGCCTTTGCGCCACCGCGTTTTATACCGACTTCGAGAGTCCATTTGCATGCAGAAATGTTTATGACAGACCTTGGGTATATATAATAATAATAATAATAATAATAATACGATGTTTATGATGTTGATGGATTCGTAAACAGTGCGGCGGTTAATTTATTAATAAACTTCATCGCACGTACTTATCGCGGATTCTGCTGCAACGGTACGAGAGGTGATCTTCGTCGCAACACCCGAAAACGTTACGAAATCTCTAAAACTGTTCTCCGTCGTTGGCGTAGAAACCGAAGATTTTTGTCTAGGAATTATTCGATAACGGTTTTTCTCTAGAAATTTGGCGGCATACACGTCGTTCTCGATTTAATTTAACGCATTTTTTTCTCGCATCGGTCCTACGCCCATATGATGAATAAATAATACGCGTACATTAAATAATCTAAAGACAAAAAAGAACTTGTGTATCGCAAAACGATCGACTCCGATAATTCACCGATGTTTTTGAAACGCCGTAGAAAAACCGACGAATTCACACAAGTAAAACTTGTATTTCCGCGGCATAGTAGGTCGAAATAAATACAAATAAATTATTATGATATTTAAATTGTTTTTTTTTTTTGTTTGTTCAAAATTAATAATTAAAAAAAGTAAATAAATGTACGAAAACTAGTAACAAGCGGTTTAATATCAGTTTAAAGAAGAATAAGTACATGAACGCGGGAGAGGACATACGCCTAACCGTATATATATATAAAGTGTTTTTATTATTTATATTGCTTGATTTCACTGTTTGTAATCGTTCCGAATTTCCGTCCGTGAATGTTTGTAACAGACACTTCATTGGAATTTAAAATACGTTTCCAGTAATATAATATAATATTATAAATAATAAATGTTTCAAAACTCCGCGGGTACACATACTCGTATAAGCGTGAAATGTCGCTCGCGGCGTTTCGAACGACAATTGCCGTCCTGCATGGCTCGGGGGCATCGAGTAACAACGAAAATTGATACGACACATACGTCGCACAAGTCTTTTTACGCGATTAAATTTCCCGAAAAAAAAAACACACACACGCACTAAAACGCCGTTGAGTTGCGAAATTCCTTTTCGACCGGGTTATTACAAAAACAAATTCCTTTCCCAATACACACGTGATCGTTATAACGATAATTTTTTTTCGTTCAACAACAGCGGTAAATACGAGCGTGTGCTGCGATTCGCGTTATGTGAACATTATTACGAGATCAATCCGGAACAACGAGAAAAAAAAAGAAATAAATATTCATCTCTACGCTGCTCTGCAATGTACGAGTGATATTATATGTTTTTAACTGTAAACGTTTTCAAAAAGAAGAAGTTTCCGCGACGAATTGAAGGGGGAAAAAATTACAAAAAAAAATATTACAAATTTTGATTGCGGAATTTGTTTGTGCGAAACGCAATAACACAATGAATTCGAGTCACTTCGAGCGTGTTACAATCAAGTCCGTTTCGCGAGGTGGGAAACATCGATTGCATTATAATTTTGGGTAGGGGTGGAATATTTTTTTCCTAATATTTTCGAACGTGTTAAACGTGTGCGTCGTACTTTTTTTGTTTTATTTTTTTTTACCGTTCTTCTTTATGTTTACAATAATCGTTTCTAACGAGGGTTTCGAAAATATTGTGATAATAAAAAAGTCACCGAGGACTGAGAGACGGTCGGAGAACACACGATGAAAAGTCATCGGAAATTTTCCGGTATAAAAAATTAATTGTTTTACCGGCAATAGAAGACCGTGGAAATATTGAATATTTCATCGACAATCACTGTTAATCGGAACGAAATCGTTTGTTTTTCATTAAGTTTTGTGTCGTCGGAAAGTGATAGACGCGGGAAAAATGTGTTGAAATACCGCGGAGATTCGCGCGTTACACGCGAGCGAGTGCGTACGTGTACGTATTCCGCACTCGTTTTTGTCGGTATATCTATATAAAGCAGTACAACGGTCGAAGCAAATGAACCAAAGATAAATGCAATTTAACAAAAAAACGAAAAAGAAGTATTTGCGTAGTACGAATTGTGTTTCAAAACGCGAAGGCGGTCATTTCTAAGTAGAGTTGGACGAGGACCGTTGGAATTTTTCCTGTCTTATATATACGAGTATATCTTATGTATATACGATTTATATAATGGAAAACGACCGTGAAAGAGCACGGCGCGTACCGTCGTCCAAAATGTAATTCCGTTACTCGTTTTTGTTTTTCAATTAGTACTCTCGTGCAACAATCGTTCGATATTACGTTTCGCGTCTTCGGCGCGTACGCACCGCGGGGAATCGTCGAAGCGACAAACGCGTTTTCGGAATTTCATAATGTAACGCGTAACAATTGGCTCTGTGCGAAACGTAATAGAAAACGAACGAATCGCGCGCGAACAGTGAAAATTGCAGGTTTCGAAGGAGCTGCTCGCTCGAGCCGAACGCGATTTTCCCGACTAGAGAGGCAATCGTCGGTGGGTTTGGCGAATTGAGACCGAGTCCCCGCGTCTAAGGAAATTCAACGCGGCGGTAAATCGATTCCGGGATTCAAATGTGAGACTCCGGTTGTGTTAGGGGTTATTGGCTATTGCGGTTTACCGGACGACAATAATCGATATTAGTTTTCACATAACGTTTAAAGAACAAAGCGCGACGGATTTCGTTTTTATAAGAATCGAAATGCGTATCGATTGAGAAAGTAAATGGGGTAAAAAAAATTTGAACGGCCGCGTCACGTTCGCTTTTCGTTACGACTGTACGCGCCGGCGGCGGCGATGACGTTTGCACTAATACCGCCGATACGTTTTGCCGCGAAAATCTGTTCGTCCTGTCCACTGTCCGTGAACGCGCGGCGTGTGATAAATGCCCGCGAAAATGTTACCGATTTCATTTTTAAAGCGGAACCGTTACTCGGTTCCACTCCACGAACCAACGCCCGTCGTTGGTTTTTTTTGAAAATTAATTTTTGATCGTTTTTCTTTCCTCCCCCCCCCCCCCCCGTACGGAATTTCATTTGTTTCTATTGCGAATCCGGGCGAATTGGCCGGTACGCATTACAAACGCGAGGTGGAAAAAAGAATTTTTTCAACGTTATATATTTATGATTTATACGTTTAATATAATACAATGATTATTATTAATTTATATATTTAATTAAATATAATTTATATATTTAACGATTATTATTATTATAATATCATTGCTGCATCGGAGTAGGTACGCCAATTTTCGGACGGTCCTAATTGGGTTCCTAAGCCGCTTCTGAATGTCACTCGGCCGATTCTCGTGTAGAAAACCCTATTTTCCCTCACCGTCCACCGTGAAATTATTGGTCGGCCGCTTTAATCAATTTGTTGTATTTTCTACGCGCTGTCGTCGCGGCGGTTGGGCCGGCGAAACACTCGGTGTCGGCGATGCTCGCTTAATTGTACACGTTATCCGTGTGCCCTTCAATTACGGCCGCGGCGTATAAAACATTCGGCGGGTCCAATTGCCTAACGGCTGATGTTCTCGGAGAACGCGAACACGTCGTCGCGACAAGCGCAAGACTTCACAGGCGACCAATGGGGAGGGGTACCACGTCGCGCGAATGTTATTTCGACCCGGTACAACGGGAAAAAGTCTGAAACGTTATCGGAGACCAAGGCCGTATCTGAGGGGGGGAGGGGTGGTCCCCCCCCCGAAATTTTTGCAATATTTTACTAATGTTTAAAATAACTATTTTTAATATCAACATAAACGTGCGGATCACTATAGTTTAAAATTGCTTGCTTGTTATTTTAGAAAAATGCGCGTTCAGATATGTTGCTATCGATTCATAACTCGTTTACAACACTAAGGGTTGGTTTTACAATATTCTTGGTTTAACTGGAGTTCAGCTGAACCCGGTTCATAAACTGATCCTAGTTTAACTTATTGTCGGTATTACAATCAGAAAGTTAACTAACCGTAGTTTAAACTGTGGCATGTGGAAATTATCTGTGATTATAGAATAGCTGGGTGATAACAGTGGGTATAATGATAATATTGTACGATTGTGTTATGATCAGTGTCGAAAAATATAAATGATAAGTGATTACTCCAAATAATTGTTTATTATCATAACATAAACGTCTGTTATCGACACTAATGTACAACCAATCAAATTGCAGTTCATCTTTTTGAGTTTCATAACTCGCTGAAATCGGCGGATCAAGTAAACCGTGGTTTAAACCATGTTCAGTGAATTGTAATACGCACTTTTCAGTTTGAACTAGGTTTAAACTCTGACCGAGGTTTAACCTTCTGTTGTAAAACCGTCCCTAATGCCGGAACAAACCCCGTGATATTTAAAATTTTTATTGTAGCGTCTAAATGATGATAATTGTTTGTAATAATTGATGGATAACGACCGTTGTTAATGCCGGTCGGCGGTGATTAACACCAAGAGTATTAATTTAAATCGCGTGGCGTATAAATATTATTATGACAAACCGGCGTCCGCAAGACTGTTGCAATTGACAAATACTACGTCGATTCGTTTTTCTAAACGCATCATAATGGACAGTAAACGAAAAAAAACAAAAACGTACTGTTAAATTATTTTTCTAAACTTCCCCAAAGGTACGTTATTTTATATCGTAATGTGTTACGTTACATAACATATTAATATACATGACTTATGCGTATTACTGTATTAATAATTAGACTATCGAACTTTTTCCAAATATTTATTTTTTTATTAAAAGTATTAGCTATACATTACCGGTTTCTACGGCAACTGCCGAACGAACTTTTTCGACATTAAAACACGCGTCAAGACATTTTTACGGGACTCTACAAGACAAGAAAGACTAACTGGGCCAGCTAAGATTAAGTGTCCATAGAGATGTTACGATTGATCCCGAAAAAGTTTTAAATCGGTTTGCTCTTCAAAAAGATAGGAGCATATTATTATTAATTTAAAATATGATTTTCTCCATGTTTTGTATAGTGTGTAAGGTGTGTAATTTTTATTATAATATTTTAATAAATGAAGATTAATTTTTTTTTTTTGTCTCATTTTTAACCAGCTGTCAAAACCTAAATACAATAGAATTCCAATATACATGTTTTGGACCCCCTCCGAAAAAATTTTTCTGGATACGGCCTTGTCGACGGGGACCGAGCGTTGTTTCTTCCACAGACAAAAACGTGCGTTTCCCAATAACGGACGTCGTCGTTGTGCTCCACTCGCTAGGCTTACGTCACGTAAATGCGCTACGCGTTTTTATTTTTCTAAAACGAGTCGTTTTATAAAGGAATTTTTAATTTAAAATTACAATTTGTGTTTTCAATTTTATTTTTGTTTTTTTTTTTTACATATTATTTAAAAAAAAATCTACGTTTTAAATTTCAGTCTCCTTTCTTCCTCCCCGATACACGAGTACTTCGAAGTACTTTTCGATCGCTGTTATCGATTTCAATAGCGATAACGTAAATAGAAAAAATAACAGTAATAATAATAAATACGTTTAACACGTTAAAAATGGCTTTATAGCGATGTGTTTTGAAAACATACCGCGATTACTTTAAATTCAAAACGTTACACATTTATTTCGCGTACACCCGCGTATACACTTCTTACCCGTATAAAAATCGCGTGATTAACGTGATTTCTTCGCGGTCCCGTAGAATTTTAAAAAAACATTCCACAATTTTGTCGAAATTATTAAACCGATTTGGGTTCGCATTTTTTATTTTTTTTTTTTTCGAAATTTGATAAACGGTATTTTCCTCCGCGGATCGACGCATCCGTAACGCAAAAGTGTTTTGTCCTTTCTATTGCGAAAAAGACGATTATAAAGAACGAGGAAAAAGAGAACCTGAAATCTGAAATCACAACGCAATAACGTTATTGCGCGCGAACGTGAATATGTCAATTGAATTTCCATCGATGATGTCAAACACATAATATATACAGTTGAACATTTATGGTTTTAAATTATTTTTATACGAACCAACTAACGCGGTTAACGATATGCTCGAATAATATAATATTGTGAAAACACACGGGGTATTATTATGTACATAAAGAGAGAGAGCGAAACGTATGAGATTTTCACTAACGCCTGTCTCGGCTAAATATCGTATTCCGCACCGAGATTACCGAAAAGAAAAAACGTTTCTTTTTTTTCATTTCTTTCAAAAAAACTTTGTTAAAATTCTTTTTTTATTCATTTAATTTAGATACCGCGAAATGTAATTTACGACGCGCAATACGTATTTTTTCCGTATTTAACGATATGCCTAATAATATAAATACGTCCACTTTATATTCCGATCGAGAGAAATAAATATTATAGACGGTATGCGTGTTATACACGCGTGCTTTAAAGTTTCTTATCTGAAATATTTTTGCGCCAATGTTAATTTACGTTCAAAGTTTAATTATGTATGAAAATAAACGTAAAATAATTCCGCCTCGATTCGTTTTCATTTTCTTTTTATTATTATTATAGTATAGTACACGCGTCTTCGGAGTTGATAAAAAAAGTTTTCTTTTTTTTTTTACTACCATCTTATAAAATATTTAAACATTATTAACACAAACGCCGATTTTATACCGCGTATACTCGCTTAAAATAATATATATATATATATCGACTTCTCGACGGACGACAAAAAAAACGTGTCGAAAAATTTTATCGAAGTAAATTGTATTCAAGTGAAATTTCGTCGAGCTAAGCGCTATATAGTGTGCACGATTGAAAATCGATTATTCGGCTCACGTACATAACTGTTTGTACGACTATGACGTTATTGAAATTTGGGATATGAAATTCAGAGTGTACTTCGCGCGTTCCCGGTGATTAATTAAAAGAGAGAAAAAAATGATACACCAAAATGTAACATTTAAATACATAATATTAAATTCCGATTTTATAAAAGATTTAAACGCGTTTTCTACACATTCTCAAAGGTTTTTTCCCTTTATTTTTTCTTCTCTTTGCAAAACGGGTTTTTTTTCTTTTGTAAATATCCATAAAAAAATATAGTCGATTTTTCGATTATTATTATTATTATTATTATTATTCACATAAATTTTGTAAATCATACATAAATTACGGATCGTTTTTTTTCTTCCACAAGTCAAACATTTGCCAATATCGAAAAACAAATTTTTTTCGACATAATTCGTCGAGACAGTATTCGATTACTTTTGAAATTCAATGATCAAATAAATATTTGAATACACATAAGTTTTGGCGTTCGAGTACCTGTAAAGAATGTTTCTAAAGTGTTGTCTACAAAAATAATCCAATTATTGTGACTGTGTGTTCTCTATTCGAGTGCAATTATAATCGAGAGTTAGAGAAAAAGAAAACACATCATAAGAGCACTTACCATATGAAGAATGGGGCAGTGAAACGGGCGATTTCAAATTAACTAGGAAAATCTTGTAGCTGATATTGGCGTACTGTAATATTTATATTACGTTCTACGTATCAAGGCGTTTAGTAAGAGCCGTCGGATCGCGCAACAACGTGCGTTCGTTGGAAAAACAATTTTTCTAAACACTTCTAGTTTTTGAATTATATTATTTCGACGTGAATGTTCATCCAATTCAACGGTTTGTGATTTTTTTTTCTCTCTGTAAGACACACCAAAAACGACGCATAGGACACTCGGATACGCGAAATAATAATAATAATATTATTATTTCGTTTTATAGACATTGTTTTTCCTTTTTCTACATCTGCGTATCGTCCGAATAGATTCTCAAGCAATTCTTCCTAGTTATTATCCTTTGATATGGATATTCCATTGGCAGAGGTGGTTGACTCCATTTCGCCCCCTTTCCTCTTGAACATCATGTATAACCGCCACTGTTTCAAACAACGAATAAGAGACGGGATGACACACACGTATCATTCCAAAAATGCTGCGAAACGGCACGCTTGGCTCTGAGAAACGCGCCTCGACGAGTGCTTACTTCGAAATGAACGTCATCTTGCGGATGAAATGAAATAAAAAAAAAACACTCTTTTGGATAATACTACGATATATAATACGTTTTTATGCGGTGCAAATAAATTTGTTAAAAGAGCACGTGTTACTAATTTTAAAATCGCCCGTTTCATTATCCCGCCTCGTATATAAATGTATTAAATGCGCATGTTTCATCAACAAAACTCAGACAGTATACGCAATAATATACTCGTTGTGAATCATCGTGAGAATTACCGTCCTCCACTCGCGAAATGTTTGTCATCGATACCACCTTTGCAGTCGATGTGAATAAACGCGGATTAGCTGCGCCAATATCAATTACCCCTTCGGACTGCTTTCGTTTGACGTGGTTTTTATACAGAGTACGACAACACCATTGAACGATCGCATCGACCATTCGAATTATATATTTATACGTATCCGCTGTGTTTCCGCAATTATTCATTCGTCGGCCACGTATATTTTATATTAGTTTTTTATTCGCGTTTTCCCACACCACGCGTATAATTCCATTGAAGTAATTACTTTTCGCAATGTCAGTCTGGTCCATCCGGTTGCCGGTGGATTTGCCCAGATTAAACACTGGGTCGTCAAACACAAATTAAAATTTATGAAAAACAATGGAATTAATGAAACGGAATACTCTTTTTAAACGTAGCGAAAAAGTAAGTTAAAAAAGTAATATGGCAAATAAATCCAAAAAAAAAAAAAAAAAATCAGGACGATTAAAGTGATTCTAATATATAGTATAAATTAACTTCGAAATCTCGCTTATTTAATCCCACTTCTTGTCTAGCGATACGAAAGCAAAGTTTCAATAATTCCCTGCGCACGAGTCCGTCCGCGGACGTGTATTTTCTAAGATAAAAATCGAAACTCACTTGTCTTTTTACCACTTCGGAACCCAATAATATTAAATATTATTTCATCTAAACAGGTTAATTTTTTTTTTTATAAGAACAACGCGAATTTCGTTACGTATATATACTTACGCGACGGAATGAAATGACAAAGACTGACGACAAGAAATTGTGTGCCACAACAACGCAATCCTCGCACATAAAACCGTCTCTATTACACATTGTACAGCGTTCCAACGCACTTTTTAATGACGTTTGAACATTCGCGTTCAGACAGATGATGACGATTTCGAGGCATCTCTTTTGATGCTCCGTGTATATCACGAGTTAAATATACTTGTCGTTTCCCGAACAAGGCGACTCGAAATCGTTTTACGAACGTATTTCGTATGCGCGCAACGAGTGATCGCGAGGCAAAAACAAAAAGGGAGAAAAAAATATTTCGTACAACACGCATCGATCGACGTAATTGTATGATAGCTGAGTATGAAATACACGTGAGAACACGTATTTCCGAAATGAGATCGAAAAATTCCATATCGTTTTCCACAGTTTTATAGTTGAGATTTTTATTTTTCGATGAAATCGCCGATGGTTGAAAAACGTTTTTGTGTCTTCTTCTCGTTTATAGTGTCAAAAAAAAAATTAAAAAAATGTTGTATTCGTATTTCGTGCGATCGTTATGTGGCGGCTATAGTTATTTCCAATTGAATTTTGACTGCTATACTCGAAATAATTGTATTAATACGTAAACTATTTGAAATTTTCGTATTAAAATGTTGAATATCGGTTATTTGACCGTTGAATTACATATAAAACGATATTAAGGTTTTTTTTTATTATTATTATTATTATTATTATTATTATTATTTACTTAACTGCCTTTTTACGTGGCAATTCGCGAAATATATTTTAATAACGTTTACTGTCGCGCAAACGTTCACGTGTTGTCGTACGCATAGTCCTGAACACGCAGCTATTTCGGCGTAAAATAGAAACAATAAAAAAATACGTTTCATTCTTTGAACGTAAATAATATTAAATAAACGAACAGAGTATTTTTCTAAACGTGTAAAACAGAAATAGAATTGATTTCAAAATCGCGCGATCTCTTTATTACATTCCGATAAAATCACGTCACGTGCTATTTGCGACGGTTATACGTATTAAGTGTCGCGCGTTATTAAGATGACGTTTCACACAGTAAAATATTAGATTACAGAAAAAAAAACCACTTTGTAATACTAATACTGCGCATCGTCGACTTAGAAATACGATTGAAAGTCACGTATAGAATGTATCGAGAAAATAGATTTTTTTTTTTTAGAAAGTTCCACCAAACACTCGTGTAACTTCTCTATTTTCTGCCGATTTTAAAATCGTTTTTTTTCCTTTTTAACTCTCGTATAGCCGACGAAGTATTGGAACTACTAAAACAAACGAACAATTCGTTTTAAGGATTTGCGCGGTTAATGTGCGGTGTAAGAATAATGTATACCACCCTGGAAGTCAATTATCATCCCTGCAGGTATAGTCAGAGACGTGCTCGCGACGACGTCATTTATTACATCAGTGGGCGACGAAATGCGCCCCAATCGTTTGTGCGAGAAGTCTTTTCTAAGAGAAAATAATATAAGACAAAAAAGCCTCTGAAATAATCCATAAGAATTAAAATGATTTTAATCGGTGATGCTGTCTTTGCCGGTCATTGAAATATATATATATATATATATTGTTAACATTTAATCGTTTGGTAAATTCAGTATATTTATCTATTTCACGTTATTTCTGAGCCAACAATAAACATTTAATAAAACAAATAACAGCGTATAAAGGAAATCGCCGTTCGGCGTTCAGTGTATTGTCATAATATTCCTCGTATATATATACGCGCTATAAGCATACAGGTTTGCGTGTTAGGTCACCAGACACCAGATACGTTTCGATCAGTGTCATTTTTTTTGCAATAATCAATATATCTGTGATCGACAAAAATCGAAAAAACAAAATTTGTAAATGGACAGGGGCGAAAGGCGAAAAAAAACAAGTAACCGTCACGCGGGCCAACTCGAAAGGAAAAAAAATAATAATAAAAGTCAATTATATTTAATTTTAAATACGCTAAACGCCGCGTGTACCGCGAAAACGATTGCGTTTTAAATCTCTGTAGTCGATGTTATAATATGTCAATTGAATAACGTTTTCTTCGGAATAAATAAGAAGGTTATTATTATGTTAATGGAAAATCACTCGGGGGGGTATTTGCGTTCGCCGATTATATATTTATTTACTTTTTTTTTTCGTACGAGCATACTTTCGAAACACATATTCGCGAGACTTTCGTTCGTCATTTCTCCCAACCTCATCCCAATTAAAATAAATGTTTTTTTTCCTTCTCTTCCATTCGAAACACACGATATTACGCGTCCTGCCTTTTTTCTCTCCTCTTCTCCCGTGCATTTTTATAGTAGTCCTTCGGGGATGACGCGCGCATAATACAATAAATATATATATATATATACATACACGACTGATGTACCAAATGGAAAAAATAAAAACCGCTAGTGATGGTGTGTACCTATAATAACAATAATAATAATAATAATAATAATAATAATAATAATAATAATAATAATAATAATAATAATAATAATAATAATAATAATAATAATAATAATAATAATAATAATAATAATAATAATAATAATAATAATAATAATAATAATAATAATAATAATAATAATAATAATAATAATAATAATAATAATAATACACATCGTATATATTGGTATGGTATGCCGCGCGACTCTCGGAAATGATTACGACGGGCACGTACTGCGCGCGTTATTGTAATACCGGGGCGGCGTATTTTTTTATGCGTATTCCGCCCGTCGACAAATATATCGTGTCCGCGGCATATATAAAAATAAAAATATACGCAACAAAATGCCGTCGCGATCGGGGAGGGGAAAAAAACCGTGGGAGGCGAAAAAAAAGCCATCGTACGAAACGCGCGGGGAGATTTAAAAATAACAAACAAAAAAAAACATGTTGTCGAGGAGAGAAATTCGCGTTGTACAGAATTATATAATATATAAATATTAAAAAAAAAAAAATACGAGACAATTGCGATTATCGTACTTACAACGATATTTAAAAATGTATATACATTTTTGTTTTAGTCAGTTTAGAAATATTATACGGTTTCAAAACGATTGGCAATTTTTTTTTTTTTTTTAAGAAAAATAATTCTGGATTTCGATGCCTTTGTACAATCTCCTATATTTTTTTCGTCCGATATTCTTCAATAAAACGGTCGCGGAAGCGTCTTGCCAACGTTTCACGTGTCTTGCCCATTTTGAAACGAATCATTATTTAATCGCAGGAATCGCCGTGAATATTGTTATATGGGAAATCAGGGCCTGTACATATATACAAGGAAAAAAGTGGAGATCGGATCCTCATCGGCCGTGCGGTTTGTAGTGAACGAGAGCGAGTTTTTTTTGTTTTCATCCGCTCCCCCCCCCCTTCTTTCATAAACTATGTCTACGCCACTGGACAAAATATGTTCTTTTTTAAAGTTAACGAATATTTTGTGCAGAGTTTTGCAAGACATGAGATAATCTACTGCGTAACCGTAATCGTTTAAATTGATACCAGATCATCGCCGATGGGTGGGGGGATTCGTTTTCAACTGTTTCTCTTCCCGCAACAAATTTGTTTTTACCATTAGTACACTGGGAATTTTTTCAGACAACTCACCAAGAGCTGTGTTCAATAATATTTGACGTTCAACGTATAGTGTAAGTTAGAAGTTAAATAAACGTATGGACTCGTAAAAAAAAAAAAACCTACTTTTAAACTACAATTGAACTCGTAGTACATTGATAACGCAGTATGCATTCGCGGTGTTTATTGATACGAAATGTTTAAAACGCGTTTGGCGATTGGGAATAAAACAGTGTTTGACTCTGAAAAATAACGAGAAAAAGAAACCGAAACGATTCCGTTCTTAAATAATATATTGGAATATTTTTCGAAGGCGCGCGCGCTCGGTTAAAGAAAACGGAAATTCCTCTTACTTCCGTCGGTTAAGAAAAACCGCCCATTCGTATTTTTTATCAATGCCATTTTTTTACATCTGCGAATCATATTTCTGCATTCATTTATCTCGATATTCACGTGTTTTTGGTTTTCCTTCGGGATTTTTTTTTTTTTAAACGCGTTTACCGTGAAAACGCGTTTGCTCATCCAGCACACGACGTAAATTACATGCCGGAAGAGCGAACTTCTAACGAAACGAAACGAAAAACTAGACGACAATCGTTCGGTTTCCGTAGTGTTCAATGCGTTTACTATTTGCAGACGCACAGACGAGTTCGCATCGTTTAGAATTCAGATAAACACCGCCCGACTACAAACACACCTACCGTTTCGAAATATTCCGGTAATTGGTATATTACGTATAGTTGTGTACTTCGGAAAAAAAGAACACATTATTCAAAATGTGTATTCGAATATTTCGCGACAATAATATTCCCTCGAAGTATTCTGAATACTTTACAAACAGTATTCCAAACCACTTGTGAAATAATATATATATATATATATATTTTTTTTTTTTTGTTACCAGTTTTCAGTAAACGATTTCTGTGTTTGTATAATATATTAACAAAACAACACTATAATGAGTAAATAAATAATACCGGTCGGTTATAAAATATAACGCAATAACGTAATGTGATCAAACCCACTCGATTATTCGATTGAGTCCGGGTTCGAAAACCGCACGTAACAAGATTATTATATTTATGAAGAAATTGACGTGGTCTTCAACGCTATATAGTTACTATTACTGATATTTTATTTTTTTTTTCCGAAATAATTACCATTCGAGCAATAAGTTATTATTATTTTTTATGCAGGCGCTGTTTTTAAATATCACCGAGCGTTCAAACGTATTCGGAATAAGAAAAATTATTTAAAAGTTCTTTGGAACATTTAAAAAGTATTCGGAATGTCATCCAAATATGACGATACCGTAATGATGATCGGACGGATGAAATCGAAATAACACGAGAGAGCAGTACGACAAACGTATTATTTACACGACGTGTACTCGGACGCAATATCGGATTATTAATATCGGAATCTCGGAAACGTATATTTTGTACGAAGGAGGAGGAGGAGGAGGAGAAGGTGTTTTATATAACGTGTAATACGTTTTGGATTTTTGAAAGTAAATATAAAAATATTTTTTTTTCGCTCGACATATTTTTTTTTTTTTTTTTTACTTCCGAGTAGTAAAGTATTATTATCTTTGCCGTTCCCCCGGTCGTTTCCGGAGACTCTGCGTGACTATCGATCTGGGTCAAAAGACAACAGAAAAAAAAAAAAAAAAAAAATGAAGAGAGGAAAAAAACAAAACCGAATAACACAAAAGTCCGAAACAAAAGAAGAATGTCATAATAATATACAGAACGTTTTGTTGAAGTTTCCGAACGTATCCGCGTCGACAAACGGACACGTTGTTTTTTGAGATTAAACACTGCACATTTATGTGTGCTCGAAATACTCCCCACGTTTTGACAAGACACTGTTCCGCTAAATTCCAATAAATACTCCAAATGGGGGTCAACTCATCACTTGCAGACGAGACTCGTGGCCCCGTGACGTAATTTGTAATGTTTTTTTTTTTTTTTTTGGTTTTAACCAGCAGTTTTGGATTACACCGCTGCCGGGTTTTCTTTGGTAAAAAACGTACGTACGAAAAAGAGATAATCATCGAATCGTTAGCACATATGATTATTCAGACGTCGCAGCTGGTAATGAAACGCGTACCGCGTATCACGGACAATTGGAGATTTTTGTTATTACGGAATAAAAAATCTCGAGAAAAAAAACTTTTATTAGTGTAAGTTTACATTTCGCGCGAAAAACAAATAAACGAATAGTGTGATCGTTGACGTTTGGCCTAATGTCGTCGTTAGCCACGCGTTTTGGCTAATGTGTAATTTTTCGTTTATGAACACTGGAAACGTCAACAATATTCGGATAATATTAACATTGTCCAGTCAATAATGGATAACGTTAAGTTAGTTATAATATGTGTTAAAAGTGACGTAGCACTCTGTTATGATAACAATAATAAAACGCCAGAGCATATACTTGCAACTTATTTCACCTCAATAATGTAGGACATTATTTAATTACATAAATATGTTTAATATTGCTTCTTATTATACACGTTTCAATAATAATTATAAATGTGTCGGCTTTACATATTAAACGAATTATTTCATTACAACTCGCGACTCGCATCGCGCGCGAACAGATACGGACTGACTGCGATTAAGTTAAGAGTAGTCATTCGCGTTACAACCTACTCTTATCCACCGCCTTTTATTGAATTCAACTCAATCGCTAACAACAGTTAATAAGAGATAAAAATAATTTTATCTCGTGACGAATGTTACGATCTTGTATTTATATAGCTACATTTATCCAAAGATCCGTTCGGCTGATGTCATATTATTATTATCCGGTTAATATTAACGTTATTCGAGATGTTAACAATGTGCTGATATTAACATTTGGCTAATGTCGACACAATTATCCGAACGCCTTTAACGGGCGCGACGAGTTAATATATAATTTTTCCGCGTCGTCGCCTGGAATCTGTTTCTGTTTATTTATTTATTTATTTTTTTTTTTTGTACGCAACGAGAGAAAAAAAACGTGACTGGATCAGTTAAAAAGAAAAACTTTAAAACGCACGTATATGTGCCGAGACGAGGGTCACAGGGATTGACTTCGGAGAAGTGGTCACCCCGAAACGGAATAATGTTTTATAGATGGACTAGGTATACGCATACAGTACGCGGAAAACGAGGACGTTTTGCAGATGCGCGTATATAATAATAATAATAATAATAATATTATTATTGTTATTTTATTATACGCGTGGACACGAACGGTTTTAAGATCCCCCGGGCGCATCGTTTAGAACTTCGTATTAATACACACACACACACAGTCGTAAAATAAATGTCGATGGGGCGTCCAATTTACCGGAATGGCGCAACTAAATGGACTACGACTCCATTAGCCGTTCCGACGCATTTTCGTACATCGTGTCAGAGAAACGTCCGGTTTTATGGCGAAATATTTTGGACGGCGGGTAAATAAATGGCGAGCGATCCGTCTGCTCTCTCGGCCTTTTTCGGTTTCGCTGAAAACGAACGATACGAAACAATAATAATAATAATAATAATTATTATTATTATTATTATTATTATAACACGTGAAAAATGATCGACATCGAATACCTATCGATTACCACGTACGAGTAATATACAGTGCGAATATATTTTATACGCACAAAAATATTTTCGAATCGATTTCGTTTCTTTTGCTTTTTTCTTTTTTTTACGAAATAATAATCGCGCACGTTTCGCCTCGTGCGTATAATATATTTAAATGTAAAATATTATAAACTCGAAGCCGTTATTTTTCAGAAGCGTCTACAGTACTCAATATATGAGTAATTCGAGCGAGACGCTGCAATAGAAGTTAAAAGTGTTTTTAAGAGCACATCTTTGGCAATAAACTTCCGGATTTCGCAATTCGGACGAACGCTTCGGGAGCAAAAAAAAAAAAATATATAAATTCATAAAAAAAAAAAAGTACTCGATGGAAATGCCGTGTTTTTCAATACATTATAAAATCGTGCCATCGACGGATTGCCGATTATTATTAATGATTTACTCGGCTTTTTGACAAACTCCCGAGGCGGTGGGGGGGGGGGGAAAGTAAACTGTTTATTAAATTCGCGACCGGGCAAATCGAAAGAAGAAATCGTAACCAACGGAAATAATATTTTCACGAAAAGTTCGTCCATCAAACTGCACTTGCCACGTTTCTGTATTTAAATCGAGATTTTAATCAATTCGTTTAATTTTTACGCGTTATACGACGTTATCGTGGCTGATTTAAGTGGATATTTTATTTGGAGTCGAATTATCAATAATTTGAATATAAATTCGAGAGTTGATACGCTACGAAATGCGTATCCCCGTATGCGGATATTATATAGGCGATTTGATTTACAACATATCGTGTTCAAGTACGTATATCCAGCGTCGAATTCGCGTAAGACTTGATATTATTTTTCTTAAATTTCTAATCAACATTGTATTGTACAAAAATATTACCTATGTATTTATATTATTATTATTAAAATTTGATTTGTACGGGAAAAGATTCGAACACGGTGTAATATACAATGGCATTTCTAACATTGATGTTATTTTTATATTTTAAACATTCCGCTGAAATTCTTTATGTTTTATTTAATTAGTTTGCGTATTCAACAACGTTTCTTTTTTTTTTCACCGCAATACCGTGCGGTTATTTGAATTTGCGATTCGAGCTACACCTCGAATAAATAAAGCGTTGCCTGCTTATGATAATATATAATATCTGTCTTGCCGAGATTAGTAATTCTAATTTATCACATTTCTACCAACTAATTGAACTCGTAAATTTACTCAATGCTTCGCGTATTCGGGCGTTACGACCTTGTTCTGTAAAATACACACCGGTATATTTGGAAAAATTTTAAATTATGAAATAATTTAATGTCATTACGAGAACGTGTATTACGCGATATATAAAATATTAGGAAAAAAAACTAACTATAATACGTACGAGTACGGATATTATGAGAAATTATATATAAAGGTAGATTAAAAAATGTGTCTGATTTACGTTTTTTATGTACATTTAATGTCATATTAATACGTACTGAATTGAAATCAAGAGTGAAAAACGTTTTTGAAAAAATGCGTTATACGAGTATATATAAAAAAAAAAGGAAAAAATTGAAAACGGAATAAATAATGTTACTTCTACTTGACGAAATACTTTTAAAAAAAATTGACGTAAAAAGAAAAAAATTATTTGTTTTGTTTTAACTCATTAAAATAGTGTTATTAATAAACTTTGGAAAGCATTTTATAATTTTCGAACGAGTCGTTTGTTTCAAAACTCATTGCGTCTGACAAGATAATTGTTTTATACAGTTTTATCTTCAATTTTCGATCGAGGAAAATTCATAAAAACGATATAATAATCATAAAACGCAAACGACATATTTACAAAAACAAAAACGCTTAAATGTTTACCGCCACCTGATCAAAAAAAAAAATAAAAAATTGACATATTTAATAAATTATGAAAAAAAAAAATTGTCTATGCAATTTTACATAACAATACGATATGCAACACGAATATAATTCCAATATTCTTAGTGTTTCTAACATTGTGAAATTATTAAATTTTACGGTAAACTATTATTATTATTATTATTTTACGTACGGGATATTTCATAATGAAAAAAAATAAATAAAAAAAAATCATGCGAGTTCTCGTGACATATTGTCATGCAATCAACTCGAACGGCGTCTTAGGTCCATCGTCGTAAGTTCCCCTCGCGTTGGTAGCGTTCCAGTTGTAGGTATATCGCACAACCCCTCTAATGATTACTTCCATTATTGCCACTCTCATACCACGCGCGCGAGTCCATTTAATACGATCCATCCTTCCTCCGTATTAAACCGTTCCGACAACAAAATCGACTCTCCGCTTGTTGCCGTCTGCCAATACGATTTTACTGCTCCGTTTTCAATTCTCCCTATCCCCGATCAATAATGCCGTGTTGTAAACGAACAGTCAGGTGTCTCGCAAACACGCAGCGAATCGCTGTTTCTCTTTCTCGTACGCCGTCCTGAGTGTAAAGATCTTAAAAATAAAACGTAACGTAAAGCGTTATTCGATGCGTGTTCTCGTTTCGCGCGCACAAATCGGTTTCGGTAAACCGTTCCGAGTCTCGTTCGCGTCGTCGACACAACCACTCCGGGGACGTCTACCGGACGGCAGCAATGCCGATGCTCGTTCGAGCATATTTTTCGTAATCCCGTATCCCGTCACTCGCGCTCGTTAATCTCGTATTCGACTGGATAAAGACAAATTTCGGCGTGTGTGTATGTATATATATATTACAAAGATGCGAGGTTTACGTTAAATTCACGATATTAACCCGTTGTCGCGTTCGCATTGTATTCGCCGCATCAAGTTCTTATTTATCGCGTAATACGAAAACCGCGTTTTTCGATTTACACATCGTCTTCGGCCGTTTACACCGACGTACGTGTTCACACACACACACATCCTACCAACGCACAGTGGTCCAGAAACAGAACAAAACACCTGGAAAATATGATGAAAATTAAAATTGAAATTAATTAATTTTCATAAATAGAATGTTGTTATATATCTGTTTAAAAATATGTGATATCTAATGGTTATTAATTTGATACAGTGGCACTTACAGAGAAGATAAGGCTTCTTAACGCTTATGAAATTATGGCTTTCATATAGTGTTTATTGCTGTGTACTCATAAAGCTATATTCGTTTCATCCCGACGATTGTTCGAAGAACGTTAATTAATATAGCGACTTAGCTCTTATCAAGTAAGGAACATAAATTCACTATAAAATTTACATTTTCAGTCACCTGGAATATATTTTATGAACTAGTTAATTCGCACTGATGTCGCGTTGTTTCTTTTTAAACTTTAAACTGCGTTGTAGTTTGTAGATAAAAGTAGCGCGGCGTAACGTCATATCGTATTTTAAATCCATAAACTCTTTTAAACAGGATTTTATAATTTCCAGTTGCCCGTATTTGCACGGTTTCGTGTAAGTCAATGTTTTTCTTTTGGATTTATTGAATAAAACGGATTTGGAATTAACCATTGCGCACTGAAGAAAAACCGCTTGTACATATTTAACGAAGACAGTGTTAAAGATATTGATGAGGAAAACGGTGACGAAGGACTTGTGGTGTACGAGGAAACAGAATAAAAACAACTGTTCGATTGCAATACAATATTATTAATTATTATTAATACACCGCACACTGTATGCGAATAAAGTTTAATATTAAATTGCTCGATAGAATACTTTCTTTTTTTTTTATGTTACAATAAAGTAAAAATTATCGTTAGAATAATTTTCGTTTTGTATTTTTTGTACCACTTTGCAACGTACTGGCGAGTTTCCAGTCCGGACCATAGAAAGGTTACCTACGTCCGTGTACGTGTACATACGTAAATTTCAGTGTTATTTCCACTAATTTATTTAGTCTTAGAATCAAATCACGTCCAGTGGCGTATTTACGGAGAGGGGGGGATAGATCCCCCCTCGAGCGTTATTAATTGTAATTACATTTATTACTTTTAATTACTATTAATTACTTTTCAGGTCAATAGAATTTTTTCCAATATGTATCCCTCTCCCTGACAAAATCTTAAATACGCCGCCACTGATCGCGTTTACAGTTATCGTGACATTCCTACAGTCTTAATACGGTCCGCTCTCTCCGTGATTTTCATTACAATCCGCGTTAACTTATTTCGCATCCTTTCTCTCATCCGCTGGCTGATTGATTAACCGTGTTCTTCGCCTTTGATAATTTCTCGTCGACCCGCGCCGGCGGGAACTTCAAGCGCCATCGGCAGACGATCTATCCGTTCGCGCAATCGTGACTAATATTGACGCGATAAAAGCTATGGAAAAAAGGGAGAACACGAATATTCACCGTAGACGTATATTCGAATTGATATGTCTATATTATTATTATTATTATTATTATTATTATTATTATTATTATTATTATTATTATTATTATTATTATTATTATTATTATTAATATTATTATTGTATTGGTTTTGCAGCGTTGTCTCAGGATGGTAGGAAAATGAAACATTGATATTCAAACGGTGTACACATTGGGACTCGCGACACGTACACGGCATTCGGCGGTGGTCGGGGGTTTGAAATTTTTTTCGCACTAAAAAGAATCAATTCTCTATGCGCATACGTACGCGCGCGCGCTCGAATGAAACCGTCCGCCACCGAGCAACGGTTTCTAACACACATAAATTATTTTCTCAACACCCGTAATAAATAAGTCGAAAATAATTGAATCGTACGCTCGATTTTATTGTTTTATCGCGTTTCCCGTCTTAACCGATTTCAATTAAACGGGCGAGAAATGTACTCGCGCACCTCACGTGTCAGTCAATATTATTTTAATCGTTATAACTCACGCATCAATCGCGTTTCGATTTCTTTTTCCCCGCGAGTCGTTTATTTTAAGACTGATCGAATTTGTTTTTTTTTGGGGGGGGAAACAATTTTTTTTTTTTAAAATTATCAATCGCTTTAAATATATCGTTTACGAAAACGTAAGCCTTTTCTCCCTCACCGGCGATTCCGGGTGGAATTATCATCCGCCGGACGTTTGTTCCGTCCACGTACAATATCGTTTTATTCGCCGTGGCTTTAGTGATCCGCAATCATCAAATTATTATCGCACTAAATGACACAAACGTAAATAAAACTAAATGTTATTATTATTATTATTATTATTGACGATAACGGGTAACAATAGTTTGTCGTTTATGCGCGTGCACCGTGTACAAAAACTTTCGAAATCTTTGAACACATAAATATAACTTTCGAAATATTTCGTCATTATTTGAATTTTTTTTTTTTTACAAAAATTTACTACGATACGATAATAAATACGGTTTAATTCTCATCAGGGGAGCTTTTAACCTCCTCCTATTTACGCCTGCACTGGGCAATCGTTCGACTGGACGCGGGAGTAGTTTTGTTTTTTTCTTTTTCATCCTGAGCGGAGAGGCGATGAATGCTTGTTGGCTTTACAATGATGTGTTTCTTTTCCTGTGCCCGTACCCAAAAATTCTACCAGAATAAAGATGCTGTAACGGGCTTTACAGTCAAAGCTCATTGTGACCGATAACAAAATACTATTTTTTTGATATTTTTTACAGAGGTCATTTTTCGATTTTCTCAAAAGGGAAAAGAAATTCAAGAACAACCGAAGAATTGCATAAAATATAATAACGCGAATTCGCACAATCGATTATCACGCGATGTCTCGAAACTAATGCGGTTATAGAAACTCAAAGTGTCCGTGGAAAGTATAACTCTATATTAGGAATTAAAAAATATCTTTCGGTTTTCGGCTATTTATGGCGGCTATTGATTTTGAGGTATTCATTAAGACATAAAAAAAGGTAATTTTTGGTTTTCGTAATATATATAATAAAACGTCAGACGTACGCGTTACACCAATTACGTATATATTCGTAGAGAAATCTTAAAAATCGATGGCCAGAATTTTCCTTAAAATAAACATTTCACGTTTTTCGACGACAAATTGTGTTTTTTTTTTTTTTATTATGTGAAAAATTACGTTTGTCCGAAATCAACGGGGTCATAGAGTCACGTAACTCTTCGCTATATTAATGAAAACGATTTTTGACAAATTTCACCTATACTTTAGATTCGTTTTAAAAAAACGATTTTGTGTGAGATTAATCGTAAATTATGTATTCTAAACGCATTTATATTGTTAATAATAAATAATGTTGCAACCGAAAATCCGCGCTCAGAATCGTTCTATGGATTGCAATGATTTATCGCATCACCTGCGAATTACCGGCCAACAAATATCACCGCGAAGGAGAGTGTATTACGCGAAGAAAGTCGATATCGCAAAATACCGAACGCCATATGTAAACGAGCGAATTTTCTTTTGGAGAAAAAAAAATATCACGACCGTAAAATTGGTTTACATAGACATTTCTTTTTGTATTTTTTACATACTCGCAAATAGATACTAAACGATTATTATTATTATTATTATTATTATTATTATTATTATTATTATTATTAAATTACTCCGGTACGCGTATAATATTACGAATCCCAAATTTTATTTATTACAGGTGTATACACACTTTGCTACAAACAAACAAACAAAAAAAAAATCTATTATTTAACCAACACAAACCGGCGAACGCCCGTAATGCTTTCGTATACACAAAGCGAAATAAATCAAACAGTCGTATTGAACATGTCACACGTTTGTGCGTATGCGTACATTACAGGTGTACATAAAAAACAAAAATTAATAATAATAATAAAAAAAAATACCATTTCAAAATTTGTTTACCAACACGCGTGTAGTTTAATATTTCAATCCTATAAATTTCGCACGATAACCACTGCAGCACTATACACGTGTACACGAAACCGGCATGGACTATTATTATATATATATATATACAGCAGCATCATAAATTCAAGCGAAGGGGTGAATCTGTATTGTTACGGGACGCACTATACTTTTATTATTTATGTTCAATTATTATTTTTTTTTTTTATAAACGTTGTTTTATTATTTATCAATAATATAAGTTTTGTTGCTTCTGTATAGATTTTATTAGAGCATTATTATTATTATTATTTTTTTTTTTTACTCCGTCTCGTTGTTTTATACGTCGTTTATACTATCACTCAAAAAAAAAAAAATAAATACGTTTCTTAATTAATAACGAAAAAATCCGGCAGTGATTTGTCATCTCCGGGTCTTATCGTTTTTTCGAATCTTGCGCGTCATCTCCTACGCTGTTTTGTTTGAAAGCTTAAGAATATTGAATGAACGTAAAAAGAGAATGTATTCAAACGCTGCAGCACACTGAAATCGGTAAATATATAATATACAAATTTGCCGTTGTAATGTATATTACGAGAATAATAATTCAGTTTTATTGTGGAATAGAATATTTTTTTCTCTTCTTTGGTCCAAAATATGACGAGAAACTATTTTGACGTTATCGACGCCTCAGACCGTTTTGTAAATTTATCGTATTAACGACCTCGATATTTTTTTCTTCACTCCGACGACGGAGCTATTAGTTATTTTTTAATACCATAACATTTTTTCACCATAACATTTTTTTTCTACTGTCAAGTGTAATCATTTTTAATTTTATGTCTAAAAGAGATAATCGTTTTTCGTCTCTCGTCTTTATGGGGGGGGGGAGGGGGAGGGGGAAAAACGCTTTATATCGCCTCTTTCTAATTAGTATATTCTACTCATATATTATAGAGAAAATGATAATAAATCTTCACCTTACCTAAACCGGCTTAACCACCCGTGAATATTTTTATCAAAAGAGCTCAAAAAAAAAAAAAGAAGAAGGCGAAAAAAAAATAGGACTCGCGGTTTTTTTGGAATGCAAAAAAAGACGAAAAAAAACAATTTCCGCGCTTTAAATGTATTATAGATAGTCTACGATTAGCGCGGAATTTATAAGTCAGTATTTATGTATTATATTATTATAAGAAATATTATCGAAAATATTATTTTATTATCGTTGACGTTATACGTGCAGACACACTCGAGCGTATTTTCGCGTGTGCCGTAAAGAAAACACGTATGGACAATTTTATTACGTTCTTTATAATTAATCGATTTGCTTTTTTCTCTCTCGATGTTCGTTGTTAAAATATATTTCGTCGTAATGAAATATTCCGGAAACTTCAAACGTTACTCGTATATATTTAACACCTATGACAAAACAAAAAACAAAAAAAACCGGTAATAGCGAATAGTTGTAAAAGAAAATGTTAAATTCTTAAACATATATTTCGTTTATAAATCGAAAAGTTTTTCTTTTTCAATAAATGTTATTTCAAATTCAATAATTAAAATATAATGATATTTTCTTATTTATAACAAAATCAATGTCTTATAATTTTTCCTCACTGAATCGAATAATCCAAGTTACTAAAACAAATTTAACTTTCATTGGGTTAATACGAAATCGGCGATTTACAAGTATTATAATATTAAGTGAAATTCAACATTATATAAAGAGATAAATATATTTTAAATTTTATTTTTATCAACAAAAAAAGCGACTGAAAGACCAAAAAAAAAAAAAAATTTACGAGAAACTACTTCTTTTCGTGACAGCTGCGTTAATATACATAAAATATTTTATACATTTTAAAACGATTATCGAAAAGAAACAAAAGACGCTGTCTTTTGTTTCTTCGCGAAGTTAATTATAATTAATTAATTTTTTTCCGTTCGATAGAATCGCGAATTTTTCGTTTTTCTTGCTTGACAGTTACCACATGTATTACGTCTCGTTCAGAAAATAAAATCCACTTTGCTGTTAATCATATTATCAAAAACAATTCAATTTTTTTTTTTCTTAAAGCAATAGAAAAACCTTTGCCGGCCGAAAATGAATTTCGTTTTATTACACTTATTTCTTAAAAGATTATTGTACGTCAAAAAAACAAAATTCTTTTAAAATATACCCGTCTATTCACGATTTCGCGCAGACGATAAACGTTCGTTGTTAATACATTAAAAAAAATAAAAATCGAATGCTATTACACATTTTAATATCCCGTTTATGATCTAATACATATATATATATATATATGTTATATTTTTATATATTGTAATAATAAATTATAAAATAAACGTGTCCTAAAATATGAAACAATATTTTCGTAGTTTTTATTTTTCGGTTTAACGAAAACCAATACCGACGAAAATAACAGCGAGTCTACAACGTACCCGCGCCTTTTGGGATTTTGTTTATGCGATTTGAAGAAAATTTAATTTTGTTTAAATATATATATATTTGATTTGTCGGACGGCAAACCTAACTCGATTTTCTCTTCAATTATTTTTAGACTCTAGGGCACAAAACACACACACACATATAATTTATATATTCTTATTTTTTTTCTTTCAAATATATATATATATATATATTATATTTCGTTCGAATTTAATAAAATGATTAATTTTCGAAAATATCCACTTTTATATAAATGTCCGTTGATGGATATTGAAGAGAAATCGATTTTCAATATTAATTCCTCACAGTGTACGTTTCATCTCTTGTTCGTCAAACACGCGGGCAAATAACCTATTTAATTTATTATTCGCGTATTTATGCATTTGTTCTGCAAGACGTACGAGTGTTGAACTCGAGCTAAAAAAAAAATTCAATTAACGCATAACGCGTAACACTTTGTTCGAAAACTGAATAAAAAAAATATAATTAAAAAAAAAAAAAAAATTAAGTTAACGCCGTATAAAGGCGTTGAAATTAAATTGAATATTTTCCGAAGTGCTATGGCAATTTTTTAAATGCGATTTTTACTAAATTAGGCGCGGACAATTTTTACGTGGACCGCAGATTTCAAATATTCACGGTATGATTTTTTTTTTTATTACACACGTTAAAAAAACCCCACCGTGAAAATAATCGCGGGAATAGAGTTAGCGCGCGTTAAAAGAAAAAAATTACTTTTGAGAACCGAATTTTTTATAATTTTCTCGTATACGGGCCTTACGTTGTTAACCTTAACTGAACACTATAACTATCTTCGTTCTTATATAATATGAGAAATACGTGGTTAACGACTCGAATGGCAAACAACGGTTGAAGTCCGGTGTGTATATATTATCCGGGGACGCGGTCGCGGCGCAAAGCTAAGTAAAACAAAAAATAATAAGTCCAACTCGTGTTTTGACCTGTGTAATTTTAAGAAACAAAAACCGGGGCCTAAACTAATGACGAACTGATCGACTCGAGATGTAACGCAGGGTGTATCGGTTATGCTTTGTGCGCGATACTATTATAAATTTCATGTCTATCGGCCGGAGTCGTACAGCCCGAGTAATATGCAAAAGTAATTTTTCATCTAAAAGATCACCTGGAAGAAAAAGAACATCGTGCCTAGCCAACCTGAGAACATGGTTCGATAAAAATTCAGTAGAACTATTCCGGAGTGCAACTAATAAAACTCGTATATCAATGATGATCGCCAACATCCGAAACGGATCGGCACATTAAGAAGAAGAATTTTTCATCTAAAAACTAATATTGTTTGACGACGTGTAATGCTATTGGCGCCGCCGCGTTCGCGTCTATCTTTCCCATTCCAAGCGACCGGACTACTGCGATTGCACGGTTACGACGGCTGTTTGAACAGCGCGCGGTTAGGTCGATGTAACACACACGAGTCTGCCAACGTTTTATCATTTTATCGCCGTCACTCGCAGTAGTCGTCCACTTGCTGGTGCGCTTTTTGTTTTTGTTTTTCATTTTTCGACCGTGCGTCGTTGTGTGAGATCGTACAATAATATCTATTTGGTATATTCAGGTGATCTTTTAAACGAGGTCGTTCCAGGACCACACTTGGTTACCGAATACGACTAGCGTCCGGTGTAAAGAAAACAAAAAAATAGCTCTCAAAAAAAAAAAGAAATCGGTCTAACGTGATCGGTCTAACGCGATTGTCCTTTAAATATAGTCTGTTTCGAGTGTTACCGTTCAATTACCGTTCATCGGTTCATCGGTAACCGATAAAACCCATAGTGCGGCACTTGTATTCAACGAAGTGCCGATGATAATTTAATACATACAAAATAATTTCGAGTTAAGCTTGGCGGTTACCAACGGTTTCAGCTACCGCCCAAAAATTGAATGTTTCGACGCCGACGTAAAACATCTACATCCTCATATTACAGTATTGTCATAACACTATTTAAGTACGCACTACGGGCAACCGCCGAGCCGAGTTGAATTGTTCGTGTTCGTCAATTAATTTAGCAAACAATTTCTATTCTAACGAATTTTGTCAAATTACGAGAGCAGGCTGAAAAGTAATGCACATGTGCTTGTAGAATGCGAACGAAATAACCTACAGTAGCGCGCCCGGTGGCATTCGAAAGTCGCGTTCCCACTCTGTGCGCATGCGCAGTTTGAAAGCGTTGCGTTCACCAGTTCGTTTTAAGTAGCGAGAGCGTGTTTTAATTCTATGTCAACGTGAGTTAAACAGCGCGCTGTAATCGAATTTGTTGACGGTTGATAATGTGACATTCATCGCCGTTTAAAGGCTGTTTACGGTGACGATACTGTTGATAGATCTACTGATCAACGAGATGGCGATGTATATGGTCTGTGACAGTAATCGGACGTCCGCTGCGCGTTTCATCAACAATTATGGCTTTACCAGGCTCACGACCACGAGATTTTAATACCCATCGATTTACAGTAGATCTATCAACAGTATCGTCACCATAAACAGCCTTCAAACGGCGACGAATGTCGGTAGGAGTCGCATATTTAACCGTCAAAAATTCGATTACAGCGTGAAACACTCATAGCGTTTCCACTATGCCAACGTATGACGAATACGACATTGATGTAGAACGGTTTTGGAGACGACTTTTGTAAAAAAAAAAAAAAAAAAACTTGTCGTCGATACAGTTAATAAACACAATGAAATGATTCTGTAGCCAAAAATAATAGATACCTGAATTATGAGGGGTTATAGTTTTTTGTTTTTATTGTATATCTATGGACTTTGGTTTGGAGCTCGAGGTACAACCTCAGGATTCTTAAAATCATTCTTCCGATCATATAACTTCGCTACTAATGATCTTGTCAAAATATGCCTATCTATTTTAAAAGACTCAGTGTACATTATAAATTACCATTTTCACTCATAATAATAATAATGTTTTTTCTGTTTTTCTACTACAAATAGAATTTATCCACTAATATTGTAAATTTTATATACTTATATACCGTAACTCATTTTGAATACTTGTATTACACTTATGTATTTCAACTTATGTTGTAAAGGTTAATTTGTATTGTGAGCTTAAAATCTTCTATCATATGTATTTTAATGTTGATTAGTACGCCGTGTCTTTTGGCAACCCAGGCGGATGGGCAGCTCAGTTTGAATAAAAATCGTCTCTCTCTAGTCATATTTGGAATCGAACGCAGACGCACTTTAAAAACAATTCGATGATCAGTTCTTCAACGACGCAAACCAATGCCGACGTCAGTGTTGCCAGTGGACGGCGGGGGGACGGGGCGGATAAAAAAGAAAACTCTTAAAATTTATATAAAAAAAAAAAAAAAACAAACAAAAATAGCGCGCAAAAACAAAAAAAACCGCGAGGGAGACAAAAGCGATTAGATTCCTCCTCCGTGTTAATATTGCTTTTTTGACTGTGCCCCGAAGTATCGAGCGTTTGAAGGAGAACTTCCGCGTCGGTGAAATTTTAGCGAAGGGCGGTGGCTGCGGCCACATGACGACGACGACGACGACGACGACGACCGCATAGTGAGGCGGCGGACGGGAGATTACAGAGTCATTGCAACGAGTGGGAGACGGGAGATAAAAGAGCCGCGTACCGGATTTCCGACACTGATTGATGAACGTGTTGTATTATTTTTTTTTTCCATTTCCCACACTTTTCCTTCGCGTTTACGACGGCGGCGGACAATATTGTGTACACGCGCTGCGCTGCGGGAGTACCCGCGTACCGACAGCGTTCAGAAATTTCAATAACGCGCTGGCCGTTGTTTCTCGTTTCGAATTTTTTTTTCGATTCAATTTTTGTGTCATCCCCGACGTGAACACGTCCCCCAGTAATTCCTATTAAATCGCTCTGATTACAACGCCACCGCGTGCTGTTACTGTACTCCAAATTCAACAGCGGACCGCAAGTCGATATGTAATAATTACAAAAAAAAAAAAAAAAGAAGAAATTAATTTGACCCGAACGCTCCTGCCGTTCGGAAACGAATTTTTTCCACCGGACCTTTAATTTCCGTTATTATATACGTTAAATATATATATACTCAGTTTCGAATTTAGATACGAAAAAAAAAAATAATCGATAGTTGTTGCGCTACAAAATAAGCTTTTTGTTATTTTAAATTAACGGAAACCTACAAATGACCGATAGAATTTCGACGACCGTGAGCGCAGTGCGATATTTAGACGTTTCGCCGTGTACAGACCGAGAGCATTGTCTTACACCCAATTAAATATTAAAATACGGCGTGGTTTTTGTGTTTGATTTGAAAGTAAAGGAAAAAAAGCAAATAAATACGTAGTGGCCTTTAAAACCCGGTATAGTTTATTTATTGTGTACACGCGCGCCGTGGACGAGTACACATCGCGAACGAATGTTGAAAAGAACACCGACCACGTATTTAGAAAAAAAAAAATAATAACGTATTTATATAATTGCGATAATATGTATTTATTTTTATTTTCAGAAACCAGTTGCCGGACGACTATTCGTGCGCGGACATCAAATTATTAGACGTCTTGTACGATTCTGCGCAATCGTCATGTGGTACGTATATTACACATTCACACACACATAGCACGCTTTCGCCGGACAAATGAAATATAATGTTTACCAAATTTGTTTTCAATCGAGTCTCGAAACGCCGTTAAACACGTTGTTCTTTTTTTTTTTTTATACACACATATTGAATACTACCGATCTGAGAACAGTTATATATCCGCCTTTGAAAACCGTTTTTGAAATTATTTTAACGCGTATTTTATTGCCATTGGAACGATGCCACGACGGTACAACAATTATTATAAACACCTTCGGTCAGTGTGTATATTATGCGATCAATTAACATCGCGAGATACACAACAACTCGTTTCGTGTTGGCTAATATATTAAAATCGGAGAACTTTTCATGATTTTTTTTTATCGACAAATAACGCGTCTTATATGTTTTTTCCCTATAACATATTTATTCAGATGAAATTTATCTGAACACATTTGAAGCCGGGATTCATCCGAAAATTATGAAAATTTCCGTTGGCCGAAATCGTAACAAATTGCACTTTAACGGGTTTATTTCGTTGAAAAAATTAATTTTTTGTGTACAATAATATTTATAGGATTGTAATCGTTCGGTCGGCGCCGGTTTTTTGAAAAATTAATCTTAATATTTTCGCAATTTTTTTTAGATTTAAAAGAAAAATCGAGAAATAAAATTTTGTTTCCCGGACACCAAAAGAAACGCGATTTTCATTCTTTTTTTTCCACTTAAATTCTATGTAGATAATTCGATATCAACGCGGTTCGTCGAAATCTGTTAGCAATGGACTTCAAGAATTCGTACTCTTATTTACACTATTCTGTTTGTCGTTTACCTGTTTATCTGTTTGCCTGTTACCAACGATTATTTCGTTTTCGTTCGATTCCGATTTGTTCACATTAAATATTCCAATTAATTTCCATGACAATTTAAATAATAACGCAGTTATTATCACACACACGCAGTGTATTAGGTTTTTCAATTTATATGTCAAAAACACGCAATGTCAATATTGCCGATATATATTTATCTACGAGCGGAACGCGCGAGTTAATCTTCGCGAAAAAAACACATCTGTCGGTGTCGGGGAGCGGTGGCATATGCGAAAAAACGAGGAATTGGAGCAATAACGAGTTTTACGATCGAGCGAAACAGTGGTTTTTTTTTCCTAGTCACTTTACGCGTGTTTACTTGTTAGTGATTAAATTAAACGTAAAAATAATATACGAATCAATTACTTATTAGTTTCACGTTCAATGCTTATAAAAAACTGTTGTCTTATTGTCGGTTCGATAGAAAGCTAAACTTTGTGCCGAGGAGATATTTCGAAGGATTATCAGGTTGCAGAGTAATGCTTTCCACCGTATATCAAATCTTCATCCTAATATGAGCATTGTAAAAAAAAAAAAAAAAAATTGTAAACTAAGCCTTTTATTGATTAAAAAAAAAACCCCCCTTATAACTCAATATGTATAAAATTAATGTTTCGAAGATATTCGAAATATCCCATAAGCCTCAAAAAAGAAAAATACGATACACACTGATATTAAGGTCAATGTCAAAAATCACACACGTCAATAAATTGCATTTCGATTTATCGACAAAATAATATTCACTGTTCAAAGTGCGAGCAAATAGACGAGTCGCCAAATATTGTATAAAGCCGTTCGGGATTATAATTGGATTTTAGACGGATTGATTTATCGGATAATTTAATAATAACGTTATAAATTTCGATTTATCGTTGTAATTTATTTCCATTAGGCGCACGTTCACGATAATATTATTAAGTCGCGTACGTTCAATCCACACACACACACACGCAACGACGTCGTCTTATAAAAAAAATGTTCAATACACTATAAAAATCGTTGGAGATTTTTCGACATTCGGTACGAAAAATTTTTCGAATCTGAAATGTGTGCTTGGATGTATTAAACGGACTTTACTCGTACATCGTCTAACGCGTTGTTATTTCCGTAGAAGTTTGTTGAACGTTCAAGTACCGGAAGATCTTACGCGAATAAGGAACACGAGCGTAATATAATATGATTTATGAATACAAGTGTAAGTGTGTGTGACGGAACACTGTCCTACTAATTTCGCCCTTAAACGGTCCATTCGAATTATTATAAAGTTTTTGTTTTCAACGTTTCGCTCTGACTATAATTTCGCAGTTTTTCGTCATAAAGTTTGAGTAGAGAAACTTTGTCGAAACCGTGTGAGACATATTATCCCGCATAACTTGATTCATTACTTAAAACGTCTTATATAAGTATTTCAATTCGTGACCGACATTATTCGATTTTGATTTACCGTTTTCGCCGCAGTGTTCGAAATAAGAAAGTAATTAATGCGGCGATCGGACAACGGAAGGACGCTCGAGCGCCAACGAACGAGTTATACGTAACGTCGACGTTTAAAAATAAATTAATCTATTTGTATACTTCACTCAAAATCCATTTGGCACCGCTCATTATCGTGTCGGACATCACGCACAGACGATTCTTTACAAATACATATTGTCAATAAAAGACGCGAACGTCTTCATTCGGCGGGTACAGTTTTTTTTCTAATCCTTCTTCTTTAATACAATTTATATCAAATAAATTATTTTTTTAATTCATTCGAAAAGACATATTATAATTTCTCCTAGTCAGATCTTTCAACACGCCCGTGCCTCGAAACCCGCGTCAATGGCGGAGTTATATAGGAGGGGGCGATCGCCTTCCTTTCCTAGGGATTAAACTTAGTATATTTCAGACTCAACAGCGCCGACTTGTAAGTTGGTCCAGTTATATTATAGTTATTCTCCATTTTCACCTCCCTTTCGTCCCTTTGAACATTATGTATAAAGCTGGAATAAGTGCTCGACCGACGATCAGCGCGTATGGTACGCGCTGATCGTCGGTCGTGATCGAGCGTGTAGTGCTTAGTTGACACGGGGAACTCGGTCGGTCCCGGAAACGCGTGAATGCGAGTAAACCAGTATAAGTAAATAAAATAATATTAAAAAACAAAAACAAAAAAATGTAAAATAAACGAGTAATCGTGTGAGCGAATGTACAACTGAGAAAATATGAATTATAACGTTAATTTTATTTCATTGAAATACGCGAAATAATAATAATATTATTATTAATAATAATAATAATAATAATAATAATAAAAATAGTAAATACAACAAACGCGCATACGATTGATCGCTCGGTCAGCGTTAAACTAAACATCCGCGTATACCGTCATAGCGCGTCAGTCGACCGCTAAAAGAGACCGGAAAAGAGAAATAGCGCTACGACACAATGTTAGAGGAGATGGCGACAAGGAGCGTATAAATAGCGGTCCGAAACCGACGGACCGCTCTAGTGTAGCCCCGGCGGACAAGCGCGAACGACTTGACCGCTGTTTAGAAGCGACTGTTTTCTTTTCCCGTTTCATTGTTATTTCGTTTACGTTTCATGCACGTTTCATTTTTCTACTTTTACATTTCGTCTGGGTACAATGGATAAAAATATATGCAATCAGAGATGGATTAATGATATAAGTGGCCCCGGGCTGATTCAATCTGGGGGCTCTAATTTTACACAAAAAAAAATTTCTTACATATATATATATAATGTATAATGTATATTTACATTTAACGATGGAATAAAAAAAAATTCAGTTAGAGGACTTTAAATCAATTAAAAACGCATTGAAATTTATACTAGTTGTTATTATTTTTATTATTTTGATAATTGTTTCATAAAAGTATTCGATGTAAATAACTGTTTTTTTAACGTTGTATTTATTTATTAAATTTATAAAAACGGTGCCATAATTTTAAAAAAAAATGTGACAGTCCCAAATTTTTTTTTTTTTTTGAAAGCCCCGAGCTATAGCCCTCTTAGCCCTCTCCCCTTAATCCGGCTCTGTGTACAATATACGAAATCGGTGATATTATTCTATCCTTAAATATAAAGCTAGCGCAACGTCCTTATATACATTTCGATATGAACTCGGGGAAAGAAAGTCGAAATAATGAAATCCGTATATTTTTGGTCGGATAAACACGCGAACGGCATTAGAACTTCGACAAAACTTTGCTCAATGGCTTATATATATATATATATATACACGTTGCTATTTTCGAGCATTCGATACGTGGAATACTGCAAGACCCCGCTTAATAATAGGTAATATGCCAAGAAACGCTAACAAGGGCAATAAAACAACATCGCCACGGAAAACTCCGCTCGAAATACTTTGTTTAATCAATATTAACAAATGAAATTTATTTTCGAAACAGAAATACATCAAATTCTGTAACTGTACACATTTCGCGTAAAAGTCTCTTGAAATCGGTCGTTTTTATTCTGTACAACGCACGAATAACGTCTATTTTCATTCCCTGTATAATATATAGGTGGAAACATTTTTGTACATATATATATATGTTATTTTCAAAGTTTTCTAATAATAATGTACGGTAGGCTGCAGTACTTTTGGAAAAAGAATCACATTTTATTTGTTTTCGTTATTTTCGTCTCGGCGATTCTTTGGGTTCGATGATTTTGTTTTTCATAACGAATCGCTATATTATCTCCATATTATCGATTTCATACTTCGGAAATAGAGAATTTTTATTTTATTTTTTCTTTTCGCGTGCAAATATCGAATAACCGATATGATGGAGCACCGAACGGTTTATTATACGATGTATATAAATGGTATTTTTTTTTCCTTTTTTTGTATCTACTCGTTTAAAGCATTCACCGGTGCGGTAGACAAAAGAAAACAAAAAAGTTTCCATAGCTCGTTCATGCATAAAAGAAAAAAATAATAGTGAACGCGATTCGTAAATTGAAAAAAATCGCAAAATTTTATTATAAATAACGCGGACACAAACGAGAATATGTTATTATATGATATAGACAACTGCAGTATCGTTGTACGCACATTGTTCATATTATTTCATTCGGTTTTTTTAAGTGCAACGCTAATGGAGTTTTCATCGATGTATATACGCGCGCTTCGTACTATATTATAATAATATATTGATTGATGATTTTTCCCGTGTTCTCTACGTTTTCATTGCGAGGCTTATATAGTTGCCCCGTCCCGAGCGGTACAGCTGCTGCTGCTGCGGTTGTCGCTATATATATTTCGTCCTTTTCATGAAAAAAAAATAAAAAAATCATGTCGGCTCTTCTTAAAACCGCAACATGTAACACGGTGTACTGTATAATAGAAATATATCGGCACGGCAATACACCACGTACGAGTATTTGAACATTTTCTCTCTTTTAACAAGTGTTAACGATTTCGTTACGAAAATATCCGAAATCTACTATAAACAAGCGTTTTAACGCTATAATATATTCGAACATAATAATCGCAAAATCGATAACGTTTTGTACACCGTTTGAGTCGTGTTAAAAAAAAAAAAAATCCTATAACTCTACTCGTTCTGCTGCTGCTGCGCGTTCTAATAATATAATTGTCCGAATTTCACGTACTCGCACAATATTATTTGACTAACGACGACGTTAAGAAATGAACTAAAAATCTTCTTTTTTTTTTATGTTGTCGAAATATGATTACACGATAATATCTATCGTACGATGCGAACAATAGCTAATCAACTCTTTGATACATTTGTAAATTTATTTCTTTTTTTTCTTTTGATATAGGTACTTTTTTTGTTGTTTAGTTTGACGTTGTCAAACACATATTAAAATCAACGCCATTCACTTACCGCCGCGTTATTATTACCGTAATCCATAAACTGTAATTGTTTATTTCATTCGAAAATTCGTTGGTTCTATAAAAAAAAAAAAAAAAAATGTATTGAATCATACATGTGATTTCATTGATCGACTCGTCAAAATGATTAGCACGTGACTTCGAAAAAATAAATGCGACTTTTAACGCATTTTGAACGTTTTAAATTCTAAAACTATACCGTTATATATTCGCAAATTATTAATTTTCGAATACAAAGACGTTATCGTTTAATGGGCACGAAAAATTCGTGTAGCGATTTAGTGTTTCCCATCTGTAAAAACGTAAAATATTACAATATTTATACAAAAACATAACGGCGTAAACGTTAAAATCGCATTAAAAAATGATTAGGGGATTCAATTAAATGAAACGATTTTGTCGTAAAAACTTTCACAATAAATTCACTTTAACGTATTACATAATATATATATAATGTTTGAAGTTTGAAATTCTACGTGGAAACACCTTTGGCGACTATCGAAATTCTGTTTCGTTAAAACGGGAACACAACAAGACTTATTTAACAATTTTTCGTCGCGGTCCTACACGTTTTCTGGTTGAATGCCAAACCCTACACACTTTTACACAAGACGGGCAAACGCCCACGTGACACGGCAAAATATTGTAATAACCGGCAATTTTATACGTATAGATGACCGGGAGGATACCACATCAGGCCATAGCCCAATCGAGTGTATACATTTTTATTATAGTCGTGTTACTAGTTTGCACTTATGAGCTTTTGCAGACTCGTTACAGCCGTACATCTAAAAATCTTCCCGACGGATTACGGTGTAATAATTGCGCGGAACGTTTGATATAATCACGATTTCGAATTAAATCGACGTAGCGGATAGGACATAAACGCGAACGAATACAATAACCCGAAATAATATATTTTGCGTCGAGAGAATAAAACGTAATAATAATTTCGCGTTGCTTGTGAGAAAATCGATTTGAATAGTATGCACACACACACACATTACCGATTCGGAGTCTCCCAAACCGAATGATGTTCAGAGCGGAAATCGGGAGATCGACAAATGCGTTAGCGGAAGAATTCTCGAATTCGCGATTCGTTGTTAAGAATTCAGATTAAACCGTTTAACGAATGGAGTTCTGTTTGTTATGCGCTCGACAACACCACACCCAATGGCGGCGAACTCGCTAATCGCTAAACCTACAAAGACGTTACATCGTACGCGTAAATTGTAAACGTTTGGCATTCTCGATGCAAATGTAATACACGATTTGATACAAATTTCACCCGTCCGAACTCTTTACGTATCAGATTAATCAGCATCGGGGACGTTAACAATGCGGTTCGCGAGAATAATCGGAAAGCAGCGCTTCAAACTCGACTAACACGTAACGAATTATAATAAATCCTATTTATTTTTCCTGTTTTTAATAACGCTTTTTTTAACGAATACATTTCTAATACAATGTGTTATATAAGTACAGTTTCTCTCCACCACCACCACCACCACCACCCTCCTGTCGCTAAAATATATTGTAAATATTTTATTTTCGTCAAAAAGAACAAAAACGAAAAAAAAAAAGGGATTTTCAACGTCGTCTCGGTCCGCACGACTATAAAAGTTTAAGAATTAAATACGATATTACTCATATTATTATCATTTTTTTTTTTTTTTTACGCTATTTTGTCGTATACGTGCGCGGCGCGGTCGCGTGGGACGTCAAATCGTTAATAACGGCCGGTGAAACGGTTTTTTTTTTCGTTTTTTTTTTTACCTTAAAATCTTTTTGCCGCTCCCGAAACGGTTGTAAAGCTCATTAACGAAGTTTTTTTTTTTTTATGAACCTCCCACAGCAACAGAAATGGAAATTGTATTATACGCGGTGTATTTCTCTGTTACGAGGCGGTCGTTACAGGAAAACCGCGCAAATAATAATTACAAGGTTTGTTTTTTTTAATTTCATAATAACGGAAATTGCGTACGGCCGAATGGCGGTTGAGAATCGAACGCGTTCTATGTCCTTAACGCGTTTCGTTCCAATCGTAAAAAGTCGTATGTTTTTTTTATTAATTTATTTTTCTTTTTTTTGTCTCCTGATTTAAACCGGATCGTTTATTATTATTATTCGCGTTGGGAAAAAAAAAATCATTGAGAACTGTCCGAAACCTAACCAATACAGGCAGCGGCCCGAAACGATTCTCTACCGGCGGTAACCGGACCGTAAAGACCGCGGGAACGTGTGTGCGCCGCCGGGGTGGTGGACTGTTTCCGTCGCGGACGCCGTAACGTTCCATTAGATCGGAATCTGAAAATCAGTCGTCCGGCCGGGAGATAATAAAAACGAGCACCGTTTGGGAACGGCCCGGTCGTCCTCGTCGCTACACCGTTTTCCGCGCGCGCGGTGGCCGTCGAATTTTTTCCGGCCCGGCGGCCGGCCCGTCGGAGCGGCAGGTGCGCGAAACGCGTCTCTCCTCCGCGCGTTTCCCCCGACCGTAAATAAAACGCGCGCGGTGACGTTTGAATACCGCGGGCGCAGTGTACTACTCCGCCGCAGCGTTTCCGTGCGGATCCCAACGTTGATTTATCGGAAAACGAATGCCAAAACGGTACGCGGCGTAATCCGCCGCACACTGCGCGCTGCCACAAATATTTATTCCGCGCGTACGCGTAGCGACAGACGCTCCTCCTCCGTGTGCCGTACGCCACTCGCCGTAATAAACACGTCGTGTAAAACGAAAGGGACGACGGGGATTTTATTATCGGATTCGGTTCGTCTCCTTAGGGCCGCTCGTCCCGAAGATTTTCAACGGAAATTTCGAGTTTACTTTTCATTTTTTTTTTTTTTGCTTTTTCGTTACATTTTTTCATCACTCAATAATATATTGGCACACGTATTTTTCTCGTGTCCGAATCGTTCGAGTCGTTTTCGTCCGACGGAAGGACGATATACGCGATTCGAATTCTGAAATTCGTACGCAAATCTCACCGCACTCGTGTGCTGCAGTCTCGAATGCCAGTCGTCCTCCTAAGAGATATCTTTACACGTTTTCCCCGGTTTTCGACGTTCTCAGACACACCTCAGCCTCAGCCTCGCCGAACGAGGCGGTTTCTCTTCCACTGTCTCCCCCCAATAAAATAATTCGTTCCGCCGAGAAACTTGTGCTCGTTATAAGGAAAGTTCCTCCTGCGCTCGTTGCGACTCTTCGCGGGCCAAACTCGCGGATCCGCCAGATTTAGCATTTAACGGTTTTTAATAGCGCAT
Organism: Chaetogeoica ovagalla; assembly: GCA_032441825.1. Lineage (NCBI taxonomy): Eukaryota > Metazoa > Arthropoda > Insecta > Hemiptera > Aphididae > Chaetogeoica > Chaetogeoica ovagalla. Next base: position 5,859,787 of record CM063735.1, read on the forward strand.
CGTTGTTCGGCGAATTTCCTCGATCAATTTTTCGTAACGCGCTACGGTGAAAACGAAAAAGTTAAAAAAAAACCTTACTTTAGCGCGCTCTCCCTAAGGCCGCAAAGTTGAAACTTTTGCCGAGTTCCTACTACGGAACGATAGACAACACTCAACGTTTTACCAAATCATTCACAGCGATGCGAGTTTCATTACTTTTCAACCTCACCAAACAGTACCGTAGCCGACTAGATTTTTTTTGTATTGTCAATCCTCCCCGGCTCGTCCCAATCGATTTATTACAATTTTTTAGTCTTATGTAAAAACAAACAGTGTTCATCCCGTTAGTTTTCTCTACATTTTTTTTCATATAATCAGTTTCATTTTATAACCGTAAAATCGTTCGTCTAGTGGAAGATAAATTATTAGAATAGTCCCAGCGGGGGGACTACTGTCCTACTGGCTTCCTGCAAATACCGGTCGTATTTATTAAAATAAACGATATCGGCAATGGGGTTGTACCACACGGTGCGCTTTTTCTGCTAAAGAAATAGACATTTTAAAACTGTTTGTCGAAAACGTATGGTAACAAAAAATTGCTCTCGATGTTTTTTTTTTGACATTGTCACAACACATTTTTCCGTCGATTGTTTCGATTCTTACAGATTTTACAACCGTTACAGTTATAAATTTAAGTAAAATAATTCCATATTAAATTGCTTAAAATTTATGAATTACCAATAAGTGAAGACAGACTAAATATTTTACGTGCGTATATACACTTATAATCCCGATCCCTATAAATTTTTTTCTGGCTCATACGATACAAAAATTATGTTTTATTTTTTTTCCCCCGCTTAAATTTCGTATTACGCGCGTAATACTGCCGGCAACTGTTGTATTTGTTGGTTTATATTTTCATTTTTTTTTTTCACAATAATCCCATGAGTTATAGGTATTCGCTCGTAAACTATGTATAAATAATATATTTCCGTACACGAGACCGGTACGATGTTGTATGGAATTCGATAAATAATATATTACATATATATATATATATATATATAAGTATTATAAACCTATCCCCCGGCCTTAATGAATATCGTTATATAATATATATACATAAATTATCCGAACGGCGAGAGAGATACAACGCGTAAATTGTTTGAATACGGTTAGATTTTATACGAATTCAAACGTTTCATATAGAAATCAAATGCATATATAATAAATTTCACAATTGAATACATTGAAAAAAAAAATATTTTACGAGTATATAAATATAATAAATTAAATAACATTGATAACGTCTTGTATTTGTTTTTTTTTTTAACAATTTAATTCACCGTGTACACAATTTATAGCAGCTGTCTTCCTATTGAAAAATATTCATCTCTATGTGATTTAGTTCATTTTTACTTTCTCTATTTTTCTTTTTCACTTAATACCTGATAATGAATTTTCGTCAAAACCGATAGTAAATAAACAAATTTAACACAACAATTCCTCTTTATATTTCTTTATTTAAAGGGATATAATTAAAGAGTTGTTATAACTAGATGAAATAGTTTTAATATTAAAGCGTGTAATTTTGTTTCTTTTTTAAGTAACAATATTATATATATATATATATTTATATATATATATATTTCTATGCTCTAATCGTTTTATTAACTAATTAATTAATAAATGAATCATTTCATTGCATGTAATATGAATAGCAGATCTTTTCAGAAACCATTCAATAATGTTCATGTCAACTGTTTATTAGTTGTCGTGCACACGTTGAAACCATCATTTTTATTCCAATATCCGGATTTCAGTTTTGAATAAAAACTCGTCTTCCGGATTACCGGTGCGTTAAGAAAATGAATTTTTCATTTAAAACCGAAATCTAAAAAAACAATAATTATTTCATCTCAAATCCGGACAAACGGATCAAGACCGAAATTGAAATATTACAATAATTAATCCTATTTAGTAGCCCCAAAAATTTAACACAAAAGTAATAATGGATAAAATAAATAAATAATTTCTCGCAGAAAAACTGTAACCTATGTACTTTCACGGTGAACTATTGTGCAATTAATAGTGGACAATTTAAAAATTGTTTACTTCGGAATGTTTTCCAAAAGTTATTTTGTAAATTATGTCAAATGAATAGATCGAAATGATTTAGAATTACAAAATTAGTTATAAAAAACGTTCGTACTGCCAACGTTAATTGTATTCTCTTTAAATTTTTCATATACTGACAAAGTGATATAAATTTGTTCAACAAAATGAGAAATTGTTAGACGATTTTTACGTACGGTTATAGGCAATTCGTATTACCGTTAAATGATATAAAAACCAACTTAAAGCGCATTCACTGTTTTTTGGATATCACAGGATTATAAAAAAAGGTTTTTCGTTTATTCCCCCTACATTATAATTGTATTAGAGAATTTCGTAAATTATTGAAATTGTAAACGGAACAAATATTATTGCTTAGAAAAAATTTGAAATAAAAATGAACCAATATTATAATTCGAATAAGGATTTTTAAAATTCAACGCGATATTGTAAAATAACCGTTGAAGTACAGTTTTGATTTTAGACCAAAATCACAATATGTTTTTTTAATACGCGTATTGAAAGTAAATATGTATTCGGTCGGCTTAAACTACCAAAACGGGGGAGAAAAAATGTAATTTAAATGGATAAAAAAAAAACTAGTGTTCACAGCATTTTTTTCTTTACGTAACCACCATGAATATTTATCAATATTTCTTCGTTGAAATATTATTTAAGTTTTATTCCCCGCGTGCGATCCGTTCAACCGAGTGCGATTGAATCACTGACGTGATTATTATTTAATAAAAACTCGTATTACGGTCGGATTCGGAAAGGAAGAAAAAGAGAGAGAGAAAACGATTTCAGTCGGAAATTTTTGAGTACAAAATGGCTATATAATTAAATTGCTATTTAGTTCGAAGTGATTGGTTTTGAATAATGTAATAAGGGCCGCTGCACGGGAGATCCGTTACGGAGAAAAGTTTTTAAAAGACGTCTAAAAAGGTGTACGAGATGGAATAATCCCGAGACCTGCAGGTGAATGTTTGTTTTTGATTATTGTGGTGATGAGATTCTTCACTAAGAAAATTCCGCTTTAATCCGATCAAATTTTACTATAATCCCGCAAATTTCAACACGCAATATTATTCGCAGTGAAAAAATTATTGTAAACATGGCGTGCGGACGTTTTTTTACAACGACGGTTTGGTATATGAGACCGTTCCACATCCAGCACCTCATTCGTAATATCGCAATTTGCAAGTGTATTTTGCGTTTAAATGGCGTTTTAGAGATTTCTAAAAATTTCATCCACAATTTGGTAAAAAAAAAAAAAAAAACATTTTCTTTTGGAAACGCGATCGAAATTTCACGAGCCATTGAGTGTGATCGTATTTTAATTTTGTAAAATCATTAAGATATTCTCTAATCGAGAAAATAACGGAGACGTTTTTCGAAATTGAAATTGACGTGCCTGCACAGGTCAAGAATGTTCGAAATAGAAAAATGTCAATGAATTACGTGACTGCGATGTGGAAAAAAACATTCTATTATTGACTAAAAAAAAAAAAAAAATTAATAATAATAATACCCCAACTGAATTAGAAACGGATTAGCCGAATTCTCCAAAAAATATTATGTCATAGCTCGAGACGTCTAAGTGCGTTATTAAATTCTGAGAGGAGCTTTTAATTATCGTTTTAATAATGACGCGTTTTTTTTTCTTACGTCTGTACTAAAAATAAAAAATTTCTGACACAAGGAGTGCTCCGATCTTTATATTTGGTACCCGGTCACAAATTGTATCTATAGTTGGTAGTGTTTTTATACAGGACATTTTTCGATTTTCTCAATAATTTTTTTCACGCGTCAGTGAAAAATGTACCGAAAAATTACATAAAAACGATATTTCGTTGAGATCGATAACGAGACGTTATTTCCTCGTAATTTCGAAATCAATGCGGTTCTAGAAACTTGAAATATTCACAGAATACGTAACTATGTACATTATTAAGGGACAAAAATATTTAAAAAAATTTGTTGAAATTCTGAGCTATTTTTTAGCGATTGTATAGGTATTGAGATATTCAATCCATAGAAAAGACGATTTTTAGAATTCAATACGACGTCAACTATACGAACAAACAAATCATTTTGTTACAATTTTCTTTTATAAATATTTCACGAGTTTTCCGACAAATTGTTTTATATATTTTTCGCGGAAAATCACTACGTTTGTTCAAAACCAATGATGTACAAGAGACTTGGAATTCTTTCAATTTCGAAATGATTTGTCGCATCGCTTTCGAATGTACAATAATTACAACAAAACTCTTAAAACGTGCGTCCGAGTAGTCCGCGTAGGCGACGGAACTACAAAACGCCGCTGCCGTTCTTTTTTTACACTTTGACAATCGTAATATACAATTTATCTGCCACCAATGTATGTATATAAACGCTTGAACGATCCCCGGCGGGTATTTAATTTTTTTTTTTTTCCTGTTTTTGTGCTTCCAGCAAGTGACGGTGCCAAAGTTTTGGAGACCGTAGGCGTGACCATCATACAAGAATGTCGCAACGACCGGCAAATCCGGGCGCTCAAGAGTTTAGGCGGCAACATGTACCATTTCCTGACAACGTTGGACGGAGTTCACGACGTGCTGCAAATGGGCGAAGACAAGGTAGGATTCGTTGAAACGCTAGAAGTGATATTACCCGACTTTAGAACTCGCTCGAAAGTCTCGTTTGGGTGGGTGATTCCCCCAATCACTTCTCGGATTCGCGCGAAACGAAAAGGGACGCGATGGCCGCGTTTTCGGACTAAGGAGGATAACCCTAAGCCCTGAGTCTTGAATACCCGTAATTTGTATACGGTTTAAGTACGACGTGCAGATCGATTTTCGCGAACTCGCACGTAAAACGACGCTGTAAACGGTTAATGTAAAATTGTAAACCCAAATTGTAATTGCCGAATTCGGTAAAAAAAACACTCGTGTTCCGGACCGATCGTTGTTTCTCGGACGTTTTTCTTTTTCCAAGTCGGCGCGTTAAATTGACAAAACGATAATAAACGAAAATTTCTCATTAAAAACTATACAGTAATGTCAAATATATTACGAAAGAAAATGGCTTTACGACAAACGTACGAGTTAGTCGACACGATAACGTTTTCGCAGCACAGTTTCGAAATATTTAACGAAATATTTAGTCGAAAGCGTTTCGCGTTTCTTTAGCCGAAACCGTTGAAACGTCAGACAGTGAGTGAAGCGTTTAACACGACGTCGTACTCTGCACGAACAGAAGTTTTTCATTCGCGTCATTACACGGTCGACGACGATATACACACGAGTGTGCGACGATAATAACAAATGTGAAACTCACGCGCGTTGTTTAAACACAAGTCATAGTCGTTTTGCGTAAATACGACACACGGGAATGTTAATTTTTGAATTGAAAATAACGTATTTTATATTCCATTTTGTACCACCTACTTCGAAACGCATTTCGTTCGTGATTCTTCTTCTCTGCGAAAATTCATTGAGAGGCGTGTTTTTGCTCGCATGCACTGAACTATATTTACAAACGCTTTTCAAAAACACCTTTTCGTTGCGAACCATATCGGTTTTCACCTAAGTAACATTCACTATACACTGTATATCACTGATTACACTGTAATCTGATTGATCTGATGAGCTGTGCACAGGTTGGGAACCGTTGCAGCGCCCAAAACGCGTTCGTCCCCGTTCACCACGGTGACGTATTCGATAAACCAACCATTGTGATTGACAACCAGACCATGTACACATCCGTAATGGATTTTTAATGTCGTAGCTCGCGTAATCCAAACCTGTAAACGAAAAATAACAGAGCCAATGAAACATTAACATCGGTTTTTCGTTCGTTAAATTTGAACGTTCGTCGCGCGAAATTTACGGTTTCGTCCGCCACTTTACACGCGGCGAAGACGATTAAAAATTCCGTTTCGTTTCGCGTTAAACGACCATACAGTCGTATAACGAGAAACGGGGTTAACGTGTCACTGAAAATATGCGAAAAATGCGCGTCCCTTTAATTAAATCCGTCTAACTCGAAAAACGGGGAAAATTCAGTGGCGGTTTTCGGGGACGATGACGAAGTGCCACGACTTCGCGTGTAATTTTCGGAAATCAAACGAAACAAATCGATTTCTATTTCTCTACTTGGGAGTACCTATTATTTGGAATTCGTGAGATTTCATTTATCGTCCGAATATATAGTAAAAAAAAAAAATAAAAATACTCGTTAAAACCGTTAGAGTGGAAAACATCATTGTGAATGAACCTGATTATGTAAAACGTTCAGAAAAAAAAACGACTTTGTACATAAATGATTTGTTCGAAAAGTATCGAACATTCGGAAAAATAAGAAGGCAATATAACTATTGTATATTCATCAAAAAAAAAAAAAAAACATAAGCATCTTGAAAGCCTGAACACACTTAATTTCCGTTGTTCAAACCACTATTTTTTTTTTTAATTCTACCATTTTAAACGATGTCATTCGCTTCCTCTTTATTCCTTTTGCCTCGTTTTTAAAAACGAGAACTTTTCGACGACGTTTTTAGTCGCTATTCGACTATGTCTAAAAGACGAATTCTGAACGAGCGAAAAATAAAGATTGTTTTTCTTTGTCGTATAATAAGAAGCCTTTCTCATTTCAAAAAATAACGAAAATTTTACTCATCAAGAGTTCTTCACACCAGTGGCGATTAGTTAGGCTAACCTAACCCAACCTAACCTAACTCAATGGAATGGGATGAAAATTAACAACTCCCATATTATAAATAACGAATATTATAAAATAATGATAATCGATATTAATATATCATAAATTCAAATATTTAAACTTGTTTATATAATAAATGTACCACTTCAGGCGATGTTACGATTATCTTTTTTTATGAATATACGATAAAAATTTAAAAAAGAAATTACGAAGAAAACAAAAAGATTATTTGGATAAATAATTAACAATTTTGAAGTAATAATTAGTGGACTATATAATAATAATAATAATAATAATAACAATATAATTTATATATTATAATATGTTGTAAAAATTGTAATACTAAATAAGAGAACTGGAAAAACGGCCGCGTGCCACCAGAAGAACCCTTACAAATTATTATTATTATAAATACACAATATACGTAGATTAATAGTATATAAAATAAATGAAAAAATACACGCATAATATAAAATGATTTAACGATTACAAGTGTTGTAACGATTCATTGAAAAATATAGATGACGAAATACGTTTCACGACAATTAATTACAGGCGGGTTTACACGTGTCAGTTAAAACGTTCATTATGACTGATTCATTTCTATTGACCATCGTATAAACTGAACAAATCGTTCACACGGTTCAATGAAAAACCTAAACATTCCTAATGAATAGTAATCGTATGGCATTGTACACACGCGGTTGTTATCACCTCTTTTTGTAACGCCTACTTAAAATATTTTTCGATGGCGAATTCACAATAATCTTTAACGCGTTCAATGAAAAAACTTCTTAAATGAATAGTGATATTAGCATTGTATGTGAACACCTGTTCATGACGCAATACTGATCATTAATGACCAAAATTAGAAATATTTTCTACTTGACTGAAGATCAACTTTCATGACCATCAGTCGCGCTGAAACAAGTGTTCACACGTTCATAACGTGTTCAGTTTTGATGAATCAGTCATAATGAACGTTTTGATTGGCATGTGTGACTAATAGCCATTGGCGTGAAGAACTATTGATGAGTAAAATTTTCGTTACTTTTTGAAACGACAAAGGCTTATTATGAATTGTTTCTCTCTCTCTCTCTCTCTCTCTCTCTCTCTCTCTCTCTGCAGCCCTCGTATTGTGACTTTTCGTTATAAAACGTCGGTGGTCAGCTGCTCTTGTTTCTCTTTAGACGCGGCTCTTATGAAAACGATATTATCCGCGTTTCGTATATATTATTGCGTAAACATTTGTCGTGATATTGACACTGTTTTATTTCGTCAAAGCACTTTCGTGGTCTTGAACGTCGTGATATTTACGAATATAACGAACCGTTTGAGGTATTACGCGATATTATTTTCGTACGCAGTAAAAAAAATGTGTGTGTGTGTGTGTGCTGCTGCTGCTGCTCCTGCTATTACGTATGCTATATAATAATAATGATGATGATCAAGTCCCATTACGAACGTCGTCGGTGTTGAGAGAAAGAGAGAGAAAAAAATCATCTGTCCTCAGCGTCATTTGTCATAGACATTTTTACGTATTTTATTCACGGTCGACGTTATACGCGTACTCGTCATTACGCGTGCGCGCGGTATACACTCGGATTAAGAATATATTATATATATTTTTTTGACTTGAAGCCGTCCGAGATGAATCGCATAAGACGACACGGTATGAATAAAAGTAATTTTTCAACCGTACACGCACAACACTAATCCTATTTATAAATATATACAAACAGAAGACCATCTAATAAAATTTATTTACGTATGAACACTCAACGTGATATGATGGGCGTTTCTATATATATATATATATGATATTAGTTAAATTTTGAAAAATAAATTCACCGATTTTCTATTCCATTCGATTTCATAAGTAATTTAATCTTTTTTCTCGTTATATGCATAGACTTGAAGAAATGTGTTATTTTTAAATTTCGTATTTTACAATCTATGTAAAGAAGAGAAGGAAAATCGTAAATAACAGATTTAAAGTATCGGGGAGTGTGTGAAAAAACTTTTATTTTTTATGAATTTTTTCGGAAAATTTTATTCCATATCCCCTTGTGCATTATGTCAAAAATAACATTAACAAGTTTCCAAAAAATGCACATTAACGCGTTATGTTTAAACGAAAGAAATTTCCACTATTGAGAGTTATTAATGTCAATACTTGAGATTCATAACATTTTCATGTTAGAAATTGTCTCGTGACTTCAAAATAATTCCTAATTTTTTCGCGTAAACATTTTCACATGCGCCTACGCAGCACTTATATATATATATGTTTTAACAAAGTCGATATCGATCGGCCTTAACCGCGATTTTTTTTCTATCCATTTAAAATAAGCTCACAAATTTCAACGTAACAGATATAATAAATGATTATTTACGATACACAATGTCGTTTAAAACTACGGCGGTTAATCGATATTAGAGACTCGCACGTGTCAGCGGTTTATTTCAAGTCCACATATATACAATTAATATATCGTCGATCAATATATTCGGGGGGAAGACATTTGAGAACACGCATGTGCGCGCCTAGTGAAGGAATACTCTAAAACGACTTAAAATAGTTTTTAATGAGTTTATCGTAATTATTACACAAACTTTGCTTTCTTTAGTCATACAATACACTTCATTGAAACCCCAGAGCGGTTTTCCTATCGTCAAAGTGCAATTACAACGTTAAATTCTAAGACAACCACAAAATGTAAACTACTTAACTAATCCGAGTTCATTCGATAAATATATATAATTTATTTATTTATTTTTCCTTATAAGAATTAAAAATTATGTATAAAATAAAAATAGCGACGTATTATTATAATTCGTAGACCGCAAAAATTCTTGTCCCGCGAAACCTTGATGAAAATCCGATTTCTTTTCATTCCGACGAAATACTATTGTCGTACGTTAGCCATCACACAGATAAAATAAAATACAACTGCATTCGTAGATATCTTTAAAACCCATTGGTTTTAACCAGTTTACGCTCAGGCCGACTAACGCAATATAAAGATAGCCTTTGGGATGGAAATTATTAGCTCGGAGACAGTTTGGTCTCAGCGTATTATATTTTCAGAGATAGAATGGAAACGACATGCCTCTAATCGAATCGGTTAAAACCGCACAATAATATAATCTGATCAAGACTTAATATCGTACAGAAAAAACAGAACACGCGCACACAAAAAGAACACGAATCAGGGATGGCGTTGTTTCGTTCTTGGACGGATAGCGCGCAGTTATAACAAGAAATTTTCTATATTTCAATGATTTACAATAATAATTTTAGACGGAAGCGCGCAAATGTAATTGTGAGCGAATAATTTGCGTTTTTAATTCGATCGCGTTTATTCGATAATATTACATATATACATTCCCGTGTCGCGCGTTACGCGGCTAGCCGGTATACAATTTATTGTAACAGTATACGCATTTGGTGTCAAACGCGTTTATTCTTTTTGTTCTTTACGAGCTACCCGTCACTATATATTAAATTCTCATATTAATTTCATTCCGTCTTGAAAATATAATACAACCACCGGTCCCATCGTGACGATACGCTAACCTGGCACCTTGAAAATATCGCAAATATATATAAAAATATTATATAATATAATATAATAGGTCCGCGCGCACGTATCTCGTAAAAATGAATTATTTCCGTCTCGATTGAAGAGTGTATTTTATTTCACGATATTCATCGTCTCCGCGGAGGAGACTCGTCGGTCCATTCGTCGTAAAATTATCGACAATATTAAATTCACGAGAATATTAAATTTTATATAATAATATATTATTCATGAGTTGATAACAATAATAATAATAATAATATTCGAACGTACGCGGAGAGTCGTTATTCGTTTCATTAAAATACTCGTAACGATAAATTCTAGTGGAAATTTTCAACGAAGTGTAACGTATTGTACGTGACGAATTCTATACAGCTCACGACAAACGGAAAATTTGTTATAACCAAGTGAAAAAATATATAATACGAAACATCGTTCTAGAAATCCGTGAACCGCCGCCGTATACTACAAACCATCAACATCATCGCAGCGTCAATTCAATTACTCAAACGTCTAGAATGGTTTTTTTATTTTTAAACGCGTTGAAATTTTCAAAAATATATAAATACATGTTTATTTCGCATTCGAATCTCGATTTCGGTTGATTTTTCGGCGTACGATTTAAAAATAGTTTACATAAAACACGACTATTAAGAACCAATTTGGCGTTCAGACGATATAAAAATTATATTTTTATACTATTTTTTTTTCTTTTGATACCGCGTGTTTTAACAAAACCGTTATTACCAAATTTAAACTCTGCGTTCACGTAATAATAACGCGGAAAATGAGCCTAATGATCAAATACACGTCAAAAATCTGAAAACGAAAAAAAAAACTATAACGCACAAGTCGTCGGTGGATCGTCAATGTTCCAAAAATGCCAGTGTATACAGCGTAATATTGTAAATTTGTATTGCTACATATTCTTATATTCGATAAGCAAAAAAAAAAAAAAAAACTCCAAAATAATTGAGTATTTAAATATTTTAATTATATACTTTAAATTTATATTCGTATCGATCGTTGGGTAAAAATGGAATTGGTTTTTTTTCCTCAACACGACACTATTCCAAGATTATCATGTTCGACAGTAACATTATATACGAGTATTATAATATACGACCAGGAAATCATTTTGACCGACCGTAATAATAAATGGTTTCAATACGTTCGCGTATATGGATGAATTCGAAGCGAATAGAAAACTTACATAAATTATTTGAATCGAAACAACATATACAGTGAAATAACGAGCAAAAAAAAATAAAAATAGTAATAATCGTACGCGTTTACGTTTTAAGAACAAGCTTTTAACGAGCGAATTTATTACAATGACAACATTAAAACGCAATGCACACAAAACTATACCATTAAAAATTAATTTACTATGTATTATAATGACATATGACGTAATTGGTTATTTATATTAAAATGTTATATTATTATTATTATTATTATTATTATTATTATTATTATTATTATTATTATTATTGGATTTCATCGCCTTGTACCACGCAGCTGAATTTAGGGTTTCGGAAAGCGTTAGCTGGTCTCCGCTATAATGTATAAGTGTAATCGACAGTGTATTAAAACGTGTTAAAGCTTCGCCATAATTTTGGCACTCATTTGGTTCGTTTCGTCGTATAAAATGTTTGGTCTTATAGCCACGTGTGTCCACTTTTGAGCCTATTGATTATATTGTAAAAAAGCCATGTTCGACTAAAATCCTCGTAACATTTCCCTGGTCGATTTCCATCGAACATAGCGATTTAACAACGCGTTAAAAGCAATAATGGTCGACGTGGTTCAAAATAAGTGGGAAGATGTAAACGGTGTCGTTATTTCAAGTTTCGAAAGGGATGAGAACGAAAAAAATACTGTAGTTTTTTTTTTTTAATAAAAGCTTATAACACCGGTTCTATTTATCCGATGGTAAACTTTATTTTTTGCAATTATGATTAAGTGACGTTTAGATCTATTGAATGTTATAATTTTGAAAAAGCAAATAGTTCTCGTAAAGAAAAAAACGATTCAAAGATATTAAAAAAAATAAATAACACAACTGCAAGTTATAAAAAAACAAAATAGATTTCTAGCAATCCAAGAGAGATGAAAAATTTTAAACAAAATAAATGGAGAGACGACGGTATCACCTCATATACCACCCCTTCCCAAAGTTCGACCACTGCGGGATATAAGTAAGAACAAAAAAATGTCTAAATAAATAAATAATAAATCATGGAACGTGTAGAAAATCTATAGAAATATTCGTCGTTTTTTTACATGAAAATATTCATATAACGTATTTTTAATTTTAAAACCGACTTAAAGTTGCGCGATTTCATATAACATCTTTTCATCCATAAAACGTTTGTTTAATTTATAGGCGACGTACATTAAAATATATAATAATTTATCAGTTTTTTTTTTCTAGACGTATGAACAATATATACGTGTATATAAATATAAATAGTGTAGGATTTACTGTATAGGGCAAACGATTTATTTGACTTTTAATGCGAAAAACCACACACACACACAATATTAACGGACTGAAATGTTATATGTTATCGGAGAACGGCCGCAAAACGTTTTACAATATAAACGAGCCGATATGTAAAACACGTATACAGACTACTATTGTACGAATTACTACTGTACGCATAATTTAGTTAAAACCAAACGGTCGCGCAAAAAAAAAAAGTACGTTTTAAACAACGAGCGGGGGGAGGACATTTAAAATTTATATTTCTCGCGCTATACTATTCGTCTTTTGTTTTTTTATTTTGATAATATTATAAATCACTTTTACATACATACATACGGCACTGAATTCTTATAATTCGTATAATTCTCGTATATGAAATCGATATGAATCGATGATTGCAAAAACGACACGAGTCACATTTTTTGTGAAATTTAGATATTAGCAAAAACACATGCTAGTCATCGTTTTTTATGTGTTGAGTGAAAAACTTTTATGTATAATCAGTGCATAATATATTTCTACAAGTCAAGTATTCATTTTTAAATAAGAATTTTTTCAGAATTATTTAAATTATACACTTTTTATCAATTATCCAAAAGTTTTAAAAAAATTGACTCCTGTCGTTTCTGCAATCATCGATTCATATATATATATGTATACACTACAGTGAGTCGCCGCATGCGTTTCGTTTCAATTTTCCTGTTTTCGTTACCGAGTCCGTTGTTATAAGAAAGTACCGATTTTGGTGCTAACACCGTTACTACGGATTACGTTGCGTTGTACGCCGGAGTAAATAATAAAACACGAATAAAATTGCGTGGAAAAAATTATATTACATCGTATCCCCCGTGAATTTCATAACGGAATACGGCACATGGGCGACAATTCATCTATATTCAGGGCTCATGTTTGCGCGATTGTATTGCGGAAGTATTGTTGAGGAGTTCAGCGACGTACGGTTACACTCGTACAATATTGTTATTATTAGTAAAACCCGCCGCGTTCGAAGATTGTTTTCACAGTTGTTGTGGGAATATGATGAAATATATCGACGAATAAAATCGTAATGCCGTAGTAGACGATTTACTACGTGCGACACGTTACCCCGTCGTTGTTCCCAACAGTATAATTCAAAAACGTCTTTTAAAATATATATATATAATTTTTTTGTTAAAAATAGTAGTATTTTGTTGTTTTATTAACGTTAATGCATCGGGAAATTTTCCTACAAGTGTCAGCCTTTTGTAAATTTCGTATTTTACACGTAAATGAATAAACGTGAAAATTGGTGATTTCCTCGTAACTTCCAACGAGTAGTCGGACGATTTGGGAAATTGTTATTATTATTATTTTGACAACACGCGAATATTATACGTATTAATATTAAATAATAATAATAAAAATAATAATAATAAATAGAAAATAATAACCGTACAAATTCCTGGCTGCTCACGCCGCCGTACAGTTTATCTACGTGTTTCGCTAATATACATGTAAATCGTATCGAAACGTAATGAAATGTTACACGTGTAACCGAATTTTAAGAGATTTCGTCAGATTTACGCAAACAAACGCGTATCACGTCATCTAAGCTCATGCATTTCAGCTCGTGTTTATATTTGACAAAAAAACAAAAAAAATCGTTTGGAATTTTAGAGCGAACTCGGACTCCCGAGAACGTCGACTGTTTTCTTTTTACAATTATGTGTGTGTGTGTGTGTGACCACGTTGTTCTCCGAACGATTTACGATATACATCTCGTTAGATTAACACAAAATGAATTTCAATGTTGTTTGATTATTAAACAGTTGTTTTCATAATATCGTACGGTTGTTTGTTTTCGATTAGTTTTATCGCGGACGATCATTGTGATAACGTACATCACAGATCGTTGTCCACAATATATAATAATGCGAGCGAGTGCAAAAATAAAGCCAAACTCTCACGGAGGATAACCGCGCTAATGCCGTCTCGGTTTCGTAGAAACTTCTGGATACATACGCGAATCAATAAACTAATAAGTTTGTTTTGTAGAGGACGTGGCTGCAGAGGACATCATCATTTAGGGTTATCATATACAATATTCCACTACTGCTAACAGCATCCTCGGATTAAACTGTAGTTCACGAATAACAATAACAATAATAATAACGTTGTTTTTATTGTGTACAGTTTATCAACCATTTTTTTTTTTTTTTTGTAGTTTTTGATCGTTCGTAATTTTTTCCTTCACGTTTCTTCGGGGGCGAATACAACAACGATTCGTACATTGAGAATATGTTTTTTTTTTTTTTTTACTAACGTTTTTGAAAATATTTTAGTATTTTATAACGCAATATATTATCGTGTAACACCGTAGAATTATTATGATTTTTCTAATTTCTTTTTTTTTATAAAAAAAAAGCTCCCTCTCCCCGCTCATCGTATTATGGAAAAATAAAATACGATAATAACACAATACTTTCCGCGGTCGGATTGCGACCGAATAATATTCGAGTTCGACAACACTTCCGCGAGACGATCACGTTTTTTCCGAAAATTGACAAATCGTCGGGATTGAACTTTTATCGGGAATTTCGCAAACGTGGCGCATTTGAAGAGCGAAAGATATGCGCTGAGATTGCGCAAAAATAACGATATCACGTCATGAATTATCATATTATCAAAGTCGCGAATTTCGTAACGAATACAATTTCTTTTCCGCTCGTCGTTAGACGAAGATGGTTTTTAGTAAAGAGATTGAATTGATATGAACAAAGGGTACTTAAATTTAGAACATTTTGAATTCTTATACATTCCCCGTCCTCACAAAAAAAAAAAAAGGATTATTTTCCATTATGAAATTTTTATCGATTTTTTCCGTTTTTTCTCTTTTCGTTATTAAATATTCGACGAAATCTATTAAAAACCTAACCGAAATGAAACGTATTGTATGAATACATTTGAAACGTGGACTTTTCGACATTAACATTTTCATAATCAAATCGCACAAGTATAGACTTCGCGTAACACAACCTAACCGAACAGCTAATTTATAAACATCAGAAATAAAATCTAAAAGTTGAACGATTATCGTGTGTTGCCGCACGGTTCGACGATCGGCACTTGGGTCTCCCAAATAATATAACGCTCTCGTTTTCCCGATGGGCACTATATTACTTCCCCCAGATAGTTTTTCGAATTTATTTACATTTTCATTATACTTTTTCACGAGCACACGTATATAAATGGGTTTTACAAAATAAATACGCACGTTGTTATGTTCTACTACTACGAACCGGACACGTTGATAATCCATTGTTATTATTTTTTTTTATTTTTGCCACTTCAAAGCCTCAAAGGTATTATTTTTTTCCGTATATCCATTTATTATAAATATATACCATACCACGAGGGAGATATGTGGCGCCGTTTAAAAATTATTAAAAAAAAAAAGTATACGAATTTACCGGAGAATGAAAAAAAAAAGTCGAAAAGAGAGGAAAGCGTAGAGACAAGAACAAGAGCGGGGAATGAGGAATAGCTGCTTTGAACGCGCGAGTCACGTTTTATCATCGAAAACCATATTGATGTCGTATACGTGGAATAAAATTTGTTTTATTATTATATTGCTATCGGTTTCTTTTTTTTTTTATATATATATAATAATAATAATAATAATAATAATAATATCGCGTTGTCTTTTATATTATATTATAAAAACAGCCTTGTAACATATTATAAGATTTATTGAATACCGAAATATTCGCACGTTTTAAAGTTTAGAAGAGCACATTTTTTTTTTTTTTTTGTTTTTACTATCGAATAAAAAAATATCATAAACGTTTTTGGCAAAACGTACGGGTGATGTTAATAAGAAATATTTAGAGAAAAAAATAACTATAAAATATTTTTTATTACTTTTTGCCGTTTTAATTTTTTTTATATATATATATATTTATATATATACATACACGGTTTTCCTGTTTTACATATTTCTTTTCTTTTTTTACTAGAAAGCTTTAATTCTAGTCGTTTTGATGCGACTTGTGTCCAATTAATATTTACGTAACAATTCTCATTGTGATTTGACACGTAATTCTCATGACTTTCGCATTTCATATTGAAATAATAATGGGAAATTCGTTAAAAATCATTGATTTTTTTTTTATACTATATAATATAGAAAGTACAAAAAAAAGATATATTTATATAATCTGTTAACATACACAGCGGTATAACTAAACGTGTTCGGTGTCTTATTATCATAAATCGATAAAAAATGTATCGATAACGTACGGTAAATAACGCGTTATAATATTCGTTACGCTGATTTCGATACGAGACGCATTTAGCTCTTCGTCAAAGCCCGAAGACAAATAATAAGTTATTAATTCTGAGAGCTTCAAGCTTATTCGTGTATAGCTTGTTTGCAGATATTCGCTACTTAAATTTAAGACTCAATGCTTAAGTTTTGTACTGCGTTTTTTTTGCTTTAACTTTTTCCCTCTGTTCGATAAAACTGCGTTAAAAATGTCATTAACCCCCCATTGATCTATATAATGATTTTATGGTTGGCAAACGGTACTTGGTAAGATTCTGCGCAGGAAATCAATATAGTATATGTATAACTAAAAAAATCACGCAAAAGTCATCACTCAATTTTTAATTGAATATGTTTATAATATATTGACGACAGTGGCGATTTTCAAATTTTCACACAAAATACATAAAATAAAATGTTAAAAAAAAAACAAAAACCGAAGAATCGAACGAATTAAGAAGAACGCAAAGAACATGAAGTGAAAATACAAAAGAAAAACTATAAATCAATGTTTCGTAAATTATAGATATTTCATATCAAATATTAATTTTAACATAACTAAAATTTACTTGTAATAATAATTGCTGTCGAATAAAAAATATTTGAAAATAACAAATCTCTGTAATATAATGTAAAACATCTAAAACGAATTTGGGATTTTGCGAAACACGTGCTAGAAAATAATCGCACTTTTATACAAAATGAATTGGAAATTTTTTTTATTAAATATAATATTTATGTATATATATATATTTAATTTGTTTACTCTTTATAGTAATCTTTGGCCTGATTGTTTATATATACAAAGTTACGCGATATAAACAGTCGGAATTTCGAATAAAATAAAATAATTTTTTTACTGGCGCGACGATGACGTCGGAAAACGTTTACGGAAATTTCATATTTAATTTTTCTCTTATACATAAACATTGGAATGTGCGAAAATATGAGAAAACAGCAAAATGTATATTAATTTTCCGTTTCGTGTTGTCTTTCTTTTCGCGAACACCACGACGACCAACTCGTATAATGTTTCGACGTTTGTCGTATTTGCGATACGTTACTTATTCATTAGAAGGCATTTTACTCGGACCGTTCCGTTTGATTTCTATGTTACGTGTACGTTCGATTTTAAATTCCATTCGAAACGCTCGTAAACGTATATCGTTTATACCGTCCTCATACATTTATAATATTATCGTTGCGTTCGGTCATCATTCGAAGAAGACGCGTGGATTTTCGACAAGAAAATTCGTAATATACTTGAGAGCGTCACGGCGATAGCCATTTCACACTGTACGAGGACTTAAAACGACTGAAAGTCGCAAACAACAATTCTTCTATACACGAAGATTCACTTCCAAAGTAAAACCGAGGTCGGGGAATAAGATTTACAACGTATCACCGGAATATATACGAGTATATATATATATCATATCGATCATCATAAGATATTATTGATTGTTGTTTTTCATATTTAAAATTCGTTTGTTAAATTATTTTTGTTTTTCTTATAACGCACGCGTTTGGAACGTTCGGGAAGTCAAAGTCGCGAGTCACGAGCACACACCAAGTTAAGATAATTTTCTAGGCACTTGCAATAAGTCACTTACTATTGTAACATGAGCGTTATTTAGTAGTAAATTTAAATTTAAAAAAAAAATCTATTTAAATCCAAATTTGAATTGTCTTACGGAAAACCTAAGAAAAATTAAACGTTAACAAATAATATTTTTCACCGGCAATTCCATCTGGGCACTTTAAAAGTTTTCCGTAAAGTACGACGGCAATTCTATTATATTTGACTTTTGTTTATATGATAAATCGAACTCAATGGTAAATATTTACCATAATATTCAAAACCGCTTGACAATTTTAATAATAATATTATTATTATCCGCAGCGATCCGTTGGAACGGCCGTAACTTTATATAAATAATACGCCGTGCGCAATATTGAAAATTTACACTACCTATATAGGATTTATTATTAGGATTTATTGAAGAGTAAACATATTATAATACAGGGTTATTTATTTATATAATTGTATTGACGGATTATAAAATATAATAAACAATAATATTGCAATATGAAAAAGAAACTCGGATATTATATATAATAGTATTTTCGAAGAGATTTCGAGCGTGCAAGCTGCGTACGACTTTTATAGCGGATGATCGGAAACGAGCGTTTTTCGTTATTTTTTTTTTCGATTATTATTATTATTATTATTATTATTATTATTTCGTTTTTCGTTTCGTTTGAGTAAATTTTTTTTCCCGACAATTTACGTCCGTTAATTTCGAATCCGGTAAAAAAAAAAAAAAAACGAAATTACGTATTTTTCTTTTCAAACAATATTTTACAATTGTTACAGGAGGCCAGCTCCGATTTAACGTGCCGACCGGGCGACGAGCCGGGCGTTCTGAACCTGAACCTCCGGACCAGTCGACCGGACGGAATGCGCGTGGCGCACCTGTTGGCCGGCACACTATCCGGCGTCGCGACTAGATTTTACGGATCGCGACCAGACATCAGACTTGGAGCACATCCAAGCGACCCGTTCTCGTACCGGTGAGTCGTTTATTTGGCACTACCACGTGTAAAAGTCGTTTGGTCGACATTTAATTACTCGTGTAATTATTGGAGAATTTATTCCGTTGGAAAAAAAAAACTTTAAAATA
This sequence comes from Chaetogeoica ovagalla, assembly GCA_032441825.1. Taxonomy (NCBI): domain Eukaryota; kingdom Metazoa; phylum Arthropoda; class Insecta; order Hemiptera; family Aphididae; genus Chaetogeoica; species Chaetogeoica ovagalla. Next base: position 5,879,647 of record CM063735.1, read on the forward strand.
TATCCTACAAAAAAAAAAATCACCAAATGCGCTCTTAGAAACGCTACGCAATCGCTGAAATATGCTCTCGAAATACGCTTTGTGAAAACCAAGACATGTTTAAATGAAGATACGAGTACTTTGTACTCGGTGCTCAAATCAAAGGGGGACGGAGTTCCTGTGTTACATTAAATGAAAATCAGCGTCCCTTATTACTACAATTTTCGGTTATATGATATAGAATATTTAATATGGAACGCTATTTTTTAATTTCCAGTCGAGTTCCACTGCTTTATATTTTTCGATTCGAGCACTGTATGTAGTCGTACGTTAGATTATATATATATATATAATGACGAAAAAGAAAATTATTATTTTATATCGTTAAAAGTTTCCGTAAATCTATACAAGCGTATATGAATAAACAGCTAATAGGATACATTAAATTATTCTATTATTATTATTTTTTTTAATTAATATTTAATTTACTGAAATATGCTCTTGATATTTAAATGTTACAAAAAAAAGCTAAATACGGAAAATATGCAAAAAAAAAACCATTTTTTTTTTTTTTTTTTTGCTATAAATTTCCCTTATGAAACAGATTTCTACATTCGAACGATTGTTAAAAAAAAAAACACGCGATTTCCTATAAGTCCCTTACTCGTCCCAGATTATACGGAATTATAACGCGCAACGCGTAACTATATTATTCATTAAAAACGTACGAAATTTTTTACTCATGATAAATTAATCAAAATTGTTATTCGGCGTTTTAAAAAAAAAAACTTTCATAAATAAATCTATATCATTTGCATATGAGCGTGAATAATTTCCCGACGAAATTACGCGATTATATTAATAATAATACGATTACGCAATGTACTTTTTAATTATCCAGTATTTCCAGACACGTAAAAAAAAAATATTTACAATTAGTTGAATTTACGCCACAACGAAGTACGTTGTTTTATAAATGACGGTAATTTTATCACAGGGATCGCGTCGCCCGTGGCGCCGGTATGAGAACGAAAACTCGGTGCCAGTAACTGTACAAGCGTTCTTCTAAGTCCTCTTTTCGACGCAATTTATTTGAACTTTTTTTTTTGAAAACAACGTTACACCAGTGGCAATTCTACGAAGAAACTATAATACTATTCTAATCGCAATTAATATGTATTTATAACGAATAACGTCTTATTGACATTACGCTGGATTTTCGAAGGAATCGAATGTTTTATATTATTTATATAATCGGCGTAGGTTTGGAAAATCGAGTGGCAAAAAAGGGGCTTTGCCATGTTGCTTTGTGAGTGAAAACGATAGGAGAATAGAAAAACTATTCTACAATAATTTTTCTCGATATAATTAATTGATAATAGTCATTCAATTCATTCATTGATATAATCAATCGTTAATAGTCATGCCGATTCACTCGTACGTATTACGATCAATGTCATGCGCGTAATAATATGTAAAGTATTAAATTTGATTACGCGCAATATACTAATTTGTATGCGGAATTGAAATAGTTCTCACTTTTTCTTTAATAATAATAACGTAGTTATTTAAGCAGCGGGGGGCCATGAATATAATATTACGCCGTTTGTGTGATACAATCATATACGTTAAAGTTTTGTCGTTCGTTATTAATTTTCCTTTTTTAATTTCAATACGAGTGTAAGAAGGTAATTGAGAACTTTTTTTTACCACCAGAGGAAAAAAAATATTATAATTTTATTTTATAAAATTTGTACGCAACTAAAATGTCAGTAACTAATCATTTGAAAATTATTATTTTTTTAAAGTAATGTGATTTCGTATGGTAGCTGGTAGGCGGTTTTTTTTCTTTTTCAATCGCACTGCCGCGCCAAAACCGTTTCGAACCGCCGTTATCGTGTGTTTATATTCCGTCAATCCCGTTTACACCACATATTTTGTATTTTTCCGTATGTATTATTAATTTCACGCGGTGTTTATTTACTGCACAAACGGTATGCGATCCCGAAATTTCATTATTTGCGTTTCACCTGATAAACAAAATTGTAAAAAAAAAAAAAAAAAACCGAAACAATATTGTCATCTCTCCGAGATGAGTATAACAATATTGTCATCTTGTATAACAATATTCCATACGCGCATATACGCCATCGTGTAATGCTTTGCCACGATCCGCGATTTCCTATGAAGACGTGGTTGCTAAACCGGGACCAAAACGATTAGGTGAACACTTCAATATGTATCGCACTGAACCGGAACACAAGTGGTGTTTTAAAAAAATTATTCCTTCGGACTGATTCAGACCGGAACGCGTGGACTATATACGAGTTATTGAAGTATATATAATATATAACAAAAAATAATATCAGCCAGTATGTCCGCAGTATCAATCTCTATCCGCTATCACGAGCTGAATTTCTCGTTTCAGTCCGTACTCGGATTCGCTTTCTTAGACTTTATTTAACATGTCATTGTTCTTGACGTCCGCCTCGAGTGGAAATCACCACGATATCGATCTCTACTCGCCGTCGGTGTTGCGCTGTCTTTTTAATCTTCAAAATAAAGATTTTCGATTTGACACAGCGTATCTGAGAAAGCTGAGGAGAAGAAACTAATCGTTTAATTCTCCGTTCGATTATTAAACCTAAATTAAAACGGCGAGAAGGCGAACCGACGATTGCTCTCTACGTTCTCGTTTCGTATATATATATATATATATATATATATATTTATTTATTTATTTATTTATTTATTTATTTATATGTATATTTGGGGTACACTCAAACGGAACGAAATACTCGCGTATTGTGATTTTGAATTCGAACGACAAAACGCGGTTATATTGGAAACCTCGTATTGCGTCTATAAAGAAATATATTTTCGATTCGAACGAGTGATTTATCGATTTCACACGATGACGTGTTTCGAATCATTTTTCTTTTTTTCCTTCTATTCGAGATAAATTCAATCCGAGGTAATAAAAGGCGCGCGTGCACGTAACCTCCGCGTAGGTGGACGTATCCACCGTAGAAATACGTGAGTTTCGGTATTGTCCAGCACTCGAAAGGCGCGAAACCGCGCGCGTGTTCGGGATTCTTCTTTTGAATTGTTAATACACATAATATATAATAGGGATTAATAATCATGGGATTTTCTCGTGTAGACGTTATCGTCGCGACGGGGCACAAGAATTGCGGCGGTGGAACAAAGAGACTGGAAACGTGTTCTCTTCAAATCGAATTCGATATTCCGAGTGTGAGTTTATTGAACAGTTTAGAAGCAAAATGGATTGCAAACGTCGTTTTAATTATTGCGAAATCGAAACTAACCTTTGTCAGACATCTCCGAAAATCTGAAGAAATCGAAAGCGTTCGCTACAGACACGCACGGCATTACACTTTTTCGGCCATTTGCAAAACACAACTTCCCGATTTTCCGGCAGTTTTAGGAATATACGTATGGAAAGCGTTCGCCAGGTTCCCAACAATGTAATGGCAAGAAAAAATTAAAAACTACAAAATTATAATTCGCATAAAAATTATTATAAATCGTTCGGAATTGCGAGTCGAAACGTTGTGGGACAAAATTGTGGGTTTATTTACTTTCTTTTGTTTTTTTTTTTTTTTTGAACATTTGAAAAATAATTTGTGATCTCCCGTTATAAATTTAATTCAATAATAATTTATTTATAATAATAAATAACAATCGACGATCAATCACAGAATATGTATAACGGAACGCATTGCGCTGTTACGGATTCGTCATATTCCCTCTCCCATCCCTCCGTTATAATAGTTCTTATAATTTCCGCTATAGGGTCAACTCATTCGCTTTCGATCGCGAATAATAAAAAAGACGAATTTCACTTTATGGGAATACATAATATGCGGGCAAACGCGTCCAACTTTCGCGCGGGCCCGGGGATTTACGGGTATATAAACTTCGGAGGGATTCATTACTCTCTGCCGCGGGCGGCCCATTAGACGCGCGACCTCTCTCTCTCTCACACACACCGCGACGACATTGTATAAACGCACTTTCGGATTCATCAACGTCACCGAAAAGGGCGTAACATCTCGCGCGCGTCGCCTGCCGATGTGATTTTAGTCTCGCAACGTGTGAGAACACTCGTCGAATTCGGGTCACCGGTGTGTAAAAAAAATATCGTTTTAACATTTTTTTTTTTTTTGATATTTATGTGGAGTACATAAAGGGATGCGAGTTATGGGGAGAAATGTGTGAAGAGCAGTAAACATGGGCGTAGTTACGGCGAGGACGCGAAAAGGGTTTGCTATAAACCTCATAAACTCGCCACTAAAAAAAAAAACAAAAAAATCTACTCTTCATTCCACGCACATCAATTCGTCTGTTAATTTTCTACGCTTTTAATTATTTCGTTTGTGATACACACGATTGGTGTTTATTTGAATATTATTTCAATTCGCAACACTTGGAACAGATAAAATAAATTATATACATTTCGGCGTGTAACGAATTAAAAACAAAAAAAAAAAAGCCTCGAGATTCTTAAAATCATTATACCGATCATATGACTTCCCTACCGATGATCTTGGCAGAATACGTCTATCTATATTAAACGACTCAGTATACATGATAAATTACCATTTGCACTCATAATAATAATAATAATAATAATAATAATAATGTTTTTTTCTGTTTTTCTACTACAAATATCGTTTACCCACTTATATTGTAGATTTTATACACTTGTACCGTAACTCATTTTGTATACTTATACACTATACTTACGTTTTGTAACTCATATCGTAACGTTTATTTTTTTTATTGTGAACTCAAAATTTTCTCATATGTATTTTAATATTGATTAGTATGCCGCGTGTTTTGGTAGCAACCCGCTCGGCGAACAACTCACTTTGAATAAGAGCTGTTTCTCTGTCGTTATTAAAACGACCAAGAAGTACACGGTGAAATAACGGTTATATTTATAATATTCGCAGGTTCCGTTGAATCGTATGCGAATCGGTGTGCGAATTCGTCATCCGCGTTTCGACATAGAAAAAAAAAAGAATAATTTATTGAAATTTGTAAAAAAAAAAAAAAATTGTTTTTAAAAATCGCGCGTTTAAACGAATAAAATTTCGCGAAATTCTAACCGTGTGTTTTATGAAACGCGTTATTGATTCACGTCACAATAAAACAAAGAGTAAAAGTATTCCCTCCCCCCCCCCAGTCTAATTTGAGAATACCATTATAAATGATTATTATACATCTATTATTATTATTATAATATTAATGGACTTTATATATATTTTTATATGATATGATATGATGCGATGGATTAAAGGTGAATTGCCCGTTCGTCAATAGATTTTCGGACGGTAATCGCTGAAACGTACGATAGCCACACAGGGAGTGAAATGAAAAAGAAAATAAGTTTCTGTATACACACACACACATACAAGGCGCGTGGGTTCCGTTATTCGTGTTAATAGCCGAAACGCCACGGGTCGACGAATAATATTTCACGATTAGTGGACGCGAGCGATCATAAACGACGTGCCAATTAATAATAATAATAATAATAATAATAATAATAATAATAATAATAATAATAATAATAATAATAATAATAATAATAATAATAATAATAATAATAATAATAATAATAATAATAATATTGGCCGCGACCGGACAAATTTTTCGATAGAAACGAAATTATTAATTTTTTTTCGCCCTCGAAGCGAATGAAAACATTTTTTCTTTCCACATTTATTTATCGCGTAAATTTGTTTTCGGTTTTTAACGAAAAAACGCGCCTATTTTACAGAGAATATTATAATGTTGTAATAACGAGTATAATATTTTATTTATACGACTGCGGCGAAATTTATACGTTTTGCAGTTGTTTTTAGTTTTCTCGTACATTATGTATTATGCTGTTTTTAAACTCGAAACGTAAATTAAAAACAACACTTTTGATAATTGTTAAATTAGACGTCGAAAATTAATATTGGGAAAAAAATGTATGCATAAACTGACATTCTATCATACAATGCATGAGCACGTATAATACGTATTAATTACTTTAAATCGACTTACCGGAGTTGGTGTAAAACTGAACTGCTCAAGTAGTTAATAATTACACGCGTTATATGTTCATACGTTACTCGGCTCCAACGGAGTACCAAAGCCGTGTCGAAATGTCTAATTTTCTCCGCGATCATATCGTTTATTTAATTTTTTTAAACGATATTGTTTTTAAAAAACGATAATTTGTGCATTACGATTAGCCGTTGTTACCTCCCGCGACTCTGTCCGCGCGGAATTTGACAAAGAAGAGAAATTTAATTTTTACCGCGCGCAAGAAACACATTACCGGAATAAAAAGCAGTCAGTATAACTCCGTGGCAAAATCCTATGATTACGTCCGTGTGAAAATCCCGTCGACATCGTTTTGACTCTCGAAAACAGATGAATAGACACTTGGAAGATTCCGTTCGTTTTTCTGGATTATTATCGTAACGCGTCCGCGGTTATAAACTTAAAAAACTCGGTTTTTTTTTGTTTTAATGGAAAACGCGCTTTTTACAAGTTTTATTATTATTACGACGTAATTTACACGTGCACGATTATAATACTCGCGCGTTCCCTCACCTCGATATTTCAATTGTTTTTCAAACATTTTTCCGAATGCGCACTTTTTGAAAATCTCCGCCAATCGTGTAAAGCGGAGAGAAGAAAAGAAGCGTTTACACGTTCGCAGTTCGCAGTTTTTGAAGAATTTTTAAAAACAATATAATTTTCTCGTATAATACGTTTTTCCGTATATATGTAAATATATATAACGTATATATAACGGAGCGAACTATTAGTTTCACGTTACAACGGACGTATTATGTACACACGAATATAATAATATTGGAAGCGTCTCAAATTTATGCTCACCAGAGATATTGAAAAGTTAACGTACGGGATAACACGTTAAATTAACATTTGTTATACCAACTATATAATATTATATATATATATATATATATATATGCGCAGTATATATTTGTTAAAATACTTTGTGAGAAAATATTATTCTTACGGTGTGTACACAATATTCACATGCGCAAGAGCATACATACATTTGTAAAATAATGTAAAAAGAAATTTAATATTTATAATTTTTTTTACAAAAAAAAAAAAAAAACAAAAAAACGTTATGATCTCTTTCTTATATGAACATTTCATTCGAATTAAAATTCATTGTGCCCCGCGTTCAATGTATAAATAATTATAAATGGTGTATAAATTTACGATCAAGTGTCTCGTAACTGGTTTTTTTTTTTTGATTTGTTCCCCGAAAAATATAATATAACTTAAAAAAGAAGGAATTCGAATGGAATTTAAATATATATATATATATATTTCAATTCGGAACGCTAAAGTGTTCAAATGTAAATTGTAAAATATCAAGGGAAAGGGAAAATAATGTAAATGACAATATTCGAGCCCACGCAACCGGCGTACACACTCGTGTGTGTATACGTACGTAAGTTTCCATAATCCCACGGGTAACATTATTTTATGTACACTGTTTCAGTTCGACGGAATTCAATTACGAGTGCTTCTTTCTTTTCTTTTCTTTCTACTTCATTCTAGTCGACTTTAACATTTGTACTTTTCAAAAATACAAAAAAATAAAAATTTCACTACATAACGTCGTATTATATATATATATACGGTGTACAGTTAAGCGTAATTAGCTAGCATGTGTACGGCGGCGTGCCCCCCGTGTTATGAATTTTTGCCAATAGTACGAAAAATAACGTTTTACGTGATTTATTTATTGAATAAAAAAGTTCCACGTTGATTTATATACATAACACTCCCGTTATTGTCGGAGAAAACGACGGAGGGGTGGGAAGATTTTTTAATTTCTCTATAAATAAAAATCCGTACGAATAAAACGCCGTCGATTCCAAAAATTAATTTTATTTTTGTGCACTAAACCTATGATAAAAACAACGCGTATCGGTGAAGAACATTTAAGAAAAAAAAAAACCGTAGATGGGAATACTGTTGATTGCTACAAGACTATCGAGTGTCTTACGCAATATTTATTTTCAATATTCTTCTTGAGATCAGAACGGACGACCCACGTGATATGTAGTAATTACACGTAGGAACTGTTCATTTCATTGTATGATTTACGTAAAAAAACTTTCGGTATTTCGTCACCACGTTTTTCAATAATCCCTCTACATAGTTTTTCCACGACAATCGTTTGGTTTCATTTTATTTTCGCGTACAAAAAAAAAAAAACAATGATAACGAACGTTATTTCTCATTTTCCTATACCAACAACAATCGGTAGTTAATGATCACGTTCGCCGCGTTAAGAAAACGAAAACTACCAATGTTTTAAAGATCACGACAACTTATACCGAATAGCTGTTAATTGCTGTTGTTGAAGATGAAGAGAAAACGGTGTTTGGCAATGCTCTCATTGTCCGTATACACTTGGGAAAGAAAATCAATAATTGCGTTCTTCTAACAGAGATATTCGATTTAGCATAAATGACTCCCCCGGCTGTCCGATATTTGACCGCGGTCGAAGACCTGTCGTCTCCGGCGGACACGCGGCGTGGAAAATCGTCCGACGACAAAAACACGACACCGTATTTAGAGTAGTTTTCTACGTCTTTGAAAAGTAATTACAACGTCTAATCTCCGGAGCAGCAGCTGCAGTTTTCCACCCTGTCCTCACTCATCTTCGCTCGTTCGATTATATATACGAATATATTGTAGAAAACCGCGTCAACGTCAATTATTATTGTCCACTGTGTACAGTTGCTTCCCCATAATGCGGACAATTCGAATTCGAAGTTTTCCATTAAAATATTCATTAGCGTTCCGACGTTCGGTCCGGCGACAAAATTCACTCGCCACCAGTCGCCTCCGATCACTAATCCGACCAGTAAAATAAATATCGTCGTCGATGAAAACGCCGAGTTTCGGCAAAACAGTGTTCTGGTGCGACCGCGCGATTCTCCCACACGGTATAAATACTCAAAAGCGGCAAAATTCGACAACTGTTTCTAATGGTCACCCATCGCACTTTCATCGACAACTAGTTCAATTCTAAACATACTCCACTAGAACAATAAGAAGTGTCTCGAATTTTTCAAATAGATTTGGAAAATATTCGATGATTACGGCGACTCGCGCAAAAACATTTTTTTATTATTATTATTATTTTTTTTTGGCTCATTAAGGTACGGTTTATGTGTAAAATATTAACGAAAATAAAAAATAAAGTACGATTTATGTAGTTTTTAAAAAAAAAAAACGATTTGCTATCACGTAATTACTATTTTTTAGTCGAATGCGTTTGTTTTCGATTGTTTGTACGATAACTGTACACATCGACGTTGGATAATTACAAATGTATAGAAGTTTTTCAAACTTCACAATTGTTACGAAATAAAGTGTAACGTTAACTTTTCTACAGCATTTATAGTATCGGTGTACAATATTATACAGACAACCAGCAGTTCTCCGTTAACTATCTATGGTTGAAACTCGTTTCTAATAAAATTGCAGTCTATAAATAACAAAGATTCTTCTTCGTCTCTTTTTGAAAAAAAAAAAAATTCGACATTTGTTATTATAATGTTCACGATCATATCAAAATTGTTATTACGGCCCGAAATTCGAGAAGTATCTAGAGTAGATAAGATTTATTTTTGGAACACGGTTACTATTATACTGTTGCGCCAAAATACTGTATATCATGTTAAAAAAAAATAGGTCCTATGGTTCTTAACGTTCGTATAGATAATTGGGTTGAATTTTTATACATTTCGGAATAATATTCGCTGCAATATTAAAAAAAATCGAAATTTATTCGTGAACTTTTGAGTTTTGCCCATCCCCCCCCCAATATTCCACGGTATTCGGAGAGAACTCCAAGTGCGCAAAGTAGTTTATAAAAAAGACAGTCATACGAAGAAAAATAATAGGTTTTTTCACTATACAACGATCAAAAATATTGATTGGAACACATCACTGCTGCCGCGTGTGGTGTTCAAATATAACACAATATCGTAGTATAGCAGTAGTTATATGCGGTATACGATTTGTGATGGAAACGCATTTTCGTTTTCTATACGTTTACATGACGAGTGACTCGTCGTAATAATTTGTCTGGACATCGCGTGCGGTAATATGTCGGAACGTTTTTACAAAATATATCATATACTAATAATATTCGAAAGCGTACAGATCATTAGCCCGATTATTGTGCAACGTCGTATCACATAAGTAAATTCGGTAAAAAAAAAAAATAAATGTTAAAATGTTTCGTATACTTAGAAAAGAAAAATCGATATTTTGAAACGCGACGCAATTATTATTTATTTATTATTATTATTATTATTTACAGGTACACCATAAGAACTGTGGTGAACGATAAAGACGTGGTGGAAGACGACTCTGCACCGGCGGCACTGTCGCATCGAGCCAACGATCTGAAAATGGGTGTAACGAGTTTTTGCAAAGCTTTCCCGTGGCACTTGGTGTTGGACAAACGACTGGAATTCGTACAGTTGGGCACCGGTTTCATGAAACTCTTCGGGAAATGTCTGCAACAATTCGGTAAAATACGCTGTGATATTTTTTTTTCCTTATATAGCTTTCGATTTATAACAGTACAACAATCGATATGAAACGCGGATAACTACTAGGAATTTGACTATAAAAACAAAAAAGATTGATTATTAAGAATGAAAATAATGATAATAAATGAAGAAGAAGAAAAGCCAAACAAGTTATTATAGTATGTAACGCGTTATGAGGAATGAAGAAATTTATGACGGAAAGATGCGTTTTCGGAGGATCGGGAAAAAGCGAAGGTATAGAATTGATTGATAGGACTGAAAACGATTGGAGCAATACAAAAAGAGAATCGCTTAAGGAAATAAATACGAAGACATGTCTCGGGGGAAATATACATTATTCATAATACTATACGTATTATTTTCAATTTATTATAATAAGGCGAATACATTTATTATTATTATTTTTTTTTACCAATTTTCTAATTTCAATGCGTATTTGAATAGAAATTTTATTGGCCGACAACTCTGTATGGGTATATATGTGCAATATAAAAATATTACTTTTGTATGGAGGAAATACGCGATAATATTAAATTTTGTTCTGTCGTAAGACTATAATAATAATATACCTTATAAATTCTATACCCGCGGGCTATATAATATTACTACTACTTGTATTCGGCGAATAATCCCTTTGTAAAAAAAAAAGAAAGAAACGAAATTGGGAAATTTTACTCATTGAATAATAAATAAAACGGATTTAAAGAGAAAAAAACGAACGATAACGGAAAACTTTTTTTTACGTAGTTATTTACAAAATTTGAATAAAAATTGAACAGAGATTTGATTATCATTTACAGTGGACACGGAACGTAGAAATAAAATAACGAAATTTTATTCAAATGTTTTGAAAAGTTTATCCATCCGTCTTGTTCGAAACACGGTCGACTCTACATATGAATTTCGTACTTTTTTTTTTTTGTATCCAAATCAAATAACCAGTAACCACGTTGTTCTTTACGTATTACGTATACTTAAATAAAACTGTTATAATAAAGTCTAGAGTGAAACTCGGCCGGACGATAATAATACATTTAAATGATTGTATAATGCAAATTCGGTTTACTCTGAAATCGGAGTACGTAATCGCAGATTTTAAATAATATAAAAGAAAGGTTTTACCGTTATATAACGTATAGGTTTTGTAGAATAACGTTGAATAATTTGTGATCGTCTTTCACGATGTACACTATAATATCGCATCATTGGTCCTATAACGGCGGTAATTTCTCCACTAGTTTTCCGAATTGTTTAAGAAAATATTGCCATTGCGTGCGTGCGTGTAGAACGCGCTCTTTTTAAACTCCCGTTTTTCGTAATAATATAATAATAAACGTGCGTAATTAAACGCTTCTATCCGTCGTTATAAGACCGACAAGTTTTAAAGTTTAAACACAAGAGTGTTGTTCACGATATGAAAACAAATGGCCAGTTAATGGGTTAAGTTTTCCGTCTGCCGAAAGAGAACAATAATTTTTCGAGTCTCGCGGTTTTCATCACGACGGGAACGTTTCATTGTTGCTTTATAAACGTTTTACACGAGGCGTTTTGAAAATAAGACGACGTGTGCTTGTGATACATTAATTTTGACGTGTAGTGTGTCTTTTATGGAATTTTGGAAAGAGAGAAAGAGAAAAAAATGTTTCGCGCGTATATGCGAGGCGTTGTTTTGTGAACACGAGATCGGCCAATATTTATACGTTAAGTGAATACACTGAGAAGTCGTATGCAGGCAATTGGTGTCGCTTTTTATGAATTGTTCGGCAACGGCCGTTTTACAAGTGTGTAAAAGTCGAGGTTGGTTTTGTAAAATGCAGTGCTCATAGCATGTGAATAAAAACGTGAAATACAAATCGTATTGTGTACTCGTATACGCGGAGAAATTCTTCGGTTGTAAGAAAAGAATCGTTTACGAATTTATTGTCGATTTTCGTCCAATATATGGATTTTTCAATAAAAGTCACTCGCGCGTATTAGTAATATACCGTCCATATAGTTCGTTTATAACAACATATCGTAAGAGGAATACAAATATCGAAACGTACAATGTAATTTATACGATATGTTATATAGTGAAAGCGCACTATCGGAAACGACTTAGAGAAGTATTAAATTTTATCGCAATCAGTAGACAAAAAGATACGTGCCAATGACAAAATAATTCGAATTTCATAAGTAAGTTTAAAGTGGGATAACGTGAATAATATATTCATTACGATTCGATTTAAAACTATTTCAGTTTTGTCGGATTACAGTGTTACATACATCCGTGCTTATTTATTCATAAGAACTTTAGGGAACGAAGGCGTTTTAGAATATATTATTGTTTTTACAGTGACGCGTTTTTAAGATATTTTTTCTAAAAATTTCTTTCCACGGGAACACGTGTTTTCCGTGTATAAAAACAGCTGAATTCGGATAATTTTCACTGGTACCTTATGTATTTTTAACACTTTATTTTATTCCTTTTTCCATTTTCTCAATAGTTAAGCCCAAGTAAAAATAACGGATTTGTTTTTTTTTCCATAAAATTGTCGAACCGTACTGCACTTTTGTATTTTTTTTTGCCCTGCTTAGACACTCATAAAATGTCCATCTGAATAACTACTATGTAAAGACATAGTATTGATTGTAAAAACGATATTTGCTCTCAAACAGTTCGTTTGAAGTATAGCGGTATTGAAACGTATTAAAACCAACGAATTACTCAATTTCACGAGTTAAATGTTCTTCGCCGTGTAATATTTTCAACCGATTTGTATAAAAAAAAAAACCACGCCAATTTTGGAACGCGTGAGGAATGTTTATTAGGGATATTTTTTCTCATCGAATCTATAATAATTATTAAAAAAAGAGAGTTGAAATTCGATTTGAAATTAATTAACTCTCGACCGCTTCGTATTCTCTAGCCAATTATTCGTAGAAAAGAAACAGAACCACCGATTTATAGCTCGTACGACGGTCTTAATGCACGATCAATACCGTCGGATTTAATTTTCTGAACTCGGTATCGAATAAAATCGATCGCTTTACACTGGCCGCATTTCAAGTGCACGTTTTAAAAACGTCCACATCGATTTCGTTGAAGTTTTAACCGTTTCTTTTTCTATACCATCGGAAATAATGTTTAATTCCGCCGATCGGTTTGAATGTAGTAAAACGAGAGAGGAAGAGAGTAGGTACATAACGAGAATAGCGTTTTGTATTTTACTGCGGCAAAAGAAATCCGAGTTGGCGCTTTTTTCTTTTTTTAATCACCTCTTCCAATTATTATCGTCTTCAATAGTTGTCTATACGTTTTTTTTTTTTTTTTTTGTAATTACCGGAATATAAAAATCAGATCAACGGGTTCTTTGAAAATTAATTAGCTTTTTTTTTCAATATTAAAAAATTAAAGGTTCGTAAGATTTTTTTCCCTTTCAATCATCATTGGATCGACTGAATGATGAAACTCAAATATTTAAATAATAACCGAATAACCGCGTGAAATACACGATCGTCTGTGTGAAGTCATTCGTTTGATAAAATAATTTTAAGCAGAATGAAAAATATATACGAGCATATTAAACAGGACCTGGAACAATTATCCGGCGTTCGCTAGTCAGTTTTTTTCTTTTTATCATTTTACCAACTAAAATCCATCTTCAATCCGTTTTAAAGCGAACGTCGACAGACTGTTTTTTTTTTTATACACATAAACATTTTTCACGGATAATTCATTTATAGACGTTATTATTATACGTACGGCGCTTCCGTTTTCGTTTTTACACTGTTTTAGAGTTAAAAACTTGTACCGAGAGATTTGCGTACGGGAAACACGCAAGTACTCTTGTTTTCTTTTTAATATACACGCGTGTACACTACACTATAACGCTCACATACAGTGTGTTGTCTGAACGAACGAATAACATTTATTTTTCACCGTCGTCCGTTGTTTGTTATGGTTTTTTTTTTCAAATCATTTCAAAACTGCTGGGGAATACGCCCCCTCCGAACTGTGACGCGTATTTGTTTGCAAACCGTTCAAAAAAAAATTTGTTTTAAATATCAATAATAAAAAAAAAGTGATATGTGAAATTCGAGGCGAAAAACTTGTTTTCATAAATCAAAAACGTATCGGCGATCGACTCGGATATCGACAATATCCGTATAGTTACAAAATTATAATAATAATTTTCGTTTTAAATACAATAACGCGACAACACGTTGGACACTTTGCAATGGTTTCGATTATGTTAAACACGCGCGTCGCTTTATACATATTATGTAAATATACGCTTTCGATTTGCATAAATTTCAAATTTCATTTCATTGCTGCTCGTTGACTGACCGTTGAAAATGTATTGATGCGCCGCAAATATAACTAAACGCCATAAACAACTGGGAGTTATACTCTCCGCAGAGGAACAGTGCACCTGACTAGTATCCGTTTTTGAGATGCCACTCGTTTTGTGATTCGTTAGAATTTTCAGACCGGCGTCTTGTTAGGACATACCACTTTTTGCACCGATCAAAATAAATAAATATTGAAAGCGATCAAAAACGTCTATTCTGCTGTACGTCGTTTGTACACTGTTTTACCCCGGCGATGATGATCAGTTATTTAAAGATGGTTTTGATGATTGGAGAGACATATTTCACCAGAAATACGGACACTTTCACGGGAAAGTAGTTTGTACTTTGTCTGTTCATCGTTCGTTTGAAGAAAAAAAAAGCGTGTTGATTAAGACATAATATGTAAAAAAAAAAAAAAAGGAATTGAATATCAGAGAAAGTTATTGCGAACGAACTGTTTTTATTCTTATTATTATAATAATTTTATAAATAATTAGTTTTTCTTTTTGTTTCTCAGTGTTAAAATGTTAATTATTTTACCTATCGGGAAAATCGAAAGACGGCCTCGTGAAATTATACCGATATTATTATAACGAATTTTCGATCAATATAAGCCAATCAAAAAGAAAAAAAAAATCGTTATGAACGTATGGTACAAACAATGAATAAATTCTTGAAACGTGGTAAATTTAAGAATTCGCGAATTAAAACGGGAATGTCCAAAGGTCTTTTTCTGATCAAGAGATCAGGCTCTGCCACAGAGATCGATTTTTTTTTTTTTTTTTTGAATCGTCTACCAAACTAAAAACAATAACTATCGGCATAAATAAAAAACGAGAATCCGTCCTCGCGTAACACGATTGTTGTCATTCGAAATTGCCAACATAACCGTTATATAGGTACAGTAAACGTCTGTAAATTAATACAAACGCGTATTCGGATTATTTCACGATTTCATCGCGCGCGCGCACACACACGTGCCGGAAAGGGATAATTTGTTGTCTCGTCAACGGGTAAACGCGTACGACTAAGTGAATTAACGAAACGATTATGCCCGTCGTTTTCGAATTCCGTTTCGCGATTCGACGTGACAATTTCACATCCGTCACTTACGAAAAGAAAAAATTAATTAATAAAACATTTTCGCGTAGAAATCTGTCCGAACGAATCATTTTTTGTTTTAATAACCGTTTTTCTATATTTACACGAGTGTGCGTTAAATTTTATACGCGATCGTAATAAAATCTCGTTTTTTTTTTTTTTTTTTAATAATAAAAAAATTCAATCGTTTACAAGGAATTTTTTTATTGTTTCTCGTATAACACATCCGATGACACGTTTAGACGTTCGAAATAATCGGGGTTAGAATGCCGTCGGTCGTATAAAAACGATCGACACGTACGGTTAATATTCAAATGACGAGTTTAATTTTCAAACAGTCCTGAAAATTTCGATAATTACGAACTCGGTTTGTCATTTTTTTTTTTTTTTTCGGAAAAGCGATGTAACAAAACAAAATACGTTACACATTTCTCCCTACATTAATCGCGGGCACTAATTCGATAACATACGGATCGTGTTAATAAAATTATCGGTTTTTTTTCTCGTGACAATTTCGTGTTTCCAAAAGTATTTTCGGAGCGAAAATGACGTTAAAAATGAATTGAACTTTTACGTCCGTCAATTTGGAGGAGGGAACACAGTAAAACAACTATTGGCGCGAAAAATAACCACGGCTCGAATTTTATGACTCGTAGAAGATGTAATTGGCAGTTAAAGAGAAAACGCAGAGTGTGTATTTTTTTTTTTTTGTGGGGGATGGGGGTTTAAACTGTTCAAAATCAATCGGAGATGTCCGTCGCGAAACAAGCGAGAAATCATTGCACAGACTGGACTGCTTTGAACGTTGGAAATATGATACGTGCACGTATTACGTGTGTTTTGAATTCGAACTATCGAACTGGAATCGGTACGAATTCGTGTTATCGTCGCACAGTAGAGCGTTAGAATTTCGTCGATTCGAGTTGCCGTACACGAAGAAAAGGGCCGATTTTTTTTCCCCCCGTTTTTCGATTCTCGCTCCGGTAGATAACTTAAGGGACACACGGCCCGTATATATTTATAACTGTAACGTTGACAGCGCATATTATACGGTACGACCTTCTATTCCGCCGCTGTGTGCGCGATAAATTCCTGCGTGAAATTATTCTCGTACCGATTCCAGTAATAAAGTTTCGCCGCCGCAGCCGCTTTAATACACAGTATTCGAAACCGTAAAATGTCATCATCGGTTTTTCGAGGCCGTTGAAATTCGCGGGGAAACAAATATCCCTAACCGAACGATTAGTTTTTTTCGCGCAAAACGATTATTTCCTCTTCGTCGTATTCCAGCACATTCACTAGGTTTTTTTTTCCAGATCGAACCGATTACCGGGAGTGGAACCCGTTTCCCTCGCTATAATAGTTACCTTAAAATAAACGAAATCGCAGCGGAATCCGGAAAGAACTACGGGGATTTTCTTACGGTTATGAACCCGGAGCTCGGGATTTATTACAGCACGTAGAAATGCGAGCTATAAAATGATTTGGAAGCAAAAAAAAAAATCTCAAATTGAGCCTAAAAAACGGGAAAAAATGTGTTTACAAAAAAAAAAAAAAAATGTTTAGAGAGAAATATGATTGACGACGATCGAAGGACACGGCGTCGCGATAATTTAACGCTTGAAAATAGATTATTCCGTGACACGTCCAATGAAACGGCGATTGTCTTCTCTTAGGGTTCTCGGAAAATTGGAATTAAACACGACGAAATAAATCGATGTGAAACATTATAACGCAATATAAAACACAACACCGAGACATTTACAAAACGTTGGAAACCCGCGAAAATAAGTAATTCTTAATGTGTTCTATAACATTTTTCTATTGTAGTCCACAATAAATGCTATGGAATGTCGAAATATTGATCGTGAAACACTCTAATTTCATCGTCTGATCATTATCGGATTGACAAAGCCCGAAAAAAAAAACAAAAATAAATAATTGAGATTTTACGTGCCGGCGGTGACAATCGTATGATTATTATTCGCGAATATAAATAAAATCGCGTTCACAGCGTGTTATTATAATTCGTGTCGACTCGCGTTGGTCGAACAGAATTTACGTGTTTGTTTCGGTAGAGTAAAAATATTTTTCGAATAATCATGCGCAACGG
This sequence comes from Chaetogeoica ovagalla, assembly GCA_032441825.1. Taxonomy (NCBI): domain Eukaryota; kingdom Metazoa; phylum Arthropoda; class Insecta; order Hemiptera; family Aphididae; genus Chaetogeoica; species Chaetogeoica ovagalla. The sequence continues at coordinate 5,897,824 of CM063735.1, forward strand.
AAAAATAGGCACACCGTCCGAGCGACGTCCGAATTGTGAATAAATCTCGTAAACTCGAAAACGGGAAATTAATTTGTATTAAGATTAAATTGAGAGAGATTCGTGGAATATTATTAGAAACTCGGACTTCAGCAGCTTCCAGAAGAAAAATATTACTTTCGTCATGCCGCTCGATATGCAAACTCTTACAGTTCTCTCTAAAATCTGTTTCGGAATATTAAATAAATTAAACCTTCGTATTTGTAGGAATAAACACGCGAGTTCGGATTGATTTTCGCATGGAAAATCATCGCGCGTAAAAGCTTCTTGAAAAGTGTGGTAAACGCCAAAAATCAGCCGTTGTCATATCATTGATTGTATAAACGAAAAAATATAATTCACTGCTTTGATATTTCAAAAAAAAACTGTCGAGCTAAAAAGAATTGAATTTTTGGAGGAAAATTTTATGAAAAAAAAAATGTTAAAATAATACATTAATTTATCGTTGCATATATTTCACCCCTCCTCTCTTACATATCGACATTTCGTCGTACGCGTTTTATAAAAAATAATATATTTTACACTGTTTATTAGCCATAAAAGTGTAAACATTACAGTGCTCGAAACACTTTTCTCTCTATTTCAACACGCATATTGTTAACGTATGTACGATATAAAATGATCTATCGCGTACGACATAGGAATGATACAAATTTTATAAAATTATTTTTAATTCGAAAATACGAAAACATAAAAGTTATCACATCTATTTATGAGTGTTTTCCGTTTTTTTTTTTTTTTTTTGTAGTTATAACGCGCTCGTCTCGTGAAATCAATAACTGTTTCATAGATTTTCTAGTACTTTTTCTTTTTTGCTAAAGGATTCTCGATGATTTCATTAGTTTCATATTTGCATATATCAAGATCGAATATGCTCGCAAAGCAACGCGCAATCGAAACGAGAAAACTTATTCGACAATCAGTTGTAAATTTATTGAAATGATATTTATTTATTCATGAAACTCTCGGTTAATTACGCAAAAAAAAAAAATACACAATTCAACGCTTTCTTACAGATTTGAGAATTAGTCATTTGTTTCGTTTCGAGCGCGACTATAATAATTATAATAATGTATTCTCTTTTCGATTTATTTTATTATAGTAATAATTTTGAATAATAATAATACGGCGAATACAAATTACTTAAGCACGCCGCAAACGAATAATAAGAAATAAAAACCGTATTTTGTAACGTTTTAAAACAAACAATATGAAAGTTTTGAATTAATCGATTTAAAACGTATTTTTATTATTATTTTTTTTTTTTTTTGACATTATACGCGAAATAATAAATATATAAAAATGCGAGTGAAATATTTTAACGATCTCTTTTCGATTTATAATCGTGTTTTCGATAAATAAACGTCGACGTTCGCGTAACCAATAAATACTTCGATATCATTAACGTGCTATAATATTTGGATCCCGGCGGGTAAAGGACACCGTGTCCATTTTTGATGAAATTTAGTGAGCATCGTGTCCAGTTATCGAAAGTAAGGGAAATGGAATGCGATGGAAAATAAGACCATGTTCATTTTCTTTAGAGCATAGAACGTACAACAAGGACACGAAGCTAACTAAATTTCATCAAAAATGGACACGGTGTCCTTTAACTTCGGGGTACCCATCATATTACGCGTTTAACGAATATCTGAAAACGACGTAAGAAATAAAGCGGAATTAATACGGTTTACACCAAAATCAAAAAAAAAAAAAAAAACGATTCTATATAATAATAGTTTTATCTCCGCCATAGACGCTAATAATGAATCAAAAGCGATAACGAGAAAAGCGCGACATTTTGGTATATCGCGGATCGAACAAAAATCGTAAACGCGTTACATATAGTCATTTACGGATTTTTAATACCTAGAATTAAAATAACAATATTTGTATTAATGCGCGTAAAAATCATTTTAAAATATATGAATACGTTAAATATCACGTTTGACATTAATACGCAAATTATCGTTCGAATTTCATAAACGATCGACTAAAATATTTCGGTAGAGAATTTGTTTGTTTTTTTTTTAAAAAACAAAGTAAGTAGAAACTATAAACGCGCGTGCAACTCTTTAAAAACGCGATATTTAACACCATTCCCTGCGTATTGAGTTAGAACGTACTTCGCAATGTATTCGAGAACGCTTGTAATTATCTGAATACAGAAGATAACTAAATGATGATATACTAATGACATCGCTATAATTATTATCATTTACTACCATATTTTCGCGTGTCCGTCTCTATGATACGGCGTTTGTCCAAGATGAACTCTATTCGCCGCACTACACTCACCAAAATCTAAAACAAATTATCCCGTGTAATAGATTTGAGTAATCAAATTAATAAACTAGGCGGTGTCTGTCAGACCCTATGGAACTGAAGCGCGTACGCCCGTCACTTTGGACGGAAACAAAATTGGTTTCCATTTTGTCGGGAACAATCTGTCTGATTCAATATGCTCTCCTCTAATCATGTAAATACGATTATTGCAATCTAAATTGTTTAAATTGCTCCGAGGCGATTCATAATTCTTCGCTAAAACATTTGTAGCCAGTAAAATAGGAAAATGTTCGCTACAAGTTCCTATGTAAATCGTTTATTTTTTCACAATATTAGAGCCCTGGAGACAAAGTCACTGCTATTATTAATTTTATCAGAATCCGGTGTGGTGTAGTTGTTGAGAAAAACGGTTTTCGCCTTTCATGTGGGAAATCTTGCAAAAACGATACCAAGTATACGAGTCGCGTGTACGACTCATTTTAAAAAGCGGACATGATTTTATCCGATTCGATAAAAAGTATAAAAATTTCGAAATTAGTATCGTCAAATAATCATTAATAATAATAATAATAATAATAATAATAATAATAATCTACGGGAGAATTATATTAATTTTATTACGATATTAAATATTTGGTTTGTCACGCGGTGACGAAGAGAATTCTCTCTCAGTCATCATTTATCATATTGTTAGAATACCGGCAAAGTAAGTTGCTCCCGTTGCCCCGTATACGCACAAAATATTTCTCATTACGGTGTATTACTTTAATACGGCTCGTAAACCTATACAAACCTATACATATCTCGTATATAATACGAAATGCCTTTAAAAAAAAAAAAGTTTTACTCCGTCTTCATGAAGGAAGTGAAAATTGCGGTTTTAACGATTAGTTTCTCTTATATATATTATATACGTTTCTCGTATATATTTTCTCAAAAATTACGCGAGAATAAAATATATACTTTCAAAAATATAGTTAAAAAAAACCAATTTTAAAGTGACGTTAAATACTGTACGCGATATATATATATTTTTTTTTTCAGAAATGGCATTTCAACGAAGTTTGAAATAATTCCCTATAATATAGGAGTATATATATATATATATATATATACGTATATATTCGTTTAATCAGTTTAAAACGTTAATACATTTGACTCGGAGTCGAATATATTATGGAAGTTATATACGATATGTTTAACTGTATCATGACAGCGTGATACAATATATTTAAGTATATTTAATATTATGTTTTTATCGTGCATTATATAGTAAACTCGTATACTCGAGTACTATTAAACTAAGTATACGAAACGAGCAAACATAAGCGTTATAAAAACATTTCATACGAAAATGGGTATAATATAATATATGTGTGTTATTTCTAACCGAACGATAGAAAAGAAACATTTTTACGTTATAATTTACATGTTTTTTATATAATACGAACACACTTTTTTTTTATTTGAATAAAATAAATATATATATATAATACGTATATATAAACGTATAAAACCGATAATCCAAATATTTTAAATTAACGATTATTCCCTTATAATTCGTACGATGTTTTATTTATGCATATAAATTGAAACGTGAAATTCGTGTTTACAGGTCGATCGGTTCACACGTACTTCAAGATCAAAAGACCGAAAAACGTTCGGCTCTCATTCGAAGGCATTGTGAACAGGGCCAATTCACCGTTCGTGTTGACGCTCTGCTTACCGGAGCCGTTAAACCATCATTCGGCCGAGGTAATTCGTAGTTTGGCTAAAACGATTCGTTTGCCGCACAAACTTTTGAACAGTGTAATAAGATAAACGTATGTGAAAACCGCGTTAAAACACAGAAATGTTAAAAGCAGTTCAATGCACATTTTCAAGAAGATAACGTGTGATTGCGTGAAATACGTATAGCGGATTTTTCGTCAATTACGGCAATTTTATACCTTAAGACTTGATCTTTAAATACACTTATAAATAAAAAAAAATGCCCGAGTCCATAGTGCCGAGTGGATTTGGATGCATTTCGCTCGACGGTTAGGGAATAATTTACAGCAACGATAAATAATTCCCTTCGATAACACGATCCTGAATAAAACTCTGCTGTAATAAAATTCATAATAGTAATTTTCTATACGCACTAATATAGTTATAATATATTGTTATAACTAAACTCGTACAAAAAAAAGGTAAACATTTTATATTACTTGTTAGTGATTTATATTCACTCTTTTCTTGAATTACCATACATCACTCAAGCCTAACTCACCATAAAAAAATCTCCCAAATTTCATTCAATATAATCCTTAGTAATTCAGTTAAAAGACTGATAAAAGACGACAGTAGTTTCGTGAGCCCCTAATTTAACTACATTTATAAAAATACCGTATATATGTATTTATCATATCCTAATCTCTCCGTTGATACGTTTCTACAATAGTGTATCTTCAACTCTGTATCCCTTATTCTTATTACTCCTCCCGTAACATATAGTTTAAATAAAAATGTTTAAAAAATAATATCACGTCTTTATGAAGATGTAAGACATACGTATAGGTACCGATTATTGAATTACCGTTAAGCACGATTTACACTCGTACAATACGACACGACAAAATATTTTACCAATATTGTAATTGAATACGGTAATTCAAACCGATCCGGCAAGCTCCGACACGACAAAACATTCGAGCAAAGAATGTTTTATAGGTACTTGTTGGAATCAATTTATTTAAAATATATATATTTTTATGTACTCGTATATTTAAATTAATTTATAAATTACATTTTGTAAGCGAACATTTTTGCACTGATTACAACAAGCCTAATTGTTATTATATTATTTATATAATAATAATAATATAATTATAGACATAGATACAGTGTTTATATATTATATTGGACCATAAAAATATATTATATTATCGACCAAATCTTCAAATTTTAAATTCCAAAACATTTCGGGAAATTTAACAATTACCTCCCGGCTGTTTAAAACGAAAATTGGAATCAACTGAGTGCGTGTCTGTCGTTTCTTGTCGGTCGTATGTGAATTAGACGTGAATTTTTGTCGTGTCGTGTTGTACGAGTGTGAATCTGCTTTTATTGTCAACGTTAGGACTTCAGTGTGCTGAAAGAAAATCGTAAGAGCGCAATTTAAAATATACTATGAAAATATATAAAAATAAGAAAACAACTACTATAAAAAAAAATCGAAATTCAAACACAAATTAATATATCTTGACTTTATAATTCTCAGCAGTCCTGTACGATAAATATTCTAAGATTTAAAATAAAAATAATAATCATAATCCATCTTCTTTCTGAGAAAGCATGATTAAAAGTGAAGAAAGATTTGCACAAATCCACAACGTCTTATAATAATCATCATATCATTCTATATATATATATATTTTTTTTAATTAACTGTACTCGAATTATTTTATTGTTATTGACAAAACACTGTGTTGTAGTAATAAATATTTTTTTTCAATTACATTAAACAGTAATTGATTCTTCTAGCTATTAATTATACTTTCAAACACATTATATATATATATATTTATTCTAGCTTATATAAATTTAGGAATTTGTTCATATAACTCTCGTTTGTGGAACGACGTTTCAGACGTCGGTGCGGTATACGCAATATATACCATAATAATATATCATACCTACAATTTCTAATAATAATTCCGTATCGTTTATTATTAAATTTGTCTAGAAATTTACACGAGGTAATTTTTTTTTTTTTAAAACCATTCGTAAACGCAATATAATTAATAACAACAAAAGTATACTATTCATGAAATTTTGCGAAATGTTTGAAGACGAGTTCACACGTGTCTGCAGTTAAAAACGTTCATTATGACTGATTCGTCAAAACTGAACAAGTTATGATCGTGTGGACACTTGTTTCAGCACGACTGGAATCATCAAAATTGATTATCAGTCATTTAGTAACTATTTCTACTTTTGATCATTTTCAATGATCAGTCATGCAAGATCGTTGCCAATTTTTTCTTAAAATAAATATATATTTATACTCTCAGCCCACCCCCTCAAAGATTTTTGCTGACTGCAGCCTTGGCGTCATGGAACGATATCGTACATATATGCCGCCGATATGCCATACGATGACTATTCATCAAGAAGGTTTTTCAATGAACCGTATGAACGATTTGTTCAGTAAAAAGTATTATCAGGAAAAATGAATCGGTCATAATGAATATTTTAACTGACACAGTCCAGCTTAAGGTTCTCCGAGTCGACTTAGGGGGTAAACTGAAAATACCTTTTACAGGGACTTTTTCGACATCACGCAGACTAAATTACTTCGCGGCACCTGCAGAGTGTTCGTTTCGATAACTCAAAGAAAAAGCGAAGAAAAAGAATCGTCTCGGTTCAATTCGTTAAAAATAACGGAATAAATGGGGGAGGGTTTTTTCCCAGATACACGCGGAAAATTATACGAATAAATTATTATTTATTGTCTAATCGATTTAAACGATAAACGTGAGTACTCCCGTTATCACGTTCGGTTCTAACTTTACTGCATTCGACACGTCTAAAATATATCGTCACGTAACAAATTCTTTTTATACGAATACGTGTTCGTACGAGAGTTAAAAGCAATTGGATTTTATTTATCGCGGAAATGTATGTGTAATTATTGTTCTGATAAAAAAAAAAAAAAAAGTGTGCTGCGCCGATTAAAAATAATTTATTGTTTTACTATCATAACGACTTACGCGTATAAATGGAAAACAGAATCGATTGAAATCCGTGTATTGTGGTGGCGAAAACTCGACTACGATATTAATCGTGCAAAATAAATCGCGTAATAACACTTCGATAATATAACACAAAAAAAAAAAAAAAGCGCAAAACAAATAGGTACGGGGAATTCTTTATATTTATACGAGTATATAGAATCAGCTCTAAATGATTCGAATAAAGTTATTCGACAGTATACGCTGAAGTGGTTATGTAGTTTTATGTTTGTATAAAAGAACAGCTGTAAAAAAAAAAAAAAAAATGTCGGATGACAACAACGACACTGCAAATATATTGGTTTTCCTCTAATCTGAGTTCGGCCATTCAGTGGCACGCCATTCATTTATTTAAGCCGTTCCGGGCGCATTAAAAATAAATGCGTATATAAATGAAACTTTTCCAGGTCCGATCACGATAAGATTTTTGGTTAAATGGCGCGTTTCAATATTGTCTACGACGTTTATCTCGGAGAAAGAGTCTCCCAAGAAATAGTATTTATCCGCATCGGTCCCCGATATCTCTGGAACAGAGAATTTAAAAGTTTCAGTAATATATAGTGACACGCTGCTGTTGCGCCGTTATGGAAAAAAAGAACGTTAAAGTCGCGGTTTTTTTTATTTTGCGATTATCGAATAGACTATAAAAGATAAGGCTCGCTCAAGCATTTTTCTACGTTCTGTCGAATCGTAAAAAAATGTTTTCGTCTTTGTCGAGTGAAAACTGGACGCAAAACGGCCGAAAATTTTTATGGAATCCACGATCAGTCGTCGCGGCGGTTACTTTCGGTCACTATCTCATCCTATTCGACGAACGACGACGAAATTTTTTTTTTTTAGTAACATTTCGCGAATGCGACTTTAATTACTACACGGCTCGCATCGTTTGAAAACGGTCGGTCGGCCGTGTGCAGAGGAGATTGAGCGTCGAATCGTTTGGGCAAAAGCCTTTTTTTTTTTTATATAATAAACACGCGTACTAGCTTAGTTTTTCCTGTGCCTACCGAGTATTAACGTGCAGCTGTTCGACAATGCTCGTGACCGTATTATATTGAACAGCGCAGTTGTGTACTGCGCATATTATACGAATAGCTCATTCTATTTTCTTTATATAAGTGGCGTGTGTGTGTGTGTGTAAAGGGTTTGTATATTTGCGAAAAGAGAGAGAGAGAGAGAAATCACCGTTGTCCCGACGACGGTAAGTAAAACCGTAGGGTATATACCACACACGTCCCATCACGTCGACAATTTTGAACGGGTCAATCGTTAAAATATTCGGGGACATTTCGAAAATTTGTTTACCAGCAGCAATTTCGACCGTTCGGCTATCCGCGATTTGATGTCTGTACGACTCGTTTATAATATTTATTTCCTGTATTCACCTACGCATTTTTATTTTCTTCTCGTCTCCAGTCTATTCTCCGTATTATCCATCATATTATTATATTAATAGCCCGACTCAAAAGTGACTGTTTTTTTTTTTTTTTTTTAGTTTATAAAGTAAAAAAAATTTTCTCGCAACGAGAAATTAACCTGATGCGGTGGCTAAAGAAAGAATGGAGAAAAATATCTCTATAAGACTTCTTGAACGTGTACCGTGTAGTAGTAAATCTGATAAAGGAGGTTTTATTAAAGCACATACTGCAGTGTCACGCACTGTAATTTTGCGGAGATCCGTCAGTAACTATTTAACAGATAATATTACTATTTTATTTCTATTTTTATATATATATATATATATGTATGTATAGATTTTAAACAAATACGTCAAATCACATTTAATTGTATAATTAGTGTCAACTATATATAAATATATATATATATTTTTTTTTTATTCTGTTCCACGTGTTTATCGAAAAGCAATTTTTTTTGAATATCATGAATTTTCAAGGCCGATCCGAAAGAAATACATGATGAAATCCAGTTGCCACTAAATTTAATATTCATTTTAAAAACGTCTATTGATATATTTTTATTACTTCTTAAATCAATTAATTTCTCCTGCCCCTATGCATAAACGTAGCCCCCGCCCTAGTCTATACTCTTTAATATTGTAATGTACGTTTATTATTTGTATTTATCGTCGATAAAATTTATATATTTGCCTTTCTTATAAAAAATAAACATTTTTTTTTCGTCTAAACGTATCTCATTTTGTTAAGAGTATAGTAGTGAAAAATGTGATACGATTAAAATATAAATTTGATTTTGAAATTGAACCATTTCGTGCCTGGCTACGATGAAGATCTAGTTTACAATACGACCCCTAATAAAATGTAAAACACTGTGGCGCAGTAGCGCACCCAGGATTTTTTCAAGGGGGGGGGTCTAAAAAACTACATTATGAAAAACAAAACTTTTAATAGATAATAAAAATAGATTATATATTATAATAATATAATATAATCAATAAATTGTTAACACCTGGTGTTATCTATATCGTATGCGAAATTTTAACAGAAAAATATGAAAGTTGTATCAGAATTTGGATTTTCATCTATAAATGTAATACTATTGCACTAGTCAAGGGGGGGGGTCCGGACCCGGAGTCCATCCCCTTGAGTGCGCCACTGCTGTGGCGTATTATGTAAAACTTTAAAACCATTGGTTTGATGCGAATTCGCAAAAGGTCGAACGGTCGTAATACTGTTTAGGTGATGACGGCGAAAGAAAAGAGAAAAGTCGAAAAAATATATTATGTACGGAAGAAAAAGAAATGTATACAATTTGAAACAAAAAAAAAAATCCCTTTCGTTTAGTTTGCACTCTTTGACGACGTCAATGTTTTCACTAATAAAATATATTAAATTTATCGAAAAAAATATATCGATATACGCGTACATACGAACAAGCCAAAGAGTATTATGAAAAATATTTATCCTTTTCTTGTCTCTTGTCTCGTAAAGGGTTTGGAGTTCAAAGGACAGATGGTTTTGTGCAACGAGTCCGGTTCGCTGCTGTACGTAGGCTCGCCGCTGTTGGACGGACTGGACAGTCTGACCAGCCGGAGTCTGTTCATTTCGGACATACCGCTGCACGACGCCACCAGGGACGTGATATTAATCGGCGAACAAGCCAGAGCTCAGGTAAGAGACGGTCTAATAAAACACGCTAGCGATAGTATGATGATAATTTTATGATATTTCCTATGTACGACCAGTCGATTATGCGCGCTGTACTCAATACCCCAATAACAATTACAAGAAATATTTTTTAATATTCAGCACGAAAATCGACCGGGGACACGTCTCACTGTCAAGTGTCTACCGGTGCAGTGTACGTAATCGAACCCGTCGCTCTCTGTAGTTTCAATCCGTAGATTGGTTTGCATTTGTACATACGAGTCGCATCTTTGGTCTTTCATTATTTGCTGAATGTCTTGGCGTTTCCTTCTGCAAACATAAGCTGGATAGAACGGTCCTGCATTACATATTGATAAACATGTCAATATATGGCCTATCCATTCGATTCGTTTTCTGTGACCATATACTCTTCAATTATTGCCTTCCTTCCGATATTCTTTCCAATAGTTCTTTGTTGCAGATTAGATTTATCCATCCAACTAACGTTCTTCTACAAGCCCTGCGCATTTCAAACGATTCGTTTTCGCTCTTCCGCTGTTATTGTCCAGGTCGTTGCTGATTTTTGTACCCCCTAGGTATGTAAATATTCATCGTGAAAGACTTAAAATAGATAAAAAAAAACCCCTGCTCGTCAGATAGAAGTCATGCGACTCGTTTGTCTGAACAAAATAACAATAAAAGTTTTTTCGGCGCGATTTTCGGTAGCTTACCGCGAGATACGGACACGACGTTGCGGCATTTAAAGCCGATACGGATGACAGCGAATAATACGCGTGCGCCAAATCGCCCCGGCTCGAGGACGGGACGAAAAGAACGAAACGAGAGGAAAAAAAACGATTTATTGTCATGTACGTGTCCATGTCGAGAACGACAATAATAATAGAAAATACCTAATGAACACACATGCCGTTCTGCGATATATTTTAAACGAGGCTGCAATCGCTACGGGTGGTTTTCCGGAAAGAAATATAGCAATTTTTTTACGATATTTTAACGTGCACCGTATTATTTCGCTACGATCGATTTTCAAAAAAAAAAAAAAAGTAAAAAATTTATTTTATAAAACAACATGATTTTTCAAAAAAATAAAATGCAACGTCGTGTTATACACAAACAGTTTGTATGTTAATTCTCGGCCCACAACAAAGGAACTCCCGTATAGGGGAGAGGAGACCACCGCTTATGAAATGGAAATATTTGGTTAGGAATAGTTTAAGGAAAAAGGCAGGACGGTCTTAGAGACCGAATAATATAACTAAAGAAGGAGAACTTTATGCATAACCGACCATAATAAGAGTAATTCAAATGCATATTTCATCTGCGGGTTGAACACTGTTCGAAATTTGCTTTTTTTTAAAAGATGCGTTTCTGCCTTTAGAAACGAAAAACGCTGTCGTAATGCTATTGGACACGATCCGTTCTAGTTTTTATTTTGTTTGAAAATAAAAAAATATTAAAAAACAAAAGGATACTGTCATTCGAACAGCACCGTAGACATATGTCTGTACGTTATGCAATTATCCGAATTCTGTTCGAATTGTGTACGACAAAACGGGAAAATATACTAATAAATAGACGAAAACCGATATTAACAATATATATTTAACAGAAAAATTGTAGCGTTTTATTCGAAGCTTACGCGTATCATTAGTACTGTATAAAGCTTACAATCCAACTGTATATTTCTACGAGTGCGAAACTTTCTGCGAAACTAAATTTGATTCTTGCGTTTTTCTTGATATTTTCTATAGATCGTATATTTATTACACGATTATTTTGGTAAAAAACTATCAATGTATTTTTTTTTCAATATTATTCAATGTTATATACTTAGACGTCATACTAAGCCAAACTTTTCATAAATCTACTTTTGAAAAAATTCAAATTTCGTGTCATCTGCCCAAGTCATATAGTGACGTTTTTTTTCGTTGAACCGTCGAAAAGATTTTTATATAGAAATATATTTTTCATAATTCATAATAATTTAATAAAATATTATATTAAGGGGCAAAAATATTATTATTATTATTATTATTATTATTATTATTATTATTATTATTATCATTATGTATTTGATATAACAGTGTCGGGTTATGTTTACACACGAGACATAGACGGTTATATGATAAAATTTAGTTACTGACTATGTGCAATGTTGAGCGAAAATATTGAAAATGAATATTCGAATATGAAAGTAGATCATCTATACGGCTTTAGATGAAAATTTACCGGACAAAAACCTCCGGATTAAGTATATATATATATATATATATATACCCACTTTGTTGACACTTTACTCACGAAAGCAAGTAATTATTTTAATAAAAATAATTAATTTTTTTTTACCGCTTACACATTTTCACCAACTCGAATATTCATGTGTTTAATTTCGCATTCTTATTATTCTTCTGTTATGTTATTTCTTCTTAATTGATCGTCCGTTTTGTCTGTTTCTTGCTATATTTATGGCTTCATTTATTTATTTAATTTTCAAAACATTGTGTAAAAATTCTCCACACAATGACCACGAGAGCAACAATACAGAGAAAGCAGATGAATAAAATAAAGGAGTGGAAAAATTTCATCCGAGACGAGTCGAGAAAAAAAAACAACGGTTCTATATATGTAAAAAAACATGACGATATCGTATCAGACCGATGATTCGCGTTTTTATTTCTATTCATCGATCCGCGTACCTCATATATTATTACGTACTGGGTGTGTATCACGCGAACTCCGTAAAATAGGTTAGACCGCTGACGAGGGCGAACAAATTGAACAAATCACCACTGGCATGCGAACGTATATATAATATAAAAATATCACAGCGCATATTACATATATTGCGCGTACCTCCTAAAAATGGATTTGTGAACCGACTGAGCTACAAATTGCACACGCTCATACACGAGCATAAAATATAAAGAAGAGCCGTTCTTCTCGTTTAAAATATTGACCAACTTTTATGGAATGCGTAACGGAGGAAAATAGCTGAAAATCTTTTAAAGTATTACACAAAGTTGTCATCATCAGCGCGAATCACCTCTTGCACAAGTTCGTTCAACTCACTTGTACTCTCAAAGGGCCTGGACGTCATTTTAAAACTGAATATGCTCGAGATACTTGCGACTGTTTACACTAATATTGTATAATATTATAAAATCCAAAATCACAATACATACACTTTTTTACTGCGTATATACGTATTCCAACAACAAAGTCGTCATCATCAGCGCGAATCGCTTAAACGGTTAAAATTTCATCATTTTATTTCATGCGCATATAGGACAATGGACAGAAAATATGTAGAAAACATTATTTTAAATTTGTTATATATATATATATATATATATATATATGGATCGAAAAAAAATTTTGATCTCGTTTGAACTTCAGATAGCTACTTGTCATTGAAATATATTTAAAGATCTTCAATCACAAGGTCGAAAAACACGTGCAATAAATATTTTATAAAATAATAGTCGTATGATGATTTTTCTATGAATTTACTTCAGATGACGAAATAATGTATTGTCATTAACATGAATTGATGAAGCGGAAGGACGTGAATATCGAGACGTGTTTCTATTATTATTTAACGGAAATTTATAATATGTATGTATAATATGTAATCATATAATAAGTTATTCGATTATTTTCATTTTTTTTTTTTTTTTTTTTTTTAATATCTCACTAGTCCATTTCGATTTTAAAAACGCGAACGCAAACAGCATCGGGTAATTTATGACGAAAAGAAGTCTTCGCTAAAACTTATATGAGATTTGATTTTTAATGCACTTTTATACGCGACTTTGACTTATTCTACTAATAACATATAATGCGATCGAAACGATAGTGTAGTGCGTAACGTATTAAATTTTTATTGTCAATAAAATGACACAAAAAAAAAATAATAATAATAATAATAATAATAATAGCTCGTATATTATTACTTGTCATTAACATTGACGAAAATCGCGTTGTTTAATATATATATATAATTTATTTATCGATTTTGTTGTTTTTTTTTTTTAAAATACAGTTTAAAACCGCGAAACACTTTTAAACGTATAATATACTCTGAGAGGTATTTATTTATTTTTAATAACGTTTTTCTCGTTATACGGCCGCGGCTGTCCTTAAAAACGAATCCCGCGATTTAATATTGTATACAATAGTAATAGCAAAATATTAAAACGACGAGATTATATTTCCAGTTCACCCATAATATATTATTATTATTATTATTATTATTCTATAAAACTATAATTAAATCGAATTGGAAATTATTATATTCGTATATTTTTGATCGCCCCGTAGCCACGGTGACGTAAATGAAAATATAAAAAACGCGCCTCACAATGGGATGACTACCGACGTGGCCACCCTGGAAGACGCGTTTTTGTAAATGTATCGTATTTTATAGCGCAAATGTCTTCCCCATATTTTATCGTTTTTGCTTGTACAACGTTACAACCCTATACACGGTATTTTTTTCATTTTTTTCTTTTTTTGTATAAATTCTTATTACCACCGATAATGCGGCGAATTCATCGAGACGATTCGATCGTTCGGAGAAGGTATAAAAAGATACCACGAATAATATTTAAAAATAAAAAAATCTATATTATATAAATAAATAAAGCGGACGTGTGTTGTAGGGATTAAAATATAAAAAATTACTAATAGTAATTTAAATATAGTAAATTACTTTACTACCGGTTTGGAATAATAAAAAAAGTCATCGTATCGGGCGGGTGTAAAACGGTAATAATATTTATTATCGATTAACAATAATAAAATGAATAAAACCAAAAAAAAAAAAAAAATTATAACTAGGAATTAATAATAATAATAAACGTAAAAATATGTTTATGTTAATATTCTAATGAAAGATTACGGTCATTGTAAACACTGATGGAGTCTCTATTACGATACATACATTTTATAATATTATTAAGCGACTCGGTTTAATATTAGAAAGAAAGAAAAAAAATTTAAATATTTCTCTCCGTCACGAATCGTTATTATTCTTTTTTTATAAAACAACACGGCCGGTTTTCATCGTTCAAAACGCGTTACGTAAAGTTATGCAACCTAACCTAACCAGTATATTTCCCCGTACTTATTGTGTGAAATATTTAAGATCCCCACATTCTGTAGCGGGAAGTGATACGTTTAGAATGTATACAAAATACGTAAAATGCGTAATTTACACGCACACACACACATATGTTATTCGGTTTTAAGAGTATACCATGCAGCGGACGAAAATTGGTTCGTGTTCGTGCAGACAAGGTCCTATCGGTATTCTGATTGGTGGAAACAAACTGACGATTGTTGCTCTGACAGCAGCAGCCAAAGACTGAGAAAGCAACTATTAGCCGCCTCGGGGTATGGGAGAGTTTAGAATAGTTCCGACATACATTCAACCTGCGCGTTCCGGTATACTCTTTAAAGCGAATAGCATATATTTGTAATTAATATACTATTTTGTACTCGAGCGTATGACGCATAATATGTCTTTACAACATTCTTATTATACTGTATATTAATAAAATATTATATTAATATACGGTATAGTCGTCAGCGCTGTATTATAAGAAAATGTTTGATATTACAATTGACGAATAATGACTTGACCGAAGTCTAATCAATTGCGGGATTTATCCTCAGTTTTCAATAAATTTTAACAATCGCTAAATACACACAACTGAAGTTTATAACGCAATTAATTAGTAATTAGTCGTTGATAATAATTCCATTGAAATTATCAACAGATTTATTATTTCGTTTGTACGATTTACTGGTAAATTTGAGCGAAAATCTGTATATAGCGCAACAGAAATTACCGTCGCGTCGGCGGTAGCGGTAGTGTGACGATATTTGGAAAAACCGCGTAACAGTTATTTTCCGCCAGTGGTAAACCGTTGCAGTGTGTACGAACATTGACTTTTAAGTAGCCATGTAAGCGGATTTACCGCTCCCGACTTATTACTCGTTCCGCTACCGCTACAGTGTGTGGACACCTTTAACTCTATTACAACGACCGATTTATATTATAAATAATTTTATATTTTATTAAAAAGCTAATGGATATAGAAAAAAAATTTTAAATAAAAATTACATTTGAAATTTGTATATACCTATTGTTTTTCAGGTAGGTTAAACGAAGAAGTGAAAAATAAAATGTAATACTTTGTTTTTAAACTTGTCTCGCGTGCCGAGGATTGACTGGGAAACGGTTTCCAACGAACCGGAGGCCCCTTACAAAAAAAAAAAAAAAAAATTATAACGTGAAGTTCACTTTTTGATGTATTTCATTTAAAGTACGAAATTTTTGTATTGTGCGTTACAATTCTTTCCTAACCGTGTTAGCATTTTTAACAAATTCTTTTGGGATCCGTTTTGCAAGAGTCAACCGTGGACGGAGCCGATTCCGCGAACGGAGGATTTATACGCATAACTCGGCGTATTGCGCAATATTAAATAGTTGCCGGGAGATCGAGAGAAATTTCGAGGAGAGATACGCGATAATGATGATATAAACATTCGAATCCGGTAAATGTTAAATGAAGACTTTTTCTTTTTTTTTTTTATTTTTTTGGAAAATATTTTCTTTTTTTTCATACGTTTTATAGATTAGGTAATGATGCCATTGTTTGATGTCGTTTGAAAAAAGACATTTGCGAATAATATTGCAACGGTGTAATAGAACGGTAAACGTTTTCGTTCAATGTCAAAAGGAGGACTTTTGCTGTAGAATTCCCGATACCGAATAAGTCCCCGCGTGTATTATTTTTCTAATACATATCCTAATATTTTTATATTGTTATCATTATCGTCGTTTTTCATTTAACGCGTGTTCCGCCATTCATACATTTATCGATAACATATTATTAATTTAATCCGCTTCGAGTGCTTTTGTGATTCAAAACGCAAATACGATAACGTTATTTCAGTCGATCGGCCCCCGTTTTGTTTCTGCGTTGAAAACTGAATAAATTACGCCTTATAATATATTGTAATAAAAGCCTGAACGCGCGCACCGCATTAGAGGAAACCGCACGCTGTGTTTTTAAGCCGAATCGACGGGGACACGTACGGGAAATCGTATTTCATCGGCACGCAAAACAAAACGTTTTTTTCTTTCTTTGCTTTGAGAACGACGGTGTCCGGCGAGTCCGGAGCTCGGGATTTCATTGCACCGAAATAACATGACCGAAAAACAAAAAATACGCCCTAAAAACAGTCATCGAAATGGCAAAACCATTTGAATGTCACGCGATGGATTTTATACGAAAAGCACGAAATAAAAACGTTTAGCAAAAAAAAAAAAAAAAAAACGTAAAACGTAAAACGCTTAAAACACGCGAAAACGTGTGCGATTTTATGTACTTTAACGCGAGTGAAACAAAATTATATCTCACTCGATTATTTTTATATATTTTGTACATTCGATAATTGTTATTAATTTTATTATTACATTTAAAGAAATATTACCGTTATAGAGATGTTTGTACAACGGCCGTGCGTGATGGTGAAAAAAAACTGCAGTCGGTTTTTTTTTTACTCCAGTACTGTCTGCAAATCGCATTTACTTTATACCTATTTTTTTTTTTTTTATCTACCTATATTATATATTTATCAGAAGAATATAACTCGATGAACGGTCTTAGACGCTTTTATTCATAAATCAACGTAATTGAATTAATCCCCCGAGTTTTTTTCGTTTTTTATAATCATATATATACATATATATTTTGTTATTAACACAATAAAGTGTTATGTAAAACGCGTTTCAAGAGTTTTAATTAATCGGCGTAAATTTCCCGCACCGAAATTATAAAACATTGTACTGTGACGATATATAAATAACAGTTCGCGCATTAATGAAAAAAATAACGTGCGTTCTTTTTCTTTCAAACCGTTTAAATTTCGCATCATTTTCGTCTGATGACTTTTCTAAGACTACTTTATTTTTTTATTTTATTTCATCTGGTGAACGGGGTGTGTTTGAGGAAAACCCCTTTTATTTTTTTTAGTCGTTTTAGACGAAAGGCAAAACGTTTAAATATTGCCCAACACATATCCGTCCGTCGCCTTCGCTACCGCGAACGTTTTGCCCGGCTGACCTATAATAATTATTATATTAATAATAATAATAATAATAATAATAATAATAATAATAATTATTATAATAATAATAATAATAATAATAATAATAATAATTATATTAATAATATTAATAATTGTATTAATAATACTAATAATAATAATAATAATAATTATATTAATAATAATTATAATAATAATATTATATTAATAATAATAATAATTATTATTATAATAATAATAATAATAATTATATTAATAATAATAATAATAATAATAATAATAATAATAATAATAATAATAATAATAATAATAATAATAATAATTGTTGTTGTTCGGCGGACCGTGCAGGTGTCGGTGGATACATACGCATAACACATTAATACAAGTGTGTACACAGAGAGAGAGAAAACGCGATAAACCGCTTAAGTATTTGCGTTTGGGGCCGTTAATTTGAAAATCGATCGAAAAATATCGAAGCCGTACGCGCTGCGGCGGCGGCGGCGGCGGCCCCAGACCTGTCGGTCATTTATATAATCTCGTATTTTCGATGACCTCTTACCGATCGATTTGTTTTCCCCCGTATAAAACGCGCGCGTTAAAAATGCGTATATTAAAACGTATTATTACAATAACGCGTCACGAAATTCGAATATAATTCATATTTTTTCGCGCATGTTCGTCGAGTATATATATATATATATTTATTTATTTATTTATATATAAGCGAATATATTGCAAATACGAATATTTCGGCTATCGAATAAAATATAAAGTTTTTGTTTGTTTATTTCGAAAAACAAACGCCCGCCGAATCGTCCGCCGTTTATATGTATAAAAAAAAAAAAATATATATATATACGCCCCGTACTATGTTTCATCCGTGTGGAGCGCAAAAAAATAATACTTTTTTTTTTTTATTCAACTTTTCCCCCGCAGCAAAACCCGTTTACAACACGTGCAGGGTATCCGTTTTCATCAATGTTTACCACTCGTTCTACACATGTTTTCCGTGTACCGTTGGCACACGAAGGATTACCAAAACCAATTCTATAGACAAAAAAAAAATAGCGCGACAGGAATGAATCATAGAGGAATTATTGCAGTGCGCGTGCGACATTCAGTCATAGGGACCTCGAGGACGCGATGATTGAAATTCGTGCGACGAATGAATAGCAAAGCGGATAGTAGAGATAGAGAGAGAGAGAGAGAGAGAGTGATTAAGCGACACGGGATTCGACTCCAAACATCCGATAATGTACAAAGCGTTACCGACGGCCATGCGGTTATTACTTATTTAAAAGCATTTGAAAGACGTATTTAATATAACCACAGCGCAATAACAATTCGTACGGGAGTTCTCCGGAGATAGAAAAACTTTCAGGTATTATCTTATTTGTCGACAAATTCAACACTGTTATGATGTGTTAAATATAAAATATAATTCGATATAAAATAGACAATTTTGAGAAAAATCGTTATAATAAACACAATTATTATACCGTTATTTTGCACTAACAGAACGCGTCGAAATTATTCTACCGAATAATACATTTGTAATGAATTTACGGACGAAATTTAAATTTCTTTTATTTTCATGCCGTATCGTAACGCTATTATAATAGAAATATTAAAAAAAAAAAAAATTAATTTTTTTTTCTCGCCGATTATATAAAAATTAACGAACTCGTTACTGAAAATAATCGTTTGAATTATAAAAAAAAAAAATGTATTACAACCCGTTTCATTTAGAATTATAACAAAAAAATACACGATGCGGTACAACAATAACGGTATCGAATCCATTGCACCGAAAACCGCCGAATATAGAATACGTTTCGATGCGAAAATACTCTTAACGGACGTTTCTGATCGTTGCAAAGGAGAAAAAAATGTTTTAATTATAGAAGAATACTTTATGCCCGGGACACGTATATCACGTATATATTGCGCCGAACAGAAATATAAAAACAGATTATTGTACGTATACATCTTCAATACAAATTCATTGGACGTATTTGGATGGATAGAGAGATTTATTTTTTATCGATATTTCCATATTGTATAAAGACACGATTTTTGGGAAAATTAACGTGTCTGTTGGTTGTTGTAGATAAATTTTACAAAAAAAAAAAAAATATATATATATATATCACGCGAGTGTATTTATTCGGTTTTTCGATGGCGAATAATATTATATAACATAATATCATTCGCGACGAATATTATTATTTCTTCGTTGTGCAATTGGATTCAAAACGGGAATAACATTCAATCGAAATAACTCGTATAACGAACGACGATCTCGGGTGTTTTCTTTTTTTTTACTCTCGCGTTTTTCAGAAAATATATATCATGCATTTAAACGCCGTTTTCCGAAGTCTTTCCTCGCATAAGTTTACCGAGTGATGGACAACCCGTGCGCATAAAACGCGTAATTTTGTGGAGTTCATATATCCCAATAACGGACAGTCTTTCAGAAACTTGATTTTTATTATACACGACTTATACACACACGTACATTTTTATATATATATATATATGCGTTCGTGGAAAATATATTTTCAATACGCAAGTACGTCGAACAGTATATATAAATAATAATAATAATAATATATTTTACACGCATACGGCACGTAGATAAGAAACAATTTCTTACAATATGAATTTCCAGTGTTTTTTTTTTTTTTTTTTTTACAACGAATGGCTTACACGTCTTCGTAATAGAATTTCGTGGTTAGTCTTGTTATATATTTTCATTTTTTTATTCGCACCGTAAATATCGTATGTGTTCGCAAAGTATAATTCATATTTTAAAATCCAAAAAAAAATAAATAAATAAATAAATACTATTCGTAATAATAATTCATTTGAAACGTTACTCTTAATAAAACCGAATAACAAAAAAAGTTACACACTCGTACGCAGAATATTCACCGAAAATTTATATTGTCGAGTAGTTTTTGCAGTTATATAAATAAGTGCGCGCCGTGTGAAACGAACGAAATGACATATTTCAATCTCACTTGCGAATGCTGGTTACCACCACCACCAGTCAAAAACTTCTTTGACGTTCCCCAGCTTTTCGATTGAAAAACATTACTCGTACGTATTATACGGTCGTTGGATATTTTTACGTTTTGTATCAAATTAATATTATTTTTTTTTTTTTCAAAAAATTTATATTTTAACGTTTTTGTGTATTATTATTTCTTTTTTCGCGTAACACTTTAAGTGTAAACGGATTACCCGTTGAATTCCATTATCATAATTATTTCCTCCTCTGTCGTTTCGACGTCGATATTTCGCGTCATCCGCGACAAATTCGGAGGAAATAACCGTACCGTGTTTTGAAAAAAGGGGACTCGACCACCACCGGGCCTCGGAAAGTGAAATGAATTATGCACTGGTGTACCAATGAAATTCTAACGGATTTCTCCGATATTATATTCAATCGAAAAAAAAAACTCCCCCCCGAAGTCTTCGATAAAAATTGAAGTCGCTTAAGTGTTGATTCACCTGCGAAAACGACATGCGTACGACACTCGCTATTTGTCATCAATACTTTTCTTTTTCTCTCGATCACAAACGATAGTCTTCGGACAGACTTCCCGACGTCGGCGGCGGCACGATAATAATAATAATAATAATTGTAACGAGTGCGATTTTCGTCGCATCCCGCTCCCGTGTGAACCGCCGCGGAGATGACAGTCACGATGAAGGACACGTTGGACGTCTATTTCATTAAGATTTCATTGAGATTTCAATCGTGAACGCGATGGAAATTCGGAATATCAAAATGTTCGGTGCACAGTTCTTGAACGAATCCGCGCGGCGTGTAAAGGCTTTGTCGAAACGTTGGGCGATTTAAGAGTCGCACGGGACAGGAACGGGAATTATATGAAAGTCCGTTGCCGCGACCCCGGGGAAATGGCAGGAGGGAAAAATCACCGATAATATAACGCGTATACGTGACCGGCAGACCAAACACTGTGATTTAGTGGAGTCGAGCTAAGATTTTTTTTCTTTTTTTTTTTTTTTGTTGCTTTTCATCGGTCCGATAAAAACAGAATGCCGTTCGTTTCGACGTCCGCAGACGTCCTCTTCAAACTCAAAAACTTCAACTAGAAACTGACACGTGTCGATCTTTATATAATATTGCTAATTGCGAACACTGTAACTCTGATTATACGCGCGAATAATTAAATGACATTTGAATCCGGTTTTTATTTTAACGACAACTTCTAATTTAAATTACGATTTTTTTTTTTTTTTGTGTATTCTTTAATGATTTATCGCTATGAAATCGACTTTTTTTTTCAAATTTTTACCGATTTGTTTGAAATTCGAAAACGTCGATTATTTTAAACAGCATTAATTCGGTAAATTTCGTCTTTGGAACTCGTATGATTTATAAGAAAGGGGAAAAAAAACGAGGAAAACAATTTGTTTTTCTTCTCGTCCGAATCTGCTGTCAAATAATTGGCCGACATAAAATTTAGATTTAAATAATAATAATAATAAATTATTCAATCGTGTTCGTAGTGAATAAAATTTAAAAAATTTTATTGAATGTTTTTTTTTATTGATAAATTTTTTAATGAACAAACTGTTCAATACATTTGATCCGGTTAATACACTTTGTGTGTGACACGGCACATAATAACGTAATGCGCTATACGGAAATGTATAATAAAATCTTCTCACATAATATAATTTGTCATATAAACACACACACATATTATGTATAACACTCATTTTATTATACGCCGAATAATATACGCGTATAATTAATACGGCCTAATTTCGGGGAATAATTTACGATGATCTTTTGCTTATAACGCTGTGTATGTATATATATATATATATTTGAGTTTTCGCGACGATGGTCGAACAAAATTATCAGAATAATTTTGTAAATTTAAATATTTTATCCATTTAACACACATACACACAAAACTATGTTTATTTATGCGCATTATTCATATATACTTTGTTTATGTTGTTAATAAATTAATATTCTGTGTAGTTAAACGACTCGTGATCGTATATATGTTACTGATTTCCGTTTGGAATACGAGATATTATAATCGTATAGAATTCGCGTTTAACGCTATATAAATATATATATTTTTTTTTCCAATTGGAAAAGAGAAAAAAATCGAATTTGTTAAAACATAATAATAATAATAATAATAATACGAGTGTATCCCACCGGGTTTTCGTGCGATTTTAATTGCATTGGCGTTTTGTACGCGTAGTACATATTATTATAATGACAATGCGAGTGTATTAAACGACGGCGGTTGTGGAATTTGCTTATATTAAATGAACACTACGCGCGCATAATATAACAGACGAGTGAACGACGACGTAAAAACGCGATGCGACACTCTCCTTACACGTACACGTACGTATTAATATATATATATATAGAACCGTTGAAAATTGGTTTTCGGATTCGTTGTACTGTGAAACATTTATCACGAAGAAAATATAAGAAAAGAAAGTCGATTTCTTGCAAAAAAATTCATAACGTATCTCCTCCTCTCCGCATACACATCAATAACAATATGACGCGTCGTGTTTTAAATTCATATAGAACGACACATAACACGTACGTACGGAATATTTTTAAGCTTTTTAAACGGCGATTTCCCATCCCCTTCACCAGTGAAAATCCGCGTATAAGAAAATAGAAATTTTATTATTTTTCGAATTTACTAAAAAAAAATTGTGAACTTATTACGTTTCGAGTTGTCAAAAAATACAAAACCGTGTCCGAAACAAAACAAATGTGTCGGAAATTTGACCGGCGTTTCGCAATTTATTTATTTTTTTTTTTGTTTTTAATTAACTCAGGACTCAGGAGACTGTACTGGTGGATAAAAACGAAAATCGTGAGACCTCCGCACCGTTGGCCATCGAAATCATTTCAGGTATCGTCGAACGCACCGGCGAAGAGTTCTGTTTTACAGAAGGCGAAACAAAAAAAAAAAAAGTCGCTTTTCACCGAATTCGATTCACGAGCCCATCGTATTATGTTTATGAAAATAATACGTAATATATAATAATAATAATAATAATAATAATAATAATATATAATTTTATGAAATAATACATTTTCTTATACGTGTTGGAACGTTTTCGAATTGTTCGCCGTCTGTTTCGAATAAAATCGCGATTCGCCAACGGTATGAAACTGTATTGTAATAACGGCGGTGTGCGCTCTTTGGAATGCCACGGGATAATATTATTTTTTTTTTTTTTTGTTTTTTGTAACTCACAACGAATAAGTTAAATTTTCTATCGTTTTTTTTTCTATTTGATTTTACAATGCACGAGTAGAGACACGACGGTAATAAACGATATTGTAAAAAAAAATAAATGTGCCGATGGTTAAACGTTTTTCGCGACATATATCGGCATTTTAATAATATTCATTTTTTTTGCCACAAAGAGTTTTCTTGTTACGTCGTCGTGCTGTGCCGCCACGCGATATCAAACAAAAACACGGCCTGCAGCCTGCACGAATACATCGTGGAGAACTTGCTTTTTCCTTATTTTTTTTATACATATGTCTCCTATAATATGACTTATTATTTATCACGCCGTACATTTGAGAGAGTCTTTTATTTTACAAAACGAATTTCTTGAGTCGATGTCGATATCGTGCACGATCGTCAACGCCGCGTCAGGATATTCGCGGGTATTGCGATAATCTTACGAGTATATGACGAGAGCGTTCGCATTTTTTTGTTTTTTTTTATAGGTACTTATTTAAATAATTTAATTAGGTGCGTGCACGATTTAAATAAATATTCATTATTCATTTATACATTTTTCCATAAATATTACGTTGTAATTCTTATTCGATCGGTTTGCTCCGTACACGCACTATTAAATTTGAATGAAATTTTCAATAAGTTCCGTACTATATACCGTTGTCCAATACAAAAATTGTCCGATAAATTAAGCGATGCGACTAAACAATATATTTGGAAAGAGAGAGAAAAAAAAGGTATCGCTTAAGTGAATTTAAACGATTTTTAGAGTTTTGTTATTACTATAAATTTTGAAAGCGATGATAAATCGTTTCGTTCTCAATACAACGACATAATGAATGGGAGCGTTATAGGTGTAATAAATTATTTATTATTATTATTATTATTATTATTAACATATATGCGCGAGTAATGTGTATATATGACATTTTCGCGTATTAAATTCGATAAAATTACAACTTTTGTATAATGAAAATATCACAACGGGTACGCTCAATGTGTTATGATCGCCGTGGAAATAAAGAATAAAAATGCCATATATATATACAAAAATAAAATTTGCGATCGAGGTTTTCTTTCAATATATATAAAAAATTATTCACTTTTACGATTCGATTAGCAAAACCGGGAGAAATATTTTACGTATAAATAATGCAAAAATACATGTAAATTTCATGGAGCCATTGTTTTTGCAAATACCAGAGAAATAACGGTTTATTATTTAAAAAAGAAATTCTGGTATAGTTTTTGAGGGAGGGGGTGTAAAGGAGGGAGACTGCAATTAAAAAATATTGTGAAAATCGAAAAATCACTTCAATGAAATTTTTACAATAACGAAATCTGTACGAATGAGGCACTTCTACTATATATATATATGATATATAGACGTATATAAAATCGTACACGGAAAAATAATAAATATCATCGCAAAAACCAATTCGCTCAGTATCTAAAAACTACAACGAGAAATAGGGTTAGCAGTTAACGGGAAATGTGCCATTTTTTTACTATATTATACAATAGTACACGTGTATTCGGAATACGAGTGCGGTATTTTTTTTTTGATTTTGAAAAATCGTATCGAATTTTCGCGTTACGATACGAATATTGAATGGGATGTCAATATAGTTTACATAATATTGTAATAATATATTAAATTTTATATGTATATTGATGTTATTTATTGTACTATTACGTCGTGGAATACTAAAAATTCGAGTTTTCGACTGCATTTATCGAGCTGGAACGATAGAATATCTTTAACGAGCAGCGAAAAAATTCGCTCCCTCGACAATTGTAGTGTTCTGGATAAAAGCGTGTTTCAGAAAAGAAAAATAGATTATTTAATAAAATAGATTATCGAAATTAATTGGATGTTTATTTTATATAATAAAAACGAGATTATTATTATTATTATATTTAAAGCGTGCGCGCAGAAATCGACAAACGCCGGAATTGAGTGAGCGGAAGATAAATTATATACCGCGTAAGTCAAGCGAGAATCGCAAAATTAGTCGGTTTCTTCGTTCTAATATTCGCCCAAATACGCTTTGATATTATTATACGCGTTCGACAAAAAAAAAATATATATATATATTATTTATACAATCTATTTACGGCGCTCGATTATTCTCAACTATTACATTGTTATTATACGTTAATGTGCAGTGTACACGTAAAATTACCACAAGACGAAGTATTCGAAGAATGACACGAAAAATCAAATCGTCGTATTGTTTTATGAAAATCTTATTCAAAAATAACCGACCGAAAACGGGCGAACAACTATTTTACGAAAATCGTTTTCGTAATACACGCGTAACGCGAACACGAGGCTTTCCCGCGATATTGTCGTTATAACACGACGATCGTTTCAACATCTACACGGGTATATTACACACACGCACAATATAAAATTCCGACTTATGTAAAATCTAACAGATGTACGTGAGAGGCGTATTACGAACAACTGCAGTTCAAAACTATATTATTGCGGAGATGTCGGGCGACCAAACGTTTTTTCCTTTTTTTTTTTTATCGCTTTACACACTTTAACTGAAATCGTTTTTTACACAATATTAACATCGCGGAGTACAGGCGGTTTGTCCGGTATGTTCGAATGCTTTCTCGGATTCGTTCTAATGAAACGAAATAAAAAAAAAGTCGAAAAAATACCCCCCTCGTAATAATAATACGATTTCGCGCGACACGTGATATTTTATTCAACGTCGAAATAATTTAGGGACCCCTTTAAAAGCTTTCGCGAACAACTTAAAATTCCGAGCAAGGAGAAAAGAGGACTTCAATCCCTTCGCTCTTTTTATATTTCACGACGATCTACGTAAATACGATTCACAAAAAAAAAAAAAAAAAAAAAATGTTTAATTCGTATGTGTGTGTGTGTGTGTGTATACACGGCCGATAATGTGGACTCCTCGAAAGTGTAACGGATTAATTTCAATTCTCTCTTACAATTCTCCGAGGAAAATTATTTATATGATCACTCGTTTTGTTCGCATTGATTTTATGAAATATTATTTTACGGAAGAACCGCTCGTTTGTTGTTCAGTCGGTCGTTATAGTAATTCGAACTTTTCTTATTATCATCGAATTTTTTTTGTAAAAATAATTTCTCATTTAAATAATAACAATTGAAATTTGATCTAATTTTTTTTTTTTAAACACGAAGACTAAGAGAAACGAATTTCAAATAATTATGACTTTGTACGTTTTTTTCTTTTTTTTTTTCAGACTCGTTTTTATAGTGTTTACAAAGAAGTTATAAAAGTTCATATACGTGTTGACGGCAAATTGCGCCGTTATTATAATTTTATTATTAAATAACAATAGTTAACTGATATATATACGAGTATATATTCAACTCGATTTATAGTATTTATACTTTATACAAATTGTGTTTGCACGCGCTTTGACATAACTACGTGGATATTATACCGTAACGCGAGACCTTTTGGTTTTTGCGCCACGCGTTATACGACTATTTTCGGAGGATGTTTCTATCGATTTATATTTATTAGCGTCGTAATACTGTGTAAACAGACATTTTGTTTTCGTAACGTTACCAGTAAATGCAATTGTTTCGAACGCTATCGAAAGGTACACACAGGCCGCGTTAACGAATCGTTGTAATGGATTCGTCGATTCGTGTACGATTAGCCCAATCATTGGATTGAACGGTAACCGAACCGTAATTTATACGAATTTATATTTATCAAAAACTAAATTGAAATTCGGTTAGAATACGGTGCTTCTTAAACGGGAAAAATACGTTTCTTTTTTTTTTTATAAACGGCGCAGCGAGTTTTCTCGTTATTATTGGAACGCTGCGTGGTCCAAACTAAAAGTAAACATAGGTATTGGAATATTGTACGCAGGGTTTCAGAGATTCGGGAAGAATTGATTTGACTTTCAGCTCTTAGGGCACGCATATGAGTCACATTTAGCTGACGCGATTTTCGCTTCGAGCTAACATTAGAGTCGCCTTTTCCCTGGACCGCATACGACTGTGGTCAAATGATTTTTTTTTTTATATATCCTTCTACTTCGCGTCTGACGAGATGATACCGCGTTGGATTAATTATAGAAAAGAGATGAATCGACTGGACATTGTGAAAAGTGTAGATTTAATATTATCTCGGTAACATCGAACGTAACGTTAAGAAAACCGGCTCTGAACCACCAATCGTCTCACTGCATACGTCTTGTTTTAGCGTAAAATTAGAGTTTTTTTTTCTTTGTTGTTCTTCCAATATTTACAATTTTTCCCTCCTACACTTTTCAAACATACGATACGATTTCGTTATTTGTATTTTTTCATAGATTGTTTCGATTTTTTTTTTCCCCCATTTTAACATTCTCAGCACTGCAGTTACTGTGACAGTTACCAATACCTTTGATTACGGTATTTTCGCACGGACTTTGAAGGAAATCGAGGAAGCCGTTTGCTTCTCAGGGTGCGAGAGAGTAGTGCGTGCAAAGAGTTTGGGAAGCACCACCACTGAGTTAGATTATATGCATATCACAATTCCACTAGCCCGGACGATCGGTCGAAAATGTTTTCAAGTTAATAAACGTCTCGGTAATTATTGTAAAATACATTTAGCGCAAAAATATTAAAATTTATTAACGCAACGACCGTAAAATGCGGTGGGAAATAAAACGATATCATTACATTTTCAGCTGTCACGCTCCGGCAATAAAAGTCAAATGTTATTTGAAAAGTAATTTTTAATTTGTCGGAGTTTTGTATTTAGAAACGTTTTACACGCAGCGTACGCGTATTCTACGCCGCCGCAGTATATACAATTTTTTTTTTTTTATACTAAATCAATTTCAATTTATTCGTCGAATCGTTGCGCGGAAATGAATAAAAAATAAAAAAGAATAATGAACGAAATATCGACCGAACGTTTTAAATAATCGTGAACAATAGTTGTTGGGAGTAAAAAAAAAATAAATAAATAATTGTTCTCGAAATCAATAACGATAATATTGAAAACAATAAATACACGCTCTGTTTTTAATACCGTTGAAAAAAAATCTTCTTTCTTTTGTTTTTTTATCCGCGCCGCGAAATTATTATTTTAAATAATGTCGCAAAGCCGATCGCGTTACGTTACGCGCGTATAACATCGAAAATATGAAATGGATTTAAACGAATAAGTATTTTTATTGAACCGACCATCGTTTTTACGCGTCGTCCAATTATAATTTTTTTTTTTTTTTATGATTTCCATCGAACTATTACGTAGACAAATTTTTAGCGTTGAATTATAATATTATGTCCGCACGATTTTTCAATTATGAATTTAAATCCTCTAACGGCGTTAGTGCAGTTCGAGTAAAATATTAATACGCTCCGACGGCCCAATCGCGGAATTCGTTTGATTATCGTACGTCGTTCAGAGAAAGGAAAAAAAACGATATTTTTTTCTGCGCCGGGAATCGAATTTTCATTCGGGGGAAAAAACCGTGTGATTCGCGATAATAACAGCGATACACGCTTGAACGACAAAAAAAAATATATTTTTATACGCGCGCAATTTAAACGTCACAAAATAACGTTAATAATGCATTTCGTAATACGAGTTATATTATACGAATATTTGGCGTATACGACCGAGTCGACTAGACGACGTTTGTAGTTTTAGTGCAGAAAGAAAAAAGCACACAAACAAAAATTTGAATAAATATTAACTTTGACATTTTTTCTTTTTTTTTCGTGACCCGCTTAGCGATTATTCGAACGTGTACTGTACTCGTACGGTAAATTTAAAATATCGAAATCGCGTTCGGTTTTTTTGTTTTTTTTTTTTGACGAAACGAAAACGTCACGTATGAAACATCGCGGATTTATTCTAACGGCTGTGTTGTAAAAATATCGATTGCGAGGAACAAATAAAAATGATAATTAATCGCGGCGTTTGCAATTGTTTTTTTCCCGTTTCGATGTACTTGAAAAGAAAAAACGCGTTTTTCTAATGTATATTATAAATCATTGTAATTAAACAAATAAAACCGTACCGTTTTCAGAAGTAAAACGTTTTTTTTTTTCAAGTCATTCGATGTAACGTTTCAAAACGTTTTATTTTTCTACGCTGCACACCTGCGTGGAAATAAAATATAAAAAAGAAGAATTATTGTCGTTTACGGCGACCGAACATTGTGTGTGTCGTCGCATCGCCATAATGGTTTGGTAAAATATTTCGTGTCGCGATTTAACGAACCGTTCCGAAACGACTGTACGTATAATACTATACACTGTGTCAAACGATTATTCATATAGAAACTGGCCGCGATTGAAACACAAATTGATGACGGTCGACAAACGTTACGTATAAAAAAAACCCCGTTTTGAAAATGAAAAATAACGAATGGTTTCGCTCGTCGACGACGTTATATATAAAAAAAAAAAAAAGCGATTGCGAATTGAAATTCGTATATGAATTTCGTTAGTGTCCCGCCATCACATTATAACAGTTGTTATAAACTAACTGCTGGGTGTTGGATATTACTTGTGATAATAATTTATAAATATTTTGATTCGGTCGATTTATTTGGAACGACGCTTTTTCAACGTGTATCGTACAATTTATAATGTTATTCCGACGGACGCCGGTACGCAACACCACTTTTAAAAACGCATTTTGAATACGCAAGTTTTACGAATAATAAAAAAAAAAAATTCTATCGTTTCTTAAGGATTCGCCAGAAAAATAGTCTCTCGTTCTTTTATTCTTACGCAATCACACGATATGGTTTTTTATGAAGAAAAAAACCGTTTTTTTCCGGCGGACAAACGGACAACGTTGCTCTCGAATCCTATTTATAATAAAATTTCCGTACGCAGTTCTCCTACAAAATACATGGACTGGAATTTTATCTGCGGTCTTTATTTTGAGAATGTCAATCGCTCTTATTTCCCCGTCCCCGCCAATCTTAGACATCAGTACGTCTGTCGTAGACACGTTTTTAAATGCTAACAATTTATAACATAGAAAAAAAAAATGAATATTCGTTGGTAAAATACGTTCCGACATTGCAAAACGTGATGTGGCGTCGCAATAATGCGATTCGATATATACCACGCATATGAATTTACTTGATTTGTACGAGAGGTGTAGAGAAAAGTTTAAAATCAATTTCATAACCGTTTTTCGAAATTCTACGCCAAGACCGTTCTCCCGTATAGGCGTGCTAAGCATTTTCAAATGAACGGTGATATTTACAAAAAATAACTATGATTAATGCCCATTGAAGCTTTTACAGTCGCACGGCTTCTTCGAAAACAATCGTTTGGTTTATCATTTGAACATTATTATAATATGCCAGTAAACAATAAATTAAAAGAAAAAAAAATGTTTAATAAATACTTCGGTTCGACGCTTATTCCCGAGGTAAGTCATACGGGTTTACAAGAACCGGGTAAAAGAAAGTATTCCAAATGGACTGAATTTCAATAACTATTTGACGGATTGTTTTATTTTGTTCACAAATCAAAACCAATACACAATTTGAAGAGTTTGAATTACGTATGATATAATTAATTACAATACTATGAATACAAATCAAATGAAAGAAGAAAAAAAACGAACACCGTTGAAATTGAAAATAATACTCGTGTCCGGTTAGAATTTTTGCCAATAATTCATAACTTTAATTAATAAAAATAACATTAACGATCAAATCCCATATTGTAGTCAGTGTATAGCTACGTCTACAGTGTTTTCGTTCGCTTGTGAACTGTGAACTGTGTTCATGGTACAAACGAACATGTGTTCATCCGTCTGACGTTCACCACATTCACACTTGTCGTTTTCTTTATTATTATTATTATTATTATTATTATTATTATTATTAATATTATTAAGACCCCATTTTCATCATATTTGATCGTTATTACTAAGATTTATAGTTACCTATATCACGGTCTAAGGAAACTACGCGCAAAGTGGATTTATAAAAATGATTGACTCTCCTATTGCTCTTATTCGATTCAATTAAAAAAGGGAAAATTCAGTGAATTTTAAAAATATATTCAAGTACCTAAGACTTCGTCGATAACGCACGTAACGAACACTATAACTAGCAACATTAACGTTCGAAAAATAATTATTGTAAATGAAAAGAATTCCAATGATTTTGGTTGAAATCGGTGAAATTGACTACATGCATAGTTCAGAGTGAAAATTAACGTTGTGTCGTACATTTTTAAACGTTTCAATACATTTTTTTTTCTTGTCAATTCATTAACAAAGGTTGTTTATTCTGACATTTCGATCAAATATTCATAAAAAAAAAAAAAAAGTCTGCAGTGGGATATGACGTCATAATACCATTCCCCCGTGCAGCGAGCACGCCACTGTTGCTTTATATTTTATCGACGACAACGATTTCGAATAGATCTAAAATTTAAACATTTAATAATGACGAAACGTTTCAATGGTTTTCACTCTATCAGAAATATGCGCAGCAATTATCACGCCGACTAAGAACTATAATAATTAATCGGACATTATTCAAGTATATAACGCGTAAAACAACACACTAAACACGTTTATTTATTTATCGTGTGTTTATAATACGTATAGGAACAATCGTACTTATTCGGGATCGTGTTAACAGTATGCAGTGCGTGTCGCTGCAAACTTTCCAATTTGTACTTATCCAAACACGCAGCTGACGTTTTGTCGACGTTGCGATTCGCAAGGAAAAATATATTCGACAACACAATAACAGTAATATCATAACATATAAGCGCAGTGAACTATTGTTTGGTTTCGTTTTGATCTTTACATAATATTCGTCTGACCGAGGAAAAACACATTGAAAATATATTATACAAATACATTTTATAATTACGCGTGAAAACGTCAAAAAAAAAAAGAAAAGAAAAAAGAATGATTTAATCGAACTTTACGGTTTTACTAATATTAAACTTATTTTCTAATTCGATTTTTATAATTTTTCCCCGTATAAATAATTATGACGACAATAAATAAATAATTAAAAAAAAAAAAAAAATAATAATAATAACGTTTCCATTCGTCTCGCGCGGAGAAATTTATTATTCAAACTGTTGCCTTAACGCGCGAGCCGATGATTAAAATTCAAAACTTTATATTTCCCCGGGCAAATTTCTTGCGCGTCTCATTAAAATTATACGCTCTAAAAATTAATCCGCATCGAATAACATTACAGTTATTATAAAAATCCACTGCAATATTTCGTGTCGTATAAATACATGACGGACGCGTATAATAATATAATATCGACCGTTATTGTTACATAATGTTTCAATAAATCTATTTTTATTTTCAATGCGGTTACACTTGTATTGGGATAACTCCCCCCCCCTCCAAATAGTAGACTCGACGAATAATTCACCAACATAACGACAAATATATTATAAACACGTAAACATCATATAAAATCTTTCAAATCCCCTAACTTCTTGTTACCTAATTACTACGTTTATAACATGATGGCGTTACAACGGTTAAGGGCTAAACCGACTTGAAATTCAAACGCATTCGTGTCGTGTGAACACTTCAAAAACGGTTTAAAGAAGTAAAAACGTTTTAAAAGTTAAATCGCTCGCGCTATGTAGTTTGAGAATTTAAAACCCTATTTTTTTTTTATTATGCTTAAAACGGTTTGTCAAATGTACATATAAACGCATGGATTGTTTTGAATTTATGACTCATGTTATCAATTATCACTTATCAGTTTTTTGTTTTTATTATGAAATTCGTTCGTGAATCGTATATTCCATTATCAGATATTCTCTTGGAACAAATGACTAATGTCGTCATGGAGAAAAAGTATTAATTTTAATACTGTTCATGAAATATTTGCTAAACCGATTATTATTAATATACGTATGTGTAAAAAACATCTGAAAACGGTTTAAGCTAAAACGTTTTAAATAATTTCAAACCGATTTAGTTTTAAGCCGTTTTAACGCTATCGTATAAACGTGTATTACGCGAAAACGCGCACAAATTCATTTACGAGGTACACATACAATTTAACATAAACTTGTCCTGTTTTTGAATTCCCAATTTCACACACACTCTCTCTCTCTCTTTCTTTTATATATAAGCAATTTAAAAGTCTCATAACTTCTTGAGAATTAAAGAAATTAAAAAAAAAAACAGTTCTGTTAATGTATCGATAATATTGTAATTTATTTTGCGTCTGAAGTACACAACCGTATAATAGCGTTCTGATCTACCGTAAAACGGTTTTATCGTAGACACGATATTTTTTTTTTTTTTTTACATTTGATGTAAGTATTATCGCGAAATAACTAAACGGAGCTTATAAAGCTATAGCTCTGCTAAAGACACCATATCGGTTCGTATTTCATTTATTACGGTTATTGTATAATATGCTTTCAGACGAACCGGCTGACCGTTCTACACTGTCTTATCGTTTTCGCAATATTATCGCACAACTGTCAAACTCACGTGAAAAATATTATCCACATTCGTTTTCTCTGTGTCTGCGTGTCTCGTAATCCTAGTTTTCTATCGTATTCTTCATCAATTTTTTCACCACATTCAAGACACGATTCGGATGATTCGGGTGTAAAACTCATTGTGCAACGGACAAACATTCTCGAATTTTATTTATATAGTACCCATTATAGTTAGTAGGACTCCCAATAATTTACAATACCCAAAGGAGCACTTTATCTGTGCCGTGAAGGT
Organism: Chaetogeoica ovagalla; assembly: GCA_032441825.1. Classification (NCBI taxonomy): domain Eukaryota; kingdom Metazoa; phylum Arthropoda; class Insecta; order Hemiptera; family Aphididae; genus Chaetogeoica; species Chaetogeoica ovagalla. The sequence goes on from CM063735.1 coordinate 5,933,142, forward strand.
TTTACGATTTTTATAATATCGGGTTTAATATTCAGGTTTCAGATTATTCATTTGCAAAGTTTCATTTTATCGTTGTTTGTTTTTTTTCTCTAAATCGTCTGTCTATCTAATAAAATTATTGAAGAGTCCGATCGAAAAAATCAAAACACTACGTCACAGATGGAAAAAAAAATTCTTTTCTATATATGTTATAAAAAATTAAAAATAGGAATCAGGAAAATGTGTGCGGTTTTTTTCTCTAATTCAAAAACAACGTTTCGATCCATTTAACTTGTTTATTTCAATAGATCTTTTTAGCAATACTGTTAAAATGTGAAATTTTACAAAAAAAAAAAAAACTCAACGTATTGAACAATATATAGAATAGAGACGAGAGATGAAAAATATATAACAAATCATGGTTTAATGATACTACCAAGTACCGAGAGTTTCCCGTGAATTTTAATTAATTGTGTAAACAATAATTGTATATACGTACTGTGTTTAAACGAAGTTTTCATATTTTGAAACGCTCAGAAATTTTATTATAAGCAACATGTTTTTAATTAATTAATTTAATAAAAGAGGAGATTTCATAATTTTTCACGTGCACTCTTGTTTCAAACGAAATATATTTATATTTATATATAATACCGTTTAATTTATTTTCTTTTTAACGGGCAAGAGGAGAGGAAATATTTTTTGTTTAATTAAAATCATCTGTATTTATCTCGACGAAAGTATAATTTCAATTGTTTAAAAAAAAAAAATTCTATATTACATTCCTAATATTGTATTATTTATACAAATTACACTTTAGGTAAAAAATAGCGTTTTTTTTTCTTTTAACTCGGCGATTAAGAACATTCGAATGATTTTTTAAATACTTATAAAAACGATTTTTGCCATAAATTACTTGATTATTATGGTTCATTTATTCTTATTAATATTTAACATTCGATCAATAACGGAATTGTATTTCACACAACGGTTTTATTCGTTACGTTTTTATTTCTTACCAAAAAGATAGATATTGTTTTCAATACTCGCAATTGAGAACGAATATGTCAAAATCGCCGCGAACTAGAGAAATTAATCGAAAAATCTATACTTGATATAAAATGTAAAAAAAAAAAAAAATCATATAGGTATGACGAAGATTCTATATCAATCTCACAAAACAGTACACGAGTGAGTGAAGGTCTTCTGAAGGGAAATCGAAAAGACGCTTAATTTAAATGATTTGCAACTATTTTTTAAGATGATTATATATTATGCAACATTATGATCACAATTGGAGGAAAAAAAATCCTATAGAACCCGAAGGAATTCTCATTTCGGTCACTCTTCAATAATAGAGTTTAGAATTTCTATTGTAATTTTCCGTTTTTTTTTTTTTTTTTTAATTCTAATAAATATAATATCGAAATAACCAAGTCCGAATACTTTAATTTCGAAATTAAACGTAACGCGTAGTTTTTAGTGTAGACGAAGTTATTTTAATCTCCGTCCCAGATAGAAATTGAAAGCACATTGTGTATTACACGTTTTGTACGTAAATATAAAAAAAAAATTTGATTATGGTGATTTATTCGCACGTATTATTAATATTATAATGCGTTCGCGTTCGTCGAATATACAGAAACGTGTCCGCTTGGTTAATTTCGCGCATTACCGCATTATCTCGCGGTATACATTTATAATGTGTATAGCAATTTTCAATATTCTCGTGTGTGTGTACATTTCACGTTCAACGAATTGACCTATGACAATATTACAATACACACACACACACTCACACTGTAATACATACCCGTTAAATAATATTCATCCGATGATTATTATTTTATTGACGCGTTTCAAACGACAGAAACGCGGTAAAATTTATTATTATTATTATTATTATTATCATTGCTCAGCATAATGGAAAAATAATATTATACGCGTCTTCGCGATATAATATATTTATTTAAAACGTAATTATCCGTTTTGTACCCGTTAACGGAATGAAGAAACGTTTCACCGTGAACCCGAGGAGGAATAATAAAACAACAATCGTATATTTATATTCATAAATAAACGAACCAAGTGTATTCGTGAGTAAAATATATATTTATTTATAAAAATTTCATACGGACATAAAAGTCCAATTGAAACTTTTTTTTATACAATATTACGTAGTGTCAAAAGCTAAATTCACAAAGGGATCAACGTTATATATAAAAAAAATCGGCCAATTTTTTTTCATTCGATTGAATTAAAGTTAGGAGCTAGCTACTTTAGGTGAATATAATATAGGGAACAACGCGTCTTAAAAACTGTTTAGTGTTAACTCGACGTATTAATCATATATTAATAATTGGAAAGCCGTCTCAACAATTAAATCGTCGAGTAATATGTATATGTATATATATATATAAGAAAAATAAGTCAAATATTTTTCCCACTCCGTATTATCTATAATTGTAATATATTACGTACATAAAAAAAAAAGAAAAAACTTATTTCGAATGGTCTCTGTAGTCTTTAAATCAAACCCGACTGATTTAGGAAACATGTTGTACGAGTAGAATTGCATACGAGAAGTGATCGATATTTAATGCAACAAGATTAGTGAAATTGCTCAAACGATGTCTAATAAAACGTGTCTAAGCGTCACGATTAATTATTATAGAAACATGGGTAAATAAAGTTGGATTCAAATTCGTATCGCTCGTGCGTATAATACACATAGACTTACGCTGCTCTCTTGTAAAAAGCTACAATTCTTTATTAAAACTTAACTTCCCCGAAAAGTGTACCACGTTCAAAAATACATTTGGAAACTACTTAAGACTTTCAAATAAGTTGAAAGGTTTTCTGTGTATGAATTTTATTAAGCTGTTCATTTTACCGTAGTTTTTGTTTCCATTTTGTTGTTTACGCTTTTTCGAAATAATTATTTCAATTTAATATTGTCGTTCCGTTAGCGAAATGTAAAGCCAACCATTTTTTACGTTTTTCGTGAGACTGCCGCGCACGGGAAAAAGCACGATTACAACAAGGAGATTTTCCAGTCGTGTATAAATTTAATTCCGTTATTTTCAATCTTACACGACATAAAACGCGAACACTTGGATTTAATGAAAAAATATATATTTTATTTAATTAGTACGTCGCGTGCAATTGAAATTTTAACGATTTCAAACCCGTAAACGAATTCAATTCTTTTTCGAAAACAAATTTTAATTGTATTAAAATTGTCTTACAATTATTTTTTATTTTAATCGCTTTTTTCTGTAACTCTTGCACTCTTGTTCAGAAATCTGACGACATATTTCAATATTTTATTTTCTTCCTTCACGTGTCTCTTTCTACGTTCCAATATTGCGCAGTCGTATATCGAGGCGATTGATCAATATTAGAGTCCTACTAGCTGGTCTTTTTGAAAAATTCGTGTATCCCTCTGAACTTACCGTTCGTTCTGATAGAGCGAGAACGTGGTTTTATTTTTTTAATCCGTTTTCTGGTTAACTGTCAATTATACGTATATTTAGACGTAGTCGCATATGTGTCCACGTGAAATACAATTTGTTTTATAATTTCAAATTATCTTAATTATAAGTATGTGTTTAAATGGAGAAGAAACTGTTCGCGATATAATTTCCATCGCGTTTTTATTCGCGTGCGTAAATAATAATTTTATATAAAATTATTTATATAAAAATAAAAACACCGTAATGTCTACAAAATTATTTGTTTTATTTTCAAAACAAATACGCATGCGCAATGTTTTCATCTTTAGCGTTAAATAACAACTACTGAATTCGTTCCGCGATGCGTACAAATCATTTTGTAAAACGAATGCGCGTCGAGGAGTGATTTTTGTATTGCGAGTGGTGTTTCAATTCGCAAAAGTTGGTTAGCGGTTTTTTTTTTTTTTGTTAGCGTTGTCTAGTCGATGACGAAACGATGTCACATTCGACACCGATCGTATGTATAAATTTACGTTAGATTTAAAAGAAATAAATTAAAAAGAATTTATCGAAATGATCATTTTATATAAATTTAACGCGCGTAGTGTATTATTATATTTTCGGTGTTAAACAGTATTTTTTTTTTTTTTTGTACAAATACTGTTCAACGCGTTTTTCCTGCTCGAATCGATATAAAACGTAAAATATTTTTTTATATTTTTAAATTTATTTCTACGTTTTTCGTTGAATTATAATGTTATATAAAAAAAAAAATAGGATTTTCCACGAAACTCTGTTTTTATAATATGATATAACGGAAATTTCACCAATAGAACAAATATCGCATTGAAATTGCCGGCGTATTTCCTGTTCACTCGCGCTTCCGGCGTATATACGAGGGAAAAAAAATTACGAACTATATTTTCGAATTGCATTTCTTTCGCAAAGAAATTATTGAATTCCTAAAACGGGGTCGAGTCGCTTGTTATATTATGTACTTCCAATTTTACTTGTTGCCGTTTTCATATATTCTTATGCATTATATTGTTTTCTCAATAATGCGATTTAATAAATAGACAGACATTTATAAATACACTAAAAATTGTATTAAAAATGTATATATAAATATTTTATATATTTTTTTTTCAAACACGATTGTCGAAAAAAATCTTATAAAAAAAATTATATAAATACAATAACGTAAAACTCGAGGAACGAGTTTCTTATACAAATATTAGTAATAAAAAACCACGCGTTAAAATGTACGCGTTTATATACAAGCCAAACACTGTTTTTATAATTTTATTTTATTAAATGGTAAAATTAAAAAAAAAAAATCGAAATCCTTCTAGAAATATCCGGTGATGTTAATAATTGAGAAGAAAATGGAAACGTTTCCGTCTATAACGTGATTCTTAAAGGAAGCGGTAAACTACTAAGGTAAAAGAAAAAAAAAAGCACTAAATCGAAATAAAATATTATGTTTTTAAATTTCGTAAACAGTTTGAGCGAATAGTCTCTGACATTTTAACACGAACCGTTCGCGGAATTAATAAAATCGCGTAAAAAACAAAAAACAAAAAAAAACACGAAATTACACATAAATATAACGAATATCGTTCGTGCCTGAGAGAACGATGTAGTTTTCGTCAAATTTACAGCGCGTTAAATTCGTCTCCTCGCGGTTATGTGTTCGGCAAAGTCGTAAACGCTAATACAATATCGCGCGCTTCGATTAATAATTATAGCGTAAAGGGACTCGGAATTAATTACAGCGGGCTTACGGCGAGAAACACGGCAGGGACAATAAATATTTTAGACTAAACCGAGAATTTCGAACGTTGGACGCACTGAAAATATGAGCTAAAGCCACAGGAATAGGAGGAAAAGTTAAACATATAAAATAAAACGATTTATGACGGGAAAAAAAACTGAAAAAAAAAAATAAAACGAAAACGCGTCTACGAACTGTTGGGTAAAACGCGTATGCGAATACGTATCCGATTATTTATTATTATTATTATTATTATTATTATTATTATTATTATTATTATTATTATTATTATTATTATTATTATTATTATTATTATTATTATTATTAATTATTATTGCGTACGGATTTCGTGTACGGCCCCGGAGCTCGGTAACGACGTTTCTCGTCGTCGGCGTTCTGTAGCGTCCCCCGTTCGTGTCGTATCGATCACGTGTCGCGCCGCGGTGGTCGAAAATAGCGAAAATCCGGCCAATGTCTTTTCTCCGGCCCGCCAACCCGATGACATTTACTCGCTACTATTATAGTAAAAAAAAAAGAAGAAGAAGAAGAAGAGGAAAAAAGAAGAAATGAAAGCCCGCGAAAGATACGTACGCTCGGTACGTTAATACAATCGTGCGAGCCCCGGGGACAAAGGGACATATATAAATATAACACACGCGAGGGCGCACGTAAGTTAAAGGAGTTCGGTGTACCAAAAAAAAAAAAAAAACGGATCCGGTATTGTTCGTCGTCATGCCGAAAGGGCCGAGAAGTGTCGGTGACACGTGTAAAAAGAACAATATCGTCCCTGCAGAAGTGGTGCAAAAGCTGCTGCTTTCTCCGAGCGCCGAAACCGCTATGACAAAAATAAAAAAAACACTCCAGTGTATCTATGCGAAATCGCGCGTTTTTTTTTTTTTGCAAAAAATCCCTCGAATCCATATAACGCACGCGTGTCCCGTCAAACGTTTTGCGTTTTTGCACAATTCTCGTTGTGAACGTACGGGATCGGTGTGAAAACGTATCCATCATCCACTAGACCTTCCCCTAAAAAATTGTTCTTAAAAAAAATTTGTTATATGTAATATCGTCGGCCCTTAAAACTAAAAATTACGCCCTTTACGACAGTTAAATATCTAGTTAAATATGAAGAAATATCCGACCACCGCTGTTTCGGTTCAAAAGCTATTGATCACGTTTTTGCCATTTCGTTCCGTGCACGTTGTTTTTCCTTTTTCTCCACATCCTCAGTATTTCGTCTCGGTACATTCGTAGATCTTTTTCCTTGGTTGTTCTTCCTCGTCGATGTGATGATTTTATTGGTAGAGCGGGTCGGTTCCATTTTCGCTCCCTCCTCTCCACTTAAACACCGTGCATAGCCGTCATATGCATTCCTTTTTTTATTTTCCCGTTTATGTTGCCGACTTCGTCGTTCCGTAAAATCAAACGATTCCGGGGTGCTGACACCGACACTATGAACACGTCGTTCTGTGCCCTGCCCTCTTCAAATTAAACGATAAAATATGATAAATATCACGGAGAACACTATTGTATTCTATCGTATACTCCATAATATCTTACGGAAATCTCGACCTTCCATCTGCGGTGGTCGTGTTTTGATTGATATACGCGCGTTCCGTGTATTGAATTCAACGATTAAAACATAAATATCAAATAATCATACGTTTTTTTTCTCCCAACACACACGTAATTCAAAAATAATAAAACACCGCGCAATACCACGCATTTTATTCGTGCGACCACGTTATCGTTTCCAACATTAATTCGCGTCTGCAGGTCCATTGTCTCGGTCAAGCGTTAAGTGATGCGTATTATAGCGTTTCGAGATCCGTTTGAAGTTGTTTTATGTGTACACTAATATATAATATTCGCGGACCGACCACCAGCACGAAGCGAGTGCTTTGATGAAGAATCCGCCAACGCATGTGTGTTTTTGCAAACGAATAAGATATAATATTATCTGACGAAAATTTCGTTTCAGAGATATCAAAGTTCCGGAAACAGCTGTGTCGTGCACAAACACGCAAACTACACATATATTTGTATCGCCGTAGTTCTTAGTACAAATAAAATGTATTAACGCAGTTACAAGGGAGCTCTGCGAAAAGAACATCCGAGTACCAGTGTATTTATATTACAACGTGTAAACTATTAAAAGTCAAGCAAAACCTTTTGGAGCGTATTGTGTACCGGCAAAAGTAATATTTATATACTTTCAAAACGAAATTGTATAAACGACGGATGATATATAAAATGATTTATATATATATATATATATATATGTATCGATTACTGTACAACTGTGGTGTTAATCACACAACGATAAATTGATAACAACTATTCGGGCGATTCGGAAAACGATTCTTATTCGATTAACGCAATCGACAAAAAATAGTTATATTGTAAATTAAGTATTGATATTGTATACAACTGATTAGGCGTATATTATTATATATCGTATCGCGCGGTTTCAATCCGAAACGCACCACTCGTTGCGCGAGTATTCGAGAGGAATCGAATTAATAACTTTCCAAAACGATCTACAATTGTTATATAACGTAATTCCTTTCGATGAATTTCAACTCGAAAGTTTGAAAACGTAATATATATATATATGTATATAATTTAATTTCATTATAATATTGAATTTCATTCCAAGTGTATATACACTGGCACATTTAGCAGTGTCGAGAGAAAGAGAAATGATTAGCTTTTTATAGTTGAAAAAAAATGTATACTTTAACGAATTGTATATACCTGTGTGTGATGAAAACATATTATAATGTGAACATGTAATATTAATGTAACCAGCGTCGTAGATTGGCGGGATGGGGGTGTCAAAGAGATATAACACCCCCCTTAAATGGTTTAAAGTATCTTTTCAAATTATTAAACTATGAATAAAAATAAAAAATAAAAGAGTATCTACACTGCATGTAGATACATCGGTACATGAATATGTCTTGTATATATCTCATTGATGTCATCTATATAACGTCATCTAAATGAGCCGGGTTTACGACGTCATGGTAACGCTCTCGGTTTCGCACAAATTTATTGGATGACCCCAGCCATAAGACACATAAATGTCAGAAAAAAAAAAAAAGGAAACTTTTCTGATACAAACCCATTATCATATTATTTTATTTTTATTGATTATACTATTATAACATAACGGGAGGGGAGATTTTTTTTTTTTTAGAATGATGAGTCAAAAAAAAAAAGTCATCGATTCATGTATACTATGACACCTTCCTTGCAAAAATCCTGCGTACGCCACTGAATGTAACATAAAAAAAAAAACTGATTTGACATAGTAAACAATTCGGAAAATAATTAGGTATTAGACTCGTATATATTCGTTATAAATATTGTGCGAGTGTAAAAGAAATAACGTACTTATATATTAATTATGCTCTACGAAGTTTATTTTTTCTTTATTCTTAATTTCAACTGAAATGTACACGTGAGAAACGCAGTATTGAAGACCGCTACAATCACGTAGGTATACGAAAAGATTTACGTTTTTTTCTCCGACAATCCGTCCACTAGAGAGGAAAACAAACAACATCTGTGGTCCATATATATCGTAACGTATGTGTTTCCGTTTAGCTTTTTATTTCTTTCGCGTAGAATCAGGTCAGACAAACGTATCAAGCAAATTTGTTTTTGGGGAGTTTTTATTATAAAAACGACGTAACTCGTAGAGTAATTTTACGTTTAAAATCGTTACACAAAGGAATACTTACTTTTTACAAATGCTTAGACGGTTAAACGTAAAGTTATATATTGCATTTGAACGACATTCGGTGGGAAACGTCCCTGTATACGCTTTCTACGCCGACAACTCGACATTTGTATTTTTGTATTGTTAGAAACGAACAACCTATCGAAAATTACTGTTTTTATTCACGAACGAGTTATGTGGAGTACACGTTAATTCGTTTTGTTTGAAGACGTGTATTTTTATGTCTGACGATTTTCTGATAATTTTTTTATATTACGATATAAAAATCGTAATATAAAATATAATATTTATATATTATCGTGGTACGCTCTCGTATTGTGGTTTTTTTTCTAGATTTTTTTTCCGGTTATAAATTTCGAAAACCCATAATAGTAATAATAATGAAAGTTATTACTGAATATTTCCGATTTAATGGGTGAAGTAAAAGCTCTGTGCGTTATATAATATTATTTACCGAGAGTTTTTCATCTGTAGTTCGCGAGTTACGCCTATCATACGCCGCCGTCGTATATAATAACTTGTAGTCGCTGGTATACACCAGCTAAATATAAGCGAACACGTGAATGCAGGTTGAATTTCGTTATGAAAATTAATTTAGTTATCGTTTGAACGGCATTGAGAGCGAATGCCACACAGACTATATCGATTTAATACGTTTCCGAACGATATATTCATATTTTTATTTCATTTGTTTATGATTTAAGATTCAGAGTAAAGCGAAAAAAATTTATGTTTTACAATGATCTATTTTTTTTATCTTATCACTTTTTTTTATTAAAAAAATACTCGGATGATCTTATCCGTTCCGAATATAGTTTCTTGAATTAAAAACGACCCAGAAAGCCCGTTGAAATCGTCGACAGATTCATTTTGGAAATGGACAATTTTTGTGTTTTCACGAGTTCCAAATATGCAAAGTACAATTTTGATAATATTTATGACGTTCGTTAATTATTATATTGAAGTACTATGAATTATATACCGTCACTCGGAATCGTTTTTCGATTATCATCGAATTGATCGTTGTTTTCAAATTCAAAATAATAACAAAACACTAAAATCTCCTGCGTAAGTAGTACTCGCTTCAGTCGACATCTACAGCATCCCTAGCTCGCTAATTTTTCCTATCAATACAACTGTTTGCTCGTCCGAAAACACGTATTATTAATAATATCGAACAAATATCCATCTTGAAACCTTTGGAATATGGTTGAAATTTATCATTATTATATTACAATATAATTTCAAAGACTATACGTAAAAAAAAAACTATCGAGTAATCAAAATACATATAAATGTTGTTAAATCGTTTTTTCTTACATGGATTTGTCGGCTTTACTCGTATAGTACGCGCACTACTTTGCTATGAAAAACCAATCCGATTAACGTTGCATTTCCAGTAGGCAAACAATTTCTGTCGTTATTGAGTTCGTCCTGTAATTTATAGAATTGATTTTTTTCGACGACGTTGATTTCAATTTTGTTGTCTTCGAGTACTCATGGAATACGGATGTATAACGTGCGTTAGTACATATAATGCGGAGGATCATAGAATTTCGTAAGAACCATAATAAAGGGTTGTATTACTGGTTGAGTGAAACAACAAATTATACAGCTAAAATCTTAAATATACGATGTTATCTAATTATAACTTCAAACACGAATTTAAAATGAAAAACGAAATGTTAATGAAAATTAAAATTGTTCAAACGATGTAATAAGAAGTGGTTTACTTTTTACTCGCCTCGTTTCATTTTCTAAACAAAAAGCCACATTATTGATTTTAAAATGTGATTTTTAATTGACCCGGACTGTGTAAAACATTTTAATTTATTCGAAAGTCGTAAAAATAATACAATTTTACGTACGATTCACAAATTTATAAAACTTGAATAAATTTCATGTTTTTTTTTTTTTTTAATCAAATATATTTAATTAATTATTATTTATGTGATGTTAGGGGAAAAAAATACTTTTTCGTATAACGCAAATTCTCGCGAAACAAATATTTTTGTTATAATTCAAATTAAAAAAAAAAAAAAAAAAAAAAAACATAAAACAAACTGTTTTCATAATAAACTCTACTGTTTTCGTGCGCATTTGAAAACATTCGCACACAATTCCATTTGTACTCGCATGGGACCGGAGAAAAGCAATTTTCGCGCATGTGGGCGACATAACTTTCCAGTTACCGTTTGAATTTTATAAAAATTCATTCACGCAAAATTTGAAAGAATTTACATTCGTCGTATAACATCAATTCGATTGTACGACCAAATGAGTGAATAAAAATGAACAACTGTGTTACGCGGTGTATAAACTGATTACTCGAGTGTTTCAAAAAACAATAAATATTTATTATTTCAGTGTTCGAGGAGAGCAAAATTCTAATTTGTTCCCTCCGCGAATTCAACGCCTATGCGCGAAAGTGATAATATTAATAAAAAAAATGCGTCGTATCGACTGCAAACTATATGCGTACCGTCTCTGGGCAAGAAAATATACCAAATAGTATAACTGACGAGAACTTTGTTTTTCGTTAAAACTTTGCAGTTTACAGAAAGTCTATAGTAAACACTTTCGGTTTGTCTTGGCCATCGGTTTTTTTATTTTTTTTTTTTTGCTTCGTTACACTCCCACATTATTATACGCGTTCGTCATCAGCGGTACACCGCGAAGCTGGTCGTGTGAAAACAGACGTTTTCCTCAAATTTCCATCGTTTGCTTGAAGTAACATTGTCTGACCGTCATGTGTGAGACCTTCAACTAGGAATGGTTAGCGGCTTTCGAGGGGAAATTGGCAACTCGAGTTTGGATGAAAAATCGCCTTCGGCGCCAAAACGTGTCTGCTTTCGCAATTACAGCGAATAATCGCCGCTATACCTAAAAAAAAAAAAACCACAGCTGAGCCATGCTCGCCCGGTTTTCTTTCAGTTCCAGTAGGGTGCAAGACGTAAAATTATTATTATTTTTTTATATTTTCATATGCGTATAAACAGCCTGTATAAAAAAATTATTTTTGAAGTAAACGTATTCGGCGAGTTTTCTTCGTCGTATTGTAAATTCTACTATTTATCTAAAAATTCCTCGGTTAGAATCACACCTACCAACTTCTCGGCCTTATTTATACGTATAAAATTACAATTGATCGCTCTGACTGTTCTGGTAGTTGAAATGTCACGACAGTATTAGACACTGTGCTACGAGGAATGAAGGTGAACCATCATTTTCGGTTTTCTAAAAAAGAATTATGGAAATTGACAAAAGTCCAGGTGAAACAAAACAGTCATTGCTTACACTCACTCGAAACATTTAAGAGAGATTTTTTACGATTTTTATGATAAAAGGAAAATCGACGAATTCGCCAAAGAAAAAATTGGAAAAAAAATAGGTACAAAGTTATAGATATTTTTGTATTCAATTAGCATTTACTCGTATTATATGAAATTAAATGTTTAAATCTTTGTGACTAGTGAAATTTTTTTATCATTCGATTTATTAAAATCGAAACGAATTTAATGATTGAAAATAAAGAACTAGCATCACTCACGTATTTTTAAATGTATTTTTACCATACCAATTTAATTATAAGTCGCAAAATGAATGCGCGCTTTTCAACTCGATGGCTTTCCGAGAAAACGATTACTTACGGATTTTTACTGTTGAACACGCGTAACTTTTTTTACGTCACACTTGAAATGGGTAATATAAGTAAGAATCATCAATGCGATATATAATATTTATTACGGCGTTACTATTTAAATAATATTCCGGTTTATGTGTCGTCGAATTATTAATGAATTTCAATCGGGCACATGGACACGTGCAAGGTAAAAGGAGCGAGCTAAATTATTTATGCGAAATTCAAAATAAATGGCGGTAAAAAAAATTTTTTTTCAAAATGAAATATTTTCGTGTGAAAATCAATGTGAATTTATAAAATTTATACAATTTCCGGAACGGTAATTACGACGAAAATCGCTAGTGAATTGAAACGCCATAACAATGTCGATATAACAAAATCGTAGCATACCCGATGTAGTCGAGAAGAAGACACTTTTCATAAAACAATAGTCGCTTACAGCAACAATTTTCCTCCGCACCGTTCCGGACAATATCGATCTCTCAAATTTCGGGAGTGTGATAAAGTGCGTACCGACCAGATGTGTTGTAAAGGATGAAAAAACACAATTTAATGCGAGTAAACCGATTATACACACACACACACGCTATAATATATAACTTATATATAAAATACACTGCGGGTGTATAAAATTCTACGGAAAGTGAAACGTCGCAAATTATTTATAAATGTATAAAAGTTTTTAAAAAGACAACGATAGTTTATTAAAAGTCTATTCGAGGACAATATGCGCATAAAAACTGCGCTTCAAATCGTTGAAATGAATATAAATTTATAATACGCAGTTTATATTTACGTCCACGTTTTTTTTTTTTTTTTTTTTTTATTCTGCATTTCCATTATGACATCTGAAGGAAAATAGGGCGACTTTTTTCTTTTTTTATCCGCCGTGTATTATATTTATGGTTAATACGTTTTTTTGAAAAAAAAAAAAAAGTAATACGTTTCCTTATTATTGTTCGTAAACGTTGATCTAAAAACGGGACGAAATATAATATATTATTCCATTAAAATATTAAAAATATTCCGCGTGCGATGTAGTTTTATTCAAAAATAAATAAATCAAAAAAAAAAAAAAAAATTATATACACACATTTGCGTAGTTTAAAGAAGAATCGAATAATTGAATTTACGCCCCTGGAATATTTATTTTTTTTTATTTCTTATTCTAATGATTTGTATAGGCCTCGTTTACGGCCTCGAATTAAAAGTAATGTAACAAAAAGAAGATAATCAACTAAAAACGTATAACGAGATAGAATTGTAGAATTTTTTTTTTTTTTTAATGACTTGTAAACACGCGGAAAATCTCGGATCCGTTTAAAAAAAGAAAAAAAGAAAAAAGCGTGAAATACTCTGAAAAACCGACAAAAATCGACAAGTGAAAATTTGTGATTTGGTACATTCTTGTTCCTGCCCGCCTTTATCAAATGTAATAAATATTTTAATGAGTTTTTCCGACTATACATTAGTACGTATAAAATTTAACTTTAAATAAGTATACGCTCGTTTATAAATTACCCGACTTGTCTGTTTGCGCTGTTTTATTTAAACATATTTTCGGTGCGATTCGCTTGTTTCGCGGAAATCAAATGACGCAGAAACGAGATGCGAATAATTTTCTCAAACGAACGGAATGTTTTAGGAAGAAAAATAAATTTGCGAAAACACGCGAAACGTTGTTGTTTTCGAAATTCGTTGTTTAACCCACGGCGATATTAATATAACGAAAATTCCAACGACTTATTTGTGCGTGTATTATTCGCAGGACGGACTCCGGAGGAGAATGGACAAGTTGAAGAGTTCGATTGAAGAGGCCAATTTGGCCGTGGACAAGGAAAGGGAGAAGAACGTCAGTCTTTTGCACATGATTTTTCCGCCCAACATCGCCAAACGACTATGGCTCGGTAAGTTAAATGCGTTTAAAATATTTATTTTTTATTAAGGCCGGAGTTAAGTATTTATGATTTCGTTTTTTTTTCTTTAAATTAACTTTAAATTTAACCGAGTTAGAAGTTATAGGTTATTGAATCGTTTTTCGTTTTTTTATCTTTAGATTTTTTACAAATAAAAATCAATCGTTAACATACGTTTTTCAACGATTTATATATGAAATTTATACTTTTAGACATTATACGTATTTTATATACGTTTCTTTTGAATTTGTTTAGATAATATTTTTATAAATCGCTGGCTGCTTGGATAATTGAAATCCGAAATCAAACTAATTGGTCAAAATAAAAATAAAAACTTTAACGCGACGTTTACGCGAGTGACAACAAAAAAAGGCGAATTTATATGCCGAGTGTTTAAAAATTCATCAAATTAAAAAGTTTAGTAGATTTTTAACTTTTCGCGTATTATTATTAAATCGTATTCTGTCAGCCTCGATTTCTCGTCTTGGCGGAGGTGTTTTTTTTATCCCTCGTATTTATTTTTTCACCTCAATTTAATCGTCGTTCGCTCACATTCCGACGAATTGCCTCGTTCTCCGCAGGTTCACCACGGATTCGGTTCCCAGGAGAAACATAATGTTTTGTCGGCGTTGTGGAAAATATAATCCGGACGATATTTCGACGACGGAACGTGATTTACTTTCTCGACGTACACGAATTTCGTTTACACTACTCTCCCGATCGTGTGCCATCATCGCGACTAACACAAAATCCTTGGCGGGTGGAGAAGAATTGCTTTAAAGTTCCCCTCCCCACATAATATAATTTAAAAATGATCCGCGGCATTTGAGCACACAATTTCTCTTGTGTAGACCTACATAAATATTACGCAGTGTTTGTATTTCATAAGACGAATAAAAGACGGCAATAATAAATTAATGATTTTCACTGGAAATATTTTCTATGCTTTTATAGCTCAAAAACGAAAATCGAATGTTTCACTGATGCCGAACTCTATAGACTAAATGCAGAAACTATAAAGAGAAAGAGAAAGACTGTCGTTGTAGTTAGTACCTGTATTTTTATATTCGGTACAATGTCGAAATTGCACGCCTTAGTGTGCTGAATACTCGGATTTTGGCAAGATTTCATAAGAAAATTGAATTGAAAGCATTGTGTATTCTTGTTCTTCGACTCTAAGAATAACGTCTAACAGACTCGTCTACTGCAGCCGCAATAGCGTTTTGTAATAACTATTTATGTATTGTTGGGATCGAGACGATTCGAAAAAAAAATATACAAAATAAAGCAAGAAAAATTGTTGTTGCCCGAGGTCTTCTGTATTCGCGCCAATTTTGCCTACATTCGCGCGCGATATTATAATAATAATAATAATAATAATAATAATAATAATAATAATAATAATAATAATAATAATAATAATAATAATAATAATAATAATAATATAATAATAATAATAATAATAATAATAATAATAATAATAATAATAATAATAATAATAATAATAATAATAATAATAATAATAATAATAATAATAATAATAATAATAATAATAATAATAATAATAATAATAATAATAATAATAATAATAATAATAATAATAATAATAATAATAATAATAATAATAATAATAATAATAATAATAATAATAATAATAATAATAATAATAATAATAATAATAATAATAATAACATTGTTATTAGAACGAACGACTGTCTGAGATGTTTCCGAATGTGTAGCATAATAAGAGACATAAAGATGATTTAATTTAAAAAATAATGATATATTACATTAGAAAAATATTAGTGACTTAAGTAATAAATACTCGAGAAAGAATTACTTTTATACGAACATAATCGTCTAGCCCGAACCAAAGACGGAAAACAATGTGTCATCCTGAATTAAGAATTATGTTATCCCTCACCGAGATATTAAATGTACAATTTTAATTTCGATAGAAACGGTTTCTCAAGTTTCGGCGGAAAATAAGATTTCTAAATAAAATTACATTTTACACGAGGCGAAGAAAATCGTATTGCCCGCGAGTGTTTAACAGAATTTTTCAAAGACTTACTTACAGAAACGTCACGTATTAGTTTATAATAAAATATCGTTTCCGTATACTAATTATAATGTACGAAGTCGAAACGCCTAAAAAACTTGTCACACTCACGACATTTTCGAGGCTTTTTATTAAATAACAATCATGGACATCAGCCGGCCGTGACAGAACCGAACACTGTAAACGGTAAATGTTTCTCCATGACTTGTTTTCAAATTACCTTTCGGTCACAGGTTGTCTAGGAAAAGGTAATACGATTTTTTTTTTCCCATTCTATAAAAATCGAATTAATCAAATCGGATTAATATAATAATATGATGTGCGAATTTGTATAAAATTATATACAATAAAACGTTTTCAGAAGCGTGTTTTGATTTACCGAGAATAAAATTGATACTAATTCCGCGTGTAGATAATGCGTAATATGACAATGATTATCGTAAAATATTATACGAAAACGGACCGAATAATTAAATAATATTCGAAAACCCTTCGGTTAAAATGTTTACAGGAGCGTAATTCCAAATGTGGCTAAACATTAATTTAAAATCGTCGCATAACATTAAATGGAAATAGTGCCATTGAAATTTGACAGTTTTCGCGTAATTTATTCAAACGCATCTGAGTCAGGAAATAATAACGTTGACGCGTACATCAAATTTCGCATTAACCGTCGATGAATATCTCTCTCGTTCCGCGCGATATATACACATATATTAGTTTCGTTTTTAATTTATTTAAATTAAATCTATATAACACGCGATAACTCTTAAAGTAATAATAATAATAATAATAATAATAATAATAATAATCTTACGTCATTTTCCGTACTCCATGGCGTATTTTTAAATGACACGCTATTTTTATATTTAAAAAAAAAACGAAACTCTACAAAGTATTAAATTTGATATGACATTCTCATATTATAGTATTCTTCTATTTTTATATTCGTATCAATTGACACGTTTCGACATGCTCCATATAAAAATGTGGTGAAATTAACAAATCTCAACTGATTCCTGTGATATATTTCGAATACACGAGCTCTTGTTCATTGTATAACCGTTGTACGGCCACATCTTAATATGTGGTGAAATATAAAAATACCTATAATGACGATTATATTATATTTAATTTATATAATATTCATTTATATTTTCAATTGGAAACTTCGCGTACGATTATTTGAAAAAGGAAATATAGAGGGATAAAAACGTAGCCGATGCTGTGTACATAGTATATCGTCTCATGCCAGTCATTACTCAGACAGAGATTTCGAGCGACGATTAAGTATTTTTGTAAATATTACGCTTGTAATTAAATTTTTAGCTGTTAAAAAATACGAAATTTGCCCCCTCGTGTCGACAATTTTACCGGTAGTCTTTTTTTTCTTTTTACTGTTTGTTTTTCCCTACGTTTAAAAATATAACCAATCGAAAAACGTGTGAATTTAATAGTATCCGACTGGATGGACGGTATTCTACAAGACAAGTGCACCTATACGGAGTGGGGGAGTAAATGTTATAAAAAAAATACAATAACATTGTAAAATTAAATAAATTCTTCGATTCGTTCACAAAATGTAGCGGTGAAAACAAAACGAAAAATGATTATGGTCCGTGATAATTTTCGCCGCCCACGACATAGTTAATATAACAGTTATATAACGACGTGTTTAAAATGGCCTTTGACGTTCGATAAATGGACGCGTCTGAGAAGACTTTTAAATCGTCTCCTTAGCTGTTAAAACGAACGCGAAGACGTCGTCGAGAAATTAACAGCTAGCACGGATCGCTACGAAAGAGATTTAGTTGACTAGAAAAAAAAAGACAAATGTGTCTAAATTCGTTTTCAATTCATTACATCGGCAATGGTGACGTCGATTAACTTTATTGTCGCGAGCGTAATCACGCGCGGAAGATGATTTCGACAAAAATCCCTGTGTGACTTTCCCGATTAACAAACCGAAGCTATTAATTTCTATTGAATTCACATCCCGGAGGACAAGATAAATTAAGCCGACGCGTAGTTAATTGTCAGTTAAGACGCGAATCGAGATGGACCAACGATATTCGACTTTGGGTCCACAGAGAACATGGTTAGCTTCTAATTAGAACTAATGCCACCATTATGCGTATTATATATTAAGATAAAACGTTTGACCGTTACACGGCAGTAAGGCCTGCGCAGTAGAATAAATCACTTCTACAAAAAAGAAACAAAAAACATTTACTATATTTCGAGGAATTATATTTTTCAATCTCGACCTAAAAAACGTATTACGTTTGATTTTAAAACAAGAAAAAAATACCTTTATACGTAATGGAAAAATGTAATACAATGCATGGAATAGCGGATAAATTTGATAAAAAATTATAAATTGATGAAATTATTAAAAGTTCGGTAAGATAAAGGGACACGCTCGTTTTTACACGATGTTCGATATTGCTTTGAATGTTAATCGAATATTATACCGGTAATATACAAAAGAAAAAAATACCGAACGGTTTAAAAATATAACTGACGAAATATTGGAAAAATCAACGAACAAAAGAAATTGAAAACAGTTTTTATTTTAAATAATATTACACGATAACACGTCAAATATTTCGTGAAATCGTACGCATGTGTGCCACCAAACACTGTTTACGCAAGAGAAGTGAATTCGTGGAGATTTCCCCGGCAATAATATATATATTATACTGTATTCAGTTCGAGTTAACGTATGCTGGACAGCGGACGAAAACTGATTCGTGTCGTCCGAGCAGATGGTGCTCTGATTGCCCACACACACTCGCGCGCGCGCGCCTCAAGACGTGTAGCCATACGCGAACAACGTTTGCCCGCCGGGACTACATTGAGCAATCCGTTGTTTTTTTTTTTTTTTTTTGAGGGGACGGGGGAAGTGGGAAGAGGAAATCTTCTAAAGACGCCTCCAGAAGTAGTGACGGATTCGCCGCGGGGACGCCTAAAACCTCCTCCCGGGGAAACAACCATACGCCCAGTGAAGAATGAAGTGGAAGAGGGAAGAGAACAGAAGATAGATTTTGCGGCGAAAGGTCGGTGGCCGCCACTTGCTCGTAGGGCGGATCAGTGTGGGCGCTCGCTTGCGTCACGAGGCTAGGAATTCGGTGGTCCGAGGTCGTTGAGTGTTATCGTGTAAGCCGATTGGGGGGATGTTCCAAGAGGGAGCAGGGGCGATGTACCCAGTCGCGGTTTCTGGGTGAGTAGTCGGCTGTTGCGGCGATCGTATGGTTCCGATGGGATTAGACCGAAGCGCGGAGTCTGGCTGCGAAGATTGGAGCAGCTTTCTGAGAGATAGGGAGAGGATAGGGATTTCCTTTAAGTGTTGAGCGTTCCTGATGTACCAAGGAATTTGGAGGACAGATCTTAGTAGTCCCATGAAGCATCCTTGGAGGACTCTGAGGCGGTTGTTGCTCGCCGCGCCCCAGATCGGGATGGCGTAGGTGCAGATGCTTCTTACGATAGCAGAGAAGACGCGAAGTTCGGTCGTTGGTGCCACGCTTTTGATGTCGAAGAAGGGCTTGAATTCGATGAAGGCCCCGATAGCCTTGCCCCGTGTGGTTCTGATGTGTCTGCACCATGAGAGCCTGCGGTCGAGAGTGACGCCCGTGTATTTGGCGGAGTAGCTCCACGCAACGGGGTGGCCGTCGATGGAGATGCATTGATGAGGGGTGCGGTTTCTTTTAAAGATCGTGACGGTTTTCGATTTGTCAATGGACAGCCGCCACTTAGTGCACCAATTTTTGAGGTCGTCGAGGTGGATGTTGAGCGGGATGTTGCAATCCGTTGGTTGCGGACCGCTATTTATACATGTTTTTCATCCCTACTCGTCAGACGAAAGCGGCCGCGCATCCCCACCAATAAATTCTATCTGTACGAACGGCGGCGGCAAGTGATTACGAGAGAGTAACGAAGATAGCGGTAAACCGGCGACGGAATCATAGAGCTACTACCATCGACCGGATGGAGTAAAGGTCCGACTGCTTTCAACGGTTCAGTCGGCGTGCGCGAAAACGGGTCAACCAAACAGCCATTCCGTTTCCCGTATTATCGCGGTCCACTGATGTACTGTCTGTACACGCGAGTGTTTAATTTGACGCCGCTGACCAAGCGATCGATCGTTTGCAGCGCTCAATCATTACTACTATTATTATTATTATTATTTCGTGTATTTCAATGAAATATAATTAACGTAATGATTCGTCTTTCCTCGTCGTACACTCCTTTACACGTTCGCTCGTTTATTTTACACGTTTTATTATTTTTATTTACTTTTACTGGTTTACTCTCATTCACACGTTTTCGTTACCGTCAGCTTAAACTTTACGATCACAGTTTTTTTTTTCTTTTTTTTGCATAAATATTGCTCACCGTTCGATTACAATATTTTTATACGTCGTAGTAAAAATGAAAAAAAAAACCAGTTTTAAAAGAGAACACGGAACGCGCGAACGTCATGATCTAAATACAAGAAATTTCGACATTGCGCCGTTGTTATTTGAAATTATTCACAGGAAATCGATCGTATCACGAAACGAATATTGCAAAACTGTAACAGCTGTCTACGAATTCCAATAACGATACAGTAATTATTTGAAAAAAATTAATTCTTAGCGTTCGTCCGCTTTAAAATACGATCGAATCCAATTCGGTAGAAACGATGTGTGTATTTATACATATTATATATTTTTTTTTTTTTTGAAAATTATCATTCGAAATGTTTCTTTTTTTCCAAAAAAACAGCGATTCGGTGTAGTTTAGAGAAAAGGAAGACAGAGAAAGAGATACAAATTCGTATTGTAATTTTTTGCCGGTTCTTTTTCTATAACGCTCGCGGTCGATCGTCTCCGCTAGTGCCATACGCGGTATGTCGTGCAAATGGAATCGATAAAAATAACACGCGCTATTACTTGCGACGGGTCTTGTGATAAAAAAAAAAAAAAACCGCGCGAAACGGGACTTCTCGTAAAAACGACGGGACGGGAGGGCTCGCCCCGGAAAAACGTATGAAACGTTCGATCGGGAAACGCTTAGACCGCAACCAAAAATCTCGTGTCCCCCGCTCATACACGCGTATACTGGCGCACAAATACACTACGGCGGTATGTCATTTTTATTTATTTTTTTCTGATTCTTTTACGAACACTCACTCTCCGTCTCGTAGACGGATATAACCGCGTATTATTACGACCGTGTCATTCCCCGGATAACTTGTGTGTCACAGGACTGTGGCGAACGCGCGGCGTATTTACCATTCGGGAAACGTATACGGCCAGCAGCCGTTGGGATTTCTCGCCACCGGTCGAAAAAACGCTTTGTTTTTATTCGCAGTGCGTGTGCGCTTCTTCGGTTCGAACCGCGGCGGCGTTTTTTTCTATTTCTTTTCCTCTTGTTTCCCCATCGCATAATATAATAATAAATCGTAACGCGAGAAATTACGCTTTCGATTACACCACCGTCCAGCGGAGTTTTTTACTCCGATAAATCGTTTCGCATACGAAAATCGCGCGCGGAGCCGTTAGAAATTTACGTTTCTGTACGCGAGGAAAGGTTTAAATCTCCATCGACGCGAAACTGTACAATGAGTGCGATACGACGCGCACGATAATTCGATTTATCGTTGTTATTTTTTTTTTTTTTTTTTCTACGGCGTGTTTAAAGTGTCGGAATGTTAAAAATTGTGTTCAATTGGAGTGTTTCTTGTCGTTTCCAACGAAAATCACGCGTGTACAATTACGTGTGGAATTTTTTCGGGAAATCGAATTTTGAAAGTCGATTTTGAGAAACCGAACCGCGCGGTGTCGCGCGCAACGCGTTCAACGCGTTTCATAACATCGAGTTTACCGACATTACCGAGTATTTATTTTATAAGTCAAAATAAACATTTTAATTAACGGATTACACTCTTAGGTTTTCTCGTGCATTAACTTAATTTATTTTCCCCCGCGTAACCGTCATTTCGGGTAATGTATTTTTGTGTTTTCTTTGACCGATATTGTCACTTTTACCACATTCATTGACCGGGGGTGGTCTCTTTATCCAAACACATTTCGTCCGGAAAAAGAACGCGAACGTTGTAATATAAGAGTAGAGATAGACTAATTTTCGTATTCGGTACTAATTAAATAATAAATATTGTCCCGAAATGTATTCCAAAAAAAAAAAAAAATAACGAATAATTCGTTAAAACGAATGTGCGTTATAATACTGTTAACGTAGCTCTTATGATTAATTAATTTTGACTTGAAATTAGGTTTAAAAAAATAATTATTATTGTTTCCCCCGTGTCGATATTATAATAGTTTGTCGAAAACGATTTTCAATAGACACGCGTGATCGGAATCGAATTCGACTGTAATCCTCTTGTGCAACGACGATATTCCTGTAGCGCGGTGTATAAAACTCCTCGTGTACTAATATTTCAATCGTCGATTATTATTATTATTATTATTATTATTATTATTATTATTATTATTATTATTATTATTATTATTATTATTATTATTATTATTATTGTTCCACGTTAAATTATTGACAAAAAAAAAAAAAAATAAACATTTTTAATTAAAACACGTTACAGCGTTATATTTATATTAAATTTGGCTATTTTCAAGTATTAACAACCTATTAATATTATACGAAAATAATAATAACGTTGTTCTGCCCGTCGTCAAGTCATTTCCAACATGTTTCTGTTAAATAATGTCTCTCCAACAATCCCGTATAATATTTTTAACTCTGATTATATTTACACGTAATTGATTTTTCTTGATTCTTGATTCAATGTTTCTGTTTATAATTGTTGGGCTGTTTTTTTTATTTTGTCGAAACTTCTAGAATTAATGAAAAATAATAATATTAATTGCGTACGTTTTGATGAAAAATGTGAGCGTACGATATTCTTTACCATATCGTCGTTGTATTGCGTTTATAGAATACACTTCGCGCGCGCGAGTAATATAATATTTTCCATTGTCGTCGACACACGCGTAATATGCAATCTCCGTATATCGTCAAAGAAAACGGGGAGAGAGCGTGATTGAAATGAAGAAAAATAGCGAAAAAAAAATCTCACGGTTTCAATTTCCAAACACATATTGGCAAAACAATATCGGACGAACGTGTCTTTATATACTGCAAGGACGTATTTTTCAACAAAAAGACTTATATGTGAGAAGTGTATAATATGAAAATAGATTATTTTGGAAACGCGTCCTGCGTGTGTGAATCGAAATTACGAGTGTACAACGTGTTCAAAAATAACAAATAAAATACAATTCGCGCAGAGAATACGTTTTAAAATGGGTCACACGCAAAAACAAAATCCCCGAAAATTAATATTTACTCCGTTTTCAAAATAAAAAAAAAACGACTATTCGCGAATATTTGCCGTTTATCCCCTCAATGTAATCACACAAAGCGCGTTAGGTCTTTTGGTTATATTATATTAAAGAGCGAACGCCAAAATCAATATATTTTTACATTTTAATGGTATATAATAAACGTGTACGTAAAATCGAATATTATTTTTTTTTTTTTTTTTACAATCAAATTCGATTTTGTTTCGGTTCAAACGATTTTCGACGTTAAAAACGAAATGATAAAATTAATAAACCCAACGACAATATATAAACGCGTATAACGTTACGCGTAATAATAATTTTTAAAATCGCGCTATTGTAAAATCGAAAAAAAATACACTCAGCCACGAGGCAATGTAATTTTCGTATCAAATAATCGAATTTATACGTGGGAGAAAAATCATTTTTTTTTTTTTTTTTTTTTTAAATCGTACCAAACAAATAACTAAAAAAAATTATTATTGGTACCGAACGTAATATTTATAAAATGTGTATTGCACCCCGTTTAAAAAGGCGCTGTCGATTTATCCGACACGAAAGTCGATAAAAAAAACATACTTTAAAATTTTTTTAACGAGAAAAAGTAGTGAAAGAAAATCGATTGTTTTCGTTTACAAAAATAACGGAATTGAAACTTATTACGAATACTATATAAACTAGTGGCATAGATACAATTTTATTTCTGAGGCGTTCAAAGGAATTTTCTAAAAAATATTTTATATATTTTTTTTTTATTATTATTATTATTATTAAATTCGTTATTTATTAAGCAATTTTCAAACGAAATAATCGTCCATAATTATACCAAATCAAATCTCCTATTGTTGTACATGCGTGTAAAACATCAATTGAAAACGTTTTCCATTCTAATCGTTATTGTACACGGTTTTCTCGAAAAATATAGAACTTTCATGTGATATATAATAATTGATTCAATTTAAAAAAAAAAAAGAAACTATCGAATTTTCTGGCAGAATTTCCACCCGTTTTCTACAATCAAGTAAAAAACAAACAAAAAAAAAAGTAACAATATTTTTTATCAATCCTTGTGTCTACGCAAACACGTAGCATTGTAATGCTCAACATGTTGTACTTTATAGTAAAAATTGTTTTATCCTAATACAAATAATCCTTTTTCGAACGCACATCGACCATAGCGATGTCATCACGACGAGTCCAAGTGTATTATTGTTTATGCATGGAAAATCGATAAAGTGCTCGTTAATTTCTCTTCGTCTCTGTCAGGTAAGATCCGAAGTCGACGAGAGACTCGTTAATAATGCGCCGCTTTTGTAAGGTGTATACACACATTTTTTTCCACGTATCTACGCGCTCGCGCGCGATATTGTTGCCTTAACATTTATTATTATTTTCGTCGTGTAACACACACACGTTGTCGTCAAATATTTAATAGAAATTACGTTATAACGTCGTCTTTTGGAATTTATTTATTTTGTTTTTCAATTTAAGTGTACCCGCTATAAGCACAGAGAACCGATAGCGCGCGAAAAATACGACTCCCTCTCCTCGAAAGTATTTTTATTATTATTTCGAGACGCGAATTACAATATCGAATGATTAACACGAATATGGAAATGTGTAGTCGTAAAAAGAGAATAGTTAAGTCCCGTTTATTAAATTTTGATATTCCTAAAAAACCGTTTGAAATTCGATTGTACTACGCGTGTGCTGCAGTTAAAGAGAGACTCGCCGGGGAGTTTTTTTTTTTTTTTTTGCTTATGAAAATAATTATTTGCGTAAAATGTAAAATGCGAAATGAGCTAGCGAAGAAAATCATATTTAAATATGATTATATAATTCTTACACATTTAATAATATAATATTGTGTGTATCATATTTACACTCGATTTAACAGATAATTTATATAATATTACCCAGTATATCGTGGTATGCTTAAAATAAAAAATCTTTCCGACTTCCTCCATCATTTTCCAAAAATTAAAAATATAGCTGCGAAATACTTAAGTGTGTTTTGATCTATACGTTCGTGTTTGACACAAGCCTTTTCTCGTATGAAGAAAAATTAAAAACCCGACGACGCATAACAGATTAACCATCTCCACCGCGTACTTAAAGAGTGAGCTGCACTGGTAATGTTTTGATGTGGTGAAATTGAAAAAAACAAAAATACGAACAAATATTCAACAACAAAATTTCACATTAAACGGCTAATTATATTAAAAACGACATATTTTCCATACTTCAATTAAACATATTTTTTTCCTTTTATTAACTCTATTCTTAAGTTTATTATTTATCAATAATATTTTTTTTTATCAATGAGTCTATCAAATGTTTTGCCACGAGACCTTTATAAATTTTGAACGTGGTCCGAGAGTCCAAAAAAAAAAAAAAAATGTTGCCGACCACTTTAGCTCTACACATAAGCATCGCGCGATTGGCAACGAAAATCCCTTGTCCCCGCGAAAGTTGTGCGCGAATAACACGCGTTTTACACCCGATGATCTGTTTCGGTTCCAGGCGAGACAATCGAAGCGAAAACACACTACGAGGTGACCATGTTGTTCAGCGACATCGTCGGTTTCACGTCCATCTGCAGTACCGCCACGCCGTTCATGGTCGTCAACATGTTGGAGTGTCTGTACAACAAGTTCGACGCGTATTGCGGCCATTTGGACATATACAAGGTGAGGCTTTTTCGTCTTAAACCGGGGTCGGTGGAGTTCTTTTTTTGGGAGAGACGGGCACGAAACGGACGGGATTACGACGAATACGGGATTCCGTATACGCACGCAGCATTATACAAAGAGAGAAAAAATGTTTGTTTTTTTTTAAACACATTGAAAAAAATGTTATATTCGTATAAATAATAAATTAGAAAAATAATTCATATATTTAGTGGCGGATCTAGGATTTCTTTTTATGAAAGGGCCCAAAAAAATTTATATCAATACTTGATGTCAGGTCCAGGGCCGTATTTATAGGATATATTGGTCCCTATGCTAGTCTACGGTGCCGTCTTTAGAATATGGGTACAGGAACATATTCAATATAAATGATTCTTTTTTTTTTTTTTTGCACTCATCGTCCATCCAAAGACGGTTGTAGCAATGAATTTCTTAAAATAATAAATTATTATTAACAAAACCGAAAAAAACTTACCAGAACTCGAATATTTTTATTCGGATAAGCTGAACGCATTGGCAGTTTTTTTTTCATAAAAGTTCATATTTTAAATACGGACCTGGTTAAGTATATAAAACTATACGTCTGAAGAATGTTGGACGAAAATCTAGTTCACTGTATTAATCTATAGGGCATGTACAAAAATTAGAGTTCGTACCTACGCGTTATATTGTTCATTATTGTTCTGTGAGTGGTATTGAGAGTGAATTGTTTCAAATTTGGCACGAGTACTCTTTAATTTCCGCGGATTAATTTCCTGGCTATATTCAAACTTCCATTGTTCTGTTTTCATCACGCGTCCAAGTTTTTTTACTCCCGCGTTGCTATGAATTTTTGAAAAAAAAAAAAAGAAGCGTCGAGAAATGAAATATCGTATTTACTTGATTATAGTATTTTTTTTTTTTTTAAGCAAAAATACGCGTATAGTTTCATTGTGAAATCGGAATTTTCTTCTTTTTTTTTTTTGAATATTGATAAGCTCATCAAATATTTAACCCGCGATTTCGAAGAGCTTTTCATTAAAAAATTGGTACGAATTTCCAATGTTACCATATATGTACAATAGTATTCCGTAAAAAAACGAAACTCTAAATACTATCACCTGAAGTCATCGGAAAACCGTCGGCCAATATTTGAAGGTTACCGCGGTAAGCGTATTTTTTCGGATGTTAGCGTACATATGGTGAGCGTGCAATCGCGTGTCTGTGCGTGTTATTGCGAGTACCAATTATATGATGTAGTCCGTCATACACGGACACGTTATAACACGAAATGTTTTAGTCAATATTTTATAATAATAATAATAATAATATACTCTACAATAAATGTCTGTGATTTATATCATTGTCGAAAAACCAACGGTAACGGTTGACGAGCACGCACAAGTTCAGGCACTGGCCAGTGCGTGCGCGTGTTGATCAAAACTCATCGGCAGAAAATTATAACGAAAATACTAAACGACTGTTTTTATTGACGATGCAATTTGAAGACTTCTT
This sequence comes from Chaetogeoica ovagalla, assembly GCA_032441825.1. Taxonomy (NCBI): domain Eukaryota; kingdom Metazoa; phylum Arthropoda; class Insecta; order Hemiptera; family Aphididae; genus Chaetogeoica; species Chaetogeoica ovagalla. The sequence continues at coordinate 5,961,267 of CM063735.1, forward strand.
CGAGTTTTATTGCGTTCTTTTCGCCAATCGTGAACATTGCTAAACGCTATTTTTTATTTCTGTTAAAAACGGAAACTGATTTTAAATCAATGTTGTTTTTCGATAAAAATAAATAAATATTAACTATATTGTGAGCTGTGATGTAGAACTCCTCAAGTAAAGCTTTGTTCCTTTTTACAATTATTTATTGGATTTTGTGTTCAAATCTACCATTGCACTCAAACTGAATATTTATTGAGAAATTTCGTGGCGATTACACAATCGAATTATCCATATAGGGATAATTATTGGGTATTGACAGGTTTCCATCATGACCGGTCGTCTTCCCGGTTAGTGGAATCCTGTTTCGCGCCGAAATTATTAATTTAATATATTCACACGAGTCTTATAAGTGTTGTAGTTTTTATAAGCTATACATGCAAACGGATTCAAAATTCATCAAAACTTTGAGGTACCGACAACAACGTAACATTTAATCGGACAATAATCAAGATAATAACTAAAACATTTTCTCTGGGTAATTATACACGTTTTATAATTATATGTATTATTATGATTCATTTCAAAAAAGTATATGTCAAGGTACATATTTCTAATGAGCTTATTCCAATAAACCATTAAACGTCGTAGTGAACACGAATATCGAAAACAATTTTACCTTTAATTCGTTTTAGATATACTTGAGATATTCTAAGAGTGTAATATTTTACGGAAATTTAATTCAAAATCCGTTTTATATCTGTGTTATCACTTATTTGAATATCTGATAAATAATAAAATAATAATAATAATAATAATATGTTATTTAACGAATAATTAATGAAACGACTTAAAAGATATAACTATGCACCTAAACGCGGATTTAAGAGAGGTGGTAAAAATGTTGTAGGAGACATTTTCGGGAGAAGCGAGTGCTGCCGAATGACTTTGATATCGCAAAAATGTATACCTTTAGATACGGCTCTGAAACCAACAATCGTGACAACACTTGTCAAATACGTACTGGTGATAGCGAATGTGTGAACGCATAACGTGTTAAATGTTATTTTTCATCCGGGTCTAAACGATTCCGCCGAGCTGTCAAAGTCACGACTAATCGGTTCGAATCGGAGCGCCATAATTTTGCCCGTGAATATTACGACGTCTTACAGAATTCTCTATACAATACGAGTCGGATGTGAGATCGAGATTCGCCGTATTAGGGTTAATATATAAATATATTGCATGGTACGGACCTAACAAGATTTCAGTGCACAAAAGACTGAAGACACCTTCTGCTCGAATTCTATTTGTCTCATACATATTGTATATCATCTACGTGCGTATTGTATTATAACCGCGTACTGGGGTGGAGGGAAGACATAATTTGAATTAACTGGCGGACGCGGTACAGGAGAGTCAGCGGAAACATCTCACAAGTATCCGGGAGATGAATCAACGACGGTCAAAATTGCAGGAGATGGACGACATGAATAGAGCAAACGTTTTAAGAACAAGACGTTAAAGTGTCCGATTCGAATTCGCAGCACGTACCGTGCGCAAACATCCCTTACCCTCGTCGTCAGGGTCCGTCGGAGAATTATTATTACCTGCAGTCCCGGAGACATTATAGTGTCGGCAATATTATCCCTTTGCTTGTTCCTCGTTTCTCCGGATCACCGTCCCGTCCGGAGCAAATCGTTTTTGTTGCTGTTGTTCCGTAACGATGTGCCGCGTGGCGGTTAAATCATTCCCCCGCGACACGATTCAAAAGTAATAAGTTGAATTTATTCGGATTTTTCGTAATATTCGAATTCGTATATTGTTTTCCAACTAACAATTATATTATATTATATGTGCACTATGTGCATATATTTATATATATATATATATATAAATAAATTTATAAAAAAAACAAAATTGATTATTATTCCAATCAACATTTCACACAAAAAAAAAAAATGAATTTTGAATTCCGTTATATTACAAAATAACCGTTGACCAAAACAATTTTTAATACGAAGATTTCGACATTTCAATAGTATATATCGCGATCTATAGAGAGTTTCTTTTTATATAATATTATTGCGGTTGTTCTTTGAAATTTTTTTTCGCCCTTCATAATATTTCAGATTAATTATACGTATATTATAATAATGTTACGTCCATATTTTGCGCTACACGCGCGACTTCCTTAAATCGACATAGAACGTTAATCGACATTAATTTGAAAAAAAAAATATATATATATAAAAATTATTTCCAAAAAAAATCACCCATATTTCTTTGTGAAATATTCAATATTATATACGTAGTATTGGGATTAATTCTCAATGAAACTTTATTCTATTCCGACCGTTTCACATTAAAATAGTTTAAGTATAGATTATAAAAAAAAAGGATGCAAGGAAAGGACTTACATTATTCTCGAATAATCCGCGGTTCGTTTGAAAGAACTCAATGCATTAAATATATTTTTATTTTCAATATCGACGCAAATATATTATCATTCAATGAGAAAAAAAATTGTTAAATAAATATTGTAAATATGTCTATAATTTATTTAAGAAAATTTTAACGGAAAATTCTACTGAAAAATATGTATATTTTTTACGAAATAAAACAATAATAATAAAAATAATAATAATAAAACTTACATTATTCATTTTAATCTACATTAATTCGTCAAAAAAAATATATAATATATAAAATAAATAATAAATTTAAATAGATTCGGAATTAAATCGACGGCAATCTTTTTTTTCTTTTCTTAAAACATGTTTTACTATATTTTATTGAGAAATGAAAACAAATAACGTTTATTGTTTTCTTTAGAAACTCTTTTAGTTTTAACGAAATTTCTTTTTTGTCTTATATACAGACGTAGTATACACATTAAGGTGTAGAATTTTTATTTATTTCTCGTCCCGCGATAGATATGACAAATAAATAAAAATCATTATTATGTACGCGGTGGACGTGAAGCGGGGATAAAAATAAACAAAGACGAACAAATATTATTTTATTTTATGAGAAAAAATGTGAGTAAGTACGCTGAAAAATAAAATTCAATCCAATGAAACAATTCGGAGAAACTTGTGAAATGTACAACAAAAATAGCTAACTTAACGTTTATTTATTTTTTTTATAAAGTATTGTACAATGTTTATCGTTAAATTCCTTATCGAAATCGTGGAATATACGAAAAAGTATAGTTATATAGTTATTGATTATCGCGTAATACTTCCGTATACAATCATAAACATTTTCACCGAGTTTAGTGAGTCATACAACAAGCCGCGAAAGTATTGATAATATTAAAACGAAAAATAATTTTGATTTTTTTATCAAAGCCAGATTCACGTAGTCGATGAAAGAAGAGAAACCAATTTTAAATATGTAAGTGAAACGTCAATGTGATAATTATAGTTTAAAGCGACACTAGTTATTACGCGTTACGAATTGCTTTGGGAAGTTTAAGTTTAAGATTAAATTAAGTCTTTTCGGCTTCGTTTGACTTCTGAATCCAAAAAACAAAAAAGATCCAAGAGCGGCTAACAATTTTTCCAGCAATTGATGAATTCGAATTTTTAAATTCTGTAATAATACGCGTCTTAATTCACGCGTAAATTCGTATCTATGGAAATCATGCGTTTTAGTTGAAAGATATCAAAATCCGGATCATTGACAAAAAAACGTTCTTCCGAGGCTTTCTAGTTCTATTTTTTTTAGATCATTTATAATAATACAACGAAATAAACAATTTCACTCAGTTTTCACAAACGAAAGTGACGTTTTCTATTTTCAGATTTTTCTAAATACTATTTTTACCATGTTTCACGCGTTAGGTATTTATATACGTGAAATTCCCATGCACTGCACATTAAAAACACAATATATATATATTTAATTATAATAAACTATTTATTCTACGGTAATACTGAAAAAAGAAAAAATCCAAATAATCATTTATGTCGTTGGAGGTACATTTGGGCCTATGACATATTTAATATAAAATATTCGTAACGAAAACAATATTGGAAAACCTAATTCCCTCTCGTTCACTCCTAAAAAATCGAAATATTACCGAAGTTGGCCACCAAAATCCCCCCGCGCAGCTGAGTTTTCCACGATTTATGTGCGGTCTACACCACCGACACGTCCACTATTGTATTATCAGTATATTATATTTAACTTACGAGAACGGAAACGTTATTATAATCATAATAATAATAATAATAACAATAATAATAATAATAATAATAATAATAACAATAATAATAATAATAATAATAATAATAATATAATGTTTTTAAATCCCGAATTTATGGCCCATTAAAGTTATTCGAACAGTATAATTTACTATCAATGTGGACGATTTGGTCATATAATAATAATCTGCAGAATACTACAATAATAATAATAATAACAATAACGATAACAATAACAATAATAATTATAATAATAATTACCTCGAATTATAACTATATGTGTTATGTAAATAATATTCGGTAATCTAGCAAATATCCCTGTATTTGCTCGCCAACGAGAGTTTATTATACGTTTTCCAATTGAGAATTGCAACAATTAATTTACACGTCCCGTTGTTTGCAAGTTTTTTTTTCAAAAATTCAATGATATATACATAAGTTCGGTACAGGAGCAATTATTATGTTTGGAAACTACAGTATACACGCGATGGAACAATAATACAACGAAAACATAATATAGTAATAATCTTATGGAACACATAGAAATGTTACAACAATAAATTCATAGTAGGTATAATATTAAATTTCGTTTTTACACTCCTCGTCGTGTTCTATTATATATTGTAATAATAGTTGTTAGAAACGATTTCGATGGCACGATTTGTATATCGGCGAATCGCAAAAGATCGTTATTATAAACGTATATAGGTCGACACAATGTTATCTCGTGATCTATGACATATTGTTAAACTCGTCTGTAACAAAATACCGTTTGAGTTTATTTCAAAAATTATGAAAAAAAAATTATATATACGTATATAGATAGACACGAAATAGTACACATGTTGTTAAACTGCTCCGTTTTAGTTCTTTTCCGAGTTTAAACGAAATTGTATTCAAACGGAGTATTGAAAATAGCTCGTGACACGAGCTCGAATAAATTTAACATTTTTTTTTTTATAAATGACATACTTTTACAGATGAGTACATTGTGTTGACGAGTACTAATAAATATATTAAATATTATTTTGTATTCTTCAAATATTTACACAATACACGTTTTACGAAAAAATAAAAAAAAGATATCACCACAATATTTCAATAATATAGAATTCGCAATTGTGAATATTATAAAATATTCGACTAAATAATCAACGAACAGCATATAAAGTTATTAATTCGTATCGTCAATTATTCGGTACCGAAAATATGTACTCTACACATAATATTTTATATATATTAGACATAAAACTTTCATCGTTCGTTATTATTATATTTTATAATTTTACACGGATGTTATTGAATAATTCATCAATCATTTATACTAGATCGTCAATCGTTGTTTTTTATTCGACGCAAGTATACCGCCACAATTTTGATCGCTCAATTTTTTCCACAATTTTTATTTTGTTTTTTCATATTCGGATCGTTTGAATCGCACCCACAAAAACACGCATGCAATCGCCCGCTCATCATATATGAATTAAAATATGCTTTAAAAAAATATACACTTTTATATATATATATATGTTTAAATTTTTACAAAAAATATAAAAATATAGTACACATTTTTATTAATATATAATATTACGTTTATCTATCTTTATTAATTCATTTTAAACACATAATTTTACGAAACTGCGTTTACAATACTTTTTAAAGCTATAAAATAATGAAATAATAACGTTTGAAATATTGAAATACAAACAAAAATTTCTTTTTTTTTTAACAATTTCTAACTGTTAAACTACGTAATGTGGGAATTCAACGAGTATACGGTATTTTTTTTTTTTAATTTATAGGCTTTAAGCACTAAGAAATCGTGAAATTAGGAAAACACGTTTTATTATAATGAAACAATTCACGAAATATGCGAGTATTCAGTGTAAAAAAAATTAATTCATAAAATAAATTCACGTCTTATAACAATAAACATAATAGACCAATTTAAAATGCAATGATTTACGAGTAATAATAATAATTATTATTATTATAAAAAAGAAAACCGTGGCGTTACATACGGACGAAATCCGTCAACAGCAGATGACTGCGGCGTGTATTGGAATTGTCTATGCGGAGAGCCGTTCGTTGGTCACACAATACTATAAAGTATAAACGAAGAAAATATTTGTACGTAAAAAAACCTGTACAATTTTGTTGCGCGTCTTGAAACAGAAGGCGCGTGTCTTAAGTCCTTAATAATATCATTCCGAAAATCATGCAGGGTATGGATTTCAAAGCATTTGCGTAATTATTTTTGTTTTAAAATATGTGCAAAAATTTATTATCCGCTAAATATTGTCCCTTTGTGATATCTCGAAATCTGACATTTCAATGCGCACCGTGTTTTTTTTTTTTTTATACATATACATTTCTTAGGTTCTGATGTGAAAACGCGCTTATTTGTTTATGATTTTTTCCCGTGTTCAATTTGACGAATAATAAAACAGCTCGTCGATCAGAAGAAAAAAAAAAGAAACCGTAAATAAGAAGAGTCCAAACAGAGCACCGAATGTGTAAGAAAAAAAATGAATTTTTCCAAAAATTTTACCACAATTATTGTTGACAACACTGAAATAGAAATGATTTATTTAAAATTTAATAATTAATAAATTTAAATCTATAATTATCAAATAAAATTTTGTTTAATATTTATAACTATATAAGTATACACATTGGCGTATTTATCTCGGAATCGGGTGTAAGGGTTTCACCCAGAGAACTTTTTTAATATAACAAATTTACGATTCTTTTCAATTATAACGCTATTAAAATGTGGACATTGATTTTGTATAATATTATGCTAGTATTAAAAAACATAAGAATATTATTTGACTCTTTTGGTCGGCAATTTCCTGTATGTACTCGAATTTTGATTTTATAATGTCTTCAAATTAAAGAATAAATATAAAACAGTTAAAAAACTCGTATATATATACGAACATACAATCAAACCAATAATTATTCTAAAAAATAAAGAAGTAAATACATAAAAGAATTTTCGTATTAAATATTTGCTTATATGTTAGAATTATTTACGTATAAGAATTAAGCATTTGTTTGTATTTACTATCAGTTTCGATAAAAAATTATCATCAGGTGTAATAAGAGAATGAGAAAAATACAACAACAGAATAATAAGTATAATTAAATCAAATTATACAAAAAAAAAAAATTACAATATAGAAACATAGACAAACGAAAATAAATAAATGTAATACGACAACGGCTAATTGTGTAAATCTTTATTATTCATAATACTCTTTGGCTCGATTTAATAAACACGCATTTATATTGAAAACGGATTTCTCGCGAGTATTAATAATTCATATTTTTTATTTTTCTTTCTAACTCTGGTATTCTTTTTATTTAATTTTTTAATTTTTGTTCTCGATATTTTATTATAATAATATAATATTGTACTTTTTCCAAGTTTTCCGTCTGAACTAACGTAAACATGAGCCCAAAAATCACGCATTCTACACAATAAATATAATTCCGAAGATTATTTCCCATTTGAATTCGAAGAGAAGAATAACAGAGAAGAAACTTTGGATTTCGTAGAATCCATTGAAACTACCGACGAAGTGTTGTTGCGGCCGCCGGACAACGGATGTCCGTTATTTGTCTTCGGGACGTTTTTTTTCTTTTTTTCTGTCAAATATAAAAACCTCGATCACCAAAATTGAGGACACGTCCGAAAAGTAAAATTGATAACCCCGTGCAATGATCAGATATATACGTACGTATATAATATGTCGCAGATGTGTAAAAAAAAATAAATAAAAATACATCGCGGGTTCAAGTTAATTCGACGAATAAGTTACTAAACAAGAGATTCGTATAAAGCAGTGTGGTTACATGACTTTTGTGGCTTCTTGAACTTATCTAATCAATACACAATCCGCTGGAAAAATAAAGAAATAAAAAAAACGACGACGACGCCGAAATCGTTTTTTTTCTTTTTTTACACACTCCAAAATCATCAATCTTATGTAAGGTACAGGGGATTATTATTATTTTTTTTTCTTTTGCTTCTGTCAAACTTCTTTTAATTTGAAACTTTTTTTATAGTTTCGTATAAAATACAATAACGGTGATGCTTAAAAATAAGATAAACGCGTGGACGTAGTTATTACACACCGTTATTACATAATATTATAAAAACAGGCCCCGTGTACACGGATGGATTTAAATTTTTGTACGAACAAATTAGCAAATAAAATAATATCGAGTGTTCCGCAACATATAACGCGCGGTGTGTCGAAATTGAAGACGTTTCAAACTTTACCTATTCAAGTTCTTTAAACTGGGGTCTATTACGCCGTCGTCAAGTCGTTCTCGCAATAATATTGCAACGATTAAATTGTTTAAAATTTTAAATAGTTTTATTTTTTTTTAACGAACTTTCCACTCGAGTGCGTATTTTTTTTATGACGAGAGTAAATTCATAGAGTTGATGTCGTTTTTGTTTAATACTCTTAAACGTTATTAAAAATGTATGTATTATTTAATTGTATAAAAGTAAAAAAATTTTATAGTGATAAATTTAAAAAAAAAGTTAGTTGAGTAACACGAGTTTTAGATTATCTTATACATTAAGATTGACACATGAAATATTTCAATCGCAGTGCAACGTGTTTTTTTTTATTTATAGATGTGTGTTTTGAGATCGTAGTACGACCAAAATCAAAATGTAAAAAAAAAAAAATTATCTGTATCTAAAATGTTTGGTTTTATTATTTTCATTTTTTCTGTATACTCTGCACACTCAGTTTTTTCGCTCAAAAACGAGTGAAATTAACAGTTATTAAACTCAAATACAATCCATTTTTACGGTCAATAAATCGTTTGCGAAAAAATCGGAACAGAAATTTCGAAAAATTTTAAGACATAATAAATAATGGATATATGACAAATATGAGTACAACACACTTATTAAAAGTCCCTTTTTGCATGAACGTACAGAGATGGAATTAAAGAAAAAGACTAAAATTCTTGTCAATGCGATTGTAATTTACTTTAAAAATGTAATAATTAAGAAATTAATTCTATATTATGTTTTCATCTTCTTCGTCAGCAATGATGATCGACCATCTGGCGAACAAGTGACATAAGACAAGTGACGACAGACGAGATACGGCAACGGGAGGAATTCGTGTAAAAAGAGATTTTAATTCGGGATTTTAAGGCGTCTTTTCGCGTACGAAACGGAAAATCAACGAGCCGCTTCTTAGCTCAAGAAATGTCTGAATAACATCCGTTGTTGTATAAAACGTTAAAAGTGCCTCTAAAATTGAACGCCCGCTGTTTACTTGTTATTGACAGAAATGACGCTAAGCACACTTTTTACGTGTTTCGACTCAAATGGCTTAGGACGGCTAACGAATTCCGTGTGAATCGTTTCGTTCGTTCTTCAACGGCCGACGCACTGTTTTACCGATCATCGAGTTGTATATTTTCACTTTTCACGTCCTCAATAAATGAACCGTTACGTTCGCCGTATCACTTCGTTATTACGTTATTGTTTCGTAACATTTTAAATTTGTATTATTCATGTAATTATTATCAAATATGCCTTCCGAAAATGTCTACCGGTCGTGCAGCTTATACAAATGTAACGATAAATTATAACACGCTGGAAACGTACATTTCTAAACGATCGAATAAAATAGATATAATAAATAGTATCGATTTTATACTAACTTAATAAAAACATTAATATACAGCCGTTGTTAAGGATATAATCTCTTTTCTATACTATTATCACGTAATATCATTAAAATGTATGAGTGTCCGTCGTCATATTGTTATCGAAACGTATTTCCATTCTCCGGACGATGTTGCTTTTTCTCGTTTACTCAATATATATATATTATATAAAAGCAAAAAGCAAATATATATATATATATATTTGCTTTTTAACGTTTCAGACTTAAAGAAAAAATAACAATAATAATAATATCATTTTAACGCGTTTGCCGACCGGAGTTAGATTGTCCGCGTGTCGTGCAAAAATATTTCCCCGTCGTCGTAAATACCACCGTGTCGTTTTCAGTCCATATTGAATATGCTTAAAGAGTTAAGGATTTTTTTTTTTTTTAACTAGGAAGGCTTTTCCCGTTCATTATAATTTACACTGTATTAATTTAAATATAACAATAATTTTTTTTTTTTTTACTCTCTTTAGTACGCCACTCGCTGCCAGTGGTCCAGGTCCAGTAAAATTTAATAATAATAATAATAATAATAATGTTTTCTTTCGCTCGATGTTATAATGTTCGCCTTTCCCCGTTGGCATTTACTACCGTTTTCATAATGACCGTAACAATACGTTATTGTTGTGTCGGACATGCGCCGCCTACAGCGGCTAATAGTTCGAAAACTATTTACACCTCGGAAATTAATTTAAACGACAATAACGACGCGTACATAACTACGCGTATAGAAGTTTCCATTCCGGACCGTATTGTACTCGGATGAGCCGTAGGAGGGAATCGTCTCGACTTTCGATTTAATTTCGTGCAAATCGATTAAATATATTCAAGAAGAAGAAGAAGAAAGCTTTTAGACATTTCGAATCGGCGAAATCCCGCGGTGTCGACAATAAATATTTCCAAAAAATTAAAATTCACAATCGTAACACAATAGTCGAAATTATTACGTGCCTTAAATATAGTTATGATTCAATCGATAGAAAAATTAACAGCGCGTTGTGGACCAAAAAAAAATTCGAATAAATCTAATGATATATCTGCCGTATTGTTAAAGCGAAAAATTTCTTTTTGAAAATATAAAAAAAAAATCCGTCGTGTTACTTTCGACTTTCTTTGATGTCCGATTCATGTTGGACGACCTTCATCGTGCACGTTTTCACGTCCTGCAGAATTGAATCGCCCGCATCGTTTCGCTATTTTTTCTTTTTTTTTGCAAATGATCTCGATCGAATCTTAACGTCTGACGACACTTCTAACATGATATCCATTTTAAACAAATAAACGACTAATGAAAAATAAAAACCTTCAATATTAATCGTATAAAATTGATATATCGCCGATAAACTACGTAATCTTCAATATTCAGAAATTACTCGGGAAAACTTATTGAGAAAGTACTCGTAATGGTCCTAATGGGGGTATTAAGACGATTTGTCTTAAATGCAGGACGACCATTTAAAAACCGGACGAACGTTGTAATTGTACAGAAAAGGGCTTAGAGAATTTATAAGGCGAGTTTATTATATAAAGTCTATAACAAACTTTATGCGTACATAACGTTCGAAGACATAATATTAGAGTTAAGATTTCGACGAGACTCGTATTCAGTCGTTAATTATTATTGCGTATAGAACATAATAAAACAGTGGCGGATATACATTCGACCACCGGCTTTTCTAACGATACCATCATCCGAGTCGCAATTTTTTTTTTTTTCAAACCATTAGGAACGACGACGTATTTATTGTCGATTCGCAGTGATATCGCGTAATTCACGCGGTTTATACGTTCGTTAAAATGTAAACCAACGGCTTTGAATCGTTGACATTCAACAGGAAATATAACTCGATGTTAACAAAACAAAAAAATACTCGTAAAATTAGTTTCCTGTTTTTTGAAGTTTCAATAAATTATTCGTTCGATGGAAATTGTTGTATTTCGAGTGTTTGTATAGAATTTTATTATAATCGTTGTAAAAGAAAACGAAATAAAAATTGTTGAATCTATATAACCACGGTTTATTGGTACATTTAACAGCAACGGACGCTTGTAAAAGCTGACAAAGGAGAATGAGAAAATATTACTGTGGTTTATCGGAAGAAATAAAATCAAATCGGTTATTAACATCAAAACGTTAAACACATAAAACAAATGTGAATAAAACAATACGTTTTCGAAATTATTTTTTTACAAATTGTCTGCTTGTATACCTTTTGAAAGGTAACACGCGCCTATCGGTACGTTTTACATTTGGAAAATTAAATTAGATTTTCTTCCGAACCGGTTTTAATAATAATAATAATAATAATAATAATAATAATAATAATAATAATAATAATTAAATCGTTGTGAAAATTCCCACGAGAAAATGTTTTTTCGTGCAAAAATCCCGAACGTTCGAGTAATGTAATAACAGTGATTTTTAAAATGTCTATTTAACATTTGACTAGAATTTGTTTTGTAAAATATAAGAATTAACGCGTTCACTTAATAGATTTTCAACAATTTTCTTTTCGAAAATTTTACTTAATAGCTTTATGTATAACATATATCGTTCTTTGGAAGTGTTTTTCTATAGTCGTCGTGTTATAGGTTTTATCGATATTACAACGCGAATTCATTGCTCATACATAATATATTTATGACCAGACGCGTTATGGGAATACGCTAGATTTGGACGTTATTCCTTTTACAAATTATTTTCCCGCAAAAATCCTATAGGTATTTTTAGAACCAGCACTTACCAGTAATCTCGATCGTCGTATTCCACTATAATAACACGTATATTTATTTATTATGATTTACAAACGATGTCGAACGAAATTCGTTCTTACTTTCCTCCTCGTATGACTCGCGTGTCACGTTCCGATACATCGCAGCAAATATATTTTGTATATGAAACGAAAATTAAACCTATTTCGAGACACTTGGTACTGTAGTCGAGCGGCGGATAACGGCCGTCGGAATTTCTTCGGAAGTCTCGTGACTTGTGAGTGGCTTCGCGAACGCGTTCAACGCGGTTAAAGCGCAAATGAACGCACCGAACTTTTTTAATATAAATAAACAAACGCGTATGTTCGTACGTGCGTAAATCGTGTATAAAGGAATGAGTAGGGAAGAAAAAAAACACGAACGTGTATTGTAAAGAAAGTTTGACGGTGTGAGAGAAAAAAAGAGAAACTAATAATATGGAGAACCGCGAGCGCAGTAAATTGATAAAATATAACGCGTACAATATGTAAACTTTGTAGAGTTGATTTTTTTTACTCAATAACACGAGCGGAGATTAGGATAACGCGTAAATAATGTTCAAATTTTATCAACTCGCATTGCAACGGAGGGCGAGTCGACTGTAATTTTTTTGTTTTTTTTTAACTCGGTAAATCGATAGTTAATTTTTTTTAAATTACTTATTTTTTCGCACTTTTTGTCTTCAAAAGTTACACGTTTAGTAAAAGTAACGTGACTTAATATACAGTTGAAAGCGTTGAAATACAAGACGAGACTACGCAGTAATATTGCTGGGAGATTATATGAATTATAAATATTCGTATTGTAATTAATTAAACGTATTAATTTAATTGAAGTCATTGTTTTTACAAAAGTATTTAGATTAAGTGAAATCAGCAACTGTATTATAGAGCGAAACACTATACTATGGATGACTGTACGCAAAATTTTGGGAGATCGTGTGTCATTTTTCAAGATTTTTTCTACTTTTTAATGTGTTAAATATAAAATGTGTAACGAAAATATGTAAATTTTTTTTAAAAAATAAACTTTTAATTACTGATATTAAGTATAAATAATGAATTTCAGCGCATTTGCTTTCTTTGTATACATAATTCGATGAGTTACGACAAAAAAAAAAAAAACAATTAATTTGTTCAGCTTTGCTATTAAATATTTATTATATGTTTATTCATATCAATGTGATCCAAAAACGATTGTATACGAATTCGATTAGTTCGAAGTTAAAACGCGAAATGGAAAAAAATCAATAGTAATCCATTAATTCTACTTAACTTTTTTAACTTTCCACTCGGCGTTATTATGTCAAACTCCGACTTATACACACGCACAGTATCACGCTGTAGGGTCAGAATATTCGCCTACACATCGATTATTATAATTATCACCGTATAAACATTCTAAAATCGATTTTTTTTTTTTTATCTTAATTTTGAATTTCGGATACCATTGCAGAGAGATATCAGCGACGCGAGGCAAATCGTTTGGTCGGAATTCATTTCAACGAAACGCATTTCGCGTGACTCGTATTATGAGTCATATAACGCACTCGGTAAATAAAACGCAAATAAAACCACAGCTGTGTTTACGCGTTATTGCGAACGAAACGAAATTCCTTTTTGTAAAATTGTTAAAATTGTACAGAAAAAAATAACAAACAAAAAAAAAAAAAACGCCGTCAATTTATTTCCTACCGAAACGAATGTGTAGTGTTTGGTCCTGTACAAAAATTACTACGTATTGTATTTTGGTGTGTATGATTCAGATGCGGATGAACATAATATTAATGTGTATGATTTATATGTTTGACCAAAAATATTATAATAAATTGTGTCGAAGAAATTTTGTCCAGTGTTATCCAGTAAATCGCGCACTGGCCCGGCTACGGAGCCGGTGTACGTGGATGAGGATCGCGCGTTAAACCAGCAATTAGGAAAAGTAAAAAATAAGCGTATAAAATAAAACGTTTAATTTCAGGAATAATTTTGAAAACGATTTATCTTTCTTGTAAATTCATCTTTTGTAGTCCTGGAATTTATATAAGTCACGCCGTGCATTTCGTGCGTTTCGCTCTAAAACATATTCGGCTTCATACGGAAATGTTAAATATTAGAACGACTTAAAAGTCTAATAGTGACCGAGGTTATTCATAATAATATGAATAGATTTTTGAACTCGAAAGTCGGGAATCCGTGTAGAAAATACGCACACCTGGCACGTCCTGCAATAGTTGCAATAAATTTTCATATTAAAACATTGAATAGAAGTCATAGCGAGTTCAAATCATCCTTTTCAAAATGAAATTCGGTTCGAATTTACGTGAAGCTCTTAAATAATATAAAAATACACACCGTTTCCGATCACCAATAGCCAATAATAATAATCATACTCGTATTATCATCATCATCATCATCATCATTATTTTATGATTTCGAATTCGCATTGATTTTTTTCTGATTTCGATTCAAAAAAAAATTTCGTTTTTCTACACTGTATAGACAATTATTTGTTTGATTTTGTCGTTATATTCTCTTTTATCGACATGTATTAGAATATTATGACGATATCATCAATACTTGACTGGGGACTAAGCGAAGTGAACAAATGAATTTTACTCGTCTACGTAACAAAATGTACAATACGCTTTATGTAATATATTTTTTTTTCAATTCAACATTCAAACACTTTATATTACTCGTATGAAATACAAGAGCGGAAGAACATTTGAATAGTTTTTGAAATAAGGAATTTGGTAGTGATCTCGTGATTAGAATTCGGTAGTGTAAAAACCACATTTTTATGCCGATCGTGTTTCCGTCGGCCCGGGGGACGTGAGCGAAAAAAATTCGAAAAAAAAAACGAAATCGTAATAATAAAAATTCTTCGCGTTTGCCGTCGTAATAATATTACGGTGCGGTTTTAATGGAATTCCTCCCGTTAATAATGTCCACAAAAATCGTAACTCGTCCAGTCAACTTGATAGTATGAAATAATTTATTGAAAGCGCCGCGCACTGAAAAGCGTTTTGTGTAATTTACGCACGAGTGTCTGGTAATTGACTGACCATAACGCCGTCTGCGGTTTCGCTGGATACGATATTGTACGTATTGTTATTAAAAACGGGCGCTCGCCAATTAAAATATATCGAACAGAAAATATATTGTATTTTCACTCTGATGGAGTTAAAAAAATAAGAAGAAGAAGAAAATTATACCGAGACTGTATTGAATAACGTTTTTTTAAAAAACCGTAGCCGACATCGCCGGTATTATTGTCACCCGTCGAAACGCATTCGCTTCTTACGGCGGCGAATTGAAACAGTTTTACGTTTTTGTACCGAATCCATGTGCCGTTGGAACATGGATTGTACAGCGGCAAATTGTGTAGAATAAAAACGCCTTCTGTTATTTCTCGACGATCCGTACGATCGTCCTCTATGGAGTGTATAGCGTTGCGTTTTTCAAAACCGATATTGTTGATACGAATAGTTTTACACGTCTCGCGCGTCGGTCGAGGTACGTGGTAAATAATATTATATTCTCTCACGGACGCGTCACAAATGCGATACGACAAAACGTTTTACGAATACAATATACGTGTGTAAGACCACGTAGACTCGTGAAGACAACACACGTGTTCATTATAATATTATTAACGTGTTTTCACGCCGCCGATACACAATAACGATAATAATGTTTACGGTCGTTGTGTTCGACAAAAGTATTTTTTTTTAGAACCGTAGAAAAAATTAATTGAATGCGAGTTATAAATAATTCAAATTATTCGAGCGCGCGCGCACATTTTTTTATTTTCTTTGCCTTTGGAGGACCACCGCCGAACGCGTTTTAATTCAATAAATTTCCCATTTATTATTCGAGTCGAGAAGGTCAAAAGAATTGTGTTTTTTTTTTTCTTTTTTTTATATATCTATGGCGCGTAGAGTATACGTTTAATGAAAGACAGACGGAAGGAAAACGAGTAACGAAAGTGTTAGAAAACACGCAGTTTTTTTTTTGGTATTACAAACATATTATGCGTTTACGAAACGTCTATTATAAACGATATTTCGATCGGGAGTGAGGGGGGTTTTTTTAACGAGATTTCGTGCGAAACGACTGAAAATCGATTAAACAACGGAGTATTAAATATTTATGTTTTTTTTTATTATTATTATTATTATTATTATTTAAACGAGTTTTTGTACACCGTACTACTATGGTATGTTTTAAATTCGAGCGGTACAGTAAACCGTCGAAATTTAAATATTTGTTTCCAAACTAATACTCCTATCTGTATTCAAATGCAATTTTTAAACGTGTTTTGTTTTCACTATATACTACACTGGTCTTATAAACTTGTTTGTTTTCGCGATTGTCAATTCTGTTTAAAAACAAAAAATGTAATTTGACGATTTGACAGACGTGACGTGCACTGGAAACGGCGACGAAGCGTATACAAAGTTTCGATTTCTTCGAAATCCGTCGTCTACCGAGTAATATCAAAAAAAAAATATACGAGTAAAATGTAATTTTTTTACTCTCCTTAACCGTTTTATATAATTAATTCTATTTTATATACACTGACGCGTTAAAATACGACTAATGTGTAGATTATATTGCTGCAATTTTTAACGATCATCCAATCGACTACAATGTCTATTCAACGAATTTTAAATGCGTACATCGCCGAAGCGTATAGCTTTTTTTCGTTCTTAAATATATCAAAAACTCTAACAGACCAAAATTACTGTGGAATCGCTAAACACCGTAATTAGTATTAAGAATTGTTTTCAACTTAAATGACAACATTCCAGTGGATGAATCAGAAACCTCCTCCAATAAAAATACCATTTTTTTTTTCTTTTTTTTTTTTTGGACACCGGTTGGACATTGTAGAATTCACGGAAATAAGGAAGTCGACGAAAACATACCAGAAAGGCAGCAGTCTCTGGACTAAAATAATCGTACGACTTTCACTGATCAAAAAAAAAAAAAAAAAGACTACGTAGAAACCTTGACTTCCCATATTCGACAGGTACACCGGATAGACCGTACTAATGAATTACTAACGAAATCCGTTAGAATGGCAATCCTTAAAAGAGAAAAAAATCTTATTTAAACGTTATTTACCGAATTCGAATTGAAGACACAATATTTAGACTAACACGACACAGTCATCTCGTGGAAAATAAAAAACCTCCGACCTGTATTTCGTAGTCCTGACAATCGAACAACCGATGAACTGTACAGTAGTTAAGAACTTTGGAGAAAAACCTTCCAAAATAAAAAAAAAAATGGGCCCTGCACATCCAGACCACTATCACTGCACGTTTCCCTCAAGTCAACTAAACACATTTAAGAACCATAACAAACATTGTACGTAAAATATAACCTTATTATAATCTAAATACAACGCTTATTTTTAATATTATTGCAGTCGGATGCTTTCGTTTTTCAAAACAAAAAAATGACTTCTCATTTCGTATTATTATTATTATTATTATTATTATTATTATTATTATTATTATTATTATTATTATTATTATTATTATTATTATTATTATTATTATTATTATTATTATTATCGTTGTTATTATTGTTGTTATTATTATTTACGCTAAACGTTATAGAAAGTGACCGGTCGATCATAACGAATATATATTTACGTATAATATCGTTTCGACTTGCACCGCAAAAAAAAAAAATATATATTTTTATATTATACAGTCGCGCGAATACTGCGTTTTAGTTCACTTTGAATATAATGATATAGTCGGAGACTACCATGAATTTCTCGGTGAAAATAAAAAGCAAAAAGCAAAAAAGCCAAAAAACCGTAATTTCGGCGTACACAACGCGCGTAATAAACGTCGTTTACGTCAGATTCGGCAATATTTATATTAAATATATAATGCGCGGAAAACGACTGCGGCGGTGATTGTATACGCGCGGTAAAGAGTTTGATATTTCCAAAGTTTTTTTTTTTTTTGTTTTTTGAAAATGTTTTAAGTTATAAACCGCGGCGAAAACGACGTGATCGTTTCTTATAATGTCGTCATTATAATACGATATTACGATGACGACGTCTCACTGTCCATCTGTCTCTGTCTGTCTTTCCGCCGCGACATTTGGGTTTAATAAAAAATAATCCGTTCACGGGACGTTATCCTGGCTGGCCATGCCCACTAAAATAAACATTATAATAATTTTCAGTTTTTTAATATATGTTTCCGTACGATTTTAGAAATTTTTTTTAAAAAAAAAAAAACGGCACTTTCATTTCAAACACAATCCTCTCTTTAAACCTTCACGCTATATCCACCTCACGGCTTTTTTTTTTTTTTTTTTGTACAATATACACATAATGTTATAGGACATTTTTGAATGTTAGGAAAAAATTTCCTCTCGTGATTTACAATATTATAATATTTTATGTAGTTTTTTTTTTTTTTTTTTTTTGTTACGAATCAATGGAAATTTTATTAATAATAATTTAAATTTCCATCATGGTTGTTTTGTTGGAGTACCTTCGCTATTCGGTAATTTATTAATTTTTGTTTTTCTCGAAATAATTCACGACATTTAATAACACTGTGCGTATGTTCAAAATGAACTTATGAGACTATACCACGTGTAAAATGTTTGAAATAATAATTGTATTAATTTACTAATGGATTTTACGAAAAACCTATTATTTTTTTTTCTTTCCGTCCGTCCGTATGAATTTCTGAACGGAAAATAATAAATTTTCGTTGATACGTTTATTGCAGGAATGACTGACGAATATTCAATATTGAATTAGAATTTTTTTTTTTATATGAAATATTTTTCCCCACGTTCAGAATACACTTTACATTAGACTTTAGAACCACGTTTCGTATTTTATTACTCGTTCCAAATTCCATTCAGACTCATTATTTTTTTTTTTCAATTAAATTAATATTTTATGAAACTTTCCTCAAACGCCAGCACATGATGCGTAATAATGTGATAATATTCTGTAATAAAAAAAAAAAAAACACTTTTGGTAACTCCAGAAATTAACAACACTTTATTTTGCCTACATGCGTTTCGTAAAATCGATTCTTTCAAATGAAAAAAACGAAAAATAAACGAAAGTTAGGTTATATTATTCTGAAAGGCGTCTCATTTTATTTTTTTTAAAGCTAATCCAAGCGTATGGTCATCCTACCGTACATATTATTATTATTAAATTTTAATCGTCTGCAGTGTATAATTACGTATTATGTAAGCACGTTCAATAGACTCGTCGAACCGCGGAATTCGCTGCGTTATTTATTTGAGTGTATTATTATTATTATTATTATTATTATTATTATTATTATTATTATTATTATTATTATTATTATTATTATTATTTTAATCTCTCGTATAGTCTGGTAAACGTTGTGGTAGAATTTTAGGTCGGTTTTTGCGCAGTGGACTGTAGGAAGAGCTGCAGAACGTGTAGTGCTCCGTATTTAGCGCTTTGCCGTATGCGAGTTTAAACGAGCTCTCGGAGTGAGATTATACGCATATAGGGACTCGCTTTCGTTCCGAATAAAAATATCGATTATTTATATATATATATTACAAAAAAAAAAAACATTACGGTTCACTAAAAATTTAAAAAAAAAAACCAATATATAATACATAACAATCGCATCGGACGCGCACGCAGTGAGCGTATTTAAAATACGATTTGTAAAAGAAACGTTTTGATAAACATAAAATGACGAGAGAAATCGTAAATATTATAATCTGTACGTACATTATACGGTATAGTATTGCACAACACGACAGAAGAGCACGTAACTCGGCCGATTTTGGTAATTGTTATTTGAAACAGTATTATTAGTTGGTGCGGAATTCAAAATGTACGTAAAATATATTATAATGTGTTACACGAAACGAATGTATAAATAAATGGAAAATACGTTATTTTTATGTTCTTTTTTTTTTTTTTTTTTATGAAAAACTTATTTATCTAAGTGAAAATTGAACAACTTTCGACTGTTTTCGAGACCGCAGTTATCCCAGATTTCATTTCTAGGAAAAAAAAAAGTTTTAATGTAGTGTAAACAAAAAGAAACGAGAGAAAAATCCCCGGACTTATACAAGTATAATAAAGACTTTGCGCTTCTCTTATACATTCCGAACTTTCGTCAAATATCATTTCCTTTATTTTTAACAGTGGGTATACGCTACTGTATACACGTGTGATATAACGTTAGAACGCAGTTTTTCTTATACACTCCATATACTCGAGACACTGGTATTCGTATATTAATTTTTTGAAACGTTAAGTGTACGTAATATTTTTAACGCGTCAAAAATACTACGAATATACATTATTATATGCGCGTATGAGGTCGTGAGAGACAACTTATTGCAGTATTTGTAGAAAACGCACGCGTAATAAACACTCTATGAAACACTAATGATCGACGAGATAGTCGAAAAATTTGAAAACGAAATTGTCCGTTTATAACGACGTTTGTCGTATACGAATGCAATGAAATTAGTAAATGGGTATTTTTGAAAAGAAAGAGTACTTCGACAAATTTGTGGACCGAAAAAGAACGATAGAGGCGATTTTGAATATTTAGAACGAATAAAAAGAGTTGTGAGGATTATACGGAGACGCCGACATTGTGGGAATCGTGAAGAGTAACGGAATAAGATCATGTGCCGGTCGTGGTACATGAATCTGAAGGGAGCATAATAGAATGGAAACCGAACATTAAAAAGGACCCAGACAACGTTTAACTGATAGAATTAAGAAGGATGATTGAGATGGAGAACTCAGAGGAAGTGTCAATGGACATGGAGAAGTGAAGGCATGTGATTGTTACGCGGTGATGGATTTTAGTGACCATTGAGATGCCCTAGAAGGAGAAGAATAACCGCGTATTGTAATTATTCAGTTTGTAAAATCGTGTGTTACGGTAAATATTTTCAAAAAAAAAAAATGTATCCTTAAATTGAAAATTCCGAACGCGAAATGTTACAGTGGTCAGAAAAGAATCGCGTGCGTGCTTGCTTATATATATACAACGTAAACAAATATCTCGTTATAACAATATTTGTTTTATAAAAAAAAAAAAAAAAAAATCGTCGTATACCTAATAATGTCGTTCACTGCTGGACTCCATATTGAAAGTAAACATATATGATATTATATTAAATCAAATTTATTCGTACTAACGAGAATTTCAAAATATCGTCGATTGAACAGAACAAACAAAAAAAAAAAAAAAAAACGCACCAATACATTTTATCCGGTGTACGGCTGATTTTGTTTGTAAATGGGACGATATGATAAGATGGATTTTAACGTTTCAGGAAAGCGTATATCGTTGCGAACCTATTACAAGATATTACGTTTTCGGTGTCACGTCTCAAGGCGATCGACTCGACTAAATATGTATAATGATAAATATGTTATGTATAAATAACTTATATAATATATACAGTCGTATATGTTTGTATATATAAAAAAAAAAAAACCGATAGTCATTTCCGTGGATTAACCGCGCACAAGTACGTGTATTACCAAACGCGTTTCCTACGTTTTACAATCGCGAATAACGACCACCACTTCCCACCGTAATATAGTATGATGAGCACACAATCACTGCAACGCGTTTTCTCGACTGTCCGAAACGGGCGATTGTTCTCGATTCCGACAACGAGCGTAGGTAGTGTAACCGACGGACGTTCATCGATTTCGACGATGATATCTAGGCGATATACGAAATGTTTTTCTTATTTTGTTTTTTACTTTAACTCGTTTTTAAATCGCGAATAAATAAATAACGATTTGCGCGTTTGCCAAAACGTTCAATTGAACAGCAAACCATTTTGAACAGCAAACCTATGCCGAATATTATGTAACGATATTGGAAAAAACAAAAGAGTTGGGAATAATATTATTTATCCATACGTAACGTAAAAAACAAATTATTAAATCATCTTTTAGATGAAATAAAACAATATGGGCGTACGCAGCTAACGAGTAAAACTCGTGTTTTACGTAAAATATTGTGTGTGTGTGTGTTTTTTTTTTTAATGATTATGTCCCGTGGCCAAACGGGATGAGCGCGACAAGAAAAAAAAAAGAGAAAAACGTATAAAATTAATTAATAATTTTACGCTATTTAAATTGTTTACGGCATTCCCGAAACGATTTGAAACAGTATAAAAATGTTGAGCCCATAGTTTGCGGTAAACGAAACATCTAAAAGAGGGGGAGAGATATTTTCTAATGTTTTTTCAGACTGTCTCAGTTGTGTCCGAGGTACACCTGAGCATTGGCGGAAATCAGGAGAGGGGAGAGGGCTTAGGCGGACTTGATCCCCTCAAAAATTAATTAAATTTAAAAAATTTTTAAATAAATTATTGCTATTTCATATAAATAAACGACGTCGTTCGCATTTGCCCTGTGTGTGTGGATAGCCACTAGTTAGTAGTCAACCTACTAAATTTTTAGACTTCAACAGCGTCTAAAAATGTCTGTTAACGCTAATGGATATGACAAAAATGTTAAACCCCCTCTCCACGGATGTGACAAAATATCCGCCTGTGCGCCCGAGTCGAATGCCGCGGTTTGGTTACGAGTAGACAGTGAAACGTCCAAACTTAACGTTTTCCGCAGAACCGTAAGAAAAGAGAAAGCGTATACGGACCGTTCATCATCGGTGGTCGTATACATTAACATGGTCATCATGTATTCACAAATGATTGTCACAGCTGCGAGTCGACGGAGATGATAACCATGAAATTCAGCAGATTTCTCAACAAAGATCTGTGCACACCGCGATATCATCGCAACACTTTGTCTTCCTCGGTTATTTCGTTCTCCGGACCTGCGGAGTTTGTTTTTCTTTGGGTGTACATAGAAGAGACTGAAAAGTCGCATTGCATACGCCATCGACTCGATTACGATCGACAAGCTTCAACAGATTTTCGAGGAAGTTCACTACTATAATGTATACGAGTATACGAGTCTATTACGGTCACGTTGAACATTCCGTTATAAATATCGTAACAAACGTTTTATTTAACTGATAACTCATATAACTGATCGTGCCTTGTAATTTTTACACAAATTGCATAATAAATATGAATTTTTTTTTCTTTTTGACATCGGATGTATACAATATATAATACACGTATAATACGCATTTTATACTATATACGTATACGATAAAAATGAACAAACAAATCGGTTTTTCTCTATATTAATTTCGACTAGTAATTATGGTTTTCTTTTAGATAAATTATCTCACCACAACTCTTTGTCCGTCGTATATTTCCTGTAGCGATGAAACAATAATTTACTCACGGAAATTATTTTCGTACGATTTTTTTCTTAATAATAATTTTATGATAAAATTTAAAAAAGAACCTGCTTACGCATCGTATCGATTTCGGTTTAAAAAATAATAATAATAAACTTATATTATATTAAAAACAAAAATGAAATAAAAATAGATTTATTCCGGTTGTTTTAATTAAAAACAATTTTTATTTTAAGCGCACTAAATTGTAAACATTTAAACGTTCTGCGCGCATAGTTCGTGAATTAATGGAACAAAATTTTATGTTTCGGGCATAAACGTTTTCAGAAAATTTTTCTTTTTTCTCTTTCGATCGTCAGGACACTCTCGCAGCGTAATATATTTGTAACGTTTAAAACCGTCTGTAAAAAAATTAAAACGTTCTTTTTTTTCTTTCTTTCGTTTTGTCGTAATTCCGTTTTATCGTTCGGTAATCGTTAAAAAAAAAGAGAAAAAAACACCCCGCCTACAATGACATAAAATATTCCCCACGTATTATGGTGTACATTAACGCTCTGGCGCACACAAGTTTCAAAAAAAAAAAAACTTCACGTATATTATTATTTATTATACTTCTTTACGAGAATTTCTCAATTTCAAACATGACGATAAATGCGTATACGAATAGTGAGTATTATACACGTAGAATAATCACACGCGATTTACACATCATATATATTATACTTATGTAATTTTTTTTTCTTCGCGAACTCCGCTTGTTTATAATAATTTTTCAATTCCGTTTTTCTTTCTTTTTTCCCCTTCGTTTTTACGCAAAAGATATTCGACTCGCAAAACGCGTATATTTTGCATAGTATTAATAACACTACTCGGAAACGCCATAATATTATATAATATAGTGCCGGTATAGCTAAAATTACATATTTACATTTTAAATGGTTGTCCCTCTTTTTTTATTTTTTCGTCAAAAATATAAGTAAAAAAACGTCTATAGAATTGAATTTTCTCATCGTTTTTCCCGACGGGCGTGTTTCACGAATAAAAAAAAAAAAAATGTTATCAAACGATACCTGAACAAAAAAAAAAAAAAAAAAATCTAATATTTCCCTATATATATTATTCATATACATCGTATAAAATAATATATACTTTTCTTTTTTTTAATTTGCTAAAATTGATTAAAACAAATTTTATTCAACCGAGCTAGAACGGATATAAGCATTTCAGTTGCGTTATATTTAATAGTACATACTTCTATTTTCTGATCGTATATGAGTTTTTTTCTACGAGAAAAATTCAATTTCAATTTTTAATCGTTCTTCAATAATTTATATTTAAATCTCACGTTATGTTCATGCGCCCTTTTCATCGTATCGTAAGCGTTTCGGCAAAATGGGTTGACAAATAAACGATCGACACGATTAAAAGTCGAAATTAAACTACGATCGATCCAAATGAAAATGTTTGATTTTTACGCTCTAACCGTAAGAAGAATTATATGCCAAGTTCAAAAGTCAATGCTTTACGATTTCGTGAAACGCTATAAATCATAACGCCTACGATTATAAAGTTTCTTTTTATTTGTAAAATGTTTAAATATCACCGAAATCGAATTACCGGCGTTAATGCAACGCGGTTAAGAACGTATTATCGAATTATTATTTATTACGATGCCTATATACATATATAAGGGAAAAAAATGTAAACAAATTATTACTTAGCCTATACAAACTTTATAAAACATAATATATCGCACAAGTAAATATACCTATAAATTAGATGAAAAAAACTTTAAGTAAATGTAATGCGAAAATTTATGTTTTTTTTTTTTTTTTTTACTTGCAATTTAGATAACGCTTCGTTTCGTAGTATAAATATATAAGAAATAAAATCGATGAAAATATAGAAGACAAAAAAACGAGTTCGCCGACAAAAATGTACATAAGATTTTTCAATATCGCTGTGCATTCAAATGTATAAAAATAAAATAGTTTTACTAATCGTAATTTCGCGGTTCTTCGAACGTAAAATACAGAGCGATTGCGCGTTTTACGTCTAAAAAATAACCTAAATTTCTACTTTTTTTTTTTTTAAACTGATAATTTAATGTCGACGTGGACATTTTTATACTTTTATAAGAACCCGAAATATAATGAAATCGTCTTATAATTCATATTTTAACAATATTTATATTATTATAAACTGCTTGACGTCACTCAGAATCGTTGTTCAAACACAATAATTCATCGCTGCTTTCAAATTCAATGTAATAAAAAATATTGTAAAAAATCTTTCTGATCAACTCACTTAAACCGTAGCACCAGC
Organism: Chaetogeoica ovagalla; assembly: GCA_032441825.1. NCBI lineage: Eukaryota > Metazoa > Arthropoda > Insecta > Hemiptera > Aphididae > Chaetogeoica > Chaetogeoica ovagalla. The sequence goes on from CM063735.1 coordinate 5,987,552, forward strand.
GACTCTTTTTAAAATGTTGTCTATTTTTCAATATCGAATCAGTGTTCAATTTTACACGTCTCATAATTTATTCCTTACGCGTATAAGGAAAAAATACGAAAATTTTTTTTATTTCTGGGATGTCTGTCCGGCAACGTCAGGCGGATCGTTAATTTTTTTCCCCCTTTTAAAACTGTTTAAGTTAATTTTTTTTAAATTTTGTTTCTTCAGGTAGAGACAATTGGCGATGCGTACTGCGTAGCGTCGGGCCTACACAAGTTCAGTTCGATTCACGCTCAGCAAATCGCGTGGATGGCTTTGAAAATGATCGAAACGTGCAAAACACACCACACGCACGACGGACAACCGATCAGGGTAAACAGACGTTTTTCACGACATTAAAAAAAAATAAAAAATCGTTTTCATGAACGCAACAGAATTTTATAAATTTAAGCGTATGTTTTAGAAACTCTTGTCTTATAAGTGTACCAGAATTTTTAACAAAGGCGCATATTATAGAAAAATTAATATTTATAGCAGTGGTCTAAGAATTCTGATAATAAAACGAAATCCGAGAAAAATATCGAAACGTGAGTGATGAAGAAATGTAAAAATTATCCCCGGAAAAATTTAAAAAAAAAATGGAAATATTTCGTAAAAATTCATATCGTGTTTTTATTCGTTTAATTTGTATTTAATATTAAATATAACTGAATATTTGTTTGATTCCTAACAACTATTTATATCCCCATAAATTGTTTTCTATTTCCACACAATATGGATACTTATGTATTCTTTTACTTTCTAAATTACCATTTAACAAATATTAAATAAAAATATATCGTATTTATGTATTTATATATTTTAAAACTTGTTTTCTAAGAAATGGCATTTTTTACGATTCAACTTTTTAAAAAAAATATAATGCTCAAATACCCGCGAAGGTATTACAGAGGAGTAAATATTCACGCGCGTTTGTTATCCGTTTTGCCAGTGCGCGGATTTTGACCGGCTGACAAAAAACGAGCGGTATAAATTTTCGAAAAATTGAAAAAATAAAAGCAATTCGATTTGTTAAAACATATTGGACAACTGATCACGTTATAATAGTGAACGTTTAAGAAATAAACAAAATAACCCGTATAAAACGCGAAATTCTCCGTCCGGATACTTGAAATTCAAATGTTAAACTCCTCAACGGGATTGAAAGCGGGCATTTACTCTCTTCGTCTTACACACACGAAACGTGGCAAAATAGACGTTTCACCTACTTCCAGCGTACAGATTGACCTAGTGTTGCGATGAGAAATTTGAAGACAGATTTGAATTCGTCGCGGAGTCAACTCAAAATCGACATTCCCACATTTCTAATTTTTTCTCGCGAATCCATAAGGAATTAATCGAACAAATTTAAAATTAAAAAAAAAATTGCCAATAGTCGATTTTCGAAGATAAAAAAAATATTGAAAAAATTGGGAAAGTCGTTTAATAGTAAAATTCACGGAGGATTCAAATCCGTTTTCAAATTTCTATCGCACTACTAGATCGATCGGTACGTTGGAAGTACGAGGAATCGTCTGTTTTGCTGTGTTTCGTGCGTGAAAGAAAATCCCCGCTTTCAATCCCCTTAAACAAAAAAGATTTCGATTTTATTTAAAAATATTGCCTGGATATTTTGAAATTATATTTCACACGCGATATTAAAAATAGTTATTTTAGTTATTAGAGGAAAATGAAATTTGTTTACAACGCGTTGTTGCGTATGGTCGTAACCGGTTACGAACGACACGGAGTGTAGTGCTTTGCAAATTAGGCGGCCGACACCGCAGGTCACGCGTTCACTATTAGTAAAATGTATACGCAGTCGTGAAATTCTGACGTCTCTGAATAACTATATACCAACTATGGTTTGTGCATTTTTAAATACTTTTTCATCGAGCAAAAACGAAAAGAAAAAAAAACTCCCGACAATTTTTTTATCGTACGCGGAATATTAATATAAATTAGTATAATACACCATCATCCGAGCAAACGACTCCCGTAGTAATAACAATAATAATAATAACAACACGCGAACAAAAAGTATGTTTGTTTAAACGAGCTGACGCAAATTCATTTGAATAGGATAAGGAAAATTCGCCAATACTCCGCGCGTGTCCGTTAATTTTTTTTCTTTTATATACACGCGCAATATTATATACTTAACGCGCATCACGCTCGGACCAAAATAATAATAATAATAATAATAATAAAATATTGAAAACGAATCGAATAAAAGAAGAATACGGGAAAAACAGTGAAATACAATAAATTAATTGTCGTATAACGCGTTGTTATTGTTTATTCACTACAACATACGAGTAGAGTTCGCCTAAATAAGACGACAAATACCTTCGATGTTTTTCTTTTCTTTATATTAAAAATCTATTCGTGATTCGTTCTTTTTTTTATTTGTTTTTTCATTCCGTTGTATTTTTTTCTCCTTCTTCGCCGCAAAACACCCGCGATAATGAATTTTCATCGAAATCGATAACGAACAAACACGAGACATCTAATACGACGACGACTCGTCTGCATAGGAATAATTTCCACAACGCTCTCTTCGCGTCCATTTACATTACAAATGTATCGTCAGTATTAACTGATACCGGTGGTAATGGCCAGTCACCACTATGTGTGCGTGCGATCTAAATGTTATTTTTTTTTTTTTTTTTTATTACAAAACGTCGGATAACCACGACGGGTGTTTTGCGCGCGGAGAATTAAATCGACCCCGTAATCTTTTAATACCATCCGAACCATATTGGTTTTCACATAATAATGACGATAAAGTAGTGAAGTAGTACATAATGATATTATACGAGTGTATAAAGCGTTTATATTGTGTATATGCGCTCGAACGCTTAACGGTATACTGTTATTATACTATGTCGTAAAATGAATCGTTGCGAGACTTAAGCGCGTATAACGGCCGACCAGAGGGTCGACACGGCCCATACGTAAAACTCGAGTTATAAGCGCGTAACGTAAATTTACCGGGTCGGAGGGTGGAAGGGAAAATTCGATTCCTCCGGAATATTTTCCAATAATTTTTCATCCGAAAATCTATGCGCGGCGTTTGTCGTCGGCTCTGATCCAGTTGTTTCACTATTTGCAATACGTCTGAACGCGAGTTTCGACCGTGAAACAAATGGCCCGCGTGAAACCGTATCGAAAATAATCGCTTGATATTTTTTACGTAACGCATTAGAGAAAATCGAGAAAAATCGCGGAAATTGGCGATAATTTGACTCGGATTTTTCGGGCTTCGTATTGCGCTATAAATTCGCTTCGTACGATCGTCTGCAGATCGTACACGTTTCTATAAAAAAAAAAAAAAAACGTTTTCGTTTAGATGAGAATCGGATTGCACACCGGTTCGATATTAGCCGGCGTCGTCGGCGTGAAGATGCCGCGGTACTGTTTGTTCGGCCATAACGTGACAATCGCGAACAAGTTCGAGTCCGGTAGCGAACCACTGCGGATAAACGTCAGTCCGACTACTCACCAGTAAGTGTTTTTTTTTTTTTTAACACCATTCGACCGCCTTTTAAACGTAAAAGAAAATGCGGTATAAGATCTTCTTTCCGTCGGACAGCCCAGTGTAAGTTATTTTTTCTTTCGTCGAATTCCACGCGGTCGATGAAAAATATAAATTTTCATTAGTGTCGGGGTTTTCAAGTGGTTTTCTTCGTTTTCACTAGTCATGGATTTCGCGATTTTGTGCTATAAAAAAACGTCTGCTGCGTGCGAAAACACATATACGTTATCTTTAAACGTCCACTGTCGTCGGCCTTCCAACATCAACAACAATATTCTGGTCCGAGCAAGAAGAATGCTGTTGTCTAAAATGAAAAATGGCGTCTTTCGCCGCGTACGGACGCGATAAATTCGTGTCTTAACCTTTTAACTTTTCAGTTTTTCATTTATCTTATCGGTCTGTCTTACGGCCATTCGGCCGGATTCGTTCATTGGATACGTTCCAGTGACTTCGTAAACGCATTTTGTTTCGTTTAGCTCAAAATGAATCGCTCGTGTCGAACGATCGACGTCGTTTGACCCTTCATCATTAATTATTTACAATTATATATCTATCGTCGTAACACTGCCGATAGTATTTAATCCCGAACGTTTGTATACAGTTCTACGATATCGTGTGTATACGTGTATATAAAATACCTATATACGATTTCACTCTATAACGGACGTCATACGATTCATTCGAATGAGACGGCTAATTTTTTTTTCTTTTTTTTTTAAACAAACCCTACAAAACCCTAATTATTCGCAGGAACGTTACACAGCTCACTGCGTGTGGTGTTCGATGAACGTCTACCACCAGCTGCGTTTTGGTACACTGTACACATAATATTATACTCGTTTTTAAATATGTAAGAGAGACGGAATTCGGAGCGACGCGTGTATAAAACGCGCATAATATTATATTACATTTTACTATACGGTCGTCAACTGCACCCCGGAATAAATAATATGACGGACGCGATGAAACAGACCCGACGATTTTCGAGAGACTGCGCGTTTATTGACAGTGTGTCCCTTAGGCTGGAATTCATCGGGCCCCGGTACAAATTCAGTCTTAATAACTCCTACGCATTAATTATTATAAAAAAAAATTTTATTTTTTTTTTAACTATAAATTAAAACTAATTAAACTTGTAAATAAAAATTGTCAATTGTTATTCTTCTTTTTCTTGGTTTCGGCTTTTAAGATCATATACCGTTAAACACTCTCAGTCTGTCTCTGTCCTCTGGCAGCTTCCGTCCATCTGATGGTTCTACTCTCTTAATGTCCTTATTTCCACACAGTGCTTCCACGTTGTTCTCCCTATATAGGTGTTTTTCTTATATAGGCTCTTCTTCGATTACCTAAGTAACTAGAGGTCATTGGTTACTTTCTTTTTCTTGTTCACACACTACTACGGAACTCGTGGAAACGGGACTATACCGCTATTGCGGATAAAATAATCGGAGAACAAATACACACGCGTTATCGGCTGTTTGAAACGAATTAACGATAGATCGATGGAGAACGACATGACATTATCGTTTCCCTAGTTGGAACAATAATATTCCGATTTGGCTGAAGAACGTAGCACCAGGCCTCTCTTTAATCCGAGACTTCACTGCTTACTTAACTTCTTTGTCCGACGTTAAGTGTGTGTGTGTGTGTGTGTGTGCCTTTGACGTCCTTCTTGAGTTCTGGGAAGAAGTGGGAGTCACATCGGGGTACATCGAACTTCAACTGTTTGAGAGCAGCGGCATTGATTGTCTACGATGTGTGCGAGGTCGGGCGTAATCGTGCTGCAACAAAAACCGAGTCAAGTGATGTTCAACCCGACTATCCGTTTGTAAACGACAACGTACAATAGCTGTCTTTTGACACCAAGTGGAAGTCATTATCTCATTTTGATTGCGAGATTTATTGTCGATTGTGCATTACTATAATCGTTCGCCTCTCCTCTAGTCCTTACGTCTAGATACGTTACGTATATTTTTGATGTATATGGACGTCATTAATTTCATATTACGCGTTTTGAAATGTATCGCATTTATCAATAACATTTGTTCTATAAGTGTATACAACGCGCCAAGCCTAATGTCCCCCGTGTCGGTCGATAATTTTGAAACAATTAAAATCAATAATTCATCTTTTCAAATTTGATAATATTCTTTTGGCTTTAAAATAATCTCTATTTGTATATCTTTTTTTTCACTATTTTTAAGGCGTGTCTTTTTTTGTTGGTCATATAGCGAATATTATTTCAATATCATTTAGTGCTATAAAATACCAGCTGTGCAGGTATTACAAAACGATTTCGTTTACGGATCTCAACTAACTGATTGAAAACGATACTTTTTCCGTCCATCCGTCTTCTTCTTCTTCTTGGTAATTATCGGCCTTCAAGACCATACTGACAAACATATGCTATCCATCTCTCTCTCTCTCTGTTCATCACTAAGACTCACCACTCTGCGTCCGGTACAATTTGTTTCACATCTTTCATCACCTGGTCCTCCCATCTTAATCTTGGTCATCCTATTGGTCTTTTTCCTACTGGAGAGCCACATTGCGCTAAGTATATAAATGATCCGACTTTTCGCCATGCGTGTCCAGCCCACAAGAGCCGCCTCTTTCTTATTTCATCCACTATATTTGATCCGTCTTCTAACATGTCCATTGTTGTACGTACTATAACTGTTTGCAGGCTCCTGATGAAGACTCCGGGGTTCTCGTTCCAGGAGAGGAGCCGATCGTGTCTGCCCACCGGATTCCCCGAGCACATACCGGGCACGTGTCACTTCCTATTGTCGTACGCACACCCCGACGTGTCTTCCGACGGCAACGCAGCACACGACTTGGACGCTCACATCGACGCCGGTCTACGACAACTCTCCCACGCGAACGGCGGCAGTAGCAGCTGAACGACGACACCACGAGCTTCTTCGTAGACATAAAAATTTATATTAACGTTGTTTACTGTTCTCCGTGCGAGTCGTCGCTAAGAATGAAAAAAAAAAGTTTCCTCAGTTTTTTACATGTAAATTTTGTCTTTTTCCCTTCTCTCGTCGTAGGCACTATTCCCGCACAAACACGTACTTATCGCGATTTAGAACGCGTGTGAGAGCCGCTCGAAAAACACGAAGAAAAAAAAAGATAATTGTTAACGATTTTTTTTTTTTTTCGGTCCCCCCAATGTACTCAGCACTCTGTACAGGATTTCGCACGGGATATCGTTTATTTTGTACGATATAAAAGCGTAAAAAAAAAAAAATTAATTTCCGAGTTTATTGAAATAAATATAAACGCGACGCGAAAATCGTTTCTATACATCGATTTGGCCGAGTCAAACGTTTCCTCCTCTCTTTTGCCGCGCGTACGTGTGTACCCACACGAATTCTTTGCACGCCCCTTGTGTTTGTCGATTACACACAAAAGAAAGAAAAAAAAGAGCCGGGGGAAGCGAACAGATTAAAGAAATCGCGCGAAAAATACGCACGTGGCTCTCGCGCGATCTCGAAAAACTTGTCTCGGACGCTTTGTCTTAGAGTTTAACAATTTATTGCGCGTAGTAAAGGAAAGTAAAAAAAATTAAAACAACAACTATATCGACGTTTCGTGTTAAATGGTATTTAGGGAGAAAAAAAATTTGAAAATGCTTGAGATATCGAAAACACCGTTGTAATCGTTTTTGGTTTTGAAATAACATTGTACGTAATATTCAGATGTGAAATTTAAAAAAAAAAAAACCCTCGTTATAACACAATGTAGAAATAAATACCATTTTTATTTTGATTGCGTTTCAAGCGAAAAAGAAAACGACGAAAGTATAAAAAAAAAAACGGAATAATCTGATATTACTATGTTCGTATATATATATATAAAAAAACATAACAAATTTAATGTACGCGACCCGGTCATATTATTAAACCGAGCTAATATATGTTATTATATAATAACACGTGATAAGTGTATATTTATAATTATTTCGGTCTTATCAAAAAAAAAAAAAGCTGTGCGTTGTTTCACAAAAATCCAAAATGAACGAAAAAAAAAAATTATTAAAATCGATAAATATATGTTTTAGAGAGAGAGAGAGAGAGAGAGAGAGAGAGAGAAAATTACAATAATATTATATTTCGCGAACGTCGTTTTACAAAATATATTGTTTATCGTCGGCCCGATGTACGTACGTATATAACGTAATATAATATCAATTTTTTGGTAATGTTAAAAAACGCGTAAGAAAAAATATAATAATATTATACTCGACGTAGTTATATAATACAATAATAATAAATACATTAAGTACATAGTATAAAATCGGGATAAATCAATCATTTTTTAACAAATATTTTCCCCCGAAAAAAATAATAAATTACGAATAAAACGCTTATCACTCTACTATGTATATATATTTATTTTTTCTAGTTCAAATACGTCACTTTCGGTTTAGATAAATAATAATAATTATGTACTTATAAAAATAGACACGAAAATCTTCTAACAAAAAAAAAAAAAAAAAAAAATGCTGTAATATTATTATTGTGATCGACTTTATTATTCGTATATATGCAATTATAAATAATTATTTATACGAGTTTAATACTGTGTTCCTAGTGTTTATAATATAATATTACGTTTTTATCGTATTTTATCGCGAGTAATAATATTGTAGTTAATTTAACACGTTACTACTCTTATTATAAAATATGTACATTATTATTGTAATAATAATAATAATAATAATAATCGATATATTTAAATTGTATAAACGCATTTCATACATGCAGTTCACTTATATATAGAAATAATATTATATCCAATAAGTCTATACACGCGTGTTTATTTATATTTCAAACGTTCGCTTTGTCAAATAAAAAAAATATATATTGCCGGTACTTAAGAAAACTTATTATTATATCATTTGATATTTTGATTGTTTCGTTTCTTTTTTTTTCTTCTATGTCTCACATTTCTGTATATTAAGTATGCATTGGTGCGAATTTGAATTATACGTAGACGATAATAATTATAATAACATTGTTTAGATATTATATTGCCACGGTGACGCGTTCGTATTTCACAATTTGTGTGCACGTACTTATTATATATATATATATATATATATATATATATATATATAGTGTATATATATTTGTCAATTATATTATATAAATTACAGTGCTTGAATTGTGAGGGAGGGAAATGTATTTTTTTATAAATATTTCGACGTTCCGCTTCTAATATTTTACCAAATAAAATACTCCGTAAGAAGTTTATTCCTAATTTTTTTTTTTCAGTAAAAACGCAAAAAAAATTATATGTATATATACTCGAGCTTTTAACGCGTTTTGGTATTTTCTTCGGACGAAAACGATATTGTGATTTGTAAAAGAATAAGAATTTAATGAAATTCTTAACATGTTTCGGTATAGTGTCGAATTCATTATAAATGACAAAATGCCGATACGCTTAGAATTGAATATTCGAATGAATAAAGGAATAAAAGAAATTTTAAAACAAGATTTAAAACACTAAAATCTCCGTGACCATTCGAATAATAATCATTTATCGGATTATTGTTTTCGCTATAGATTATTATTATTTTTGAACAATAAAATAACGATTATTTATGAAAAACAGATGTTATGCGTAGCGGACAGTTTACAAGAAGTTTCAGTTTTTCGGAAAGCAAACGTTCAATACACCTTTGCGTCCTTCTGTTCATTTTTTTTTCTCCCCGATTCAAGCGCCGTATAATATATACTTTACTCTATTACGCGTTATAATAATTTGGTAGATTTTTACCTAACCGTCGTCGTCGAAACAACAACGACAACTACGATATATATATATATATTATTTATTTAATATATAATATGTGTTGTACGTCAACTGTTTCCACTTACGATATAAACAATCGATTAATGTTACATAAATACATATAATACACATGAAAACGAAAATCGTATTTACCATCGGAATTTCGTCGAAAACGCGGAAAGAAAAGAAAAAACGTTTTGATTCGATCGTCATAGATATAAATATAAAAAAACAAAAAATACTCGTACCCCGAGCCAATACGTGCGCCTAGTGATATTGCCGGCGTAACCATTACCTCGGCGGTTTCTCGTGTGTGTTTTTATTTTTAAGAACAATACGGTTAATATGGTAACTAATGATTTAATAAGTAATAAATTCATTCATTATTTTACACCCGTTCGTCTTCTTTTTTTACTCATTTTCCTAAAATTTTTAGACTTAAAATAATAATAATACTGTACGAGAATTATTAATACTGTTGTATAACGTTACCATACAGATAATTAACTCTCTCTCTATTTCTTCGAACACTTTTAAACACAATAAACAACACTGTCAACGCGTCTATGAGATCGTGTTACACAATGCGCGTGCCAATTTCATTTCATCTTTCAAAGACTTTTATCGTTGGGCGCGCGAAGGAAGAAACGTACGTGTTTCCTATACGGAATACGATGTTATTTCGAAACTTTTTTCTTTTTTTTTTTTTGGAAAAATGTACGTAAATTATTTTTTTCTTTTTTCCCCCGGCCGGCATTGCGCCAACGACACCGATTACTTTATGCGCTTTACTAAACGCGATTCCGCGCACGGGCGCTCGGAAACAACGACGTACAGTAATCGTCGCGATTAAAAGTAATAATAATAATAATAATAATAATAATAATAATAATAATAATCATCGCGCGAACACCGTCCGTCTCGGTTCTCGGCTTTTGATCAATTTTTATTTCTTCATCGCCGCAGCCATTTCTCTCTCTCTCCCTTTTATTATACCACAAACTAAATTCGATGCCGATCCCATGCGTACTAACGCCGAAGTCTTATAACGCAACTGTTTTCAAAAAAAAAAAAAATCTTCGACGATTTTGAGTCGGCCGAAATTCACGGGAAATAAATACTCACGAGGCCGTAGCTCGGCACGTCGTTTTAAACGTTTAAATTTGACGAAAACTAACGCGGAAAAAACAACGAATTTGTTTCTCTCTCGTTCCGCCCGCAATGGTAACGGAATCATATACAAGTTTATAATTTCAAATAAAAAAGGAATTTTTTTTTTTTGTCTAACTGCATTACATTAAAAGACGATTTCCTTTTAATCAAACCGTTCAAAAATGGTTTAAACGTTTTCGAAAATTTTATTTCTCGACGTCGGGCAACGCCGAGCCACAGACCGTCGTCGAATAGGTTCGCGTAGAATCGCATCGTTTTTCGCGAGCGTCGTCTTAATGAAAATATTTTTATATTAATATATTCGCGCATTTTGTTATTATTGCGAATTTAACTATATTTAATATACCTATATTATATATATAACGGATCGATTTTCTTATGACGTACTTATACGAGAGTTATGTCGATAATATAAGACTCGGATATGTGGTTCTGATAAGTGTACTCGAGCAACAGTAATGTGTTTCCGTCTGGAATATTCGTATGTAATCGAACGACGTTTACGCGTGTATTGTAAACGATATATAGATTTTTTTTTTAAATAAAATATAACGTGCGAAAAAAGTCGTCAGAGAACGCAGAGAGTTCATAATATACAGAAAATGGAGTTATCTGTTGTACATAACATTGCACAATAATATATACCTGCCAATACGCGCGAAATATCATTTTATGTATTGGTTTTACAATGATGTCTGCATCGAAAAAATTCTATCAGAAGGAGTGCTCCGATCTGTACAGTCAACACAATGTTTTTTGTAGCGAATTGCACATATGTAACTATATGTAAATATATATATATATATATATTTGGGAAAAATTTTTTCCTAAACAATTTCATTTTTTAGCAATTATACATTTTGAGGGTGTTCAATTCATCTAAGAGATGTAATTTTTGATAATAAGGCTTAAGATTTTAATGCAATGTCAGACGTACGAGTTACTTCAACAATACTCAAAACATCTTGAAAATAATCGCTGGTCACAATTTTCCGATTTTTCGACAAAATGTATTTTATTTGTCGATACAGATTATAAGTTTATTCAAAACTATAATGCGGTCCTAGAGTGTTGAAATATTTACCAAATATTTTCTTATGGAAAACTATTTTTCACAATTTTTTTAACTACCCGGGTTTAACGTGATATTGAATTATTATATTGAATGCCGTAAATCATGTATTCCGTACACACTGTGTTATTGTATATTATTAATAATAATAAATAATATTACGCACCGAAGCTCCGTTCAAAATCGTTTTATCGCGAATGCAATGATTTATGGAAATAACTTTCAAATTTACAATAATAACAAAACTCTAAAAATTTTTACCCGAATAATTCACTTAAGCGTCATTCACAACATCTCGCAACCTATTTATGTTTTTTTTTATATAATAATAACGATTTTGCGCGCGTGACGTTATTGGAAAAAAAATAATAACGTACACGAGCGTTTTATATTATATTATTTATGCGCGCCTATATTATGTACGTAAACTATACTGTTTTGTAAAATTTAATTTTATTCGTGTTACTACTAACCGTGTATTACTACGGAGGTTTTTATTTTTTTTTTTTTTTGTCACGAATTTCGATTTTCACCGCGTGTAAAAGGAAATTTGATCAGTATCGTCTATATAATGTATACATGAACTCTCCGAAGCGCACCAATGGCATTCGTTTACGCGTTATATAATAATACACGAAAAACAAAACGATATTATTATTATAATAATAATATTGTTTTTACCCCGGAGGTAAAGGACACCATGTCCATTTTTGATAAAAATTCAGTTAGCCTCGTGTCCTTGTACATTTTAAGCTCTATATTAACGTATATAGGGAATTATGTTTAGTTATCAAAAGCAAGGGAAATAAGGCGATGGAAAATCATCAAATCACGTCCATTTTCTTTAGAGCGTAAAATGTACAACAAGGACATGAAGCTAACTAAATTTTATCAAAAATGGACACGGTGTCCTTTACCTCCGGGGTACAGTATTCAGCTAGAAATCAGCGAATTACACGCTAGAAACGCGTGTATATATATGGTCTGTTTTTTCCCCCGAATATTATTAGCAATTTGAAAATTTATATATATTTACGTATATCCGTATAAAAACTTGTATAATATCCTTTTTCAAACCGATATCGGTATTCGCTCGAACTGAACCGTAATGGGTTTAGACTAGCGATGGCGAAGGGATGAAAATATTTATTGAAAATAAAAACGATTATTTGGCCTGCGTTAAGAAGATTTTGCCTATGCTTGTGAAAATAGTATTTAAACCTTGTATGATATGTTTCTTCGAGAAAATGTAATGCATATTTTTATTGTGGGTTTGCTACAAGGGCAATAATTCAAGAGATATCGCCAGTCCGCGGAGAAAAGTCACGTTTTTTTTTTCCCCCGGAAAAAAAAACACAAAACCTGAAATGTCTACCTTAAACTTGAGAATCAGACCGCGGATAAAAGAAACTTTTTTTGTCGCTTTCGAGGTGTACACAATAAGTCTTCAGAGAATTTGTACATTTTTGTACCAGTCGTCCTGTACATTACCATCTAAGAGTATAATAAAAAATTAAGCCTGCAACAATAAACGATAGCTCACTGCGCAGTTAAATGTCGCAGATATAATATAGTTTTACAAACGGCAGAAATGGCCGTTTAAATTTTTTTTTTTTTTAATTCATAAGGGAGTTTAATCCCCCCCCCCAAATATGAATACGTCACTGATTTTACGCTCCACGATGTCTGTACGTATATATTGTTATAATAACATTACGTTACGTGAAAAGTGCGGAATTTTCAATTCGTTTTTTGCAGTTTCGCAAGGTGTACCAAAAAAAAAAAAAATAAATAAATAAATAATATTTACACCCGTAAATTGTTGGAAAACAATTTTTCAATACCTACGGGATGTTGGAAAAAATAATATTCGAACACCAACTGTAACATTCGTTCCGAATACTCGTTTACTGCGCGTTAACACTCGGATGAGTGTTCCAAACAAACGAAGTCAATGGCGTCGCTTATACGAGTCCCGGTAAAAATGAATACGCGCGCACAAAAGTGCCTTTCACTGGCTGCGCAACGCGAACACACTTTTAACACGTCATTAAAACGTTTAAAACGACCGAGTGCGTTATGTCGTATTCGACTGTTGTACACCGCGACAATACGTGTACGATTACGATTTACACACGCGTCTATTTTATAAAAGAGTTTTTTTTTTCTCCGTTAGTTTTTTCTCTCTCTTTTTTTTTTTTTTCATCTTCGTGATGTAATAAACGCGTATAACCGCGTGTCGGTCGACGCGACGTTCTGCTGCCTTCACTGTTTTCTCCCGTGATACCGTAACGTAACGTCGAAATAATATCGTTCCGATTTATTACAAAAAAAAAAAAACAAAGAAATCATCGCGCGATATTTATTTGTTTTCGGTGGATCGTTCTGCAGAATCGCGAACAACGCGGTTCCATATGGATTTATCCGCTCAGATTTTGTTGAATTCTGAGCCGCGCGAGAAAACCGCTTGTCCCGCGCACAATATCATGGGCATATTTTTTATGAGTAATATTATTTTTCGTTTACTGTGCGCACGATTTTTTCGACTCCGAAGATTTTGTGCTCCGACCATTTTACACGCTCGTATCGATTTTTCCGGTAACGAATTTCGCTCTTTCGGGACGGTACTTTATATTACGGAGGTCGTTTTTACCGATTTTTTTCAAAAAATAAATAAATGAATAAATAAACAATTTTCGAATCGATTGAAATTATCGTTTTTAAAACGTCCATCGGTTTCGGTCGATTCGCGCGAAACAATAACAATTAGAATTCCGACGAGGAATCGACGAAATCGCGAAGAAAAACGCAAAATTATAAAATTACGACAGAAACGAAATAAGAAAATGTTCCACGATTGTTTTTCGATACAAAATATTATAATAAACATATTTTGTTTTTTATTAAATTTTTATTACGCTGTGGCGGACGATAAAAAAAAATAAATAAATACAGCCAACCGTATTTTTGCCGCGCGTGTACCCCTTGAGGTCAACGAGTCAAACCGGCTAATTCCGTGTTACGTTTCCTTTAAAACGCGGAATTATGGTTGTTCCAATACGCGTATTATTATTATCATTATTATTATTATTATTATTATTATTATTATTATTATTATTATTATTATTATTATTATTATTATTATTATTATTATTATTATTATAACGCGCTAAACGAATAATTTAAAAATAAACGTTCGGTCGAATGCGCAAAAAAAAACGTTTATGTAACAAAAAAAAAAAAACGTTTTTTTTTTCCCGCTTTTAAATCGAATAATATAATATACGCGTCAGAAACGCGTACGGTTTTTTTTTCTTTTTTTTTTTTGTCCGTCCGCGACCATAGAAACTCTGTAAAACCGTACTTTTTCCGGCTCATTATAATACGCGCGATATCCGCGGCACTAAATCAAAATAAAAAAAAAAAAATCTATAAATACATAATACATTTTTTATGCTGGTAAACTACTTTTTTTAGAAAGGAAGTCTTTGCGGATGATAAACGTTATTACGCGCGCGTTACTATAACGTATTATCATTATCATTATCATTATTATTATTATTATCATTATCATTATTATCATTATCTGCCGAATGCTTCGCCTTATTAGAAGCTCTCAAAATCATTTCAACCCTAACGCCCGATAATTTTCTTATTGTTTCCGACTCCTTATCCAGTCTTCAAAGTCTCTCGTCGAATTTGTTTAAATCCCTTCCTTCTTCTATTTCCATTAACATCAGGAAACTCCTTTACAAACTACACAGCCGCGGGTGTGTAGTTCAGCTTTTATGGGCACCCAGCCACGTTGGCGTTGCAGGCAACGAAGCTGCGGATTCTCTGGCTAAGGCCACCAACTCCCTACTCAGTCCTTCTCATTCTTTAATTCCCTGGACTGATTTTCGTGTAATACCGAGAACCCACCTTGCCCGAATGTGATTATGCAAATGGTCAAATTTACCTCCAAATTTCTCCACTTGGTATAAAAACATCTCGCCCACCATTCCATCACAACCGTGGTTCCATAATATAAATCTCTCAGCAGGAATTTAATTTGCTCTTTCTCTCGGCTCAGATTGGGCCATGCTCTACTTCCTTCCCATTCCTTTAAACTTTTTCTTAACGACTCTCCTTTCTGCACTCTCCATTCCTCTGAATCCATATGCAACATCTCCCACATCCCATTCCAATGCCCTTCCCTAAAGGTCCAACGTAAAAATCTGTCTTTATTATTCAAAATATACAAGGTGCCATTTAATTCCCAGTCTGTTCTTTCCTCACATCTACCTCCTATTATTCTTGCTACCATTTCCTTTTTTTGTTATTTAATACACATTATAAATATCTGTGTAAAAAGTAAAAATTGTCTTTTTTCACTGTAATATGTATATATTTCTTTTTAATTGTTGTAACTATTTGTTTTTACAAAGTTCCAAATAAAAAAAAAAAAAAAAAATTATCATCATTATTATTATTATTATTATTATTATCATTATTATTATTATTATTATTATTATTTGTATTATTATTGTAGAAAAGTTCGTCGAAAACCTCTCTCGCGAACGGATCACACGAAAAAATACGTTATTTACATTTACACGGGTTATGTAATTAAACGAGAGCAATTTATAACGTTCGTTTATGCCCCCCACCCATATCTGAACACCGAGGACGGTCGGCACGAAAATTGTAATAATTTCGAAAATTTCTCGTTAGAAAAATCGATCGTTTCTCCACCGGCAACTTGGCGCGAATTATCGAAAATACAAAAAAAAACCGCATAAATCTCCAATTAGACGATATCGAATAGTAGGTCATCAAATGTGTTCAAAATCTCTCCAAGCCAAAAGTTTAAAAAAAAAAAACCGCCGAAATTATATCGCCAACCTTCGCGTTGATTTCTTTCTGCATTATTTTTGTAAAGCATATAGTATTCATTTTTTTTTTTTTTTTTTTTTTTTTTACTTTCCCTTTCGTAACGAAATTGCTTTTGATCGACAACGTTTATAAATTATTATTAACAAATACATATATATATATAGTATATACACACATATATAAATTCTAGTAATTCATACGTGGCAAGTATAAGAAACAATTTTATTTTTTTTGATTTTTCGAATCCCAAATGGATGTGGCGCGAGGTTTTCGAGGAATCGCTGTACGAGAGAAAGAGAAAAACGTCGAGAAACACTGATTTATTACGGTGTCCTTATTATTCGCAACAGTTTTCCTTCATGCTTTGGCCAGTGTGAAAACCGCGAAGGTAGGTACCTCCTCCTATACGTATTCCGTTACTACTCGTATTATTAGGTGCCCGGGCGACGATGAAGAGATGAATATTAGACGCTCAGCGAGCTATAACGCGACGGGAAACGATACTTTCGGTATAATATCCGTTTAAGCGCCATTAAGACGACGATATCGCGTGTTTTTAAACGCATTTTTGATTACACCTTGACTCGCACTCACTCGTATTTTTGTGCGTACGAGTCGTTTGCGTTCGAGATACCTCTAGGTCGTTTTTTTTTTTTTTTTAAAAAAAAAAATAACGTTATATAGATATAAAAATAGAATAACGCGCTATTGTCCACTATACTATTATTATGATTATATAGCGACGATTCATCGTTATATTCGTCGGAATTGCGAACAGTTACTTTAATATCGAGATCGACTACGGGAGAA
The DNA here is from genome assembly GCA_032441825.1 of Chaetogeoica ovagalla. Classification (NCBI taxonomy): domain Eukaryota; kingdom Metazoa; phylum Arthropoda; class Insecta; order Hemiptera; family Aphididae; genus Chaetogeoica; species Chaetogeoica ovagalla. The sequence goes on from CM063735.1 coordinate 6,004,846, forward strand.
AATTACCGTTCTTATAAATACTATCCGAGTACACTTACCGGTGTATTGCAGTAGTGGGTGGCCAAATTATTGGGCGGGGGGGAGGGGGAGGGGGACAGTACGGATTTCGCCAGTTTAAACGATTTTCGCGATCCGCGTAATAAAAAAATCGGTTCCAGTCGATTAATTCCGTAGTTTTGACGCTCGTCATTATCGATTATGAAATATAATAGGACCTGCCTTAATCGACGATAACTATTCCGTTACATAAGGTTATAGTCATACGCTTGTTGTTTGTTGACTCGTTGTTGTCAGTTCTGTTATTTCGAACGATTTTTTTTCGAAACTTTAATTTATTTTAAATATCACATATAACGCGCAGAAATATTGCGCGTTTTTTATACGTTACAAACAAAATACCTGTTAGTTTTCGTTCCAAACGTTAATCAATCCCAAAGCGATTCCGGAATCGAAGTAGAACGCTAACCAACGCATTTGAACTCATTTGCCTTGTCGTTTTGCACGGAATTCGTAGAACTACTCCGCGCGGGGACGTTGTTAAATTTAACGCGAATAAAAATTTTCCGTTTTCATTACGATTCGTCCGTTTTATTGCATTTTCAAATCGGGCGTTGAATCCGAGACATCCTTCTAATGATATCGAAGCATTTTCGTAGGACGAAAATTTTCATTTTTCACGGTTAGTCCGCGCATAATCTCTCGCAGACCTTCTCTGAGCCATTTTTACATATTTTCCGACGCTTTACGTTGGTCTTTGGCGGACGAAATTCAATCAAACAGCAGTATAAGATGCAGGTGATCAAGGAAAACAAGAAACCTGTGTTTCGAGAATCGTTTATATATATTCATATATACAACTCTGAAACACTCGATCAAACGTTACACTCTTGTACGCCCACAGCGCCCACGCGGCTCGGTTTTTTTATTTTCTTTATTTTGTTTTTTTTTTTTTTATTGTTATTTTATAAACGGATTCGGAGACATAAATGAATAATTTATTTTGACGTTTTTCACTCGCGTATCTACGTATCCCGCCGTATTCATTTTAAACCGAAAAAAAAAAAGAAACATAAAAATTATTTAATCGAAAAACGTAACGGCGTAGACGTTTTATTTTTACTCTTAAACGCTGTTTTTGGAATTAAAACGAGGAATTCTAGTAAAACAATAATAATAAATCGACGTCGCGGGAGTCTTTATCGAGAAAATAAGATGTTTTCAGAGAAATTCGTTGAAAACGTTTTGCAGAAACGTCAATGGTCGATGCTGGTGCGGTGATTTGATAAACTATAATAAACCTAGTAACAAGGAAGTAACAATATAATGACACGACTAGGTCTTTGATGCTCATTCCCACATAAATATATGCGTACAACTCATAACGTAGGCGTTAGTTTCGTTTTTTTTTTTTCCTTCATTGTTCTAGTGCGACGTGGATAAATTTATAAAACGTGTACGCATATAACGGGTGTTAAATAAATTAATAAATAAATCGTGACATACCAGCGCGACGCTTTATTCTTAAGAATTTTAAGGACGTGTATACAGGAAATACGGTTATACACCATTTGGTCGCATACGCGTACGAAGAATTGAATATACTTTTTTCTAACATCGAATAGGTATGTTGTAACAACAAAACACAAATTAATTGAAATATTTTAAAAACAAAAAATAAGATATTGAAATATGTGTTCAACCGTTTGCGAACACACGATATTTTATACTCGGTAATATATTATAATTTTTACGAATAATTAATTTTCTAAACTTTTATTATTATTAACATATATATATATATTTTTTTTTTTTTTGTTACAATCGTCCTGTTCAACGACCTGCCGGAGTGTATAGAAATTAAATAAATATCACTTTTTGATCTCACACTGCGTCAAGACCTTTCCGCTGTTTGCGAGTGAAAAACATCATTTCTATAGCGTTACCTTTTTGCGTTCCCCGATTTTCCGTAACGTTTCATAACGCCTTGTAACGCTTTAGACGTACAAATAGTGGGCTGTATTTCTTTCCTTATTTTTAGTCATGAAACGATTTTTTTTTCACATCCACCTATTGTGCACGTATTTTATATTATGTTTTTCACAAATATTTGTGCTTTTATTTATTGAGAACGCGTAATTTCCATTACTATTCATGATTTCAATCGAATGTTATATATATATACGTAATCAATTGTACACCGAAAAATACAACATTTTGAGAAATATAATCCGTTTTAGGATTTTGAAAAAGCCAATCCAAATACAATCCATACAAAATAGTATGGTGACAGTATGTTTTGGGTTAAGAATATTTGCTACAAATATTGCACAATTTATATACCTTTGTTTTGCTACAGATGTTATGTTTCACGTTTTCCTAGTCTTTTATATATATATATATATATATATATATATATAAACGCGACTAAATGAAGCACAAAAATCATAATCGTGTGGAAAATTAATAATAATAATAATAATAAAAAATGTTTAATATTCGAAATCGAGAACTCGTTCGTACGAGTACAAGTCAGCCGAAATACCGTAATAATTATTATTCGCGTTCTATACGTTTTTTTTTTTCTCTAATAAAAGAAGAGCAATACATATTCGTATACGTATTTTATACTTTGTGCGGGAAAATAAAAACTTATTATACATATAGTTATGTTCCGCGAATATACACCGTGCGTTTGTATAACAATAATAATAATAATAATATCAAACAGGACATCCTTTAGACGACCGACCGGCTGTGATGCAATATCTTCGTGCGGCCCCGGTACAACAGGAAACAATTGTGGCCGTCTATGTAATGTATTTCTCCTCGTCCGTCTCCTGTTTTTAACTCGACAATTGGCCGTAGTTCCTCTTTTGGCGCGTCGTTTCCTGTGCGCTACGACGACGAAAAATCCGTCCTCCCCGTGCACCGCGCGCAAAAACACGACGACGCGCCGCCACGCGACCGTGTCGATGATAACGCGTGTAAGAAATAAAATTACAAAAAAAAAAAACAAATCGTCGCGAATACACGCAATACGACGGACGGCGAAAAGAAGACCGCGGCCAAAACATAACCGATCGATCGTATAATAATGTTTTTGGTTTTTTTTAAATAATACGTTTGAACGCTTTGAATATGGTTACGACGACGACGATTCTCTAAGTTTTCGATAATTTGTTGGTTTCGTATAAAACCTTTTACCGTTCCCCCGCCCCCCCCCCATCCAATTATCGTTGTGTGCGCGTTCGATTGTGAAAACGAATTTTTTCTTTCATTTTTCATTACAATTCTCAGTTCCTATCCACAATCGTATAGCATAATATTATTATTATTATTATTATTATATCTACGCCTAATATTTGAAACGTTTTAAAATGTCGCACACAAATCGTCCGCATTTGTTTAATTGCGATCATTCCGAATACATGAACGTTGTTAAAAAAAAAAAACAAACAAAATGCTCTCTCGAAACACTCTTGCGAGATTTTCAACGCGTTTTTAACATTTCGTTGAATGCACGACATCAAATAGTTGTGGTGCACAGGGTTCCGAGTCCTTTGCGTTATACGCCCATTTTCGACAACTAGATGTCGCTGCTAATCCATGCACGCTCAATGTACAATGTATGATTTAATAAAATATAATAATAATAATAATAATATATGTATGTTGGAATTGCGTGTACGATAAGCAAATGATAACGTGATGTCATCGCATCGCACCGAATACGAACAATGTGATATTAATACGAATAATTCGCTGTATAACATTTATAATATTGTCTATGCTCAACGAACGACAACGAAAAAAAAAACTCTTTTATCGTTCCGCGCAAACGATACGCGTCGTCCGAACACTATACACGTCTCCGGTACGATATTTTATATTATAACGTATACGAATTGCCGGAAACGATGACGGTTCCTAGGAAATTATGACGATTTCTGATACGGTTAGGAAACGATATAATTGTCTAAATAACCGGGTTAACATATCACCTCTTCCCAACGAGACAACAAGAAACGATCGCTGTACACTGTATATTATTACGATATCATAATATCATAATACTGCGTATTACATAATTATCAATTGTTGTTACTTTTCTTTTCTTTTTATTTTTTTTTTTTTTTAACTCAAAGTTATCGAGTTAAAAAAACAAATAGTTCCGTTCATTCGCGTGAAACATATATGACACGTTTATATGATTGTGAATTTCGTGATATCACGTCTGTTCGTATTTCGCATTTGGTTTTACAGTGATATCGGCTGCGTATTTTAAATGTATTAAAAGTACGTTCGACAATACGATTCAATCGATTGAAATCGATTTTCCTCTATTAAATCTGTGTACATCAGAACCAAACGAACGTACGTCGCATTACGCCAATTGTCCATATAGGCATAATAACTGAGAATTACAAACGTGTTGTTTGCGCTCTACGTCGGACTTGCGCTCATTTAATTCTAGTGAAACGATAAAAGGAGAATTTCTAATCGACTTCCATCGCTGTGGTACGACGAAAAACAGATTGTACGTGCCGGAAACGTAATAATCTGAAAATCGTTACTTTTGGACTCGCGTTCGTCTGGTACTACCCTCCGGCAGTACAGAAATAATCTGGTAAAAAAAAAAAAAGCGATTTGGTGTGTTCCTCTGCTTTTTTCCATCTCGTTATGAAATGACGCGAATAGAGGAGGACTCCAGCAGGGTCGGCGATGCACGTCGTCGTCGTTCAGGAATGGCCCGTACGCGCGCGTGAGTCGCATTCTGTGTATTATATTAAATAATAATAATAATAATAATATATTATTATGAAGACGGTTCCAAAGCGACGAAGAAAGCCGTTCATCAAACAATATAATATACCCGTTCGTCTCGTACTACAATAATAACGTAATATAATTCTTTTCCAGTTAAATACCCGATCCTTTTACGTGTATAATATGTGTGGTGATATAGGCGTACCCGCAAACGAACGGAGATTGTTCGGAACGGGGGTAAAGAGAAAAAAAAAAACGTTTTTTTTTTTTCTTTTCTCTCTCTTTTTCTGCTGGCAAATTATTATTATTATTATTATTATTACTACGACGTATCTTTTGTCAGTCGAATATTTTCCATAGCGTTCCTAATTTATCATACGCGTGTAACTCGACTTGTTAAAAAAAAAAGTATTGTGTTTGTGTGTCCGTGTGTGAGGAGATACAGCGAGAATAGTAGTACGACACAATTGCGCGTAGTCCTCAACCGGTGGCGCGCGTATACGGTACGCATATTATACGCCTTCTACTTCAAGGCGCGCATAACAGAAAATAGTAATAATTACACCAGCTTGTTTTGACATTGCGCGTATCATAAGCGTACATACAATTTTCCGAAAATAGATAATGTATTACGCGCGTTAACCACCAACGATTTTCGTTCGAAGAAAAAAATTTAAACGTTAAAAATACTCGTAGATAAATATATATCTTACAAGATTTGCGGCGATGATGTTGCAGCGCCCGGACACTTTCCATCGTTTCAAATTTTCGATATTCCTCCCGACCGTACGCTGACGACAAATCGCTTTTGATTTTACCGCGATTTTTTCGTTAAATTTCGTATGAACCATAAGCGTTTTTTAGGAAAAATTACAATACAAATAAAACGGAGGCGTTCGAAGAAATCAATCTATACGGTAAGCTTTTTTTTTTTTTTTTTTTAAACGAATTCCGCGTGGTAAACGATTCTCGTGCAAAATATGAAATTAAAAAAAAAAAAATCGAAATTTTTAACCTTACCGACTATACCGCAATGTCGCGTACAACGTTTTGTTCGATATATGTTTCATGTGTTTCGGAAAAAACGACACGAGAACTCAGAGTAGAGAATTTTTTTGTTTTATTAAAAAAATGAGAATTACGTTCATTTACCATACCGGTAAATTCCGTTAACCGCGTCGTTTCTTGCGTGAGAAAGAAAACACTACGACGTTAAAGACAGAAAAAATGAAAAATATTCTTCACTATTGTTTAAGATTGATTTTCCGGGGGCGATATTTTATTTCGATGAGCGCGTATATTATTATACACTCCGCGTGTCTTATATAACGCGTATGTAATGCTGTGTAAACATTGATTAAAAAATATTTTATACGTAGACATTTATGTTTATATACGGTATTTGTTATAGTCGTCGGGGTATTAATGCGAGACGTTAAAAAATCGGCGATAAATTTAAAGATGTCTGTAAAAAAAAATAAAGAATAACGACACACGAACAAATGAAACGACGCGGTATAATATGTAATTATAAATGTACGAAAACCGCAGTGAAATTATAAGGATTTTACAGTATGTTTTCTAATATTTTCTAATCTACGAGTATTTATATTTAATCGCCAACGTCGAAGAAAATCGAAACTAAACGAACAGGTTTGTATTTATTTATTTATTTTTTTTTTTTTTTTGTCATTTCAATTCGAATTCATATTTTCCACGTTATTCTGTTCACTACGGTACATTATAGTTTTGTGAAAAAATTGAGAGTTATGATAATTTATGACGTTAACCGGAATATATAATATTGTATTGTTGAAAGGGGAGCGAATAATTGTGAACACGTGTAGTAGTAGTAGTGCACGGTGGTAATGTAAAAAAAATAAGCAATTCGTGTTATTATAATAATATAATACATAAATGGTAGATTTCGTTTGACATTTTTAGAATTTCGCGTTAATTTTTTTTGTCCCTCGTCAAACGATCAATTTGTAGAATAAATTAGTGTGTGTGTGTGTACCTATGTACCTACATAATACTGTACGATAGAGTTTTCGTATATTCGAGAGAGAGAGAGAGAGAGAAAACTATACATTTTCCAAAAATTCGTATACACAAAAAAAAAAACAACAAAACCTATATGGATATTTTTAAACTTTTGTAAATATTCTCCATAATAGTTTTCGAATAGATCAATTTTTCACTCATACTATATCTTATTTTTTGTTTTTGTTTTTTCTGTCAATTCACTAAGAAAAAAAAATCGGTCTTTGTAGATCGACAGAGTAAATACGTTTTATACGACACTGATAATAATATGCACGTAACCTGACCTAAACCCGTACAACGCCACGATGGCGACGACGGCTTGTACAAACGAAATGAAAAAAATATATTAAAATTAATCAGAAGAGAAATGAATTAAATAGAAAAAAAAATTGACCTACTACAGGAAATTAAAAATTATTCAACTATATTTATACCAGTTCAACTTTATGATCGAGTGTAAAAAAAAAAAAATATTAATATTGCGGGTGATGTAATACTATGTACGAACGTACATAGTATACGTATAGGTCTTGTAACGTAATATTTTTATTATTATTATTATTATTATCATCATCATTATAATCTATAGTATATTCGAGTATAATACGATATTTTATTGCTATTTTCATTTGGTAATTTATTTCCTCTATGGCACGTCAATATTTATATTGCTGTTATATAGCTACTTATATGTGTATAAATATACGAGTAAATTAAATATTGCACTTTAAACGTTTGAATAGTGTATTATAGACGAGAGTTATCTTACTGTATTGCGAAATATTCTATAAATATTTAATCGTATATATTAGAAAAATCGAATAAAACAATAATGATAATTATTTCCCCGGAATAGTAAAATGATAATTCTACACAATAATCGTTTGCTTGTAGAATACAATGTATTAGATTTAATAACGCGAACACAACGCACATAACATAACCTGTAATTTCATAACGTATAATGTCAGCGTCGAAGAATTTCCATTCGCGCTTTTTCCCCGAGAACATGATATATTTAGTCGATTTAAACCGGCAGTGTTTACTGCATGTTTAATTAACCTACTTTTTTCCCTCCCGCGTAGATTTATAAGTACGCGTTGTGTATTTCATCAGTTGTTTTTAGTTCTTACAACTCATCCGCAGCAATCGACTTGTATATTAATGTGTAATATTAACAGAACGACCTGTGGCATAATATTCGACTCGCGTTATTTTATTTTTTAACATCTGCGTGTCACGCGCAATATTCTTTTTATACGTATTTATAATATTCGTCCCCGCGTTTTTTCGCCGCGTTATATTGTATGGACGCTCTAAACAAATTCTTCCGTCGACGTCTTAGGTACCTACTCGGAAATTTCGAAAATCAGGTGTGCCGTTTATCAATTGAAGTTAAGACGGCGTCGATCGGTAGTACAGTCGACCGCACAAAATCCAAAATCGACAAACAATTTACAAACAAGTCGCTTTCAAATACCGTGTGTTATAAGCGATTTCCAAGTGAAATATTTATTACGGATTCCGCGTGTGTTGTCTTATTGAATCCATTGCGCCCGTTTCGGTCGCCTGTATCACACAGATTCGTTTTAGATTCCGATAGCGGATCTGATGAATGCCATTCGGTTTCTAGGTCCGCACTCAGTGATCCTACCAGACGGAGTGTACCGCGGATATTTACAGACAAAATCGCATAACTAAAATGGTTTTATAAAATATCCCGTGTACAAAATCTATATGGATTTTTTGTTTTTTACAAATTAAAGTTTTCCGACAAAGCGTATTATTTCTTTTTTTTTAATGGAAAATGACGATCGAAATTAAATATTTTCAAGCCCGTCCGGGTAAGTAAGAAATATTATATTAAAATGATGTTTACGATATATTATTATTATTATAAGCGGAAACTAGAAAATTCCATTAGAACAGTCCCCGCCCCCTGCGCTCCTCGAAAACGATACGTTCGTTTTATTTTATTTTTCTCGTACATCCCCCCGTCCCCGTCCCCGTCCCCGTTTCCCACGCGGGATTTTCGCTGGTACAATCGCGCGGGCTCTCGCGGCCGCCCAACCCGATTCTTCGGGACCGGCGTGTCGACACACCGCCGCCGCCTGCTTTCGGCAGACGATAATCCGGTTTTCGAAAACGAAAACGCGCGCGCGCCACGGGACCTATACAGGGACGACGATCATCCCTCCCGGAAAGGGAGGCAAAAAAAAAAAACCCCGTATTCGAGCGCACAAAACGATACGCGGGGACGAGCGAGCGCGAACGCGTGTGTAGAATATCGAAAACGATATTTTATTTACACTGACGACGACGACGACGCGTTTATCGAGGGGACCCGGACGAATGCCGCCCCGCAGCCCGCGATCCGTTCGGTGGTCGAACACTTGCTGTCGTGTCACCGGGGGACCGACGAAAAACAAAATAAAATCGCCGTGGGCGGTAGGGAGGGTGGTGGAAGAGAGAGAGAAAAAAAACACAAAACGGTATTGCTGCGCGTCGTCGTCGTCGTTAACGTGCGGCGCACTTGTCCCCCGGCCGGCCGCGCGCACCCCTCATCGATGAGACTGCGACGCGACGACGGCCGCGTTCCGCCGACCGATGTTCGGCGCGTTCGGTTTTATTATTAACAGCGTCCGCTCCCCGTCTCCTCTTATGCCCGTACCGTACGTTTCGTTAAAAACCGAATTACGGAATTCTCCGTTCGGAGTCAGGAAAAGACTCGAATTTTGTTAATCCGGTTTTTTTTTTTACTATAAAAATTACGCGCGATTCGACAAGAACAAAAAAAAATTTAAAAAAAATATTCATAAATAAGAACACTGTGACGACGGCAATCGTAAAGCGCGTGTGTTGAAACGCGCATCGAACAAAAAAATTGAAATAAATTGGTAATCGAAATTTTACTTGCAGCGACGTGTTCGCGCGGTTTGTACAAAATAACGCGCGAGTTCTCGGTATAGTTTACTTTTTTTTTTATATATATATATATATATTACTCAATTTTCAACGTTTTCTATAGGGGAAAAAAACGGTTCAAACGTAATTATTTTTTTTTAAACCGGTGCGATTGTCCCTTCCCATAACTCTTTTCCGTTTTCATTTTTTTTTTTTTTTATTATCACGAAAACGGCTTGGCCATTTCGATTTTCTTCTTTTTTTTTTTCGTTAACGTTTAACCTTGTCCGATCGTCGCGACTCGCGGCGAACGGCCGTGTCGACGATAGAATAATGCGTATTTTATCCATAAGCAAACGCGCGTTAATTTCAAAACTCCAACCGCTCGAACCGCGCTGTATATATATATATGTGTACGGTGACCCGAGCCCGCGTTCGCAATATTTTCGTTTTCCGCTGGAATCGCGCGCGTGTGTCGGTTGCGCTTCGGGACGACAGTCGTACGCCGAAAACCACACGCGGTGCGCATCACATGCGCGTGACGCAACGTGTCCGTAGCGAACACGGGACTACGTTTATACATACACGTCGTCAACAAGTGTTCCACGCGTGTGAAGAAGGCATTGCACGCACGCGGGGCCGCGTACCGAAATGTCACCCGGTTACGTTTCGAACGCCGTTAGTCTCTAACGCCCAAGTGCGGGCGGTGTGATGTGGCTTCGGATGTGGGGGGTCGCAATCGCCCCGGGCGGCACTTTTTTAAGGGCATCGAATTAACTGAGAGTTTTTTTTTTTTTTATACGTAAACAGATTTAGAATGATTTAAGCGGTAAGAAAAATAATATAAAAATGTTGGATAGTTGTTTTTTTTTAGGCAAATAAATTTCAACGAAACTTCCTATTGATCATATCAACACGGCTATTTTATTTATATTATATTGATTTCTTCGCACGGGCACTGACCTCCCGAGAAGGGAATGGGTAGCATTAAATAGATTCCGAACGGGTCATGGGAAGAACGGGACACGTGCTCCATAAATGGGGACTCAGATCTCAATCAGGATGTGACTGCGGCTATGAGAAGCAAACTGCTATACACATTACTGATGACTGTTACGCTCGACGACTGCAAGGAGGAATGAAAGAGTTACACAATAGACGCAGTGCAATGGCTGAACTCCCTGCAGGGCATACAAATCTAATAGAAGACCTGCGTATTTCACACATCCATTACTAGTCAACATATTACATATATAATTTGTTATCATTTAGTCAACTTTTATATATTTATTTATATTTTTATCTTCCTCGTTGTATATTTATACCTATTTTACACTATGTTACCCATGTTAAACTGTGAATTGAATGTAATATTTACCTAAGCCATACGAAATAATTTCTTCGCTATTTTTTTTTTTTTTTTTTTTTTTCATTTGTCAACATCTTGTTCGCTGTTTTGTAAGTAGATTAGAAAATAAATTTTACAATTTTACAATTCGCTTTAATTATTATGCTATCGTGGGTAATCTACGTTATTCAACATTCTAGGGCACTCGATAGATTTTCATACTTCCATATCGCGTGTATTGTAGGTTTTTTTTTTTATTGGTATAAAAATTGCCAGTATAAAAAACCGTAAGAGAAAGAGGGCATAAAAAAAAAATGTGTGCCCAGGGCAACGAAATCCTAAATACGCCACTGGGGGGGGGGTAGGCGAGGAGAGGTGAGCTGGTCGACGGGTATTCGAAGTTTACGATCCCTTTCTCTCCATTACGAATTTATAATTTTAATAACACCACACGACATCCATTTGATACGGGAAACGATTCGTTTTTCTTTTCTTTTTTTCTTTTTTTCTGTTACGAAGAGTACCGAAATTATATTGAATCGAAAATCGTTTTAGAAAAACGAATGGTTTTAGACGCAAAAATTATTATGTAGTAAAAAAAAAAAAAGTATAAAAAGTTATTGTAATTCAGCGCGTTTTGATTATTTTAACAACGTTTATTTATAGAGAACGTGTGTAATCGGTAAAGAAGTACGCGAAAAAATTTAAATAAACGACAATAGAGTAATAAAAGTTTAAAAAATTTAAGAAATCCGAGTCAACGTATGAGAGCCGAGAGACGCGTTTAGCGAATAATTTCGCGCGATACAGTGACGGTTTCAATGTGTTGCTCGTGGAGTTGATTAAAGTTTGGTGAGAGAAACATATTACAAATGGCGAGGACTTATGTGTTATTTTTTTTTAAACGTAGTTCTTTTAAAAAAATACGACGTTCTCGAAATTATTAAAAATCTGATATAGAAATGTATTATTAACTCTCGTATTCGCCGGTCAGTGATGATGATGATGATAATAATAGCGAAACACACGCTTTGAAGCCATTCAGCAAACATATATACTTATTTATAATTTTTGTTTCTTTTTTTTTCAAAAACACTGTTCACACTTGTGTAATTTACGATCTCGTGGTTGAAGAAAAACGGTTAAGCGGTTATAAATAAAACAGAGAATATATATAACTTGTTATATACGGCTTATTATATTACCTTGTAATAGTGACCCCGTCAAATCTTCAAATATAGAACGTAAGGGTGATTCATCTAGGTCAGTGCTTTACGTTAGACTGATTTTTTTTTATTCAGCCGTTATCGTATATAAATCTGTTAAACGTAATAATCAAGTTACAGTTCGGGAATTCGTCGACCGGTGATATATTCCACGTTTTTACGGTTCTTCTGCAAATTTGAAGTATGAATTTACCGGTTTCAAGCCTAAAAGAAAATATAAATTATTTTATTTACATCCGTTTACGTTTTATTCAATGACGCGGAAAAAAGAATATACACCGATGTACATTCAATGAGAAATTATACGTGAAGTTCTCGAACGAATCGTTTGACGACAGCCCTCGATTTCTTCGCTATTTATACGTACGGACGTTTTTCGTTTTTTCTTCTTGTATGTCCGTTAGTGCTGAAAATCCCTGCTCGCAAATATGCGCTATTAAAAACGATAAAATACATATCTGGACATTCTGTACGTCCAGAACTCGTTGTGGGCCATTCTTTGAATTTTAACATTTTAATTCTCTTCTTTAACGAGTTCTAAACCGACCGAGTCACCAATGCTGAAACTCTAAAATTTGAAAAAACTTACACTCTTCGGCGGGACCGGTTGAAACAGTTTATCACTGCGTTTGAAAGTATTGGAAACGTGCGTTTTGTGTTTATAACGATAACTCCTTTCGACACTCTTATCAATAGCCATCCCTCCGGTATAGAAGTATCGTGACAAATTTTCAGTGTCGCATTCGTTTTCACTGTGCCTCTCTGGAAGAAAACCTCGTAAAAAAGAAGAAAAAATTAATCTCTAATTTTAGACTCTTCCGTTTTAGTTCAAGAGCCTTTTTTTACACACATACAACGCCTTATACTTCATACTCAAGAGACAAATCTTAAAAATTATTATATATATATATATATGAATGTGTGTTACGTAAACGAGGAGACACGTCTCACGAGGATTTAATAATTTTAAGTGGCGGGGTGACGGGGTTTCAATTACTCGTGTACATATACCGTTCACTCCCCCTCACTTAAAAATAATAATAAATCTTCGTGGGATACTACAGCATGTAAAACACACTTATACTTCGTATAATATCAAATTAATAGTATGAATAACCTGGACTTGGATCGAATTTTGAGTAGGTTCATAATATTATATCTGAAACTATCGCCGGTTCATCGGACAAACTGTAATTGTATACCGGTCCTTCACGTCCCGGTTAAATACCACGAGTCTAAATATTGAATTGTGGCGAAATTTTTTTTTCGCACATATTAATTTACATTGCAGGGAGTCGATCCGGGAAAATAGTGGCTCCAGGCCAAAACTTCTGGTGGTTTTTTTTTTTTTTTTTTAAACGTCAAAATTAATTATTGACGAAAGAAATATGCGTACAATTTTTTTTTTATTATTATTATTTTATTAACTGCGCGTGTCGTCACGTCGTTTCCAACAAATAATATTTTCAACGAACCGTATAGAGTAATTGAGTATTTAAATTCCGAGTGGATTTCATCGCGACGACCAACACGTCTATAGCAAATAGTAACAAAACAACAACAACAACAAAAAAGAAACAAATCGTATTCTGTTACTTATTAATCTAGGGCTCGGATCCCCTAAAAAAAAAATTAATGTCTTAAAAAAAACCTATAAAAATGTTCTTGAAAAATGCATTTATGACTTGAAAAAATACGAAAAATGTCCTAAGACTTACAGAAATGTCCTTTAGAAATTTAATTTACATTCTAAAAACATAATAGAAAACCTTTAAAATTGTTTAAATTAATTTTTTTTTTTAATTTTTAGTCATTATCTTTAATAATATTACAATTAATATATTTGCATATTAAACGACTTATGATCGTGTATAAGGTATTATTATATTCATACGACGTATTTGATATTTCTTATTTGCAGTTTTTCTCGACTTTCTACGGTTTTTTTCGTAAACTGTAATGTATGCGCAAATTTTGAATTATAAGTGAAAAAAAAGTATTACGTGTAAAAATATTATTTTCGATTATTGGAAAATATAGATGTCGAAAAACGACAAGAGAGACGACGTTGAAATGTCAGAAAATGCGCTAATAAAAATTAGTCATTTATTAGATTCGTGCGTTATTGAATCATATTTTTAGCTGGGGAAAATCTTATCGCCTTAGACGTTCTAAAAAAAAAAAAAAAAAAAAATACAAGAGTCGTCGAAATCTATTCATTACGATAATTATGTAGAAAATCGAAATTTCAATTTTCTTTTTCAAACGCGTTTGTTTCGTACGCGGAGTCGATGACGCGTGTACAAAGAGGTATACGAAGAACAAAAAAAAAAAAAACGTTCGTTTTTCTCGTGCGTCGAACACACACACGGGTCGTATAAAACTCTCTACGGACCAAAAATATCTGGAAAATCTTAGAATATCTATAAAAAAAAAGCGTTATATTTCACCGAACGTTTTTTTTTTTTCTCTCTCTCTTGGTCGAAGAGAAATTACCACAAAACACGAACACCCCCGCCGCCGCCGCGTCGTAAAACGGAATATATTTTAATTTTTCGTCGTGACGGCCGGCCGGTGCGGGGTCGCGCGTCGCGTCGCGACCGGTGCGCACTTGCTGGACGTCCGGAAATAGTGTCTGTACGTCTGTTGGACACGTGTGTTCGTGTGCGCTTATCATCGCCGTGTACGACAAGCATATGCTCTACACGACATAATTTATACGGAGCGCGTTTTGTCGTACCCGACGGCCGTCACAACGACCCGTCGCGCGGTTTCAATTATTACGCGGGCGGCGCGGCGGGGAGAAACAATAATTTTTGAGAAACGACGCGTTTTATTTTTCAAAAATACTTCACCGGCCGTACGGTCCGAGTGGCAACGAAGCCGGTCTGAACGGTGACGGATTCGAAATTTTTACGTAATCGTGTACGTACACACACACACAAGAGAAACGGGAGAGCGGAACTCGTCCTAGGAGGGCCCCTTCGAGAAAAAAAAGAAAAAAATGCCGCGTTGGACGCGTCCGATTATTCGAAGCGTATTTCATTGCGTTTCTCAGCGTTAGCAACGCGGGAGACGGCAGTGAAAGTACGCTATATTGTTGCATTTACAACAATGTTCCTCACATTTTTTTCTCACTTACCGAAACTATTTTGTATTTATTTTTTGTTTTTTTTCCGAACACTGGTTCGACTACACGAGGTCCGTCCACTGCGTGACGTCTAGTCCCGTCTCCTCCGTCTTGTCCATACCACCGCGTCTCAATTCCGTCTATCCTATTCTTCCTCTTTTCCCGTTCCGCCGCACATTCGTTTCCCAGCACAGTCACGCCCTCTGAATCACGTCGCGTCCGAACAAACCTTCTCTCCCGCGTATTCCATTTCCTATATATACTCACACTGAGTCCCGTTTTTCCGTTTAAAATCCGCGTTAAAAATCCCGCACGTCCTCATCTCGCGTCACACGAAACACCGCGCTTCTCGTCCACACACTCCATCCCGTTTCACCCACCCCCGTCAACTGTGCAACGAGAACGTTAGTGTCGACTATTTCGAACACGGTCCCTCCTATCCGTTCAATTCGAGCGCGCTGTATGTACACGCACGCGTGTGGGATCGCGCGTATGTGTGTGTGTGCGCGCATGTGTGCGGTCGTGTGGTATAATAATAGTAGAAGGGAAAAAAAAAATTTTATAAAAATATAATATAATACACAGACACGCGCGCGCACGAAGACGACTATATATGATGTGCCGTTAGGATACGGCGCGTAAAGACGAACGGCGGTCGTCGACCTCGATAAGTCGTGTTCGTGTCCTCTCTCCTCTCCTCCGTCCGCAAAGGCTCGCCGCCGTTTTGTCCATCGTTACAATATTGTACGCCGTCCCGGCGGAAACGTTTCGACGGAGATTGCAGCAACAGATTCTCGTCCACCACTCGCGGTGTTCGATTCGGAAATTCGTTTAGAACGGAAGCGGTTAGGTGGTGTTAAAAATTGAGTTGAGTACGGTAACGATTGAAACGTCGAACGGAATCGGCAGGGAGAAAAATCGACAATGCGTCATCGACCTAAAAGTAAAGAAAAGAACCGATTCGATTAGGACTTCAAAAAGAAATAAAAAACGTAGAACTCGCTCCGAGTCCACAAACACACATTTTTCCGTCCGCGATTGTCTCGTAACTAATATTCGTAGCTAATATTCGCTATATGACGGTCCGGAGACGAAAACAATTTACGATCGGTTCCGATTGCAGTTATACGGAGATACGCGAACAGCAGGCGCGGGATAGAACACCGTAAACGTAAAAACAATATATACAAATACGTATGCGTTGTTGTGGAGTGTGGGAAACAATTTCTCGATAGAAATGCTCGGATTGTTTTCGACACGCGTTATGTGGAAAATTACAATTATTGGAATACGCGAAATGCCAAAAAAAAAAAAAAAAAAATCGTTTTTCATCGTAAATTTATTCGAAATCTTACACCCAAAGCTGATATCGGGGTTTTTTGATTTCCGTACGATTTCTCGATGATCCGCATGAAATAGAATGGACATCGCGTAGAACGGTCAATTCTCATTCGATTTTTTTTTTTTTTTTTAAGAAATAAAAGATGTCTCTGGTGTGTAGTACGTATTGCGGGACGTTACGACGGGAGACGCGTATAAGGAGATAATTCCGTTCATATAATATTAGACGACGCGGAATGACTTCTTCGGTACGGTGCGAAAAATTTCGGAGGCGGCGACGATGGAGTCTACGGATCCTGCACGAGTACGACGCGTGCGCTGCCAAGCACGACGACGGTTTTAGACATTCGGTTGAACAAAAAAAAATAAAAATAATAACTCTTCACGAGAAATATTAAAACGTTGTCGAGTTTTTTTCTGTTATTATTATTATTATTGTTTTTTACCCGAAAACCAATTATAAGCCTTTTATATACGAATGGTGATTTTTTTTTCTCCGCCCCTTCCTACCACCGTCTATTAACATTCCTCGCGGAACAATGTAACGAATTATTATTATACGTCGGCGTAGTCGAGAAACGATCGTGGTGTGTGTGTGTGTGTGTGTGTGTGTGTGTGTACGGTAAATTAAATGCGCGTAACTCCTCATATTCATTTCCAAATTTCGACCGATACGTATATAAATTGAATCGTAAACGCGCGTGTAACGCATAATGCGATTTCGTCTACAGGAATTCGTTTAAAATATCCGTTGTGGCGGGGAGAGAGAATCCCGGACGGAGTGGAAACAATAAAAACGTACTAAATACGATTCGACACACACACACACACACTCGCTGTGTATAATAATGATTTAATCAGAACTGTGCATTTAAAACGCGCTGAAAAGAAATGAGAGGAAAAAAACCTATTAAACGTGCGTCTAATGTTCGACGGCGTTTAGACGTTTGACCTCAGACAAACCGTCTATTGCAGCGTGGGCCGGAGCGTATTTTAAACGTGGAGAACGGCACTCGTGTTAAACATTTCAGGCGTGAGTCGTTGTTAAAATGAAACTCGCGCCGGAAAATTGAATGAAATTTGAAACAAAAAAAAAAAACATTTCAAACGCTCGTCGTCAATCGATTTGCAAATGGTGTGTTATTCAAAAGAACTCCCCCCCCCCCCATTGAATGCGCGGACAGTACGACTTTTACGAGTCTCAACACTCGTCGTCCGCAAAAAAAAAAAAAAGATTTAACGATCGATTTCTCTTCGGTGTGTCGAGATATATATTTTAAACAATACGTTTGCGCGCGTACGAATCGATTATATTATAACGTCGTATATTCGAAATACGACGATATACTAAAAACGTATTTTGATAATCAACACAGAAATACAGAAAAAAAAAAAAAAAAACTTTTAAATCTTCGATTCCGACTATCTGTTTTTTTTCTTTTATCGAGGACAAAAACAAATTTGCACGTGTACTTGCGATGATCGTAGCGAATCGACTCGCGTTAAAACGAACGAATTGAAAATACAGAAACAAATCCGTTTTTCCATTTGCAAGCGTTTGGTAAAAATTATATATATATATATGTATATAAAAAAAAAAAAAATAAAAATATTCGAGTAGAAATCTTAACGCGAAATAATATTATTTTATGTGTGAGACGCGACGCGTTTCGCAAACGCTTCGAATTCCGAAATGATGACGTTTTCGAACGCGAAACATACGATATTGAACGAATTACGATCGCATACAATACGTATTCGAATTCTCATTCGGTTCGTACAATTTACATATCATTATCTCTGGGCGTATTATAATAATACGTGCTATTTTAAATTCGAGTGTGTTTGCGTAAAATATATTATTACGAGACCGTCGCTGACGTCGTCGTGTTAATTTCCTGATATATTTACACACACACACACACACACATTATGTGCTCGTGTATTCTTCCTGTATCTTTACCATACCGGTCGTTGGCGGTTTATCGAAGAAACGTTAAAAAACGATTATGCGCGGAACCGACTATTCGAAACTTGTACGCGAACGGACGTTACGCGCGCGCAGAGTTATTACTATTACAGGAAATGGTTTGAAATAACGCCGAGAACGTTTTCCGTATATTAAAATACTGTTGAAATTTCGTGCGGGTGTTTTTTTTTTTTGTTGTTTTTTTGTAACACTCACGAATCTATCGTATTCACACGATATACAATATATACACATACGTAATGAATATTATAGAACCACTCTCGTTCTCGTCGTCGTCGTCGTAAGACCACAGTTTTTTTTTTCTTTTTCTTTTCGTAGAAAATCGTCCCCATTCGTCTATGTTCGACGTTCGAAAAGCGTCGTTTCACGAGACGGTTCCTTTTTAACCGTTAACCACGCGTGTTCGAGTTCGCATGATATTTCTATTGTCCGGGTGATATTTTACGCGGTCAAAACGGCGCGTTTAACTAAAAAAACTCGTGTTCCGTTCACGTTCAGAACACGGACCAACATCTTGGTCGGATTAAGTGTAGAAACAATATCGCGATCGATGAATTCTAACGCCAGAAACGATTTACGTGGATCAAGTCATCGACGGCATTACTCATATTATAGCCG
Organism: Chaetogeoica ovagalla; assembly: GCA_032441825.1. Classification (NCBI taxonomy): domain Eukaryota; kingdom Metazoa; phylum Arthropoda; class Insecta; order Hemiptera; family Aphididae; genus Chaetogeoica; species Chaetogeoica ovagalla. Next base: position 6,024,216 of record CM063735.1, read on the forward strand.
TTGCGCGCGGCCTGCACGCCCGTCCAAGTCGCTTCTCAACGCGAATGGAGTATAGCAACAAAAAAAAAACAATTTCTTTTTCGCTTTATCACCAACACTGATGATGATGATGATGATAATAATAATAATAATAATAATAATATGAAATATCTCCCCAGCGTGCGCGGTGTAAACGTCGCCTCTCAGAGAACCGTTCGTTATCTTCGCCGTAACATTATTAATATTATTATTGTGTATATTGATTTCTCCGCTCTACCTACCACGATTTATGCAATTAAATATATATTTATTGTTTTTTTTTCTCCCTCTTCAAATGTTTACATAACACGCGCGTCACTCCCCCACCAAAAAAAAATTCCACGTAATATTATTATATTTTTTCAACTCGAACACAACAACAGCCGCCACTGTATCCGCGGAACAATCGATTATTATTGTTTATTTGTTTCAACGACGCGTGAAATGTGTCTCTGGAAACGTCGTTACCGTTCGTTTTTGCATCGTTGAATTCACATAATAAAATCCGTCGCGTCTTTCTAACCGGTAATGTTGTTAAATAACACACCGAATTGATTTCACGCCGTCCGATATCAAAAGTGTAGCTCGTTATGTACGAGGCACGTGTGTCGGTCGACCACCAACACGTATTGTAAAAGCCGACGTGGAAAACGAAATGACTTTTATTCTTTTCGTTTTCCATACGTCTTGCGTCTAAATTGCAAATACAGTCAACGGACTAGTTTTTGTTTTTTATCATTACACTGTTATAAAAATATGTTTTGTACGTCGAAAACCGTTTTAAACGCTGCAAACGAATTCGTCAAATTTTTTTCTTTCCGTACGCGAAATATTTATTTATTTTTTTTTTTTTCCCCCGTCAAGGAAGAGGAAACGTTCGAATCACTGGTCCACGACGTTTTTCTTTCCTCCCCGTCGTTAATTCCTATATAATATAATAATAGCGTTAAAAAAAAAAAAAAAAAAGCAATATTTTCTAACGCCTTACACGCAATACGCTATTATACGCGCGTTTACGCGCAATTTATGTTTTTCTCGGTCTCTATTTTTTTTTTTTCTACGATTTTCGTACCGTTTTTTTTTCCTCCTAATACACCTCGCTAAACACCGTCTGTATTTGAATAATGTCAACCGATCGAAAAATATCACGTCGTATCAATCTAAATAATGGCTCTTCGGATATTTCAATAATAGGCGCCTTAACATTGTCTATATCCTACGAGATTTACTCAATTCATCATATCAGATTTATATTGATTTAATCTGTTCCGTCGACAATTATTAACAACCCTGACAGGGACCACGAGGCCAAATGGCCGAATGTCCCCTCTTTCAAACGACATTTTTCTTTTTACTGCCCATAATAACAATTCATATGCGTACATGCTCTGTATAATTTGAAACGTATAAACGCGAATTTAATTCCACGCGGTTTCATCCGTATAAATATTATTATATAAAATTTAAGTCGTTTCTACGACGGGTTTTTTTTTTCTACAACGTTTCAATATTTCTTAGCACACTTGGATTGGTGGTACGTATGTCTGCCTCATGCGTGTGTAGGCTACGTATGTCTGAAAAACGTTCGTCCTCCGCCCTCGGACGAGTCATAAAAATCCGAAAACGTAAGAAGATCGTCTTTTAATATTCTTTACGCATAATAAATGTTATAGACGTTCACCGAGAAATCGATTTCGACATTAAAAAAAAAAAAAAAGAGAGAGAGACAGTAAACGATACGTGTTGATTTTTTTTTTTTTATTATTCACTTTATATTTCATTGCGCATAATTATTTTAAAATCGTGTAGGAAAAAATGTATTAGTGTAATTTTATAGCGTTTTATATTGACGGCCCAGCTCGTATTATTATAGTGCTTCAACACGGATATTAGTATACCAGGGGTCGGCAATCTGCGGCTCTTTCGATGTAAAATTGCGGGTCTCCAATGGCAAAAATTAATAATTTCATTATCAAAACAGAAAAAAATACATATTATATTATATGTAGGAGGCGCAGGAGAGATGAGTCGGCGGGTCATTCGGAGAAAAAAACAGAAATAATTAAAAGACGAATTTCGCATGAATATTTTTAGTGGCTCTTTAAAAAATCTGTAAAGTTTTGTGAATTGTAACTTTTGGCTCTTCCGTCTCAAAAAAGTTTCCGCCGACTCCTGTTAATTATACGATAAAAAAAACTGCACTGGTCGTATAAAATTCACCTTATATAAATATATATATAATTTTTAAACATTTTACTAGTGTTTTAAATACTCTAAAAAAATTAAAAATGTTTTTTTTTTTTTGAACACCGTATATATTATTATATACGTCGCCATTGACGCACGTGTATAATATTACATACTAAATAATATACCACACAACACGCGTGCGTATACGACATAAATCGTTATATACGTAATAATAATAATAATAATAATAATAATAATAAATTAATAATAAAAAAAATATAATATACGAATTCGATATTCGCGCGTATAATTCGTCATTGTTCGGGTTTTATGGAAAATCGCTGAACCGGCTTATAAACTGGCAAACAATAACACATTACGTTATACCGAAACCGAGAGTTTCTCCCGAAAAACGTCACCAACCGTCGTTTTAATTAATAATAATAATAATACATTCTGTTATAACATATATTATAATATCCTATTTATTTGTTTTAATTTTTTTTTCCCCGTTATCCGACTTCGTGTGCAGTATTTTACACATTACATTTATAGTAGTAATACACGCAAAACAGTGTAATATGACGTTATATTTTTGTACGTACTTTTTTTTTATAGTTCAACGGGTTTTCGTTATAATTCAAAAATGTTGTCCGATATTTATTTGTAAAAATAAAAACGTATAGAAGTTTCTGCGATAAATCGAAAGGATTTACTATTGAGGAATTGTACTCAGAGGTATTGCGATTCTTGTATGAACGTTAATGGTTCAGCCGTGCTCACGATTTGGCGGAAAGAACGCGCTGAAACCCGAAAGAGTTCTGTCCGGTAATAATAAATGGACGTTTGAAATTTGTATAAGTCTATTATTTTCTGTTTTCCAAAATTCTAACGGATATCACCGATAGTTCATCCATTAATCGACGAGTAATGTTTATCACTATTTGATTTGTACGTAGTTTAATTTGAAATTAAAAAAAAAAAATTAGAAATTTAATTGGAAATCGTTTGTATAGTAGTCAAGAAGTTTCTACGTCTTATTTCAACTTCTTTCCACTCCCCCTGTTTCAGATAGAAATTGAATATACTCCAATGTGTATACACAATACGCGATGCCATTGACAATATGACGTTTGATATGTACACGAGATTTTGCTCCTTTGCATTACGCATCATAACGATTTAAGTGTGAATTAATAAAGCACGCAGCGCCTTCTTATAATGACAACAATTCAAAAATAATTCATAAATTTACTAGAAACGTGCGTCGTCGTCTCGGATCCGAGAGTCGAGTGTTGCAGGGAACTGTACTAGGCGTACAGATCTTTCGTTCTTTGTCAATATTTTAATCCCGTCTCACGCCCGGAATATGATATTTTCGACTGGATTAAAAAATAAATATAAAATAAAAATTGTATACAAAACGCGCGAATAAATAACCGTTAATCCGCGTCGTACGTGCGACGTTTACTGTTACGCCATTATTGTATTATTATATAACGAATTTAGTTATACACACATATATTGTTATGTATTTATATATATATATATATATAAAACGTATTTCGATATGTCTCGAGAACGTCTTATGAGAACAAAGAGCGTACCAATACGAAACGTTTCCTTGTACAGTCCTTACGGCTTTATATTTATTAATATTTATAACTCCTTATACCACAATAGATTTAAAAAAAAAAACAGAAGTTTTTTTTCAGAATTTAAATTCAAATTATGATCATGCGAACCAACAAAAAAAAAAAAACTGTACACGGGAAAATTCAATTTGCGCAACGGCACCGCTCGTCGAATTCATATGCGCGAAATATTTAATTAAATACTTTTTTCTTTTTTTTTTTTTTTGTCAAAATTAATTTCGAAACGCACAGTTAGGTTTTAAATATATCAATTTAATAAACTACAATTTTTTAAAAAAAAAAAGAAACTGTTATTGTAACGTAACGCGAGTCCAAGAAACAAATCCTATTGAATAACTCGTATACACGCACACATCAATCGATATGTACATATCGATAATTGTAGAAAATAGCGAGTAAAAAAAAAATAAATAAATATTCAAATCTTCATTGTCCGCGAGATATATATATATATATATATGAATCGTAAAATATATTTTATTAAATTGTCGTTATACGCGTAGGAAAAAGGAAACCGTGTGCGTATTTTTTTTTTTCTGTACTGTTTTACACCTGAAATCTGTCGAAAAATTCTGAATGTTTACAATTTACTACAATTTACAATTTACAATCTACAATTTACCAGCTGTTGTGTTGGCGTTTGTGAGGCGTAGAAATTGAATTATTATCGGGGGGGTATGTGGGGGTTTTCTTTTACTACGCGTAAACGTATTTATTGATATTATTCGAAAAAACAAGAATCCTTTTCTTTTCCCCCCCCCGTTTTCAAACCGTCGCGCGATTAAACACGTATGTAAAACGTTCAACGACTATACGAATTTCGTGTAGAAAAAAAAAAAAAACGCGCGCAAAAGCGTTGACGCTGACACAACGAGCAGCAATAACACGATTCGGTCGTATAACGTTCGGCGGGGGCGCAGCACACTGCGAACACGCGGACAACGACAAAATATCATTTGATCTCGTGCACGTGTGAGACGACGGTCTTTACGGTCTTCGCAGCTTCCGAGAATCTCGCGCACACACATATGTTTTTATGTGTTTGGATGCAAATGGAAACGGGTGCGTGTTTTTGTGTTACCGCGCGAGTCCGACTGCTACGCGAGACTGCGCAGCACCACCACCAGTCGTAATAAATAGTGTCCGTGTGAGAGGGAGTTTTTTTTCTCATTTTTCCAACGTTAAAAACATTTCGCGAAACTGGTTACGAAGATAGTATTACTCAAATCCGGTAAATCGATGAAAATAAACGAGAAATTATTACAATATTTTTTTTTTTTATCGAGTGAAAAAAAAAACGAGTGAGCTCTGTTTCGCAATGATGTGTCGGACAACTCGCAGTATCACGAATTCGCCTGCATTTTGCTCACGAGCGAGTCAAACCGATCGACATTCGGTATAGAAGACGCGTGTAATACATATATTTATTAAAGACCGAACCAGTCTGGTTCGCCCGTCTTAGTTGTCGACCGAGTTGCTGACTTTTTGCCACAAAAAACGACAAAACATATTGCGCGGTAAAAGCAAAAACGGATATATTTTGAGCAACAGGCCGCCGTCGGTATAATAAAACGTCGTGTGTTCGATAAACGTATAGAACAATCTAAATTTTGTAATAACCGAATGTATTTTACAGTGCGCGCGGCTAAATGAAAAAGCGACGGGGTGTAGTAATAAAAAACAAAAAAAAAAATACAATGAAAATTCGCCGTAAAATAATAATAATAATAATACGTCTATGAGATATCGTAGAACGATTCGTAACGTCGTCGTCAGGGCCGGCCGAAGATACGGACGAACCGGGCGGTTGCCCGGGGCGTCATTTTTATCGGGGCGCCTCAGGGCCCCACACGGATGACCAGCGAAAGCCGGACATTTTTTTTTTTGTTTTCAGTCAAAACGCTGGTCATCAATTCTAAATCCGATCACGCTCGAAAATAGCGAAATATTGTGAAAATATTTAAGAATCACTATGTGCTTACGGAAATAATAATACATTTATCCAGGGCCGGATTTAGGGGGGGGGAGCCAGGGGGGCCCCGGGCCTCCACAAAATGAGGGCCTCCACTTAATGGGATTTCTTTGCGTCCAAGTATAAAACACAATATTTTATTTGCAAAATAAATTTAAATCACAAATTGAATAAAATTTAAAAAAAAACCTACTTTTATTGTACCACATTTTTTTTTTATTATTATTATTTTGGTATTTTAATATAAATATTTTTAAACCAAAATTTCTAGTAAAATATTGTTTTGCGGTAAATGTTAATATATTATTAAATTAAATTCACTTATAATAATATATTAAATATATGTTATCGAAATATAATATATACTTTTAAGGTGGGCCCAGGGCCCCCACGTTCCTAAATCCGGCCCTACATTTATCGATAATTGCGTCCGAATAATTATTTAATCCGGAATTTTATAAATATTAAACAATACCTATACGTAAAACAGTATTTAGTGTCCTGAATACTTTTTAAGGGCGCTTTATGAAAATTTGCCCGGATGGTCGTGGCTAAAATCCCGAGGCGATTTCCCGCCGTCATAACATTATGTACTGGAGAATATAGTATTTCCTTTCTTTTCCTATACATATTATAAATATAAAAAAAACGTATGGAAATAAATAATTCCGAAATACAATATATACGCAGTACGCGTAATAATAATAATAATATTATAATAAGGCTTATGTTATATCGAATCTCGCGGTGTATGGTTACGAGAACCCTCGTCTGCGTTTCCAAAGTCGTCGTCGTCGTTGCCGGCCGGGAGGAGCAGAGAACAGGTTGACCTCGGAATTCCGTCGCACGCAATCGTCGGGGGAGAAGGGGGAGAGAGAAATAAAAATCACGAGCAATTCGCGTAGCTCGAAACACGCGGCGCGCCAGAGAGAGAGAGAGAGAGAGAGAGAGAGAGAGAGTGAGAGAGAGAGAGAGAACGGGCGCGTGTAAACCGATCGTCGTTCCGACCCGACCGAGGTGCGTGTGACGACGTTGTGCGGTTCCGCAAATCGTACGGATTTCTGCGTTCGTCGTCGTACACCCCCACCGGCGGGCCACCGAACCCAAAACCGTATTTTTCATACGAGAACGACAAACCGCGCTGCGCAACGTCCGTTATTTTTTCCTGTGTATTCGTTACACGAGACAACGACGCGTAATTAAAATCGGTTCAAACAAGAAATAACACGTGAAAGGAAACGTGAAACGAAATTATTACGAAATCGTGAATAAACGAAGTTTGTAAACGAAAATAACGATGCATTTGTGCGAAAAATGATTTAAAGTGTGTGGTGCGGTGTGCACGACACCTCCACGTATAACACATTTAAATTATTTATCATATTATATTTGAAATACGATTGCGCGTACGCGACCGGGAACTTGTGGGCGGCTACTCATTACAATACGTTTCAAGTGTTTTGGATATATTTTTGCAGGCTTTTGACTATCGAATACGCAATCGAGAAAAAAAAAAAAAAAACGTTAAACACGCATTTCAGTCTCACGCGCGCGGATACCGTTTTAAAAATGACATTTATTTCGTTGTTCTAAAAATTTCTCTTCTTTCAACCCCCCCCCCTATTCCCGAGGTTCGGTCTCGAAACGGTGTATATAGGAATCGTGCGAGACGAATTACGACGAGCGTTTTCACACGCGGCGCATTAATACGATACACGTGAAAAGTCGGTCCATTCGTCGTCCGTCGGTCATTCGTTATCGTTTCGCATTAATTTTTCGTTATAATAAATAATTTTCTTAACGTATTCGAGTGTTTTTTTTTTTTTTATAGTATTTAAATTTATTCTAGCATCCGGAACGTTTAATTTCATTTTTATTCGAAAAACATTTGGAATTCGAAATAATTACACCACACGTAGGTACGCGACTGCGGCGGCGTCCGTGGAAAATTTCGGCGAGAATTTCTCTCTCTCTCTCTCCCTCACACTATTCTTTCTCTTTTTCAATCTCCGTTTCTTTGCACCTGCCTTCACACACACACATATATATAATAAAATATTTTATTATATCACATATTTATATGCGCGAGCACCGTACAGTGTTCCTGAATCACTCAAGTATATATATATATATATACGTATAGAAGAATATCGGCTATTGTCCGTCTTCGCGGCGACGGCGGTTGCCAGACCCGTCCCCCCGTCGGTCCCACGGGGTGCCCCGCCCGTCCGGATGAAGGATTACACACATTATATATATACGTACATACGAGCACGCCCGCAGAGAGCCGCGTTGTATGCGCGCTGCGTACACGTAACCGGTTCCGACCCCGAACCAAAGATACGTACGTTTTATACGAATCCCGGGGATTCAGTGGCGATACGAAAATAATAATAATAATAATAAGGGGACGACGAAAAACGTTATCGGGTGGGTAGTTTATAAAATGTACATTTCCCAGAAGCGTAATATTATAAACACGTACGCGCACAATAGGAATTCCTTTTCGCCCTCGACTGCACCGCCGCCGCCGCCGCGGCCAAACCTCCTACGCCGCAATAATTTATATAATAAATTTGTATGTAATAAATTTATACTGCGATGTATATTGTACGTGTTATGTGGTGTACGGCAGCCACCAGACGGTGTGTGTCGTCCGCGCAGGACGTGCCGCGCGCCGAAATCATTTTTTTTTTTTTTCTCATTTCTTTTCTATCTGAAATTCCGACGCCGAACCGAGTGAGTGTAAACCGTTTCGGTTTCAAAAACGATAGTTATTTATTTTTTGTGTAGAAAAAAAAAAACGAAAGAACAACGGTTCGTTTAAGACCCCTGCGTCCCGTCGCCACTGTTTCATTCGGTAATGTCGCGCGCCAATCCGATACGACCCGTACGGAATAAAAACAAAAACGAAAAAAAAAATAATAAATACATCCACGTTTTCTCCGCAGTTTTCGCGGACCCGATGACGAAACGCTATTCGGCACGAAGGGACACAAAACGTATCGTTGCGGATAACCCTTCGACGCTGTAACGACCCTTATTCCGACGTTACAATATCAAAATCGAATGCGCGGCGGATTGCGACACACTCGGATTCCCGTGCACAGTATGCGACAAACTTCGTTACACGTGTACAGAACAATATTTATTTTTTTTTGAAAACCGACTGTTCCGTCTATGTTACTGTGAGTCACACGGGTTTGCGATTTCTTTTTTTCGTTTTACCGTCATTTTTCGTTTATACGTCCCTCGTGATTCTCGTTTTCCCGTTGAGTACCGTCAGTTTTTATACTCGGACGGTTTGAAGGAAAGTCATCGTTAAAAAGGTAATTTCGAGGAGAATTCTTAACGTTCATTTCGTATTTCGTACGCAAACTAAATCGTTTGTTCTTTACGGACAATTTTTTTTTCTTTTTTTTTTGACACACTCTGTACGCGCGCTCCTTTGTCAGTCTCTCTCTCTCTCTCTCTCTCTCTCTCTACTACTACGTCGTCGTCGTAATAACAATAATAATAATAATAATAATAATATATTTCGTCGACACTAGGACGACGAAACGCGAGTGTATTTATAATAATAATAATACGGGTCCCCGTGTACACACGAAACGATACACATGCACCGGAAACGGTACGACCGGTAATGGAATTTACTCGACGAGTGGGCGCGGAAGAGGAGTAGTAAGGCGCGTCGCCTTGTGGCCATCGTCCAAGTGTTCGTCTCTCCGCGACGAACTCGCTTCAAACAAAAACATCTCCTGAACAACGGTTTGTGTGTGTGTGTGTGTGTGTGGCCGGACGCCAGAGCATTCCAACACTTCCGCAACGCCGCCGCCGCCGCCGTCCAATATTTACTCGAGCGAGCGATGTGATCTAAATTTCTCGTGTCCGACGATATTTTTGGTCCCGTACGAACCTCGGCCGTCAGAATGCGTACGAGTTATACGTTATAAATGTTTACAAAAAAAAGACTTAGAAAAACGTTTAAATTTCACGGAGGCGAGGGAAAAAAACCCCCGTCGTCCGAGTTCTCGAAAAATTATATTTCAGCTAATTAACAACAGTACGTTTTATTTTTTCATTAATTAATTAATTAAATAACTTAAGCGATATCAAAAGCAAAAACGAATACATTTTATGTTGTATTATAGAAAAAAAAAAACAAAAAAAAAATTCAATAACGCTCATTCGTCTCCATCGCTGCCTCCGGCCTGCACAGAGTAATGTAAATCGAAATGAAACGGGAAAAAAAGCAGACCGAAAAGCCAATTGAACGCGCCGGGGACCCAAACGACATTTTCAGACACGAAAAAATAACCGAATCCAAGATCAAATGGATGGCAAGCACAAAAAGAAAAAACAAAAATTCAAAACTAAATAGGAACTTAACGACCGTGCGACGTATGGTTACGAAACACTCTGACGACCTCGCACCAGCATCATTCCACACACACACACAACACTAATACAATAATTGAATTTCCTCGGCGAAACGAATTCGCATAACGAAATGAAATCGAATAAAAAAATTGTACGAAATTTTAAACCGACTTTATTTACAAAAAAAAAACGTTTTGAATCGCGCGTTTTTAAATCTGAAGACAATCCGATGCGAGTTTTTTTTTTTATTTCTTTTTTCTTTAACGCAAAGTGTATATCACAAGGAGAAGCCGTTTGTCGACAACCGTCTCTGGATGTGAGAATAATCGGTCTTTTTCTACCGCGAACGCTATTATACGTATTATTCCGACGGTGTCTCTGCTACAATCTTCGTGTACGCGACTTCGAGTAAGTCCTCCTTAAAACCGTAGAAATTCGTATTGCGCACGACGTGTAAACGGATATTGTACGCGTGTACGCGATTTTCTCCGCTCGACGCGATCGAATCGGACGGAAAAAAAAAAAAAACGAACGAAAACAAGTTTCACGCGATTATCCTCCAGATAAGTTTTCTTACAAAAACAATATACATACGCGGTGTATTATTGCAATATAATGAGCTCTACATATTCGACCGAAACCAGTTATGTTTTATACGCCCTCAAAGACACGCGCGTAGGTAGGTTACCAGCTGGACACGTCGGAGATATTATGTACCACGCGCGCGCGAGACACTCCGAATCCGGACGAATACAGTGAAAAAAATGAAGAAACTCGCGTCGAACCCACTTCGGCAGTGGTTTAACTATGAAAATGGGGGAAAAAAAAAAAAACGAACCGCGAATTTGACGTGTTCCGTCTCTATAGTCTTGTCCACAAGACAGAAACTACAGTGGAAATCGCGTCAAAATATTTATTTATTTTTTACTTTAAAAGAAGCAAACACGGTTTTCGTATCGTATACGAACTGAAATCGTTTACGGTGCCATCATAATTTAAGACCGAAATATTCGAGAATTTCAATCCACCAGAAGTGTATACCTAATGAGTATTTGTGTGTTACATACTTTATAACGTTTTTATGCGGTCAAATGAAATTTTAATTGTAGAAATTTTTGAAAAAAAAAAATAAAAAGCCCCTTAAAATATGACGATAATAATGTTTGAACGCGAGTTACTACGAATTATATGATATTTATATCATCGTTTCGTTTTCTTTTGAATAATAATAATAATAAAAAATCGTCAAAAATCGTTTGAATTTAATACGACGACATTCTAGTCGGATGATTAATTCGATGTCTGTCTTTTTATTACTCATATTATATGTTCACACCGAGAACAGTAGAAGACGACAAAAAAAAACATTGTAAAAAATTATAAAACGTATTTCTCGTTGTGTCTTCAAACCTCACTGCCATCTCCGACCGAATCCGTCGACCCTGCTTTGAAGTGTACGCACTCGTTGATGAGATGAAATAAATTATCATCACCGCTGTAAATCATCGCGTATATATTTTTTTTTTATGAAATTCGTTGTAGATCATCGCGTGCGGTGTGGAGAGTGTACACAACTACGAAACGCCACCATTGACAATGTAAAAAAAAAAAAGCCACTTGTCGATATACGCGTCGATTATGTTATACGATATTCGACCAGGAGAGAAAATACTCTTTTATATATCACGTTTCTGTATATAGTATTGCGTTTCTTACCGCGTACCCCGGATAATCATATGAAAATATAATAATATTGAACTATATCGGGCACTCGAAAGAAAGAATAATAATAATAATAAAAAAAATTCTTTCTTATTCTTCACCAGGATTTATTACAGTATACGCACTCATATTCAATGCGACACTGCGCAGGAGTACTTCGAATTTATTTAACTATATACCTTTCCACAAATATTTATATATTTAGTCTGCAGAATGACGTGTTATAAATTTCGAATATTGACCGACAAACGCTCGTTATACGCCCGTTACGTGTACAAATCGTACGTTTTTTTTTAATCGTGTGTAACTCGTCAACACTATAACACGGATTTGGGTGAAGAATAATAATAATCGATATAATCGTACTGCTGACAGAGAATAATCGTCGGAAATCGGTACCGAAAATACTCATGACAATCCGTATCTTCTTGGATACGAATCTGGAACGAACTCAATTACGAATAATGAGATTTTATAAAACGAAAAATATATATATATATATATGCACACGAAACTTGGCATTGGTTTTGGCCCGGACAACAATAATAATTAACGTTCTAAACATTCCAGAATCTCGTTGACATATCAATAGAGTCTCGAAGATTAATCGCGTTTTTCTTCAATGTCATAACACGCGCCCTGCAGACGGCCGTTAATGAAGAGCGTTTATTTTTAATGATATCAAAATAAGAAGTGCCACCGTAAACAGTTCAAGTTCCAGAAAATAATGTTTTCGAAAGCACAAAAAAAAAAAAAAATTTACTCATAAAATATACACTCATTTTCTTTTCGAACAAATATAAACTACTGCAATAAATCCGTTTTAAAAAAAATATATATGTATATATTTCCAAAATACGATACAAGCGTTGAATATCAGAAATCATTTGAAAATATACTCAAAAAAAGAAAAAGCAATAAACACCAATCGGCAATCCGTACACCAGTGTTGTTACCTATAATTTTTTTCAAAATCATTTTCTAATTCGTTTACGTGCGATTTTCTAAACGTCATTAACCGATTGACGAATATAATTCTTATTGTTTTTTTCCTTCTTTTTGTTAAGTCTATTGATTCGAAATATCTGCAATATGTTATTTGCGACCACGACAATACTGCAATGAGGTGTATCAATTACACTCAAGTGATCGATCAAATCATACAGCTACTGTCGCAGCTTGTTGTTTTTGATAAATGAAAGAAAAAATTAATTGTACGAATATTCGTACGCTTGTAATATTGTTCGTATATACGTTGAAATTCGGAACAGCAGAATCGATCTCATCCGGGCGGCGGCAATTCGGATAATTTATTTTTTATTTTTCAGTAAAAAACCATTTGTTTTCGGTTGTGTAGCGAAAACAATATTGCTGTTTGCAGAGCCGTCGACGAATTCACATGGAACGCGAATTTTTCTTTTTTTTTATTACACGTTTTCATCACCGTCGATAAAAAAAAATTTTCACAGCTGTAAAACAGTCGTCAACCCGTCGTTATCCATAATATAAGTCAGTCGGCCTGGTGACAATAGTTTATATACGTGTATACATAAGTAATAAGCGGAGGCCGGATTTTTATGCGATTTTATTATATGAGAATTAATACGTAACCGTACTGATGCGCAAGCAATTTTAGCGCATATTTCAAGATTGGAGTGAATATTCTGTATAAAACGACGCATGTGTCAGGAGGAATATACCGATCGTTTAATTCGATCGTTTCACAAAAAATAGAAATGTGTTTTTTTTCTCAAAAATAATTGCGACCTCCGTCGGTGTCCTATCCCCCCGTGAAGTTTACCACCGTTCACATTGAACGCGTTCTATCAATATTATTTAGCAAATTAATATTTATTATTATTATTATTATTATTTTAATAAATATAATTTGTCATTTCTTTTCGAATACACTTAATAAAGTGAAAAATATACCTATAGACAACACACATAACCAATAAATGGTCGTTTAAGTAGTTTTTTTAAAAAAAAACATTGACTTAACCGTTTTATAATTTTTATAAATCGTTACTTTTGTTTTTTCGGTATTTAACGCCGCATTTTTATGAAACGCTTATATTTCCCCCCCCCTCCACCAAAAATGAAAAGAATGCGCATAAAAGATTATTTCGATGAAAATTGTCTACAGTAGTGCGTAGAAAAAATAAATCTTATTTTTAGGATTTTTACGCGCATATATAAATCCGGTCTGTCTAGTAATAAGTGTAATACGGGGACATAACCCAATTCCGGAAAAATGACACTGTTTTCTGCAAAAATAGACGATTCTGTTTTTACTCGCCAAACGGCGTAGCAAACCGCGTATTTATATATACACACACACCGACGGAAGAAATAAAAATAAAAACGCTCAAACGGACATTATTAAAATCCGAGTATACGCAATAGTCCGCCAACCGACGAGTATTATATTATATTCATGTATTTCGTACAATGGACCGGCTTATACGCGAAAATTTAAAAAAAAAAACAAATATATATATATATACACATCTTTTTTTTTCTACATAAGATTTTATGTAATATCGCGATAAAATTGCAAAACTAATAAAAACAATATTTACGCGACCGACAAATATTGTATTAACGACGATATTATAATATATTTTACGTAGATCTGAACATCGCAACGATTACGATTTCGATCTATTGGAAATACTCGAATTTGTTTTTTCCCCGTAATAATTACTAGAACATTGCGCTACAATAATTTTGTTTTAGATTTTTATTTTTTTTTTTTTGCCTCAGCTCACTTAAGATGAGAAATAAAATTAACCGGGAACTCATATTACGTTACTTTTGTAAGAAATATGAAAAAAATTAACGGGCCCTTTGAAAATTTGAAGCCCCCAGTCGAGTGCGGCAGACCGCGCGTAACGCTAGCGAAGCGTCGGGAATGAATTTACATTTGACCTATAAAAACGCGTACTGTTACGTGTTTGAAAAAAAATAATATCGCGCGAATTGAAATGATTTACTGTATGCGCGCGTATTATATTTTGAATTCGTTGATTTATGTTCGGCCACGTATTTTAATTTTTAATTCGTCGTCGTCTCTCCGTCTGTAATATTATTATTAATTTCTATAAAAATACGCATATATTTCATGCTCTCGTTTTATAGAAATACACCGTTTAAAACATATGTATATAAAAAAATTTTCGATTTTCAAAAACATTTTATTCGTATTAATTAAAAAAAAAAAAGTTTTACATCAAATTACGCGTACGATTCATTTTCCGCGTTTGATATTTCGACAATCCGAAAATCGCGATATCAAACAAATTTTTATTTTTTTTTAATTAAAAACGATTCGGTTAAACCATAGGTTCTCGAACATATTTCATACACCGCCCACTTTGACAATCAAAATTTTTTTAGTGCCCCCCAAAATTTTTAAACTTACCAATTGTTGTTTATCTTTAAACAGTTATTACAATTATTATATTTAAACATGCCATATTCTATTTTGGAGTTCAAACTTACATTTTAAAGGAGCATTTTTAATAAGAGCAATTATAGCGCATACTTAATCGAATTTCAATGTATTTTTATTAAAATTTAAACAAATCTTTGAATTTAAATTTATCGAGCTTACTTAATGTGATGAATGAACCTGATGTAGTTCAATCAGTTTTTTTATATCAGGCCCGAATTTACTTAAATACAGTCGTAAGTCGCCACGTTCGGTAACAAGCAGCATATTTCTTTTTTTTAGTTATTAGTGTTGTTACAGCACTTAATCCACGTTCGAACAAATACGATGATGAAAACGCTATTAGATTTCTTTGAACAATCGACCATAATCCAGGGTAAAGTTGCGGGATTACATCATTTTTCGCTTTTTTAATCAGCTATCGCCGCCCTCCAGACCGCTTCAACGCCCCCCAAACTCCTTTGGGCCTTTTACCGCCCCCCTGAAGGCCACTAACGCCCACAAGGGGGCGTTATCGCCCACTTTGAGAAAGAATGGGCTAAACGAAAAAAATAAATACTTGCCTATATAGCGTTCGCACATCGCGTTGTATCGCGAACGAATGTCGTAGAAAAATATGAGAACAAAACGCCTTTTTTTAAAACGTCTCGTTTTATGCGCGATGAAAAATCGCGAAATACAAAAATACGCGCGAGAAACACTGTACAGTTCGAATCTATCCCCCGCGACGTACGATTTCGACTCGTGGCCAGGGCTGGATTTAGGGGGGGGGGCCAGGGGGGCCCCGGGCCTCCACAAAATGAGGGCCTCCACTTAATGGGATTTTTTTGCATCCAAGTATAATAAAACACAATATTTTATTTGCAAAATAAATTTAAATCGCAAATTGAATAAAATGAAAAAAAAAACCTACTTTTATTGTACCACATTTTTTTTATTATTATTATTATTTTGGTATTTTAATATAAATATTTTTAAACCAAAATTTCTAGTAAAATATTGTTTTGCGGTAAATGTTAATATATTATTAAATTAAATTCACTTATAATAACATATTAAATACATGTTATCGAAATATAATATATACTTTTAAGGTGGGCCCAGGGCCGCCACGTTCCTAAATCCCCGGCCCTGCTCGTGGCCCGTATGGCCTCGTATAGCTGATTTTCGTACCGTTTTGAAAACACGGTAACGCGCGTCCTGAATATTCTTATTCGCTATTATTATTTTTGTTTTTTCTCATTTATTATATTGAAATTACGCGTTTTAGAACGTATCCGACGACGCGGTGACCGGTTATTACCACCAGAACAGCGTGCGCGGAGAGAAGTGCTGCGATTGTGTAAAACTATATAATATTATGGTTACATCGAACCCACGGCGTCGGTGACGGCCGCCTGGTCCCCCCCGTACTCGGATGAAATAGTATTACGAGTGGTCGTCATAACTAGGACGATTATGCAACGCGGGACAGACAATCCGTTCGCGGAGGACCGGGCGATAGTAAAATGTATTTATTTTTTTTATTATTATTACGCGCCAACCGCTCCTCCTCCTCCTCCTCCTCTTACTCCACCGGCACGTTTACTACGGTCTGTCCGCCGCCAAAGTCGCGCATCGCGCTTGGTATCCGTCCAAACGACACGCGAGACGCGTTTTGCAATCATTCCAATTCCGACTTCGTTTTTAGGTGACCACTGACTGCCGCGCAGTAGTGCACTGCCGTGTTGTGACAGGTATTCTCGCGTACACGCACACGATTACAATGCGCGTTCGCCGTACCGGATCGCCGCGATTTGTCCACCGGACGAGACCACCACCTGACACCATCCTCTAACCGCTCGGAACCGCCGGCGCGTTCTTCTCTCCCGCGTTCTAATTCGCGTACCGCGCGCAATCGCTGTTACCGTATGATATAAATAATATTATGACGGCGTACGAAATTTTAACACCGAACATAATTTGTTTTAAAACAATTGAATCCCCTCCCCCCCCCGATCGTTTTACAAACCGTTTTTCCTCGTCGCCGGTGTCTTGTGAAATCTTCGTATCGTGTCGTTCCATTAAACCCCCCCCGCCCTCTCCATGTTGTTTTAAAAAAAAAAAAACCGATTAGCAAATCATATTTTCGTTTGAACCCCGTAAACTTTTAAAAGTTTTTCATCGAAACGTTCACGTACACTCCGCATGAGGAGGTTTTCTCTCCACGACGACCTCTTACTACGTCCGCAGGTCATGACGTAATCTCTTTAGAACATCTACTGCAGTGTGCCCGTAAACGGGTGTAGAACGAGGAAAAAACGTATCCTCAAGTCCATTTTATTGAAACAAGCTATAATAATAATAATAATAATAATAAATTCAACATAACGCGCGTACGGGATTGATCGCTCGGTCAGCGTCAAACTAACATTACAACGAAGAGGGGATGGTCACGTACAGGGCCGGATTTAGGGGGAGGGCCAGGGGGGCCCCGGGCCTCCACAAAATGGGATTTTTTTGCATCCAAATACAGTGGCGTATCCAGGGAGGGGGCTGAGAGGGCTGCAGCCCCCTCCGAAATTTCAGGAAATCTTAAATTATTATTTAATTAATTAAATAATATAATATACATAGGCACCATACTGCAATACGACATAGTACGTTGTTTCCATTACCAAACTATAATATCACAAAGACAGAAAACATGTACAACATCATGCCTATCGGTATCAAAAGCTGTGGAAAAGCTAGACGACTAAAATTAACAATATGATGTAAATAATAATTTTTTGTTTAAAAATTTTAAATATAGTTTTTTTAATCACTTATTTTGCAGTTGTTATGTTTTTTTTTTGTAAATGATCAGCCCCCCCCCCAAAAAAAAATTCCTGGATACGCCACTGTGACCAAATATAAAACACAATATAATATTTGCAAAATAAATTTAAATCACAAATTGAATAAAATTGTTCAATCATTTATACAGTAAAATTAAAGTAATTTAAAATCGATTATTGTGACTTGTAGAGAGTAGGACAAGCGATAAGCGATAAGGTACGGTTTTTAATTTTGAGAAAAACAGTTATAAATAAACACATAATATAACTTGTATAGCAAGCCGCCTGACCGCCGTTGTAGATAAAAATACGTGTAAATGTTAATATATTATTAAATTATATTATATTATGTAATATATTATTAAATTAAATGAACTTATAATAATATATTTAATATATAATATGTTATCGAAATATAATATAATATACTTTTAAGATGGGCCCAGGGCCCCCCACATTCCTAAATCCCCGGCCCTGGTCACGTAGAAAAACACGTATAAATAGCGGTCCGCAACGGGCGGGGACCGGCGCTCTGCAGTTGTGCCACGGCGGACGACGTTCGTTCGCGTTCGCCGCGCGTGCGTCTAAAAATGTCTGTTCACGCCAAATGGATATGACAAAAATGTTAAGCCCCCCCCCCACGGATGTGATTTAATATCCGACTGTGATGTGACGCGTTTTTAACGCTGAAACCTTTTTCTCGACTCCGATTGTAGGGAATACAAATACTACAACAAGCGGTTTCTAGCACGCGCGTAACATAAATATTGAGTAACGTTTTCCGCGTTCCGCACACGTAATGGTATTTAAACGGACGAACATTTGCAACACCCGAAATCATAACGGGGAATTTTTTTTATTCGACAAAAAAACGTACACGTTCCCGCAGACGGTAATTATATTATACATATTTTACGATCCGAAAAAGTCTTTTTTCTTATTGTTATTAAAATAAAAAAAGTAGTGAAAATAGAGAGGAATTTATGAATTTAAAATTAAAAACAAAAATCAAAAAGATAGAGATCAAAAATTATAAGTTAATACTCGTGATAATAAATAAAAAATATATATAAAATAAATAAATACACATATATACATATATATATATATTAAAATGTATATTTAAATATGTGTATTTATTTATTTTATATATATTTTTTATTTATTGTTATTGTTATTTTTTCAGTCGAAAATACGTTTTACACGCGATATTCATATCTCGTCTCGCCATGCGGATCCCCGCGAAACGTTCGACAAAAGTCCGGGACAAACGCGCGCATCGTCGTCGTTCGTGAAAAATAACAACGAAAACCGGTATTGAACGTTATTTATTATTATTATTATTATTTTTTTTTTTTTAAAGAATGATACCGCGTTCGTGATAAATGTTATATGTCGCGGGACACAATGCACGTTATTATATTCAATTGGAAAACGCATTTATTCTCTCCTCTTATTGCCGGTCCGGGAGCCCTCTGACTCGCAAACGATTCTTCACACCCATTCGATGTCAGCAAAACGATCCCACACGTAACAAAAAATATTTTTTTTTTTTTAAATATCTCCGGAGCAGGTGCGTTTGTTTTTGTTTTTTTTTTTTTTTAAAGAAGGGACGAAACTTCGCGGTTAGAATATTTATGGAATGAAAAAAGAAAATGTAATATTTATACGAGGTATTTTTTTTTTCACGGCTAATTGTGCGATAATATAAACGGAAAACAAATCACACGAAATACTGCGTACAATATATATATATATATATATATATATAATATTTGTGTTTTTATTATTATAATTTTTTAAAATATATATATTTAGTTATACATTATATATATATTTATTTTTTATTTATTATCACGAGTATTAACTCATAATTTTTTTTTTTTATTTCTATCTTTTTGATTATTTATTTTTACAAATCCTTTTGATTTTTATTTTTAATTTTCTAAATTCCTCTTTGTTTTTACTACTTTATAATTTTTTGTTTTTTTTTTTTTAATTCTTTTCAAATACGCGTTACAGAACAGCCGTTGCAGTTTCATATACCGGTAAAATTCAACGTAATGTTATGTGATTTGTTACGGAATTCTCGCGGTAACTCGTTTGTTTGGCCGTTCCATAATAAATATATAGTTCGCGGTCGTTATTTTTTTCGTCGTTACCGCATACGCGACGTGCTCTGAGAAAATCGCCAAATCGCATCGTTTTAAGCCCGTTTACACGTGCAGCTATCGCACGAGGGTTTTTACTATAAAACAAAAAAAAAATAATATTATCTGTAAGTTTTTGTTTACTGTAAAAAGTAGTGTGTCCGTGCCGAAACGGTAAAAACGCACAAAAATGTATCGATATAATTGATACGAATCGATCGTGATTCGGCGGTAGTTGATGGTACATAACTACGACGACGTAATTTCTTTGACAACGAAGAGCAGAAAAAATTAATATGAAATACGCCATCAGCGTTTATAGAAAATATCGTCCCTGTCGGCTATTTTTCTTCTATACGTATTCCGTCCGCGTTCAGTTGGAAAAAACGTACAACGCGTTCTAGAGCTCTCAGAGCTCTTTGTCGACAAATCCCAATAACATTTTAGGATTTAACGTCTACGACTGCTGCGGATTTAGAAAATACGGCGGAAATCGCGAAATCCGCGGACCGCTGTTACAGTTGACGGGGAAACTTCTAGTCGACAGATTCAATATCTACGATCTCGTCCGGTAACCAAGTTTTTCGTCTCATTCGACCAGATAAATTGGTTCCCCTAAATACCTTCACTCGAAACAGACTGTAAATCGCGGGTTTCTCGTACACCGCGGTGTAGTGTTCATCGGTGCCCCGGATCGCATGATAACCGGACATCGGCGGCACACCATAAAAAAGCGCACGTAAAAAAATACGTAAAATAAAATATAATCATATTATTTCGCGCCGATTATAACCGCCGTTTCGTTACGATGGACGATATGCGCAATCGGAGACCTTTGTTGTATCGGATTTAAAACGGAATTTTCGAAATTCGTCGCTGCTAGTCGCTGCGCATCATGAACTATTCGCCCAAGCGCGGCATAACATACCAAACGCATTGTCAAAGAGGAGTTCTTGACGAATCCCCGAGTAAACAAAAAAAATTCCCCGAATTTCGTTCCATTCGGCGGCGTTGTACGAGATAGAAGAAGATGCCGATGATTTCATAATGGTACTCGATCCGAGTACCATTATACTACGTACATATCCCAGGGATGTTGGATTCATGGACAGAGGAAACCGGCGGCCCCTTGGTATATACATTTTGAACTGATTGCGATATTGCGGACGGGGAAGAAAAGAATAGTCAACCGAAATCCGGCGTGACAAAGAAACGAAGAGATGCTCTTCACTTCCGACGGAATAATAACTCGACGACACTATAAATGTGATAATACATTTGAAATCAAAAACAAAAAAATTGTATTTTCCATTGCACGCGTTTTTAAAATAACTTATAAAAACGTAAAATACAGCGGCGGTATATAGTAGAAGTAGTGACGAAAATCAATATGTGACGACGGTCTGCGGCGGAGAAAAGTTGCATTTGAATTCAGTTCAATGTAAAAACTGACAGGACTAGTAGACACAATACGGAGGGGAAAAAATAGAAAGACCCCGTTCTTGACTACATAAATCAGCGAAATAATAATATTGAAACGTCGTAGTCAAAAGAGAAGAGAGTACGACGGACAAATCACTTCCAACCGACTAAGACTTTGGATTGTCGATAAGAGGATATCCTAAAATCGTACAATATTATCAGTATTCACAAAAATTAATATAAAAATGTGTTTTTTTTCCATCTTCGTCCCACATAATTTCCTATACGGAAACTACGGTATAAAATACGTGTCTCGTAATTCGCAATACTATATTCCGTCCACACAATAATAATAATAATAATAGGTACTTCGCATACACGCACACGTTGAGCAATATCGCCGTCACGGGCGATATATAATCTTGATTCGAGAACAACAATATAATTTATTTTGCTTGGTCCGCAACAGGAAGTTTTATCTCCTTGTTTCCTCCCGGAGTGTCTTGCCCATTATAATAATAATATTATTATTATTATTACGAGCACATATTATTATTGTAACAACATAGTCACATATAGTAAACAGACCTATACGCGCACAATAACGCTAACCTCAATACGAAATAATCCCACTTGTAAAATCGTGTGATGTCCAAAACGCGATACGGCAATTATTACTCGGTTCGTATACCGGACACCACACAATAATAATAATAATAATAATAATAATAATAATAATAATAATAATAATAATAATAATAATAATAATAATAATAATAATAACACGTAGAGAATTCATCTCGAACGAAAAATTCTTTTATTATTTATTATTATTATTATTATTATATTTCGAGTAATATTGAAATTTTTGGAAAAATTACATTCGTATATAAATTAAATAATTTTAATACTATTTCAAGTATACTTTACTTTTAACGTAATATTAATAAATAATAATATAAACGTATCGTTGTAATTTTTCTTACAATTTTTAATTCGTTACGCGTAAATAATTTATTTGAAACCGTGTCTTTTTCATCGTAAAATACTGTATTTATAATTTTCTCTGCGTGTGTGTGTGTGTATTACGTTCATTTTTTTTTCTCTATCTGTTAACAACGACTTTTTATCGGAACCGAAGTAGTAAATAAAAACAAATTCGATGAAATAACTCCTCTCCGTATAACAATGTACGTTCGATTGCGTGTACATTATATATTTTTCTTATATAATATACAGAGAAAACGTATTATTCGTCCGGTATTTCGTTTCAATGTTTATTTCGCAAATTCGTTCTATCGTTTTTCGACTTTTTATATGTGCGCGTGGATATTAAACGCATTTCGTAAATATTCCAATACCGAAATTCGATTACACTCGTTTTCGAGTTATTACGAGAAGTGAAATTTCAAAAGAAACTCATCTGCTCGGGTTTAATGTTTTACATTTTACGTATTATAGCGTTTTGAAAAAAAAACACAGATATTATACAGTGTACACCGTGTATATTCCGAAATAATACGAGTTTTTTGAAATCGTCGTTTTTATTTTAAAAAAAATTTGACCGTTTCGATCGGAATTATTTAATTATTTTCGCTTTATTCAATTTTCTCGAATAACCATAGACATTTTTTTTTCTCTATTCGACCACCCGCTTTCGACGATAAATACGTTTTTTCGCGTAAAAAACTAATTCCGTTTTAAACATTTCCGTCGCCATTCACCGTATAACTACTATATCAACGAAAAACGAAAACGATAATTTTTAGGTTTATTATTGTCGAGGAGATACACAGACACAGACAGTGTGTAATTAAAATCGCTTCGTCGCTACTAAAACTTTTTACATTATCGAATATAATACCACGTACGCGTATACAATACATGTGCTATTCATAAGACTCGACATGATATATTAATTATTATTGTTTGTTTTAATGTTGACACCGTTTTTTTTTTTTTTTGCTTTTTGTTTTTCGATAACACACGCGGTTCTCGATAAGATATTTGGTAATATTTTCGAGCACAATTTTTTTTTTATGCTCGTACCGTTAAAAACGAATCGCGTTATAAAAACAATCGTTTTTCCACGGATGTACTCGGAGGACGCGTGTGCCACGGCACTCGGGGAACGAACGTACTGCGAGTACAGACAATACACCGTCAACAAGAACAAAAATGTTTAACGACTTAAAGAAAATATTTGTTTTCGTTTGCAACGCGATTTACGTAAACCGTTCTGCAGGGCGAAGTAGTGCCGAAGAGTATCCGTCGCTGACGGTGTGAAATCCATGAAAAACCGATTGCGGCGTTAACACCGCGTTCGCCCGAATCGCATCCTAACGAGAATTAATTTCATTATCTCACTCGAAAATCCGGACGATTTCCCGCAATTTTTCCGTTTCCGATTTTCCGAGGGCGAAGGACTTTTTTTACGACAGTTCCGTCGAATTTGGTCACCGGCGTCGGTTGGAAACAAAAAAAAAAAAGGATAAAACGACGAGAAACGTTCGGTGGTTTTTTTTCCCCTCCACTAATGATTTCGATTTTTAAATTGATTTCGTACGCACTTTCGCCGATTCAAATGTTTCTCGCCACCTCTCTCTCTCTCTATATATATATATATATATTTCCACTATAGTTGATATTTCACCAATCTCGTATAATCTCGTTTACATAAGTACGCCTCCCCCCCCCCCGGGTCCGTTCTATTCGTTCGCCGGCTGATTTATGTTTTATATCGCGAAAACCCATTACGTTACGTTTGAAAACGATGGAGGCGAGGGGAAAAAAACGACCGTCGTCATATAACGTTTCGTTCGCGTCGACGCCCAGCCAAGCCGCGCGCGGACATCACGAAGAGGCGCATAGGCGTGAAAGCGACGCGGAACGTTACGGGCGGACGGGCGGGCGTCGTAGCCGCGCGTGTCGCAACGCCGCGCCGGCGACCGGAGTTGGATTCCGGCGACGGACACCGCGGCGACCGTTACGAGACGATATTAAGTCCATCAGACGATAAACAACATCACCTGGTCGGACAGGTCGTGGCGCGGGGGGGATACGTAAAAAATTAATAATAATAATAATTTTTTTTTTCAATTTTAAATCGTTGAGAAAAAAAATAATCCCCCGGAGGACAGGCGGTTTTCGCAATGGTAATAATACCGACGACGACGCATATCACCATCACTTCGGTCGGCCTCGGGGTCATTGGAAACGAAATGTAGAAAAATGTACGAGAGGAGGAGGGCGTGGACGACGACGGACGAAAGAGAGAAAGTCATTTTTACGCGGGCTTTTATTAACGCGTCTGCGGTTTATTTATTCTTTACGCCGTTTGTATAATAATTTGTCCGCCGCAACAATTCATCCAATCTCCGAGGCGCGTGCGTATACAATAATTCGTTTCTTTTTCTAATTTTTCACCGTATTGTAACGCTCGTTTTCGTTCGTTTATAATAATGATGATATTTCGGTAGCACGAAATTACAGCGGAAAGATAAATTAAATCGAACTTCTGAGCGTCCATAATATTGGTCGTATATTGTTCCGTTTTCGAATCCGTATTTACGCCGTTTAGATTTTCGACACTCGGATATAAAAAGAAATTATGTAAAATCAAAGATGGAAAAAATAAAGAAGACGATTGTTCACCGTCGTATTATGAAAATCAGACCGGCGTCAGGTGTGAGAGCATTATAAAAATTCTAATCCGAGCTCGGTGTAAATCGCACTCGGACGACAAATACAGTATCGTGGAAATTTTTACGCGAAAACAATATTCTTCCCGCTAAATGAAGCCTCTTCGTTGTGCGCGTGAATAAGTCGCGTAAGTCGCGTAAGTTGAACGAGAAGCTGGAAGATGAATTATGTGACGGCCCCACGCGCGTAGTCCAAACGTCTAATTATACTTATCCGAAGCAAATCGGCATGCAAAGCCGGTGTGCGTGCGACATTTCAGTAATGGAATGTATTACGGAAAACAAAAACTCTTATACATGTAAAATGTACAGAAGAACATTACACTGTGTTCTTCTAATACACGCGGGCATTCGAAAAATACGGATTTTTAAAATTAATCCCTCGAATTTATCTATATGCGAAGAACGTAAAAGGCCGATAGGAAAACTAAAAAAAAAAAAAAAAAGAGACGTGTGCGACGACTTATAATTACAATTATATTTAAAATCGAAGTAAAAAAAATAAATAAAATGTTGATATTTCACTGGATTAAAAAAAAAAAAAATCTTTTTTCCTTTATTACGAAACTAATATAAAATTAACGAATTAATGCGTTTTTTTTTTTACATTTCAATATGTTATTGGGTCGTAAACTCGTAATATGACACGCGAAACAAGAACGGACAGTCACGCGGAATAAAAATAACGTCATCGATTATTATTCTGCGTTAATTAATATTATTAAAAATATTAGATTTTTATAAAATAGGAAGAAAAAAAACTGAAATAAAAGTAATATGTTCGTTGCTAAATATACACGCAGCGGCGATGAGCGCGCGTTATAAACTGAAACGGATGAAATTAACAATGTAGAAAGTATTATTGTGTCGATACGATGAAAATTTAAATAATTTGATCAACGAAAAATTATGTGCGTATAATATGTAACGAGGATAAAAAGTTTAAAAAAAAATAAATATTTAATTCTTTTTGTGCGCGCCTTTGAATAATATGTTTTATAACAGTGAGTGTCTCACCTCAGATCTAACCGTCAAACGCCATATAATTAATGTTCTATTCAACATTTGAGTGTTTTTATATATATAATAATTGTAACGCTTCTGCGCCGTAGCGATTTAAATTATAAAAAACACTACTTTTTTTTTTAAAAAAAAAAATCAATATAGAGAATACACATTTTAGAAAAATGTCGGCGTTTTTAAGTCTTATTTATGTTATCCCCGTTAATTAATTAATTTTTTGTGAAATTCAAATAGTTTTCTTGCTAATCAACGTACACGAAATAATGCGATAGAATCGAGAAATAACTCGCTATCATTAGGCGCGTAGCAATTTTTATACAGAAATTTAAAGAAAAAACTCAAAAATATCGAACGGCACGAAAGTTATTCGTCGGATTTACGTGATACACCTCGCCGTGTACATTATTATGATATTAAAAAATAAAGCAGAGTTTTGTAAAAAAAAAAAGAAAATTTTGTTCGAAAAAGATTTTTTTACAAAATATGAAAATATCGTAACGAAATAAGCTCAACGAGTGTTTGAAAAATACCGTTTAAATATTACTAGCTCTAAAAAAAATACAAAACGGTACATCAAATAGACGTATCCACGAAATCTTTTATAAATAGTTCTGTTCGATATTATAATTATTATACAATATGTTAATTTATTATTCACTTCGTAGACGCGAATTATTCGTTTTCTCAAATAAGACAATAATAATAATAATAATAATAATAATAATAATAATAATAATAATAATAATTATTATTATTATTATTATTATTGTATCGTGATCAACAATATCCAAGTAATATTATACATACATATTAAATTTAATAATTATCGTTTTATTTATATGTTATAATATAGTATATACAATTAAATGCGTATGAACGTTTTGTAGATTGCTTTCTAGTAGTAGTAGTAGACACGGCAATAATTTATGACTTTAATAGTAAATTGTTTTCCAACACACTCGTCCGCGGTAGAATCGAATTTACCTCGACGCATTAACGAGTTAAAAGTCAAAAAGTTAATTTCAAACTGAATATTACACGTTAATTTTTACGGTTAATTAATTTTTTTTTTTTAGTTATTGCGGGTTTTTAACATGACGTGTGTATTAACTCGGAGTCGATTATTTTCTACAGCGAAAATTTAATTGCGAAACACATTTCGATCGTGTCGAACCTTCCGCGCCAGGACGATTATTTACCCAGGTCGATATTGTGTTCAGAGCCGGACGAATTCGTCCAAATGCTGTTATTATGATTACATCGTTTTATCGTTTTCTCTGAACGCGTCCCAGCTCAACTTATTCTACGTTCTGTGCACGAGTATGTCAGTATAACAGTGTTAGTGTCATCTCACTCGGTCATATCTCTCGGAAACGAATACGCACGAGTGATTCGCAGTAAAACAAAAAAAAAAAAAATTATACTCATAACACATTATTATATCGATCAAACGCAACGAACACGCTTCTAATATAATGTATTTGAACATAAACGTGACGAAACAACAATACGCAGGGCGTTCCAAAGTGTTTCCAGTAGAACGTTATGATGAACGAACCACCGGAGCCATATGAAAGATGGGATTGTCAGATTTCCTCGACTGCCTCGGTACACCTGAGCCACCGATCGGTGCTCTTCGATGATGACACGTGGTTCGACCAAACTTAACGACGATTAACTACGCCATTTCAAGTGAGAAAGAACGCGGGTCGTTTGTCTGCGTTGGAAACACGATAAACGGTCATTTCGCACTTATGAACTGTTAACTATTTATTGCCCCGCAGCTGTCAAGCCGATGAAATTTGATTTCGTCTTCGAACGCTAACGAGGCGTCACCACAGTTGTATTACGCATCGACGTCAGTAAGCGTTGTGACGAAACCCGTAACAAATAACTAACTCGTAACTAATCCGAACCC
Organism: Chaetogeoica ovagalla; assembly: GCA_032441825.1. NCBI lineage: Eukaryota > Metazoa > Arthropoda > Insecta > Hemiptera > Aphididae > Chaetogeoica > Chaetogeoica ovagalla. The sequence goes on from CM063735.1 coordinate 6,052,643, forward strand.
GTATTCACAGAAATTACTTTTATTTTTTGAAATCGGATGTACGGGGGCACGTTCGGAATACGGTGCATGACAACAACGAATTGCCTCGGCACAGTTCCAAACCGCGCGTACGATGTCGAATCGCGCAGTGTTTTATCGTTCGTTATATTAAGCTCGAGGGAGCTCACACAACGACTACGGGACGATGTCATAAGCGATTTTCAATTGGAAGTTCCGGTTTTTTTTTTTTTTTAACGTACTCCCTCGTACGCGGTCGGAACGCCTGTGAAAAAAAAAATAGCAAGGACCGAAATTTATTTTCTGAAACGGGATACGGTTGTACAAGCATCAGCAGCAGCTCCTGCCTGAATGGTTTCTTAGCGAATCGTCGCACATACGTAACCTACTACTGTTACAGGCGCGCGCGCCCAAGAATGTTGGGAGGAGAAAAAAACTCTTAAATTTTCTCGTGTACAATTCGACGCGGGTAGTACACTCGCTACGCGGTTACGACGTTTTTCGAATTTTATAAAAATCGCAATTGCCAAATGATTTTTGCGTACACAAAAACAAACGACGATTTTGAAAAATATTTACTAATATTTGATCGAAAACACTTTTCGTGTTCCAAAAATATTTGAACAAACGTTTTTAAAAGTGAAAAAAAAAACCATTTAAATTATAAACTTAACGTTTTCGACCGAATTTCGCTGTCGATACGTTTTTGTTATTCCTAATTCGCGCGTCATCGATAAAAATATTTACTTTTTTTTCTTCTGTTCTCGTCGTCGAATTCGACAAGTGATTCGCGTAAACGTTGGTTCGGAAATAAATTTGGTATTTGTAAATTTTCTCCACCCCCTCCTCCCCCCCCCCCCCCCGATGACAACGTTTAATATTATTAAAATTAACTACGACATTTAATAGGACATTTCTCGCGGTAAAACGATTCCGAGTCGTCGTGTTGTCTTTCGCACGGCGGGTGTAACGACATCTCGTGTAAAACGAGTAGAAAAAAAGACATTGTTTCGGGGATTTCATATGAATTGTAAAAAAAAAAAAAAATAAAAATATTCGTATAAATTACTAAGCGATAGTAATAATTATTTTCGGTCAATAACGGTATCGTTTTGTCAACTGCACGTCATCTATCTATATTTAACGATCGATTTTGATTCTCGACGCTCTTGTTGTAACGAAAATTGTGATGGAGTTAAAGAAAAAAGTCCAGTCTTCGAGACCTCGTTACAGTGCGAAAATTGTAATTTGAAGGAAACTCTAACGTAATAAATAATACGTTTTTTTATTTCTTTTTTTTTTTTACCGCTTACTCACTATAACGAAATGCGTATTGGCAAACGTTAACGGCGCACAATGAATGCCGCCGCATACGTATTAATCACGGCAAAAAAAAAAAAAAAAAAGAACGCTATAAAATATTATTCGCTTATCGAATTCATTTTACCACCAGCCCCCCCCCTTCAATACAGCGTTTTTCATACATTTAATCTCGTATAAATAATACAAATTGTCCGTACTCCGAGAATTTTTTTTTCCGCATAAAAATTATCAAACTTTTGTTTTCGAAACGCATGTTTTAATGGTCCGCGTTAATGGCAGCGTTCTCAGAAATAACATTGTAATAATAATATTAATAATAATAATAATAATAATAATAATATATGTGTAATTTTTTCTTTTTTTTTTTTCGCTTTTAGACGATAAGTTATTATTGTTCCTGAATGTGACGGCGCATTGTTACAATATTTTTACTTTGGATTTTTGTTTACATTTTATAATAATATTCGTTACAGACGGTGTTCAAATTTGTTTTATCAGTACACCGCGCGAAATTCGAACGTGCGCGTTCCACTTCTCACGTCTTAAACAATTCAATTATTACAATCGGTTTTTTTTTTTTTTTTTTTTTTTGTTCGAACGAGCAATCGATCTAAAAATATTTCGATATTCAATAATAATAATAATAATAATTATCGCCTCGCAAAATGTCGTATCGAAGAATCGTCAATAAAACGAACGGTGTGGGAGGTAAAAGTGTTGGACGAATCATAAGTAATACGGAAAATCGTTTTGCTTCGAATAGAATACGTTTTCGAACGGAATCTAAACGATTTTAAACCGCGAGACAAGAATAACGCATTTATTACGCGTAACTCCGGATTTGTAGCGGGCGTGTATATACTATTTATTTATTCGGTATAATATTCACGATAAAACGCAATTTGAAGTATAACACTCGAAAATTATTATCGATTCCGCAATTAAATTTTAAAAATTATTTACGTTTTACCGCGTTTGTTTACCGTTATAAACATTCGAATAACACGTATTGATCCCGTGCAGCAGTCGAGAGACACGAGCGCAACTCGTAATGTAATAAGCGTCGGAAATTTTATTCAAACGAAAAATTCTAATAGACTATAATCCAACGAATATCATTATACCGACTTATTATTGAACGTTATATTTTAAATCCGTGGCGAAACGTGTCGTAAACCCCCCTGCAGTGGCGTCGATACGATTTTTTTTCCCTGCGAGTTCAAACGAACTTTCAGCATATAATTATTTAACGCATTATATGTGTCGAATGTTCGTATTAATTTTACAGTAATTTTCGACGATAGAATTTCCTATAAAACGAAACCAATAACTCGCCGATTGTCGTACACACCTTTTTAAAATTCTTTTCCGCATTAATCGCTTATTATACGGGGGGGGGGGTGTTTTAATATATATACGTGTACAGAGTAAATACTTTTCAATAAATATATACTTACTCGACTGGTATGTCGACGGAATAAAATTTCTTAAACTTTTTGAGTGGTAAGAAAAATTCTACTTTTTTTTTTTTTTTTTGTTATTCTTCTAAGGCTCAGGGAGTGAAAAATCCTCATCGTATCTACGCCCCCACTGCAACATCGCGAAATATTTCGTAATATTATCAGCTTTTTGGCTGACCGAAACGCGCGCGTGTACAAAACGGACGCGAATTATTTTGTCGAAACCGCGAGTCTCGTTTTGATGTTTTACTTTCTTTTTTTTTTTTAATCAAACGTCCGTCCGTCGACGGGGAACGTTACAAACGTCAGAGGAGGAAACGACGCGCGATTTTACCGCGAGGGCGCGTTTTTCTTGTCCGCCGGTCGTGCCGAAATTCCGTCCGAGACGTGCGCGCGCGCACGTTGAAAACCATTCGTATACGCAACGTTTAAAAATGCAATTGAACGGAAAATGTCTCCAAGGATATTTTATTCTGGAAATTATACCGCGCGATAAACGCGAGAGACGACGGCTGGCGGTAATAAAACGGCGAGCGCGAAAACCGCACCACTCCGTGTATATTGAATGAATTCTCCCGTTCGTATATTGAACGCGAATTACTCTCTGGGGCTTATGCGTGTGTTTTCGCCGTGGTCAACGGTTAGCATTTAAGAGTCAAACCGTGTTTAACCGTTCGAACCGTCACGGAATTTCAAATTCTATGTATTTCTTCCCCCGAGTCCTAATGGCTCGTGGCGAATAACGCGAATATCGCATTTGTCAAAGTCGCTACGATTTTCTCACTTTTCGACGCAAGACCGATTTTAGATCCGATTTTTTTTTTTTTTTACCGGAAAGAGAGAGCGAAAAATGTGTGATTGTAAATTTCCGCTTTTACGTTTTAGTAATAAAAAAATGTGTTGATTTTTTCGTTAATAAAAACCGCAGTATCGGAAAAAATGCGGTGGATGTAGTCCGCGGGCCGTTTCCTTCGGAAATGAATTTCCACGTTTCATCAAGTCGGTTTAATGAGAGAAAAAAATATGTTTTTATAATCTCTTTTTTTTTTAATGTCTATAAAAAATGAAATAGAATTGATAACGTATAATAAATATTTATAAGAGCGTTTCGAAAACGGCACGAATGATGATTTCTGATGAAAACGACTTAAATGTGTCGTGTTTTCCAATTTCCGTAGATTTCGAATTTTCGTACAGTCCCCCCCCCCCGGGTCTGGACAAATCGTATTCGGAAAATTGAAAAATTCGATTCCCGAGAATTTCCGGAACACTCCGCCGACTGGGGTGCCCTCGTCGCCGACGTTTTGGATGTCAGTTGTCGTCGACTCGAAATGCGTTCCTTTCACGACTTGTTCGCCGCGTTCGGAACAAAAAAGTTTTGTCACAAGGAGACGTATCGGGGGAACACGTGGTGGCCGTAGCGTTATGTGAAGTAAAAAAAATGTCGAAATCACGATGAAACGGTGTCATGATGGTGCACAGTAGGATGCCCGGACCGGAATATATAAATAAAACGATTATTCTATTTCGCAACATTTGATGTAGAACTGATTAGGTGGCACCAAACCCCTTATACCCCCCCCCCCAACGCTGTCGAAAAAGCGAATCATCGTCGTTTAGACTTCGGATTTTGTCGTTTTATATTTATATTATTATTACGTTTTATATTGACAATAAAATATCTTTTTTATTCTTAAGTACCTAAATAATCTACGTCGTATATTTATATATATATATATATATAAACATACCGAGTGTTATAGAACTCGATAAAAAGAAAAACTTCAAACGCTTTAAGTGTACACACACACACACACACAAACACTCTTGTCAGACGGACTCTTGTCTAAAAAAAAAAAAAAAATAGTTATCTAAATTACGTTAATGAGTCGTATTATAATCGTTTTTCGTGTTTTCTCCGCGCCTATCAAATCGATTCTATAAATTCTATATTTTCAATATTTTAACAGAGGGGGGGGAAGGAAATATATTCTTTTAAGATATTTTTATTTTTTTTTTTCGCTTTTGATGATGCCGTCTAACCAACTGTGGTAAAATGTTTAAATAACCACGTGGCGAACACATATTACAAAACCCTAGAGACGAAATCGCACTTCGTTTGTACTCATTAGGATGAGACGCGTTATCGTTAGCGGTTAGAGAATATCGTTAGAAAGTGAAAACAAACACTAGTCGTAGGCCGTTTCCTATGTCGTCTATTATGTCCGACGTGTAACTTCGCTAAATCGATTTTATAATACAAACGTACGATTAATCAGACGAAACACAGCGGCGAATTTCGCATTCGTACTTATAATCCGTTGCCGCGCGGTGTATAATAAATACGTACGAACAAATTTTGTAAAAAAAAAAAAATAATAATAAAAAATTCCACGAATACATTTTTAATAAAGACAGAATTCCTATATAGGCATTCATTTTTTTTTTTTTTTTTTTAATGCTCAATAAATAGACGTTTTTTTCTCTTGCGCTCCGCGTCAACAACGGTTTTCGAAAATTGTAATTTGGAAAATTGCAGAACTCGACACGCGAAAAAGTTTCGCCAACTCTGCTAAAAAATAACACGTAAAAGACATTAGTTCCAGTCAATTTAAGAGTACGGTTTTTTTTTTCGAATTTTACGTACCTAATTGTATACGGTACAATTTTATATATCAGGAGAGTACGTTTACAGATATCAAGTTTTCACCATCAATTTTAGTTTTAGTTTTTTGAAGACATAAAATCTGAAAAAATTATATCACGTTTCGGACGGATTTCGATTTGTTTCCAATCCGATAATAATATCGTCGTTATAAAAAAGTGGTGCCTAACGAAATATCGTCTCCTACATATATGGGGAACGTATGTGATCGATAATAAACTCACGAAATATTTTCAAGCCTTCATTTTAAACCAAACTACTACTACATTGGCGAACGCGTTTCTGTAGAAAGAATACGCTATGAAAATGTCCCAAATACGGTTTTGACGCGGTGGAACGAAAGAAAATCGCCCACGGATTTGCGTAACGTTCGTTTTTTTTTTCTCCAAAACAAATCGCGTCCGCGTTTGAAAATTTCGATAATTTTCTGTAAAATGTTTACGGAGCGTTTACGTAGGGACAAATGTGCGGAAGAACCACTGTGACGTTATCGCCGCCGCGCCACGTAAAATATATGAGAGCGCGTATTGTCGCCAAATATTTACGAATAATAATTTTTGTCAAAACATTACCGCCCAAAACGTTTACACAGCTATTTAAATAAGAACGCGTATTATATAATATATTGCCGCAACGGTCGTCGTAACGATTGGTTATAATTAAGGAAGTTTCAAAAGTGTTTCGAACAGAGAAATATGTACGTGCCGTTGTTGGGCGCACGTCGGCGTGTAATTAACGCGATTACAGCGTAATGAACAGCGGTTTCGTCGCGATAATGTGCACACGCACGGACGGAAAAACATTTTAAGGACGTTTTTATTACTGTTATTTATGAACACTTATTAATATTATTTTATATTAGAAAATTGTTTAAAGATTTAAGTTTTCACGCGCTGTTTTCGGCCGCGTTAGTCAAAACGTTCCGCGAAACGACACTCGCCATCCTCCCCCGGACCCCGGTTGCGCGTTTCCGCCGATTTCGGTTCTCGTCGTCCGTTTGACAAGGAGTGAAATTGGACCATAAAAAAAAAAAACGTCGTAAAATATTCGTATCGATCGAATGATCTCGTGGCGAATTTCGTTTACCACCGCCGACTCCAACCTTCGCGTGGTGGCGGTGCGATCTCCGCACCAACGACAAAAAAAAAGAAAAAAAAGAAACACGCGCATGACATTATACAAAGCGTATCGTATTTTTTTTCTTCTCTCTCTCTCTCTCCGTATAATACGTACGTGTTATATTCATATGCCACACGCTTACACACGATTAAATTGACGTTAAATTGACGTAAATTATCACGAATTTACACCGCGTTGCCGGCCGAGAGAACGACGACGAAGCCCCGGTACAGGAAACGCCGCGCCGGTGGATATATTATAATAATAATAATAATAATAATAATATTACACGCTATTTTTATTATTGGACGTAACTAGCTTTGATTAGATAAGACCGAGAACCGGGTTCCGGTAGGTGTGCGTGTGTGCGTCCGCTATTAGCAGCAGTAGTATATTCAGTAGGCATCTAAAGAGAGGGATTAAAACGTTTAAAAAAAAAAACACGAATTTATTATTGCGTTAAGTGTTTTATACGAAAAACACGCTTGTATCGAGACGAGATTTTCGCAGACATCAGTTTTTTTCAATGGAAACGCCAATAGAGAAGTTATCGGGAATGAAATTTGCGAGTTTTCACGAGACGAAGCGCACGCGGTTTTTACGAATAATATCATCCGAATGTGACGTATAGCGGATAAAACGAGTGGACGTGGTCAAAAAACGTTACGCGAAAAATTTTCTAGAATAAATGAAGAACTGTTCGAAAAGACCATGGTGAATTATACCAATCGTAAACGTCGCTTCAAATGTGCCTACGTTAAAATCAGTGATGTGGTAATATTTTGGACATTCGTTCTCAACGGCACATACCCCCTGGTGTTTTAGTTGATGTTAATTTTTTTTTTTTTTTTTTTTTGATCATTCGTAAAGAAGAAAAATAGTACACGTCACATTACATATTCCGTGACAAAAGTCACACAATCGATTCACCCCTAGAGGTGATGAAGTAAATACGCTCCTGGTATACAAACGATATTTTTACATCTCTCGTTTTCTCCAACAGCGTTTCCTCTCTTCAAATCTACCAACTCGTTCTCTGTACACCTGCAACGATATTACGATGTACGCTTTTTCTATACTCGTATATATATATGAATTATAACCTTGAAATAATATCGCGATTTCCCGTAAAAACTCGTTCGGGTCGAAATTGAATTCTAACACACAACGAATAAAGTCATTTACACGTTAATCGATTATTAACGGCCGAATATTTTACAGGAATTCAAATCGAATTCCTAATGCACTCGATTGTCCAGATCGATTTATATATATAATAATTTGGCTCGAGTGTCTTAATGGACTGACACACATTAGAAAAATACTCGAGAAATACGCGGCGAACACGTCGACGTTAATTTCATATTTTCGAAACATTTATAAACGAGCATTTTAATATATTCGTTCGTTTCAAACGTCTTGTTCGTGGAGAAGTAAAAAAAAACAAAAAAATGTGCGATTTCGGCGAAGAAATAAAATGCAATCCGTACGGACTACTGCGCGATCTAATTGGATTTCATTTAAAACGAATTCGGGGGAAAAAACTACGTACGTGTAATAAATATGTATTGGTCGAATCGAGTGTTTTATGAAATGCTTACAAATAGTAAAAAAAAAACGATTTTTCAATACTGAACTCCTATTTCGGAGTTATGCAATAATAATAATATGGTTTGTCCACGAAAATGTATTCCTTTGAATGAATTTTCACCGATTTCAGCCATTTTTTTTATTCCACTTTCATTTCACGTAGTGTGCAAACACGTGTTCCATTAATCTTGTCCTCTACCCCGTTTTTTGCCAAACACTGCAGAACGAGCATCGAGTAGAAAAACATCAAGTGTTGACCATTTGCCTAGAGGTTTTTGTAAATACCGCGTTATTTATAACCTATACGGTGTAGTGGAATTTACGACCTCGTAGGTAACATTGAGAAAAAAAACAATCAAAAAAAAAACGATCGTTTTTATATTTCCATGTATATTCTCTACACGATTAGTAAAAAAAAAAAAATTAAGGAAACGATAAAATTGAAAACTTAACCGAAACGTCTTATGCTGTTAGAGAACACGCGCGCGGATTCTACAAAACGACATGTTGCAAACGTTTTGCTCAACAAAAAAAAAAAAAAATTAATAATTTTTATCCAGAAAGAGACATTCGTCAATAAATAAACGAACCGATTAACCAAAAAAAAAACACAAAAATATATGAACGACTCGTTATATATAATAAACTCGTATATTCACAGAAAATGCAAGGTCAGGGTTTACTGACATTATTATATATATATATTTAATTTACTCTATTTTCAGAAAATATTATCCAATAAACTATATTGATATAATTTTTTTTTCAATAAAAAAAAAAACCGTTTCTCGTATTGCAAAATCGTCTCGTCATCTTATGATATTATTGTATACAGTACACGTATATATATATATATATTTAAATACAGCGTATTCGCGAAACGATTTGTGTGTGGTATATTTTATTCGAAAAAGAAAAAAAAACATTTCGATGATTTCATAATAATATATTGTTCGCAGAACACAACTATATATGTTACAATAATAATAATAACAGTAGCGATATATAAATAATAACTCTTTTCCGCGCCGAGGTTTCGGCGTGTCCGTAAAGTTATTTTTATTATTATTTCGTCCGATTAAAACATCGGTCACGTTTCGTCAGGCCCAAAACTGAAGAACTTTGCCACGTTTCCTCGCCATAACGTCGGGGGACGTTACCAGCTCTCCGATTCATCGCCGTTATACGTTTTACTAAAATACAACTGCGAAAATTGTTTTACTTAAAATACCCACGAATCGTTTTTCGACATATTTCGGGACTGTTACGTTTACAAGACTATTTATTATCTGTTATTTATAGTTCTCATCAATTTGCTTTTTTTTTCATGCTAAGTCGTCCAATGATAATGTTTTACGCATAACATTTTTCTAATCGTTCGCGGCGTTCGAAACGTTTCTTCTTTTTTTTTTTGTTTCATAAATATGGACTAAATTTATACAGCCGTTATAACCAATATCAAATGTCCTGATAATTTATACAAACAACATGAAGGTTTCCTCAAAGCGAACGAATTTGTAATCTGGGGCTATCTTAACACCGTATACAGTTTTCATGTATATATACATATCTATATCTGGAGAATGCCTCAACCGTCTCCTCCGTTCGTCCCTTTCGCTTCTTCCGCGTTCATTACTCCCAGCAGTCTCAAGTCATCTCGTACTCTCTGGCCGTCATCCGAGGTCTCTTATCGTGTTTTGTCTCCTGCGTCTAGTTATCTCTCCGATTAGTAATCCTTTTGATCTCCGTGTACACGTCCCGTCCGACTTAATATGCTTAAACGACGTGTGGATATTGAATGACGAGATTTTCAGTTTAAAAAACTTTTTATTACAAGTTTTTAATAATTTAAAATTTTTCTCCTTCTACGTGTACTCCCCCACACGTTTAATCATAACTACACGGTTAATATCAACGAAAAAAAAAAAAACGATCGACACGGCCTGCAGTTTCGATTCCGTCTATTCGAGCTTTTCGATTGATACCTTCCAGTCTCTCTTAGTTTCGGTGTCGTGTTAGAAAATCCAATTAGTGTCGTCGTGACGCGTGACAGCACGTGTGACAGAGTTTATCAATAAACGAAAACTTTCGATCGCAGATTTTCCAAGCGTCGCCAATAGGTTTCAAATCGCTGTTCAATAATTTCGAAATTTCGACATACGATATACGCTTTGACGAACACGCGCGTAAACAACAGAACTACGGACCAAAATTGATCGATACCGATCGATCGATCGATATTCGATGTACACGAACGATTTATGTACACCACGTGTTTTGTAACGAGTTTGATAATCTCGTCGTATTAGCCCGTACAATAATTTCTTCGCCGAGCGTTTCTCATTTCGTTATTAATCTTTCTCTCTCTCTTTTTCTTCTTCTCACAATATTTCACTCCCCTCCGGTTTCGTTTAGATTTTTTTAAATACATTTTTTTTTTGCAAACGGGCCAGGTGAAACACGTACGTTATTACTGCGTTATAAGAACGTATACAAAAAATATACGAACGTTTCCGACAAGTCAGCGCGGCGACGTCGTCGCGTGAGGACACCCGCTGCGCTGCGCGTATATCCATCGGCCGAGCAGGTGTATGTATTATTGTTGTCCGCTATATTATGCGTATGTGTTAAGAGCGTTATGTGCCACATAATATTATAAAAGCGCCGTGTACGTATATAAAATATGCCGAGACTCGTATTGTAACGATTTTTATAATATTTCACGTTTGGCAATATTCACGGGTCCTCCTGTGTAACGTTATTATGTTGGCGCGCAGATTTATGTAACTCGATTATTATTATTGTAGTTGGATTATTATCGTCGAGATCGATCTTTTCTCTCTCTCTCTCTCTCTCTCTCTCTCTCTCTCTATCTTAACGCGTTGGTCCGGTTTTGTAAAGTATACACTCGTACGTTCGTATAAATTCTTTTTCTTTTTTTTCTTTTTTTTTACTCTACAATATGCACTGTTCGTATGTAATATTGATGTGGTTGAAGCAAAGGTTCTAGGTTTCTAGGTTAAAGGTTTTTGCGAGTTGTTATCCGAAAATCGGGTGACCATCACGCGTATTCGGACGATCGTGAAAAATCTTTGACACGACGAAAATCTTTGGGGCGAAGAAAAATCATTATTGAAGGCAATTCGTTAAAAAGCGGTTTTCTTTTTAGTTTCAACACGCCTGCGTAAAACTGTTCACTTTTTGCTAAAATCATATGTAAAAAGGAAGAAATACGCGTCTCGGAATTAACCGACATCGGTGTACGGGACGTAATCGAAAACGAACATTCATATTTCACTAATAAATCGTATTAATTTTTTTCCACGCTTTGTACTATTGCAAATTGTTTTTATTCAAATATATATTACGTTATTTATCATACCATAAAAAAAAAAACATTGATTTGGGCGGGTCACAGCCGAATTTGAAAACTTTAAGAAAAAAAAAATGTCGGAAACCTCTGTAGACAGTTTTGGCGTTACAGTTCTATTGTTTGTATAAAAAATATGTATTTTGTTTGCCAGCTTGCCCCGGCCGTATTCCAAAATCGAACGCGAGCCAATATAATGGTGAAAACTTTTTAAAACGTTCAGGAAAAATAATAAATTGTCGAATTTTCAATAATACGAGACAACAGCGATAAGTACTGATTACGTCTTTACCAAGCCTCATCGGACGTTTCAAAAAAAAAAAAAAAATTACGCGTTTCACGTCGAAACGATTTCGTTGTCTCCTTTTTGTCTTTAACACGACTTCATCAATTAAGTTCATTACCGCGAGAACTGCAGCAGCGACGTATATAAATCGGGATGGGGATGAGACGTGAATATAGGAGTCGACGAGATTTCGCAATAATTGACGCAAAAATCAACAACGCGCGCGTGTATGGCAATTTTTACGAAAAACGCGTGTGTTTTTTTTTTTTAGAACGATTGTCGAGCTTATTGAAAATCTTCCAAAAAAAAAAAATGAAATCCGCGTTGGATGTTTAAACTCGACATTGATTCGAAGCCGAATATCGAAAACTTTGCATCGGACTCCTTTTTTTTTGTATTTTTAAATCAATTCAAGTACGCCAAAGTTGGACGCGATTTGCGTTTTCTGTCGTTTTCCAACGATTACAAATTAAATAAATAATTGAAATAAAAGTACGAATTTACAGAGTTTACGCGGCGTTTTTTTTTTTTGCTTTATTAATAAACGTTTCTCACTGTTCGAAAGCACGAGGTGTTGATTAATTCGCACAGAATTCTCGATATTGCGGGGAAAATGGGAAACGGAAAGCAAAAAAAAAAACGAGCGCGTAGGTAATCGGGAAAAAGTGTTTCGGGAACGTGTAATATCGAAGACCGATTTCATAACGAGAGAGGTTAGGTAGTGGAACGGCAGAGAATCTACGAAAAAAAAATAAAAATAAATATATATTACGCGCATATTACGTGATCGCCGACAGTACGGCGAGGAAGGGAAACCTTCGAGGAAGTCTTTTACGGGACGGAGCAATATGATATAACGCATTGTAACCAACGCACACGCGGTAATATATTGTTTTGGACCGCGGTTTATCCGGTTTTTCGTACGGGCGGTACGACGATACGACCGGTTTAATCGGACAGAGGCGCCGATCGTGTGATAGTTGTGTGGACGGACACACACAGAGAGGAGAGGTCCAGCAAAACGGAGAGAAATTCGAAAAAATATATTATAATTTTAACGGTACGCGCGACTCCGGCGGAGTCGTTGAATAAAGGCAAAAAAAAAAACGAATTCGCCAAAGCGAGAAAGAAAAACATAAAAAAAAAACCTTATATTTTGCGCGAGAACTCCCAGCCAAAAGAATCGCGGTGACGTATAAACACGACGTGCGCCTCGGCCAATTTTTTTTTTTTTTTTAAACAACGCGAAATATAAAAAAAATCAAGTACTAACCGTATAAATTTCCTCCGCGGATTTTTCACTCGCGGTATTTATGGCGTTTATTTTTCATGAGTTACATCGCGGAACGTATAAAAAAAAAAAAAAAGAGGATCCCCCCCCCCATATATCGTCGTTCGTTCGTTTGTTTTTTTCTCCTCTCTCTCTCTCTGTCATACCGCGATTTTATGAGGTTTATTGTGCAACGCTACGTACAGAGGAGTGCGTTCGGAACGGAATCGACGATAACACACTCGAGTGGCGTGATATAACGTCGAACGAACGAACGGAGAAGTGCGGGAAAGGAGCTTAATAGACTCGCCACTTCTCAACCGAAATATTAAATAATAAAAATGTTTTTTTTTTTTATCTTCGTTATCGCCCGCCGCCGCGACGTACACTAATTTTTATTATTCTCACGCGATTTCTTAAAGCCGTTCGATGATTTTATAACGCATAAATACGACTTTATGGATTAAACCGCGCGCGCGTCACGTTTTATTTTTAAACGTCATAAATTATATCGCGAGTTAAAAATATTCGTTTATCACTATTCCATTAAATATGATGTACGGCGAGTACATTGTTATTTTCCCGTGTTACCCATTGAAATTGTGTACAGATAAAAGAAAAAAAAAATAATAATAATAATAATAGCAGTTTATATTATACACTCGATTTTTCGCTGGCGTTTATTCGCGTTTTTCGCACTCAGCGGTTCTTCGACCGAATACGGTCGATCAGTGTGTGAATCCTCTTTTACTAAACACTCATCCACAATGGTGTTTTCCATCGTTTTTCTTAACGGACCTGGAACGAGCCTGCCACAGGCGTTAACGAGCCTGCGTTTAGCCACTGTGACTGTACAGTTGGGTAGATTTATTTTTTGCTTTTTTAACAGCATTGCGTAGAACGTACACGAAATTTTTGACGAGACAAAAGCACCGGCGATGCTTTGGATTTGCAGCGGTTAAAATCTGAAATACCATCTTTAGCCGGTTGTCAATTATTATCGACAAATATTTTCGAAACGCGCGGAATCCGATGATTTTTTTTTTATTATTATTATCATTATTCGTTTTCGCATCATAAACATCAAGTGTACAACGATACACTGCAAGACCGAATAATATCGTGTTAAATAAATTCAGTTGTAGATTTTTTTTTTTATAGACACAGTTTGACAATAACGAAAAGTCTCAAATTCCACCTATATATATATATATGTATTTCACGAGTGAATTGCTGCCGAGACCGTCTCACGAATATTATTCTTTGCATTCACAGACACACATTTCTGGTACGATTTCATACGTCATGTTATTAAAAAAAATACATTCGCATCGTTTGTGCGGCGAAAGTACAGGTGTATTTATATTACTATTAACTTGCGAGCGCGTCTCTCATTACAATACAATTATTAAAATACAATATGTTTAAATATAATAAAATATAATGCGGACAAAACAAAAATTAAATTAAATAAACGAATTAATAAAAAGGAAACGCGATAAGAGTGGAAATAAAAACAATAAATTGTATAATAATAATTAATTTGTATATATATATATATATTATATATTTTTAAAAATGTGTGAAATATACGGTCGAGCCAAGAAAAAAAGTAATATCGATTAATTATTCGTTTACCGGTTTTGACAAATAGTCGTCGAGGAGGAAAACACGCGTACGACAATAAAGTAAAAAAAAAATATGAACAAAATTATGAATATTAAGACAGTAAAACGACGTAGAGAATAACAAAAATAAAAAGAGCAGCGTTTGTGGTACGTAATGAATTAAATTATTATTATTATTATTATTATAAAAAACCAATTATACAATAATTTTTCCGAAGCAATCTAAATATTATTTTTTTATCATAACACTCTTTTTGCTTTATTCTATATACTTACGTTTTTTATTTATTTTTGTTTTTTTAAAACAAATTTATATATTGTTATATTGGAAAAATAATAAATATAGCTTATATTATTACTCCTTATTCGTAAAAAAAAAAACAAAAAAAAAAAAAATGGAAAAATACTCGAAGAAAAAAGTAATCGTCGGAAACACGACGGGATCCGTCGATATTTCGCGATGAAAATGAAACGTAAAGTTTTCCTCTTCTTACACTCGTTGTTTTAAATAATTATTTACAAAAAAATGAATAAATATATCGTTAAAATACGGAATTTTTCGATTTTTCCAAATATTTTATTTTCATCTAACCATATTATTATTATATATATATAAAAAAATTATAATAATAATGATTTGCGCTTTTAGCGAATGTTTTCACGTTTTTAACAGCGCGCTAGCGGCTAGCGTTAACTTTCAATAATAATAATAATAATAATTTTTCCGCGCTCGTTTGTTAACAGTCGTTTGTCGCGGCAGTTTTTTTGTTTTCAAAGTCGGTTCACGATCAAATTACATACCGCTAAACACGAGGTATTCGCGTTCGCCGAATCCGCCGACAAAATAATATTTATTAAATTATTTTATACGCGTATCGTATTTAACACATACTCGTTACATTGTATACACACGCGTGTACTTCGTGGAACGCATGTCGTTCGAAAAAAAAAAAATTATATTTATATTCAAAAATATTCTCTCACAATAACAATAACAATAACAATAACAATAACAATAATAATAATAATAATAATAATAATAATAATATAAACGCGTATATGTACATCGTATATTATATAAATCGGTACGATAACTGAATTACAATTTTCGGCTTAACGTTTCGACAGAGCAGAAACGGAGACGTGCGTTCGCGCGATCCCGTGTAGATTATTCCCTCCGTTTCTTGTGAATGATTCGTCGAGAGAGATTTATTATGTATTACAGGGCTTGTGGTGGAAAAATTCGCTTTTTTCCCTTGCCCACACACACACACACACAATTATTTTCGAACACGATTTGTGAACGTGACGTTTTTTTCATTATATTTACTCAGTAGCGTCTCTATAGTCGTCACTCGGTTCGTTCGAAAACAATTCGCATTCGATATTCTGTACGTATACAAAGTCGATTTTCATTTAAAAAATAAAAAGCTATCGCGAGTGGTTTTTTCATTGGAAAATTTTAAAAAATCCACATTAGTCAAATATTACGTTACCGTTCCAACGCATTTTATTCTTTTCACAAAAATTTTACACGTGAATTCCGCGAATATAATTTTGGTAATACATTAAATCGTATTTGGGTAGCATTTTTTTTTTTTTTTTTTTTACAATAATATCTTTCAGGAACACCCGTGGTATTTATTTTTTACCGTGCCGTTGCGCGTTATATAATTTCAAAATCGTTAAAATTTCAACCGAAACGTTATAGGTGTATTAAAAAAGAACCGAACGTCAAATTTCGCACGAGTACAGAGTGTAGGATTCAAGTTTTGTACCATAATCGGGTGCCCAGAGGGGAAACGTTTTCCTTCTCAGTCCAACGGATTTATTTATAGGGCTATTTACCGATTAGTTTTAGTTGAAATAAAAAAAAAAAAAGTTGTTTTTTTTTTTTGTCATTTTTTTTGTTTTAAAGACCATTTTTTTTTCTTTTGCTCTTTTCGATCGATGCACGTACGTAACGTTTTTGCAGACAGGAAAAAAAACGTATTGCCCCTCTCCCCCCTCCTCCTCTGCACGGTAATGTGATTTTCGGTCATTTTCCTATTTTTTTTTTAAAGACCAATAGCGGTTTCGACAAAATTTCAATGAGGATGAGGCGATTACATTATTATTATTATTATTAGCAGGACACAAAAAATATTTTTTCTCTTACCCGAGAATCCGTTTAAAAGCATTTTGTACGTTAAAAAATACATTCGTATACATTTGTATAATTACAAAATACATATTGAAGTTAAATTGTATATTGAAAAAAATGTATTGAATACAGCCCAAAGGGGGGGGGATCGCTTCTATCCCCCCCTCAAAAACCGCAATTGCCCCGTACTTTTCAGTTTATTGTTTGCCCCGTTATCGCCACGAAATGTTTCAATCAGTGGCGCACCCAAGGGGATGGACTCCGGGTCCGGACCCCCCCCTTGACTAGTGCAATAGTATTACATTTATAGATGAAAATCCAAATTCTGATACAACTTTCATATTTTTCTGTTAAAATTTCGCATACGATATAGATAACACCAGGTGTTAACAATTTATTGATTATATTATATTATTATAATATATAATCTATTTTTATTATCTATTAAAAGTTTTGTTTTTCATAATGTAGTTTTTTAGACCCCCCCCCCTTGAAAAAATCCTGGGTGCGTAACTGGTTTCAATTACGAATTTTAATAACGGCATCGGTAAATTTGTGATTCCGGTAAAAGACGTTGACGGCGGGGAAATAACAACAACAGCAACACGACGTCGATTCAACCGGGAGAAGAGAATTTGTACATTTTCACGCTATACGACGCGTCGAACGAGAAATATAATACGAATTCATCCGTGGTGCGGCAAAGAATAAAACCATTTCGTATTTCCCAAGTGCGCGTCTGCCGTGCCTTCATTGTGGCGCGATTTCCCGTCATTTTTTTTTTTTCGAATATCTCCGTTTTTTTTTTAATTTCGTATTCGCTCGTTCTACCGAATATTTCGACACGGTTGCGAGGGACGAGAAGGGGCGGCGTAAATGTCTCCCCGCACACGACGATTCGCGGACGCTTTCCGCGAAACTCGCGAAAAGTCAGAATAATGAATAATAAATGGAAAAAGAAAAAAACGAAAAAATCGACGCGGTGAGGAGAACTAGGTCGACACACACGTTATCGACTGACGACGAATCTGGTTCTTTATAATTCCCCCGCCCAGCCACTCCTGCCACAACGCGCGCTACTCGTCGTTTTCGTTTTCTTTATGGAAACTATTTATCTTGAGCAGGAAATGGAACGGGAGGCGGCGCTACCCCACCGATACGCGCGCGCGGTGACATAACCGCCGTGCGGCGTTTCGTATGCGGAGAAATAATCACAGCCTTCGCGCAATATCTTATAATAATAATAATAATTTATAATATATTCCGTACCACCACCGGTTTTCGACTGCGGCGATTGCGTCACGCGCGGCGCCGAGCGATGCGGTAATCTCGCCGGGCTGCAGCCTCGCTTACGAATTTATAATAATAATAATACGAAACCACTCTCTCGCTCCTACGCATGTTATGCGCCGGGGCCCGCGGCTATGTTCCTCACCGCGCCGCCGGCATCACTTCCATTCCGGTATTAATTTTATAACAACCGCGCGGTATTTACCTGTCTCTTTCCCACACACACACACACACACACACCGGTTCGCGGTTACGCGCTCACCACCTCGTCGTCGCCTAAACCCCCCGCCCGGTTGCGTATTACCAAATCGGCTAGAGCCCCAGCGCCGTACAAAAATACGATGTTGTCATTGGTCTATTTGAAAACCGCGCGAAAATATATAACCACAGTTAATTCCCATTTGTCTGTTATTTCTATCAGTACTGATCATTTAGAATGATTTTCTTTGTGATATAGATTTGTTTACGATGATGATCGGAAAAAAATACGGAAAATCAGTTTCAGCAGCAGAGAAGAATTTTTATTTATGGCCACACTAATGCTCCCAACATTTTTCGTCGATTTTCGAGTTCTCGATGAGTGTCTCTTCTGGTTGTTCTGTGGTAATAACCACGGTTTAAGATAGTATCTAGTGATAAGAACTAAATAATAACACAGCTGTATGAAAAATAGTCTATGATAATAATAAGATTCAATCAATGTTAATTAGTAATTAGTAAGTACTAATTATATATTGAAATATTAAATTAACTCTAATGTATGTATTGCTTATCGAATAATATTTCTGTATTTGATAAAGCAGCATGTGAAATATGACTGTAGATAAAAATAATTAGTCGTTTTCCTGTATTTTTCAAGTAGGTACCTATTTATTTAAAAAAATTTCATGAACATGATATAAATACATACTGTGGTTATTACCGCGGTTAACTGTGGTTATATATATTTTCGCGCGGTTTTCAAATAGACCAACGACAACATCGTATTTTTGTACGGCGCTGGGGCTCTAGCCGATTTGGTAATACGCCGCCCGGTTTCCGTTTCGGGCCGAAAGCGTAAAATAATTCGTCCGTTTTCTCTCTCTCTCTCTCTCTCTCTCTCTCTCTCCCGTCGTTCTAACACCGACGACGACGACCTTAACCCGGTAAATTTCACGCGAGTCTTCCGCCGCCACAACCGTCGTAGTGGAAAAATAGTAGGCGGCCGGGGCGTTTTCGCACGGCACCGCCGGTCGTCGTCGATCGCGCAACAGCGAACGGACCGCTCCGCACAATATTTTATAATAATAATATTCTTGTGCAACGGCACGACGCCGCGGTCTCGCCTGTGTAACAACCACATCGCGTAACCGCTTATATCAGACGTGTAATGCGTTACTGCGAAACACCCGTAACACACGTTATATTAATCGGAGATTTAACCGGATATATGTTTTTTTTTATTCTTTCCTTTCCGTTTACATCAGTGGCGCATTTGCGAGAAGGATGGGTGGGGTGGGGGATATGGAGGATAGATCCATCCCCCCTCCTTGAGTTTTTTTTTTTTGGTTTTCGATATTCTCGTTTGCCATAGCCTGCAATAAGGCGTGATTTTACCCGGATAATCTAATAGAGGAAATAATATCGATATCTGCAGTCACCGTTATTCGTTTGGAAAATTAAATTGAGTTTAATCGATTTGTGTGTGTGTGTGTGTGTAATAATAAAAATATTTTCAAGTAATGTGGTGTGATGGGAGAGGGCGAAGAAGCGAAGAAGTCCTCCTCGGGTCAATAACATATTTTTCAATACATATCCCTCTCCCTCCCCCCCCCTTGACAAAATCCCAAACACGCCACTGGTTTACACCGCAACCGCTATTGTGTACGCACACCGAACTTGTAAATATGATTTGAATTTTGCGGAAATAAATTTATTTCCGTCGCGCGTTATTCGTATAAAAACATTTCAATTCGTACGCGACAATAATAATAATAATAATATTTTACCGAACACGCTTGTCCGTCACCCGGTAACAAAATGGCGAACACGTAATAATTCTAATATTATTATATTGGAAATTAAAAAAAAAAAAAATTACAATAAAATCTAACGGTCATAATAAATATACGAATTCGTGTTCGATTAAATAATAATAATAATAAATACTATTTTATTAAAATTAATCAATTACGTATTACGTGATTTTTTTTTAGCGTTCTATTGGGTAATTATTATTATTATTATGTAATTACTTTTAATATCGAACGTGGAAAAATTACTTTTAATATAAACGAAAGACACGACCGTCGTACACGGAAATTTATGTACCGTGTCGTCAGGTCGTTTATACGAGTTGGTAAATCGCGTTCCGATATATTATCGTGTGTTGATTGAAACGGATTAATTTTTTTTTTAAGGATTTTACTCGACCGCGCCGACTCGTATTAGCGGGAAGAGGTGATGTGATTATTATTATGACGGGCGGAAGAAAGTCCCCCCGGGTTTGAACTAAAACGGTGTAAGAAAAAATTACGCGAACGTCCAAAATTAAATGGGTCATTGAATTATAGAAAATTAGACTCGTTCGCACCTCGCGTTCCAATACGCCAAGAATAAATATAAATATTTATGATTTCATCTTGTTTTACAATTATAATTGAAATTTTGTTCAACACGATATACGATTAAAACGTTCTTCTTTTCCACTGATATTCCGTTTTCTTCTCGTCCAGTATTTTCGTTTTCGACGCTAACACCCCGCGGACGCGCTCGTGTACACTTCTTGTATTCGTTTTTATTTTGTTTTCGAATCGATCCCGCGCAAAAATCCCGACTGCGATTTACAGAATAATCTCCGGATCGTTGAAGGCGCCGGTGACTCTCCGGTGCGTACGCGACGATGCAAAGAAACCGGGTAATAATCATCGATTATTTTTAAAATCAAGACATTTTTGCGGGGCACTGAACAGCGAAGAATTTTAAAAGTAAGAAAAATAAAGTCCGCCCGACGTGTTTCGCATTTATAAACGTTATGACAACGATTACTCGTTTTTTTTTTTTTGATTTTCGCTATTTGCTATTGTGCTTCGATAACGAAATTTCCGTACCGTCTGGGCGATAGAAATCTTTAGGAATCGACTGCGACAGACAACGAGAGTTGTGCTCGAAACGTGTTAAATGCAATTGTATAGTTTTAGAATAAAAATAAAGAAATACGCGGATCGATATCGGGAGTTTTTTTTTAAAAAAAACAACGAAATACGTAATAACAACAGTGAAATATGTATACGACGAATTGAGTCGGAGCGAAAGTGATGTACGAGCAAAAACGTTATTGAAAACCGCGGCTTTTACACGGTGTACGTAATATTATTTATAAACGTTTGAAAAATTTTCGGCGCGGCCATTCAACGTGTTATTAATTCTTATTGTTATTCGAAATTCACGTGTGGCGGCGCCTGTCTTTCGTGCGTTTTGCGATTTCGACAAAAGGTCGCACGCGAGAACAGAGAAAGTCTGTAGATCGCGCGTAGGAAGAAGAATAGAAATTAGAATACGTCGTAATAATATATGCGTTACGCGTACTAGAGGTAGTGTGCGTTTTAAGTGTGTTTTTGGAAAAAAAAAAAAAAAAAAAATTAAAAACTACTCGATTGTGTCGTTGATTTTTTGTAAAAAATTTTAAAAACCTAATTTTTCGCTCGTTAGTACACAGTTGTTTCAAAAAAGAAAAAAGCGAATTGATTAGTGATTTTCGAAACGAACGGTGGTAACAACGTCCAATATATACTATGTACAGTTCGTCTGTATCCACCAGAATTCTAAAAAAATAAAACGAATTAATGTTATAGGAAAATTGAACATTCTAACGTTATACTATAAACTCGAAATCGCGAACGTGTGGCAATGGGAAAAATCGAAAATTTTCGTACTCCGTCCGAGACTTTTACATTATTATTAATTTTTTTTTTTTTCTACCGCTTCGGTCTGTTTCCAATATTATCAAACGTTTTTCACCGTTTTGTCCCACTGAAACAACACGCGCGCGCCATAACGAAAAAACAAAATTATACGAAATACGCTATTACGATTTCTGTTATACCGTCTCGGACTTGCATTACAAACAAATAATATCACGTTATTTGAACTCACCGGGTCGTCTCGTATAATAATATTTCGAAAATCTTTCTTTTTTTTTTATTTTCTAATACGATCGATCGCCGTTTGTAGGATCCAACCGAACGCGACAATAACGTGTACCGCGACGAATACACTATAAATTCCGTTGATACAACTTATATTGTGCACTCGAATTATCATTTTTATTTTATAATGTTTTGTGAAAAAAAAACTCGACTCGAAATTTGACATTAGTATTATAGTATTTTCGATTATTTCTAAAAACGGCGACGTAAAGCGTAAAAAATACGAATTTTATATTCATAAAAGGACACTATAATATGAGTAGGACTCGGTTGCTGCAACTTTTTTTTTCTTTTTGAATTTGTTGCAAAGTGATTTTTTTTTTGCAATTTTTCGGTATTTCTTTAATTTTTTTCGCCTCGACGCACGTTCTTAAAATACAGCTATTGCCGTATTGATCGATTGAATACGATCGTTTATAAAATATTGTCTGGACTGTGTAGGCAATAAAAAGAAAAAAAAGGAATGCGCGACGAGTATAACACGCGTAATTAATTGAAATAATTTTCAGACTTTTTAGACGGAGAATACGACAAAAGTCCGGATTTTTATTAACGGTTCTTTTTTTTTATTATTATTTATAATTTATTTTTTTTACCGTTTTTTTAATACCGTTTGGCCGTTACAACGTCCACGTTCTATGACACGTATGAATAAGTTAAATGATTTCTATTCGAACCAAAAAACCAGACGCCTTTGTATAATATTCGGTGAATATTTCGATAAAGCCACAAAGACTTCGCGGCGCGCATAAATTATTAATCGGCGGCGGCAAATTTATGTAATATTATATAATAGAACGATCGAAATTACATAATAAATTATTGAATAATAATAATAATAACAAACAATTGTTATTTAATTGTCAACACATCCGCGTTACATATTTCGTTCATATAAACAACATAAGCGCGCTTGTACTTAATACAAGTGTGCGACAGCTGACTGCGTTTTACACACAAATTTCAGCGGTGCGCTAACGCGTTAAATAGTGTCTCGTTTTTTTTATTATTATTATTATTATTATTTGTCTCTCTCTCTCTCTCTCTTTCTCTCTCTCTCTCTCTTAAAGTCAACGGCGCGCAATATTAAATTTATTTCGTTGTTCGACATCAAAAAAAAAAAAAAAAATCGAAGCGACAAATACTAAAAAACGCGCCTAATCGATAATTATTTTCTGACGTTTTTCCACGGTTTTCCTACACGACGATTGTCAATGTAAATTATTTTCTTATTCGACTTGTCATGTACGTCGGCGGTTTTTTTTCCTCGACGCGAATAAACGTATTTTTATTAAAAAAAAAAACCAAACGTCGGTCATTCGATAATAATTTCAAATTTCATATAAGACCGTTTTCACGAATACGTTTCCTCAAACACCGTCGCACAGAGGTGGCGGCGAATCTATTTCGAGTCACAAGTGCCGCCAATAATTCGAAATCGAGTTTTTTTTTTAAACAAGCGCCGAAAATAAAAAAATATCTATTAACCGAGGACAGAAAAAGAGAAATGTATACCAATTGTATAAAAATACATTTTATTAAGTACCTGCACGGCGTTCTTTTTATTTTGTATAAAAATATGTTTAAATATTGAGTTATATTTTTTTTTTTTTTGACGAGCGCAACGGGAACGAAAAAATTGAAAGTACACGGAAAATGAAAACGCTACTCTTTACGCATGAAACGTGTGTTTGGATTTTTGGAATTTCGATTAACCCGCGTAAACTGTAATTCGTTTCATATAATAGTCGTCTCGCGTCAATTAATGTGTTCGTTTCCGAGATCAAAATAATACTCGAATTCAAATTCATCTCTTTAAAAAAAAAAATAAAAAACATACGTAACAATTCTTTCTATTCGAATTTCTCATACACATTTCGTAATGTTTTATTCTTATTTTTTCCCCTTTTCACATAAATATTTTAATAAATTTTAATTTTTTCGCCGCGTGCCATTGAAATTCGACCAACGTCGAACTCCTGCTGCTATATATATATATATATATATATATACTATATAATTTACTCTCTTTGCAGCAAAATAAATCCATCGAATTGTCTTTTTTTCTTTCCTGAATTATAACGAGGCTCGCCGAATGTGCATTCGCGTCCATTGTTAATACGCTCTACTTCCTCAATCTTAAACAACGCGTGACAACTCGTTTTGTCTTCGGCAGCACGTCGATACGCTGTGTTTGCCAATCGTTCAACGACACGATACGAACTATACGACAGAGACGAAAACGGTTTCGAGTTTACTATACGTCCCCCAGGCGTAATTTCGCTAAAATTCAGGAAGTGCAAAACGAACAGTTGCCTATGCAAAAGCGCTCGCTTCGTTCACCACTTTGAACTCAATCCCCCGGTCCCTCGATACAATTTTTCATTATAATAAATTGTATCATATATATATATATATATATATTGATTTTCGCTGGTATCGCACACTGTGATCCATTAAAGATACGTGTTACGGTTACAAACTGAGTTGGGAACCGCATTTTGAGTACGACGCTAAGACGAAAAAAAAAACATAGATTTTAAAAAATAACGGTTTACTGTCGCGTGGGTGTAAGTTAACGAACCGGGAATCAATGGGTGTTCACGAGGACGCCGTAACACATCTATTATCGTTCTTACCTTACGTTTTATAAATATTTAATAGTTTGGCCCTGTAAATATAGAAAATCATAAAGATAGAAATATACGAAAATTTCGGGGAGTACGAGTGTACCACTCCCTTTGCACCCCCGAGATTACACTTATTATTATTATTATTATTATTATTATTATACATACGACAAAATCCTAAACGTATCCGTATAAATTCGAACAGTATATTATAGTATAAACGATCTGTTAAATGGTTTTTATTTTTTCAATTCGATTCGGTTTGTTTATAAATGTCTTATTTTTATATTTTATCTGGTGACAGAGAAAGAAATCGCCCCCGGTTTAAAAAGCAAAAAGCGTATTTATTCGTGACGATATTGTGTTCGCACGCCTCGTGTTTTTTTTACGCTACATAGTGACAATATTTTACTAATAATAATAATAATAATAATAATAATAATAATAATAATAATAATAATAATAATAATAATAATAATAATAATAATAATAATAATAATAATAATAATAATAATAATAATAATAATAATGGAATATTGATGAAACGCGTATTTTTTTTTATTTTTTTTTTTTATTCGATTTCAACATAAATTCGATAATAAATATCGATTATTTTACCAACTGTTTTGTCTTCGCCCTTCAAAAAAAAAAATATATTACGAAAATCTTACGAACGCGGCTGTTTATGTTTTCCTGTATTCGCTAAAACAAACGTTCTACATAATATAATCGTTCCGTAGACATTGAAATTTCTCAAAAATAAAATGTACACGATTTGGCTCGAAATCGTTATAGGACGCATCGCAGTGACTACACCACCGACTATGATTTTACTACTAAACACAATACGAATCGAAAGGAAATCTATTTTTTACGACTATCCGACCGTATTGAAAACACACAGAAAATATAACGTTTTTTTTTTTTTTTTTTGGTAGAACTGCGTATATCGTATGTAATTTATATCGACGACTTCTTTATACGCGAAGAAATTCTCATTCCGGTGTATAAATAAAAAAATATTTTACATATTAATTGTAAATGAAAAGAAAAAAAACGATCGAGTCATCAGCGACAATTCGAATGACCTGCATTTTTTTACTCCAACGCGCGCGTCGTGTAGATAGATTTGTCAGCCGACGATCGAGTAAAAAAGAAATTGTGCGTATTTAGCAATATGCATTGTATACGTATTATATTTAATATATATATTGATAAAAAAAAATAATAATAATAATCTAAAACAAAACGCGTACACTGTACTCGAAATAAAACGAAAAATAAACGACTACGGTACACATTATATTTTTATTATTATTATTATAATAATAATAATAATAATATGTTATCTTAGGGAAAATTGTGTTTTCGTTTCGATATTTTGGACGACGGCTCGGCAATATTACACATTATAATACGCGTTACTCGTTCTTTTTGTTTACATTCCAAACACGAAGTCAATAATAATATCAAATATTATTTGTAAATAATAAATATATTTGTAAAATAGTCAATTGACACGACGAGTTTCATTATTATTAATTGTCGGTGAACACGTATAGGGTATTATTAAAATCGTATATTTCAAAGAGAAATTCTCATTAAACGTTTTCGGGATAGTAAAAATTTCTCGTATTATTAATATATTTTTTATTTTCAATGTATACCGATATCTGAAATTGTATTGTGGAAGCTTCTATGGTGAGCTCATTCGCGGAAGCTCTGCAATGGATTTTTCTTACGCATGAAAATACATTCCCGAAAGCACATTTCGAGAACTCGTAACGAACGTTTGTTTTCACACGCGTTTCCACTGGCTTTTGAAATTAATATCGAAAACGAAAACAAAAAAAACTCCCCCGATCGACTCTTAAGTAAACTCTGTACGGAAGCCGTAATTCGCGAGGACCGTTTTATTATGTTCTAAAAAAAAAATATACAAATAATAATTAGATTCCGCAGCTGGACCGTGTTGCAACTGTCTTCAACTGTATGTACAATTTAAATAAAAAAAAAAAAACCTTTTATTTTTTCTTCGTAATTTTTCGTGTATAACTGCAACGACGAATTCAGCGAAAATTTCAACGCGTAAAAAAACGATTTCGTATACGATTGGAATTTAATCGAAATAAGACTTCAACGGAAATCAGACGCTATACACGTGTAATTATGATTGTGTTCAAGTGTTTAATGTAAACGCATTGATTTGTAATTTTCACGAAGAAACGTATTACATTTATAGTACACGTATACTCGTATACACCTTGGATTTTCGTTTTCTTTAATCGCAATGTTCCTCCGTTGAAAAAAATTCTGGTTGTGCCATTGTGTTCGCGTACGCGTTTACCGTTCGAAACCGGGTAAAAAATTTAAAATATTAACTCTCGTATTTTCCCCACCCCATCGTCATTCACGCCCACGTCATTCCCATTTATTGCGATACGTTTTCTTTTCTTCTTGTAAAATAATCCTCAAAGACGTTTCCACACTCACGGGCAAAAAAAATCGACTCATACCGCGAACTCGCAGTTAAATATCCCTAGCACAGAAATTAAAACTTCTATACCATTTTCTATTTTTAAATCTATAAAGTCACTGTTTTAGTTCTGAGAAAACATTTTATTACTAAGGCTTTGAACCTAAAGGTTTTGAAATCAAAAATGGGATTGATGTTTAAGTTTTTTTGCCAGAG
Organism: Chaetogeoica ovagalla; assembly: GCA_032441825.1. NCBI lineage: Eukaryota > Metazoa > Arthropoda > Insecta > Hemiptera > Aphididae > Chaetogeoica > Chaetogeoica ovagalla. The sequence continues at coordinate 6,080,293 of CM063735.1, forward strand.
ATGTTTAAAAGCGAGTTTGCGGTACGAGTCGATTTTTTTGCTCACGAGTGTATACAATACACACGAATACATCGCCGCGCTTTACGCAATACCGTGACGTTGTTACATAAATATTACTCCACTTTTAAAACGTGTACGCGTACCAGCTTATTGTATACAGCGCTGCATAATAATAATAATAATAATAATAATTAAATAATATGTAAACACGCAGAGTGTAGACGACGAACGAATACGCGTTCTGTCCGATGTTTTAGAGTTTTCATTTTTCGACAATTTCAAATCATAAAGGCGTTTGAAATAAATATAAAATGTCGTCCTGTTTTTTGAAAATAACAAATCGTGATTGCCAATATTACAAATTTTAAATGGCATTAATTCTCTTAAACAATTTTTTAAACGTTTCGTTAAAACTAAAAAATTGTCGTTGATCCACAAGGAGGAAAACTTAAAAAACATCGAATAGAACGAAATTTATTATTACATTTATCAGATCACCGTGAGACAACCTGCTGAATATATATATATATGAATTTAAATACGTAACAACTGGATTTTCATAAATATAACGAAATTTATATTATATTCCCTCGCGTTTCAATAACGATTCGTGTTTAAATATTTATCATATTTATTACAATATTCGTCGATAATACATATGTTATAAATATATCGTATCGCGTTTCCTCGTTAGTTATTACAATATATATATATATAATTTATTATAATATATACATATACGATTGTACGCCTCATAATGAGGAAGTCGGTTCAAGTGATGCGCGATTTCTATACACTAAACGTGTTGACCGATCCGTTGTGAGAGAGAACGCACGTAGTAATATTATATTATTTATATACGTTCGTATCTCGCGTACTCTTCGGACGCCATTGAATAATATTCTCTTACCGTTTGATTAATTTTTTTTTCAAAAAAAAAAAAAAACTTTTAAGATTAAAACGTCCAAACGTTCGACAATTTATAGGATATCACGCGTTTGTTATATGAATTTGAACGCAGTTTCGACCGTGAAATCGATGCATATATACATATATTATATTATATTGGCGCAAAAACAAATCCGAACGAAAACGATATAATTGAATTTCGAAAAGCGTTTATAAAAAAAAAAATTGAAAATCGACTTTATATGTATGTACATTGTACGTGTGTACATGGATACCGATATGTTACGAAAAAAATAAATAAATATTATTTGTTTTTCATAGTGAAAGAAAAAAAATCGTGTGTTTCTCAATTATATTTGAAAAAGTTCTTTCGTGCACTGCAGACATGAACGTTGAATAGATATCTGAAGGATTATTTGGCTATTTTGTCTCCTTTTAACAATAGTAATTTAATTCAATTATAATTCGTTTTTAATAAACTAATAAAAACAATTTTTTTTTTGCCAAACGTTTTTTTTAATAATGCCAACTTTTTTTTTATAAAAACACAAAAAAAAAATGTAATAGTTTCGACACACTTTCGTTCGTTGGGAAACACAATTTCACACTACACTCGTATCCTAAGCGATTTGACAGATATAACCGGTTTCTTTTTTTTTTTTATGACTCCTGAAAATTAATTTTTTAAATTCGTGATGGGCCATCATTATAACGAAATTCGTGATTAAATAACATTACGAACACACATATGGCAGACGTACGTTACGAAAAAAACGTCTTCGTACAGTTGCGAAATAATATTTCACGAAACCCGTTCGATCACAGCGCCTAATACGAACGGTTCGAAAAAAAAGATTTAAGTCACGCAGGAGTGGCGGCCGTCGTAATGGTGTTGAAAATCGCATGAAATCCGGTCCAAACGCACGCATCGACTTCCACAAATGTAACCTGTAGGACTCGGATCCTGTAGAATTTGCTAACGTTATTATTGAATAAAGATTAAAAAAAAAAAATCAATAGGCTTAGATGAAAAAAAAAATGTTTTCGCCTTCCGAGTGTTATATAATTTCGTATTTTAAGCGTTTTACAATTTTTCCTCCAGTTTTCTCGCTATTGCGCTCGTGTTTTTCACAAATCTCGTAACGTATTACAAAAGAAATGCCATTTCGTCATTAGATGATTCGTCTGTGTTATACAGTTTTTTTAATATTGAATTAACGCGATATTTTCAACGTATAATATATTCGTAAATGAAATACACGGTTTTCATTTATTTTTTTTTTCGCTTATTCTTAACGCGTATTTTCTGTGATTTTTTCGATTGTATTTCCATAATTTTTACTAGTGTTAAGTTAAAAAAAAAAAAAAATTAATAAATCTCGAACGATAAAGAGATATTAAATTTTTCAAATACTAACGTTTCGATATTATCGTAATTATACAATATGGTATAACAGAGATTCCAATCGAAATTGGCATTTTAATTTTTATCAAAAAAAAAAAAAGTAGAATTTTTAATAACTAATACAATGTGTACGAAATTTGGGCCTCGCATAACCTTAAGACGCATATGCAGGACACAATTTATAATAAAAAATTATTGGGTAAACTGTTTTTCTATTCGTTTCACTGTTTTCGTGACGAACGCGTATTGTACATCGAATTATTATTATGCGACGAACACGAGTTGATTAATATTGACTTTTCGAATTGAAAACTCCCCCGTTACGATTGTCTCGAAGCAAATACTTTTGTGTGCGGAAACACTTCATTCCGACATATGACACAAACGGTGAATATTTAAAACGCGATAAAAATATTCTTCGGCGGAATACGTCGCACCGTCTCCGTCGCGTTCGTCACTATTATTATTATCTCACCGTTGATTATTGATTTTTATTTCAATTTAAGAGAAAATCGACGACTCTTTTATTTTTGTTACCATCGCGCGATCATCACCACTATACGAAATAATTAAATCAAATAGCTCGAAATCAATATACGAATAGATTATAGAAATATAATATATTATATATTTATAGAAATCAATGTACGAATAGAGCTATTCGGCGGACGGACGAAATGTGTGTGCTCGCTATTTTAACGAATACTTTTCACGGAACGTCTTCTACGCGATTGTTCGGAAAAATTGTAATCTTACATGTTATACGAATCGTGGACATTTCGAATATTTTCAAGCGTACAAATAAGCGTTTTCACAAATCCTCCGGGCCTCTAAATTATTCGATTGGTTTATACTGCTAGTGTGTGCGTGGTAATTATACTGATACATTATTATTATTATTATTATTATTGTGTTTTCTTTGCCTCTACTCTACGTACCGAGGCGATGACGATGGGGTATCGCGCGGTCGTTCGAGGAACCAAACGATTGAGTAATCCGCCGGTACGGAATTACAACGAGAGCTCACGATAAACGCGAACGACGACAACTCGTTTATGTGTGTATAAATATTATACTCGTACGTGCGCGTGTGTATATATATAATCACGTATATATTTCTCCGGTTAGCAAATATTGTGTGGATTTGTCGACATCCTCCCACCGCGGGCGTAAAAACACCATCACCAGCAACAACAAATAATATTCCTGTACTAGGTCGTATATAATGTGTGTGGCAACGTCATAAAGTATATATTATTATTATTATTATTATTATTATTATTATTCTAGCGGAGATGTTGTAAAAACTGAACGCGCGAGAGAGTGTTTTAAGCGCGTGTGTTCGTGCGCAGCGTGTGCGCCTCATCGACTATAATAGAATGCGTTTAAGCGGCGGTTTACGATGAGAATATTATTGAGGTGAAAAAAAAAATATTTTTTTTTTAAATACTCGCGTTGGCAAACGGAACGGAAAGACGCTGTTCTTTAAATATAGACATATTGGAAACGGATCGTTTTTACATGAACGTTTTAACCAACGGAAGACAGAGATCGTTACAACGCTGCTTACTATAATCGTATATACGACGATGAAATTTATCGAGTAAATTATATATAAAACCCTTATGAAACTTCGGTTTTTTTTTCGATTTTGAACAAACCGCCGCGGCGTCGTTTAATATATTATTAACGCGTGTGTTCTGGTCATTTTTCAGGCCATAAACGCATACGAAAATCAACAAAATTTCAAGAATATTTTTTAATATCACTTACTCGTCATTGTCACTATTATTTATATATATATATATATATATATACATATACACGTCTTCGCGACACAACACTATAATATATAATAATACACGTACGCGCGCGCTAAAATATATAAAATGTAAAATATTTTTCAATTGTGTTATTTTTTTTTTTTTTTTTTTGGAATCCGATATTATTATTATTATTATTATTATTATTATTATTATTATTATTATTATTATTATTATTATTGTCTGCACGAAATTCTGTTCAAAAGCGTGTCAAGAGGAAACGTATCGAATGTCTATCTCGACTATCGTCTATAATACGCGTATGTGTATAAAATAAAGTATTATTATTATGTAAAAAATTTGTTTTTATTATTTCCATTTTATATCGTACATATATATATATTTATATATTGAATCTCCCGACGGTATTCTTCTTTTCTCCGAGCCGTTATTCCTTTGAACGCGTATCGAGTTCATATAACAACCATCTACGCGTACTTCAATATAATACGATTTTTAACCATTTTTTTTCTTTTTTCTTTTCATCATCATTTATTATTATTCTTATTATTATTATTATTATTATTATTATTATTATTATTATTATTATTATTATTATTATTATTATAATACTATTATTATTACGCAATTTATATAATCGAGCTAGTCGTGATGTAAAGATAAAGTGATCGGTGTTTTTCATACAATTCTCATAATATTAAAACTTTTATATTAATTTCTAGTTTATAATTTCGGTCAGTGTTTAGGTATGTGCCACAGAGTGCGTAAACGATTATAACTGAAGTGACGAATAACATGAAATTGTGAATAATAAATCACTCTTAGGAGTTATTTGGCACCAACTTGTGAAAAAAAATCGTTAAATTATTTAAATGACACGCTACAAAACCCGTAACCTTTAAATACAACCTCCCCCCCCGTTCAATCCCCTCAGACAAAAAAAAAAAAAAATGAAAAATCGGGCGACGCGGTGACACTCAGGAGGGTATTTGGAACAACTCTGTGAAAAAAAATTGGAAAAAAGTGAAATAGTGTCGTCACGAAATTGGAACATAAAAAAGGCCTGTTTATATATACATAAGGATATATACACTGAGCAACGCTGCACGTGTGCGCGCATAGTTTTTTGCTAGACATTCCAATAATATATTTCCGAGTCGTGTAACGCGATACTTTCCCCATCACTCCTCAAAAAAAAAAAATTATTATTATTATTATTATTATTCGTCAACGTGCGAATAAATAAATATACGGTACATACGCAATGGCCGCGTTTGCAACGACGTGGAAAAACAAAACAAAAATCCACCTGTGCCTCGCGCGCACATACATACGCATAACCGTACACGGTACACGCGTCCAGGAGATCGGATTTCTAAGAACATAATCGTACGCAGCAGCATCGCAGCGACGACGCGTAATATTCGCGGACCGCGCGAAATTTTATTTCAAATATATACAAAACGATAAAACCGTCGCACATAAATAATAATAATAATAATAATAATAAAACACCGCGGAAGAGAGAGAGAGAGAGAGAGAGAGCAAAGAAAAAAAAAAACTCTCGGTTTTCTTCGCCACTGCGAAACACCGCCTCTGTGTACACGTACAGTAACGACCGGTGCACGGCAAAACGTCAAACACATACGCGAAAGGAACTCGCCCGAATCATACAGCATCGCGTACCACACCACGATCACCGCCGTCGCCGCTCTTTCTTCTCTCCGACACCGAGATAAAAATCTTAAAAACGAATAATATTGTCCTTTTTTTTCCGCCCCCGTATACTCTCCGCGGTACTGCACACGCACACGCATTATTATCATTATTATTATTATTATTATTATTATTATTATTATTACATTGTGTAGGTGTATAGTGCGTATATAAGAAAATACGCAACAGCTCGCGGCGCCCCCGCCAAAATACGCTATTGTCGTCGTTGTTCGCTGTAAATACGGTTTCAATCCGCACAATATACTACGGATCCGCAAAATGCGTTTTATATTCCCGCGTAGTTATTTTTCCCCCGTGTGTGTGTGTGTGTGTTTTTTTTAGTACCACGCGAAAACGTCTTGAGAATTTTACGTTTTTTTTTTGTCCTCCGCGAGAGATTTGTCCGCCGTTTCTCCGACGGCGACAAGAAGAAGAAGAAGAAGAAGAAAAAGATACGTTTCTTTTTCGCACTGTTCGCGTGCGAACGTGATCGGATTCGTTAATATACATATATATATATATTTTAAACAAGGCGTTCACGTTTTTTAACAGAAAAACAAACGAATTCATTTATATTATTTACGAATCGCATTATAAAATTTAATCGTTTGTCATTTATTTTGCGCATAAAATTAAACGCGTACACTTATCAGCGAATTAATTTTATAGATATACGAACGAGTGTATACGCAATACAAAATCGTATTATTGACGGATGTATTTTCAATGTTTTCCCAATGCGAATTCATTATTATTTACTGTTGTTATAAATTCGTAGGAACCATATTATTAACCCTGTTGTTGTGATTCCAATACAGGCGGTTCGTTGAAAATTCACATATTATTACTATTACAAATACGTATAATAGGAAATGTTTTAATAATGTGTGTGTGTGTGTGTGTGTATCGGAATAAAATAGGTACCGAAATAAATTTGAACCGCACGAAAATCTTTTCGTATAAGCGATTACGCGTGGCGATCGTAAGGAAAACTTCACTAGAGTAGTGCCGTTTTTGCGTCTGTCGTTCACAACGAGCTGCACAGCATCCGAATATTAATATAAATAAATAAAAATCGAACGGAGCGAACTTTTTCTTCTTCTTTAAGTTTTTTTTTTCGACACCAAAATAATAGCGCGTACGTTGCGTGTATTTCAAAGTACGTCCGTGCGTGTGTTTTTTATTCGAAATAAGACGCGACGGGGGCGGGGGAAATATAAAAAAAAAATCCAATTCCGTATCCGTACGTCGTTTAGTACAAAATCTATTACAATAATAATAATTATTGTTTTTATTGAAAAAATTGTCGACGTGATTCGAACGTGCATCACGCGCAATTTACGTGCGAGATTAACCAATACGCGCGCGCAATTTATTGTAATTTTATCCTAAACTACGGATGGGATTATTATTTTGTCGGAAAAGTGACTATTATTATAATATATTGAGAGAGAGAGAGAGATTTGCCAGGACCCTGGGGCAGAATATTATTGTAACGGCATTTCAAGACCTTAACATAACGTTATAATTACCTTCTTTTTTTTCTTCAATTTTTTTTTTATTTAGTTTTGTAATCGAAGAATTTAAATCAAATTTTATGTATTCACTTTAAGACACATCGCGCGGTTCAAAACGTACTTAAAAACTTGAAAAATTGTTTAATGTTACAAAATGACAAAAAAATAATAATTCGTGTAATTCAAATATATATATAATCATAGGCGGGTATTGGAGGCCGCTTAACTATATCGACTGTACGATTAAACGAATAAAATAACGTTTTTTCCGCGTCAATATTATATGCACGTAGTTTTGTCGAGATATTCCCGAATGACGCCATGCCAAAACTTTTGAGATCTTGACACAGGTTACCGAGGACCAAAATGCCGTATTGTTGATGTACACCGATAAACACTTGTCGCCAGAGCTCGTAATAATGAACCGATGTACGGGCTGTTGTAATTAGAGACCTTCGAACAGTATCCTGAAAAGAAAAATAGAAGCGTACCAATAAGATTATTTCAATACGACGTTGTTTTTAAGCGTATCGAATGAAATAATTGTAAGTGGAAGAGACATTAGAAATGAAGGAGAAGAAGAAAAAAGCATTTCAATCCGTAACGTAAATAGTTTGTACTCTATAAGCAAAAACGATTATTCGCGGGCAAAAAGAAATATTTGTTTTTTTTTTTTATAGTTCTGAAAATTTATGTCTAACACGGACTCAGCTCGATCTTTGTAGCATTTTTTCTTAATACGATTTTTTGAGTAAAAAAAAAAAAAAACTGAGGGCTATGCCTTGCTTTACAAAAAAAAAAAAAATGATAACGTTTTAAATTCAATACTCTGTAATATTATCGTATAATCCGAACTGCGCGAGCCTCGGACATCATCCATAATCAACAAAATACTCTTACATATTGACTATGGCAATACGTTCAACTATAGTCGACGACAATGAAATTATAAATTTATTTCGATAATAATAATTATTATTATTATTCGTATAAACGAGTAGTTTTATTGAATTCGTCGTTGTATTTACACATTTACGTTGATAAATAATCACGAATTTCGTTCACCGCGCACGCGCCCGTACAATCATTTAGCGTTCTCATGACATATGAAATCGTGAAAAACCGTTACAGAATAAGGCGCGAATATTATTTTTTTTTTTTATTACTACAAATACATTTTAACAGTTCCACGCACGATTTTGAAACTGGTGAAAAAAAAACAAAAAAATTCCCGACCGCGAACCAAACATATATAACCGCCGCGATGTCATTCGAGTTAATTATTTTATAAAGTGGTTTTTTTTTCTTTGCTCTCCGTCGACCGACTAATAATAATAATCATCGACTCGTTTCGATGCGCAGAGCGTCGGAGATGTCAAAAAGTCAAACGACACACATCATTTATCATTTATCGTTTTTAACTGCGGTGCGATCGCGGAACGTTCTTCTCTCGTCTCCGAAATAAACGTTATGTTATTATTATTATTTTTTTTAACGTAAATATGAAAACTATAATGATTTCTCCATGCATACATAATATTATGGTCTCTCTCACACACACACACACACACAAATCGACCGAATAATATCGAATTCTTTTTTTTTTTATTTTCTTTTTGTCCGAATCAAACCGCACTCGCTTATAAACAACGACAACGAAACGAGACGCGCGACAATTCATGTACAGCGCATTACGCGAATACGCGTTTTACACTCGTACAAACGCGCTTATTATTTATCCTACGTGCGTACGTAAAACCGTTATGTAAATCTCTCTCGACGATTGTCGAATTCTAACGCTGACCGCGAGTACGGTTACATAAACGAGCGCGTGTAATGGTTATAAGAAAATTATAAATGAAAAAAATAAATATATTACGTTTTCGCTTAATTGCGCGTATCTGTAACGCATACACACGTCGCGTGACGCGTTTGGAAGATAAATCGCAATCCTTCCTGATTAATATTATCTTCCGAAGACCGCGCGCGTAACAATTGTTATTTGTTTTTTTTTTCCCCCCCGGACGAATTTTAAAAAAGCGTTTTTCTCGCGCGTCGTTTCCTCATTACGATTATATTATTAAAGATTCCGAGAAATTATTATTACGTTATTGTATCGACAAAAAAAAAAAAAAAAACCGTTCGCTCTCTTCAATGTCATTCCTGAAGGAAAAACGTCTATTTTTTTTTTTTGTTTTTCGCGATAAAAACCCAATCGCGTGCGCCGCAATGTCGTCTGCAGCCACAAACTAACCCTCGACGTTAAAACAATTATAATAATCAAAATTTTTTTCTTCTTCTTTTCCGATATTCGATATTCCGCGTTATTTATATATATTTGTATACGCGATTCACGATGGTGTTTTCACGTAAATTCGTCGCGACGAATGTCCGTTTCGGCGAGCAGGCCATAGGCGTAGTACCACGTCGTTTGTGGATTTGTCTGACGTGTGATACGTAAAAATATTGAGATTTTTTTTCCTCTCCGTGTACGATTTTGATAATACGATGTACGCGTATACGAATACGTCTAACGCGGGTTTCTATGAAAATGTGTGTCGGTTGCAGGAAGAAAAAGAAGAAAAAAAAATGAAGAAATGTAATCCGATGACGTGCTGGTTGGGTATATAATTTCGTGCAGTTTACAACAAAAAAAAAAAAAAAAAAAAGAAAAAAAAAAGAAAAATCCCGAGGAAACGACATTATTGTAATTATGTGTCACGTGAAGAGATCGCAGTAAATATTTAATAAAGTTATCCGTCTGCAGGTCGACGCGATAGATTCGCAGTAGACGCAACCGTGGTTCGAGCGCAATACAATTCGACAATAGTTTATCAAAATAAAATATATGATTAACGGAATTGGGAAACGAGAGTATTTCTATTTATTTTTTTTTTCTAATGATGATTTGCCCGAAGTAAGTGTAGAAACGAGTGAAAAAAATTTGATTTACTTATTAATCGATAACAACGAATAATCGATTGTAGAATCAACAGTCTCTCTGTCTCTCTCTCTCTCTCTCTCTCTCTCTCTCTCTCTCGTAATAGCAGGCATCACGCTGGTGTTCAACACAAAACGAATTGTGGCAGTTCTATAAAACGCCAATTGTGTGCGCAGTGTCATTGGATGGGGAAAAGCGATGTTTCGTATTAGAGTCGTAACACTATCGGGTTTTATTAAGATTTCGTTTTAGAAGTTTTATCGGTTTAAAGTTTGTGAAAATTACGAAATTATTGAAAACTATCGTTTCCGAGGCGGAAAACTGTAACACGATGAAAACGGGTGTATTTATTTTGACGCGAATTTACGTTAAACTCGGGTCCCAAATCGGCCGGTTTTCGGGAAGCTGTTCATAGCTACGCAATTTCTATCGCGTCGAAAACGAGCTAATTTAACGTATCCGTTCGGATAATTCGATATGGTTGGAGAATTGTCCACGTCCGTCGGCGTAAATTGAGTCGTAGGCGAGGCTCCTCGATATATTTATATTTTTTTCATTAAAAAAACAAAAAAACAAATTTTCCAAGTGAATTCGCGTTCATATCAAATAGGACGAAAATTTTATAGTCCGTATTTCAGACAATGTATTATTTTTTTAATTTTTTTGGCTTCAGAACCGCATTCCGTCAATCCTCCGCGGGAATACGTATGAACGCGCGCGCCGTTACAGCGCAACAGATTCAGTCGATTCCATAATGTCTACATTATAATATGATAGCTGTGATAGCTATTATTGACTATTATCGCCTCCAAAACCAGAGTTTCTCTCGGGGTATTCGTCGTCCGTGGACACGCGAACAGAGTGCGGTTTTTTTTTTTCTGACGCGCGATTTCCGATATCATCGAATTGTGTTCGAGTTTTTATTCTTCTCTTTGCAATTGTCGATCACTAATATTTCGTTTCGAAATTTCATCCCGACAATTGGAGAACAAAACGGAAAAAAAGAAAACCAATTGTCGATCCGTTTGCTTCCCGAAATGATGATGATGATCACACGCCATGGATTCCCGCGCACCGTCCCAATCGATAACACGGACTGTCGTCAGACGTCTTCCACTCGTATTTAATAATAATAATAATAATACGAATAATACGGATAATCGTATTATAAAACAATGTACGACGACGACGACGACGACGACAAGTAAACGTCGTATCGAGGAAGTGACGTCGTAGGTATATATTATACACACGCGCCGTGCCATGCGCCGCGTCAATTCTCTTTTTTCAACGCGCCCCACAAATGTATTCTAATTGGCGCGAGTTCCTCTCGACGAGCACCGGCCGCGAACAACACAATTAACCCATATTACAATGCATACGCGTCGGACCGAACTAGAGCGTTTGCAGGGGCGCCATTTGGGCAGCAGACTCGTATAAATAATAATAATAATAATAATAATAATAATAATAATGATAATAATAATATTTTTATTCTGCGCTCGGAATGAACCGGTGTAAAAAAAAAAAAATAATATAAAAATCGTCAAAGTCCAAACGACACTCGTATTTATTAAAAATCGTACGGAAACGTCAACGCAAAGAAAAAGAAAAAATTGTATAATTACCAGAGACACCTGCCGCGTTAATCGCGATAAATATTGCGTCGTTCAATCTGCCGTCAATATTATTTATTTATTCTGGTATGAGTAACTATCATTATTATTATCATCATCATCATCATCATCATCGTGCGACTAATAATTCCTAATATATTTTCAATCTCGAAACTCCGTAATATACATTGTAATAACACTAATTTCGTTTTACTAAATCATTATTATTATTATTATTATTATTTTTGGCCATAATATCATAATCGTTGTAGCAAAGTGTATTCTTACGGGGAAACGACAGTACGCGCCAATGTTTTGGGAATGAATAATCGAATTTTTTTTTTCTTCTCGGTATTTTTATAACAGTTTCGGAATATAAAGGATACGGATGCGATCGGATGCCGTCTGTATATTCGTCAAAAATTATGCTCCGAGCTAACGACAATAGACGTACGATACCGTATCGTATGCGACAATTCGAAATCGACTAAACTCGGCTTCAATTTCACCTCATATACATATTTTCGTCTTATATGTATTCGTATAAACTCTTGTTATTATAATTTTTCCTCGAAAACCGATTTCGTTTATCGTATGTTATTTGACGTTTTGAATTTATTTGAACAAACTAAATAAAATTTAGAAATATATATTAATTATGCTTCCTCGATTATGTAGAATAATTAAAAAAAAAAACGCAGAAGGAGATATAGAAATATAATGTGTTAGCATGACATAATACAATAACACGCCTTACGAAACACTTTTTCTTTTTTTCTCAACGAAAACATTCGTTTCTCGAAAACTTTATTCTCATATGCCCCTCAGTAAAATACGAAATACGTCACAGACACTTGTAGACGAGTTCTCGTGCGTTTATTCAAAAAAATATGAAACCGGACCGTTTAAACCAGTACAGGAGTACGGATTTTTCGAAACGTCGAAAACGTTAAAACCTCCCCGCGTGTACGAACGAACGCGTTTCGACGTTTTTTATTAATTTTTTTTTTCCTAGCCTTTTAAACGAAATATTATTTTTTTTCCACTCGTGATACGCTCTTTAATCTTGAATTTTTTCTTCTTACTTCGATATACGCTTTTCGTTTTAACGTTTAAAATGTCCTAAAAAACCAAACAAACCTACAATTCGCATTACGATAATTGAAACCGACATTCTTCTTGTCGGTTTAACAGAATTTCTACTTAATAGCATTAACTTCATTAACGTACATCCAGACGCTATATAAAATATATAAATTATTTATATTTTTTTAACTATGTATACCTACTTAAAATGACATTTCTACGGACATTTCCACTATACACGCTGCAGACAATTAAAATTTAAGCGAGAAAAAAAACCTACCTATACACGTTTAAAATCGTAAAAATCGCATTATATAGTAATTGTACACAAGTTTCCGGAATAAATTTATAACGATTTTCAAACGCGTTGTACACGTATAGTATAATAATTATACCTATTTCCAGTGGACCTGCTGCACAGTATACATATTTATATAGCGTAGTAATGTCTGTACTAATTGATTTTATTATTTTTTTTTCTCCATTTTAATTTCCAAAACAAGCGATTAGAATACAATACGTGTGTACGAGCAGCAAAATAAAAAATAGAATAATTTTCTTATATACGAAATTTCACACACGATTTCGATAGACTCCAATATATATTATTATTATTCGATAGACTCCATTATATATATATAAATTATAATGAGCGATCGCATTCCTACGCATATATATATATTATTTATAATGTATACCACGTGAAAATAATTTCAAAATACGTTTTTAAACTCATTTTCATTATATACACTTTTTTTCTTTCCTATAACGATGACGAAAAAAAAATAATAATAATAATTTCTAACTATAAACGAATAACACCACCCCATTATAATAGCGTCGTGTAAAATACGTTTCGTTAATTTGCTATTTCCTTCGAATTTTACCCATGTAATATCTATTCTTCTAACGAATTCAATACCAATACGGGCAAATCGTACGCCGCGGTGATTACAGGAGAATATTAATAATGGACAGAGAGAGTGAGAGAGAATAAAAAAGTAATATTAAACGCGCGAATGCAATTGATTCGACGATGGCGAAACCGTGCCATACGGGAAAGCGATAGCGGGGAAAATAATTGTACAAGAGCGCATAATGTTATAACATAAGCGAAATAGCTGCGCAGACGCGCGAAGAACTGTGTTTTAAATACGTATAAACGAATACCGCGATATTTTTATTTGACAAAACGTTAAAAAAAAAAAAAAAAAATAATAAATCGTAGATTACTTTTTTTTTCTTCTCCGTTAATTCCGCGCCGTTTCAAACCACGTGTCGCGAAAAAATTTATACAAGTATACAGTGAGATGCAAAAAGTAACTGCGATAAATTATTATTATTATTATTATTATTATTATTATAAGCGCGTGAGGATTTTTACGCTTTTGCAATATTTATGTATTGTCTTTGTACGGTATAAAACATTTTTTTTTTTTTTTCATCGCGTTTGAGAGATTATACTTTGTCTAGAGTACACTGCAACAGTGCCTCTTACATCATATTCGTTCAGTCGGTGATTTCCACGTTTTTGTTTTTTTTTTGTTTGCTATCATTTCCTACGCCGCAGAGAACGAACGAAAATCTCGGGAAAAATAAATCGATCAACAGACACATGGCGATTTTCAAACGTCGCGTCGTGACCCGGCCAAATGCCATCCGTTTATCGTGTAAATATCGTTTTAATATCTCGTACGAACGTCGAAAGATTATTATGTTATGGTCGCGCACAATAGCGGTATAAAAATCGCGATCGAAATTCGAATGAGCGTCGGAGGGTCCCTCCATTTGCGGGTGCTCGAGTACATATTACTTTTCACTACGTTTCGGTCACAATTGATGGGCTCGGTGTTGTGTGTAGTAACGTCAACGAGTTAGTTGTCGTCGCGTTTTTAAAATAGACAACTGCAAACCGTGTCCGCGGCGGATGGACGGAGACCGTGTTCTCGCGACCGCTCCAGTGCAACAGTATTACATTTATAGACGAACAACCAAATTCTGATACAACTTTCATATTTTTCTGTTAAAATTTCGCATGCGATAAAGACAACACCAGGTGTTAACAATTTATTGATTATTATAATAAGCGTGCAACATTGTTTTTCTACATTGTGCGATATTGAGTGTCGAGTGATATAAAGATACGGATTATCTATTTTTAATATCTATTAAAAGTTTTGTTTTTCATAGTGTACTTTTTTTGGACTCCCCCCCACCCCTTTGAAAATATCCTGGGTGCGCTCCTGTATACACCGCCGCACTCCGAGACTCCAAGAAAAACCCTCTTCGACGGCACGCGTTTCACGCCGGACGAAACAGTGAATGGTCTTGAATCGAACGCGTAATACGCATATTGCGCATTTAAGTTCTCGTTGGCATAACAGTCAGTGAATACACGCGATGCTTAAATACGCATTCCCATCCCGCCCGAGAAAAAGGTAAAAAAATTGCGTCCGTCGTTGCGGTTAGGTTATTTCGCGCGCGTCGCAGCCAGCGTGCGATCGAGAGACGGACAGACGGACGGACAGAGGATATATCGTCGCGGTAATCCGTCATAAATTATTCAAATTCCCGAACACGACAATAAAATTTTTATTGCGTTTTTCCCGTAACGTACTCGACGAAATTTCCATTTCACGCCGGCGGAATGTCGCCGCGGGTTTCGAAAACGTATTTTGAATTTCAAATCGTTCGCCGGCGCGTATCGAACACACACACAATACATTTCCATAACGGATATTATATTCTCAATCGCGGTCGCTATTTTGTTCGCCATGAAAATATAATTTTTTTTATATTTACATTAATATAAAATATACGCTCGTTGTAAATAAAAATAACGCGTTCTAATGATTATTATTATTCCGTGGCCGTGTCTCGTCCGTGTAAACCGCTGCACCAAAGACGACGCGACAACGAAAAGAGGAAATTCGACGGCGCGCCAACGTCCACCCGTGGCGGCGGCAGCAGGTGCGTCGAGAGTTATAACATAAGTAATCCTCTCCAGAACCGCTCTTGGTATTAACCGGTTTTACGACAAAAAAAAAAAAACTATCCGACACTTCCTATCACCACTGTCAATTTCTGCGCGCGCCGTCGAATTCTCACCGTTTTATTTCCCTTATTTCTTTTCTTCTTCTTTTGATCTTCCAGTAACAAAACGTTATTTTAATACCCGTCGTAACTCTGTTATTATTATTATTATTCATTTTTTTTCGTATTAAATGTATTTTCGAGACGAAAGTTAATAATATTATACACGAATCGTCGTGTGTGTGTGTTTAACGCGTAATATTACTACTAAATTATTATTACACGCGCGTTGTTTTAAACTCGTACGTTTTTATTATTACGTGTGTATGTATAGTCTCGAGCCGGAAGTAACGATAACATACGAATTCGATATGCGCGCGCACTAGCTTATAACACACAGAAATTTAACGGCGTATATAATAATAATAATAATAAATATGTACAGCGAATATATTCCGGAATTCGGTGTACGAGAAAACGTGTAAATACGCGCACTGCGAATAACGTCGTCTTGTACATTATTACGCACAGCGGTCTCCAACCTGTACTGATCATCGAGCCGTTTAGAAGCGGCCTGCCGCCGAACTGCAGCAGCTGGCCGTTTCCGAATCTGGGAATCAATCATCCATCGAGTTCCAATAACTCCGGTCGTAGAACAACGAATTCCCCGATCGATTTTCGCCGCGTTGTATAAAAATGGCGGCGATCCTGGCCTGCGCGACAAGACGCGCTTTACGCGGCAGCTGCTGCAGCAGCGGATTAGAATTTTCCGAAAATCCGTGGGAACCGAAACCGGCGGAGGAGGTGTGCCATAAAGTGTTTTTACGCCGAGCGCCTCAGTGAACAACCGACTCGGGGACAGCTAATTAATAGTTTAACCCTTAAATGGTCACCTGATAATTGTTACATAGACAATCACGTCGGGTCATACTGACCCGTATTTTGAATTTCTTAAGTTTCGTTACTACATGATGACATTTACCAAATTTCAAACTGAATGTATTGATAAAAAATAACTTTGTATTATAAATTATTTATTTTACTAGTTATATATTGAAAAAAATAATAATTAAAACAATTTTAATGCATAAAAATAATCGTTATAGAATAATATGTTTACAAAAAAAAAAAATTCTTTCTATACTTTTTTTAATCCACTTAATATTAAGAATAAATGATTTATAATTGAAATATATTTTTTGTAGAATTTAAATATTATCTTCACATTGCAATCAAATAATAGCCGAGTGAATTTTACAAACATTTTGTTTACATATCTTACAAATATCACTATACTTATTGTCTTTCGTGCTTGTACAAATATTACATCTTTTACGTTTTCTAGATGCCCTTGTATTGTCAACTTCATTTGTTTCTTGTTGTTTATTTATTCCTTGATTACCCAAATACATCCATATTTTTTATCTAAGACTGCGTAATATGTGAATATTATTTTTTCTTCGAATTATATGGTCAAGTGTAAGACTTTTGGCAAGATTTTTCAAAAATATCCTTCTTTCAATTGTTTCTTTCGTGTTACTTTTGAAAACAATATATGCATTTAGAGCAGAGACGTTTATAAAATGATTAAATATAGCTAATGGCCACCTTTTAGTTCTTCGACCAACATTATAATTGCTGCAAAGCTGATCACATGTATCTACCCCACCTTTAGTTGTGTTGTAAAAAGTTATAATTTCTGGTTTTTTTTTTTGCACCAGTGTCATTATCAATTAAATTCTTCAATTAAGTACTTCGCGAACAGCTGAAAGTTTGTCAGTCTTTTTTCTTTCATCTCTACTGTTTATGTTATCAAATCGAATGCAAAGATATAAAAATAAAAAACGTTTATAGGACATTGCTAAAGAAAAAATAGAAGGCCCATCTTCATCCCATAATTCTTTAACATTTAAATGAGCTGCTCTATAAACGCCAGACATCAATAATAAACCAATAAAAGCTGTAAGTTCTATAATATCCGTATCTTGAGCATCCACAACTCTCTTATAATTTAATCGTATCTTCAATATATATATATTTGTATTTTGTACTAAAATATCCATTAATTCCTCATCATAATACAATTTAAATGCGTCATGTGGTGTTTTAGCATTTTTAGCTACACCTTTAACTCCAGGTAAATGAATAATTATATTATGTTGTCTCGTCCGACCATTTATTTTTATCGGTTTTTTATTCCATTTGGTATTTTTATCCTTACTAAAATAAAAAATATTTGATTCACTTACGTCATTATCTTCGCCGTTATCTGAAGACGACATACCTAAATCTGATTCAGTGTTATGCTCACTTTCCTCAACATTATCTTCGTCGTCTTCTGATTCATTATCAGACAATGGCTCTTCTTCTTCTTGTCTTAAAAGTTCTGCTTGTAACTCGCTATCCGTGAAAAATGTAGTCATAATCTAAAATTCTAAAAAAAGTAAATACCACATATTTATTAAATATAATAAAACTAATAATGATATATATAAATATAATAATTATTATATTAAAAAGTACTTACTATACAATAATGTAATTAATATAGATTACGAGACGTAAACAATTGTGTCGGGTCCTACGTCGGATTTTCGTGGTACGCTAAAAGTCGTGTCGGGTCAATCGTTTTATTTATTCAGTGCACGAACGGTCGTCTCGGGCCAAATTCAAGACTTAACTGGTATAATAATCAACTTGTGGATAATTTGACACTTCACAATGTAGATAAAAAAATGAAAAGAGATTACGTGAAGTTCAGTTCATTTCACAATTACTGAATCTAAAAATAGCAAGTTTGAAAAAAGACATCGGGTCTTTATGACCCGACGTGACTAATTAAGGGTTAACGGAGAAACAGTTTTCCGAATTATATGAGATTTTTGTTTTGCTATATTTATTTATTTTTTTTTGTCAAAAACGATTGGCCCGTAAGAGTACGACGGACTATTCGTGAGTACGTATCGCAACAAGTGCGGAACGTGTGCTAACCGCGATGTCGTTGTCGCCGGAGCCGTCGGGAAATGTTATCACTGCAAAAGCAATTCCAAGTATCCCCGTTGAGTACTCGTAACGTTTATCGTACGCGCGTTATTTTTTTTGCTTTGCGTAAAATTATCGCACGCACGCGCGCGTGTGGTATACATTTTTCTTTTTTCTCTTGCTCGGTCGGTACAGAAGACGACTGTTCACTTCTATCTCTCTTCTCCTATACAAACGATTTTGGCCCTGCGACGTCGTTACGAGAGACGTCTTTGCAAGATTCGGCGGGGCAAGCCGTTAACGATAAAAAAAAAAAAAGAAAAGAAAAACGCTCAAAGATCCCTGTAACGTACGAACAAGCTGTGCACGCGCACAGTATTACGTATAGTAATACGAGAATATAATTATTATTATTTATTGTACGAAATATCGGGTGAGTACGCGCCGAGCGTTTGCCCGCGCTGGTCCGCAAAACGAAATGCGTATATACGAGCGCGGTGGACGAACAAAATGCGTTTGAACAAAAAAATAAATACGAGGCGTTCGAGTTCCTTATTTATACTCATAATGTTATACACCGGCCGTGGCGGTTAAGTCCGCGTGTCGCATGCGAACCGCGGCGTCCAAGGTTATGATAAAGCGCGCGTTAAACGAGTACATATGACACCCAGGTCGAGTCGGAATCGAATGCGTTTTAACGAGTTATAATAATTGTGATTAATACGCGCGGGGTTACGCGTTCATTTACGAAAAATATCGTATTATTATTATTATTATTATTGTTTTTTCGAGATGATAATAGGTTCGTTAATTTCGTACAGAGAAATACGAAAAACGAACGATTGAAAAATCATCTGTTTCCCTCCCCACAATACTCGTAGTGATTTCGCGAACGATGTCTTGACGTTATTAGCTTCGCGGTCGCCTTTGAAAGTATAATATATATTATTATATCTGCAGCACGCAACAGACAATTTACCAGCTCATGACCCCGGTATACTCGTACAAATCGAAAACAATATTTCTACGCGAAAAATCGTTTACGGGGCACAAAATGAAAACCCCCGTTGACTAAAATATTTCTAAGGCGGATGGTTTTTTTCCGCTTTAAGTCGCTTGTTTTACGGCGCGATCGAGCAAACAATTATGTACGATACACGCGCACTAGCGTTTGATGATTAACGACGACGACGGGGTTGTTTAGTGGCGAAACGAGTGAGACGTCGAGTAACGCTCCTCTATAAGACGTCAACACGCTCGTCGATAGACCATATTATTAGAATTACGTTTTTGAACTATATTTATGCGTGTTTTATTTTTTTTTAATTGTAATTTTTTTTTTACGTATACGCGTAATAATTATCACCAAACCAAGCGATAAGAAATGCGAGAAACAATATTCCAATAATACACGTTAAACAAATGCGTGCGTGTATTTCGTATAGAGAACGGTGCGGCGGCAATGTAAAAGTGATTCACAGAGACGACGTTGCCTTTCATTCCGTACGTTGTGTACGCGAAGTATAAGTACACACGAGCGTACGAATAATAATAATAATAATAATACATATACGAACTGCGCATGCTCTCAATAGTCATTGCGAGATGGATTTTTTTTTTTTTTTTGTTTTCATCGCCTCTGACGCATAGGCGGAGCCAGCTTTGATGTTCAGGGGGTGCAAATATTTCTGGAGATTTTCCCTCCCCCCTCCATAATAAATATTATATTTAATAGTACAAATAACAACATAAAATTATTTTTAAAAAAAACTACAAATAGCCAGGATACCTATATTTTATAATACACAACAACTTTAAATATACATATACATTATATATATATACATAAACATACTATTATATTATATTATATATATATATATATATATAAAAAACAATATTAGTTTCACAATATCATCCGGCGTTTGTGCTCAACCTTAGTTTTAAAATCATCAATCACAGCATCTGTATCAATTTTCACTGCCAATTCTTGTTCTACACTGAGAAGCATCAATGTGTTTAATCTATCTTGTGTCATTGTTGTTCGAAGTTTGGATTTTACATTAGACAATTTCGAAAAAGACCTCTCACACGTACAACTAGTGACTGGTATAATCACAAACGTTTGAATAACTTGAAAAAAGTTATTAAAATATGACTTATGGTTAGATATTTTTAACCATTGTAGCCAATCATGAATTGAGTTAATTTTACAGTACTGTTATTTCTCAACAGTAGTATTTCAGTTTCCAATTCATTTCTATTACATTGAAAATGATCAGCAAGGAAATAAATATCAGTACATGTAATGTTTAATTTTAATAATTTATCAACAGCATTAATGATATGCATTGTTTCTTGACTAAATCGTTCATTAATACCACTGATTATTAAATCTAACATATGAAAGAAAGATTTAATTCTAAGCTCCTGTTCTTTTGTTTCTACATACACTTGAGTTGTATTGTTGTCAATACGGGAAGACACTTTTCTTTTTTTAACTAATGGAATTGGTATATCAAAAGCATCACTTATTTCAGTACTTTTTTTAAAAATTGTCGAAAAATATTCTTCTTTTCGCATTTCTTTAAATGAAGACTGAAGAGCATTTATATTGTTCATAGCTGAAAGTAAGTCATAGTCTTCACTTTGTAGAATTTTACTTACTTTATTAATTAAACGTAAAACTGGGTCCATCATTTCTAAACCCAATATAAAATTAAAGCTCTGAATTTGGAATAATAATCCACGGCCTTTAGCACATACATCTGGTAATTTCGATACTTTTATAATTTCTTTTAGTGCAGGAATTAATGCTAAGTAGTTATGTTTTATTGCTGTAACTGCTTCCGCTCTACATGCCCATCTAGTATTACATAAGGATTTTAAAGTTTTTAAAGTAATATTAGTCTCAGAAGATATTCTTTCCAATACTGCATGCCTCACTGCACTTCCTTCAATGAAAGAGTACGTTAGCTGAATAATTCCAAAAATCAAAAACAATTTTGTTATTTTTACTAGAAGTACATGCATCTACTAGCAATAATTAAGACAATGTCCATAACAATGAACATACAAAATATTGGAATTTTTCTTTAAACTTTGCCTGTACGCCTGATAAATACCCAGACATAGTAGAAGCACCATCAAAGCATACAGCAACAATATCAGTCCATTGAATGGTTAAATTATCCATAACATGGGAAAGCTCATCAAATATTGACTGAGCATCTACTCGTAATAATCTTTGAAGACCAATAAAACATTCATTTGGTGTAAACAAATCATCATCAAAGTAACGGATAACAATTGACATTTGTTCATTGTGTCCAAGGTCGGTAGTATCATCTGCAATAACTGACACTTTTTTTTTATGAATTTTAGACACAATTGAACGGAATATAACATTGTGAATACTTTGTAAAATATCGTTTTGTATTTGATGACTGAGGTAAGTTACGTTCTTTGGTCCATTTTCCAAGTGTTCTTTTAATACTGGATCATATCTTGAGTGAAGATCTACAATTTCAAGAAACAATCCTCGTTCATTACTTTCTTTTTTCTCATCATGACCTCGTAAAGCACGACCACCTTTTGTAATTGTTATTATTATATCAATAAAACGTTTAAAAAAAGAACGATTTTTTAGTCTTATTTCTTCCTGTCTACTTAAATGTAATGATCTTTCTGTTTCAAGATGAATATCAATTGGTTTATTTTTTAAGTATTGATTTAATGAAGATTCACTTCCTAAATGAATTGAAGACTGTTGATGTAGCTTAAATTTTTGAGTTGCTATATTCCAGTTATTAAAACCGTTTTTAGTATATGCTGAATCAGAACGCCCACGATGTGTTGATACTTCACGTGCAAAGCAACGGCATGGAAAACAAAAAGCTGCATCTAAAACTTGGCTGTACTCCAACCATTGAAATTTTGTATACCAGTTGGCTTGAAATTGTCTCCGAGATGAACCAAACTTCTTTCGTGGAAATGTTAAATTTGATGGTTGATATGGTCCCAATTTTATTCTCTCCAGTTTTTCTAATCAGGAAAGAAATTGTCTACTCTTATACACACACACACACAACTTCCTTTATTCGTCGTCGTGATGACGTTTCCGATTGGTTTTTTTTTTTTTTATATAATATTCCCTCGTCGTCCGTCCATTTCGAAACATAAACTATTATTATTATTATTATTATTATTATTTATCGTTACGAATTAATATTCTCCGGACCGTTTGTGTGTTAGTTTTATTTTATTTTTTTTTGCCACATACCGCGTGTTGTAAAAAAAACGATACGGGACTTGTTCCTGACACCGTCCGTAGTCTCAAAACGCTACTTTCATCCCAATAAAAACCCGCGATAACTAATTTTTTTTTTTTATACGCATTTTACCTAATTGAACCCGAACGGTGTTTGGAAATCGGTATTTTTCCTTAAGAGTTTTTTTTTCTACTAGTTAATAATTTGTCAATATTCTCTCGTTGATGACGCCTCAATTGATTATTACCGTCAGTGATACGTCACATGAACACAAATCGTATTGATCAATACGAAATGCAAATTGTCTTTCTTTTAGTATAGCGTAGACGAGAGTCGTAATGCGATGTTAGTGAAAAATTTTACCGCAGTCTCCTTGCGCCCCGAAAGATAGTATCATATGTATAAAGCTCAACGACTATACTCAACAGGTACTCGGTAAAAATCGAAAATCAATACTTTAAACAAATGTTTTTTTTCTAGTGCACCCAATTCGCCGTATAATACCTGCTCGTATAATAATGTATGTATGTAACATACGTTTACAGGCTGTAAACGTGACATCGTGAAAACGATTTGGAAAAAGCGCGAAAACAGTAACAGTTTTGAAAAAGAAATTTAAATTACTATTTATCCGTTTGATAGTTTAGGTTAACCAAAGAAAATTCGTAAATAAAAACACCCGGTATCGATAGAGTTCCGAAAACGTATTATTATTTTCGAAAATTCGAATAGATTTTTTTCCCGTTCTTTTTTCAACCTACAGCAATGCACGGTGCCCAGAAAAATCGCTGCCCCGTCCATTTGTTTTAATAAACACGACCAGTAGGACTGCTCGTTTGCCCCGTCGTACGCGACAATCACACTTTAATTTGCTCTTTTTTTTTTTTACTTTAATGTACAAGAACGCGTTCGCTTTACGCCTACGCATTGCCGCATCCGCGACGATTTTCGAAGTTATCGTTCGTCTTGATTTGTCTGCGGGTCGTCGTCGAGAAAGACTGGCAGCAGATGATGTTTGTCTGTTGCGGCATTCAGGCTGATGAATTCGCGAAACCGTCCGGGTGGAATTGCAGACTCTCTTCCGCGGTTGCACAGCAATACATCTTCGGACATACGGTCATCTGCGGTCGAAGGAGAGGAGGCATTTTGAACATTTTGGACACACGAATACACGCGGTTGCGTCCTGCAGGATGGCGTGCTCTCTCCTTAAACCCGTGTAGTTCGAAATATTACTTAGGACAGACGAAATGATATTTCGAATCCGTTTCTCGTCGTTCGAGCCTCGATTTCGGTGGTGCGACTGCTGCGCTGTTTGTACATACGTATGTGTTTTCTAATATTAATTGGATTAGAGCGTCTCTTTGTTTTGTGCCGTCTCGTTTCCTATACCGGTAAAATACCGCGAGATCAAAATTAATAGTTTACGATTACTATTCTATAGAAACGGTAACACTACAATATTACAAATATTACTCCGCGATGTTAATGCATATATTTACGCCCGAAAGCGCGAAAGAAAAAAAAAAAATTAAAAAATCGTTTTGGCGCTTACGAGGTCAAAAGCACAGAACGTATTTTCAAAAGTAAACAGGCGACTTCCCTCGCCCTCGTGAAATGACTCTTCGCATTACACGCGGTGTAGTAACGTATACCACGTTGTGTACACTGTTTAATAATCGCGTTTTGTTTTAAATTTTTTTAAGTATACAACGACCAGATGGTCGGACAAATCTTCGCGAATAGTAAATAAAATACAGTGAAAACAACAACAACAACAACAACAACGACGACGACGACGACGACGACGTTTTCGATCCACACGACGAAAATCGCGAATCAGCTATTGCCCGCCGTATAGGCCCGCGCACGTATACGTTTATATTTACTTATGCTTTATAGAGGCATGTGAGTAACGCGTTATTATACTCATTAGTCATTACATTATAATATATACTTAGTTGTTTTAACACACGTGTTTTCGCTGCGGCGTTGTGCGATGGCCATCCGAAACGCGCACGCGACATTTCACTATTATTTCCACGTCCTAATAGGTTTTTTTTTTTTTTTTATTTTTGATATCAAGTTTAACGGTTTCTGTTGTTTTTCTCTAAATAATTACAATCGTAGTAGAAAATAGAAATCGTGTAGTAGCGCCGTAGACGTTTGCACAATATTTATGACACGTTAAAGTCAATCTAAAAACGTTCAAGTATCGCAATAAGTCATACGCGATGTCATCGTCGATGACGGCAACGAGAGTGTCTTCGCAGTATATAGTTATTATGGAAGAAGACGCAATGCGCGTAGCGAGTGCTACATTGTTTTGGTTTCCGTTAATACTATATATCCGTTTCAGACTCTGCTATAGACCATAGGTTCTCAAACATATTTCATACACCGCCCACTTTGACAATCGAAATTTTTTTAGTGCCCTCCCCCCCCCAAAAATTTTTAAACTTACCAATTGTTGTTTATTTTTAAACAGTTATTACAATTATTATATCTAAACATGCCATATTGTATTTTAGAGTTCAAACTTACATTTTAAAGGAGCATTTTTAATAAGAGCAATTAAAACGCATACTTAATCGAACTTCAATGTGTTTTCATTAAAATTTAAACAAATCTTTGAATTTAAATTTATCGAGCTTACTTAATGTGATGGATGAACCTGATGTAGTTTAATCAGTTTTTTTATATCAGGCCCGAATTTACTTAAGTACAGTCGTAAGTCGCCACGTTCGGTAACAAGCAGCAGATTTCTTTTTTTTAGTTATTATAGTGTTGTTACAGCACTAGATCCACGTTCGAACAAATACGATGATGGAAACGCTATTAGATATCTTTGAACAATCGACCATAATCCAGGGTAAAGTTGCGGGATTACATCATTTCTCGCTTTTTTAATCAGCTATCGCCCCCCAGACAGCTTCAACGCCCCCCAAACTCCTTTAGGCCTTTTACCGCCCCCCTGAAGGCCATTAACGCCCACAAGGGGGCGTTATCGCCCACTTTGAGAAAGAATGCTATAGACGGACATGAGTTTTGCTCGAGGTGATCGGTCGCTAATGATTATTCATATCGGTTCATTGTTCAGTGGAGTGATGGTGACGGATTTTTTCGACGAAGCTCTTATGATGACGGACGGTCTGTAATGTGTGGATATGCGTTTGTAGTTTTGTATTAGTTTTTCTTCGAGTAGGACGGTGATGCAGTTTGTACGATTCCGAGACGTTTTAGACGTTGGCTGTAGGTAATTTACATGGACTGGACCGATTATTATTTTTACTACACATCTTATATTATAGATTACCTGTTCGTCAATTATATATATATATATATAAAAAGTGGGAGCTAGCTTATAGTAATGGGACATTCACTTCGAAAATTGATTTAATAAAATTAAATCGTTTTGAATGTTGATAACGTTAACGGGTCAATTACGTATTTTAATTTAAATTTTCGTTGAAATATATACATATATAATATGATATGTACTCGTTGCGTTTCTATAGAAAACAATATTTATTATGTGTTTGCGTACCTAAGTAATGTTTTTAATCATTTGATAACTCATTATTCCAAAAAAAAAAAAAAAAAAAAATGGAAAATGGAAAATATTAAAATCGCGGGAACTCGCGCAATAAATTATCACGTATACGACAAATTGTGCGATTTAATCGATGGACGTGTGATTTATTGATATTAGTTATGAAATGGCGAGGTTTCGACAATTATTATACGAGTATAAACTCTAGAGCACTACCTATGCATAAAATATTCGGATAATGAAAATAATAAGAACGTTCGTTCCTCCTATCTATTTAACGTTATTTAATTACACAAATACAATACTTATAATGTAAAAGAAGAATTATCGCCTATTACAATACGTATGAAGTGTGTGTATAATAATTATTATGAAAGACTGATAGGTGTAGTTATTTATAATTTTATATAATTATTCATGCGTACAAAACAGTATAGCGTTCTATTTATATCTGCATTAATTGTACGTATATGAATTATATCAAATTTTCGATGACGCGTGTACAATACTCGCGTGTTGTGTGTACGATTTTAAAACCCCAACGCGATTTATTATATATTTAAAAAAAAAACTAAATATTTTATACGGTTTTTTCGTATATTAACCGTTTTCATCGCCCTCTCCCCCAATTATTATTTATCATCTCAAACATCGAATTGTACCTAATTCGTGGTATTAAAACCTATATGAATTCAATAGTAATAATATTATCGCTAGCCTATTATTATTATTATTATTATTATAGATTGATGCGGTGTATTAAACAGATTCATAGGTTCTCTCAAACATATTTCACTTGGACAATCAAAACTCTTTTAGCGGCCCACCCTCAACCCCAAAATTGTTGTATTAACAAATAAATGAGCGTATATATCGGTGGTACCGATTGCGAATTTCACAGTAATAACTGACACGATATAAAGAACAGACAGATAATATATAACTGTGGATGTCGCGACAATTATCGCTCTAATGATTGTTAGACACGGTCGACGGAGACGATGACAAAGATTTCCCCAGCGCATAAAAATAATATAATTGTATAAATCAAACACACGAAAGACGCGATAAAACAAAAACGGACGAATAATAATAATAGTGTTATTATTATTGCGGCCTGTAGGTATTTATTTTTTTTTCTATCTTTAAATCTTAAAAAGTTGATTATTGGCGGCCGATTTTAAAATTGTTCGATTAATTTACGAGAAGAAAAATTTAAAACGTGGGTAAACCGAGCAAGTCAAATGAAAGACTTCACGAGGAATTAAAAATCTGTTTTCAAATATTTCCCTATCGCACCACTAGTTCCGGCGGCGTATTTACCGCGGGGAGGATACGTGCCGCCCTCCCCTTGAGTTTTTTTTTTTTCTAGTTTTCGATTATCTTATATTTTATAAGTACGATTTTACTTGGACAATTTAATGGAGGAAACACGTCAATAAGACGCTTTGTTAGTCACTATTGTTTGTTTACAAAAAAAAAATTAACGAGAGTTCAATCAATTTGTGCGCGTGTGTGTAATGATATTATTGATCACCGTGTTTTTAAGAAATGCGGTGATGGGAGAGAGAGAGAAAGAGCGAAAATGAGCGAAGCCATTCTCTCTTCGCGAGACAGTAAAATATTTTTCAATACGTATATCCGCCTTGACGAAATCGTAAATACGGCGAATGCCGAGTCCGGGGATCGATCGGTACGTCGGAAGTAGGAAACGTCTGATTTTCGCTTCGTGTGTGTGTGTGTAGTGTGTGCGCGTAAGACGAAGAGAGAAAATATCCGTTTTCGATTCGCCGTTAAGCAGCGGACGACGCACATCGTTATAAACACGCCGTTGTCGCTCTCCGCTACACTTTTTGATTCGTTCGCGCGCCGCGAACTTTGTAGTGTCCACTCCGTTAAGAGCGTGAATAATTTCCAAAAAAGAAATATATCTCAATATACACGTTTATTCGTATCCCACATATCGGTATCGAATCCGCACGTGATAAATAAAATGGTTTACTCTTTCGGTAATTCAACCACCGACCGAACGGTAATTCTGTCGACTGATTCCATCCCCCTTCTCTCCTCCGGACGGCTCTAATAATAATAATAATAATAATAATAACGCACAACACATTATAACGCGCACGCGGAGTCGTCGTTTTTTTGTGCCGCGGTCGTATATACGCCGTGTCGCGCGAACGTCGTTGTCTCTGTGTCCTGCACAGTTCTCCTCGGGAAAACGTTAATTTTTGCGTTACACCGCGGCGAATGTGTTCCGTGAAAAACTATTTGTACGGAAATATTTATTTTTGCGTAATATTCGTACGGTGTTAACGGGTAAAACGATTCGGAGTCAAACGACAATTTTTGTCGGTCGTCGTTATTGTTATCGCTTACGGAACGTACAGGGGACATTTCCAAATATTTCGTGCTCGAGAAAACCCGGTTACGCGATGATATTACTCTTGTCATAATATTATTTGTCGTTTTCCAATGGCTTATTGAATAATGAAAATTCCGAATTTTACACTCGACTATAGTTATTCCGCTCGCACCGTGTCCGGCGTAAGCAAAACGCGTCTGTTCTCTCGTGCGCGCTCTTATACGCATTTAAAACGATATCCCAAACGTATTCTCTCGTTTGTCGAACGCGCGTAATACACACGACTACGACGGCCAAATCGAATGAATCCGTTTATGTTTTATTGAACGATTCGAAAAAAAATAAATATGTTTTTACGGACTGCCGCTACGCATGATGTTCGCTCGACGATGTTTCGAGGAAAACTTTCTCGCGTTTCATTATTAAACTGCGCGCGCTGATATTCGCGGTATATGTGGGACAAACGATAACAATAAAATGACAACTCGCTATTTTTCAATCACAATAAAGAAAAATAAATAAATAAGAATTGGCATATTATATTACGCGCATATACTTATCAGCCGTACGTACGTGTGCCGCGCGTACGGCTGCCAATATCGTCTGAAAAAAATATGGTCGGAAACATCGCCGTTATTATTATTATTACCGCGTATTATTGATGCGAATTTTACCATACGGAAATTCAAAACTCTATTTATATAATATATTAATATATTATTATAGACTAGACAATATAACATATTGCATCAACCGTTATCCGCACTGAAGTCGTATTGTACACGAAATAGAGACAATTTCCGTCGATTGTTGTTGTATTGATAAAACCGTATTTAATAAGAAAATAGAATTCCGATTTAAATATATTTATATATAAAAATACACGAGTTTTTACGCCGATATCGCCCCAGCGTATAATATTTAACGTTTATATTTTATTATATAACCGCATAAATACACTAATAACAAATAATATACCGTTGACTGTACAAATAATTTTTTTTTGTCAATTAATCGATCGAAAACCAATTTGCCGTTTTGATAAAATTCGACGCGTAATTATTATTATTATTATCGATTATAATGAATTTTAATTTTAAAAAGCAAAAGAAAAAAACAATTTTTTTTCGTTTATTAATTTCAAATCGAAAACGTCGTCCAAAACTAGTTTTCAACCAGCTAATACGCGCCTTCCGACGATTTTTCTCGGTCATTTTTATATGTAAAAAACAATTTTTTTTTTTATACTACGTCGTGTCTACGTCACATTCGCACCGGCCGCTGTAGTTCCAGCACATTAAATTATTTACACGAAAAAAAAATAAATAAAATACTATTCATTTATACGATGTACAATAACATATTATTATATTGTATACCGCGTATTGGTCGCACGCGTGACACGTGTACGGGTAAAAAAATATACAGTTTTTTTTTTATTATTATTATTATTTATATAATAACAACAGCTGTGGCCGCTATGCGTGCGTGTGTGTGTTATACGAGAATATTGAGAATGCAAATTTTCAATGTAACACAATTTAACTTTCGAAACCTTCACAGAAATCTACGCGAGCCGCGTATATTTGTTTTTCAAATGAAATATTTCGAGTGTGTTGAAACGAAAAACGATGGAAAAAAAAAACTTTATATGTTAACTTTGCCGACTAAATCTTTCGTGCAATATCGACGAGGAAACGTCAATATAAATGCGTATATATCGTATAGTGCAGTTAATACGTAAAAGAACAGGTCTTCTTTTTATATATGTATCAAATTTTTGACTACGCTATATAGCGAATTAGTTTGCGATTTCTTTTTTTAGAGTCGTTCTGAACACTTTCTCGGAGCGTCCCCGTGCATGTAGCCCTTTTTTTCATTCTTTCCCCTTAATCGAGTATTTTCTATTGAAATGTTACGGTTTTACTACATAAATAAAGCTGGACGAACAGAATAACTGATGAGGAGGGTTCTTGAAGGAATTTCGGAAGGAATTCGACGATACACGGAAAAGTATTATGGTGAAAAGACATAACGGATTGCGGACGGGACATTTATAATTGGAGGACACGAAGGATTACCAAAACTATGATCTAACACGTAGAAGGAAGTGCGGACGGAATGAATCGTAGAGGAAAGCGGAAATCAGAGTACGTCTTGACGGCTGATAAGGAGGGACCAAGGGTCCCTATGTGTGCAAATGAAAAGGATAACACGGATTTAGTTAGAGGGATAAGAGTCATATTAACGCGGGAGACATACAAATTATTCGCATGAAACCGCGCGGGAGTTTTTCGAACATTAGAATTCGTAGACGCGGCGCGTCAATATTTCGCGTATCGTAATTGCGCGTATAAAATCGTTTTTTTTTTTTTTTTCTTCAATAATACATAAATAATCTCGTTTTTTCCCTCCGTTCGAACGACTTAAATCGGTATTCTGCACACACGTACATCAATAAGTGCCCGCACTAAACACAGAGGAAAATCGTCGAATTCATTCGTATTATTATTATTATTATTATTATTGTTGTTAAATACGCGCGTACTAAAGGAAAACTATTTTCTTATATTTTTAATTTTCATCAATATTAATCCTGTAGATTGTCCGTGTTATTTATTATTGTGTATAATATACGCTCTAGAAAAAAAAAATTACTTATGTAAATAAAACGCGTTTAATTTCTATTATTTCGCCACTCACTCACTCTCTCTCTCTCCCGTGCGCGCTACGGTGTTTTCTCGTATAACAAAAAGCTGGCGGGTGGGAGGGGTATCGGGCGGCGGCGCTGGAGGCGAGCGCCCGGGGATTGTCTATAATAATTATTTTTATTATAACGGAGTCGCTTGTGTTGTGTAAGGAGGAAAGGGGGGGGGGTGAAGAAAAAAATATATTTCGTGTCAAACGACACACGCGCGCGCGCACGCACAATAAATATTATTATTATTATTATTATAGAAATGTACGAGAATAATATCATATGGTATTGAAGTCGGGCGCGTACGGACGGAACGTCGGGCGCGCGCCGTACGGTAATAATATTATCGTGGTGGAAGGGGCAACACTGCAGGGGAGCAGCAGCAGCAGCAGCGCTGTTGTTGTATCGCACGCCGCCGTCGTTCCGGCGTACGCGCGGGCCCATACGCCATTATCGGGCCGCAGCAGCGTTACGTTTTGTTGCCGTCAGGTTGCCGGCCGAGCGTGTAGTGCCGTTCAATTATCGTTTCGCGTACGACGACGACGACGACGACTACACATTTAATTATATTATTTTTTGTATTTTCTTCCGCGACGTGGTTATAAGCGCGCGATATAAAATCGTTCTCGCGTCGAATTTATATATATACGAAAGAATAACAAAAAAGGTAAATTCGTGTTCTCCGTACACGAAATTTTTTTTTTCGCTCTGGTCGGATAAATAATAATATTTTTTATCCGGTGTTTTAACGTTTTTTTTTTTTTTTCTAATTCGATTCAATCGAAAACATTAATCCGTACCGTGTGCGTTTCGTACGAGGCGGCGGACGAACAGTAGTGGAAGAAGGAAAGCAAAGCAAAAAAAAAAAAAAAAGCTCTCTGGCTCGCTCGTGTCTGTGTGCGCGTGTGGTGCGCTCGGTCGTTTCCGCGTTGTTTTTCACACGAATACGGTAACGCGCTCGCGGGGCACGTTCTACTACCCGGTGTAGACTGTAAATGCATCGTCGCCCGAAATCCGCGTAGCAGCGGCAACAACGACGACGACGTTACGTTTCTCGCGACACGGCCGTTACACCTTCGTTCGCGGAATTAATCATCACCGCTGTGGCCCGCCGAAAAACGCGACGACGATATTATTCATAAGGTATTGTATTCGTTTTTTCATTATTATTATTATTCCTACGCGCGTTTTTACATTGTTCTTCGAGAAGTATTTTTACTCGAATAGTAGAAAAAAAAGAAAAAAACGCGCGTCTTTTTTTTTTATTTTTATTTTACACAAGAAAAACATTTATAAAATGCCGTTGCATAACAGTTACGATTACCCCCGACGGTGGTGAGGTGTACCCGGCGTCCTTTTTTTTTTTTTTTTTTCTTCACGTAATTTCGCTTTTAATCGAATGCGCTCCGGCCGACGGGTTCGTTTTTGTCCCCGCCGCGAGAAACGATATTGCACCGGCCAAGTATATATTATATATTGTGTGTGTGCGCGTGTTTAACACCGGTTGTGAACAGGTGTCAACCCCCGCGGCGCTTTCAGGGAAAAAAATAGGGTCCTCTCGTTTTTGGCCATACCGTGTGTTATGTATTGTGTGTGGTGTAGAACAGTGCGGCGGCGGCGATAGAAGGGACGAGATTTGTCAAAGGGACTACTACTACTACTACTACGCGGGTTTTGTTATGATTTTTGTTTTGTTCTCCCGTCGTATGCGACGATAAACGAAACGGAATATCGCGTACACGACGACGACGACGACTACGAGCGCAGCGCCGGTCGCGTCGAAAGAGTTGGCCGCACTGATTATTGGTCACGCACGTCACACGAGCCGTCGCCGCCGCCGCCGCCGCTAGTATTTCCTGTTCCGCGATCGTAACGATCGCGTGTCGTACTCTGTACACACGTAATGTGTACTATGTGTGTGTGTGTGTACGCGAGCACAGTATGTCGGGCCGCCGGAGGCGGTTTGCCTGCGCGGAAGAAGTGTGCGGCGCGCGCGCGGTGTCTGTTGTTGGCGAGGCGGTCGGGAAGGAGTTGTGTGTGGTGTGTAGGAGATGTTGCGAGAGAGGGTTCCCGCGAGACGGCGACGAGATGCGCGTTCTTTTCCTCCTCCTCCTCCTCCTCCTTCACCTCCAGTTCTCGGTCGTACGCTATTGTCCTACGGTTGACCTTGACGGTACACACACACACACACAACGCTCGCGCCCGACCGGATTCCGGACGGACATCCACGACGCAAACGTACGCGTCCGCGGACACTGTTTCAGCCGCTTACTTACGCGCTGCCCTATGGCCGTTGTGTGTGTATTTTTTTGGTTTTGTGAAAAAAAAAAATATCGAAAAAAATTCGACTACCACGTTAGTATTCGCCGGATTTTTTATTTGCTTATTTCGGGGGAAGGGGAGGGTCAAGGTTTTGTTTTGTTTTTTTTTTTTTGGCATTCCGTCGTCGTCTACTACACCGAACGCGCGCCCCCCGTGCACACTTCTTCTCGTACGCGTGTACGATGTTGTTGTTGTTGTTGTTGAATTCTTCTTTTTTTTTTTTTTCGCTTGTATTTATTTTATCGCCGTTTTTTTTTTTTTTCTCTAAACAACAGCGCTCGACCGATTCCCAGCCATACGCACACACAGATACGTGTTAGTAATTAAATATTATTTGTCGTCGTGAACGCGGGCGCGCCCGTCGGATTATTGTTGAAAGGAAGTGGGGAGAGACGACAAAGAAGACGCGGTCGGTGGTGTTACACACGGTGTGCGTGTGTTTTCGGGAAGCTGCTGCAGCGACGTCGACCCCGCGCGCGTGGAATGCTGTTGCTGCAACCGTTGATCGGCGCGGGGGAGTGGCGGCTGTTGTTGTTGCGGCGGGACGATGGAGAAGAAGAGAGAGAGAGAGAAAGAAAAGGAAACGACGGGCTCCGTTCCCACGGTTCGCGGTGTCTGGGGCGCCCTGTCTGTTTGTTCCTCTCCGGGACGTTCGAGACTGTGCAGGCGGGAGACGACAAGGGATTCCTTCTTTATTTGATTTATTTTTTTTTTTTTACTTTTCTTTCCATCGTCACCGCCGCCGCCGCCGCCGCTATTCCGCCAACCCTTACGATGACTGAACACCTGCACAGTCTTCTCTCGATTCGTCGACGCTGCTGGTACAAAAGGGACGCCTCCGCCCGCGCTCTCCGGGTCCGAAGGGGAGAGAGAGAAATCTTCACGATATGACACATATTTATTTTCTCTTTCTTCACTCTCATTGTACATACGGTCGTCGTTACGACCGCAGTGATTGGTGGTCGTACCGGGTCCGTTCTTTTTTTTTTTTTTTTTGTCTTCTCCGAACGACGCCTACCACCACCACATGCGCGCGCGCAACACATCTCGTAATATATAATACACAAATAGTGTTCTCCGCGTAAGTGCGTGCGACGCGTTTTTTTTTTTTTTTTTCGTTTTTGTTTTGTCAGACTTTCCCTCGGTGTGGTGGTGGTGGTGGTGCGCGCGTCGCGTGTCATTACGTATATATGGGTACGTAATTTTTTATTTTCTTCTAATTATTATTATCGACACAATTTTTTAATAAACACTCGGCGCGTCATTATAAATTCACGTCGTCGCCGCCGCGTTGTGGTGAAAATCGGATGCGCCGGGTCAATTTTTCCATTTCGCATAATAACGTGTAATAAAAACGACGCGCCAGCGCATTTCAATAATATTATAATCGAACGAGAGGTGTAAATGTCGCCCCTTCCGGTGTCAGACGAATCGGTTCACCCCCTTCCCCCCTCCCCCCCGGCCCTTACACATCGTATTATTAATAGCCGTCGCCGTTTATCATAAATAATTATAATTACGAAATAATAATTACCACCAGCCCGTCGCCGTTATTGTTGTTGTTTTTCCGTTCCCCGCGAAGCGGGGTTAACTACGTTTTTTTTTTTTTTTTGTCAAATCCCGGTTGCAACACCGCCGCCGCCGCCGCCTCGGTGTTATATTCCGTATACAATTATTACGATCGTTGTTGAACACAACTCGTTTAGTTATTAAAACGATTATGAATTATTGAGTTACGCGCTTGTATTGTGTGTGCGCCGCCGAGTAAAATTGGCGATAGGAGGAGAGTTCTTTATTACGGATGTTTTCAACGGTGTGCGGAACGAATATGGGAAACAACAACACGACTTAACTGACGGGGCCGCCGTCTCGTATACAAATTATATCAGCTTTTAAAAGTGCGGCGGTCGAATCGTAGTGAAAACGGGGACGAGGACAGAACGTGCGTTGTCGGGGAAGGCGGGTCCCGCCGAGCCGCGCGTATGACGGATACGAGACACGGGACGACGAGAGAGGAATGAGGAGACCGAGAAAGACGGGGAAGGTGGTAAACTGTCGCGGAATAAATCGGGGACCGACGACGCGCGCAGAGAGCGGCGGCGGGATGATAAATAACGTGGCGCAAAAGCGCGCGTAAACTAATGCCCCGCAAAAATTAATAATTATTTATTATTATTATTATTTTCTTTCATCACATAACTATTTTCTTGTTATGGTTACATTGTGAAGAATACACCGGGTGCAAACCATATGCGCCTGATGTGTGTTTCTGTTATTTAAATTGTACTTTTGGACTATATAGTACTTTTCGTACTATATGGGCCGTCGTACTCAACACGACTGCTTACTGCATTTGTAAAAGGTTAATGGTTAACCAGGAACTTCTTTTATATATATCACAAGCGGTGTTGGATATCAATCCTGTGGCTCCAATTATGATGGGTAACGATCTTCGCTTTCATTTCCCCCCACATTCTCTGAATCTCAATTTGTAAATCTTTATACTTGAGATATTTTTCTGCTTCTTCCTGTGTTATATTGTAGTCTGATGGTATTGCTACTACTATAAGTAAGCATAGCTTTTGACCCTTATCTTTCAGGATGATGTCTGGCTTATTGGCTTTTATTGCTCTGTCTGTTTGGACTTGAATATCCCATATTATGGTAATTTTATTATTATTACGCGGTGTTGTGTTGTACACATCTCGGTATACGATAAAGGCAGAAAAACGGCGCGACGAAACAAACCCGTTTCTTTTTCCGTCTCTTCCTCGGGCCCGTCTCACCGCGTAGAAAAACATATGGCGGCCGAGTAACATGACCTGTTGCCGCTGCGCGCGCCGCAGAGCGGAAGTTCCTATATTCGTGTGTGTGTGTGTGTGCGCGGCGCGCGCGCGTGTGTACGCCCGGGACAAAGAACCGAGTTTGCCGCCTCCGTCGCCCCGTCCAAGGTTAACCGCCGCCGTCGCGTCTCGGTTTTCCTCCTCTTGTTGTACGGCAGAGATGTGTACGCGCACGCGCACGCACCCGTGTCTGTCGGTATATCATAGTAAATAAACGAGCTTAAAAATACCGACACGAAAAGAAGTAGTTAAATAATAATAATAATAAAAAATTCCGTATACATTCTCTTGTCGACCGTGTTTGCGCGTGTGTTCTCTTTGGTCAAACCCCCCCCCCCCGTTGTAACAAAAACCGAAACGCGCGTCGTCCCGTAATGAATATTTTTTTCGGTTTTTATACGTGTGAAAACCACCGCCGCCGCGACGCGCATGCGCCGACGACGACGACGACGATCGTCAACGCTTGTATAAACGGAAGAATAATAACAAAAAAGCGTATAAACACGACGACGACGACACAAAGAAAGACACACACACACACAGACGCTTACGGAAACCGGTGGTGGGAGGGGGAATTGTCGGCGTTCGAAAGAGAGGAGGATGTGTTGTGGCGGGGACCTCGTGAACCGCCGTTTCCTGTGTACGACCGGAAGTTTACGACGATATAATATTTTCTCGTGTACGAATTTATTATGTGTATATATATATATTTTTTTTTTAAAACATTGGTCGCGGTAATAGTGTTTGATGGCGGCCGAAAGGAAGTACATATTTTCCCGTGGTTGTGGCGGCTGCGCGCGCGCGTACGTCGTCGTCGTCGTCCCGTTTTACCGTTCTATTTTTACGACGCGCGCGTTTGTCTAAAAACAGTGACGACCGGCCGCCCGCGCGCGGTGTCTTCGTTGTTTTGTGTTTTTGATCGCCGCCGCCGCCGCCTCATTCGCGTCTATTACGGGAAAACGGAAGACAGAAAATGGAAAGGTTTAAAAGAAAGAAATAGAAGAGAGCCAGCCGCGCGACAAAAGGAGAGCAGACGAGATTTGCGATTGCGCTTGTGAAAATGAAAAAAAATTAATCGTCTCTCCCAATTACGTCGTCTCGCGCTCTCGTAAACTCTAAAGGAGGCGATGCCGCCGACCGACGTGTTAAGGGTTTTTTAAGGGCTTTCCGAAAGGATTTTAAACGTTTCGTATTTATCCCGTAATGATGCGATGAAGACGGGTTTGAGAATTCGTCACGCGAACTCTTACTACAAAGCGACATTTTTTTTTTTTTGCTTTTTCTATCTCGAGATCTTCAAAAACTGATTATTAACAATTTTTTTTGCTTTTGTTTTTGTTAAGTATTTATAAAAAGGACAAAAAACAGAACGGGGGAAAGTCGCGTTCTGCAGTAGAACTCACGACAAATCCGTTTTCGGAATTGTTATCGCATAGGAAACGCTCGTAGTAGTCTCGTCCTCCCTCTTAACGCGAAGAACGTTAAACACTGTTCGGAGAGTGTTGTAACGAAATTGCGCGGTGAGGGGGGATATCGTCGATACTAATATTTATTAATATCTTTTGAATGTTTGTAATAATAGTAGACGAAAATTCGAATGAAATAATTTCCGAGCGACGCTTGGATATGTGTGTTTTCCTCTTCCGTCGCACAACGTCCGTATTCTCTCTCTCTCTCTCTCTTCGTTAGAATTATCGTTTTCTCAAACGATATCGTCTGAAAAGGAATATAAAAAAAAAAAAAAAAACGATAACGAACCGTTACGACGACGTGTTACGCATTCTTCCGCGTTGCTTGTACTACTACTACTACTCTATACGACGGCGGAGAGCGATGGTGCGCCTGAGGTTAATATTGTGTCGAGTAACCTACTAAACGAGACGACGAGCAGCAATCAGCGCTTATTATACAATTTCATGATAATATTACATTTATCGAGTAGAAAAAAAAAACTGGTAATAATAATAATAATAATAGTACGCCGTTTATAACAACGGACGGCGACGGCAATGTTGCAGATTATCACGACGACGATGTGCGTAATAAACGAAATAATATTCGTCACGACGCGTTTTCTAATTATTTACCCGCGAATTTTCGTCCGGCAATACAATTATTATTATTATTATTAATTATCGTCGTTTTTTTATATACGTATATATATGTATACATAATATATCTATATATATATATTATCGTTTCTATGAATATCATCGCGTCGTTATTATTTAATTCGTTGATATTATTCACAGATTGCGGGGTTCGACGAATTATCGAAATTCGGGGGGGAAAAAAATCTGCGAGACGTCGTCATCATCTCGGTTCTTTAAACGCGTCGATTTAGTTTTTCATTTTTCGTTTTCGCTCCTTCGAGTACTTCGGAATATGTGAATTTTTTTTTACCTGGTGCGCGCGTTATGTTATGAATGAAAAAGAACGTACGTGGTTTTGCGTTGAATGCGATGGGCGGGAAGAAAAATATTTAACGCGAGAATTCATCATCTCGTTAACGTTCCCAAAAGGTTTGACGAGACGAGGAGCAGAGACCGTCCGTAGCGTTGTAATAATAATTGTAATATACCAGAGAAATCGTCATAATATTTATATAAAACGAATCCGTCGGGCCAAACACCGCGGGGTTGTTATTATTATTATTATTATTATTAATGTGTAATACGATAATGATTTCGTCGCAACGCCATAGCGCGCGCGTGCGCGTTCGGCATTGCCAAACCGAGAATTCGCGGAATTTAATAATAATAATAATAATAATAAAAAAAAAAACATTTTCGGGCGACGAAAAATGTATGCGCGCTTAATTTTT
The DNA here is from genome assembly GCA_032441825.1 of Chaetogeoica ovagalla. Classification (NCBI taxonomy): domain Eukaryota; kingdom Metazoa; phylum Arthropoda; class Insecta; order Hemiptera; family Aphididae; genus Chaetogeoica; species Chaetogeoica ovagalla. The sequence continues at coordinate 6,120,159 of CM063735.1, forward strand.
TTTTTTCTTTCTACGTTCCATTTCCTCTTTGCGCACACGGTTCAAGGTTTGTGTATTATCGAAGGTTTTGTTTTTTCTATAACAAACGCCGGATATCCCGTTAATATTCGTCTTTATAATGAACACCGTCGCGTGGGGGGCGGCGCAGTGCTCTGCAGTATTATCGACGAGGGCGATTTTCGCGCGGTTTGAAAATTCTCTTTCCCGGAAATGTCTTATCGTGTCGTAGTAGCACAGGATGTCGCCGCCGCAAGAGGAGAAACGCGGCGAGAAAAAGACGCAGCAAAAAAAAAAAATGTAACGCGGCATAACGATTATTAGAATAATTATTACTATATATTATGCGTGTACCGGAAACAGCGGCGGCGGCGGAAACGCGTTTTTTTTCTTCTTTTTTCTTTTTTTTTATATAACGAGAATAATTTTTTAACCGAATAAGAGAACACACCGCGTGCGTGCGGGCGCGCGTGGTTTGCTTTGCGACCGAAAAGTCGTTTGGTGTGTGTTCATTACGACGACGACGACGACGACGACGAGGCGATTCGCGTTTTGTCGTCGTGTAAAAAACCACCGAGAAACATAACCGCCCACCGGCGCTTTTTCTAGCGCGCGCGTTTTGTTTCAAAATTTACTTTCTTCTTTCCCCCCGCAAGTGTTTTTGCGTACGCTTAAAGATAGAGACTTTTGCCGCGATTACACGCGTAAAAGTGTCTCGGTAACGTAATAAAAAAAAAAAGGGACGGGATTCAACGGGATAAAAATCCGCCCGGGGAATCGTCGTGTTTTGTCTTGAGAGAGAGAGAGAGACTCTGTTATAGACTTTATAAATGTGCGTTTGTAACGCGCGTCCGAGAGACAATTGAAAAACGAAATTGTCGAGCAATTTTTTTCCTCCTCCTCCTCCTTCTATCGATATATTAGAATATTATCGTTTTGGAATGTTTGTGGAGGAGCGGTGACGACGAAAAACGCGCGTAAAAAGAACAAAAATTCGTTCGACTGGCGCGGAGAGGAGGACATGCCGCCGCGCATCCGTTCTCGATACATTTTTTACGTTTCTCTCGAGTGTTTCTTTCGTGACATCTCTCCTCTCCACCATCCAACAACAACCGTGCAATAGTCGAAATGTACACATCATATTATTATTATTATTATAAAGTACGTGCGCGTCAGATATATTATAAAATAATGTGGTTGTTTGTGTACAAAACGTTTCCGTTCTGATGACGATTTCCGCGTATAGACGAGATCACCTTGTACGACACCGCGCGCGCACCTCACGCGTCGTATACACCGAAAACGCCGGTCTATCGACACACACACACACACGTGGAGTACGCGTGCACCGGCGGCGTAGGCGTTGTCCGTATTTGTGTGTGTGTGTTCGGTGAAATTACGTCACACGCGAATAAAACTCGCGTCGGTTTCGGTTTTTTTTTTCCTATTCCTTTTCCTGTTAAAACGAAAGAAAAAAAAAATTCGTCTGTTTACCCGGAAAAACGACACGACGACGGTGTTGATGATGAAATGTCGTCGTCGCTGTTTGTGTCGTATCGTTGTTGGTTTTTTTTTTTTTTGTTTTTTTCTCCTATGTACCAAATACGCGCGGTAGAGACCGGTAGTTAGTAGTAGTAGTAGCGGGCTAAGGCGCGCGGCGGCGGTGGGGTGTACGTCGTCGTCGTCGTCGAACAGACGCGGCCTAAAAAACGTGGTGGAGAGTAGTAGTAATAATAATAACGCGTGTGAGGTTTGCGAAGAAGAATCTCGTTTCGAATGAATTTAAAATATACACACGTCCCCGTCGTTGTACACGATAAATAGAATACGTTTCGTTGTGTCGCGTCCATAAAAAACCGAAACAAAAAACTACCGGGTTTTTTTTTTTTTTTTCTTGATAGATAATTTCTTCTTCTTCCGTCAACAAACTACGACGGAGCCCGGGGGTGGGGGGCTGTTTAGATTTCGCACTGGTGTTCATTTATATGAAATTCATTTTGTGTACACGTTTTGTTGTTTTACTCCCCTAACAACAACCCTCAACACACGCGCAGCAGTCGTCCGTTCTCCTCGGAAAGTAGTTAAAACGACGCCGCGTCTCGAAAACATTCTCGGCCGGTGTGTGTGTCGCGTTTTTCGCGAATATACATTCCTTGGGGTGGATAACGCCGGTCGCGCTTCGTTTACGTGTTCTGTTGTACGGTGACTGTTGAGTGATGTGTGCAACGCACGCGTAAGAAAATTATGTATTTTTTGTTTGCCAACCGTCGTCGTTTGAAAAATGAAAATACGCCCATTTGTGTGGTAAGTTATAAATATGGTCGGTGACCGGTGTGTGTGTGTGTGTGTGTGCCTATGCCCGCCGCAGCGGTTCGCAACTCGACGCTTGGCACGGAACAATTTTTAGGAATTCTACGAGAATTTTCACGGACCACGCGACCTGTTTTCAATGCCCTTCTTTTTTGTATAATATTTCGTTCCGAGTGAATAACAAAAAAAAATTTTATATAATTTTTTTAAAAATTCGAATTCGCGGACCACCACCACCACTGGAGAGACGACGACGTAAGTCCATCGCGGACCACCGGTTGGGGCGACCACACTGACTCTGTGGGCGGCGAAATGACGTGGAAAAAAGAAGTGAAAACTCACGAGACCTCCCCCCCCCCGTCACCCGACGAATACCAATTGACGACAAAACTGAATGTAATAAAAATTAAAATTTAAAAAAAAAAAAAAACGGTCCCCGGAGAAAATAACATTTATCGCGTTTCCGGCTGCGCCCGTTTCCTAGCCCGAGAGCGTCGTACACACCGCCGATATTATAATATATTTTACGGTAATTCGTCGTCGTCGGTTGACCTTCCCTCCTTGTACCCGGATCCATCACGTCGCGGGTTTACCAAGACGACGACAACCACGACCACGACCAGCAGGCGCGTGTGGTATAATAACGGAGACCGGATTTATAATAATTATACGCGTGGTTAAAAAAAAAACCTCAAAAATAATAAACGCGCGTATTCTTTTCTTTTTCAATATGAAAATATGTTTCATAAAAATTCCCCCCTCCCCCCCGTATATTATAAATAAATATCGAAAAAATAAAAAGCGGATTCGTACGGGAAAAAAAATCGAATTATAACAGCCCATTGTTGAGCAGCAGCAGCAGCAGCAATCTCGTGCCCTAGCTTTGGCTGGCCCCTATACGCGATATTTCATTTTGTTGAGTGTCCAAACGCTCGATAGAAATCGTATCTTATACTTATTAAAAGTGATCACGGTGTATTATGAATTGAAAATAATAATAATAACGTGTTCGGAAAAAAATCTTATATCGATTTAAATAAATAACATACGTACGATAAATTATAATAGGCTCGGGCGTCGTTTTTAAATATGCATATTAACTTTTTCTTCACCCGATGATATCTACAATAATAAATAATAATAATAATAAACGCCGGTGGTCGACATATCTTTTTCCGTTTTTTTCTTTCCCTCCCTCCTCCCTCTCCCGTGTGACGCGAAATGTTCTCAAATTATAAACGTCAACCTATTCCTAAAACGTGGGCGTTTTGCACTAAAAATATTCCGTGTCTAATTTCGAAAACGTCTTCTTTTTTGTTGTTGTTGATGCGCTAAAAAAAAACACATGTTTTGTGTATCGTAGGAATATACGAGAAACAGCGCGTGATCGTGAAGAGAGCTGCATACACTCGCAGTAAAAACATTATGTGAAAAAAAAATATATATATATATAATCTAATAATATTATCGCTCGGGAAAGTAACCACGAGAATTCATCTCCCTTACAAATTATCATTACAATAATAATAAAAGTAATAATAATAATAATAATAATAATAATAATAAAGTCGGCGGCGACAATCTTTCCGTACCACCACAATCGTCATCGTCGCGATTTTTTCTTCCGTTTAATTCGCGTTATATTCGCGATTTATTATTATTATTATTATTATTTCCGTATATAATATCAACCGTCGTCTCTCGTACAAAATATAATAAATATATTACATTACATGTACGGTGTATATAAAATGTGTTCTGTGTGTGTGTGTGTGTGTGTGTGTGTGTGTGAAATACGTTATAATAAGTATTTCGTTATCGCGAGCGCGCGCAATTATTATTATTGTGCTCTCGACCTTTACACTTTATGGTGTGCGTGTGCGCGCGCTTTAGCCGAGGCGCGATAACAAAACGCCGCCGTGGCGAACGAGCCGCCGCCGTATTATTTCAATAATAAATATTATTATTATTATTATTATAGTCGCCCAGGTGAACGAAAACAACTTTTTTGTTTTCCTTTACACTTTTTACGTTTAATTAAACGTGGAAAATATACTATTATTACGAAGAAAGAGAGAGAGAGAGAGAGAGATATAAATTTATAAAAAAAAAAATATCGGAAAAGAACAACGCTTTGGACGAGAAAAATGACGGGCGCGCGACGGTTTTATTATTATTATTATTATTATTATACGCGCGTTATTCTCGACGTCGACGACGACAATGGATAAATAATTTGATAATATTTTATTTACGATGGGGACAGGTGTGTTTTTAAGAATCGCGCGCCAGTCACGTACGACACTACTATTAAATAGTAATTATTATTATAATTAAAATTAAATTTAAACTTTCGTCGTCGTCGTCGTCGTCGTCGTTATGGGTTTTAGCGTTTTGTGGGGAAAACAATCGAACGGAAAATTTATAATAATATTTAGAATATGGTTCGTTGTTGTTGTTGTTGTTATTATTATAACGAGAAAGAGAGAAGAAAAAGTAACGATTTTTTTGTTCTTCGTATATTACGTGTTGTACAAAGCCCGATACGTTTATTATTAATATATCGTGTCAAAGTTAGTGTCATCGTATGCCAATGGGGGCGCAAATTTTTATTTTTTCGTTCCGTTCGAACGTATAAAATTATTATACTTACATATATATATATATATATATATATCAATCGTTTCACAGAATAATGTTATTTATATTTTTTTTTTCGAGAAAAAAAAATTATGATAATAAAGAAGACATTTGTTGTACGAGGAAATGTGTGTGTGTGTGTGTGTGTGTGTGCGGGTGTCTGGTTTCCTGGTTTGTGCGTCTGAATAATAATAATAATAAATATTGCGATCGGACTGTAAACCCGATGATGATGATGACACATGGAAATTATTATTAACTCATTGGTGTGTGGAACGCCTTCGGTTTATTTAATTTTTTTGTTTTCCGCGCGTTCCTATTCTCTCTCTCTCTCTCCTCTTCCCCCCCGTCCAATTGTTATGTTATATCGTCGTGTACACTAAATATGCGTGCAATTTTTTTTTCTGTATCGCGTATATTGTATAATAGTCACGCATTTTTTTTTCTTTATTTTGTCAACGCATATTTTTTTTTTTTTTATATCGCTTTCCGGGAACTCCGCGGACGACGGGGCTGCTTGCGTGCGCGAAATTCAATCCGCGCCGTCGCTGCTGCTGCTGCTGCTGTCGCGCTCTGCCGTGTATGTGTTTTTTTTTATTACACGCGGGCGCGCGGTTTTTCTGTTCGCCGTCCGATTGTTCGAGACGTTTCGAATAAAAAAAAAAAAAAATAAATAAATACTTTTGAACCGTAAAACGAATAAAAAAAAAAAATGAAAAAAATTCGTGAAATTTATTGTCCACCTCTCTGCGCGCGCGGTCCCGAACGCGCGGAATCGTACAGAAAACGTATTCGTTTTTATTCGAATTTCTTATCGAATAATCTCGCACGAGATGACATGGTGTCGTCTATTCGTTGTGCGTTAATTTTTTTACGCGCAACGCGTAAAATAAATAAATAAATAATAATAATAATAATAAGAAGTCTTCGCACGGTCTGTTTTGAAAAACGGAGAGTTGTTCAGCCGGTTGTGGTTTGATACTCTTCTGCGCGCGCGTACGAAGAGCTGATTTCGTCGCGTTTCTTAGCGATAGAACGCGCGAGCTCTTGAAGAACATACGAGAGACGTAGAAAATAAAATATACAAATCTATGAAACGGTTTTCGATTTGTATCGATAAACCGGCGAGAGTAGTACCACGAAATAAAAGGATAATTTCCACTTAACGTTTTTTTAAGGTGGAAAAAAAAAGACTAAAACCACGACGATATTTTGTGTGTGCGGAATTCGAATTTTTTTCGTCTTTTTCGATTTCTCATCGCCGCGGCGCGTCCACCTCCCCCCTCCGTCTCCTCATATCGTCTCGAGTTTTGTTAAAATATCGCCCACCGCGATTATTATTATTATTATTATTATTACATTTTAATAATCGAGTTTAATGTTTTCTTTTTTTCCAGATCGAAATCGTAAAGGCATCATGAAATTGATGCCTCTGACTCCGGGTCAGGTGTCGACTATATCGCGACACGGCGGCGTCGGCAGCGGTCTTGGTGGTGGAGGTGGCGGAGGCGGCGGCGGTCCGATCGGTGGCGGCGGTACAAACGGCACCGGCGGCGGCGGAATGGCCACCAACAACGCGGCCGCCGCGGCTTTCGTGTTCAACAGCGGGGCTGCGGCCGCCGCCGACCTGTTCTGGCGTTACCACCATCACCATCCGCACCACGGCGGCGCGTTTAACTTCCCGCCATCGCCGACCCTGTTGCCGCCCACGCCGTTCCCGTCGCCGCTCGACTTTAAACACCACTTGCCGGCCAACTTGAGTGAGTGTTTTACGGTCAATAAACGTTATATTTTTTTTTCTTCTTCTGCTGACTCTTTGCGTCTCGTGTTGTTGTTGTTCGGATAAACGTAAAATAATAGCATAATAATAATACGCCGCGCGCGCGTTGTGTTATTTTATTTCGTAGTTACCGACCCGAGAATTTGGACGAAAGAAGACGTGAACGCGTTCATACAGTGGGCCGAAATCGAATTCGACTTGCCGCGGTTCGACGCCGAACTGTTCCAGATGAACGGCAAAGCGCTGTGCCTGTTGACCAAACAGGATCTGGGCGAACGGTGCCCGGGCGCCGGCGACTTGCTGTACAACGTGCTGCAACTGTTGCGACGCGGCGGTGACATGCTCGCCGGCGGTGCCGGACACTTGCCCGGCAGTCCCGTCGCTTCGCACTTCCCGTTCAGTCCCACTTGGTGCTTGCCGGCACCGTCGTCGCCGGCCGTCCTCAGCCCGGCGCCGTCCATCGACAGCCAGTCGGAGAGCCCGCGACACATGGACTACCACCACCACCACCACCACCACCAGCAGCAACAACAACCGTCCGCGGCGGTCGGCCATCACCTCACGCCTAGCGTTTCCATATTCCCGACAACTGCGACAGCAGTCGGTGAGTATCTCTTCTTACGTACGGCGGTCGTCCTCTCTTTCTGTTTCCAAAAAAAAAAAATCTTCGATCTAATATCGTGTACGTACGCGGGACGGGGAAATCGGTGGATATATATATCGCTTGAGATAAATCCGCTCGGAAGTAGACGGCAATTAGGGAGGGATATTTATTTTTTTCTTCTCTCCTCTTATCGCATTAGCTGTGTTCGATAATTCGCGTACTGAATTTTTTTTTTTTTTTTTTTTTTACTCTTGTTCATTCACGTATTTAGAATTTTGTAATTCCGCTCCTCTTATGTGGTAGATGGAGGAGCTACAAATAAATATTGTAAAAAAAAAAATATTACTTGTATTTTAAATACGGATTGGTGTGTACGCCAATATAATACACGCACCATAAAACCATTAAATAATATTAAAATATCCGCTCGACGTTGTGTAATTGTTATTAAAAAATCCCTGTGTTCGTATAAAAGTAGATTTCCCGTCGGAGAGAGAACACTTCATCCCGCAGTAGATTTCACCCAAAAACCGAAAATGTTGTGTTGAATACGTTATGAAAAAAAAAATAAATAAATACGTTTTACGTAATTATCAATCACGGTTATGTATTAAACTATATATATATATATATGTATCTACTAGAGTCTAGTAGATATATACTAGACTCTAGTAGATATGGTTGAGCCATACTCAACCTTTTTTTTTTTATTTGGGCCACATAAAGTATTTTAAAATATTACGCGGGCCGCAAGTCAAAATGAACGAAAAGGGGATTAAAAAAAAAATAAATAAATAAATAAAAATACAGTTATATATTGAATAACATTTGAAGATTTATTATGAAAAATTAAATATTTATTTTAAATTAGTGTGATTTTTGATATTGAGATTGTTTTTCACTATATTGGGTATATCCGGTTTGTAGTAGTTACTACTGCGCGCTACTCTTAACAAGTAATATTATTGTAATATAATAAATATTTATAATATTAGTTCTGAATTTTATATATATTTTTTTTATCATTTCAATGAGTTCTGTTTGGGCCACATGAAAACCGTTGGCGGGCCGCAGGTCGAGTATCGTACATTAGTAACCAGACACATGAGTGATGAAGTTCACGCAAATTTACCGTCCTCGGAAATTTCTCATTCTGGCCGCCCCGGCTCCCCGTAAATACGGGTTTGCTGTTGTTGTTTTCTAATTTAACCGAATACGCGATCAGAAGTCGCGTGTTGTTTGTGCACAACACCTACTGAAATTATCGAGTTCGTTTTTGTTAACGGCTTGTTGTTAATGATCTCGTAGTAAAACTGGCCAACATAATATAAATAATTAAAAAGAAACAAAATCTACGTCGAATAAACGGTGTTTTCTTCGTTAGGCACCTACGTTATTTTATTAAATCGATTTTCAATTTTCTAATAACGTGTGCGTTCTGCTCCACCTCCCCCCCCCCCGGCCCCTACAATACTATTCGATTTCCAACGTACCCCCCTCCCCCCCAAAACATAATTATTGATTGGAATTTTTTTTTTTCTACTTTTTTCCAGGATACTCCTCGAACAACGGTGGTGCCACGAGTTCTGGCGGTAGCAATCAATCGGATTCGGATCCAGAGGAGTCATCGGCTAGCAGTGGCACGTTGAATTTACCACCACCCACGCCCACCACGCCATCTTCGTCCACATCACCTCCGCCATACTCTCCTTCCACGCCCAAACAGTCCAACGGAAACATTTTCTTTCCGTCCGGCGGCGACTCAAACTCCATCGAACCAAACACGAGTGCGTGTGTTAATGTTTTATATTATTTTCGGCGTTTTTTTTTTTTTTTTTTTCTCTAGTGTGTGTGTGTTTTTGTTAATCTCAAACAAATCCGTCGACGATTTGTGTATTAAATAAACGTTTGATTTCGTTTATCCAGACGGTCGTCTATTGTGGGATTTCCTCCAGCAACTGCTGAACGATACCCATCAGCGTTTCACCAGCTTCATAGCGTGGAAAAATCAAGAAATGGGCGTGTTCAAAATCGTCGACCCACCTGGTCTGGCCAAACTGTGGGGCATACAGAAGAATCACTTGTCCATGAACTACGACAAGATGTCCAGGGCTTTACGTTACTATTACAGAGTAAACATTCTCAGGAAGGTGCAGGGCGAAAGACATTGTTACCAGTGAGTGTGAACGCAAATAAATAATCAATCCCCCTTCCCCAATGCGTGGCGGAATTTGTGTTTTTTAATCGACGCCGTTTTGTTGTTTTTTTCCTCGTATAGGTTCCTTCGCAATCCGAGCGAATTGAAATGCATTAAAAATATATCGTTGTTGCGTCAACAAATGGCGTCTTCACCTCAGACACCGACTACGACGACCACTTCTAAACTGGAGCCAGCTGCGGGAGAAGTGTCCGACGAGGAATACAAACCGACTGATTTGAGCATGCCGTGTCAGCCGAGCTCGTGGCAAGAAGGCCCACAAGATTTGTCTACGGCATCGGCCAGTTCTTCGATGCAACTACAGCTCAACATGTCCACTTCGATGACCCCGCCCGTTTCATCTGGAATGACCAAAACGGCCCTTAAACTTGAACAAGCTTCTTGAAATGGTCTCCCGAATACCCACCTCCCCCATAATCAATGCGTCCGCACTATATACATATATCGGCGAGGTATATAAGTTTTTTATCGAGGAAAACTGTTCATTATATATATATATATATATTTAAAAGATATTTTTTTTTTCTAATTATGTTACCAAGTCGAAATGTTTTAATTTGTACGCTAGACCGCGAACAGTTTCCATACCAAATTCCTAATGGTAACGTTCGAGGTATAATTTACACAGGGTATTCATTTGTTATCCCCCTATTCCTCCTCCCTTCAAAAAAAAAAAAGAAATTTATTAATGCTATCGAGTTATTAACAGTCTCCGACTGCGCCAATGGCCACATCACCTTAAGACTGTCGCACAACGAAATATACATAGCGCCAACAATAATGATGCTTGTTGCATCTGAAGAATGTTATGTTACCAGTAGTAGATTACGGTTTTTTTTTTATTATTATTCTTATTATTTAAAAAAGAGAAAAGAAAAATGACTGACATTATTATATGCGTGAAGAGTTGACGCCAAAAATGGTTTGTGCGAGAAATAAAAAAGAAACGCGTCTGAGACTTTGGATTATATTTTTATACGGTTATATATTGCCCGATATTTTAAGAATTTTTATTTTTTAGTATGTATAAGCAAATAGGTGATTGATAAAACGAAAATGTCTTCCTCAGCTTAGGTAATTAAAAAAAAAAAAAGTTGATTTAAAAATATATATTATAATAAAAGTTTTACACATACGTTGTTATTATTTGTTGATTTGTGTACATATATTAAGTGTATAATTATTTAAATGATTTTATTATTACTTTTTAATTAATTCATTATACATTAATAAATGTATTTTTTTAAGCTTATAATTTAATCAAATACCTCGATAAGTTTTATTACTAATGTGTAAGTTATATTGATTTGTTAAAATGAAGAAGGAAAAAAAAGAATTAAAATAATTTTACTCGATTGCCCGAATTGTCAATGCCGATATGTCTTTCAGTAACGTATGGCTCGATCCGTATATATATATATATATATATATATATTAATATATTATATTGTATAAAATAATAAATACGGTAATACCCGAATTTATTCAATCAAACGCAAATTGAGAGTTCAATTTGCGCAATTGGTTAATTTAAACAACGAAAATAGTATGTTTTTTTTTTCTTTCGCCAAAACAAGACTTGTTGTTTTTTTTTATGTTCATTTTATATTAAAAATATTAAAAATTGTATTCATATTATATTTATAGCTGTTATTTCGATACATTTATAAGAGTAGTTTATAATGGAACATTCCTCGTTTTAAACTTTGAAATTATTTTTTAATTAAATTTTATTAAATGCTGCGGTGGGGAAAAACAAATATCGTCTTTAACATTCGTCAAATTATAAATATATATTTTTTTTAATCGGTACCCCTCCCTCCCCGAAAAAAATTTGTTTAACCCTATTATGTATGGACGAATGTAGAAAATTAATAATACCTGTGACGCGTTTATGAGTGTATGGTATGTGCAATTGACGTGCTACTCTCTCGCTGAATAGTTAAATTTAGTATTAATAACATTTATAAAGTACTTTGTACGTATCTTTTTTTTGTTCGTTGTATTTTGTGGTAGTATTATATTATTTATAGTAATAAGTTATGGTCTCATATTCAGGGTTTAAAAAGAAAATACATTTTATATCGTATTTTAATTTAGAGTTTATGTGTATATGTACTACTAAGCTCACTTGTTGTAAACTCACGGGTAAAAAAATCTTTTAAGAATTTGTTTTCTCTCTTTTTTTCTCAAAATGATTTTCATCGTTTGGAACGTTATTTTGTAGAGGTTTAAAATTATTATACATTGATCTCCGAATATATAACAAAAAAAAACGAAAAGAATTATTAAAATGATTAAAAACTGTTAAAAAAAAAGAAAAGAAATCATTTAATAAATCAATATTATTGAATAGTTATTATTTGAATAGTTCTCGTATATTATATTATATAATTTTTATTGTATTTTATTTTTTTTCTAGTAACGTAACGCAATATTTGAATTCAAGACACATGACGTTTGTGTTGCGTGATGGTTGAACGTAAAAATATATATAAAATGATTAAGCTATTTTTGTTGTAAATAATTTATACAAGATGGAAAATATAATATATATATATATTTATATATATATATATATATATATGTATTGAAAAGAAACTACTGTTAATTCTAATGTTTTAAATCAACTCGACGTTATTTATTACCACCACCTATTCACACAATGATTTTTTTTCGTTTCCGTACGATTTTTTATGCACTGCCACTAAACAGGTCATTACGCTATTGTAAATCTCGGCGTTTTTTTTTTACAGTATTTCAGCACAAGTGTTCTATACAAATATGGTTTCCGTATTCGATCGAATAATTTATCTTTTTCAAAAATTCTTGCGGAGTTTTAAACTTAACTATTGCCTTTTCGACTTGGAAAAAAATAAGACGAATCATTCTAATCGATTAGCTTTTAACAGTTTTGAGGGCCATGAGACTCGGATTTGGTTCTCAATTAGATTTGCATAACTGCCAACAATAATTTAAAAATTTTGTTTTATGTTGATATAAAAAATTAAAAATATCTTTTTAATATTTTGTGGTTTTATTTAAAATACGTCTTGGAAATGCAATTTTCTTGTTTTTACAATTTTAAGAAGCGAGATCAAAAATTGGTTCTCGTGGCAAGGGATCAAGATATAATATATACAATAAATAAGAATAAATTTTGGGTATAATTTGATAAAAGCGTTGTATTAGTGAGGCCAAATATGGTTCTCATAGTGATGACAAAAAATTCACTGAGAACCAATTTTGGGTCTCGTGGCAACATTCTCTAAATTTTCTAAATTCAAATGCCCGAATATTTGTAACAATATTTATATAATTGATTTTACCAGAAATCTCTAGCGATTAATTTTTTTTAAATAAATTTCACGAGTTGTTGATGTAAACTGTTGAAATTATAAACGAATAAAAGTCTTTATAAATGAGTGAAAAGCTCTCGTGGCGATGGTGGACAACGTGAACATTCGAAATTTTTGTTTAGTATTTCTTTTTTTTTTCAAATAAGCTTGCGTAGTACAATAAATCGTTGATAAAAAACATTTTTTTTTTATTTCACAATTCGTGTGCCCGTCCGTTTCTTTTTAAACGGACTACACGATTAATATACGCGCGAGATGACCTCCGGCGGCGGACCCTTTCAATTTAAAACGCTGTTAACGAGACCAATTTATTTTTTTATTTTGGTTATTAAAAAGTAAAAAAAAAATACCGTCTAGTGTTCGTCTATTTGGAGAATAGGTCGTTTTAATTTACGTCCGCTGCTGCGTATATCGTATATCCGATAAATATGTACTGGTGTGAGAGAGGGCTGCACAATAATTATACGACGACCAGTCGGCGGAGGTTCGAGACGTTTGGCTGAATTCCATCGAATTATATATCATATGGAAAAAAAATATTTACAGGGCGATTTTTTTTTATTTTATATCGGAAAATATAAAATATAATTTTTTTGTTTTGTACAATTTGAGTGGAGATAGTGTTTTTTTTCTGTAGGGGAAGTTAAACTTTCCTCATGAACTGGTTGTATAATACTATAACAACGCTTTTAAATCAATAATTTATTGCTATTATATTTTTAAATTCTTTTTTCTACATTTATAGCATTAATTGATTTTTTTGTCGATTTTTTTCTTGATTAGTAGCATACAGAATGCTTTTGAAAATTATTCAAATAGAGAAATAAGTGTTTTTTTTTTTTTTATTAGTAGGTTTATTCGAATACTTAATACTTTGTATGGGGGAATAGCAAAGGCATAAATCATATAATACTTTGGCCGTATAACGATAATCATTTTGTAATGTAATGTGTACCGTTGGGAATCATAATTCTATAGAATGAGTAGAAAATTTGACTGAAAACAAAAAAAAATTAGTCAAAATATTTAAGTAAATAATTTTGTAAATTTTTATTTAATACTTTGCAGAGCAGCGGTTAAATATTTTCATTCTATTTTTGCAATTAAAAACTACTTTTTTTCCCTTCAATTTCGAATTCGGTTAAATAATTTAGTTTCTCCCCATTCACTTGCAGTTCTTTTAAGCTCTACAGATGTCTTTACTGTAAACACAAATTCAATTACTGTTATTAAAATAATAAAATTGTTTGAATTGCGAATTCCTGTATAATAATTTTATAATATACGTTCTAGTGTTTCACAGTATTTTTATAAATTACAATACATAAATTTATTTTGTACGTACGCGTTTGTCTTTCTTGTTTCTATTACTAAAATAACATGAACAATAGCAGAAGAGTTCTATTGATTGTCGAATGTTTATTCAGTTTAGAAAAAATAAAATTATATAACTATATTACAAAAAAAAAAAAAAAAACAATAGGTATACTAACTATTTACTGAAACGTGTTCCGTACTATTATTATTATTATAAAAACATAGACTTCACCATTTTATTCAACTTGTTGTAGCTATAGACGATGGAGTTTTGTAAACCGGCCGTGGGTATCCCTTTTATACTTTGCAAGAGACTCGAATAAAATACTATTTTATAAATGCCGTTGCGCACGATTTTATCGAGATCGTGTCGCCCGGCCAGTTCTCGTAGTTCAACGTCACGGTCGACTCCGCCGTCGGAACCGAGTAAAACGTTTTTCAAATTCCGCGGCAATTTCTCCAGATGATACAATGCGCTTTTCGCGCTTTTGTCTTGTTCCACGATCGGATTCACGCACAGCGCGCGGTCCATCAGCCGAAAGACCGGCGTGTACAACGACCTGAACCGTTCGATTTGAGGCCGTACGATGTTCTCCACCTTGTTCTTGTCTTCGCCCACAATCATACGGAAATCGCCTAGATACGACAGGCCGGCGATGGCGGCGTACAGACGGTGCTCGGGGAACTTGGCGGGCAGCTGTAGCAGGGCCGCGTGCACGGCGCTCTCCAAGTTGCGCGCCACCAAGTCGTTCAGTCCGCGGTCGTGCAGCGTGCGCACGGGCTTGTGGAGTCGACCGGCCGTGTAAAGCGTGCGCCACGTTTGCAGATCGTTTCGGAAATCGTCCGCGTCAATGACGCCGTACTTGCACGTGAAATCGCCGAACGAGACGTTCGTGTTGAAGTACACGCTGGCGCCGAACGACGTGGTCTGAACGCGCGACACGGCGGACGGTCCGAGACGACGTAACGACGAGTAGTGATGGGGATTGGCCGTCAGGTTGTCGCGATGAAAACCGTACGTGTCGTTCACGACGAATATCAAGTCCACCATTGGCCGCCGATCGTTACGACGACCGGCCTGTTGGAAAACGCCGGAACCGTAGGCGAAACAGTAGACGAAATGCCGGGCGGGGAACGTGACGAGGATCCGATTGAGGTCGGCCGCCAACATAATGTTACCATCGTCGCTTTTTCAACATTCGTCCATCGTACAGTGGATCACTTACACGATCGACGTTGTCTTCGCGTTACCACCGACTGTTGACACGTATTCGCCGCGACAGAGGAAACATTTTTTTTTTTTTTTCGTAAAAAAACGAATTGTTTTTCAATACAAAACGACTAATCGCGCGACCGACCGCTGCAGTTATCCACGACCGTCGGTCTCACACGCTCGTTCCTCGACTTTTCACCGATTTTCCATTGCTACGGGCGTGATTACGGGTTATCAACGTTTTCAGAATGTTATCGTTTGCGACGTGACCGCGCCATCTATCATTGGAAACGGAACAGCGTACGACCACCGTCTTACACGAGCCGATGATAGGTGGCAGCGCTATTACGGAGTGAGACACCCCCTCCCCCACCCCACCCACTCACCGCGGTGTTTTCTCGTTATTGAAATAAAGCGGAAAACGGAAAATAATAATCACACAACTCGTTTTTTTTTTTAAATTTTCGGACAGAAACGTTAGAAGAAATAAAATGTCAAATTAGAACGTTTACAATTCGAGTTCACCGTCGCGTACCGATTGTACGTCTAATGTCGAACGAGCGACGGAAATCTTTTAGCGGTTTTGCGAGGAAAGAAATGAATTTCGTAGGAAAGAAACGAATTCCTTTTTGTAAACCGAAAATTTGTATAATTTCTTGTAGAAAAAACAAAACGACGAACAATTTCATTTTACGTTATAATTTTTACAAATCGGTCGTCGATCGCATACACGAATTTTCTTATAGACAATAATATATTGACGCACACAAACGATTATAGTAGTTTTTAAAAATGTATTCGAAAAACGTAAAAATCATAGTCGCATTTGATGGGTTCGTCGGAGAAAGTCCTGCGTGGACGGTAATGGTAAAACGCAGTAACAGTTCGGAGTTTAATGTCAATTTATGTATTTAATTAATTACAAATATAATAATTGTTAAACTATTTGTCGTCCGGTACGAATAATAATAATAAGTGTCGGCGAGAGAAAAACCTATAAAACAACAATATTAATATTACATTGATATAATATACCGAACAGTTTTGTAATGCACTGCAATAATTATATTACGACGTTTAAACTCCATTCGATTTGTCATTATAATAATTGTACTATTATTTAATAATATTATGTACGATCCCCCGCGTTGATATAATATATTTATTTATTATTATAATATTGTCTATTACAATTTAAAAGTGGCACTGTTGGACGATTGACGGTTTTAAATTATAGTACTGTACCTACCTCGGAACCAGACGAACGTAAGTCCAAAAGTAACGATTTTCAGTTTGTTACATTTCTGGCACGTGTAATGTGCTATTCGTGTCGGACCGTATAGTGACGGAAATCGGTTAAAAATTCTCCTTTTATCATTTTACTAGAGCTAAACGTAAGCGTGTAAGCAACACGTTCCTGATTTTCAATTATTATAATGCTCGTATGAAAAGTTAACGTAACGTTCGTTTGGTTCTGATGTACAGACAATTTGACTTTATAATATACCGCAGTCGTTGTAAGAGCCGTTTAAATATAATATTATTGTGTACGTATCGATTATGATACGCGATATACATATATATATATAATACATTAATTTTTCGAATATCGTTAAAAATATTATACGCAATATGTTCTATACAATGAAATCGTAATAATATGTAAATAATAACGTATAATTTATATTAAACCGCTGTTGTCCAACAGTTATGAGAACTGTTAGCGCGTGTGGCCTGCACGAATGTATAATAGCAGTTATTTTATATTATAATATGCGCTCTCAAACGCTATAGAAACCAAAACACACACGCGCGTTTCGATGCGTTGTTTTTGCGCGAAAACGTTATAAAATATAATATAAATATTTAAATAAGTTTCAAATTCAACTATAGATATAATAATATTATATAAACGAGATTATTCTAATAGATAATTACCGTTGCAGGAGCACACGTATACAGTTGTATACTGCATCAGTAGGATGTGCTTGTTATAGCAGTGGATACACTGAATATATATTCTATAGATTTGGAATTCGATTAGAAAATCTTGGAACGCGATGATATGGTATTTTGTATATAATAAAACTAATCTAAATCTTTTGCTGCCGCTGATGTCGCTGGTTCTAATATAATAACATTAAACATATTAAAATAATATGTTATTCGTGCGGTCCGATTTTACGGAAATTTATATATATATATTGAATAATATATCCGTTTTAAACGGTGAAATCGTTTTGTATAAATATATCGTTGTGAATAATATGATAAATAACAATTTGGAATGTTCGGATACTGAAAATACTTATTTCTTCCGACGTTTGTAATACAAACGTATGTAGCAAAAAAAAAACGTGTTAATATAAAAAGAAAAAATGTATAAAAATCGAGTCTGATAGTTTGAAAAGGTAAAATTTTTCGAGTGACTTTTTTTTTTTTTGTCGACTTTACAACGATTCGTACGGTTTGGTAAATATTATACTTTTACTTATACATTTCAGTATATATATATATTCAACGTCGTATATTTATAAAATATTCGATATTCATAATTGTTAACGATATAAACGGTTTTTTCCCCGTTTTTTGACCTTAAACAAATAGTGTAGCAATTTTGTTTTAAACGTTAATATTCAGCAATATCAAGATAAGAGAAACGTACAAATAAGTTAAAAATGCGTTCGCGTGTACCGAAACATTTTTTTTTTTACTAGCGCTGTGTTTATTGCGAGCACAGAATTTTTTTTTTTCATTTTGTATACTTAATATTTATTTTTCGAGTGATATTTTACGAGTGTAAACGTTGTCAGAAGCACGTTCGCGCGCAGACCTGACCTACGATCAGTTTTTAATTTCGTATTTTTATTTCACTTTTCAGTACACGGTTATATACGCACGTGCAATGCGTTTAACAATAATAATGTACAGAACGTGCCACCGGACGTTTGTATAATACGCGCACACGTTAAAGCTGTTCGTGTAGCGAAAAAATTCCGTCGAAAAACACTCGCTACTGGCCGAGTAAATGATTTAAAAAAAATAATAATAATAATAAAAATCCTTTTACGCGATCGCATAAATCCAACAGACCTTGTACGTCACGGTGAACGTATACAGTTATTGCTGCAGTAGTGCTTTTAAGATTTTGTTGAAAAATCATACGAGTATATTATGTTCAGCTCGAGCAGTAAAAATTTTTATATGTACTATTGCTTTGTCATTATTCGTTTTTCATAACGTGTAAAATTTAAATTTAATATTCGTCGGTTGTTTATATAAAGCGCGGAAGTCAAAACGGACGAAATATGCGCGAAGAAATCGGTAAATTCAGCGCGAAAACTAATTGTAGAAAAAAAAAATGAAAAAAACTTAAACAAAAATAAATTACAGTTAAATTAACAATTAGTCGATTAGACTAAGAAATTAACATTTTTTTTTAAGCAGCAAAAAAATAATAATTACGACGAGTTGTTCACAAACGAAAACGTACGTTGCGCAAAAATATCGGAAAATCAAGAAATAATTGATTTTTGTAATACCGATAATATGTGCGTATTTAAAAATTCGTTTTCGAACTAGCCCCCTTGTATGAAATGCGTTTATTTATGTAATTCGGTCCGCAGCTATAAACGGGACGAATACGCGAAAAACGTGATGCGAATCCCGAAACTTCTCGAACTCTTTAAAAAATACCTTCTCCTGTTTGACTACGTATAAAATATCCAATGTTCGACACTGTATACGGTTTAGCTGTATATGCTCTGAAGAAAGAATTGCACCACCATGTCAAGAAGATAATAATTAATAATGTATGTTTTCTCCTTATAATACTCGCGCAATATATTGAACGCAAAAATTGATCGAAAAGTGTTCGAGGTACACTCGAGCTTGTTACGATAATAACGGATAGCGATTATTATTATTTTTTTTTTTGTTGCTATTTTTTCGTTTTATTCGCGCACAAATATAGTTCGGATTCACGTTGCAGTGTTAAAACGTATGTTTTTATATAACAAGAGTCCGTCGAGTCGGTCTATTAATCGACTATTGTATTTGTTCGTTCGACGTGAAAAACGTAATCGTTTCTATACCACACACGTTTGTGCATATATGATTTCTGCTGCTCGACGAATTATAGTTAACAGCTGTGTTATTAATGGGTCGTCAAATATTTTACACGCCAACGAGCGTAAAACGCGTACGCGCGCATTATAAAACGTGTAGAAACGTCTATAAATTCGAGATTCGTTTACGCGCATTTTGGCGTATAAAATTGGAAAAAAAAAATCGAAATTCCCGTAAATGTTTATACGAATATCGATTCCAGAACAATACGTTCAAACGGCATTTCGTTAAAGTTTTTTCTAATTTCGAAACGTATGTTTTGTATAATTTAATTGAATTCTTCGTCTTTTTCTCAACGGACTTTTACACACTTAAATGGTCCATTGTTACAACCACAATTGCTTCTATCTCTCTCCGCAGTATCATCATCATTATCAGTTGTCTCCTATAATATATCGATGTTAAATCCTATAACTCGGCACCGTTTTCCGGATCTTGCAGATCGTTTTGTTTTCGATTTCCATCTTGTATCCAACCCTGCAACGGGATTTTCTGATCTCCTTCACACGCACGACCAGTCCAGCTTAGTCTACTACACTTAAGGACTCCTATGTCCCACTCCGCACAATTCCTCGGTTTGTTTTTATCTCGCATTCATCGGTATTATTTTCGGTCCATACACTTCGTTTTCTCAGTCTAAAGTCTGCGGTGTCACAGAATTTTCGGATGTTAGTCCGAAATATGTAGCATCCGTTTGAATTTAGAACTCTTTCAAACCCGCAATCATCTACACGCGTGTCCAACAGATTTTTCCCACGCATACACTTTTCTTTTCTTAACTGGCAATTTTCGTTAACGCCGTTCGCTGCATTTACTTTTAGCTATTTATTTCGACGTTCGCCAGCGTATTAATTCCGTGACGTTGACGGCGACTCAAATCAATATCGCATTCAACCCGAGGAACGCACCACTCGTATATTGTTCATGTTTTATTATTATTATTATTATTATTATTATTATTATTATTATTATTATTATTATTATTATTATTATTATTATTATGTACTGCAAGCTACGGCGACGAATGAATACGAAAAGAGTTGGGTGAAATATTATTATTATGTTTTCAAAAATATATATTATAAGAGCAACGGGGGTACCGGCGTAGGAAAACCGCGGGGACCCAGTAACACGACTCTGCAGGCAATGGTTTTGATGATTATATTCAAAAGAATAATATAATAATGCTGAACATTATAATATAATATATATATATATACTATACACTTATTATTATTTTTTTTCCCAAACATTTTCGTGCTACTGAACGAAAGGGTTTATCGGTCGTGCCTTTTATGTCCGCGCACGCTGCACAATACACCTTTCACGTATTTTCAAGTCTTTTTCAAATAATATATACACACACATCTGGAACTACGTTTCGTTACTATATAAATATGTATCGGACCGATGAAAAACATTTGTTATCAATTCTCGTAAAACCATCTGCCATAAAAAAAAAAAAAAAATGCATTCGTTCTACAAGACTTTCTTATAACGTTATCGGAAAAATTCTACGTACGTTTTAAAAATGGAAATTAATTCGTTTTTATATATAAATATATAATTTTTTTTCGCGACACGTATATATATATATAATAGTACCGGTTATTAATAAAATGATTTTTTTTTATCGTACAAGTGTTTCATATAAAAATAATAAACGACTGAATGATACTGAAATCAATAAATTAAACGTTTCCGTATACACGCAACGATGATAATAATAACAATAATAATAATAATAACAATAATAATAATAATAATAATAATAATAATAATAATAATAATAATAATCGATGTAGTCAATGTAGTCAATTCCAAATGTGAAACCTGTAAGGGTTTACGCGCGCGCGTTGATTGAACAATAATTATACGTTTGATCGTACGATTTCATATAAGCCTCGGCATTTTTTTTACCCTTCCTTTTGCCTATGATACGATTATATTAATTGATTTTTGGTATTGAAAATAATGTTGGATTTACAATACGCGGCAATCAAAATTAAATTAATTATTTACATACAATAACGCTAAGCAATAATATTATATTTTACAGTACAACAAATTAAAATAACATTTTAACAACGAATCGTATAAACGCGTACTAGGTTGATTAATCTTTCATATATAATATTGTGGTGTTTGGCAAGACGAACGGGTATGAGTGTCCGTGAAAAGAATACCATTTTAAAATTAATATACGTTGGAGAAGACGTCTCCGTCGATTAATCCATTGTCGCAGCGTTCAAATGAAAAACTGGTAGAATTCATAAATATTTTAAACGCTCGCGATTCGCGTATGATCACAAACAGCGTGCGGGGATCCCATATTTGTACATATATGCGTTATACGTCAACGGTGAATATTCCATCGCGATTGCCCGTACTCCCGGAAAGTAAATCGGTCAGCACGTGTCTAATATAGTGCTGAGTCGATTGAAAAACGTGTTTTTCTCACATGGTTTCGTAAAATGTATTGTAAAAATATCTCGAATCGTGCGCGAATTGGCGTTGATAATTTTCTCCATTGTGTTTTCGGCCGTCAAAACTGCGATCGATTTTCTCGCGGAATGATTCTTACAATATTGTTTGTAATCTTTAAAATGCTAGTTTCCATAGCACCTCAACGCGATTATCGTTAGTATTACGAGTAGGATTTAAAAAAACAATCGATTCCGGTTTTTTTTCTTCGTTTCCGTTTTATGCGCTTTTTGTACGAATTTCTAACGATTACGCTCGGAACGTAATATTTAAAATTTCGACGGGTACTCTACGTACACTCTTATATTCCCGGACGGACGGCGACGTGCCCGTTGAGACAGTAGTGTTATACTCGCATAAACGCATTAACTCGTATACCGCGCGTCTATCAGCCAAATCCATTTACACGCGGACAGATGCGAGTCGAGCGAAAATTACGAACGGAGCGGTCTGATCGTGGACGTGCAAAAAAAAATTGTACAAATATAATGTTTCCTATCCTGTTCTATACCTGAATTCAATAATATCACATTAATCTGTAATACCGTGTGGCCATACGGTTCAATGGTTACAGCCGACGACGACAAACTCAGCCGGTCGAGTAGTAAACGTGGTAAATCCGAGTATGGGTCGGTTTTACAATAGAAGGTCAAACCTGGGTCAGAGTTTAAACCAAGTTCAAACTGAAAAGTGCGTATTACAATTCACTGAACCTAGTTTATACCACGGTTTACTTGATCCGCCTGTATTCAGCGAGTTAAACCGAGTTCAAAGATGAACTGCAATTTGATTGGTCGTCATTAATGTCGATAACAGACATTTATGTTATGATTAACAATTATTTGGAGTAATCACTTATCAGTTATATTTTTCGACATCGATCATAACACAATCGTACAATATTATCATTATATTCACTGTTATCACCCAGCTATTCTATTATCACAGATAATTTCCATACACCACAGTTTAAACTACGGTTAGTTAACTTTCTGATTGTAATACCGACAATAAGTTAAACTAGGATCAGTTTATGAACCAGGTTCAGCTGAACTCCAGTTAAACCGAGAATTGTAAAACCAACCCTAAATCGGTAAACGTTAAATGAATAGTTAACTCGTATTTCATTTCATTAATGTAGCAAACGCGCATACGATTAATCGCTCGGTCAGCGTCAAACTCGCGTACATTCGCGTACGCCGCCGACACAGTCCGTCAGTCGCGATCACTATTAAAATATACGAAACAAAATTATTGGCCGTTTAGTTTAAGTTGATCCGCGCTTTCGCGCACGCCTACTGAACCGCTGAAAGCAATCGCGGACCCCGCACCCGTTCGGTGATAGGAGCTCCTTCCCTCCCCCCCCCATCAATGATTCGTCGCCGGTTTACGGCTATCGTCGTTACTCCCTGCCCCCTACCCCCCTCGTAATCACTTGCCGCCGCCGTTCATATACGAATAGAATTTATGGGCGCGGCCGCGACCGGTTTTCGTCTGACCAGTGGGGGGGGGAGTTACCACAGAGAAAAACGCGTATAAATAGCGGTGCGCAACCAACGGACCGCTCAGTGTAGCCGCGGCGGGCGAACGCGAACGACGTTGTTCGCTATTGTCTGCGGCATGGCTACACGCTATGAGGCGCGTGCTAGTGATGGACGATTCTCGATAGTGGATCGATCTTTTGAATCGAAAAAAAAAGATCGATCTATAAACGAATCGACAACAGAAGATCGATCTTTTAAAAAATCGAAATACTGTTACCTAAAAAAAGTTTTACCTTTATTGAAACAAGTCTTAATGTTTATAATACCATTAAACAGTAACTTAAATTTTTTTACCAATTTAGTTTAATAGCCACTCTCTAATCACTACCTCCTCACACCTATGGCCTATGTATATACATCACCAACAAATAGATATCTATATGTATAATTTTAATAATAAATAATCCATTTTAATGTTTAAATAAATAATAAATTTATTCCATTCGATTCGATCCGATTTGATCTTTACAAAATTGGATCGATTCATAAAAAGATCGGTCATCAGAGATCGATTCAAAAATTGATCTTTTGTGTGAAAAAGATCGATCTTTTAAAAGATCGATTCAGATCGCCCGTCACTAGTGTGTGGCGGGTAGCCACTAGTTATAGTTGGTAATAATTTCTGTTTACGCTTACGGATAACGTGTGCTCCATTGCCCTGCTAAAGCATTATTCCGTTTTCTTTGTAAAAACAAAAAAAAAAAAATGACTTAGTAAATAAATCATATTGCGATTAGTTATTCGCGTTGAACTGCAAGCATATGTAGACCAACAAAAGGGCTAAACTGATTTTCGTCTTGTAACGATTTTCGCTATCGTCTCTGAGAGAATGTATTTTATTTTTAAAAACGATTTCGATTCATCGGTAAATAAGTGGGAAAACGACTATTTCCAACAATCATGTCCATATTATTAGCGAATAAATCGGAAAGCAATGGGAAGAGAAGAGGCCCCCCCCACCACTTGGCAAATTAGTGACGTCAGAACGAACGAACGAACGCACGAACACTTCGGCAAATCGTTTACGACCACTTGAATAAGAGATTTGAACCATTAAAGGTTCGCCGAAACCAAAATCCTCAAGCATATTTTCACAATGAACTCTTCAAAAATGCGGTGTACTGCTTTTCGAAAAAAAAAAAATAATAATAATAACGTTATATAGTCGTTTAAAGTATTCGAATTCGAATATTTGTGATTGGAAATAACTCGATGATAATCACGACGTACGATTTTTACAATAATTTACAACTCCGTCTCCCGGTCGTGTCATTTTTTATTTTTCGTTTTTCTTTTCGATGTTCGATTTAAAATTTATATACAGAATCTTTGTGAAGAAAAAAAAATCGATGTCAAAGTCACCCGTTTACCGATAAACAACAATAACGTCTAGTCGATTCGAGACGTTAAAAAAAAAAAAAACGATTACGAAACAATAATTACATTTTTTTTTTTTTTGTATTTTACCACGGCTCGTACGTGTATTCTGTTGTGTTTGCTGCAGTTGTTCGACAACGATTAGATTTCCATCTGAATCCATTTAGTGACGAACGTTCTCAGGTTCACGCGACAAATGGTGTGTTGTAAAAAAAAAACGAAAGAACAAAACGAAACGCACAAAAAAAAAAAAAAGAAAAAAACCGTAAAGAAACGCCGTTTTCGATCGGACAATCGTATCACCGCGGCCTTTATTATACGCAATCTTGGCACGGGAAAAAATCGATGTTTTCTTCTGAAATAAAAACCCACGTTTGCTCGTTCACCGTCAGTAAAATAATCGGATTGACAGCAAAGGTGCTGCTAACCTGCAGCAGGTCCGACTGAGGACAGACGAAAAAGGGTGAATTCCTGCAATTGTTTACGGCGTGTCGCGCGTCTCAAGATGACACGATAAAACGAAGACACGGAAATTACACGTCCACAAATTATACCGACCGCCGTCGCTCGTTTAATAAAATGTGAAATTAATTTTCTACTCGCCGCCGCCGATACATTCTAACGGGTGTGGTGGGATATATTATATGCGATGAAACTCAATTTTTTGATTTTTTGATTGAAATTCGATTCACACAATATTACGGGGGATGAGGTGACGTTTTGATGAAATTTCAACAAACTGTGATATTGTAACGAGACGAAAGAACGTTTGTCTCATCGTCACTTTTGTTATTTAGTTCGAGGCCTAGGATTTCGCGCGGTCAATCCGATTTCGATTCCGTTTCGTCCGTACCGTATGCGCGGGGCGTGCGATTATGTTAGGATTTTACGAACAAACCGTTCTCGCAGACATTACTTGTAAAATTAATTTCTCCATCGTCTCCTGTTTACAGAGAGATATTATTGAATTCCCCCTCTAATGCCGACGGCAACGGAAAATTTCCCGTCTTTTTCCTCTTGAACGGTATTTTCGGAGGAACGCGAGCTACTCGTGTTCAACCTATAATACTCAATTCACCGCCGTTTCAAAGACGCGCCGCGAATAATTTTATTTCACCAAACGAATCGAGGTGTTTTTTTTCATAAAGTCAACAATTTCTTATTGTTTCTTTTCCAGCCGTAAAAATTTTCCTTTTTTTTTTCCGCGACAATTCGCAAAACAGTCACGTCGATTTATCGATCCTCACAAAATTAAGCAACCACTTCGAATTATATATAAAAACAATTTGGGATAATGAATTGAAAAATAAGTCTTTCCCGTTGATATCCAACGAGAAACATTGAGTTGGGATTCCGATGCGTTTGCAAGTGTGGTTGTCATTACGCTATTCGACGTGTCTATATAACATTTCGCGTTACGCAAAATTACGAGATAATTTTAAAAGGATCGAACGATTATTTCCGCGACATTCGCGTTTTTCTTTTTTGTCTTTCAACAAATATTCCATCATTCCGAATGAAGCCGAGCGTTGAAATTCCGTTCTACGCGTCGATTTGTTATATACATATATATATGTAGAGGCGCACGTTATTGTTTTAATTATATCGCGCGGTTTCGCTTTTGAAGTTTTCGCACTGATTTGTGGCGACAACACAAAAAAAAAAATCAATAAACGAATCACGTTTTGTGTACATTAGCACCGCGGGTGATGGACGAACAGCGTTTAAGTTTATAATAATATTGTCTGTGTCTCGCAGTGCATATCCACATTAGCTGGCGCTATTATTGTAATTATTGTCGTATAAAAAAAAAACACCCACTCGCGTTCAATCGTCGCGCACGAGTGAACCGGCTTTTAAAGTAATTTTGAAAATAATTCGGTTTACATTCGACGCGTGAAAACCCGCGGAGTTTATTAATTTTTTTTTTTTTTATATTAAAATATATTTTACGCTCGAGTTTTCCAACGGTTTTTGAAGACTGCGTTTGACTGGACGAAATGGACTCTTCACAGCGACCAGGGGGGGGGGACGTTTCGCTCGAAACAGCCTAATAATATATTGACAATACATTTCGTATTTAAAAAATATACCTCATTTTTAACTTTATTCTATCCAAAAAAAAAAAAAAAAATGTAACTCAACCACCGCACTGTTGTTAAGAGTATATTTTACTTACAGTCATTTTAACGCCGCAGGTATTATTTAAACAATTCGTGCAATCATCCACGCAACGACTGTATGGGGGAAGTCTTTTTTTTTAGATAGACGGTTCACGTCGCTGTACTCAATGTTATTCAAAATGTTTTTCTCCCCTTTACAATTAAATGCTTTTGCATTACAGTCTTGTGCTCCTTTGACTAGTTCTACAGACGGCGTTTTTTTTTTTCATTCTATCCGAACAATATCGGTAAATAGGAATGACGCGAGAAATAAAATTAAAAATCCACACCTGTTTTGTAACACGCAACTTTATTGAAATCTATTATCGACGAGCCGCAGTGTTTCAATACAGCGGTTCTTCTATATATATATATAAAAAATGTAATTAAAATAGTTTATTAATAAATATTAAATATTCTAAACGTTTATATTTCAATCTAACAACAGAGAAAAATGACCGGAAAATAATTATTTACACAATAAGAGGAGAACTGATTAATAACAATACGAATGAATATGCGTTGAAATCGTATCGACGATTATTCAATTGCATTACGGTTTTCTAAAGAATACAAATACGCAAAATTAGTATATGCGGAATAAATTCTACGCGACAGTTTGTTTTTTTTTTTTTGTATTTTTAAATGCTTATAAATTTCTATTTCAATATACATTTTATATATATATATAATGTTATAATAGAGAGTAACACGATATTATATTATGTAAATATATAATATAATTTCGATATTATACCACGCAATCCAAATGAATTTTATTCGCTTATTATTTATTTAAACATTATGCACCCTTCATACACGTATTATACGCGCATACATATATATGTATGTATGTATTGTCGTTTTCATTCGTGAATATTCAACATAAAACAAATTCATTCGTTTCAATCGCGCGCACACACACAGCGATTTAAATTTCCGTATTATTATTATTCTTATTATTATTAGAAAATAAAACGTAAAATCGACTCTTCTCTCTCTCTCTCCCTCTCTTTTGAGGCACGTTTCGTGTACGCGGGATATTAAAAAAAAAAAAAAAAAATGGCGTTATTTAAAGGCGTTTATGGGACGTATTTATTTTCAAAAAAAAAAAAAAAAAAGATTGTTTGCGAAACGGATTGTTTTGAAAAAATCGCTCTGGAGTGTCTGTACAGACGCTAGAGTAAAAATACGAAATGAGTGGGGGGGAAGGGGAAAAAGATGACGAATATATAATATCGCGAGTGAAAACAGTAAGAAAGCAACAATTGGAATATACGATAGATCGATTCGTATAATAATATTTCAAAGACGTATTAATGTGGAAACTATTGCGACCAATCAATTAGTGTGTTTAAATCGTATTAAATTATTACGATTATGACGACATACGACGAATCATCCGGTGACGCGCGCGCCGCACGATTCGTATTTCGTGATCGATCGGATTAATCGCGATTCTCTACGTGTCAACGGAACGCCGACGGGGGGGAAAAAGAATCATCGGACGCGCGCGCACAAACACGCAAAATCTGAAATGTACGCCGCCGTGACAAGAGGGCGTTTTCGTTTGTTACTCAGCTGGATCGTCTTATGAGGATCGTACGCGGTATTCCACTAGTTTACCGCGCGCCAAATACGTCGTTTCAAACGTGTTTTACACCACGGATATTCCTCGTTGCAACATTTAATTCGACTTCCCATAATATTTCACGATTTATTTGTGATAATGACGACGACGACGACGACGAAATCTATACGAATTCGTTTCCCAAACGCGTACCATTACGCGGCGTACGGTGAAGCTCTGTAGCGCGCGTTCCGTTCGCGATTCCGCAACGTTTCGTCGCGACGGTAATTCATTTATCAAATCGTGCGCCGCGAAATATTCTCGTCGCAACGACAACAAAACAATAACGAGATAGACTGTAGAAAAGTAAAAAAAAAGTACGCGCATAACTGACTGGGGAATAAAAATCGTCGTCGTCGTCGTCGCAAAGTTAACGACCTAATGTAGTAGGTAGCCGAACGAAAACAAATACACGTACCCAAACTACTATATGTACACACACGCGCATGGGAGTAGTAAAAAAAAAAAAAGGAAAAAAAGCGAATGGGTGAGAGAGAGAGAGAGAAACCCGTCTCGAACAAATGATGATAACATCGTTATTTTTTTTTTCGAGTCGTATGGGTAGGAAAAAAAAACAATAATAATAAAACGGGGAGAAAAAAATAGAAGAAAAAAAAAATTTAAAAAAAACCGACTTTTCGTACATGTGCGCGGCCTGCAGGTGGGAAACGACGGCGCGATGTGATATTATTGTAGTACGAGTAGCGCGCGGGTCATTGTCTTTGGCTCAGAGCCGTGTATAAAACCACCGTCGGACGACGACGGGCGTCTTTTTTTTACGATTTTTTTTTTTACCGAATTTTTTATTTTCATTTCGGATCGCCTCTTCTCGCGAAAACGCGTCACTGCGAATCCGTGACGATTCGATATACGTTGTTGTGAAGTGTACGCGAAGAATACGGTACACGGCTGGTTGAGCTACTCGTCAGAGAGATTTCCGATTGAAATTCGTTCAATTCGTACGCTCGGCGTTGAATATTATCGATGGGTAATAAATGCGCGCGCAATGGTTACGCGCAAATTACTGACACGCGATTAACGTAATAACTATTGTTACTCTGGTGCGTGTGTATGAATTGCGCACGCACTCTAAAAAAAAAAAGAATATCGCAGTGTAACAATATAATGTATAACAATAATAATAATAATAATAATCAGCGTTATGTCGCTTAGAAAAAAAAACATTGAAACATATTCCGTAAAAACGAGAACAAAACGCACGGGAAACATGCGTCAATTCAATTTTTATCAGACAAAATAAATATGTAATTAATGTACAAGACAAAAAAAATGTTTAATATTGTACGCGATCGAAATTTGAACTCTCCGACTTATTTAGTTATAGTAATCTTATTCGCTGTTAGGATAACCGATTGGCGTGGATAAAATAATAATAACAATAATAATAATAATAAAACGAAAATAAATAATAATTTTTTTTTCGTTTCAGTTTTTAACGAAAACACTTTAAAAAATGAAAAAATATTGAAAATTTTTTTTTAGAATGAACCGTGTTAATAATATTCAATGAACGCGCGTATACAAATTGAGACACGGGGTCGTATTATTTTATAATACGCGCGCGTATATAATCCACTGCGGCATCATCGTATATCCAAAAATACTGAAAAAGACTCAATTAAGCCTCCTCTCCTTCATCCATCTCACCCCACACGAAAGATTAACGGGTTCCGAATGATATACGCATGTGTGTGTGTGTGTATACTCTTGTCCAGATCTATCCCAGAGGGCTAAATAACTTGCGTACGTACATATAATATGTTAAACGTAATTTGAACACTTATTAAAGAATAAATATATATATATATATAAAAAAATAATATTACAGTTATGAAAACATATAATAAAGGGGGTGTAATCGTACGGGAATTTACCAAGTAAAATATATGTCGAAACAGGTTTTTCTAAAAACCTCGTGTTATTTTAAACTATATACAAGTATATATATATATTTTTTTTACTATATAGTTTACCATAAAATCGAAAATTTTCTGCATTATAACGTGTATATATTTATATTATTATTATACGAAGTAATATATACAATCGATGAGGAGTTAACACGGAATAGGTATAGTATTGCTCGGATCGAAACACTGCACGTTTATATCACATCGCATCAATAAGTGTGTATAATGTACGTTATATTACATATACGTATGCATATAATATACAAAAGACTTAAACGAAACAGGTGTAGTAAAAAGAAAAAAGAGTTTATATCGTCGATACTCTAATAATATAAAGTAACGAAAAAAAAAAAATTATCATTTCCGTAACGGGAAATAGAATTTTACAACGTCTGGTAATACGGGGGCAGGCTTAAGATTCTATTTTTTCGATGTCCGTATTTACTCCTCCAAACGTTCTTTAAACATTCGTCGTGGTATAGCCGAATCGAATGTGATTAACATAAGTACTAGCCACAAGTGGAATAATAAAGAAAGCATTTGAAGGGAAAGTTGACGGGAAGAGATCTAGAGGCTGGCCTAGACAATGTTGGATTGGCATGATTAATGATGATCTAAATAAGTGTTCACAGTGAATAACGATAGAGAATAGCATCGACAGAGTCAGATAGAGAAATATAATAGAGGCAGCTAAAGTCTTTCGAAGACTGAAAAAGCTGATGAAGAAGAATAATAAGAGCAATAGCCACCAATAAATAATACGTTACAATAATAATTTTAAATAAATATAACAATTTTACAGAATCGATATTTTCGAGGCTGGGGCCTTTTGCCTTCTGTGTGCTCTGCTGCATTCTCATATCCGCGCCTAGACGTCCGATTACTATATTTTATATGGGGATTAGAAAAATTAACGGTCCGGAAAAGAATTTCTCCGATCGTCGTCGAACGTTTTAAAATACGTTATAAATGACTATAATAATAAATGACACTTTGAATCGTTTCCCAAAGCCCACTCGTACCGTGTGACAAATCCGTTTTTACGCGTAGTAGTACTACTTTCGGATGAGAATGAGAAAATACCGTTTCGCATGCAATTGACAATTTTTGGTCTCTACGTTATTTTTCGAAGTCTTCTACGGATACTAAATACGAATGAGAAATTTTATTTCAAGCCTTTTACTACGTCAAAATGATTTTCGTATAAATAAAAATAGGACCAGTAATAGGACGACAATAGTGGGCATAAATTTCGTTTCCACATTGAAATAAATCGACGTCCGTGAATTCGACGGGATCCGGCCGGCTGTTCGTAAAACATTTTTTTTTTGTAATTCAAATTATACGAGAATCATTGAAAGCAGACGAACACTTAGCGCGTCGTTTTTGAATTTTCGGCGCGTAAAAGCATTTTCGTCTAACAGCATATTTCAGAGTTTTACATTCGCCCAGCCCTGCAGTAGACGAGTTGTATTCGTGGTCGCGCGGGAGTTACGTCCACCGGATTTATTGCTGGCGGCGAGCCGACGACCGACCGAGGTACTTGTTCGATTCGGTTTTATTTTCTCGCATCTTCTTCCGCTGGTTATTTATTTATTATTTTTTTAATTTTTTTTATTCGATACTCGTTCCACCCGGGCGACGGCGGTGGCGGTGACGACGTTCCAAACGCTCTAATCGATTTTTATAGCGTGCGCGGTATTTTATTTACACCACACGCTGTGTTCGATCGGCTCGAAATTATATAATGTTCTGTGAAAAAGAATCGAATAGCCACGAAAGTGCTGCGAATGTAATGAAAAGAAACGGGAGGAATTACGACAGACGCGATACGATGATTTTTTTCCCTCATAAATCGTATAATAACGATTTCATTTCGGTTATCTGATACCTACATTAACAAAGAGTTGTACAACAATTTTCTCGATTTATCTCACGCGGAAAAATTCGTTTTTCGAATTGCGTCCAGATTTTTCGATTAACCGTTAGAAAAAAAAAAAATTGTTTTTTTTTTTGTTTTCTTTTTCGTTTGATATAGATCAGAGCTATTATATAGGTTTCCAGCGATCGTTTTCCCGTCACACGGTTTTGTGGGATTCCGTTTTTTTTATTCTCCACTCCGTCGAAAAACTCCTTTCACCCGCCACACCCAACACGCTCGGAGAATAACAACTACTAACTGACTTCTTCTGCGGCACTAAAACCGCGACGCTTTTAATATTTTAAAACGCGTATGTGTTCTCCCGTCGAGCGAAACGAAAACTACTCGAGAGAATCCTACAGAAATCCGCGGGCCGCTCGCGTAGCGGTATTTAAAAATCGAAAAAAAAAAAAGAAAAAAAAGTGCGATCCGAGTTTTGGATCACGAGCGTTCTCATCGCCCGCCGTTCGACAAGTCCTCTGTTTATAAATCGTCGGTTTGAATGGTATATTCATACAGTGATCAAAATGTACCGTCATACATACAATACGTCGCGGTAAAAATTCAGTTTTTCCAATCGTTTTTTCACACACACACACACACGCGAATAATAAAATATATAATATTCGCGTTCTCTCCTCCCGGTGCCGGTTACGCGCGTCGCACACATAATACAGTGGCCGGCAAACAGAATGGGGGAAAGGAAAAAAAATAAAAATATTATAATCATACGGATGACGACAATGATGAGGGGCGCGCTGCGTATAGCCACTCGCCGAAAACAGGAATATTCAAAACCGCGCGCATTATCTTGTATTTCGTGTATATATTACGGTGTTTTTTTTTTTTTGTCCATCGTCGTCGGCGGCTGCGGGACTCGAATATTGCCGAATAAATCGGGACCGAGATTAATACGTCGGACGCGGCGGCGACGCGGGAAGGGGGAGGGAAATAAGAAGAAGAAACTCTTCTCTTTTTTTTTTTTTTTTCTTACACGCGGGCGGCACACGACGATTTATTTATTTATTATCGTTATTATTATTTATTTATTTATTATTATTTTTAACGAAACTGGTTTGGTCCGTGCGCGCGCCGCCGTCGCCGTCAAGCGCGCGCGTGCCTCGGTGAATCGTCGCGCGGTTATTTTATACGCGTCTGCACGCCGGCCCGTTTCGCGTGTATACTTTTTTTTATACGTATCAACTCTCCTCTCTCACTCTCTCTCTTTCTTCCTATCCGATATTAATAATTCCGCGGTATTTATTTACTTTTTTTCTTCTTCTGATATTCGTTTCGTTAGTTTTTGTTTTTTTTTTTTGTTTTACCGAAAATATTCTTTGTAAATTTTCTTTTTTTTTGTTTTATCGTTTCGCGCCACTTTTTTCTTTTTTTTTTTTCACAATACCGCGGTCACCGCGGTCAAACAACAATATAATAATAATAATAATAATAATAGTAATAGCTCTCTCTCTCTCACCGTCTGTTGCCGTTCGATCGCGGGGAGAAGAAGGGTTTTCTGCTCGCGTATGTTATTTCATATAATGAGAGACCGCGCGACGATCGTATATTTTTGAAATAACCGTAATATAAATATTATTACCGCGTACAAAAAGAAGAAGAAGATGAAGAAGACGAAAAAAACGGATTTTAATAATACAAATTTATTATTCACGAATATACGTAATATTAGCAGTTGCGCGTATAACGTGTATTATTATTATTTTATTGTTTTTTTCGCAAAACGTATTTAGAGTAACGCATTTTATTTGTTATTAGCGTTTCGAAAACAGTATGCGGTTTTTTTATTATTATTATTATTATTATTATTATACTCTTCGCGTGTGCGCCGCTGCTGATATTGTAAATATACGACGAGATTTTATTGCGTACCTATTAGCGTATAAAAACGATTTTTTTTTTTTTTTTTTACGAACAAATTTACCGCGTATTTACAACGTTTTATTTGTGGAGAGAATAATATGAAATCTCGTAGCGTTTCGCGGTTAAAATCCTCGTTAAAACACACACACACATTATACTAGAACTACGCTCTATACACTATTATTATACGAAGAGAGAGAGAGAGAGAGAGAGAGATTTATTTATTTTTATACGGTGAGAGACTTTAACGCGTGCGACGATATAAGTTATCAAAAAATAATACGTTAATACTTTTTTTTTTTTTTTTAATCCTATCGACCAGAAACGTATTCGAATCTCGCGGCTTTACCGCAGCGACGTGTACGATGTGTAAATCGACTCGATATCCACCATATTATATTATAAACATTTCTGTACATATTTATACGATCCGGGTTGAATTACGAATTTCGTGCGTATAACAACCGTATTAATATCAGCTTTGGAGTGGATGGGGGGGGGGGGGAATAAAATGGGGAGGAATAAACTAGAGATTATATACTCGGTGATATTATTATAAATTTTTGACATTATACGTGATTCGGATACGCGTGTGTGTATAGTCGGAGATTTTGTATTTATAAAATAAATCTATAAGTATTTATTTATTTTTTTCTACGTTACTTATTTATATAGTAGCTGAGCTCTGTTTCTTCGCGAACAGAAAATCATTCACTCGTGTGTAAACTTGTTTATATTAATAATTATAACGAAAACGTTTCAATACGATTTTATACAGATAGCGTTTGATAATAATATTATTTTGTATTTGTGTTGTTCTTTTTTGGAACGAAAATATTTCGTAAGAGTAAAATGTCGCGCGCATATTGGAATGAATTATTTTGCACGACATTACGCGTGCGCGTATAACGCGAATGCTTAATTAAAACGAACATTTTTATTATAATAATACTTTTAATTCATTTAATTTATATTCGTTTGGCGTCTTATGTGAGAACCGAAACGAACTCAACTACGAATCAAAAATACAAAACTATTAAGAATTAAAGAGAATAAATATTTTACGTATATATTTATATACTCGTACTACGGTATATACGTAGAGCGTAAGAAAAAATAACATTTCAAAATCGATTTGACCGAATTATTTTTCATGTACGTATAATATGCATAATACGCGTTATAAACACACGCACACATTTTTTTTTTCTACGCAGTACCACCAAACACGATAGTATGGGGCGCAGCTGGTTCGAAAACGCAAAAAGTCGAAACAGCTGTCTCTCCACCACATGAATCTCGCATATAGATTATCACGATTAATTAAAACGCATATAATATATTATATTTACCGTACATTGTATGAATTTTAATACGAATCCTATAAATATCCTTCGGAATAGAAAATCCATTAATAACGGGACGATATTTTCCGTGCAGAATCACATATAACATACGTAGGGGGGGGAATATGTCTTTGGTCTTTTTCGATAGGTATATTCAGAAAAACAAAAAAATATCGAACGATATAGAAAAAATAATGTATTTCGAACCAAAAAAAAAAAATGATATTTGTTCAATGTTCGTAATTATGCGTAAGTAAAATATGTAATATGCGCAGCATTGTAAAAGAAAAAAAAGGTTTATATATGTATGTATTTATTTAACGCAGACAACGACGCGATAATTTCAATATTGATAACTCTGTTATAGAATAATAAGCGACGATTTAATGTAATGAGTACGAGAATCGTTTAATACGCGTAAATTAGAGTAGAGGGAAAAACTATTGGTGAAATTGAGCGTTGTCTGCGAATCCCGAAGTTATTTCTGTAGCATGACGGGAGCATGGGAACGGGAAAAAAAAATCGTGAGATGATCGTCAGCTGATCCAGAGATAAATTGAAAATTTTACGAGTACAATAATCGTTTTTGGAAGCTATCGGGGAAATAAACAATTATTAATGTTTCAATATATAAATTATCTTACGCACGCGTGCCTTTGACTTTTAAAATAACGATATAAGACATAATCGTGGCAAATAGTCAGAAAATAATAATAATAATAATAATAATAATAATAATAATAATAATAATAATACCGGACTTGGCGGTGGCGCAGGTGCACGTTAAATAAAACTAGATTAATTAAAATTTGAAAACAAGTTTTATCAGAGGGATGATTTTCATTGGTCAATACAACGGTATACAGACACATATAAAATATAATATATACGACGGCTCTTACGATAACTATTATAATTTTATAATAATAATAATAATAATAAAAAAATTATAATTTACACAATTTAGGCATTTTTATCCACTATAGTATGTATGTATGTATTATTATTATTGAGTATTATTAACGGGATAATAACGCGTTTGTACGCGTATTTTTTTGGTTTAAATTAATATTCTTCCGAATATCGTTGCCGCCCCGGCGAATCTAATATCGAATTCGCCGATACCGCGTTCCAATCGTATGACGAGATGCGGCGAATTGATATCGTCCCCTCACTCAACCCCAATAGAATAATTTTTCGGTCGAAACTTCAAAACGTCGTCACTGTGAAGAATTTCCAAACGTATTTACTGAGTTTTCGATCGGTACATAGATCTGCGTAGGATCCTTATAGATCTTTAACTGTATCAAATTTCCCCCACGCCGTGTGTGTCACATCGCACACTCGGATGGTCTTGCATTACTACTGCACCGTTACAACTCGAAACATAACGGTACGACGATATAATTTTTTTCTTTTTTCAAAAACCGACCGTGTGTATATGAGTACTGATAATGTACGGGGTGCGGGGTTTTTGCAAAAGCCAAAAAGGAAGAATAAATTCTTTTAGTCTCCTCGTGGCGACGTTTTTTTTTCTAAAATTATTTCGGATCTTTAATATTCAAATATTATGCGAAATTTCAAACGCGACATGTAATATAATTTTCTCCCGTGTACGAAAACGTTATTTCGAACACGTTCAGGCGTATGGCCAAACGTCGTAACACGGAATAAGATAGCAGCAGCAGCAGCGGTAGAAGCAGGTGCGCGCGTGCCGCGTTTCTCTCGCGCGGTTATCGCCTGGACTACAATTTTTTTTTATATATTATTATATATATACTTTTATCGCTATTTATTGCTCATATTAAATACGTTTTTCGACAAATCAAATTTCTATTCCGTTCGTTCGGGGCCACCGGTCACTGCTGTAACACACTGACGCACAGACTCGCGGTGCTGTCGATTTCTTGTTGCCGAAATAATTTCCTAATTTTCAACTCGACCGAATTCCCCGTTAATTGATTTTCTCCGTTCCAAAACGACAAAAAAAAGAAGTCTTATTTTAAAAACCGAAACCGAATTTCGAAACCGAGTCACAAGTGACACCTGACCGGCCGGACAACTCGGATTCGGCGAAGGGTGTACGCATAATGCTGAATAATTGTGATACTTGAATTCAAAAGTGCTGGAGTAACACACTTGCGGTGAGAAAGTTCACGTTCAAAAGACGCTCGTGTAAAATCATCATGTACTCGCGTGTGCACTTATTAAGCGAGACGACACGTAATTCCATCAAATATCGTAAAAGTAATATTAACTCGTCGTGGATTTGATCATTGAAAAAAAACAAAAAAACGAAATCGCGAATATGCGTTTTCGTTTATCGGTTCGCTCGTTTCGAAAAGAAAAACTCACCGGCTGCCCGGGACAAAGCCAAAAACGTTGTGAACAGCGGACGGGTAACACGACGACGATATTGGCGGGTGGTAAGCGTCGTTTAGAATGTCCGCGATGAATTCGACAAATCTGACGCATGCACGCATAGATACGTGATTGTACGACACGGTCTTACGATAATAAACGAATTTGGCAATACGAAGAGAGAAAAAAATAAATGGATCGAATAATTCACCCACGATTTACGTCATCGGATAATGTAAAACGCAGACGCGTTTTAAATAAATGAATAAGGAAAAAATAGTTATATAATTTTAATTACGCGTAGAATATTAATGTTTTACGAATTCGGTAACATTTTTTAAATTTCAATAGCGCGACGGCAGTCCACCGAATCCCTCTCGCCTCTTGGCCAGTAGGCTCCGCGCTGCAAGCGTTATCATGTAACGTGAACCGTCGAACGGCGGTTCCGTTTTGTCCGACAGTTTTCCAGTCCGACACGTTATTCTGTGGAGCTGTCTCGCACACAGAGGCGCAAACCGAAATGAAAAAAAAAAAAAAAAAAAACGGTTTTCGTTTTTCTCTTTTGAATAAAACGCTTTTCGCCGCAACGGAATCCGGACAGACGACGGGCGAACGCGCGCCTCTCTATATACGAATAAATATTTAAAAATCCCGAGCGTATAGGGGACGACAAAAGAGACGGATTTCGCGGCGTACCACCACCCCCCGTCTCGTTTGCAGGCTGCTCGATGATGCTGTGTCGTGGTACGCCTATTCGCGTACGCGAGACGACGTACCTAACCCTTTTCGATGTGTGTGTGTGTGTGTGGGAGAAGGGAAAAGGGGATAAAACCGTTCGTACGTCACGCGGAACAAAATGTGAAATATTCCCGCGAGCGCGCGACAACAATAACGCGCGCACGGAGAAAATAATATTGTGTGCGGCGCGGCGCGCGCGCGTGTTATTATTGCGGTGCGCGCCGCCGGAGCACCGAACCCGCGCCGCACGCCTCGTCGTAGTGGGTGGCGCGCGCGAGATTGGCCGGCCGACGCGGATCCGCGGGCGCGGTGTGGCGCGCGCCGGTCGCGCGCGATCAGCTCTCAGAAAACCCCGCGCCGCCGGGGGGAGGCCGCGGCTGCGGGCGACGGACGGCTGCTGCCGCCGCCAGAGCAGGTGCAAAGTTTTTATACACCTATACGGCGGGCGTGCGCGCGTTGTAAATACGTTTTTCTGACTGTTATAATACGTAGACACCGTCTCTTATATAAGAGACTCCTGCGGGCTCTGTCTGCCGACGCCGCCGCCGATGACTGCGCTCGCTGCCCCGCACGCGCTTCACACCGCAATAATGTGTCGGTCTTTTCCACATTTGTACGCATCCACTGTATTATTCGCTCTGCGCGTCCCTGACGCGTACGCGTTCCATTACGCCGGGGACCGTCAAGAACTGGGCGCGGGAACGCACGCGCGTCCGCAGCTGAGACGTTACGCGGCGTTTCACAGGACAGGCGTAAATGGTTTTCTTTTTCCAAAGGGGAAAAAAACCCGTTAGGACAGAAGTCGAATTCAAACCATTTTTAAATGTCGACGGTTGTGCTTGCGAAAACGATATTGCTCCTCGTATCGACGAGAACTCCTCTCGGCCGTCCCCTCTCGGGATCGTTTCCCGGACTTGTCCGCTCCTCCCCTCATTGCCCGCTTTACACGCGAAAATCCGACGGCACATTTCATTCGTAGTGAATTGACGGGGAGGCGACGACGGCGATAGTACTGAAAAAAACCGAAACCGTTCGAACACCGGCGATACTTGGATGACGTGCGGGTAATTAACAACATGCGCTTTTTTACTACACTTTCGGCCGAGTAGTAGTGGTACATTTCTCTCGGAACGCGTAATTATCACTTTTTGGACAGCCTCTGCGTATGCGCAACAAACATCCGCATGACACGTCGACGACGCATTATTATAAATAGGTACATTACATACAGACTCGTTATAGATATTGTGTACAATACAATAATTGTGTGCAAAAAAAAAAAAAAAAAAAAAATTCACAAATCCGAATTTCGATACGACGTACTTTTTTTTTTTTTTTAGGAGAATACCACCCGAAAACCTTTTGGTTACTATACAGCGCAAAAAAAAAGAAAAAACGACGACGACGATTTATAATAATTATTTAACAAAGTAATTCGATACATTTTTATTATATTACGTACATGCGCGTACGAACGTGTATTTATATAAGTATAACGTGTTCTCTTTTCCCCGTACATTTAGAAATTTCGAAATGAGATATCAAATTTCCGTTCGAAAACTCATCGCGAATATATATATATATATATATATATATATTGCGCGCGGCGATTCATTGTTATTTTAAAACACAATGCGATCTATATAAACATTATTGTTGTTATTAGAGAGAGAGAAAAAAAAGAGTAATAATAAATTACTGACGATGACCACCAGGCTTCATCGAAAATCACCTGGTATTATTTTATACGCGCATTAAAAATAACGAGCGTACTTTATAGTAATATCTCCGTATATATTGTGTATAGATAAATGAATAAATCAATATTAAAACTATTTTATTATTACATTTTTTTTTTCCCCCCGATAAGTGAATGTCAAAAATATGAATTTTTAAAACGAGACGTAATTTTCGTTTAAACCGGTTGAAAAGAATTAATTACACCAACGCGAGATTATATTATAATACACTG
This sequence comes from Chaetogeoica ovagalla, assembly GCA_032441825.1. Lineage (NCBI taxonomy): Eukaryota > Metazoa > Arthropoda > Insecta > Hemiptera > Aphididae > Chaetogeoica > Chaetogeoica ovagalla. The sequence continues at coordinate 6,161,072 of CM063735.1, forward strand.
TTATATGTGCGCAGTAAAGGGACGATTGTAAAATTATGAATATTATTAAAACTACGATCATCTGCATGGAGTGAATTTTTAACGTATAATGTTATATACTCGGTTGTAGCTTTTTTCCCGTTATTATAAATTACAAATACATTATGTAAAAATAACGCGTGTATATATATATATATATATACGGAAATATATTATCCGTTATTAGGTTTCGGCCAGTCATCAAATGTAATAATTTCGTGCGCGGTGTAAAATAACGACGACGCGTCGCCGTTCTACGAGCGTTTTACTTTATTTGGTTAGCGATATTATATGTATAATTTTGTTGATCGAGCAACTAGTGAAAAGTATATTATAATAGTTTTAAAATAGAAGTCAAAACAGTGCCAGTGAAACGGAATATAAATATATAATGTTCTGTTGATGGCTGATGAGTATACGGGGGCGTTAAGAGACGCGTTTTGGATCGTTCCCAGAAAATACTGCTGTACGCGTCTTGTATAATATAGTGATTTTTCGCGTTATTTTTTTTTTTTTTTTATCCGTGAAATCATATAAAATTTCATACGTATTTTAATTGTAGACAATTAAAACAATACAAAACAAAAAAGCCTCGTAAGATTAAACAAAAGTGAATTTACTCGGAATAAACATTTCAGAGTATATTATTGTTATCGTTAAACATTTGAGAGAGCAATGACGAATCGTTGCGGATAAAACGATTTTTGCAGGGTGTATAACAAAAGCTAACACTTTATTTGAATTAAATACCCCAAAACCATGTAAATAGTCCGAAATTAAATGGTAAGTTTTTGAAAAAAATTCTCTTTTTTCCTTAATATTATAAAGGCACATACGTACATTCGATGAATGTTTCAAGTCTTTATACCCATTAGTTTCACATATTACGAAGAAATAAGGACTAATCGCGTTTTTATATTTAATTTTTCGGTAGTTCTTGAGTATTATTTTTACGGGCTTTTGAAAAAAATCGAAAAATGTCCTTCTTAAAGTAACTATAAGTGTAATTTGTAACCGGAAAGAAATTGTGACTGTATAAAAATCGGAGCACTGATTTTAAAACTTATGAATTCTTCGATATGCTCAGAATCTAAACCCCCCTCCCCCGTATACAGTTACAAATTGAAAGAAAATACAATTTTTATTATTTTCCATAACGTTGTTACACTTGCAAGTATACGAATAATAAATTTTATTAGGTTTACTGTCAATACGATATTACGCATATTCTAGACGATGAATTACGCGCAAATATCACGTTCAATCGCCTTTATATACATTTGAACGTATTTTTTCTTCTATTTTTTTTTCGATTCGAATTCGATTGGTTTTAATATTTAGTCAGGAATAAAAATTATAAACTTACGGATTTTAGTAAAATATTTTATTTAACTATTATAATTACAGTAGGCATGTGCGTTTACAGAAGTAGAGGAAAAAATATTAAATGAAACTCGTTTGTAAAAGTGTATGAAAACGTTATGGGAACAAAAAAAGTCTACAACATAAAATCGCGCGTATTACGTACTAATTTATATTATATTTTAAAAACTATAAATATCAAAAAACAAAACCAATTTACGGCGCGTACTACTGCAGTTATAAGGTAGTTGTTATTGGATAATTGTATACTTTTATCGAATATTTTAACCGCGTAATGTTGTAAAAATACGCCCGTCGTCGCGTGTTATATTATACAATCCCCACGGTAATTGTAAAATGGTGTAATCATCTATATAATTTGACGTTATTCAATTTCCTTAGATAAAAATCGTTCATCATACTCCTGTAATTATATTCATGTGAGGGCATTGATATGTAGTTTTTAGTCTATAATGAAGTGTCTAGTTTATTATTTCTTTCTAAGTTTGTTCCGACGAAAAATTATTACGAGGCGCGACTGTCTCGTTATTGAAATGATACGCGCGCGCGCGCATTAGCGTTTAACCGAATAAGTGTTTTACACACGAAAGAATCTTGAAAATTACAGTCGTATTGCAGCTGCGTAGCCGGAATTTTGAAATTGAAGGGGGGGGTAGGAGACCGAAGCCAAATTATTTTATTGTTTAAAGTTAAATATTTTAATTTATTAACGCATTCGTTTTGACCGATTTAATAACAAGAAGTGTCGGTGAGAAAGTCTTCTTGAAAACTCTTATTTTTCTATGATTTTTTTTTAGATTCGGTTTAAAAAAAAGTACTATCCGACAATTTGATTTAGAATTAACAACACTAACCCGTAGCAAATTTTTCATGTAAATACGTTGACACGGTCAATGGGCGACATGGCCCACTTATTAATATTATTATTATTATTAATTGTGTGCACAAGTATAAATAATTTTTTTCGACAAATCCCAAATAATATATCGTACAGATTATTTAAGACAGTTATATTTCAATATCAATAACAAACGACGAATCCTAAAAAAAATCGTCGTACACTATTTAATTTCAATATTTAAACTAAAAATACACATTTTCCTGTTGGCGCCGTGTATTTAACTGTTATTGTAAAATTTGCCGGATTTACGAACGTACTACTACTAATATACGAAACGTCGTTAAAAATGAAATTATCATAAAAATTATATTACTACCTAACTAACTGAGTTTTTTTTTTTTATTACGATTTTCTCAAAAATCGGATATTATTCGAACTGTACGTGTTTTTTTTTTTTTTTTTTTGTTTTTTTCGCGTTAATTTCTTCGATAATCTGATTTTGGTAAAATCGAATTCGGTTTTACTCACTTTGTTATTGCGATCAACCGATAAGAGTACACTGCAGTGGCCTGTATAAAGTGGACCGCCGAATGTTTTGAAAACGGTCGATAACATGTTTTATTATCGTTGCGAGATGCCATTTGAGTACGGTGCGCGTGCGTGTGTGTTCGTTTCGAACACCTTCGTTGGAAACGGACGTTTTAAAAGATTTTCGTTCGCATTGAAACCACGTTTTGTTGTTCTTACAAAGCGACTATTTCGAAATCATGTTTTAATGCTGGACGCGTGAATGGTCGCGTTCCAAAACGGCTGTACACCGCAGCATTGTGGAGTGGATGAATAGTTTTTAAACAACAGGACATACGAGACATACTGCGTCACGGGGAGGTGATCGAACCTCGAGTGTGTGTATACGGCACGCCGGAAAGCGTTGAAAGGGTGGAACGAGCGGCGGAAGCCAACCATTTTCGTTCGGCGGTACTTCGCACTCGCCACACGCTCTTCAGACGTCAGACAGGTCAGCAGCTCGCGGATTATTACACTTGGACCGCCATTTTCATCCGTATAACGTCATGGCTGTTCAAGTACTGCGCGTCAGAACGACTCCCGGTGAGACGACAATAGGCGCGAATGGAAACGACGCTGGAATCGCCGATGCGGACGGTGTCGTTCTGATCGCTATTTCGTTTATCCATGGGGGATTTTTATTTATTTATAATTTCTATTTTGCCCGTATAATTCGGAAAACGTTTGGCCTCCGTACGCTATGAGCCGCGCCGTTAGCCTTTGCGAAGGAACTGCAGTCACCACCGTATGCGCATACGAGTATAGTTTATTATTCTGCGGAAGAATACAGTTCGAAGACGACGTACGAATTACACGCGGCAACGTATGTAAATAAAAAACAAAGCGAAATTGATCGAAAATAACGCGACGAACGGCGATCAAAACTCGTTGCGAATATATTTCGAAAGGACGAAGAAGAAAATGTAAAAACGGCGAATACGCGAGACGCAAAAAAAATTTGAAGAGATAGCCGAGGCGCGGGGTGTCGCTCAAGTTCGGAATTACTCGGACGGAGTGCTTGCAGTTATCGCTAATAAATTTGAAAGCGGAGTTTCGGTGTAATGTGTTGGAGTGTAAAACGAAAACTAACCTACTATAATTTCTATAGACAGTCCGACATTATAAAAGGAAGTATATGAACAAAATTTCCCACCCCCCCCCCCTTTAATATAATATAAAGTTGATGAATATTTCAAGTTTCTGTTCCCATTAGTTTCGAAATCACGGGGAAATAACGATAATAATTATCGTTTTCGCGACACGAAATCGCGTTTTTATGTAATTTTTCGGCAATTAGATTTTCGGGCGCGCTTTCGAGCAAATCGAAAAACGGTTTCTCTAAAGAAACCGAACGCAATTTATTTACCGGAAACAAAACGTGACCGGTAAAGATCGGAACGCTCGTTTCGGTAGAATTTTTGCGTACAGACACGAGAAAAGAAAATTTATACATCATCGTAAGACCAATGCGTAATTCCTCTCGCTCAGTTCAGAATAAAAAAAAAAAAAAAATAATCGCCGCTCTTCCCAACAACAGCCGTCTCCCGAAACACCCCATAAACGCGCTGGTCCCTGTATTTATAATATATTCTTTTAGTATACACTCGCCATCAGTGAACATACTCGCACTAAGTGCCTAATAAAATAATAATAATAATAATAATAAGTATGAGGTGTTGTAATAAGTAATATTATAATATAACGTTGGTCACGGTGGGCGGTAAACTGTGCGCGTTTTTCTTTTTTATGGTTTTTTTTTTTTTGTTTTAAACTAACCTGACGCGCGCATGTTTTTTAATATTATGACTTATGGACGACGAAATACCGTATTTATCGCATCCCGTCGTAGGTCCGCATCATCGCCACCATCGTATGTCATCGCGTATTATTATTATTATTATTATTATTATATAAAAACCACAAATTAATAATCTCCGCACAATGTGTTATTACTGACGGATTGGGGGGCGCCTGACTATTCGTGTGTGTGTGTGTGTGTGTTCGAACCCGTATCGCTTTGTGTTTTATATTTTTACGGAGGGGAAAAAAAACGTAGAAATTACTCTGGAAAATATATATATAATACGTAAGTATTAGATTTATCGCTTTGTTTTCCTCCCTCGAAAAAAAAACAAAAATTACCGTTTATTAGTAGAGTTTTATTGAAAACACGACCGACACCCTCGCGATACAGTTCTCTCTCTCACCACGTAACGTGCCCGCCGGTCTCGAAACGTTTTAAATTAATTTAAAATATTATTATTATTATTATATACTCCATAAGGCTCCGGCGCGGAGGTGTTTGTTGTGCGAGTATTACGGTTTATGTTTTTTCAATTTTTTTTTTTTGTAGTTTTATACGATTCCCCAGACATATTATTCACGTGTTCCCTTCGATTAGCATAATACATAATATTACTGTCGGTATATAAATATAACGTTGTGCCTATACGCGCAGCAATTGCAGCCACACGCGCAGCCGCCGACGACTCGCGGGATCGCGACTGCGGTGGATACGTTCGGTCGGAAGAAAAAAAAAACCGAAGGGAAAATAACGGTATATTACGGGCGATATGATCTCATATGTGAAATACAAGACGATCTATTCGATGAACTTTTTCTTTTTCCACCCCCCCCTCTCACCAAGAAAATTCTTTTGTAAACAATTGAAGAAGAAAAAAATCGAAATCTCATCGATTTAATAATCCGCGCGTGATAACTGGTGTCGAAATGAAACGCAATTATTTTATGTGCGAGTACATTTACGATACGAGTAAATGGGTACAAAAAAAAAAAAAAATCAATAAATTACAGAGTTTATATTTCCGATCTTGGCTTCAGAACCGTTCCGTTGAGTACACGTTCTCGAGATATCGTCGTCATCGGCACATTTTTGACGAATCGTCGGAGTCGTAGACGATTTATCCGTTCAATCGATTCTAACGAACATCTCTCTAGCCGATATTATACTAACAGGCGCGTCAGATGCAGCGTCTCCAAAACCGCGGTACGTTGTAGTCCGCCGCGACGTATGGATTTCTGTCATCTGATACGGTGAAAAATTCTATAATCAAAAACGCGCTCGATTCTTCCGAAATTTCATCTCACTAATAAAAAAATATATATATATATTAGAAAAGGGTTCGACGCACATACTATCTCCGTCCCGGCATAATTACGCCAATGGGTGTACATTGTAGTCACTCGTATCGGTACGACGATAGGAGTTAAAGAACTTTTGTATAAAAGACTTGACAATTACACGTGAATATCGAGAAGAAAATACAACGCGAGACATAGACGCGGCCTCCGCAGTGACTTAATTCTTGGCCTCTTGGCTCATGATCTACCGCGGTTGAAACTATACATTTTAAACAGCTATCAGTTTGTCTAATATCCTATTCACGATATAATCGTTATACACGCGTGTCTGTACTATACGAGTTATCTGTGCCGTGATAACTAGTCTCAAAATTTCCATATATTAAACATTATATCACATGAAACCTGTGAAAATTTACATATTTATATGATCTGTGTGCTAACTGTAATGAGATGCGCAGAGAAGGTTGATGCATAGTTGATAAAACATTTATAAAGAATAACTACATTAGTTGATTGGTCTTATTCGTTAGTTGTAATAGCACGGGAAACCAATTTTAATATCGAGACAATCTTTAATTTCGTGAAAAAATTCCAGGTGCTGTATAATTGCCATACAACAACAACAACAAAAAAGTCATAAATATAGATCTAGAATATATATATATATATCGCTGTGGTAAGTAAAAAATTTAAATTTTATAACTGGCCTCTCCAGCCATGGTGGTCTGGGGACACGCTTGTGACGCGGACAAGTAACGTTTCGTTTCATAAATAATAAAAATACTCGCGAAATCGTTTCGTTTTTCGTTTTTCGAAAACTGTAATTCGTCCGTTTACGAAACGATGGCCGAATATTTTCTAATTCGAATTTATATACGTGTATGTATTTTTTTTATTTTTTTGAAAATCCTGATTCTCGAATTCGTTATTTTTTTTTTCTTCGTACACAAACATTTGGGTACCACCTACACAACGAACCAATAACGTTTTCAATTATAGGAACCGACGAATGATATAATTATTTATACGAAATTACGAAAATTAGGATCATCTGTTGTGTATATAATAATATATTTATGTGTTTTTGTTTTTCTGTTGTTTCCGTAATAGCCTCATGTTCACGTAGGAAAAAAAAAGGATTTCTAAGGAATACAATTACTTTAATTATATGTAACGATGTACACAATTATTTAGAGTATTTCGGTAGTTTTCGTCAATAGAATTTTAATGATTTTTAGAGGTAATGATTTTATTTTTAATAACATTCGATATCACGTAGTGATATAACCTATACATTTTATCATATTACATATTTTTTTTGGGAAGGGGGAAAAGTTTCTCTGCTTTTATTCTGCTACTATACTGTAGCAGATCACTGCAGGTACATTCGATACGTCACCTGCGAATATCGATTTTCGGTTCCATCTACGGCGCGTGTTTTTATATTACTTTTGCATTCGTTCGTTCAGTTGCGTACTTTTAATTTTTTTTTTTTTTTTAAAGTGGAATTAATATAAAACACATAGGAGCTTCCGTCCACACTATAAACGATTTTATGTAATATTTCGAACTAAAACAGGTTAATACATACAATTTTTTTTATAGTAATAACATATTACGAATCAAACGGTAATACATTTTACTCGTCGAGCACCAGAACTCGATTATTTCTCATATATTTATTAGGAGATCTTCCAAACGCCTATATTTTTATAGGCTGAAATTTTTTTTCGGCTTTTTTTTTATATTACGAACGCTACTAAACCGTTTGAGTGTGTACAAAACGAATTCACTCGGATGCATAGCGAATTCCTAGTGGACCGAGTCTATTCCGATTTCACCGCACTCGTTTGCGCGAATGTAAACGGACAAAAAAGTCGATTAACGGTTTTCTTGAAGTACAGAGAAACGCGGCGGAACGTTTGCAATATTTTCGACAATACAAACCGCGTTCGTATGAATCGACGAAAACGCGAAAACATTTCAAATCGGGAAACGGTTCAACCACGTCTCCCCGCGTATAATATCCGTTCTCGTCCGGTTGACTTTCTTATAAATACCTACCCGTTCTCGTACTCAATAATAATAATAATAATAATAATAATAATAATAATAATAATAATAATAATAATAATAATAATAACAATAATAACAACAGCAATAACACGGCAATCGGTATTACGTGCGACGGATTTTTAAAACATTTGACGTTTTCCAATGTTCGGCGGAGGGACGGGGGAAAAAATTGTTCTTTTCTCTCATACAATATATATTTACACGCGTTTTCGTCGTATCGCAGAATCCGCACGTTTTATTTTTCGTATCGGCGTCGGCGGTGCCCCCTCGAATGTCTCACGAAAAGCGGTCCATTATTATTATTATTATTATTATTATTATTATTATTATTATTATTATTATTATTATTATTATTATTATTATTATTATTATTATTATTATTATTATTATTATTATTATTATTATTATTATTATTATTATTATTATTATTATTATTATTATTATTATTATTGTCGGGGACGACACGCGAATACGTTATTTTCTCGACGCATTTTGTGCATATGTGTACGCGCGTTACCGTTTTTACCGCCCACCCTCCGAACGCGCGCGCACACACACACACACGCGCGTACACGCAGCAGCTACCTGAACGGGGATCGCACCCAAAGGTGCGGGAGATTATACCGCACATCGGATGCTTTGTGTCGTGTACCAACCACGGTACCCACGCGTTCCCAGGGTATAATACGATGAGATCTAGTTTTTTTTTTTTTTTTTTCCTTTCTCCTCGTATTCATCTCGCGTGTACGCGCATATAATATTATACGCGTACTTTTATACATACGCGTGTTTTTTTTTTCCTTTCCCCATTCGATAACCGGTCGCGGAAGTCGCCCTCTTCTCCCAGGAAACTCGGTTTCTTGTTCAAATAATAATAATAATAATAATAATAATAATATTATACGAAACGCGCGTATAGGATTTCGCGTTTTTAAGAGCTGGCGGCAGTGTGTTTACTCGGTTAATGGATCGAATACATTTTACGTTTTTCGCCATTTCCTTCTCGCGTTCGAACATATACATACCTTTGTCGTATGAAATTCGTTCGGTGGTTAGTGTTTTGTTTGTGTGTGTATAGTCGTTCAAAAGAACAGCGCACCCCATATCGAGCGGACGGAAAAAAAAAAAAAATTCCTTAATTGGGTCGACGACGACGACGACGACGATTACTATATTATATTTATTTATTGATTTTTCTATACATTTCGTCTCGGATTTTTTTTTTTTTTGTTTTTAATGCGCCGGCTGCTGCGCAGACACTCGTCGTGTTACGCGCGTTCTACGCCAAAAAAAAAAAAAAACACTCTGCAGCCGCCTCCCCGCAAATAAATAAGAAACGATGTACGGTTATCTATACGCGCGCGCTCAACCAGATAGATTTTATTCGATAAAAGAAAAAAAAAAATATATATATATAAATAATAAATACATTATTATTATTATTATTATTAATTCCGCGCGCGTATGGTTCGGTAAAATCAAAAACTCTACGTACATCCCCGGCGTCGCCAGAGAGACGACTGCGACGATAATAACGTCCTATTTCATACAATAGCCCCGGTAATAACTACCTACGCGTGCTCATAAATAACACCCTTAACGAGACATCTGTCCCGCGGTGTACACACACACACACATAGTCGGGGAGGCGTTTGGAAGGTGTCGGAGATTGCGTTTTCGCCGTGATCGTCTGCGCACACGCAGCATCCACGTCGCCGCGACGACCAGTTCGTTTACTGCAGACGGACGCTCGTGCGTACGTAATAATAATAATAATATATTACAATGTGCGTTGCAGCCTCTTCCACGTCTCTTCTTCCCGTCAGGTCTCTCGAATGCGTTGTATAATAATTGTCCCCGCGGCGGTGCTCCGAACCGCAAAAGTCTCGAAGAAAACTCTCGTCTACGCGTCACTCTTTGCTGCCGTGTCGCGGGTCTTTTGCTTTTGAAAATCGTTAGAAAAATGCGCATTTATCCGTGTCGTAGTCACGAATATATCCAATAACAATGTGATATATGCGCTATACACGTATCGATAACACGGTCGAACGTTATATAATAATAGAATATTATCACTCGCGGGGTATTGCCGAGATATATTTTTTTCCCCGATTTACTATTAATAACCTAACGCGTTTTATCGAATCGTCAATTTTTAAAACCGAAAAAAATCGCCATTTTTCGTGACCGCGGATAATATTGAGCTCAAATAGTTGAAGAATAGACGGCGGTGTAAATTCCGTAGAGTTTTTTTCTTTTTTTTTTCTGTAACGTTTGAAAAAAAAAAAATTAATAATTGCATAATACGATTTATCTATTATCGTATAATTATTATCGCGCACGCGAGCAAGTCGAAATTGTCGCATATAAACAACGGTTCGGCGGACAAACGTTCCGGCCACAAGACGGCCAATATCCGTGTCAAAAAAGAAAAATAAATAAATAAATAGATTTTCTATTCCCGATTTTCCCAGGGATTTTCGAATAAAACGTTTCTTTCCATTCGCGAATTTGCGTGCGCGCAGAAAATTAAAATGGAATACGCGCCGTTTCGTCGCCATTATACATTTATCCTGTAGTTATTATTATTATTATTATTATTATTATTTCGTGTACGCGAAGACACGCGACAGGATACAAATGCCGGGACGCGGCAAATTCGCGGGACGGACGTGCGGCTGCGTTTGAACAGAGCACCGCGCGTCCGTGTGTATTTTGTTTGTACGCGATCGTATAAGGTCTCCTACTCTTCCGTCTGCGCCCTGCTCAGTTAGACGCGTTACAGCGTCACGCACTCGTGTGTAACGCGAAAACGTGTATTATTGCAGCGCTCGTCAATTCCACAGCCGAATCGCGTTCAACTATACCACCGGCCCAGAAATCAACGCGTTGTTATTATTATTATAATCACGAGACCATAGCGGTCGAAACCTTATATACACGACATTATAATACACCGTCCGTTTTTTTTGTTTTACTTCTTGTTCGTTCCGCGCGCCCGTGGCCGGACGTGTCGGTTTTCCGTGGTTTCGCCCCCACCGGCCTCGTGCACGGGGACGAGAGAGCGACAGTAGTCAATTCGCCCGCGATTCGCCGTTTCGAATAGCGGAGAAAGAGAAAAAACGATTAAAATTCGTTATAATCCGCGTTCAAATATTATTGTCGACACAGTGTGCGCCACGACGACTTTTTCCCGAGTTCGTCTAACGTCACGGACAATTTCGACAGTGAATTCCTCCCCCGCGGCCAAAGACACCGCGACCCGTTCGGGCGTCGAAACGCCGGAGCGCTGTGCGTCTACGATTATATTTACGTCCCCCGCGAAGTTATTTCATCGCGACGACGTATCTCATCTCGTCGGACCGCGGGATGATACACCTTTCCGCCGTTAAATTACACGTTGTAATATACGGCATATTGTGTCATTACGGGGTACGTCGTTCGTATTATTTAATATATATGTGTGTGTGTGTGTAGGAGACGCGTACGTTCGTCGGACACGAGCGTCATTTCCACACACACGCGCGCGCGCCCGTAATAATTACGTCTGGAGTCCCGCAGGGACGGAGACCCGCGTGGTTCACCTGCGCGCGTTTACGACGTACGTTTCATCCCGTTCCACTATTATTACTCACGCGCCGTTTTCTTCTCTCCTCCGGCCGTCGTCTCCAATTTCCCTCGACGCGTGTGTCGCAATGTATCCCATTCAAACGCGCGAGCGCCGTCTCATTCACCATTCGGCAACACTCACCGGTACGAGATAGCCGTCGTCAATCGAAATTCTCATCGACAGCTCGGAAAGTTTTTTTTAATCCATCGACGTTTCCGTCGGTTCATTTCGTTTCCCGAACGCTGCTGTCCCCATGAATTGTGTGCGCCGCCGTTCGTTTCGCGTTGTTTTAACAACGCACAACAATCGCCGTCGCCGCCGCCGTTAAGCGATTTCTGTGCGGGGAAGTTCTCAAAACATAATATTATTTTCGCATCGGATTGCCGGCCGTAACGATTGACGTTATGGAGACTTTAAAAGAAATTTTTTTGCCGCCCTATAAATCGAAAATCGAGGAAAAATACTCGTATTATTATATTTACTGGAACACTGTCTACGAGAGCGTTGAGATACGTACGGCGCGCGCGTTTTCCACGTAACGTTTCGGTTTTCAACGCGCGTTTGTCTTGTCGGCGGCGGAGGTATTTTATTTATTTTTTTTTCATTTCGTACGCGCATATTACGTTATTAGAATATTATTATATTATTATTATTATTATTATTATCGATTCGTCTACGATTATAATAATATGTCCGTTGACTTTATCGTGGGTCGGCGGGGCAACCGTGAAACCGGTCTTATTTTTACGACTTTGGAATTACAAAAAAAAAAAAAACCGAATATTGTGTACACGCGCTCGCGGTAATCGTTATTTATTATTTTTAATAATAATAAAGAACAAAATTTTTTTTTTTTTGTTCCTCTACTTATCGACGATTTTTGGAAGAGTAAAAGAAAAAAAAAACCAATAAAAATACCTCGTACTACGCGTGAATTCGGTATGAAATAATAATAATGATAATAATAATAATAATAATAATAATAATAATAATAATAATAATAATAATAATAATAATAATAATAATAATAATAATAATAATAATAATAGAAACGCCGCGGCGTATTATAAAATTGAAAAAAAAAAACCCTCCCCAATAGTCGAACAGAGAGTGCTTACAGGGAGAAAAAAAGTTGTTGCCGCCGCTGTACGCGGGGTGCAGTCCGCCGCGGTCGTCGAATGCGAGAGAAATATAAATTTCGCGTGTACCAACCACCGCGTCGCAACCAACGTACGGACGCGCGCGCCTGGTAAGCGTAAGCGTAAGTGCGGTCCCTCCGGCCCGTCGTGTCCCACGGCGACGCGGTGCGGAGGTCAAAAATAAATAATAAAAACCTTTTTTTCTTCTCTCTTTTCGCGTCCCCGCGTGTTTCGTGCGCGTATTATTTTTATTGTCGTGCTGCGACGGCGGAAGAATGTCCACCACCACCACCACAGCGCTATAAAAATACATTTACGTTCGTCGCGACCCCTCTCTCCGCACAAAATATCATTCTCTCGCTTCTTCGGGTCGCTTCACCACCGCCGCCGCGTCAGCGTGCAAATACGCGCCGCGCGGCCCCCGCGACCGGTTTTTGGCGCGTTCCGTCCCTACGCCGGACGACCGAGTGAAGGGAGGTGGGAGTCTCTGCACCCAGTTCAAGTGCCGTAGCGCGCGTGTATACGTTACACGGCAAAATTCACCCTCTCGCCACGTCGCTGCACTCTCTGTACGGTTTATTGTGCACGCGCGTGTAAAACAAAATATATTTCTACGTACGCGAAATCGCTTTCTCTACCACGGAAACGCGTCTTTTTTTAAAACGTTTAAAAAGAAAAAATATTTCGGACCATTATAACGCCGAATACGCGTGACTTTGGAAAAAAAAAATGTTTTCAACAAATTGTCTACTAAATTCGCAGCGAGATAATTATTTGACGTTTAGCTCGTAGTTCAGTAGTCAATAAAAAAGTGGCGGGTTTTTTCTTTTGGTTCTAAGAGCCGAAAATTCTTTTTTTTTTTCATGTCCCGCCATGGATTTGCCAACAGAGTGCGGCGTAAGTACGCCGAATCGTCCGGGATTTTAATAATATACGTACCCTGCAATTATATATGAATATACATTTTTTTATAACACTCAAATATCAAATCCGACAATACGTTTTCATACGGCATTTTTTTTTCTTGCAAACTGACACCTATTCTTGTCGTCGAAACACGATCGTCTTAAAAATATCTCCCACAGTGTGTGTGTGTGTGTGTGTGTATAGGATTCGCGTTTAGACGTATCGAATGGGATTTGTAACCAAGTTAGAAGTTCCCTACGACATAGTTTATAGAATTATTTTGATTCATATACACTGTATACCGGCGGCGTGTGTTTTTAGATTTATCTACCACTGTGTGGAAATGTTAAATTACCGCGGAAACGTTCGTTTGTTTTTTTTTTCTTTGCGTTTACAGTCCGCAATACGCGTTGCATTCGAAATATGCGAAACGAATCTTTCGTTTCAATGCTATCTGTTGACAATTTGTGTTCGGACGGTGTGTGTGTGTGTGTGTAAAGGACACATATCGATATGGGTATATAAATCCCATTCGATAACGATAAATCGTGTAATATTGTGCGAACACTGTGCAGCAGGAGCCGTGAATATTATAAAATCGCTTTGCGGAGACGCGCTGAGCAACCGACATAAAACAGCGTCTCTGTAGTGAGTTACTTGAGCTAACAGTTATTTCGGTGTAATACGAAATATTGAAAATAAGTGCAATATAGTGTCGTGCGAGAAATACAACGTTTCGTAAAAAGTTCGTCGAATTTCCACATTTTAAAATCGCTCCAGAACGATAAAAAAAAATGTTGACGTGAAAACAAATGTAAAGTTCGGTTTGTGTCTATACACGTAATCGTTTTGTAATCGGATAACAGAATTCAATCTGAAAACAACGTGGATAGTGTCATAGGTATATTGAAAACAAAATTGTTTTTTCACACTGTAACGTTTGAATAATTTCTTTTTTTTATATATACAGTATATCTATTACAGTATTTATCGCGTCGCGTTATTCAAAATCCTCTTCTCTCGTCCGTATATATACATACGTATATATATATAAATGTAAAATAAAATAATTCGCGTCTCGGAATTTTTATTCATAAATCCGTTGGAACCGCGGCGCGGATGAGGTGTGCGCGCGGGGAAAGGGGAAAAATATCGTACATAATACGTACTCTATACGCATTGCAGCATCCAAAGGGCGTCGCTGAACGCCGCCAGTGTACGACCCCTCGACAATCGCGACCCTCTTTTTCTCGTATTTCGCATTTTAGTTTTCGAAATAAAATACGTGAATAAATATGTCCCTCCGCCAATTGATAATGTCTACGAAATACACCAACTCGAGGATACATCAATATGGGCGTATATCCGAACGCACGTTTTTTTTTTTTGTCTATGCGACGCGCATTATTGTGTACGAAATATAATAAACGAAAACGCGAAGAGCAAAAAAAAAATTTTTATTTTTTTATACGAACACATTTTTGTTTTTTTTTTTTCTCTTTTTTGCGAGACTTCCTGTGTGTGCGTGTGCGTTTCCTTCCCTCCGTTTAGATCTCAAGACGTTCGTGATGATTCGAAACCCCGTACGGGTTTTTCGTTTTTTGTTTTTTATTCGGCATTGTTCGCGCGCGCGCGTCCTCTCTTATTCGTCCGGGCAAATTTAATTTTCAACACGCGTCTTGCTTTTTTGCGACGCGTATCTTCGTGCGTTTTGTTTTAACGCTCTGTCGCTCACCTACGTATATGCGTTCAAGATTTTTAATTATATTTTGTATACGTACGATTTGTAAAAAATCGTTGTTTATACAATAAGATGTGCCGATGAGATATGATGACAGCGCGCCAGAACAGGCGAACACTATTCGATTACATTTTTTTTTTCTCGAATAAAACGGGCATTTTCAATTTTGTCCTCCCCGGACATTGTTGACCGATGATGGTTTTGGTTAGCTCTCGGGCGGTTCGAAAATTGAGAAACGTCCTGCGCGCTAATCGTTGTCGACGCGTATAGCAGCGAAGCAAAGTAAAGTAAAAAAAAATGAAATCGATAATAAAAGGGTTTGTATATAGGGAACTGTACGCGCGCGCATTACAACACGCGGAGTATTGAACGTGTCGAAGTGATTGGTTCGGTGAAAATCGTTTGAAAACGATCTTCCGCCACGCACCGCGTCGGGGAATCGCCGGAGAGAGACCACTCGAACCGAATATTCCCGTCGAATGATTCGGTATAAATTTTTGGGAATCGTTTTTTTCCTCCTCCTCCACCTCACCCGAATGACCCGTCAACCATTGTCAATTTCGCCAGCGCGTCCACCTGCTGCTGCACAGCGTACGAACGAGGACAAAAAAAGAGAGAGAGAGAGAGAGAGAGAGGAAAAAAAAGCGATTTATTTTCTCTCGGCCACCCCGCGGGAATTTCGACACACACGAAAACCGATTTATCCCTCCCCACACCCGTCGAATCGCGTTTTTTTTTTCACAAAAATTCGTAAAAATCTCTTTTTTCCACACTCTCGCGTGCCGCAGCATATTCACAATGACGTAACAATAACTCATAAATCTCTGCGTCCGCCTCCTACCGAATGTGTGTGTGTGTGTGTGTCGATACGTATAGTTTATACCGCACCGCCGACGCGCTCGACTCTGCCGGTTTGTACAGAAACCATAACCGCGGTTCCGTTTGATAGACTACGACGACGACGACGGAACGGACCGTGAAGACGTTTTACCGAGTCACACGGAGTAATAATAATTTACGTGGCGTGAATATCACCACCACGCTTAAGATGTAACTATGGCTGGAATTTTTTATTATTATTTTTTCTTTCTGTAATCGTTTATACGACGTTATAGCGTTGCTATCCTCGATCCACGGCGGGCTGCCGTGGCAGACAGGTGTGCGAGCGCGCGCGACCCCGAAAACTGTATAATCGGTGTGCAGCCACAACGCGTCGGGTCACCGATCGATTTTTTTCTCTCTCACACACACACACACACACTTCTTTTTATCCGCCACGGACCGGCGACGGTCGTCGACGCGCACCAGAATCGTCTTCTCGGATGCCGATCGGAATATAATACATATAGTACATAATATATAGCTACAGTAGTGATCGATAAATAATAATAATAATAATAATAATAAATCCCCGCGCAGAGGAAACGATCGCATGATATTCCGTTGTCGATGATTGCCATTATCCGGTGTATAAACGCTGGTAACGGATCGCGCGCGCTACAAAATCCCGTCGCAGCTGCCGCTGTAATACGACCGAAACGTACTACGATTTATCGAGATAACGTTATAAATTTGTCGCGCGCGACAATATTGCGAGCCAACGATCTGCTTCTTCCCCCCCCCCTAAAACAAAAAAAAAAAATAAAAATAAAGACTTGGACAGATCCGAACTGTAAAAAAAGTATCCGATGACAGCGTCCCAAGATTAATTCCTGTTCCTATCCGTGTGGATCCGTTGGCCGCACTTGGTTTCGAAAACCCGATCGCGTTATAAACTGAAAAGCTGACCACAAACTTCGTTGCACGTGTGGGCGCAACAGGGCTTCGGACGAATTTCACGTACGAAACGTTTTTCGTCGCGAAGTCTTCAAGACGCGGCGAACCGTCGTTTCGAAAGCGTTCTGACGCTTTGTGGATTCTGGTGCGCCATCGTTGCCGGTTCAGAACCGATTGCTCCGACCGCTGGCTGATCGACGTATATGCCGCTTGGATGCGATGCGACGTTTAAAAAGACGTCATTGTAGCCTTTGTCCGCCTTGTTCGCGTTTTTCTTCGGTGTAGGATCCGAGTAGAAAATACGGTTTCGTGTACGTACGTCGTCTTAATTTGATCACCGTCAAGAACGCCTGCGTTCCCCTGCGTACCGGTTAACGCTTATCGAGACGAAAACTATATTATAACGTCGACAATTAATTCCGCGCGGTATAAATGTGTTTTATTTTTTTGGTTAGTTTACGCGTTATAACGCGTTCTGTACGTTTCCGAAAGAATCCCAAAAATTCGTGCTACCATTACGAATATGTTTTTAGTATTTGAAACTCTAACACGTCGTTTAATAATTATATCGGCCAATTTTTTCTTCTTTTTTTTTTTCACGCACGAGCCGCGGTCATTCACCACCGCGGTGTCTTTGCAAAGAAAATTTTTAGCAAAACAAATTTCAAAAAAAAAAAACGTACAAAATATATTGGCCATCGTGACGGGGGCGATATCGTTTCGCAGGGGGAATCTGTCGATCGACAGATCGATCGAGCGCGGTAATACGAAATAATGAAAATCGTACGACCGTATATTATTATTATTATATAATATATGCGTACGCTAGTGTGGTGTGTGTGTGTGTGTGTGTGTCTTTTTTGCACGAACAAATCCCTCGATTGTCAAACGACCGTACCAAACAGTTTATCCGGTGACGTGTCTGATTCGTATCTGACGTTGTCACAAAGAAACGCGAGAGAAGGGAATACGAATGCGCGCGCGCGCGCGCGCCCGCTACTGTCGACTGGTTCATGCCGCCGCCCGCAGGAATATAAATGTGTAGCCAGTTTGACAGGATCGTGTTGTGTGTATCGAGCGCGGGCGGAGCACGCGGGGACACGACCCTGCGCTGCGAACACTGCTCCGCAACAGAAAACGCTAATAAAAGATTAAACGTGCGTATACGTATATATATATAGAGAGAGAGAGAAATAAATTTCGGAAATAATACTTTTATACGCGTGTTTGTGTATATTTGTCAAATGATTATTATAATCGGGAGAACAAAAAAAGTAATAATAATAATAATGATAGATACGGACGAGGGAGATGAAAAAAAAAAAACGCGAATTGCGCGCTGGATATCCTTAATGATTTTTGTGGATCCGTGATTTTTTTTTTTTTTACCATTTCCATATCGCGGTACAATGAAATTTTATACAATACGGTAAACGTGTACAGCGTATTGTGCGTGTGTGTACGTATTTGTATACGCGTAAAACGTGATTTATTTGTACACACACTCGCGCATAATGGTCAGGCTCGTATAACGGCGGCACGGGTAGTGTGGTGCGCGGGATAAAATGGAAAATATCCATCGGGGACCGCGCGATGTAATGTTTACGAATTTTACAACGGGTCCTCTAATGTGCCGGAGAATCTCAGCCGATTTTTTTCGTTCGTCGCGGCCATCGCGTTACTCCCCCGCCGACTTTTATTTCAAACGTATTATCTCGCGCGAATGAATTTCGATGTTTTTCGTACGAACGAAAATGTATAATTAACTCACAATAGACGATTTCGCGAGACGCGTGTCGAGGAAATTATTGTTAGTTAAAGTTGTTGTGTGAGTGTAAAGTTATTGCGGTCGTTGCAACGATAACGATCGATGGAAATCCGCTGATTTACAACTGATTTAGGCCGTCATATAGTATAACAGACAAAAAAAAAAAAAACCTACCGACGTTTATTCGAGCGTTGGTTTGTTAAACGCATTATGTCTCTTGAATAAAGTTATTTGTCTAGAAGCGTCGTTATACTTTACTGACAGTATGTGCATAAAACGAAACAAAATAAATACACTTAACAGTCCATTTTATTTTGCCAAACCACGTGTTGTTATACTGTGTAGTCAATAACGTCGCGCGACCCATTTTTTTTTTGTTTTAAACATTCGATTGACAAACGTTACCGCAACGCTACGCGGTGGAAACGATTAGTGCGTTATTAGTGGTGATCACGTTGAAAACACGAAGAAGAAGAAAAGTTTGTTTTGTATAATTAAATGAAAAAGTCGTACACGGTATCGTATAGAAATCGTCGATTCTTTTATGTGTTTCACGTGACCAGACACCTCAAAAATATTTTCTTGTAAAAAAAAAAAAAAAAAAAAAACAAAATCCTCCCCAGCATAAAAATCGGACGCGCTACTGCTGCAACGCGTTGCGCAGCCATTGTCAAGTCTAAAACTCCAAATTGTTGTCGGTTTAAATCCACTTTTTTTTTTTATTGAATTTTCTCCGATATACGAAAAAGAGAGACCCTTCGAAAATAATTTCGGATATTAAAAACCTCCCCATTGTACGTATAAATCCCTCGTACGTGTTATATAGTACAACGCGTATTTATGAACGCGAACGAAAAAATAACGTACAAAGATTATCCCGTAGAAAAAAAAATGATAAAAAAATATTCGTTTTTTTCGTTCGTTCCTTTTTAAATACCCTTCGGCCGGCTAGTTTTATTATTTTTTTTTTTTAATCTCGGCTATATAATATTATAACGGTGTAATTTTTTTCTTTCCTTAAATTTTTTTTTTTTTTTTGATATCCGTTCGACGGGTGCTGATCTAAAGGGCGTTACATCAATATACATTATACAGATAATAGCAATGATTAGATGACTCGTCAATTTTCGCACCTTTTTTTTAATTAAAAAAAAATATATAAATATATATATATGTATAAAAAACGCTTAACGAGAGTGATGCCGCCGTAATGCTTCCATAAATCATCGCGTCCCGTCCAGACTCTTTTTTTTCTTTCCCTAACCGTCGTCCCGAATCCTATCCTCGTTATCCCGTCAATTTTTTTCAGCCGTTTAATTATCTCACTAAAAGCCGTTTATACACGGAGAGTATAGCCCGGAGTCACTTTTTCGATTGTTCCAAAATAAAATGCACAGTCACAGAACGCGCGTTATTATTATTATTATTTTATCCTCCAGGCGTATTGTGTACGGTGTATATCGGCCGCAATAATTTGTTTACTTATCACACGCACAAAAAGAAAATATAAAAATTATATTATACGGCGTATACGTTATAATCTATGCCGACATATCGACGGATGGAAAATAATAATAATAATAATAATAATAATAATAATAAATATACATGTATCGAGTCGTAAATGTTTTCATTACGCGACGAGACCAACACAAATAAACACACACGCGTTGTGTAATTATTTTATTTTATTTTTCCCACGTGTGTGCGCACACGCGTAAATTACATACGAATATTGTAGAGAAGAAAAGAAAGGAAAAATATTCGGAATACGAAAAACGCTTATACTCGTACGCGAGATGATGATTTTTTTTTTTTTTGGAAACCGGTTCGGTAAACAAACGTATTCGATGCAAAAAAAAGAAAAAAACTATTATATTTTTTTCTTTATTTTGCACATAATATTCTTTGGCTTGATTGTGTATAATTTTTTATATATATACGCGTATGAAGTGTATAAATTTCTTTGTCGCTTGAGTTTAGAAGTCTAGTCGATTTTTAACTCTTGAATTAATTTTAAATATATTTGCACATTTTGTTTTTTATATTCCGAACGCGTAATGGAATTCGTTTTATAAGCGTGCCTAGTTGATATTTCCATTCGGTCGCGCATTGAAATTACAGTTTTCTTATTTGTGACAAACCGTCGTAAATTATCTACCGGGAAACGCGATCGAAATATTATAGAACAGATTTCATACGCGGTTATGAAATATGTCCGATTATTATTTGCTCTTTTCGATCGCTTAAATAAATACATATCGTGTTACGGGCAAAAATCGAAATCGGGCAAATGTCAGAAATCCTCTTTGAATATGTTCACAGTACAAACGTTGATTGTTGTAATATTAAATACAAATAAAAACATCTAGTGTTCATTTATTTAATCGATAACGGCGAAAACTCGTACACAATTATTATTGATAAAAGTATAATAATTGCTGGTCACAACTAGGTTTGTCCGATCGAAAGCCGAAATATTATGACGTTTCGCCCACCGAGTACCGTGTTGATAGTTCGTGTTTGGCACTTTTCAAATTTCCACTTTTGCCCGTAACATGTACACTTGTACGAAATAACCTCGTCGTATATTTACGAATTAATCGACATTATTTAAATGTTCCAAAAAAAAAAATAAATAAATAAATAATTTTAAAACGATTTAATTATTCGTTATTATTGATTCGACGCAACGGCGCATGTATAGCCGTTGGTTATTGCGATTCGACCAGTGGCGGCTTCCAACCAGAATTATTTGATAAATACGAATTTCACTATAGCGTACACAGCTGCAGGTACGATGTAAATTGTTTTTAATCTATAATTTAGAATAATAAAAATTAGCGTTCATTCGTTATTACTGCTAATGTATACGTGTATATAATTATAACACGTGTCGCGATAATTTGTTAATTAATCAATTCTCTTTTAGGGAATAAAAACGAAATGTATTTGTCTACAGACGTTTTATACTCGTCGATTCGCTTACAGTTAATATATAATTACGATAATTAAATTGAACAAAAATCGAATGTTCGCGCAATGTTTTTTTTTCTTTATATTTTATTCGGATTTTATTATTGTTATTGTTGTTGTTGTTATTATTATTATTATTATTATTATTATACCCCTGCAAGATATATTTACTATAATATGACACTCATGACTTTCCGAAAATCAACGTAAAAAATTATAAAATTAAAAACCGAAGGCAAAATTTCACTTAACGGATAACGGTTTTATCGCGTTATTTACTAAAATTTTAGAAAAAACGAAATAAATGTGAACAATTTGTATTACTCGTATTAATTATATAATAAATTACCTATCGATATTTTTAATTTCCGTAGAATCGCAGTTGAACGTATAAAAGTGGTATTGTAAAAAAAAAATATATATATATGTGCTCATGAATATCAACAAAATCGCAATAAAACCAAATAAATATAGTAAAACAAGAACGTGTCGAATTTTTTTTTTTTTTAGATTTTGAAAATATCTCCGAGTCCGGTTATTTTTATTATTAGGAATTATTTCTTTTTTTTTTGACGAAATATATATAAAAAAAAAAAAAAATGAAATGTTGATACACAATACGCCGTATACGTCGTCAATACATAATATTGTAATAATTGTCGTGACGGTATATAATTGAAATAAAAATGACTACTTTTATTTTTGGATATTATCATTCAAACAGAGACGCGTACCGGAATCTATATAATATACGAAATACCGCGAACACTTTTTTTTACAATATTATTATTGCTGTTATTTTTAAAGTTTTGTTTACTTTTTTTGAAACTGTAACACCCGTACGTACACGAAATCATTCAAAACGCAATTCGTAATATTTTACACATGTACAATTTTTAAACGAAATCCTCCCCGTCATCCATTCACTTCATCGGTGTACTTCATATCTACGAAATACATCTTTCTCGGATTTCCATGATAATTTATATTTCGTCGGATTCCCAGTGACGCGCGAAAAAAAAGAAAACCACGTAATTGATTACAAAACTGCCGGGTAACGTAAATTTGAACGTTCGAACGATGGTGCAACCTAGTAATTTCGGTTCATCTGCAATATTGTAATAATAATAATAATAATAGTACGTATATTCAAACGCCATTATAATTCGAATTGTTTTTGATTTACCGCGTTATATGATACATACACGAAAGCGTTTAATAGTTTCAACGCGTCGGAGATATATTTTGATAATAACTCGTCGGAAATGATGTGAAAAAAAAATTTTTTTTTTCCACTTCAAACCCCGAAACGTGTACGGCGCGGATTTCGCGTTTCTCTCACAATTATGCACACCGCATATAACAGTATCCGTGCGCCGTATAATATCGTGTAATATTATCGTGCGACGCCATCGTAATTAGAGGTCCGTACAATAATAATTCACAATAATTAAACAATTTAAAGATTAATATCAATTTATGATGCACGTCAATTTCAAGATCGATGCGGATAACGCTGCGTATACACACACGCATAGTCGCAGCAACATGTTTGGTGGACCCTTATTAACGGATTGAAGGATGCAGCGCGCGGTTATCCTTTTCTCCGGGGGTAGTATAACAACAAGACGATACGAATCTAAACAAAAAGAAAAAAAAAAACGATATTTTTTATCTTTCAAACGTTAAGTGTATTATAACGAAAGTATATTTCTTACGTGTGTATACATACACGTTTCTTTACTGCCACGCGGGATACGACATTTCGAGGGTAAGAGATGCATTTGTATAGTGAACACTGGTATAAAATGAATGTTCCGTTCGAACGGTGATAACTAGCTAGAGAAAAAAAAAATTGTTGTTTTTTTTTTTCTATCGCATTTTCGCACGTTTCGCTGAAAACGATTTTTCCGACGGTCGTTACTACGCGACGACGTAACGAACGCTATTTTTGCATTCCTATACGTCGTTGTTGAATTCCGAAGCCGCAAAACGTCGTATTGTTTTTTGTTCAAAATTACTTATCGAAAAAAAAAAACGAAACAAAAGGAGGGAAAAACGATATAATTACTTTATAAAATAAAACGTATTGCGGACTCGTGTTCAAATCGAGTGTGTGTGTGAGATTTTTGTTCGCGCGACAGACGGCGAGAGATTACGAAACGATGTTGAAGAGAGACCGAAAAAAAGAAAAAATTCGTTTTCAAAAATATAATTTACGTAATAAATCGTATGAGGAACCCCGATTGAAAGCGTACAACGAACCGCGGACGGCGGCACGCGCTCGTGTTTTGACTGCGTTTCGTCGTCGTAGACACGCCGGCCGGCCGGTACAAGTATCGTTTAATTACACGCCGTTACGTACACGTGCGCGTTTACTGAAATTTATATATTATTTATACGCGCGCGCGCGCGCGCGCACACACACGATATTGTTATGCGCAGTGCGTAACGTCCAGGCGTATATTATTACACACACACACACAGTAATATATTTTATATACGCGGTACGTGTAAGATTCGTTTAAATAATATTATACACGCGCGGTCGTGTGCGCGGCTGCTGAGAGTGGTGGTCCAGCAGCAGCATCAGCGGGGCGGTGTGCGGTTGCATCGGTCGCACGCGCTAGACACGCGTCTTGGCCCCGTCGCCGCCGCAGTCTCCTCCTCTTCAAACGGGCGGGCGGCGCGCCCGTTCTTACGACGACGACGACGACGCGTACGGCGGAGCCGAGAGAGGAATAATAATAATGAAAAAAAAAAAAACCAGGTGCTGTCGAGTGTTTTTTTTTTCTTTTTTTTCCGGAATCCCGTACGAGCGAATACGAATTATATATTACCAGCTCGTCGTACGTATATTACACGCGGTAGAATGATCGGATATAAAATATTGTTTAATCGTTACCGCGTAATATTAATTAATTAATTAGACGAGCGAGGGGGAAAAAAACCTATACGTTTTCCGTATCCGGAAATCGACGTGTACTTTATTTAATAATATAAACGCCAATCGGCTTTTTTGTTTTGTTTTGTTTTTTTTAACGCGTTAATTGACGTGGAACGCGAGAAACAAAACAACACTAATATGGTAATGCGTTAAACGGCAAGTTAATAAAAAGGGAATAATAATAATAAGGAACGAATACGATCGGATAAAAGTGAGCGACGAATTGGCATCGCGCACCGTTCAAGAATTAAGAGGCCGCGTTTCGCACAGAATCACTCCGACAACGCGGTTGAGCTACCTCGGAATCTGGTGCTACCCGGAACGAACGCTGAGCGCCTGTATTACCGTTAAACCGATTCCGAACGGATCTGATCGTCTCGTCCATTGCGCGAATAATAATCGATTTTCACACAAATTGCTTGTACGTACTGCTATAATCACGGGTCCCCCCCCCGTCCCTCCGGGCGTGCGATGTTTTGTTTGCAAGCGGCAACATTTAAAAACCCGATTTTGAACCCGTTGAATTCGTCGGACGTCGAAGACCACGCTGTTATTTCGCCAATACCGAACGAACCGAGCTGGTACGTTTAGAAACGTCCACGTTTAAATAGAAGAATGCGGACGCGTGGTATTTTAAACAATTTTGCGCGGTCAGAAAAAGTCGAAGAAACGGCAACGAAAATACGTCATCGTCAGTGATATTCCGGAATATCGTAATGTTATTTACATCGACGACGGTCCGTATACCGCACAGACACGGTCGCCGTGGTTACGTGCCGACGACGTTCACCGGCTACCGACGACGACGGCTGCGGCTGCGGTCCCTTCTTCGCCCGGCCCGGATTTAATCGAGTCGGTTTTTTCAAACCTGTTGTGTGTTGTGTTGCGCTCTACGAACGACGAGAGAGAATAAAAGGGGGGTTGGCATCGCCCGAACGTCGTTTCTACTATCTCTTTGCGCCGCGTTTATTACAATATACACGACGCGCGCGGTTTCCCGACGACCAATAACAATAATAATTAACGTATTGAATAAGATCCCGTCGACCCTTACGCACGAGAACGGATTGACGACGGCCGAGGTCACCGCGACGAGGGGAACGCGGAGAATACGGAAAGGAAAAAAAAATAATCATTTAAACACAAATCCACGCGCGAGGACGTACGAGAATCCCGTGTAGATGATTACGATGAATGCGTTAAAAAACTTTAAAAAAAAAAAAAAAAACGTTTTCATTTGAAATTTTCTCAACTCGTGCAACGCTGAGCTTGAAATCCGATAGAAACAGATTTATCGCGCGCAAACGCTTCGGTAGAACGAAAATATCGGATTTTTTTTCTTCAAAAAAAAAAAAAAATCCCTTTGACAATCTCGTCGCGGACAGCTGTGTGTGCGTGCGTGTTCACGTATTACGCGCGTCGCATTATATTATGCTAGTGACGTTGTTCTCCAAATGACGCGCGTAGCTGGTTGGGTTTACGTTAAAAAAAATAATAATATACATATATATATATACAGTAAAAATTCGGTAAATGGAGTTTACAGATTATAATAGGCTCGTTTGTACGGCTGCAGAATATATTAGAATACATTTCGAGAAATAAATCGCTGTATTTTATGTTGTTGTAAATACGAAGACTTTGTTAATTTATCGTCGAGTGCAAACAGTAAGTGTCTTTTCCGGATTCTTTTGAGATTCTGCGAAAAAAAAACTATCAACGATATGTACAAAACGTAAAACGTTAAAAAAAAAATTACGTAGAAATGGTCTTGGTACAGAAGACTTAAAATGTAATTTTAACTCGTTACGAACCGAGTAGTGCAAATTCATATAACCTACAGTCGGGAACGTAAATCATTTTAAAACCGCTCTTTTAAAAGCCAATTATAAATAATATAAATATAATATAATAATAATATAAATTATTATTATTATTATTATTATATTATCGTATTCCTGTAGTTAGGAAATAATATAATAATTTGTATTATATGTTATCTGTTGGCTAAAATGTGTTACACAGAATTACCACCGGGTAAAATTGAAACAAGAGCGTTTTCTCGAAAACCAAGTGAATATTTTCAAGCCATATAAATGCCTATAACATTAATACAATAGTATTATTATTATTATTATAATGATATAATCAATATACACATCTTTTATCGATACTTAAATTTATCTAAAATATTTCTACCCTCTAATTCTTCGTTCTAATTCCGAACCCACAATTCAATATATTATTATTATTTTTATTTTTCAATAATATATTCGTTATAATATTAGTTCGGTTTTTTTCTTTCTTTGTTCACAGTATATGTGCAGATTTAATTGTCAGGCTGTAATAGTTTTACTAGAAGCAAAAAAAAAACAAATTTTTTTTAAAAAAATGGCGTAATTGAAATATTGTTTCTCCGTGCGTCGAAATTCATTAGTTCCGCCACTGCCTGCGTAATTTAAACGAAAAATTTCACTCATTTCGGATTAAATTAACCGTTGCGGTATAATTGAATTTTTATTCCGGTAAACAACTATACATACGAATAATAATTTTATCAAGTGTCTATAAACACATTCGAGAGTTACACTTTATTCTTCGTACATCGTATTTACGTACGAAATTATTTCATTTTTTTTTTTTTTTTTTTTTTGTTCAATTTCGACACGCCGTTCAAAATGCGAATGAATCAAACATCTTTATTTACCAAACAGATACAAAAAAAAATAAATAAATAAAACGTTCGACTTGTTTATATTATATTATATATATATATACGCGATATCACCATATCGGTAACACGAGAATAGACACCGATGAATTTTATTATTATATTTTAAATATTATAATAATATGTACGAGTCGGTATACAAATGGCGTACGTGTATGTCTTTTTTTTTTAGGAGAGTCGTCAATGTTTTTTGTTTTGTTTTTTTTTTTCGTATAATTTATTAATATATACGTGTTGGTGCGCCACGCGTGCTCCACATATTAATTCCTTTCGTTTTCACGACGTCGTCGTAATATATACATCGTATTTTTCACTGTTTTATTTAATGAAATACGTTCGAATACATTTGATTTTTTTTTTTACTATCTGTATTATTAAATTTATTACTATATATATATATAAATATAGTTTCGCCTGTATATCGAAATAAACGCGTGGACGATAAGTGAAAAACTGCGATTTTTACATTATAACAATAACGATCGTATGAAGGAGAATCGCTTCTTTTTTGTTTTTATCTCAGACAACGTAATATGTTGGAGAAAACTTTTAAAAAAAAAAAACAAGTTTTATTTTTTTAACCGTTTTAAGGCTTTCGACTTTTTTGTTTCGGTTAAAAAGTCGATTTTTGTACCGTTAAAAGGTTTTCTTCTATGTTGCGTGCGGTATGAATAATTATCGTTCCGTATATTTTCGTATGCCGAGCATGTTTTCGGATTACGCGTTGCACGCGGTTGATTCCGTTTGGCGTCTATTTGGCACGCGGGCGAAGGATTTTCACTAATAAGAAAAGAATGGATTAAAAGGGAATGCTCGACATTCTGGCTCTTGTCACCGTGACTTCCCGACGTCTTGTAGAATGTCGGAGAATTCGCCATATCCCCGGCATACTATTTTCGATTCCACGAGAAGACTCTATAAACATCGGATTTCGCAATTTTACTATAAATTACACACGTCCGCGGAAATATAAACGCGTTTTGTCCATTTGATCTTTCTCGTTTCATATTCCTAAAATTAATTTCGATTCAAAGCGATTCTTCCCTCCACATCCCCAACCCTCTATGAAAATAACGCGTTTGTGTAGAAAAAATAGGGATAATTACTTTTTTCTTCTTCTTTAAATTCACTAAAATATGAACGGTTTAATGCGTGTAATTTCATTTTTAATATATTTCGTGTGTGTGTGTGTATCCCCATCTATATATCACGTAATAAGCAACCCTTTTTTCACTTTTTTTTCCCTTACCCCTGTTCAAATTACAGGACCGACGATGAAAAACGAAAGTACTATTAAAGAATCCGTTGCACGTTATATAAGAATTACAGCAAATCGTTTCTCTCTCTCTCTCTCTCTCTTCAAAATTTCAACCGACAAAATTCGAGATCAATTGCGTTTTTTTCTTCTTCTTCTTCTTCTTCTTTAGTCATTACAATTATCGTTTTCGGTAAAAAAAAAACCTTCCAATTTTTACACTCTTATTTTTATAATCAAACAATAAATAGCTACATTTAAAAAATACCCGAGATTGTGATTTTTTTTTTACATGTTTTCAATATAATTATTCGAATCCGGAAATTCTATATACGCGCTTCACACACACACACATATACGATCTCGATCATCTTCTCTGTACTACGTGTATATATAATATATACTGTAGTTCTTATTAAAAAATGATTATGAGGAGGGTAACACACACACGATGAGCTGGTCTCGTTCTCGCTGCGCGCACACACACAGAGATATACACGTGACGGCGGCGGCGGTCGTATATACACGTGGCACGCAACCGAAATGCTCACATTTATATACATAGGTATAATGACTACTTTATAATTTTACGTTCAATACGGGTTTTTTTTTTCCGGAGGAGAATAAAAAAAAAAACATTTTAATGTTCTCGATTTACGGTATTTCGAGTGGTTCGAAATTCAAAAAAAAAAAAAAAGTATATATATAAAAACACCTGTTTTTTTTTGTTTTCTATACAGTTATACTTACGCGCCTCAGCAGTGCGTATGTATACGCGTAGCGTGTTATATAACCGATGTATACTGTACACGTGTAATGTTGTCGTGTTCCGCGCGTCCGACATTATAATATTATAGTCACGTGATTAATCTTTTGTTTTTAGTATCGTATTATTATTATTATTATTATTACTATTAGATCGATATAATTATTTATAAATATTTGAGAAAAAACGCGATTTGAACGGGGTAAAATAGAAAGAAATTCGACGAAATAACAGTCTCGCGCTGTCTCGGACGTTTCGATATATCGCTGCAGGTTAAAAAAAAAAATAGAAAAAACGAGACGAAATAATAAATGGATTTCGGTTACTCGGCGAGATTTATAAATTGGGAAGTGTTTTTTTTTTTTTTTTTAAAAAAAAAAGCAAAACTTTTGTTTCGTGGACGTCAAAACCCTGTTTAATTAACCATGACCTGTAGCAGGACCGGGATGTGTACGCAGTATTGTGGTTAGGGATTGTTTTTATAACGTTTACGGGAAACGATCATACATATAACGATGCGGAATTTCGACAAAACGAAAGAAAAAAAAAATCTTTACTCTTGACGAGAGCAATTTTTCGTTCATCTTTTTATGACAATCACGAAGCCGTAAATTTACGCGGTAAAACAATATTATATACGAAATGTAAACGGTTTTGGCGACGGGTGGTGACTTTAACGTTCCGTTCTCGTTCCTCGCCGTTTTCAATAATAATTTTCATTATCGATTCGCACGCGTATAACGTTAAAACAAAAGAGATCGACGGGGAATTATTTAAAAAAAAATCGAGGCAAAATCCGTACTTTTGATTCCGGTTCATACTTTCGGTGAAATTCCTCGCGTATCGCGTCGTTCGGAAAATCGTTGTTAGATTCTGAACGGATCGCAAGGGTTAGATACGACGATATTGTTTTTTTTTCGTCTGTACCCTATCAGAAAATGTGCTCCAATTTTTCTACGGTCATTGAGTTCTTTTGCCGGTAGCATCTAGTTGGTACTTCAGACAGGTCGTTTTTCGATTTTCTCAAAAGCGCCTAGAAAAGAAGAAAAACTCAAAAACTATATGAAAACAGGTAATTTCGTTGAAATGTTCTATTTCCTCGTAATTTCGAAAATAACTCGGCAAACATACATTACTATTTATTAGGGAAAATAATTTTTAAAAAAAATTTCTTTCGACAGTCTTCAATGCATAAAAGTGGTAATTTTTGTTTTTAAGGTTTAAAAATGTAATTTTCAACGTTTCAAACTGTACGCGGCGTTACTTCAATTGTATCAAAAAAAAAAAAAAAAAAACTTTGTAAATCGTTAGTCACGATTTCCTTTTTTTTGTTCGACAAAATGGAAATTATTTCGACGAAAAATTACAATCAAACGTTTTATCCTAATCGGGTTTATCGTAAGAAATATTGTAATATTTGAAATGATGTACAGTAAAAAGTCTAATCGTAAATAATTACGTACTCTTATACACACACACACACACACACACGCAATATGTTATAATAATAATAATAAATAAATAATAATAATAATAATGATAATAATAAATATTATACCGAAATTATAGAAATTGTTTTGTCGCGGCGCGAGAATGCGACGATTGCTTTCGAATTTATAGTCATAACAAAACAATAACGTTATTCCAAATAGTAATGCGCACTTGAGCGCTAATACAACGCACCACGGAACCCGTTTTTTTTTTTTTTTTACACGCAATTAATTCTCTTCAATTTTTCCGAAAAATAATGGATAAACGTGTGACGGCGTATTCGACTTCCACGTATTTTCACGTTTCGGCTTGTTTCGAACTCCGTCCCGATCACAAGATATTTTCAATTAATAATAAACGTCGTAATCAAATACACCGCGCGTATGTACGCGAAACACGACGGCGTTAGCGTTTCGTTTACTATCGTAATTTCTAAAAAAAAAAAAAAAAACGAAAACCGTTTATCGCGTGTCCGAAAGTGTTATTTATATGAACACATATGCCCCCGTGCCCATATACGCGATTTACACACTTCTTGATTCACTCGAGTCACTCCTATTCTCAACCCCCGGCGGCCACAACACGAACGTCGATATCGCCGCGCGCCGACGGGCGTTCAAGTCACCGTGCGACGGCACACGCGCCCGCTCTCCTTCATTGAGTACGTATAAATATATACGTATATACGCGCGCGTATAATACACGTTTGTTTAATGAATAGGCGCGGTATAAGTGCGTTTGAGACTTTGTATATATATTAAAAAAAAAAAAAATCCCTCTCCCGACGTTATGAAAACCATTTTACGCTGGGCGGTCAAAAGCGATATTAAAAAAAAAAAATAATAAATAAATAAATATATATAATATAAATGGGACCGACGCTGTGTTGCGTTAAGGGTGGTCGCGTCGGTCGGGGTGAATAAACTAAAGGGAAAAAAGAGTGAGTGAGAGTGAGAGAGAAGTGAAAAAACCACAACAACCCATCGCTATACATAAATGTATTATATGACCATTTATATATATCTTCTAATTATATTCTAATTTTAAATCATCATTTATCTTGATAAAAAAAAAAAAATAATATATATAAATGCGTGTACGAAGAGAATGAAAATAAAAAAAAATATACCCGACCGCCCCGCCGCGGGCTGTTTATCGTGTTCCGCGCGCGTGTGTATAGAGAGGTGGTCTTTTTCTTGCCCTGCGCTATCTCTTCCGCGCGGGGCAGATGCGTTTTAAACATTATATAAAAAATAAAAAACATATATTCGAACGTTTTATATGTATACGCCGCTCTGTACGAGTACACACACGCGCGCGCGCGCCGAAAGTAATGAGAAATAATTGTTCGTGTAAAACGTTTTGACAACGAACGCGATAAATGGTTTTTATTATATTTCATTGTCTAAAAGGGTAAAAAATATGAACGCCCGGAAGGGGGTGAGATACGAGACGAGAGATCCCTACGCGCGGGACTCTTTTCTGTCGCCGGGAGGAAAAAACGATTTGGAAAATTTTCGTCTTCGTTTGTCCCTGCTCCGATTTCTTCGCGTTTTCCGCGCGCCTTTACGCGGTAAACGTATCGCGTCTGAATTCGGCCACCACACTGTGATTCTCGTAGAATCTCATTGCTCTACATTCGTAACACGCAGAGTTCCAAAAATGAAATGATCGAAATGAAACCGATTCGTCTAACAACAATAACAATGGGTCTTTTGCGTTTTTTTTCTTTTAAACCGCAACCGTTAAAAAAAAACCCCGTATTTCTTTATGTACATTTACGGAAACACGTACGATAACGTCGCGTTTGTATTTTATTCTGTAATAATCCAAAAAATGAAAAACAAAATGGTAAAAAGACTCGATATCGGTGACGTTTAGTGTCGGTTAATTTGCAGATTTTCTTTTCTCTACTACTTACTCGTGTACGTTTACGGAAGGAGAGTCCCGGGACGGTAGATTCGAAAATTATTTCGAAAAAAAAAATCAGATAAATCGCAATAACAATTAAAATTCTTACCTCGTACGTGATGTCCGCTGTGCGGCAGCTCGCGAGAATCGTTCGAATGTTATAAGAATAAATAAGTTAAGTTACCAAAAAATGATCGCGCGGGACGCCGTTTTCTATATATATACGAGTACAACGACGAATTGGACGAGAAAAAAAAACTTTAAAAAGAACTACTAAAATAACCGATCGCAACAAAGAGAACACTTGCGCACAAGACGATAAAATCTCCGCTCCAGTCTTCCCATCAATAACGATTTGTCTTGTACGAATACAAAAATGAAATCGGTGTATTAGTTTTTGAAATTCAATTATCAAATAAAAACCGCCCCATAAATATTGTTTTTTTTTCCCTTTTCTTTTTTCCTTATTGACGTGTTGTTATTCTTATGAATCTCTTCTAAAAATCAAACATTATAACAATACGATTTTTGATATATAATATATACTACAGCGAGGCGTTAATACGCTTGAGCGGGAGGGAGACGATTTGGATAGTATTTTTTCTTCCTTTCTCACATCAACTGTATTTATTATATATAATAGATGGTACACACACACACACCATGGGAAGAAGAAGATACGGGAGCCAAAAGATATTTACTCGAGATTTTTAATGTCAGTTTTTTGAACAGGTATACGAGTATATAAGAATATATCTCAGAATAACGCGCGGTATATAAGATAATTTTACTGCACCCCGCGGTGAGACGAGAAACGTTTATATATATTATATATATATAATATTTTAATTGATACGTTTTATTTCGTCGTCGTTAAAAATAATATATATAGATATTTTTTTTTTAGATAAAATCGATTTAAAATATTCCAATTAGGAATTGCGCGGTACACATGTAATATAGACATTTTTTTCTTTTTCGCGAGTATATAATGGAAATCGATATTTGAAACTTTATAGTGTATATATTTATACGTACACGCGCGAATAATAATAAACGTGCGTTTATATATAATATTATAAACAATATTTAAATCGATAACGTAACAAAACCAGTTATAATATCGAGTATAATTCAATAATTTACATTAAAAAAAAAAAAGAAAGAAAACGATAGGCCGACACGACACGTTTATTTAATTAAATTATTATTTTCTAATAGAAAACCGTCGGCGCATTATTATTCATACGCGAATCCGGACTTATATATGTGCATTAGGTGATATAATAGCGAAAACTATAAATTATATATTATATCCCGTTTATGTATACGTTTCAAAGGATATCGAATTTTCGTTAGAAAAATAAATAAAAGCCATTATTTATCTAAAACCACTTCTGATTTTATTTTTTAGATATGTTAATTTAATTAAAAAAAAAATCGCTATATAAACATTTGGAAAATATGCGGTTTTTTCTTCATCTCCTTCTTTTTATATATTCCGCGTATACAGAATAACGATAAATCTATATTGTTATTATTTGTTATGTGTACACATATTAATATAAGTGTCTATAAATACGTATATTTGCATAAAAACTATCATTAATATATGAGAAGTAATTGGATATAATAATCGTTATTACTATACGATAACGCATATATAATAATAGCGTAGGTATTTATCTACTGCGACAGACGAATATTATATTCGCCTATAAATATAATACGTATTTTAATATATTCACATTTACCGCGTCTGTATAATACATCGTTTGCGATATTAAATAATTTGTATTTGTGAAATTTCGCAAACTCCTCACCTGCAGCAGCTGTGCGCGGTATAGTTTCGGGGAAATTATAATAATATACACACAAGATATCATAAAAAATGTTTTTTTTTTTTTGGTACACAGACTATTGCAGTAATCTCGCTATAACTGTAATCCGTCTCTTAGGTTTTTATTTTTTTATTTCAAACCGGTATCCGCTGCTAAACGGTTGCTAAAATAACGATCTATGTTTGTATAGCGCTCGGATCGTCCGAAATCGATCTAAATACATATTATTCTATAAGAAGCCCGAGTCGAGAAGCGTGAAAACTGGTTCGATTTATAATACCGAAACGCGAAACCTTTAAAACGCGCGTATTATTATTATTGGAAACATAATAATAATAATAATAATACTATATATATATATTGAAGTTTATGCGGTTTTATTGTTATTGTACAGATACATATATAAATGTATACGTCAAACATTTAGCAAAAAATATATATATTTAGTAGCGGAGTAAAAAAAAAATCGTAACGCCAAAAACGTTTAAGAGGTTGCGTACACGGTCAAACGAAAAAATTGTACAGAAAACGAACAAAAATTGAAATGATAAAAACTCGTTTCGCGAGAGAAACAACCGTCTGAAACTTTCACTGCAGTTGTGTTTATAATTAAAGCGTCAAATTTTCACAAAACATAATTAAAATGTTGTGTGTTAATAAAGGAATAACGTCTATTATTTTATAATGTTATCTTTAATTCTTAAAAAAAAGATGGTAAAAATTGCATTTTTCAAATGCTAACCTACTGAGAATTAAAGATATTTACAAAAAAAAAAAAAAAAAACGATTTTGTAATTAATTTTGGTGTCTAAAGCGGTGTAAACCTTTAGAAGAACTTCTTTCTCGCTAAAATATTATTATTTTGATGAAAAATCGGCCTCTTAACAGACGTTTTTGTTTATTTTTGCATTCTCAGGAACAATTTTCTTTTTGACTATTATATTTTGTCTCCCGCGTGCGATCCGTGCACACGGAATAGTGACGTAGGTAACTAACTAAAAATCATTGGAAACCGAGGGGGGGGGGGCATTATTAAGTTTTGGCTTCTCATCGCTATTCATGCTACCGAAACTCATCATCGGTTCATTTGACAAAATCCAATCATATTCCGCGCATTAATAAATAATAAGCGCACTGATTTAATAAATATATATATATTTTTTTTTTACACGTTTCAGTCTCTATAACTGCAGTAGGTGGTATATATGACGTGAATTTCAAAAACAAAACTAAACGCTTTTCGAGTCCACGGCAGCCCCGCCTTGCAGCCCCTCGTCGCCAATCACGCCCACTATTGGCGTTTGCCGACGATTACGGGAAATTGGGCCCGCACGCGCGCGATGCTACAAATCACTTTGGAAATTTCGTTCATTTTTTTTTTTTTTTTTCTAGCGAATCGTTTGGAGCACAGAAAATCGTCCGCCATTGCAGACGACTATTATAATATATCGTCGTCGCCGCCGCCGCTGCCAAATAACCTAACCGCCCCGCGGTCGTTAAATACCGTCAGTATTTCTGTACGGTGTATAATTTTTGTAAAATTAAACACACGCTTAATAACCGCGTCGCTTTACAACAATCAATGTTGGACATTATTATCGCGTTATATTATACGGATGCGCGCTCGCCAAAATTGCTTTTCGTATCGTCCGCCCGTCGCCCGGTCATCGAGGTGATGACGGCTCGCGGTGGTATGGAGTAAAAATTAAATAAATCGTTCGATGGCGCCGGTCGCGGTGGCGGCGGCGCAGGAGTGAGGAGCGTCTTATTTGACCGCGCGCCGCGGAGACTTTGACGCGAAACGTCAATAATAATAATAAAAAAAAAATTGTTTTTCAAACTCCCCTCTCTCTGTCCGTCCGTACGCACTTATATTTATACACACATAAATATAGAGCAAAGTACTTTTTGTTTTTCGCCCGTCCCCGGCCACATCACAAAGGATTTTCGCCGGTCGTTATTATTACTATTATTATTATTATTATTACGGATATACGCGCGCCCGCGCGCACCTCGAGACGGTGGCAGTGATGGCCTTCGACGGTAGTCTGGTAACCGGAGGCACGGCGGCGGCAATGTGCACCGAAAAAAAAAAAAAACGACACGAAAAATAACCGAAATAAAAAAAAAAAAACCGGTTCGCGTTTTAAGTTCCCACGACGACGATGACGAGGAGCTGCCGCCGCCGCCGTCGCGCGCGCGCGAAGAGCCGAGCGGCGCGCGCGCGCTTGTGTTTGTAATAAATACGACTCGTCTCTCGGGTTGTATATTATTTTTTTTTTTTTTGTTCTTATGTGTATTCTTTGCCGCCGCCGCCGCCCGATTGCGACGATTGGTGGGGATGGCGCGTGCCTTCGGTATACCGTGCGCGCGTCTCCAGGTGTCCGGTGGCGCGCGCCAGCCAGCCAGCCACCGGCTCACGACGACGACGACGACGGCGGTGGCGGCGGCGGCGGCGGTGACGACGGTGGGGATGACAAGAGCCGCCGCCACCGACACGGCCGCCGCGCTGTTCCCCCATACACACACTGGTGTGTGTGTGTGCGTATAATATTATCGCATACACGCGAACCGCGGCGGCGACGCGCATACACACACAACAACAGTGTGCCCTCCTGTACGCCACCCTCCCCGCGAACGACGCGCGTATAATCGTCTGTAGCGCGCGCGCACGTTTTATTATTATATACACCGGCTACGCCACCCCTGACTCGGTCAGTCGCGTTTCGATCCTCACCACCGTCGCACGTATCCGTGCTATAATATTCGCTCTCAGTCTCACATCTGCACCACCGCTACTACTACTACTACTACTACTACTACTACTGCTATTGCTATTGCTCGTTCCTGCAATAAGCTCTCTCCTGTAACTGATATTAACGCCGTAATCGTCCGCCGCAGTAGCAGTTTACCGGAGTGTATTTGGACCGCGTCGACTAGCAGCTACGCCGTCCGCTTCCCAGGCGAGAAGTTTTCCCGCGGTAAGCGTTCTTTTTTTTTTTTTTTTTTTCAATTGAAAATAGAAAAAAGTATTTGTCAATAACGACGCGAATACATAAATACGCGAAATTCGTTTGTATACGTTTTAGGTACCGTGGAAAAGAAGGGAGGGATGGTTAACGATTGGGATTTTTTTTTTTTTTTTTTTTGAGAGGAGAGATGATTTTGCGGGGACGGTGCGAATCTTAATCGGTTTTATACACGCGACGGTACTCTGTGTGTCTCCCCCCCCCCTCGTCCCTCGTCGTCCCCGTCTTCGTGTCGCTCGTAAGGGCCGACGCGCGACGTAAAAACAGAAAAAAAAAAATGACCGTTACACGACGACGAAGACTTACCCCATTTGTGTGCGCTCGTATATTGTAATATGTTTTTGTTTCTTTTTTTATACGGAGTCGTTACCATAATACGACTTCGCGGCGAGACCACTCACACTGTCCTGCAAAAAACATCGAAAAGCAATTTTTCGGTTTCCGTTTCACACACCAGTGCTGGTCGTAGTAATTTCTACGTGTATCCGGCGCGGCGAGTGAATATTTTCACCGGCGGTGGTACGGTGGAAGACACGGCGTCGTTGGACGATGGCATTACGGAAATGGAACGTTGCACACACACACACATATAAGGAAAAAAAATTGTTTTTACGTTACGGGGGGAAAAAAAATATATATATATAAGTGTACGCGACACGGTGTGTGTGTGACTGTTTTACCGCGTACGGGGATTTAAAAAAAAAAAAGTGTACATAAAAAAAAATAAAAATAATATAAGGCCGATGCGGGCTCGTACCGGACACGTACACGGGGACCGCGAAACGAATATAATGTCATGCGCGGTCACGAACCGAGCGCGCGCGCTCGCGTTTATTTTATTCGAATTTATTTTAACGCGCGAAATTTATTGCTCTCTCTCTCTCTCTCTCTTTCATTCGACAGACGACTAAAGATTTTTTTCATTCAACGACTCGCGCTTTGTGTGTGTGTGTGTATACGATCGGATAATAATAAAACTTTTCGTCGAATATAAAGAAAAAAAACATTAACGCGCTTTTTTTCCCCGAGTCGTAAAAAAAAAAAAAAAAAAAACACGCGCACACCACAGGGTCGGACTGGGCCGGAGCGAAGGTACCGAGCGAAATTCGCCGGGCCGTACGAAACAATCGATTTATTGTATAGGCCGATTCGATTCGAATTTTTTAATTTTCAATCGCCTCTGACGTTGAATACCTCGTGTGTTTATTAGAAAACTTCGTGGTGGTTTCGTTTGTGAACGGTCGATGCCACAAATATCTCATTTCGTTTTGTTTTCACGGAAAATACGTACGTACGCGACGATGTGTGAGAAGAGGGCCGCCGAATTAATTTCATCACCTCGGGCTCGACCGAATTCCCTGCGCGCGCTCGCGTGCACACACACACACGCCTCGCGGTGGCGCAACGAGAAACGGGGAAAATGAGAGAGAGAGAGAAATGACGAAAATCCGCTTCGTTGGCGGGATAAAACCGAAGACGAGAGAACGAACGCAATCGATTGATTCCGTATCGTCGTTGTGTTTACTGCGATAGTGTACGGTATTCTTTTGTGTCACACGACGATGCGGGTTGAGCTTCTGAAATAAATAAATGAATAAAATAACGGAAGACGGCGGTCGCTTTGGTAATAAATAGTATTTCAACGCGACTGTTGTTGCACGGGCGCGTAACGTTTTCGTGCGTGTAAATTACCCGTGTGCGTCCCGTATTACATATCGGCGTCGATCGCCGTCGAAACACCCGAACGTTTATTTCGGCCGGAGAAAAGAAAAAAATTAATTTTTATTTTAACCGCGACAATGCCGGGCGCGTCACACGGCGACGCCACTGCGGTAACTTACTACTTAACACCGGCGGTGGCTCAAAACGCGCGTAATACATTTTTTTGTTTTTTTTTTTTTTTATGATAAACGTTTTTAGTTTTTTTTTAAGATACGGGATATCATTTATAATGTCACGCGCGTTTTCATGCTGGTACCGCGCGCGCGTTTAAACCATAAGACGTTCGGTTATGAATAATAATAACAACAATACGTTATTGGGACATTACGATATCGAACGCGCGACGTTATATTTTCTATATTATAATTTTCGTTTCGTTTTTTTTTTTCCTACATATTATCGGAGTGTATGCTGGTAGTGATTATATATCATGCACGGTCTTCCGTTTATGGATTGCGTACGATTGTTATTTTGGCCGTTCTGCGGCATAATGTACACCTTTCGTATACAAATGTGCCGAACGGATAAATAACCGTCAATTCTAAAGACAGAAAAAATAAAAAAAAAACGACCAAGCGTTTTGTTACGAATGTACATCGTGTATCGTTACGAAACGGTCGGCGAAAACGCCGATGACGTTATAATACGTCGTTCGATCTCCGATACGATCGTCCGGAGGGACAGAGGACGCTTTGAGTGTCCTGCGTGGGCAAAAGTAAGTAAAGAGAAAGAAAAAATGCGTTTAAAAAATTGTAACGCGAGACTGTCCGTCCGGATAACGCGCGAACCCGATAAACCCCCCATAAACACCGGTCGAAATTCGTCGAAACTGCGATATATCGATTATTATTGCACAATAATCGTATTGAAAATCGCGTTTTCGTGTATTACAACACGTGCGTTGAGTATTTCAATTTTTCTTTTTTCCTTTCAATGTCTGCGCGGTTTCGAACTCGCGGCGCGAACGTCGTTATTGTGGCCGTACAAATGCCAGTTCGATCAAACGAAATATAAACGAATAATAGAAGGAAGAAAAACAAAAAAAAAAAAAAAATCGTGTAAATGGAGTACGTTTTAAACGTTTTCCTCGGTAAAAATCATGATGACATTTACACTCGTAATTCGTATACTCCCGCGTGCTCGACAAACAAGAATTTTCATCGTAAACTGGTTAATTATTATCGAACGCAATGCGGAGAAAACATAATTTCGAATAAATATTACTCGTATAATATTTATATACGTACGATCATTAGTAGCAGTGGAAAACGTGTAATTATTGTTTATTTTCGTTAGAAATTCCCGAAGAAAATAAAGAAAATTTTAATTGAGACAAAAAAAAAAAAAACGTTTTTTTTTTTTTCCCGGATAAATTCCATTAACCTACACCGAGATATTAGTGATGAATCGAAAACGTTTGAAATTCGTACAATCGACCGATGGCAATAAAAAAATGTAAACGATATACAAAAGTGGTGTGAGAGTAAAAAAAAAAAAAAAAAAAAAAAATCGCGTTTTTAAATTTCCCGTCGCATTAGGACGAAGTATTAAGAAAAATTGTGAGAGCGCGTTTAGCAGCAGCCTTTGACACCGGTGATTTTCAACTGGCGAGTCCGTTACCGCGGTGTTAAAATTCTTTTCTTTTTCGTTTAATGTACTTCGATTTTCTTTTTTCTTTTTTTTTGATTTCGATATATAAAAATTAAAGAAATTAATTAATTACTCGTAAAAAAAAAAAAAAAAAAAAACAGTATTCGAAGCGAAATAATAGTACTCGATACCGAACGTCCGCGAGACGGACTAATTAACGTAATATTGAGAACCACCGCGCCTCCTCAGACGAAAAAACGAAAAAATTGTTGTTTTTTGAAAACCGCGCGAGAAATTATTGCGACATTGCCGAATCGTTTTTATACGCGCGGACGCGTAGGTATTGTGGTTGATAGTCGTGGCGGTATTATGTGATTTCCCGTCGTCGTCAGGTCGCGGTAACCAACCCCCCCCCCACCCATACACACGCCCTGCACGTTGTCAGTACTACCCTTGCGAAACTCGCGCGCCGCCGTACGCGCACTGTAATGCATTTATAACGTTGTGCGGGGATGGTGGTGAATTCCCCCCCCCCATCACCCGAAACGGTTTCTCGCGCCCGTTGGCGCAGCGCGGCGAGCGAGCGAGCGAGCGAGCGAGCGGTGAAAAAAATAAATATATTCCGAAAGAGAGCGGACGAAGGAACGTTGGGCGAACGGTCTCGTCGTCGCCGTTGCACTCGAGCGTGAAACTCGGGGAAAAAAAAAAAATATATATATATATTAAAAATACGACCCTCCGAAACGCATTATAATAAGCCCTTTACGCACGATTCTCCCCACTCCACTGCCACTGTTGGAGAATGCGCGTGCGTGCGTAAATATATATATATGTATTTATAGAACCGGTTTTTAGTGTTGCAGGGGCGCGCGAACAAATCCCGCGCGCCAAAGTGTAAATACGACCGAGGGACAGAGTGAGAGAGCGAGAGAGGGTGCGGGGGTACCGCATACAATGTACGGGGGAAGAAAAAAAATGTAGAAAAAAAAATTGTTACGCTTTTGGGATTAAAAAACCGTTTCGCGAAAATTTATAGCGGAACGAGTAAATGAAAATCATCAAATAATACGCCCCAAAAACTGCGAACACGCCGTCGAAAACGATTGTACACGGAGTATACGAGAAAAAAAAAACCGCGTATTTCTATAACGGAAATTTATTGTTTATTCTCATTTTTCTATATTATTATTATTATTATTATTATTATTATTATTTATTATACCGAATCAAGCGCGTTTACGGATGCTGCGATATTATATGCCGAATACAACAGACGGTTTTGTCATTTCGCGCCGCCATACGCAACACTAAAATTATTATTGTAAACGATACGCCCCGTATGAAAATAAACGGTACGACGCGTAATGTTTACCCGTTTCTTCCGAAACTCAATCGGTTTTCTCTTTTTGTTTTAATAATAAAACGCTATAATAATTTAACGTTATACGTAAACGTCTTTACCGAAAAACGCATACTGTCTTGTTTCACCTGTAAAGTAATCGTAAAAATTACAAAAAAAAAAAAAATCGCGAAAATAACGATTTTCGCGATATTTTTTGTTGTTGTTATGTTTAATCGACGTAGAAAAACCGAATGGATAAAACTACTATTTTCCGGTATACGGGTCGAAATAATATAATTGTAAAATTATATTGTAATTATAATGTAAAACAAGAAATTAGAAATTCGGTTACCGGCTTTTTGGACGAAAATCGCCGGCCCTGTTTCTGTTATTCAACGCCACGAACGTATTATCGAACGCAATCGTCTCTCGTTTTTTTTCCGTTATCAAATACCATCGCGGTATTTCTATACATAACGACTCGGACACGTTTAATCGTTTTGCGAAATTCACTCGGAAAAGTTCTTTTTCTCGCCGCCCTTTGCTGTTTCGGGTAAAACTGCCGATATATGTGATCGGTGGGGCGTTAAAGTCCCTTCCGTGTACGAATATGGCGCGTCGATTTCCATTGGATCGTGTCGGCGTACGAAAGCGAATAATATTTAAATTTAATATGTCTTTTTAACACAACGTATTACTTAAATGTACAAAAAAAAAAAAAAAATAATAATTAAAAATACATATTTTGTGTTGCGCGCGAATATATATATATATATATATATATATTGTACAATATATTCCTCAGTTTATGCGACTGTATTAGGTATGGCGCGTTTTCATGTCAGGTCGAAGAAACGTTTACACCCGTATTCAAACGTTTTTATCTAGAGAACGAAGAAAACGTAGAAAATTTTTATTACGTCGTTTTTATTAAAATAGTAAAAATAGTAATAATAAAAGAATATAAAATACGAGTATTACTTTGATATTAATGTTGTTAGAATATTACGAGTTGTCCAAACGCTATAATACTCGTATTATTACGCCTGCGCTGGTCGCTGCTCTGCACACACACACACACATAGTAATATAAAAACCGATCGTTTCCACACACGATAATAACTATGAAAAAAAAATAAAAATATTTTTACGGATCTATAACGAATAATGTAACGTAATAATAAAAATAATAATAATAATTTGCCGACTAAATTTCTCACAATAGAAACATAAAACAAATTTTCTCTCCTATCCATCATGTATTATATCAGTTTCGTTTTGGCCACATGCCTGCAAAATTGAGTATCTCGCCAGAAATGGTAGAAAAGTTCTTATAATAATAATAATAATAATAATAATCATTTGTCGTAAAAA
The DNA here is from genome assembly GCA_032441825.1 of Chaetogeoica ovagalla. Classification (NCBI taxonomy): domain Eukaryota; kingdom Metazoa; phylum Arthropoda; class Insecta; order Hemiptera; family Aphididae; genus Chaetogeoica; species Chaetogeoica ovagalla. The sequence goes on from CM063735.1 coordinate 6,204,977, forward strand.
CAAACACCAACACAAATCCGTTGTTTGGTTTGCGCGATAAAGACGCGAGCGAACAGACGTTACTATTTTCTTGATAATCCCGTGTACGCACGCCGTTCGATAGCCGGCACAAGAGAAATTCTATTCTATCGCCGCAGCCAGCAGCGCGCGCGGTTATTATAATATCATACCGGTTCGGGTTATATTCGGCCGTGCGAGAGGAGACAGACCAAGAAGGAGGGTTGATCGGGTGGAAAAAAAAATAGTAGTCGTAGTAATAACAGTAGTAAATCGATTATACAACGGTCGTAAAACGTACACGGAGGGTACGAGTATATAATAACGAACGGGCGATACACACACGCACGCGGCTTGCTCGCGCAAAGCAACAGGCTGTGCCGGCGGTAAAAAAAAAGAGAAAACCGAGCGATTTTTATTCCAAGCGTGTGGTGAGAGGAGTTTTTTTTTTTTTTTTTGAAAAAAAAGAAGAATTTTTCGTTGTTTATTGAGAGATAGAAAAAAAGCAGATGCACGTCCGTTTATCAGTACAAATATTGAAAACTATACGATAAACGACGAGACGATGTAACAACGCGCGTTTATTATTATTATTATTATTATTATTGAATAATAATAGTGATAATCCCTTAACCTGCCGTCGCGCTATACGGGGCGGTCGGAAAACGCGGGACATATCATCCGCTGAAACAGCTCGTTCCGTACGTGCCGTAAATGTATTTCTTGATTGAAACCGTTGTAACACAGTCGTTTTTATACGAGATCATTTGGACTATATACAGTTATAGAATTACAGAGATAATCGCTCACGTTGAAGAATACGCGAAATGCTAAAATACACATTTATTCCGTTCATTTGAAAACTACGATAATTAACACACACACACACACACACACAAAAACGTATTAATACCTCCTAGACGCGCATCGGTTACAAAAATCATAAGCGTTACATCATAAGCGTTGACAAGCGAGAAAAACGGACGGTTACCACGCGCACACAGATATATTGTATACGAAATTCCTGACATTTATAAAATAAAACCGTTAATACACTGTAATGTTACGAGTACATACTAATACGAAACGTGCGAATACGTAAAGAAAGAAATTAGTATTTAAGTCATTTATGAAATTACACGAGCGCGTGCGATTAATAAAATATATAAGCTTTAAAAACTTTAAATCAATAGGAATTATTTTTGAAAGCAAAAAAAAAAAACATTTTTTTCATCCAGTAGGTATTTAAAAATAATCCGATTTTCAATTCAAACGTAAATTTCGTGTATTTTTTTTTTTCAATGCTTAAAATTCAAACGAGCACCTATTATAATAATTATACCGATTTTAAGTTTTCATTCACTTTTTTCAACACAAATATAGAAATTTAACAACGAAATAAATAAATTTAGGACGTCCTTATTATTCACGAGCAAACAGAGTTTAGAAAAAACTGTTTGACGTGGTGAACTTAATTCTTTGAAATATATCGCCGCCACGTGCCGTAATTTATTACCTATACTGAATATTAAATTTTATAATCTTGGTGTTCAATCGTCCGACAGCTTTATTGTTCCGAGATCAATCATCCCGAATAGCGATATTTTTTTCGATAATTGTTTTCGGATATCGATATTGAAATTATTACTCACGATATATCGACAATATCGTTGGCCGACACTACGTTATAATATTGGTAGCTTATTATACGAATGCCATTCTACAGGCATAGAATTTTACACGTGCAATTTTGTCTTATTTTCCTTTCGTCTCTATATACTTGCAGGACACGTTTGGATCGCTAAGAGCTATGCAATGATGAGCCTTGGCGAAGAACTGAAATCCGCCATGCCGTCTTTCATGCAGTTCTGTTCCAGAGTGGACCAGGGAAACGTACAGGAAGACTGGTGGACTGCCGGATCCGACGCGGGTAAGTCGTTTTTTTTTATATATATATATAAATTCTCAATTATTATTTTCATATAATTATTATATAAAGCGGTTAAATAATCGAAAACACGAGTTTATATATATATATACTATACGTGTTGTACTTATACATTATAACTGCCGATCGACATTATCCCTTCTAATTATCGTTTCGTCGAAATTGTCTACACTCGCTTCGTGAATATGTATATATTTTTAAAATTATTATTCAGAATTTTTTCTGGTACGCAAAGCTCTCTAAAACTTTGTGATTCCTAAACACGGATTCCTGGAGCTCAATGCGTTTTAAATCCCGTACCCCGGTGATGATAGTCTGATAACCGTAAATATTTGCCAGCAATTTGTTGAATCGGTGTACAAATCGTATAAGTCGAATCCTTTCATCTTGCTCATTTTTCGTTATTAACGGGACGTAATTTTCATACGAAATTTAAGTGTTTCTCGACGAAATGCGTTAGGAATCCGGTTAAAACGAAAAACTGAATTCGAGAACGAGATTACTACACGGTTTCGGAGACGTCAACTACAGACTGTCGTTTGAATCGATTAAACGGATATTTTTTGTCTGTACGACGTTGACAATATTCATACGGGGGGGAAAAAAATTGTCGCCGATACATCTCGGAGATATGAAGCCGAGAATAATTACTATAATTCCTTTTCACATCAATTGTCTTGCGCGTAAATTTATACTAGTAAAAAAAAAAAAAAACTGTTTTTTCTATATTTTTTATATTCTTACGACGAAATATCTCCCGTTCCAAACGATTTAGCGCTGATTACGCCACTGATAATTGTACAAAAAAAAAAAAAAGGGGAAACGAAAATTCGTTACAGATTTGTCGACCGTTTTATACGTGTATGACGTGCGTGTGCAGTGCGTGCCGGCCGGCGACCAGAGCCGGGCGATAACGTGCGCGCTGCACAACAATAACAAGACCTGCCGTACGGCTGGCTCAACCGCCGGAACTCGCGGAGGTTTGCGTTGCGCGTTGTTATTCTCTCTCTCTCTCTCTCTCTCTCTCTCTCACCCTCTCACCCTGTCCTCGTGTATATACTTTTTTTTTTGGTTCTCACACGCACTATAGGAAATGAGTTGTTACGGTGTTACGCGAACCGTAAACTCGCGCGCGCATACACACACACACACAAAACTCGAGTAGAATTTTCGTAGCGATGGGGGTGAAAATTTCGAATAATTCGCTCAGGTGTGCGGCGGCGGTGACCGGCCGGTATTGGAACGATACGATATAATATAATAATAATAATAATAATTATTATTATTATTATTTCGTATATAACAACCCCATTCGACTCGCAATAGGTGCGTATAAAATCCGGGGATTATATTATTGTCTCCGGAAGTGCGTTCGGTTCGGTTGAAATTATTTAATTTGACGGTCGGTCAGTTTTCGAAGGGGTTCGGCGGCGGTTTTTAAATTTTTCTTTTCTCTCTCTCTCGTGCGTGCGCGGGTTTCGGCGATGTAAAATGAGGTTCGTTCCCCGAACACGCGGTCGTCAAACCATTACAGAACCGAGCGGCGCGCGCGCAGTAGAGTTTTGCCGTTCCGACGTCACACCAAAAACTCAAAACCGCTCAGCGCTACAGTGGTCGAAGTGGGTCAAAATAAGTGTAGGGGCATGGAAGCAACTTCGTCGTTTCGAGTTTTGAATGGGAGAGGGACAAAGCTGTGAACGGTTCATATTGTTGAAAACATACACGAAAAAAAAAACGATAGACTTTAAGTCCTCTCTCTCTCTCTCTCTCTCTCTCTCTCTCTCTCTCTCTCTGTGCAATTAACAGCAACACGCCGTCGTCGTTTGTATACAACGCTCGTCTATGTTTGTATACGACGAAACGTTTCTTACGAAACTCGCAGATTCATTCGTTTGAAGAATATCTTATCTATATAATAATAATAATATTATTATTATTGCGTATAGTGTGAAACGCGTTCCCGCGCAACAGATATTATAATACGATCACAGTCCACTCGAGCGCGATAAATCGATTCGCGACTATTGGTCCTGAATTCCGCGTCGACCATAAATACGTATTTTTCTCGCCGGACCCGCAGCAGACGGCACGACCGACTTCTCGCGTATACCGTACAACACGCATAACACAGGGCCTGCGCGCAGGGTCAGACTAAATACGTCCGAACGATAATTCGATACGTGTTGATGACCAAATGTTCTCGCGAAAACATATTTTAACGTCTCGTACCGTTACCCGCGCCAGACAGATCGCCGAGAGAGAGAGAGAGAGAGGGAGCGAGTGAGAGAGGGTGGGAAATAAACGCGCGTCTTTCGTTAACAACGCGTCTTGTACGTCGCGGGGTTAGGTCGGTGGAACAGCACCGGCCATATGTCGCTCTACACGGCGCGTCCGTCGCCTTCGCTTGCCTCCGCGTTCCCGTCGTTCCCGCCGTGTCTATCCCTGTTGCACACATGCACGCAGAGAACACGACACAACCATATGGAGACTATATCACACACACACACACACATATAATTTACTCGCGGTCTGTTCCCATAAGGAATTCGTCGGATAACGTGTGTGTGTGTGTACACGTCATATGGTCCACGACCGACATAAGGTGTATATACGCACACACACACACACACGAATGCCGTGCCGCGGTGTACATTTATAATCTACTACACTTTTTCTGTTTCTTTTTACCTTTTGAAATGAACAAAAAAAAAACCGCGTTTCCATACTGTACACGCGTTCTGTTTTATTGTTTTATTGTCTCGAGAACACGGCCGCCAGTGCTCGTAAATCGCAGTACCATTATTGAGTGGTTCTCGAACGATTTATTCGTATCGGTGCCCTATACGTGTTATCGGGTGCGAAAATAGTGCGGAAATAGACTGAAAAACGCGCGAGAACGGCGTTTTTTTCGCCACTTCATTAAAACACCTTTAGTGACTCGTTTGAAACGTGCGCGAAAAATTATCGTGTAAAAACGCGCATTGGGTAAATCGACTTATATCCAGCAAGAAATAGATTTTTTTTTTTTATGTAAATAATTCGTTTCCCGTATTTTTGTTTTTTTTTTTTTTTGTTTTTAACACGTTAATTTATACGAGTTTCGGATTTTTTTTTAAACAAAAACTTAACACAATTCTGTCCTTTACATGTACGAACTTCAAACAGGCGAGTAGCCGGAAATTTTATTAATTCTAGCACAGTTTTCTTACGAAAAAGTCTTTTACGTTTCTTCTAATAATAATGAATTTTTCATTAACAGCAAACTTCTATTATTCTTTAAAATTATATATTATGCTCATTTGCCCCCGGAAAACGTTTTTCATGTGTCGCCGCGTTATCGAGAAACGGGATCGAACCGATTGTAATCTGCACGTTATATTAAAGGGGAAAAAAACAGCCTTAATTTGTAATAAACACACGTGGTTTTCATTTTTTTTTCGTACTTCGATTTTTAAAAATTCATTTGAATCATTGTTTTTTTGCCCGTCATACACGTAATCGTCGATTTCATAAAATCAACGCGATACAAGCCGACCTCTTTATATATATTTAATACCGTTTGCTACCATTGTTATCAACGAACGCGTAATAACTACAACCGCTAAACGTATATTTGCGAGTGAGACTTTTTTTTGTTCTTTTCGACTTTTCGAGCTTCTACGCTCCGGGAGAAAAAAATTCCTGGCTACCGCCGACACGGGTTGAAAAAAAATAATATACCGGTATAATCGATGATAATAATAATAAAAAATTACGTTTTTAAATTCTAAAAAAAAAAAAAAAATGCGGTAATTCGGGTTAACCGTATATACGGGTTTCTTTTTCCCTCTGGGTATTCCGGTTATTATAATTCGAGTTTTTCAAATTAAAAAAAATCGCATTCGGATTATTATACACAAGGGTTTCGGGGGCGGTTCAATAAAAGCGGTCAATAAATAGGTTCCGCCGAGCCTCGTATGTATACGTATATAGTAAAATATAATTTATTATTAAACGTACGAGAGAAAAGATGAACGAATACATCGATTTATATACACATATACGAATCGACCGCGACCATTATTAAACGACTGTTCGAATTTTTTTTCCCCGTCTTTTTCTATGAGCCAGCGAGATTTATTATTATTTTTTTTTTCCTCTGGACAACAATCGCCGCCGACGCGTGTATTATAAGACGACAATAATAATAATAATAATAATAATAATAATAATAATAATAATAATAATAATAATAATAATAATAATAATAGTCTCGATCCGGAGCCACGTGAGGTCCACGCGCAAAGAGAGAAAAATTATATTACGCCTTATGTAGGTACGCGCAGAATTTCTATAATAGCCGCGTTGTTGCGCCCCGTGTAACTCCGGTAGTGCTGTACGGTACACGCTGTCCCTGCTGCTGTTGCTGCACACGTCCTTGCGTAATCGGGGTGCGCTCTCGTCGGTTTTGTGTGTCTATTGTCCGCTCGTTTCCCTCCACGCACACACACACACACACACACACACACACACACACACACACGCTACACCGCACGTCACGAAATTCCCTCGAGCAAAGGTAATATAAACGCAGGGGGGTAAGAAATAATAATAATAAAAAAAAATTTCGCTACATTTATATACGTATCCCTCCTCCACGTCTACCTCCTCGTCCACGTAGTCGTATATCCGCGACGACGAAATACCCGCGTACTGTTGAACCGACGACGGTGCTCTTTATGCGCGGGATCGGCGGCGGCGGCGGCGGCGGAATCCCTGCGGCAAAATGCGTACGCCCCGTCTCGGTCCTTCTTCACCCTCTCTCTCTCTCTCTCTCTCTCTCTGTGTTCTATTGTGTAACGCCCAGACCTTTAGGCGGCTTTACACTGCAGTACACACACACACACAACGCATCATCCCTCCGCGAGCGCGTTTCTGTGCGCGTGCGTGTGCAAACGACGACGGAGTACAAAAAAAAAAAGAAAAAAAAAACTGGTTTACAAACACACAAAAGGCGCGCGCGCGAGCGACGTACTCGCGTCTCGTATGTATCTGCTGCTGTACGGGAGTATTACGGGCCGGCGATGTTTTGTATACGATACGAGGAGCAGTAAAATGCAATCTCGAAAATTCTTCGCGGAGAGACCCCCAAATACATATTCTCCGTTCGCATACCCGATCCAGTTTCGTACCGGCCACCACCACCATATCGTCCACCGTCGTCGTCGTCGTCGCCGTTGCCGGTTCCCCCCGTCGCGATTTCATATTATCATTATTATTTTTTTTTTTTTTACATACATATATTTGTAGAAACGCGACAAGATAGATAATAATTTACCGTCGCGTACGCAACCCGTTCTCATATTTCGAACAAATCGTTTTTAACGAATATCATCACGCGGACAATGGAAACGTCGAAAACGATAATAGCCGACGGTGTGCCGCCGCCGACGTGCGCTACCGCCGCCGCCGCCTCCGCCGCCGATTCGTCGTCGACCGCGAGTCCGCGACTGCGACCCGGTGAGTCTCGTATTATGCGACGAATATACGTATTATAATGTGTAAAGAGGAGAAGCCACTTATTCTCCCTTATCATTCTTATTGTTTCCCTCGGCCGAATTCTATTTTCGCCTTTTAACGTCCGCAATCGGATCCGATTGTTATTTATATTCGATTTCAAATCGGTTCGACAAAATCGCAAAAATTATTCGGTTAGGCGCGTGATGCGTATAGACGTCATCGAATCGATTCCATAAGACACGACGGTCTATTTATGTATTTTGACGAAGTGTAACGTTCGCGTTTCCATACGCGTACGCGCGCGAATTCAACGTAAAACTTAAGAAAAAAAAAAAAACCAGGGGACACGTTTTTAAACACGCGCGCAGTTTTTACGCGATTGTATATTCAATTTGCATTGTAATTCTCGACTCTTCTTATCGCGGCGACCGAGGTTTCTATTTGTTTTTTTCCCCCGCGATCTCATCCCGTGATCGCGGTCCACGCGCGTATATATTATAACGTATTACATATTATATATCGGTTATATTCCGCGCTACCGAAACGGATTGAAAACGTAATGGGACCAGTTTTTGCGCGGAAATTCGCCTGTACTCACAGTCGCGTTCGTCGCGCGTATTTCGGAAATTTTTTTTTGTCATTTCCTTCCAACGGATGCAGTTTTTGTTTAGCCCCGAGCCGTAATACGTATACAATGGAATAATAAACGGGAGGTGGCGGGGTGGGAAGGAAAGGAAAAAGAAAACAACGTATACGCGACCGCGTTAACAGCCCGTCTATTGTTGTCGTCCGTTGTTGCAGTAGCGGCGGCGGCGGCGCAAAGGGCCGTGCGCAGTGCGCGTTTCCTGTTTCCGAGCTCCGTTTATTTTTTTTTGAAAACAAAAAAAAAAAAAAACCGCGTACTTATACAATACGCTTTAGGTAACTCGGTTCAACGACGAAACCGTGTACGCACGCGGTGTGTTATTATAATATACGGTTTGTACGTGTACGTAAAACGTGCACGGTCGGTCCGGCCCGAGGTAATAGAACAGATTCCGCCCTCATTACAATAACATTATATCATATTGTTATCACGGACGTATCGAACATGTCGGTTTAAAACTAAATGTTAAAGATGAAACGAAATATAGGTAAATTGTAATATCGAATCGCCGTATAAATCAATTGTTTCGATCGGCCCGCCGAGTTTTACTCGGCACCTCGTCGGCCCAGCCCGACCCTGAAAACGTGTTAAATAAGAAATGTAATTCCTCTATCCAGACCGGTGACGAACGAAACAGCCCGCGCGTTATTCTCGTCCGTCGTATTGAAAATTTTGTCTTTTTTTTTTTTTCGACAGAAGCGTTCGCGCACAACAACAAAGCGGACTGGTTGTCGGACTCCGACAGCCAAAACACGATCATATGCAGCACGACCAGCTCGTCGCCCGGACCGTCGTTGGCGTCCACGTCCACGGGCGGCGGCGGCCAGAAAACGGCCGGCGGCCCGTCCAAAACGAAGGGCGGCGGCGGCCGGTCCAAAGAGACGCCGGCCGGACAGAAACCCGCCCAAGTGGTGGCCAGACGGAACGCCCGCGAGAGACGCCGCGTACAGGCGGTGAATTGGGCGTTCGCCCGGCTCCGGAAAGTCGTCCCGCTGGAAGACAACAAGTGAGTGCGATCATTATTATTATTATTATTATTATTATTATTATTATTATTATTATTGTTATTATTATTGTTATTATTGTTATTATTATTGTTATTATTGTTATTATTATTGTTGTTGTTATACGTATCGTCCGAATTTCGAGTTATATTACGTGCGAGGGATGGAAACTATTAGACGGTTTAAAAGTCACCCTTAAGCTTCAGCCTCTCTAGCTCTCTCCTTGTATCCGTCCCTGCATATATGTACAGTAACTGAAACGCTACCGGGTTAACTGCAGAACATGATAAAACGGAACGATCATAATCGCTTCTTATATTACAGCATCGTGTTTTTTGTTGTTGTTGAGAAATTCTAATGATTTAGCAACGATCGCGGTATTATACGACCGCAAAAGCAAATTATAATGTCTACCTACAGAGCTTGTTCTAAGTTTGTGTTAGTATAAGTCAATTCAAAACACTACGCTCTAAATAAACAATATTTTCTATTGTAAAAATTAAAACGCGACCGTGCAGGAGACGGGCTTTAATCGTAAAAAAATAGTTTTATTTTTTTCTTAATATCCGTTCTAAAGTAAATGACTAGTGATTTTGGGGAACGTCAAGTGTACAAATACGGTTGTCTGCGAGCAATTCAAACGTCGCCCGTCGTAAAATCGCGGTATGTATTTTTTCATTGAATTCATCGAAAAAAATAGGGAATACGGGAAAAAAAAAGTTTTAAATTTAACAGTTTAAATCGTATCATCTAAATAAACCTGTTAAATATAAAAATAAGCGTTTCACAAATACGCGCTATACCGCGCGGGATCGCGATCAATTGAATTAATTTCTGTTTATATATGCAAATCAGTATAATATTATACGATTTTTCATGACGTGTATACGCGGTCGCGTTATTTATGAGTAAAAAAAAAAGAAAAAAAAGAAATTATTACGTTTAAAATCACAAACGTCCCCCGCGTATGCCCGCGTGTGTTTCAATAATATAATATTGCAGTCTCGTCCGCGGCGAATCGGGAACTTTATATATGTATATAAAAAACCACCGATTAATCTGTTTTTTTTCTTTGTATTTTGTCTGACGCGAATCAAATCCATATAACATCATTTATCCAATTCGTATATCGTATAATTTCGTCGAAACCGAACCCTTGTCCATCCGTCCGCAGTATTCGTCATGATCCATACACGGCAAGTAAGATCATCGATCACAAAGAAAAAAAAATATATATATATATGTATTTTTTTTTTTTTTTTTTGAACACGACAATGTAATAATAATCTTTTCCTTTGTGCCGTTAAAACAATATTATTCTTCGATATTTTTATAACGCGCAATAGTAAATAATGAGAAACCCGAGTAACGCGCGCTGTGTCGAAATTAACACTCTCTGTTTGTATGTGGCGAAATAATAATAAAATAATAATAATAAAGAAAAAAAAAACAAACGACGCGTTCGGACGCGCACAAAGAGGCTTTTTCTAAGGGGTTCTGTATAGGCAATTCTACGGGAAAAATAAAACAAATCCTAACGATTTAAATGTATTTTAAAAGTCGTCGAAAAACAGCGGGAGTCTCACATTTTGTTTTTTATTATTATTATTATCGCGTAATAATAGAAACTGATTGTTTTTTTCGGGGGAGGGATGAGGATTTACAATTTTTTTTTTCTTTTTACCAGGAGAAGAATTTTATTATTTTTCGATTTGCCGACTGAGCGTTTAATAAAAATAAAAAAATCGATACCGAAGGAGGAACGACTCGAATTGTATTTATGTCGGAAATCTTATTATTACTATTATCATAATAAATACCGTTCTCGGAGACCACCGTTCTCCTCCAGCACACAATGGAGCATGACGTCCGAATTACGCGGATGCTGCCGTGTGTTTTATAATGCGTTTACGAGTGTCGTCCGTATGAATTATTATAACGGTAGAAAATTACTTTTCCCTCTGTGCACCACATTCCCGCAGACACTCGATCAATCGAGCGGCCCAGTTTTCAAGTACTCTAAAAAAAAAAAAAAAAAGTCTTTCGACGTTCGTTAAAAAAACTATAAAAAAAAAAAAAAACATTTCATCACCACGGCGGCTTGTACAATCAGCAGCTCTTTCCTCTGGTGTGTGTGTGTGTGTTTCTATAACACAACACGCGCTCGCAGTATCTCGTTTTTCGTTTTCAAGGCCCTCTTAATCACCGTCGTTAACCCTCTTCTCGCGGTGAACGATACCCCCCGGCACTGTCATAACGCATAAACCGAAGTGTTTGTTTAAAAAGAAAAAAGAAAAGGAAATTAAACCTTCCCTTCCGACACCGTTCGTTCTTTTAGTATATAATAAAATATGTATTTTTAGATTAGACGCGCGCGCGCCCGCTCGCGAGAGGCTGTAAAAATCGTTTCACGACGCTTTTACGTCGTTTTACCCGGTTCGGCGGCGGGTTAATTTTTTCCTCTTCAAATACACGAAACCGCGCCGTCTCGGCTCACACCTGCAGCACTATATACGCTCCGTCGTAATTCTCTCTCTCTCTCTATCTCTGTACCGGTCTCGGGATTTCTCGTGGGAAGTTCGTTTCGATTTGTATATATAAAAAAAAAAAAAAAAAAATTCTCTTATACACGCGCGGTGGTGAATATCCGGAATGTGGCGCCGCGTCGTTAGCGCGCTACAGTGCTTCGTTAAAAACGTTATGGAAATTCGAAGATTTTTCACTTTTATTTCTATTTTACACGCGCGTTTAAAACGGACGATTCCCTCCCCCCGGACGAGACAAGTGTTACGATTAAACGTTTTACGCATTCTTTTCTCGCGAAATACGATTGAAAATGGAAACTGCACCGCAGTTCCATTCCGAGTCATTTAGAAAACGACTTTGGGGGAAAAAAAATATTTGAAAGGCGAACAATTTTGAACGTTTCGCGAAATGCGCAGTGTTCGTGAGTTTGCCTTTACAACTACAAAATAAAAATAAAAAAAAAAAACATCTAACCGCCAATATCCGGGGCCGGTTTAAGGCGTAGGCGACGTAGGCCCAGGCCTACGGCGGCATTTTATAAGAGCGGCATTATTTGGAACATAAAATTAATGATAGTCATAGGAGCGGCAAAATTGAATCTTGCCTACATGTCGAAAATTGCTAGCACCGGCCCTGCCAATATCAATATTGAAAACGTAGCGCGTAAAACACAACGCGCGAAATTTCACACAAAGACTCTGCCAACAATATCCGTCGGAAACAAAAACGTCTCTCTCTCTCTCTGCTTATGCTGTTGATGATGCTGCGATGAGACGAAAACCGTTGATCTTCTTATTTCGTTGCTGCACACCCGACTACACGGTCGTCCAAAGCACGACTTTCCCCCTGCACCTCTTCTATATATATATTCGCTCATACCACCGCATCAGTCCACACGTCCTCTTTCGATCGCAGCTTCCGACGATCCGTCTCTCTCGCGTTCGCTCCACACTCTACCCACTCGTACGACGATAATATTAACAATAATAATTAATTATCGTACAATTGGTATGCGAGTGCGACGTCGGCGATTTCGTACACGTTATACACTACACAACAACAACAACAATAATAATAATAATAATAATAATAATAATAAACGTCTCATTCTGGTGCGGCACACTTGAGGTCAACAAATATATTACGTACGACGATCGTCGGGGCGGCGGCAGGTGATGCGGCGACGTGTCCCCGTGGCACGAGCTGCCCAAAAAAAAAAAAAAAAAAAAAACCCGAAAACAAAAAAAAAAAAAAAAAATCACCTGCGCGTTCTCCGTCGTCGGTAGCCGTCCGACTCGTTATATTCCTTCTTCCTTGTCCTAGTCCTTCTACTGTACGCTACGCGCGCGCGTACCCACCTCGGCGCGCGTATACGACCGAATATTATATCCTCCGCCGCCGGACCGTTAATAATACCGATGTAATAAATATATATATATGCGTAAGTATAAGAGACGTCGGTCGGTGGTGGTGCAGCAGCATCGATCTAGAGAGAGAGAGAGAGAGAGGAAGAGATTAAACGAAAAATTTCTGTCGGAACCGGTATATTTAATACACGAATACACATATATATATATAGTGTAATATTTTGACCAGCTTTTCACTCCCCTCGTGCTGCGTCGGTCCGCTGTGTTACGATCCGGCGCCGCAATCTTATACATATATATATATAGATATTTTCGGCAAACTGGTTTTATTATATTTTTTACACTTATACGCGCCCGCGTGTATATATAGAGTCGTGTGCCACCGACCAAAGAAAAGAAGCGGATAAAAAAAAAAAATAAAAGGAATTATAAAACAACAGGTGCTTCTGGACCGCCAGCCGCCGCGCCGACACCGACCGGTCGTCAATTATTATTATTATTATTGGCGATCGCACCTACTTTACGCGACGTCCGTGTCTGTGTGTGTGTACTGCGCTCGTGTCCGGCGCGTGCCCGCCGCGGACACTCGGTGTGTTTTTTTTTCCCCGTTAATAACTGCGCGTACACACGCGCCGCGGCCCGCAGACGTTTTCCCCGCGGCGGCGTACTTATCGCCCCGACGTCGCGAAATTTGTTTTCTCGATTTTTTTTTTGTAATATTTATTACGCTTATTATACGCGTCGTTATACTCTGTGCAAAAAAAAAAAAAAAAAAAAACGCGCTCGTTTAAATATATATATATAATTTTATTAATGTATGCGGCGGCGTACACCCGCGGTGTAGAATTCTTCGAAAATATTATTTAATTGTCGATCTAAATAATAATAATAATAATAATAATAATTCGCGTATTATATACGCCGTCGGATGACGATCGGATTGAAAAAAAAAAAAAAAAACGGAATTTAACGAATCAATACGTGTTTTGCGCGCGGACAGAAAAAGGAATTGTCGAGAAATCGAACGACTCGTAAACGATCGTTTACGCTGTCGCGCGTGACAATAAGCGAGTGTAGCGATTTCCAGAAACATGTTTTCCGTGAATTTCTCTTGATATTTTCCGACCTTCGCAGTGCGAAGTGTACATTTTGGATAAAAGCGACGGAGACCACGGGCGGTATGATTATATTAAAAAACGGATAGATTTATCGTAAATTCGACAGGAAACCAAACCACGGAAATACTGAATTAGCGATTTGAACGGTAAATTTCCATTTCGCCGGCAATCGCCGCGTACGAGCAACGTTCGTCTCGTTGTCGTGAGCACGTTATTACTAACGATAACTCGATTGTCTCGTCGGCCGATATTATAAAATTCAATCCCGGGGCTGTACCGATCCACCAGACGTTTCACGGATTCGACGAGAATAATAATAAAAACAAATAGCCGCCACTTGGATCGTCCGTATTTCTAAGTCTATAATCGAAAATCTCTATCGCTTTTAGATTTCACGTCGTAATTTCGCCCGCGCGTCTTAGAACACGACACGTTTTCATGTGTACTGCAGCAGGCACTCCGTTTTGACGTAACGCGCGTTGTCACGTGTCGCCAATATTGCGCTCGTCTCGCGCGGTCCATTTGCGTGCAGACGACGAGTCTGTATATATATATATATATTTATATGAGCACGCACGTGTTTCCGTCATCCCCCTCGTTAGGAGCTTCCTGTACGTCTCGCGTGGCACCGCCGCCGAATTTCGATAATATTCGTCTGCGACCACGACTACCCCCGCCGACTCATAACGCAGTATCGTTTCAACGCGGCAAATCGTTTTTCGGGGTCAAAAACACAGAGAAAAACGTGTGTGCGTGTGCGCGACACACACGTTTTACCGTAAATTTATATATATATATATATATTATATTATATACAGTGAATACCGCAGAGGGTTTCGTCAACAACGAATGCAGGGACAATTATGCGCGCGTCAGAGCCGACTGAAACAGTTAAATCGTATCGTAATATTCACGAGTCCGGCAAACGGAGGACTGTTATTACAATATTCGAGTGTAGCACCGATAATAATCGACTCATGGGTAACTCTATATGAGAGTAGTTTGGCCTCAATAAGGACGTTTGGATTATCAACAGCGACGTTCCATGCCTCGAATACATTTTTATTTATTTATTTATTTATTTATTTTTTTGACTCTGTAAATACGCGCGTATAAGTCATTCGTCGTTTTGATTTTTTCAAAAAAAAAAAATTGCGTAACGTAATCAATAGCCAGCTCGAAATGGAGTTTCCCGTTTGACGCTTCCGTCGTGCGCGGTGAACACCATCCGCGGAGCCGTGTTGTCGTTTCGTCCACGAACCGCGTTGATCTTTCTAAACGTCGCATTCTAACCTACGCGTTCGTGTCTAATGTGCTTTTCCCGTCGTGTTACAGGAGCAAAAGGATGAGCAAAGTGAAGACCCTTCAGTTGGCTATCGAATACATAAACCAACTGCAAGGCGTCCTGTCCATACAGAACCCGCTGCACCATCACGTGAGTGTATTTTGTTATTCCGTTCCGTGTACACAAAATCAACGGCGTCAGTTTACAAAGATTTTCAAATCGGTTGAAATAAACGTGCCGTATTTCTCACGACGTACCGTTGACAAACAAAATACTCCGCAACGTATTTCGGAATCGTTAAACCCATATAGTCTCATTCAAGTTCCGTCCAATAAAAATCTAAACATACGTAATTTCCTTAAGAAAAACTCGTATTTATTGTTTTTTCTGTAGAGATTATTTCAGTTTTCCGATACGTTCGAAGAGGAAATTTTATCTTTAAAACGGGACGTTTGCCCGACTTCACGACCTCTGTACACAGACGAGACGCGTTCAAAACTTTTTGCCCGTCGTCCAAACGATGATTTTTAATTTTTTTGTTTCGCAGGAAGAACAACAACCCGAACAGCAACAACAGCAGCAACAACAACAGCAACAACAACAGCAGCAACAACAACAACAACAACAACAACACCAACATCATCAGTTACTGACCACGGCCGATATAAATCTGTTCTCTGACGTGCAGTACAAACTCGAACCCGGCGAACTGCAATTCCGCATGCCGCCGAATTTCTACACCCAACTGTTGACTGACAATCAAAATTGATATCGAAACACCGCGTGTGCGACGCTACGGCGTAGCGGTTTTTTTTTTTTAATTTTTAAATTTTTAGCGTATTATTTTACCGATATATTATTAAATATATAGTTTTTTAATATATTTATATTATTAAATATATAGTTTTTTAATATATATTATATATATATATATATATATCGTATTCCAAGGGCTAAAATATCAATTATAATAATAATACGGGGCGTAACAGGATCGACCGTTAAACGTTTTATACATAAGCGTTTTTTTTTTTTTGTAAATTAATTTTTTTTTATTCTGAGGGAAGAAACACGTTTAAAAAACACAAAAAAAAAAACGTTTGTACGCCACTCAAAACGCCAGTTTTTTTTTTTCTTTTTTTTTGTTAATTCTTCGCGAATTTTAGAACAAAATTCCACGGTTAACAATTTTTCTCAACTAATATTCGGTTATTCGTTTTCGACGATTATTTTTTCCTTTTTTTTTTTTTTGTTTTACTTTGAAGTCTATGAAAATACAAGTGATGTTTACAAATGTGTCCTCCCACCATTCCTTCATAAACTACAAAAAAAGAAAAAAGGAAACAAAACCGTACTGATCGAACGAATACCGAGAAAAGTTTTAACCGTCGAATATTTTTTTTTCTAAAATTCGAAATACTTAATTATTGTATTTTTATTAGCCTTCAATTATAGTATACGCGCAGGCTTTTTTTTTCAATTATATTTTATAAACAATTTTTTTTAAACGTACCGATATTTTCCTACTTAAAAAAAAATGATAAAAATAGAAAAAAAATCTCGTTATATAATCATAGCGCGGACGTATTACGTAAATTATTATTAAATATTAATATTACAAAAAATTCGTATAAAATAATTGTCCAGAATTCTTTTAACCGTATTCGTCGCGGTTAATCCCGTTACTGCGCCGCATATATTATATTAAAAATAATACGCGATGGTATTCAAGCCGATTTTTAAAATTATTATAATTATTATTAGAAAATAATATTACGTTATTCTTTTTTTTTTTCTTTTACAATGATATATAAATTTTCTTCTAAACGTGTTATTGTCCGCCTTAACGCAGCAAATTATTATTATTATTATCCGTATTAAGGTGGTCAAATACTGTATAACGATTACGAATTGTTTTATATTCGAATTTCAACATTATTTTTCTTTTCTACATTTTTTATATATATATATATATATAAATATATTTATATAAACTATTTGTATACAATATATAATGGTTTTTTTTTTTTTTTGTTAATATTTGTTTTGTACATTTAAATAGTCTAGTCATCATACCCCCTCTTTTTTTAAGTTGATTATATACGATAAGGTGGTACAATTTATTTTCTTATTTCGTTTCATTTATTATATATATAACGCGAACATTTAACGACAAACATACGCCCCCATGCGTTTATACATTAAAACGTACCATTTAATTATAACGATAATTTAACGTTTTTGTATATTTGTTTAATTTTTTTTTTTTTTTTTTTACATAACGTCAATGAAAAATTAAATTAATTATTTTTATACTAGAAGATTTTAGCGAATAATTTTCATTTTTTTTTTTTTTTTAACGGGTATTCGACGAAGAATTTTTTGTTTTTTCAAAACATATACACATTTGTTATCTATATCTAAGTAAATACATATATGTATATTAGACTATTGAATTTTTGAAATTGCTCATTGAAAAGAAAAAACTACGCTGTCACCATTTATACAGGGATATAAAAAGTTTAAATGTATGTTTTTTTTAAACAATTTGTTGAATTATGTAATTATATTATTATATTGTATTATAATACGCTGATGATTCAGCTTGGTCCGCCGTACAAAGGCATATTATTATTAACAATTATTATTATTCTTATTATTATTATTATTATTTAAGTGCCTTACTTTTATTTTAGACGTTAAGTTTATATTATACTGTAAATTATTTTTTATTATAAAAAATAAATATATACTATTTTTGTATATACAAAAAAAAAAAAAAAGAAATATCGAGTTAAACCAAGTTATACACCTATTTCTTTTTTACTCCTTACCCGCCATAAAATACTAAAACACTATATACATATTAAAAAAGGAAATTTATTTTATTTTTTTTTCACTTTATACGAGTTAACGTTTATTGTGATTCAATCGTGTCGTTCTCGTTAAATTTCTTTAAAATCGTCCACAGAAACACGTTTTAGCGTTTGACGTATTCCCACGCAAAGACCGATAATAATATTTATATGAAATTTAACCTGTCGCACTACGTACCGGACGTCAATTTGAATGAGTGAATCAATGACGAAAATTAATAATATATGGTCTATACATTTTAACATGAATTGTAATATTTGTTTTATAAATGTTTTACGATTCGAGGGGACTTGTTATGATTTTTTTTTTTCGTTCTTCAGGAAATCAACCGGAACACATTGCGATCGACGCGTCGGTTTTCACCGTATTTTTCCTTGCGCCGTACGAATCCAAACGAAAAACCGTTTTTTCTTTTTCTTTTTTTCACCGCACTCAAGAGAGTGGTCGAGGTGCGCAGTAGAGTACTCGTGTAATTAACACGCTCATACGTTTAACTAAAATGTCCGACCGGCTTATTTTCGACATCCTCTTATAATAACCGCCCCTTTCCCAAAAAACATTTCAAATGGTTCCGGTCTTTTTATTTCGTCCATGCGCGTATATAAGTTTTACCCGTGTTTAATCGGCGTGCGCGTATTTCGCACGGTTCGCTTGCCCGAGGTATTATTTCCCCGCGGGAAACTCGTCCCGCCGACGGCATTATCGCGTTTTTATAATACCAGTTGCGCGCCGGCGAAATGTTTGGCTGCTCAGTGTTGTAGAAACGATTTCCATGCGAGTATACATGGGTGGAAAACAAATCGATTTCTTTACACCGCGACAATAATACGCGCGCGTCGTCGTCGTCGTCGTCGGCATTGAATCGATCGTTGTCCGTATACGCGCGCGCGTTATTTCGCCTCCCTTTTTTTTTTTCTTTTTTTTTCACGGGGATCGAATTAATTCACAAGAACCAAAAAGGGGATCGTCGTCGTCGTCGTCGTCCCCTATGGCCTATACGTTCGCGCGTATTAATATAGACGTGCGGATAAATTTCATTGTACGAAAACGCCAACTAAACATAATATATTACTTTCTCTCTCTCTATTTATATATATATATATATATATATACTGACCTAGGACAATGAAAAAGACTATCGGCACAGGGACCGAGTCACGCTCTCGTATATATACATAGGGCGTTCAATACGCGTGAGTCTGCAGCGGGGACCGTGTATATATACGAGTAGTCGTGTCCCGAAAACCTTTCTTTCTTTTTTTTTTTTTTTTTCCTACAGATTCCTTTCCGGCATAACGTAGGGTATGTAAATCTTAAAGGGATCGCGGAAAAGATCTACCGTGTTTTATTCTATAGGCAATCTATCAAAATGTTAATTTTGGCGATTCCGACTTTGACGCGTCGGGAAAAGGCCGGAAAATCGGATTCGAAACACGTTCTGTCGGCTCGAGGCTCGGAGAAAAGAAGCGAATACCCGCGGAATAACGGAAAAATATTTGAGAAAAACTGGAGAGTGGTTTGTCAAAACCGAAAAGGAACTGCGGGAACGAAAAGGGTAT
Organism: Chaetogeoica ovagalla; assembly: GCA_032441825.1. NCBI lineage: Eukaryota > Metazoa > Arthropoda > Insecta > Hemiptera > Aphididae > Chaetogeoica > Chaetogeoica ovagalla. The sequence goes on from CM063735.1 coordinate 6,224,803, forward strand.
GAGGGGAATTAAACAAATAGTTTAAAACCGTTCTCGTGTAGAAATGGTTTAAAAAAAAAAACTTTTACCATTAATCATTTACATCATCATCATTATTATTATTATTATTATTATTATTATTATTATTATTATTATTATTATTATTATTATTATTATTATTATTATTATTATTATTATTATTATTATTATTATTATTATTATTATTATTATTATTATTATTATTATTATTATTATTATTATTATTATTATTATTATTATTATTATTATTATTATTATTATTATTATTATTATTATTATTATTATTATTATTATTATTATTATTATTATTATTATTATTATTATTATTATTATTATTATTATTATTATTATTATTATTATTATTATTATTATTATTATTATTATTATTATTATTATTATTATTATTATTATTATTATTATTATTATTATTATTATTATTATTATTATTATTATTATTATTATTATTATTATTATTATTATTATTATTATTATTATTATTATTATTATTATTATTATTATTATTATTATTATTATTATTATTATTATTATTATTATTATTATTATTATTATTATTAATATTATTATTATTATTATTGTATATTATAAAATTTTGTCTCGACTTTTTTCTCACGAATTTCCATAATTTGTATGTAATTATACAAAGATTGAGAAAAAATTCCGGCGGCCGTTCCCTCGAATAAACAAATTTGTTTCCTCTAAATACGGTCTTGCAACTAGCCTCGGTTCGGCTCCTTATTGACCGCGCGGCGTCCGCTGAATTTTGTTCGCTAAACTTCTGATCGTATTACTCGCTCCTTTCCGTTTCGTAGGAATAGGAGGTCGCAACATACTCGTACTCGTCGATCTCCTCATCGTCGTAAAAATCACTCGACATCGTGACTTTATAGGTCGACAAATTTCTATTGCACATCATCATCACTGGCGAATATTTCTCATCGATTTTGTATATTTTTTCGTTCCACGCCAAAATAATCCTTCCGTTCATTGTTTTCAGCGCGTGATCGATGGATGGATGGATAGATGGATGGATGGAGGGAGGATAGTCCGCCGACAATACAATGATGTAGCGTTAACGCGTTGGATTACCGCGGTTACGGTTAGGTCGAAGAATCAAAGACGCGCGTTAACTAACGTTTTATGTATATAACAAAAAAAAAAAACCCCCCGCCGCCGTATTATATTAACTATAAAAGGGCTGAACCCTATATTTCGACGAGAATTAACCGCGCTCCGGCGGGATATTAATTCGTGTGCAGAACGAGGTTTTGTTTTTGTCCTTGCGCCCCTTTGCACGCGTATAGTGCGGCGACATCGCGAGCCGGTAGAACTCGCGTACGGCGAATAGAATATAAATTATTATCACGTTTATAAAATTATAATAATAATAATAATAATCAGTTTATACGTTATTTCAATTATTATTCGCGCGTAGGTAGATTTAAATGATTTATAAAAAAGTAAAAATTGTGTTATCTCGTAAATTCTCGACGATTTTCCGATCACGCGAGAACTTGCGAGAACTCTTAAGAGACTCCGACCGAGCTTTTTTTAATCGTCCGCTAACAAATAGAATTTTTTTTTCTTAAATCCTACAAATTCGCTTGCACCGGATCGGCATCGGGCCGCGTCATTCCATTTCAGATTTCGTCCGTGACAAGAGTTACAGCGCTCTGTTGTTGTTATTATTATTATTATACATTTTGTAGCCGTATAAAAGGTATATACTGTTATAGTTAGTTATAAAGATTATTCGCTATTATATGTAGTAAATAATTGTGTTAATGTATCGTAGAGCGCGCGAAAAACGCGGAGTGCGCTGACGATAATAAAATGTACGATGCTATTGCAATAGGACGACCGACGACGGCGAAGGGTGCGGAATTGAATAAAACTGTAATGACCGCCGGCCGTCGCCTTTATATACGATGTATACCTATTATAATATGACGATCCGTCGGAGGGAGGAAAAAAAAATGGACCGTAATCGACAAAAGGATAATATATACGCGTGACACCGATATACGCTCACCTATATATATCGGCTATTATATATTATATCGAGCGTGTGATTCTTGCAGATGCCGTACTCGGACTCGCGGGGTTATTACAATATACGCCGATTATATATTATTATTATTATTATAATACTCGCGTTTCGTATTGTGTATACGTGAATCGTGAAAATTCGTAAAAGGCAGTCGCGAGCTACATTTTATGTATAATATAATATACAGTCTTTTTCGATTAAAAAAAAAAAAAATTTGAAAAAAATCACCCCCGTTGTATTTCAATGAGTCTTATCGGCGAAAACGCGAAACCTTACATAGCTGCGAGCGCGAGTAAAATAATAATTTATAATGTATTACGCGAAGGGCGTTGAAAAACGAATGAGACTGAAATTCTTAAAAAAAATCAGATTTTTTTAAAATCAATATTGTATTTCCTTTCGCAGAAAATAACGTCGTCACTCGTGTAGAATTCACCGGTCCCCCGCAACCACCTCTCCTCCCGTTAACGGTACGCGTGTTAGAATGATAATTCTTCTGAGGAGATGTCCCTTTGACGGTTTGCTGGACCTCGGTATTCCAGTTGAATTCGGATTCGTCGAAGGAGTCGGGGGAACAGCCAAAAATCACAGGATTCGAGATCCGGCGAATAAACGGGCACCGTTGTAATGTCCATTTTGTTCTAAAATCTCATTTGTGAGTTAGACAGAATGCGTTGTCTGACGACGCAGTGTACTGATCAATATTTTGTGATTGTCGGGACGCTTCGCCATCGTGACAATGGGTCGGCATAATGTTTTAAGCATACTTTTATATATATATAAGATGTGAAAATTTTATTAAAATATAATGTAAAAACGCATAAATAAATGAAAAAAACTTATTTTAAAATGGTAAAAAAAAAATCTATTCGATATAATCGATTGCTGCAGTCGCACTATAATAATATTACTCATTGTGTCCACGAAAATCGCTCGCAGGTTATTTACTACTGCGTTAAAGGCGTGTAAATATAATAGGTATATCAGGAGTACGCATAATTACATATTACATCGAAAATACACGAGAATATGTTGAAAATATCGTGTGACCGCCACTGTCGAAAAGTGGATATAAAAATGTAATTTTTTTTTAAACTTAACAGTTACAAAAGGTATTTAAAAATATATATTTCTATTACAAGTTCAACTTCTCTACAAAAAAAAATATATATATTCAAAACATCTAATCCATCGGTATCTTGGCTATTCGTATAGTGTTCCTTAAACCTTATAGTTTATTATGTTTTCGGTATCAAAAATATGTCACACAGACTATATTAATATTTAGATTTTCGACGAGCTGACATTTTGAGACACAACAAATAGACCGTGCGCGTTCGGTATAAAATATATATGCAACGAAATTCTATAATATTCGGTATAAATTAGCGGGGAAGATGTCCGATGGATTACGGTTTTAAAAATTAACGAAATTTATCTAATTAAATATGAATAGTGTTTACCGACGATCAAACGGGATTCATATATACATATTATACTCGAAATGATTGTTAAAATACATAAAATACAATTATTATACTTGGAATACTACGACGTATTAGGAATTGCCTGAAATTTAACGTGCGGTTTTTTGTTTTTAACGATTTCGTATAATACGATACGTATACGGAACATTATTATACTATTTACTAATAATAATAATAATAATAATAATAATTATTATTATTATTATTATTATTATGGTACTGGTCATTGCAACAGACGTTATATATATATATATATTTTTTTTTTTATGGCCTTATAACGTTATTTATATACGCGCATCCAATACAATTATAACGCAAACACGACGTCGTATAAATATCGTGTATTTTTAAAACGAAATATTTATATGATGTGTATATATCATAGCTATATTATAAACGTGTTGCGGTCTTAAAAGGAAATATAATAAAATTCGCGAAAAATTCGCTGTGAACACACACAAAAAAAATAAATAAAATCGCTCTCGTTAGACTCGATACAATAAATGCGTATGAAAACCACAAGAAACTCGTTATAGGCACCGAAAACGCGTATAAAAACGTTGCGCCTCTATACGGTCGCGCATAGCCAGCTGCGGCGACCGTCGGTATTATATAAATACTCTCCGCTGCAGCACAATATCGTTTTCTCGTGATCAACGAAAAATGAAAAAAAAAAAAAAAAAACATTTCATACACTTGTAAAATATAAATCCATAGCGGTACGTATATATATATAAAATAAAAGAATTCTCGAGAAAAAAAAATTACAAAATGTTCGTTCTGGTATACGTACTATAACTAAATTGTCACGTTAATTATAAAAATCAAATTCCGTTCTTTCTTTCTATTAATGATTGGCGGAATTCGAGCAATCTATAATGTCTTCGATAATCATATGAAATCAATGAGAATTATTTTTATATATATATATTTTAATACTATAATAATTTTAAGATATGTGTTATTATTATTTTAAAAGAAAAAAAAACTCCGTGTAAAATATTGTATATTCCGAAATATATTTATTTTATTATTTTTTTTTTTTTTTGAAAAAAAAAATAAAAGCCTTTTTAAAAAAAATTCGATAAACAATATAACTCAATCTTCTGTTTTTTCCTCTCGTCTTCATTACAATATGACCGTATATAATTACGCGCGGAGTTATTGAAATTTATCGACGCGTTATCGTCGTCGCGATTTACATAATACATTATACACATATTTATAATACTACGAAATTTTATGCGTTTTTGTAATGACCGCGTCGTGTGCCGATTGAAAAAAAAAATACCAAACAACTTAATTTATTCGATAACGATCTATTTATTATACTCAGTCCGTTAATCGAGTCGATATTAAAATTTGTATTTTTTTTTTTTTTTTTTTAATATTATATAATAATAATGTCGCGGACATCTGCGCAATTCGCGCACGAAATACGAACATGTAATAATTATAATAATAATAATAATAATAATAATAATATGTAACCGCGGTGAAACACATGTACGGTATGTACACGTAGATAGAAATCTAAAATTCGAAATTCCGTCGTCAATCAAACGCACTGTTCGCGTATATTCGCGCGTCCTACACCAGTAGTAGCAGTAGTAGCACATAATAATAAATATATATATATATATATATGTGTGTGTACCGTCGATGAATTATAATATAAAATAAAAACGTTTATTTTCGGATACGGATTTATAATAACATATACACGAACGCGATTAAAAAAAATATATACCATAGGAACGTGCGTGTATAAAAATGTAAATGTACGCGCGTATAATGTAACCACCGATATCTGCTGCGCGTTTATTATAAACGCAATATAATATTATAATGAAGACGAGGAGTTCTGTTGTGTGGTACACGTGTGTTTTGTGTACACAATCCGTTCGACACCGGGCATTTCGCTTTGGAGCATATTTTTTTTGGCGCGATCGGCGAAAAAACAGTCGATTGTATTATCATAACGTATAATCGCGATCGGGGATATAAAAAAGCAAAAATAAACCGTCCCCGCGGGTGTCGAAATAAAGACTGCTCGACGACGGGTGGGAACGACGAACGAGCGAGAAACGTACGCTCATACGTTTTCTATCCGAAAAAAACAATTCATTTACACTTCTATCGAATTTGCGTCAACGTTTCGACGGATTTTCAATATATTTTTATTCTGTAGACCAGTGGTTCCCAACCTTTTATGAGTGTGACCCTAAAATTTTAAATTTAACTTTTGGCGACCCAAAAAAAAAAGAACATAATTGCATACATCACTTTCATTTATTAACATCAAATCGGTAAATATGTTGGTACATTTATCTATCCTTAAATACTAAATAAAATAAATTTATAAAATACAAATAAAAAACTGATCAGCATACGTGACTTACGTCTTAAAATATTATAAAAAGCCATTTATTCTTTGTTTCAAATTTGACATGGTATTAATTGTATTAACTCTTACTTAATGACTTCCTTGATGCTGAACATATTCCACGAGTTCTTCAATATTTGGATGTATATTCATTGAAAGTGCACATCGCATATCGTGTTGAGCGTCAAGGCGGTTTCTATACTTTGTTTTGATGACAACTAACGTAGGAAAACCGGCTTCACATAAGTATGTGGTTGGGAATGGTAGCAATGCATTTTCGGATTCTCTTGATAAAATCGATTTATCTTTTAGTTGTGCCCAAAATTGTGTCAAACACATTCTTGAAAAATTTTCTTTTAAGACTTGACTGGTTTGAAGGTCAAGAAGTTCTTCTTGGAATCCGCAAATGTCTTCACCAACTTCGTGAACAGAAAGTTCAAAAGGATTTCTTACCCAACTGTATTTACTGAGCTCTACGTTTTCTGGTATATATCGATCGAGTTCTATCTGTAATTTGTCCAAGTACTCTTGAAGCAGTAATTTTAAGTCATTTAATGTTACCTTTGTTGAATCTTCAAGAAATTCACTTAAAAGGGGAAATGTAGCAATTTTTCCTTGAAACAGTTTTTCCCGCCAGAGTGCGAGCTTTTGTTTGAATGATGAGATTTTTTCGCCAATATCGACTATTGTCCTATTCTTCCCCTGCATCTCAATATTTAATTCATTTAACCGTCCAAAAATATCACTTAGAAAAGCCAATTTAGCGACCCACGAATCGTCATTAAATTTATCAGCCAATGAGTGTTTTTTTTCCGTTAGAAAAATTTGTATTTCTAAACGCAAAGACATTACACGGGTAAGAATTTTTCCACGGGAAAGCCAACGTACATCCGAGTGATAAAGTAAATTTATATACTGTGATCCCATCTCGTCACACATGGCATGGAATATTCTTGAATTTAGTGCTCTTGATTTTATGAAATTGACAATTTTAATTACGTCTTGAAGTACTGAAAAAAGTTCCGGCTGAATTGTTCTTGTTGCTAAATTTTCTCTATGTAAAAAACAATGAATAATGACAACATTTGAGTTAACTTCCTAAACTCGTTTACAAAATCCTATTCGATTCCCAAGCATTGCCGGTGCACCATCCGAATAGATTCCAACGCAATTACACCAAGCTAGATTATTTTTCCGAAAAAATCCATTAACTTTATTAAAAATATCTAAGCCTGTTGCCGTTGTAAGAAGAGGCTCACAAAATAAAGATTCTTCACGATAATCGTCAGTACTTCGATAACGTATGAATACCATCAATTGTGCGTTATTTTGAATACCAACAGATTCATCAATTTGTATAGAAAATGTATTAGCTGCAATCACTTGATGTACTAGTTGTTTTAAAATATTTTCAGACATAAGGTCTATTCTTCGTTTACCTGTGTTATCCGAAAGTGGGATTAATTCCAATTTGTTAGCAATGTCATCTCCGCAGACCGTTCTAACCATAGAAATAGCTGCTGGTTTGATAAGTTCCTCTCCAATGTTATGTGCCTTTTTAGAGCGTGCGATTTTCCAAGCAACGTCAAATGATGCTTTTGTTGTTTTCTGTAATGAAACTGTAAGTGTATTGGACGGACAATCAAGACGCATACGTTTTATTTTATTTTTATGTTCCTTCCAAAATTGTAATGGTTTATTTATCAATGTAGGATGAACAGTGTTGAGATGCCGCTCGAGTTCTTTCATTGATTCATTTGATAAAACTTGCAGGCAGAACACACATTGAGGACGCACTAATCCCGATCGATCTTTTATTTCTGTAAAACCAAACTTCAAAAAATCATCTTTATATGGTAACGCGCGCTTAGCCATTCCAAAAAGTTAAATCACTTGAATGTTAAATTAAATAGAAAAAACACGCACTATACGTAAATAATAAAACGTGAAGAACAATAAATACGGATGACGAAAGTGGAAAGACTGATAGAAATTAGAATTACACAATATCATTAAACTATCAATACTTACATACGTACGTACGTCGTACATATTATATTTATACAAAACTACGATAAGGACGCACCAAACCGCGCCGTGACGTTCCGGGAAATATATTATGAACAAAAATAGAAATGATATGCCTATTACATATTATTATACTATTATAGTAATATAGCACCTACCTACACGCAATGAGGGTACGACCGCGTACAGCCCGCGCCAATCCATTTCATAGGTATTTAAAATTATTTTCTTCTTTAATAATTTTACCATCAGAATATTTCAGGAATTTTTTTTTCCGAAATTGAAATTATAATATAAAAAAATATAATATGTAAATGTAAGAAAAGCTTTCGCGACCCACCATGAAAACCTCTGCGACCCTAATTTGGGTCGCGACCCGAGGTTGGGAACCGCTGCTGTAGACGAATAATATTATCGTCGTTTTTAGTATTCTATACGTTTCGCGCGCACTCGTAATACACTACAGCCGCGTATAATGTGTCTGCGAAATGTACGGCCGACCTATATGCGTTGACAAACTGAAATTTTCAAAATCAACACCGAGTACTTTTCTCCGGAAAACGAAATGAGTTGTTTTTCTTTTCTTTTTTTTTTTTTTAGGTAAAATTTTAAAATATTCTTCTTGCGTGTGGCATCTTCTCTCGTATAGCAACCGATCGTAAACCGCACGTATATTATTATTATTATTATTATCATATACAGTATACACGCGTGTGATCCGCATATATTATAACTATTTGATTTATTCTGTCAATTATTTTTCGGATTTTTTTATAATATTAATATATTTCATACATATATGTGCCGCCGATATGCACGTAATACGCGTTTCCTTTGGATATTCTAAAAGAATATAATATATATATATGTAGTAGCGTTGTTATAATATTTTATACTCTGTACGCGTTTCGGTAAACTGGTTTCGATCGTTGGTTACTTTAAAATATATATATATATGTATCGACGAAATCACTGTTTAAAAAAAATAATTTATTACCCTGGATACATTATGTATTAAAATTTCGTGGTATTTAAAAGAAAAAGAAGTGTATGTATAATATATAGTATATTTTCACGTGATATTTCTTCCGACGAGATTTTAATTGGATAATGACTAATTTTAAACTAATAAAAAAAAATATATGTATATATACATTTTGTCGTTATTATTTTACCACACGCACGACACACCTGTACTGTATAACCAGTATAATATCTGACCATATATCATAATATATATATATAATTTATATTTTGTGGAATATAATATAAATGCGTATAAGAAATTGGTTTCTATTTTAACGTTATGTATTTATAGGATTCGGGAATTGTAAAGTCATTAAAAATATATATACGTATATGTATGTACGAACGAAATTATGTTCTGTAGAACGTGCGTTTACGCACCGAAAACGATCAAATTTGTTCAAAACTTTATATCGTGTACACGATATTCGTAAAATATTTTGATTTTTTTACCTTCCGCTTGCGTAAATGTCTGTACGGATTGGGCGATTGATAAATATTATTTTACGTTTTATAATTTTAAATTTCTAATACATATATATATATATTTATTTTTTTTTTCGAAAAAATTTACATAAAAAAAATATTGTGTATTGCGACAAATCGCCAAAATCATAGAAATATATATATATGTATAGACGCTTTAAGCGATCGGCTATAGGAAATTCGTACAAAATATATTAAGTCTATTTAATTCTCACCACGCCTATATTATAACACACCTATAAGTAAACGAACTTAATATTATACGTATATTCAATAAGTGCGCATTATTTTACAATGGTTTTATATTATATACGCACAGTCGGTGTATGCGCGTGTCATATTATAAATATTCTGAGTCAAACAATAATACTACTGCGGAGTCCCTGCGGCGTGGCGCTCGGAACACAACGCAAAAACGTATATTATATATACGAATATACAATACGCAATCCGGTCATCGTATACGCATGAATGCGTTATACAAAATAAGTTAAGTCCTACCGTCGCGTTTCCAAATAAATATCAAATATGTATTCACGTCTTTCTATTATATAATACGATGACACACCGATACACTGCACGCAATACGTACCGGGGGAAAAATTTTCTTTTCTCGTACGTACGAGTGTATTTTAATATCGGTCACCAGCTGCACGGCGTATACAGTCTGCGTACATTTATTACTCGGTTTGTTTTTATACGCCAACTTATCGCGTATCGAGTACATATCGTTATAAACGTTATTTTATGTGAAATTGACAACGCCGGATGAAATGAAGAGGTGTGTATGATTTTGTGTCTGCTAGCGAACGAGATGAGACGTGTGTGTGTGTGTGTGTGTGAAGTGTGGTTATTGCGTCCGCGTGTGTCTTGCGCCGTTGTGTATCTTTTGTATTACTTAGTAATAATAATAATAATAATAATAATAAATTGAAGTTGTACAATGATATTTTTGTTTATGTAAAAAAACGTTCGTTTATGACAATGTGTATTATGGGCATAGGCGCCCGCAGAAATATTTCTAGGGGGGGGGCAATCTTTCAACATATAATATATATACATTGGTTAGGTATAATAAATTTCAATTTAAAATCGAAATATACTAATATTAATATATTATATAATACAATGTTACCAAAATGCCAGGGGGGGGGCAAATGCCCCATATTGCCCCCCCTTGCGGGCGCCTATGATTATGGGTTTCGACGACAGTACGCTTACAAAAGGATTGTGGTTCCGAGGAACGCGCACGAATAAGTAGCACCGCTAAATCGTGGACGCCGTACGGTGAAGTGATGACCAAGTCGACGATCAATTCGTTCGAGGAGCTAACGGGCGTTTTACTGTTTCGGATCTTTCAATAAGATTTTCCGAAATTTCTCGAAGGGTACTCTACACGGGGAATCGCGTCTGAAAACTCGGGGGCTTACCACAAGTTCTGTGCCCGTCATTAACACCCCCCCCTCCCAGGGGCGTATTTACTTCATCCCTTGGGAGGGGGGGGGCGGCGAATAGAAAAACGGCCCGTCGAATCCGCTGCCAACTTAGAATTATCGAAAAATTATATGAAAATAATTTTAATCAGTTTCACTTATTATAATTTTCTGTTGTTATATTTTTTAATATTTTACCCGATGATGAAATTTAGTCGAAACCGGTAGTAATAAAATAGCATATACAACAACCTTCTTATTTTATATAATACTCATTGGCTTTTTTGAATATTTAAATATACATTTTATTATATGTATATATGTGTGTGTATTTATTTATTTTATATATATTTTTTATTTGAAAATAATAAGTTTTAAATAAAAAAATGTTTTATTACATTTTAGTTTTAGTTCGATTAATTTTAGTTGTCAGTAGATACATACACAAGTACCTAGGGGGGGCCCCTATCGCCCCCCCCCCCTTGTATACGCTCCCGCCCCCTCAACACATTTACAACCTGTGCGGCACTTCGCGTGCGTCCCACAAACACAGAATGCGAAAACGCCCGCCATTGGATTTGTTAAAATTTTATACAATCAAACAGTGGGCGTTCGGTACGCGATAATTGAAGTAACTGGCGACACTGTTCGAAAACGGTGTATGATAACGAAACGAAAACAAAAACATTATTACGATTATTATTATTATCGTTTTATGGTAAAAATGAGAAGACGACAATAATTAGAACGATATTATAGTGTCTACGCGGACGTGAATTACGAGGGGAGAAAGAAAAAAAACTATAGTAAATTTTTATTAACGTAAAATTAAAAATTATCGAAAAACGTTTTTAACTCTGCGTTGGGATCCCCGCCCAGGTGAGTGGTTCAAATTCCGCGATACAGAAATGTTATTAAAAGTGCGACGAACGTTGTGTTTTCTACGTTAAAAACTTTCGTTTTCAATTGCCTAATATGTCGTCAATACCTAATACGTCGTATAAGATATAATATAACACGTACACGCGCGTTTCATATGCCTCCTACGTTTCCAAGACCTTGACGGTCGTCAGTCCTTTGTTCGCGTTTATTGAAAATTTTAAATCCGATTTTCGCACATTTTTTTTTTAACGCTACATTTGCCCCATATCATCCCTTTCTATTCGATTAATTTTCTTGTTCTCTTTCATAATTTTCTTAACTGTCTTTCACTGGCCCATTGTATTTTCGTACCTAAATCGACACGAGATCGATAGAAGAATACTTGTTGGCTCAAAATATAAACTTTAGGCGTGTATTTTTTTTTTTTTTTTTTATATATTACGTATTGTGAAAATATAATAAAACATTAGTCTATTATAACTTTGTTGCCTATTCAATTTTAATTTCTTTTTCTTTTTCATACAACAGTAATATGTGTCATGTTTAAAATGTTTTTAATGGTCTATCGTTACGATTAATGGTTTTATAACGTTATACAATAACAATTCATTGTCTACATCGCACATTTGATTTATTTATTTTTCTATACCTATAGTTGTTATCATCGAGTTTCGTATAGTATTCAAAGTAGGTTTACGTTAGTTATTTTCCTCGGTCGGCTTGACTTTGACAAAAAGTTATATAAATCGATTATATTACTGAAGTTCATCTAAACATAGTATATTTTACCGATTAAGTCGGTGTTTTGCGCATATGATAATTTTTTATTTTTTAACAGGTGTTGCGTATTAACAAATTCATTTGAAATGAGTTCGAAAGATGGAACAAGTAACGACGAAGACAACAAAACGACGTCGAACAAACCCATTCCCGGAGTTCGTCAAGAAATGTAATATTATATTTTGTTCATTCTGTATTATAATTTGTTTTTTTTTTTTTTTTTTGTTCATTATTATTAATTGAAATTTAATATTTGTTTAATTGTAAATATTATCAGGTTGAATAATAATATAACTATCGCATCTCCTCCGAAATTTTTATCGTTGCCCGAAATCATGGTTGCCGCCAAAAAATTGGAAGACATTGCTCTTGTTCACGAGATAGCAGTCAATGAAAATTTCAAGTTGGAACCACAAGAGCCACCAGATAACAGGTGTGGTTAGTAATTAAACGAAAACGGTCGAGATATATTAATTCTGAATTTTTACTTCCTTGTGTGTCAGTTTCATGAAACAGGTCAAAGACACGATGCACAAAGTGTTTTGGGAATTATTACGAGAACAGTTAAACAGTGATCCTCCAGAATATTCGCAAGCTATGATACTTTTAGCAGAAATTAAAGAAGTACATATAATACGTTTTTACAATTGATATTACACCGTTTATATTAACTGAGTAACTTTATTAATTTTAAGAAAAAATTGTTATAGAGTTTATCGAGTTTATTGTTAGATCAGCACACCAAATTGAAAGAAGAAATTAATCAAGTTTTAGATTCAGACTTTATACAGAAACAAATAGACAACAATTCTTTGGATTTCGAGGTAATCGTAAATTATAATTTTCAGTCGAATTATACATTTTTAACTCTATGTCTTTATTGATTTTCAATAGTATTACACGCAATTTATATTAAATTTGATGAAGAAACTATGTGCTCCGGTAAGGGACAACTCAATACAAGCTCTTACACTTCTAAAAGATCCTGTTGATATATTCAAAGGAATAATTGAGGTAAAATTATGTATTAAATATTAATAATTTCTAGAGAATAAATAAAATTGACTGCATAGATGTGTGTATATATTTTTATGTTTAATGTATTCATTTCATTTTATAGAATTTTAATAAGAATTTTTAATTACTTACTGCAACAAAATAATTTTATGTTGATTTCATAATATTTATTGAAATTGGAGAATATAAATTAAAAATGTTAGAATTTTAGTATTATTATATAAAAAAACGAAATTTATTCTTATTTTTTTTTTATCTATTTGCTCTTTTAAACCAATCAAATAATTGTTGTGTTTTATGATTTTAATATATTTTCCTTTAAAAAATAATTATTTTTGTAGTCTACAAATAGTGTTTTATTGATCTAAAATTGGTTAAAAATGATTTTTTTCTTTATTATTGTTAAAAAAAACTATAGGTTATTTTGTTGGAATTGTATAAGTATACGTCAAAATATTCTAATTCAATTTGGTTCTTACAAATTGTTTAAAATCGTGTAAGCAAAATTATGTTATATAATTATTATTTTACATATTATCATTGTTATGATAGTTAATGTCAGTTTTAAGAATATTTATTCATTAATTTATTGCTTATCTCATAAATTTATTATTTAAATGACATTATTCAATACATAGCTGAATTTATAGTAACATTTTGTAGTTGCTCAGTGCGTTTTAATATTATAAATAAATGTAAATATTTAATTTAGTTCTACAAAATACTTTATGATATTAGACACTCCAATATTAAATGCAATTACTATTAATAACAATAAGTGCTTAAGTACGTTTCTTTTTTATTATTAATTTTTATTTTTATATGTTTGCATTTTTATACAAGTATTAAGGAAACATCTGATGAAAAAAAAGTAGATTTATTATTATTATTATTCAAAGAGAATCCTTGAAATATCTATTTGAATTTCTCAAAATATGTTTATTTTTCTCACAAATATAAAACTCGAGGAAAAAAAATTATGTCTTAGAACAATTCAAAAATAGTTTGTGAAATTATGAAGAATTGGAAAGCTTAGTTTACGGGCTTGAAATAGTTGATTAGCTTTAGTTTTTAGAATGTTATGAGTTACCATTATATATTAAATTTTTGTGTTTAAACATAAATGCAATTTTCTCAAACCGGGGTAAGAAAATTATTTTACCTATTTTTTTTGTGTTGATGTTTTCTGTTAAATTATTACAAGCTTTTTTAAATGAATAAACTTAAAAATATTTATAAAAATAAATAGAATATTGTTTTGTAACAAAAATTAATAATTTTTTTTTTAATTAAAATGTCTTCTATGGTTTATCTATTTAAATATATTAAACTCCTTAAAATAAATACATGTATATAATTTCCATTAATAATTACAACCATGATGTTGATAACATTGACAAGACATGTATTTTAATAGCAAAATTACATGGGTTTAAATTCAATTTTCAAAAAAAAATAATTATTTTTTTATAAAATACAATAAATATATTTTTTAAATTTCAATAAGATTCCAATAATTTTATATTTCTATTGTAAATTTTTTTCAAAATTATATCATTTTAAGCTTTTTTACGTCAGGTACTCCTTTAATAAGTGAAATATTGACATTATGCATAATTTAGAATATATGTATATTAATAATATTTTAAGCGTGCAATTTTTTTCTTTTTTTATGTGGTTAGTGAAAATGATGTAAAAGAAAACATTTTGAGTAACATTGTTGATAAAAAATTGTACACAGTACAAATAGTAGCTTGCTAATTTGTTTGAAATATTATATATTATTTTGATACTTTTTGTTAATAAATGGTAATGGTTTTGTAGTTAATGTATCGATAATTTATTTATAGACTTTGAACTTAATGAAACTCGACATGGCGAATTTTACTATAACTGCACAACGACGAGCACTGAATGCTTGCAGTGCTGATTATGAACGTGAGAAATTCGCAGAGTTTTTAAAAGTTAAACCAGGTAAATTCTATAAAAATATATATGCATATTATTGAAGTTTAAACATAATTGAATATAAAAATTAAAAAAACAGATGCACTGAATTTGACTGTCGAGTGGTTAAAACGCCATGTAAATTTTGAAAAACCAACTGAACCTTATAATGATATTATTGTAAGAGCTTATATGGAAATATTCGATTGGGATGAAAATATTATATTTCCAGAGGTAGTAAAAGTTACAAATATTTTGCATTATCATTGCAGTATTTACATGTTTTATTAATTTCAGGCATTGTCGTTGGACAAAGATCGATACTTGGCAACAAATAAAATGCTCAATCTCTTAATACTAGTAGCATCGGTATTTATTGTAACAATATCGTCTATCAGTTATACGATTCCCCACGACATGGAATTCAAAAAACTTTTAAAAAATCATATTTTATTGATTCTCAAGGATAATAATACTGATAAGTATGTATTAAAACGGTTAATGATATCGATTTATAACTTATTTTTATATAATTGTATTTATTTATTTTTTAGATATAACTCTCCACTATTGCCAAATGTCATTGAACAAGCTGTAAAAGACTCAAATGAATATTTAGCGTCAAAAAGTAGACCACCACTTTCCTTGGATATTGTTAATTTAATCGAGACTCAGGTTTTATCAATTAAAGAACCCGATCATAAAATAAGAACACTAGTTGGTAATATCATTGTGATATCAATTAATATAGTGTTTTATTATTATTCGATGCTCATTAGTAGTGGGCAGTTGAGAATATTGAATATTAATTGTTTGTATCATACTTATTGTTTTAACTGAATATCAGAGATATATTTTAGAATTCTGCTTGTGTTTTTTTTTTTTTAATTGTCAAGTTTTTTTATATCTTGAAATTAAATCAATTTTTTCACAATAGTTTAAAGTTTTTATTTGCAGTAATAGTAAATTTTTGGCATACAAGATTTTTGTTCCAGAAATATAATATTAACAAATATATAGTACACATATTATTATTGTTAAAAAAAATTTAATTCAGTCGTGATATCGAACATAATGCGTACATGGTAGTTTATCTTCAATATTGTGATAATAAGGACGACCAAAAATTTCTATGTATTCATGTAATTATTATTTCAGAAAGACGATTCAAAGAGTTCATTGCTGCGGTCATCAGTTCCAACAATGCGATTCCTCAACAGTGTCCACTGGGCTTATCAGCTTTCAAGGATGAACTGGCAGCTGTCACCGGTAGTTTTTTACACCTTATCACGTATAACAGAAAAGTGTTTTCAACATTTTACAATGAAATATTGAAAAATATTCAGGATCAATGTGGTTCGCTTTAATTGTATAAAATAAATTTAAAGTATCAAATCTAATATTAGATTTATATTTTATTCCTTACTAACTTTTAAACTAATACTCCAATGAATGTAAATTTATAAATTGTCAAAAATTTCAAAGGACCACTTCTTTTTAGTCATGATCATCCTACCCCACTGATATTTAAAGATTTGCAATTATATTTTGTTGTAGAATTAATTTTGACTTTTTAACCACATGAAAATTAAAATTCCCATTTTATTATTTTTTTTTTAAATAAATTTATATTGTATGTTTTTGTTAGATATAGAAAAATTATATCGGTATATATAAATATAAGTGTATATTTCCTTATACAATATATAAGTAAATATAATATAATAAGACCATTGTAATGGATAAAAAATATATACTTCCTCTTACATCGTGTAATCGTCATTTGTCAAATATAATAACTCCCATAATTTTAATCGAATAATATTTTATTATTTAAGTGAACTAAATGTTTTTTTAAAGACCAAGTATGTATTATTTTGCTTTTTCT
The DNA here is from genome assembly GCA_032441825.1 of Chaetogeoica ovagalla. NCBI lineage: Eukaryota > Metazoa > Arthropoda > Insecta > Hemiptera > Aphididae > Chaetogeoica > Chaetogeoica ovagalla. The sequence goes on from CM063735.1 coordinate 6,242,249, forward strand.
ATATTAGTACAAACGTGTACTTGTTCATTTTATATACTGCGTTATTAATTTGTAATGAATTATGATTGATATAATAAAATAACATATTTTAAAACAAAATATTTGTTATTCATGTTTCTTTGTATTTTTGAGTACTGGTTAAACGTGAATGTAACATTATTGTTACACGTAAGTATTCGGGAAGAAACTCTGTGGAACCGTTTTAACTCGATACGTGTGTTGGATTTCGGTCGATACATTTTAAACAATAAAATGAACAATTTGAAATAACGTTGTAATTTAGCGTGCCCGTTGCACACAGACTTTTATTCTATCGGTTTGAAGTGTTGATCGGCGTTCAAACCCGAGATCGATTTAAGATCTCGATGAAAGCCATAGTTAATACTGTTATCAATTATACTGTTTATGACACTGATAAGTGTTAATTATGTTAAACTGTAATAGGTATGATGCCGGTACCTACTGTTCGTATAACGCGGCTTCGTTTTGAGTTTTTACTTTGTTCGTTGTTGTTTCTCGAGTGTCGACGACGATGACGTTACACTCGAGAAAATACCTAACGGCCGTTATTCCCTCGGACGCGTTATGAAGCCGTTTAATAGAATTTTTAAATTCCGTTCCAAGACTCGATGATGTTCTAGGACAGTTTCGGACGGAAAAATGACCAATTCGTTATACGTCGTAATAACGTGCGTGAAATTGCTGCTACTGCCTTCCTAGTAAGTGTTACCACCGTTCGTTGTGCGTACGACGATTCTTTACCGCCTGCACGTTATTGTTTTCCCAATTTAGTTTCTCGACCGATTTCGAAGTTCACCGCAACTGGCTGGCGACAACGTACAGCCTGCCGGTGTCGCAATGGTATTCGGCCAAACACTCGGAATGGACGATCGACTATCCGCCACTGTTCGCTTGGTTCGAATATCTCTTGGCTCAGATAGCGGCTTTTGTCGACGTCGACATGTTGTCGATACACAATCGAAACTATTCGTCCAACGCCACAGTGTTTTTTCAACGACTAAGCGTCATCATCACCGATTTCGTGTTCTTTTACGGAGCTCGAAAGTGAATATTTAAAAATACGTAAAACACAAAAAAAATTATGAAATAGTTACATTATTACTATTATTGTTATTAGATGTGCAGAGTCGGTTGCGTCGTTAATGAAACCGCTAAACATTAAGAAGAAAAAACAATTGGACAACACCAAAATCTCAACGTTTGTCATTGAACTGTTGTTAATAGCTAATGTGACGTTACTACTTATCGATCAAATACACTTTCAGTACAATGGCTTTCTTTTTGGAATCCTACTCATGTCCATATCTCACATTCTAAAGGTAAAAACTATACCCGTGTTTTATTGAAAACATAATATCATTTCCCTTTTGACGATTTCGTTCCAGGATGAACATTATCTAGGTGCATTTTGGTTTACAGTCCTGTTGAATTTCAAGCATATTTTCTTGTACTTAGCGCCCGCTTATTTTGTATACTTATTGAGACACTTTTGTCTTAGGCAAAATATAAAATTGGCATTGAAACGGTTTATAAAATTGGGAGCGATTGTGCTCGGCGTATTCAGTGTCTCCTTTGGACCTTTTATGCTCAATGGTGAAATTTTACAGGTATTTATTAGGAATCAATAATATTATTGAAATAATTCGCTCTGTATTTGTGACCGTTATTGAACGTCCCCATACACATTTTTGTTCTCAGGTTTTAAAACAGTTATTTCCATTTAAACGTGGTCTGTCACACGCCTATTGGGCACCCAATTTTTGGGCTTTGTACAATACAGCTGATATTGGTGCTAAAATCACATGTAAATTACAATTTATATAAATTCAAAATACCGACATATCTTTTTGACTTAATTTTACTGTATCATGTTCAATAGATCACTCTATATATGTATCACAAAATGTTATAATGTGTAATTCGTAAAATATCGGAATCGTTTTTGTTCTCCCACCAATCAAATAAAATATTCTATAAATTGTTCTTTATGAATTACGAATTTTCAGACAAACATTCAGATATAATCAAAAATAATATAGTATTTAATAATTCGGCTTCAATGACTAGAGGTCTGGTTCAAGAATTTCAACACACCGTTTTGCCATCGATTACTCCTCAAATAACTTTCATTTTAACAACACTTTTCATGTTGGTGAGTATTACATTATGTTACAATTTATTGTTTTCGAATAAAATATCAGTTTTTATTGTTAGTATAATTTGTAAAAAATGAAAATTATTCAGCATTGGATGGTTCATTCATTATGGCCATTTTTTTTTCTATATTTCATTCATTATTTTCAGCCGTGTTTGTGTAAACTTTGGAAATCTGTCAGAAACCCGATTTATTTTGTCCAATGTCTTGTATTATGTGGCTTGACTTCTTTTATGTTTGGTTGGCATGTTCATGAGAAAGCGCTACTGCTAGCAGTCATACCGTTAACGTAAGTAATTTTTATATAATTTTTTGTTTCGTCAGTTCGTAATTTATTTATGTTTTATTTTATAGATTACTGGTTTTCACCTCTACTAAAGAATGTTCTATGTTTACAATACTATCAATTATTTCTACGTACTCTGTTTTTCCATTGTTGTTCAAGCCATTCGAGTTTATCACCAAATCGTTGTTACTATTCATTAACGTATCTTTTTTGTACAATTCTGGTAAATTTAAGGCATTAAACCGTTTAGAAAAATTGTATTTAATAAGTCTGGGACCGTTGCTATTGTTAACTGAAATCGGATGGATGGTTTTAAAACTCGACCAAAAGTATCCATTCCTACCATTAATGCTTACATCATTCCATAACAGTGTCGGTGTTTTCTATTGTTGGATAAAGTACTATTTATATTATGTTAAACAATCCTAAAAGTTATTTATATTATTGTGTATATTATTTTAAAAAAAAAGAAACTACGTTGTACAAATTTGTTGTGTTTTGCTGCTAACGAAAATGTTTTAACTGAACTCTATTATTATTATTATTATTGTCAAAATTGTGCAATTAGACGTTTTTTTTTCTCTCAAATGTATGCACTACTATTTGTATAATATTATAAAAAAAACACACGCGATATTATTTTGTATTGAACTGCTGTTAAACGATTTCAAAAATATAACAAAATTTTTCATGTTTAAGTATTTATTATTGTATGCCGGGATATATATTGTAGAATAATATTATATTGCTGAGACGAATAATATTCAGAATGTAAAAACTGAAAGAAATGACATAAAATAAAGTGTGTGAGTGTGTGTGTGTGTGTGTGTGTATCTACTTAAAAGTATGTTTGATTTTTATTACTCAATTTTACCATTTATGAAAAAATTTTAATTTTTCGAGAAACGAATTTTATAGGAACTATAATTTTTTATTTTCACGCCTGGAACAAGAAGGGATTTAGTTCGTTTTTAGCGATAGAAAATAATTGCTTTTTAAAAAGGAACATTCCAAACACTGAAAAACAATTTATTGTCAATATAAGCGCGTAGAACGTTTTTACAATAATAATAATAATAATAATAATAATAATAATAATAACAATAATAATGATAATAAAACGCTGTGGTTGTGCGAGAGACTAGCGTGCGCCTCTACTGACGTGGTACGCGGAGTGTTGGTTACAATATTTTGACACACATTTCGGTGTCCGTTCGAACGGCCCCCGACGACGACGTGGAAAAGGAATTGTGCTACGATTTCGGTTTTTTTTTTTTGTTTTGTATTCCGCTCTATACTCGCACAACATTTATTCCTCTGTACGTTTTTCCGCGTCCGAACCGCATATTTATGCGCGCGAGACACGCGCACAACTGGAACGCCAAAAATATCCCCGGATAGATTTCCGTTGGGAGGCGGCTGGTGGGAGAAAAGCGCAGCTTAATTGGCGATCTCGCACCCGTCCGGCGACCAGTCGTCCGCCAGACGTATGTTAGTGTGGCATCTCCGTCGGTAATACTCATTCCGTATTTTTGTAAGTACACAATATTATGATTTTATGTTTTTATTATTGTATTGTTATGGGGAAATATTGAGAGAGGAGTGGAGGGAAAATTATTCGTTTTAAAGCGCGACGAAAAAATCAAAAATTCCTCATTACACGATTAAGGCGGGGGGGGGGGGGTGAGGCGTTTTTTGAAAAAACGGACGATTTTCTCTGGATTTCTCCCCTCCCGTGTGCAGTAAATACAATCCCTGTAGTGGAGGGAGGACGCAGTTTTTTTTTTTATATAACGGAACGGAGGACGAGGAGACGGTATCGTGTGTGTGTGTATAAGTGGCGTTTGTGGGAAAAAATTAGTCCCGTGCACGATTACATCGAAGTAAATAATTCGTGCGTAAAACGCTCGGTTTTTTTTCTTCTCCTCGTTCGTACCAACGGAGAGCAGTTTTTCTCAGTCGTAGTTCGAGCACGCCGAACGGTGTAGCCGCGACGACGGGAGTAGGAAGGTGGAAAGAAATTCGTGAGAAACCGATGGAATTCCGAATTTCGGCGTGCGGTGAATTGTCTGTAAATCGTACGGACCCGCGTACCGAAAAACCGCGCCGGGTTTCGAAAATGTCGGTGGGCGCGCGAATCAAGTAGATCTAGAAACGGGTCCCATTGGAACGGAAGAAGCGAGTTTTCGAAACAAAAATAAATAAATAATAATAACGTTTTGCGCCGACTCAGTTCATGACGTAACAGTGAATTATTATTATTATTTTTTAATATAAAACGCGTATAAATAATATACCCGAGGTCTCTCGATTCTCGAATTGTTCGTGTTCCGCGGGGAAAAACTCATTTTCACACGGAGTAATCCGCGGAGGTAGCCCCCCTCCCCCCCGCCGTACCCGCTGCGCCCGCGACGCCGTATTATGTTTCTTATTCCACAATCGAATTATTACGTAAATAATACGCGGCGGCGGTGGTGGTTCACAGCGCGCTCGTTTTTTTTTTTTTTCCTTCTTCTTCTTTTCTGTTTTTCAATAATACACCGATATGTATATGTATATAAATAGACGGACGACGGGCGTTTCGGATTTTGTGGGTCGTAAAAAGGCAATGTTGGCAGGCCGAACCGGCAGCGGCTAAAAATATCGCGCGACCGGAGCGATCCCCCGTCCATCCGATGATCGCGGGCGCACGTCGCTCGCATATTTTCCGAATAATATATTGTTATAGCGGAGAGCGGTGCGCGCGCGCGCGTCATTCGTTTTTCGTCGTCGTCGTCGTTACCCCCCCATCACCACGCCAGCGAGAAATTTTCCGAATAAGTTACATTACACTCGCGCGCGGTAAAGATAAAAAAAACACGCTTTTCCGAATCGTCCTTTCATTACCACCACCACCACCACCGCCCACCTGTCGAGATTTAATTTTTCCTTTTATTTATTTTTCCTTTTATTTTTGTACCCGGTGTTTCGCCGCAGAGACTAGGCCCGCTGCACTCTTACCCACCAAACCATGTCTGACGAAGAAGAAGTATACACGTGAGTATATAATTTAAAATCGTTAGTTTTTCCCCCCCTGACGTTTTACGTTTTTATTTTAAATAGTATAAATTGAACATTTTTTTTTTTATTCGCGCCAGTAATCTAGGCGGAACGCGGGATTCGTTTAATTTCGAAAACACAACAATCGTGTATTTCTGATTCGTTTCGCTAATATTATTTGATTTTAGCCGGTTTACGGCGGTGGTACGACGATCGTAATCGAGACTTTTCGTATTTTATTTTCGACGAACTGACGTTCTGAACTCGTACAGGAAAGAGAAAAAGACAATATCGTGAACACGACATCGCATGCTTTTTTTTTTTCCCCCCCATTTATAAATCCTAATAAATATCTTATACGTGTACCAACCATCCGTATCAATTACACGCATTGTTCGTTCCTGTATATTTTCTTCGGATTTCTAAAAAAAAACATTCTTTTTCGTTTTAAACCCACGATTTTCCTCCTGTTACCGAGATTGTCTGTATGACCATATCGCGCGCGTGTATCGTACAACATTTTTAAAAGTACGTTAGAATTAAAAAAAAAAATAATAATAATTAGTTGATATCGATTTAATAAATACGATTGAAATGTTAATTAAAAAAAAAAAAAAAAAAAAAAACATTGACGTGAAAAAAATATTATTCATTGTTTCAGCGATTCCGAAGAGGAAACGTAAGTTTCGACAATATTATTATATAAATAATTTTTGCGCTTATTACATAAATCACTGTATTATTATTGCAAAAGCGTTTGATGAAAGGTATATTAATGTATTTGAGTGTTGTGTTACCAGTTGTATATGTGGATTGAGAGAGGTATATTATGCAAAGAACGATAAAAAAAAAAAAAATTAATAATAATTTATCTCGACGGGAGGTGGATGATGCGAGGAACCGTTTGGAAGAATATAATGTTTTGAATTATATGTACATGACTCTACGCGATTTGAGCTAAAAAAAAAAAAAAAAAAGAGTATGGTTTTGTGAGGAGAACAATACTGTTTTAATATTCAATGCGGACTTTAATTTTTTTCGAATTTCGCAATCACTCGGATTTTGTTCTGTCGGCTTAACACGCTGCTTTTTCTCCCTTTTCTTTTTTTTTTTTTGCACGCTTCTTTAAATCGTTGTAAATATATTATATATATATATACGTTATAAGCCAAAGGATTTTTGTGTGTATATCCTCGAACACCCGAATTGTTATTTTATTTGGCTTATTCCTTATTATAATTTTATATTATATATGTATATATATATAGAGTGTATATAACGCCGCACATGCGCATAATATAATAATTGTATTAGGCACAGTGTAATTTTTACGTTTTCAAAAAAAAATTTTCCGTTCCAAAACGAAAAAATCGCGTATAGTTTCCTAGTAGAAAAAAGAAAAAATGTATACAATAATTACGCGATTATATATGTATATTGTCACGTATGAAATTTCTCACGGGGATTTTTTTTTTTTTAAGAAAAAGAAAAAAGTGTAAAGGCGTTTGTTCGTACACTCTGTATATATATAAATATATATGTATTTGTGATATTCTTGGAATTTGTCTAAAACGTCAATTTTTGGCGCAGGCAACCGGAGCCTGAAAAAAGCAAAGAGTAAGTTTATATATATATATGTACTGCAGTGGGAGTTAAAGTAAAATGAATAAAAATAAAAAAAAAAACGTCACGTGTTTTGAAATTATATTAATTTGATTTAGAAAAAAAAAAGTAGATAGTAGAAAAGGCTTAGTGCAGACAATCAATATGTTACATATATATATATACGTCATTATATATAGCCTTTAGTTTAAGCGGTATTTGCGTTTTATTTAGTAGACAACAATTAAAACGTAGACGGAGATTTTTTTTTCTTCTTCAGTTAATCGGAAATATAATTACATATGTTATGTATGAAAACGCGTAAGACTATATATGTAGTCTATATAATATTAGCTATAGCGTTTATAGTATTTAAATGTTTTGTATATTTAGAATGGTTAAAAAAAAAGTATTATCGACTAATTTTAAACGGTTTTGTTTTATTATATACTTATATAATTTTTTGTTTCGTAGTATAAACAATACATAAAAACGGATTTGTGTGCAAATTTTTAATTTTTTTTTTTTTTTTTAACAATAAATTTTGCGTGTCTTGACCATTCATTTCGCCTGGCGATAGGCCACATGGCATCATTACTAAAAATTATTTTTATTCCGACAACGTATCTTGTTACAGCTGTTAATCTGTGCCAAAAATCATACATGACCCATTTATTATTAATCGTACAGTATATAAATAACACTACGCCCCCCCGCAGGGAAAAAATAACACGCGGTACATTAAAAAACACTTAAAAAAACAAACACGAATAACAAAAATACGCACGTATATACATATTATATTATCGTGTATTTAATATGTAATTGTTTTTTTTTTCACATTTTTCCTCGTTGCTGCGAACTTTAGCGGCGATGGCGATCCAGAATTCGTTAAGGTAATCATCGCGTGTGTTCTGAAAATATTGTTTTAAATTGTTAAAATTGTAATTTTTTTTTTTTTTTTTTTTTGTGGGAAACGATCAGAGACAAGAAATGAAATCCTCTGCCTTAGACGAACAGCTTAAGGAATACATTCAAGAATGGCGCAAACAACGGTCAAAGGAGGAAGACGACTTGAAGAAGCTGAAGGAAAAACAGGCCAAGCGCAAGGTGATGCGCGCGGAAGAAGAGAAGAGGATGGCCGAGAGGAAGAAGCAAGAGGAGGAACGCAGGCAACGAGAAGTGGAAGAGAAGAAGCAAAAGGACATCGAGGAGAAACGCAAGCGCTTGGAGGAGGCTGAGAAAAAACGCCAAGCCATGATGGCCGCCCTCAAAGAACAGACGAACAAGTCCAAAGGACCTAACTTCACCATTAGCAAAAAAGAAGGCGTGAGTATATTGGCGGACTCCGATTGTCGATCTATTAATCCCGTATATTATTTAATATAATTTTTTTATATAATGTATATGAAAAATAAAAGGCGTTAAGTATGACGTCTGCTCAACTGGAACGTAACAAGACCAAAGAACAGATCGAAGAAGAAAAGAAAATATCGCTGAGTTTCAGGATCAAACCTTTGAACATCGAGGGATTCTCTCAACAGAAACTCCAGTTCAAAGCCACCGAACTGTGGGACCTGATCGTCAAGCTGGAAACAGAAAAGTACGATTTGGAGGAGAGGCAGAAGAGACAAGATTACGACGTAAGAAACAATAATATTCTGTATATAATAACCCGTTATTATCATTATAATCGACAGTTGTCGGAATATACATAACACTCGTCGAACGGCTTTTCTATAAATTATCGTCTCGCGTGTTCTATATACAGTTGAAAGAGTTGAAAGAACGTCAAAAGCAACAACTCCGTCACAAGGCCCTGAAGAAGGGTCTCGACCCCGAAGCCTTGACAGGCAAATACCCAGTAAGTATCACGTCGCAATAATAGTATTAGTAGTATTAGTGGTACTAATATTAATAGTACTAATAGTATTAGTAGGTTAGGTTGTTGCAGTCATTGTCGTCGACAAGGCTGAATGAATTCAAGGACGTAATTACGGGGTAACATGAGGGATGGTTCCCCCATAATCTTTTCTTTATACGCAATATAATATTATGTAAACGTACAAAAAGTAATAAAATGAATATAAATATATATTTTTTTCTTAACAATATTTGATAGTATTTATCCATATTATTTCTCAGTATATTAGATGCCCGTAAAACTATCAACTAGTATGGCGCGTTTTGGCCACCGAAAAAAATTTTACCCATGTGTTCAGACGTTGAAGTAAAAACAGACGAACTACTCAATAAATTAGCTCAAAAACCAAGAAAATTTTATTTTAAAATGTGTAATTTTTATCATTGAATATAATGAAAAACTAAAATCGTTTTAATTTTAATATCAGTTTTTGAAGGATATTTTGTGTTATTTAACGATAAACTGTACATCGCCTCCTTTACTGGACGTTTTGCCTTTTAGCTCGTCATAAATTAAGTTCACTATATAAATAGTGTCGACTCGATGTTGTTACACGTAAAGAATTAAGTAACGCGCGTCTAGTAATAACTACGTATTGATGATTTTTTTTTTTCAATAAAAAAAAAAATTTGATGCGAATCGATCTCCTGTGGGTCGTTATAATAGGTACGATAATTATGTGCTGCACGATAACGGATTGCGTTTGTGTTTATAGCCCAAAATCCAAGTCGCTTCCAAATACGAGAGGCGAGTGGACACGAGGTCGTACGACGACAAAAAGAAGCTGTTCGAAGGAGTAAGTGTACACGTGTATTATTATGTACAAATGTAACGATCTATACAATACAGAGATGTTAACGAAATAATAGGGTTTGGAAGAGATGATAGGTGAAAAAAACGAATTTAACTGGAATCATAAATACGAACTATTCATGAAAAGAAGTAGAAGTACGTAAAAAAAAAAAAAACAAAAAAAAGATCAGAGAATTTTGCTGCTATCTCCTATATTATAACACAATAGTAGTGTTCAAGACTAGAAAACCTACCTGATTTTTATTTATTTTTTTTTTAATACCAATCGATGTAATATGATTTTCTGCCTGTTTATACCCCGCAGCAATAATCTTTCGGCACCATCCTATACGCCTGCAGAGTTTACATAGACACTTATAATATAGTTTCCATCAAGCCACGTAGTTGTGTTCCCATTTTTTTTTATGTTTTTCCGATTTTCTTTTTAAAGTTTTCATACCTGCATGCACGTTACCCAACCCCGTTTTGTTTTCGTGTTCGTAGGGTTACATGGAAACGACCAAAGAGTCAATGGAAAAACAGTGGACAGAAAAAAGTGACCGATTCGGTGGTCGCGCCAAGGGTACGTATATACTGCAATAATCGTTGAAATGAAAAAGAATTTAATAAAAAAATGTAATTCGACATCGGTGAGAATTTGTGAAAAAATATCGTTTACAAATCGCTATTTTTTTTAAAACCTTTTTTTTTGTTTTGAATACTTAAAATATTCGCGTATCACCGAATATGTTGAAGACGTATTCGGAATTCTATACGTTTAAATCGAGTAAATTCAATATTTTCAAATTTATTAACGATTAATAAGTACCGATTTCTTTTATATATATATATATATGAATTGAAAATTTCATTTTTATTTATTTTTTCGACCCGGTCCGTCACGTAATTTTCTCATCGGCGATCGTTCATTTGCTACATTTTCATGACAAGGTAAAAATCGGTAATTATTTTATATTACTACAATATAAACGGCAAATTCTCGACGTTTTTCAATTGGAATTTCGCGTCGTACAGAACTTGCTGATTATTAGGAGGCAGTCGGTTAAAAAATACATTTTTACGGTTGCCGGGGGTGTTTCGCGCGGATAAGCCAGAGGGATCGGTTTGCATTATTTTATTTTTGAAATTTGCGAATAAAATTGTACCGAACTGTAACGTCGATGTACGCAGGATAGTGTTTGTAAAACGTTTATGTAAATTAAAAAAATTAACGAATGTTTAAAAAAAAAAAAAAAATGTTTTCGCGTTCTAAAAAGTAATCGTAGGGATTCCTATAAAAGCATAAACGGGGAAAAAAGTATTTATCTCGTATAGCAAAATACTCGTAATGAATAATTTATCGAATTTACAATCTCGAGTACGGTGTAATAGCTAAAAGAAAAAAAAAAAACTAACATTTTTCGTCGTCTCCACTCAGTCGGTAGATTGACGGCAAATTTTCGTTCCTCCTTTGTTCTCCGTTATTTTTTCCCCCATATTTATCAGCTCCCTTCGCCGTTTCGGTTCGCGTTATTCGGTTCAGTGTTTTGTCACAACGAGCGGCGTCGGTCGGTAAATACCTATTTAAAACGCTCAATATGTTCAGCTCGTTTGCAAATCCGGCAACCTATGAAGCCGTTACACGAATTTCTTTTTTTTTTTAAAAAAAAAAAAAAGTTTTTGGTATTAGATTTGTACACAGAACGAGATATGGTTTTTTGTGTTTATTGCATGCGTGCACGAAAAAAAAAATAATAATTTTTTTTAACCCCTCGCCGTCGTTTTATTATTTTTTTTTTTTCGGAATTTTCAATGCCGCGCGCGCGCGCGCTCTCGTTCGTTCGTTCGCAGGACGGCTGCCTAAGTGGTTCGGTGAACGTCCGGGCAAGAAGAAGGACGACCCGGAAACCCCCGAAGAGGAAGAACTGAAAAAGAACGAGGAAGACGAAGAACCGTTCGGCCTGGACGACGAAGAAGCCGAGGAAGAAGTATGATAATTACGACATAGGATGTGTAATTGCAGAACGTATTGTGCGCTCTTACACCGCGCGTGTTTTGTATTGTTACAGGTCGAAGAAGAAGAGGAGGGAGAAGAGGAAGAAGAAGAGGAAGAAGAGGAAGAGGAGGAGGAAGAAGAGGAAGAGGAGGAGGAGGAGGAGGAAGAAGAATAGTAGTAATAATAATATTCCGTTATCGAGACGCGCGTTATATAATGAAACACGTATAATGGCATGTGGATGACAAATTTGCGAGAACAAAAAAAAAAAAACGATACAAATTATATGTAAACGAAATGAAATAAAATTATTTATTATTATACTTCTGCCTCAATGTAAAAAAAAAAAAAATTAATTAATTAAATTAAACGAATAATTATTTATTATATTGTAATATTGTTTAAAACGCCGCAGTTTTGTTTATGTATATATATTATATATATATATATACGAGAGACCATGCGCAGCAGCGACGGGAGAAACATTTATGAACTATTTATAGTTGATTATAATTTGTACATTTTTAAGAAGCGGACACGCAATATATTTTATTTATTTATAAGTTATATTGATGGAAATATTTAATCATATATATAACACCGTCGTCTTTTAAAATTTATTTTGAAAAAAAAATTATGAATCTTCTCCTTTAGTCATCGAATGTTCGATTTTATTTTAAACTCGTTCATGTATAGCTGTTGCGTATACACAAACATATTCATTCGCTTCTAGGTGGAAAATTTATGTTTTTAGATTTATAACTGACATTAAGAATTATTTAATTATTATTTATTATCCTTTGGTGTTGTACCTATTCGTATATTATATATACTGCATCCGAGTTCGAAATTGTGTAAGAATTAAGTTTTATTTTCGATATTTTTCGATTTATACGCATATTAAAAAGAAAAAAAATATTCAAATCGACTTTTGTATTAAAATGAGGAGTCCAGTGGGAAGAAGAAAAAAAATTGCATAATGTTGGAAGGAAATTTATAAAAGAAATAAAAATCATTAGGAATTAATAAAATCTGTCTCTTATAAATTTCAATCAAACTGGTAACACGCAATAACTATATTAAATTTTAAAATTTTTTATCTAACAGGGAAAAAAACAGGAACTGTATAACTACAACTACAACCAACTTGTAGTTGGTACAGTCGACAGTTTTTTGGTGAAACGGAAAGGAAAACGTTTTTTTCCTGTGACCCAATTAGTATACGCTCATTATATAATATGAAGCATAGGCGGAACTACGGCCTAAGCTAATTGGGCCCTGGCCCAGGCTAATGGTCCCCGTATTGGTATAAATGTATATATTTTTCAAGAACATATTGTTGTAAATGTCATAAAACAAATCAGGTACAAAACGCGAAAAAATTTTGAGAAATGAATTATACGTAATAAATGTTATAGTTTAAACTGTGTTTAATAGTATTACGACGACTAGCCGTCAAAATCATTATCAGAAGTTTTTAATTTGTGGGTATTTACTTTTAGATTTTTATTTTGGAAATTCAGTAAGTTATAATAATACGTAATACATATACCATACAAAGTTAATATTACTACAATTTACAAATTCACATGTATATAATGTCATAAAATTATGTAATTAATTTGAATATTTCAAAATGTATAGTGGTAACAATTAATATCTATTTGATTCTTGTAAATATTTTGTTATTTATAATATTTCCCAAAAAGGAAACTTGTCTTTATATTATATAAGTACAAAATAAATAAAAATTTTACATTTTTTTAGTGAAATTAAATTTGAAGTCTTACTTGTTTAACTTTCATTTAATTTAAAACCATAATTAACAATTTTAATATAATTTAAATTTAACGTTTAATATTCATTATTCATCAATCAAGTTACAATATTTGATTATCAATTTGTCGATTCCTAATTATAGTTTTATAAAAAAAAAAAAAAATGGTTTGATTACTTTCTTGTATTTATGACGTTTTATTGCTATTTTGGTTATAATACAAGGACAAACTGATTTTTAAACAAAGGTGTTGAGACAAACTATGTAATTTAAAGTTTAGTTCTCTATTATATTTTAAATATTGTCTGTTGAAATTTTATTATTTGAGTAGAATAATAGATTATTGAAAGACAAAGACTGCAGAAAATTAAGTATCCCCAACGGGTTGACTCCGAGTTTTCTAAACAGTCGTATTTTCATAATTCGTAATAAAATAATATTGACATCAAAAGATGAAAACTATTCCACACAAAATACTGTTATTCAGTATTCGTATACATATAAATTATATATGTAGTTGTTGCCTGTTGGCCGAGTGTGGTGGGCTCGGGGTCGTCATCATCCATCGGTCAACAAAATCGGGAGAACCGGTGTGTATCTATATACGTTCAAATACTGCGTGATAACGCGGCGATTGTCAAAATATAATATAATGAAATATTATTTTTCTCTTTTATTATTGTTTCGCCATCTATCGGGCGATTATTTTTGCGTAGCGCATTTCATATGGTAGTGAAATATCTATCCCTATATATAATAGATGGTGATACAAATACAACATATTGTAAACACAGTTTAGGTTGTTTTAAAAAAAACTCTGAAAAATAATAAAATATTATTTTAATGGAATAACAGATTACAATTTATTAAACTTAGCACTCTTTTTGCGTATCTTATCTTTTTTCGCAGGTTTTCTACCGTTCTTCTGCCTACGGTGTTCTTTAATCAATCTCTGTTTTAATATGTGTTTAGTGTCCAATTTTAGACGGTGTTCAGATTGCTTTTCACGTAACTTGGCATTGTGACGTCCCCATCGAGTGTCTAATCTAAACCGGAACACTAAAACAAGGGAATGGAAAAAAATGAAATACATTAGTATTCATTGTCAATAAGCAAGTAACACAATTATTTTTGAAATAAGTATCTGTTGAACTGCTTTTTAAACTACGATCCAAACAGCTGCATTGTTCAGACATTTATTCATATCAACAATACTTACGTGGTGCTATTTTCTTCTCTTCGTCTTCGTCGTGTTCTTCAGAAACAGAATTCTTTAATTTTGACTTTTCCTGCCATTTTTCATATCTGTCACTCTTATAAGTGATCGGTATCCAATGTCCGGATTCAGATTTAATTTTTTTCACTTGTTTCTTTTCGAGGCTCTGTGCACTGACGTACTTATGACTTACTGGATCCCATTTGCGTTTGTTTGTACGTTGTTTAGCTAACGACTGTTCCGAATCACCCATCAAGTCCAGTATTCCTTCAGATGATTTTAATTCGTCAACAGCTAATCTAAAAGGAAACAAAAATTTGTAAACATTGTAAATTTGAAAAAAAAAAAACTATAATAATAATAATGAATATTTTACCCCTCTTCTGTATAAGCGTCAGCTGGTTTATACGGTATAAAATGTTCGGATTTAACAGGCAGTTTTGAATTTTGTTTTTGTTTCTTTTTTTGACCAGTCACGCGAGGTCTTTGGGTGATTATATCATTAAATGTGTTTCTGATCTCAGATTGATCACTCGACGGTAAATCAACTTTTTTTAAACGTAATCCTTCGGGTTCACTTAGTTGTTCTCGCTTTTTCCGGTGATAATTAACAACGCTGGGCATATTTCGTTCTCGCAATAGTTTCATCTGAATCGATTGTATTGAATTTGTGGACTGACCCATTTCAAAAACAGTCTGTCAAAGAAAAACATGTTATTTTGTTTAGTATCAATAGCATAACACAATTTATAAACAATTCCTTACAGTACTTGGTCTAAAGTTTTTTATACGACTAACAAAGTCTATTCGTTTCATATCTGATGCGATTATTTTCATAAACATTGGATGTTCTGCAATAATTGTTAAGTCAATTTTCTTCGCTCTACGCACACTATCGACTGATGCTCCTGGTCTTGACTTGATATAGTTTTTATAACCATTTGTACACGTTTTTTGAGAATTAATCTAATATGACACATAAAATTAATATATTACTACATACTATATTATGTTTTTTTCAATATCATACTTACTACGTCAATTGATGATGTATACCAACTAGTCAGTTGTCCCAATTCTTCTTCCAACAACAATTGTGGAACTATACCGAAAAGTCCGTCGACATCATCATCCACTTTTGGGGTCTCAAACACTGGACAAAACGGACGGCCCAAGAATAAATGTAGATCTAACAGGTAACATAATTCGTCACGTGTCACTAAACTGTATGCTTTTCCTACTTTTCCGGCTCGAGCGCATCGTCCTAATAAGACATAAAATAATATCCATTGATAAGAAATTTAACATAATGTATTTCATGTTGTATCATATGTTTACTTACCAACTCTGTGCACGAATAATTTAGACTTTGCTGGAAATGTATAATTGATAACAACGTCCAGCTGTGGAATGTCTATACCGCGTGCAGCTATATCAGTGACAATAAGCGTCCGCACGCTGCCTGTTTGAAATTTACTAGCATTTATTTTCCTGGCTGTCGGATCCAAATCTGAGTATATAAATGTATTTGATATTTCATGAAAGTCAAGGAGCTAAAATACATATGTAAAATACAATTTTTTTAAATTCACTCACTTATATTATTTCTAAAAAACTTACTAAATGAATGAAATCGACGTGATGTTTAGTTGGAGCAAAGATTATGGTCATGGAATCGGGTTTGACAACATATTTTAGAAGACACAACAGAGCAGCATCTCGTTCTTCGGGTCGCACACTAAGGAATCCTAATCCCAGTGTATCGGGTATTTTCGACTCTACATCCAATCTACAGTCAAAAATGTTTATATTAAATAAATTATTATATTATTAATATTGAAATCACAATTGTTTTTTATAATAACTAATAAAATTTAAAACACTGTATAAATCGTAATATATTCATACACATATTACACTGAGCACAGTACTGTAAGAACATACCTTATAAGAACCGGATCAGAAAGTCCAGCTCGAGCAAATTGTACTAAAACTTTTGGCAAAGTAGCTGAAAACAATAATGTCTGCCTTGTCTCCGGTAGCCGAGCAATAATTTCTGTTAACTGTTCACCAAAACCCATTTCGAAAAGTCTACAGAAAAAAAGAAACATATATATTTAATATATGTATAATATCAGAAACAAGACAACTCACCTGTCTGCTTCATCAAAAACAACATACTGGATGTAGGGCAATTTCAAAGACATTTCTACGCACAAATGCAAAAATCGACCAGGAGTCGCTACTATGATGTCTGGAGCACTATGCATTATGCTGAACTGTGCTTCCATCGGATCACCTCCCAGTATTACTGCCGATTTCAAATTAGTAAATTTTCCAATTTCCTTTACAAATTTTAATGTCTGAAACATTGTTTTACATACAACTACATTTATGTTTATCTACAAATGTTACGAAAACACCACACCAAGATTTTTCTTTTTTGTTTATTATACACAAAATATACGGGTGGAAAATTAAAATTATTGTTTAACAATTGAAAACAAGTGTCATCCTAATCTAATATGAATAAATTAGTTTTTCGTCATATCATACACGTGTGTAATAGTTGAAGAAGACTGAAGCATGACGTTTTCCCAAAACTAAATTTACGTAATATATGAAATGAAAAAACTACCTGAACGGCGAGTTCTCGAGTTGGCGATAAGATCAAAGCACGGATACCCTTATGACCGCTTACTGTGTGTTGAGTTAATTTTTCAAACATAGGTATCAAAAAGCACGCAGTTTTTCCACTACCCGTTCGAGCCATAGCAACGACATCACGGTTTTCCAAAGCGATCGGAATCGTCTGAAACAAAATAATACACGTTGTAATTGAATTGTACCGAGAACAGAATGGGTTCTTTTAGAAAAAAAATCTGTTACAACGTCGTACTTTTCTCTGTATTGGTGTGGGCACTTTGTAACCTCTCTTGAGTACACCTTTCAGCACAGGGAAACTTAATCCCATAGCTTGAAAACCCCCGGATTTTTTGCCATTTTTCTGTTTCGCTTCCGGTTTCAACGTGGCGGTGTCGCCAAAGCCAATTATCGTCTCGTCGTCCATTTCTTCACCTAATTCCAAATCAAAATACACTTTTCAACAACGATTTGTCATCAATACTATTATAATTTAAAGTGGTGTAATTAAATCGCATTACACTTGTTGTGTCAAGTGAACTTGTGAATGCTTTAAATTAATCGTTGAATTTACAACATATTATACTCACTCGAATGAAACTACAAAAAACCAAACGACTTTTCGAGCCTTCAGCCGCTCGAATTCTGATCGCTTTCGAGGCTCAAACCATGTGCCAATTGATAACATTATTGATAACTGATTACGGTATCTGTTATCATGAAGGCAATGGCCAAAGACGTCAGTTACATGATATCCTTCGAGATAGTAATAGTAGTGTTATCTAAATAAAAATAAGATAAGAAAATGTATTTTGATAAGATTTTAAATTGCCGAACAGTAATTATTGAAACGTGAAATTTTCGAAAATGTTGTTCACTAAATTTCGAATTTTAAATTTAAAGTCAATATAATTTTGTAAAATCGACGAGCAGACACCGTATTTAAAGTCGAAATTTTATTTAAAAAAATTTAAACAGTTTTTCGATCGAAATTGTACTCTGTAATATTAATAAAATATTTAAAAATTATACGTGTTTTGTTATATATCTATTTGATATTAATGGTAAGTAAATATTTTGTATTGTAGTTTATAATATTATATTAGATTTTTCGAATTTTTTTTTCTCTATTAAGAGGAACTTTGAAATAGAGACACTCATGTTTTTTAAGAATATAATTTTGAAAGGTTTTTTTATTATTAACTTTGACTCAAATGTGATCAATACACATCAATCGTAAATATAGTTACTTCCGTTTACTTAACGAGAAGTAATGATGATTCTTAATAAATAATTATATTTAACTACATTTGTTTTTTTCAGATTGATAAATGGAAACAAAAAATAAAAACCAAAATCACGTAAATGTGCAAGTGTTCATTGAAACATGATAAATCCAATCTGGTCACGTGTCGGCATATTTTTAGTGCTATTGGCTGTACGAATATTTCATTTGTACATTGTTCGTACGTGGTATGTACCTGATGAATACTGGCAGTCGTTAGAGATAGCTCATTACATCATATTCGGCTACGGCTATCGGACTTGGGAATGGATAGTCGGTATAAGAAGTTATATGTCAATCTCGTGGATAATAATGGTGTACAAGACATTAACATTTTTTTCCATGGACACTGTACAATTATTGACATGGTTTCCACGCTTTCTGCAAACTCTTTTCTCCACGTATTCAGATTACTTTTTCGTGCGATGGATACAAAAACATTCCAAATGTTCAAACACATTTTGGCCAGTCGCTTGTTATATGACATGCCCGTTTTTAGCTTATTGTTCGACACGCACTTTAGTCAATATGTTGGAAACTAACTTGACGACAGTGGCTCTGTATTACTATCCGTGGACATTGAAAAACAAAGAAGTTAAATTTTTATGGATAGTTGCGCTTGTGTGTGTTATACGACCAACGGCAATAATAGTGTGGCTGCCGTTAATTATATTTGACTTTCTCATTCATAAACGTTACACCGTAACAGATCTAACAAGATATATTTTTATTGGTTCAACATTACTTGTGTGTTCCATAATGTTAGACAGTTATTTACACGGCTCTTTCATTGTTACGCAGTGGAATTTTTTGTATTATAATATTTTTAAAAACATTAACACTCATTACTCCGTCCAACAATGGTATTGGTATTTTGCTAGTGGCTTACCACCAGTATTGGGTCCTACATTCTTCATATTTATCTATGCATTTTTCAAGAAATTAAGACACATCGATCGCTTTGACACCGATTCCAAATTGATAATCACAATTTTGTGGACTTTATTGGTGTTTAGTATGGTTGCTCACAAAGAACAACGGTTCTTGCTGCCATTATTGCCAATGATATTTTTTGTAATGTCTCAACAAATATCTGTAGTGTGTGAAAAATTTGTGAAATTAGCCATTCTAATAATTATCGTATTGAATACCGCAGTGTTGATTTATTTGGGTCGATATCATCAAATAGGGTGTATCGATGTTATGTCACATTTAGCTACATTACCACAGGATTCTACATTGCTGTTTTTAATGCCGTGTCATTCAACTCCACTGTACAGTCATCTTCACACAAACATAACCACGAGGATTTTGACGTGCGAGCCAAACCTTAACGAAACTTCAGGTTATATCGATGAAGCTGATGTATTTTTTCAAAATTCGAAGGAATGGTTGAATACGTTTCAGAGTAATAACAATTTGCCTACACATATAGCCATGTTTGATGTACTATCAAAAGAGCTACAAACATTTTTAACTAATGGGAAATATAAGAATATTTTGTGGATATTTCATACGGATTTTCCATCCGGCAGAATCGGACGGTACATAAATGTGTATTCAAATGTCGAGTAATCTGGTCAGAATACATTTTTTAAAAGTTTTACTTAGCAAAAAAATCGTTTATGTTTCTTATAGGTCACTAATTTTACTGTTATTGTAATTAATAGTTTTAAAAAATATATAAATTATTTAATTACAGTTTATATTTGTTAAAACATTTTTTCGATGCGTTTAATTTGTTAAATTTTCAATAGTTTATTTTTTATATTATATATATTTTTTCTAATAGATATATATATTTATTTTTCTTGAATATTGTGACATATAATGAATAAAAAAAAAGTAGAGAAGTAATATAGTAAAACGTATATTTTTCTAAACCCCAATGATTTTTTAAAAATATTTATACGTAGTAGTATCAACAAATTCACGGGATTTATTTAAAAAAAAAAAAAAAACTATTTTACTATTAAAAAAATCTGATTAGGTATTGAAGTTAAAAGTAGACGTAATTTTCTACCTACATATATATTTTTATCGTTATAACTATATCAGTATCGCGTTTGCCGTAATCGTGTTCATACGAAACAGCAGTTTATGATTGATTTAAACGTTTCAAAAATGGCCAATAGTCGAACACATTCGACCGTCTTATAATTTTTTGAAGTTGACAGTCGGCCTACTACACTTTTTACCTCCAAGTGATTTTAGGCCATTTTTGAAACGTTTTCAAACCAATCATGAACGGCTGTTTTCTTTAATGTTTCACCCTCATAAAATGTACTCGATGGATTCTGCAGCACTTTTTCTCAGTTTAAAACAAAATTTAATGTTGGCCGTTGTTCGGATTGACATATTGAAAAGACGCGCGAACTCTGTTTCGTTAATGACTATAAGCGTACAGATAGAAAATTACCACTACTTTTAATTCCAGTAATTGGATTTTTGATGAATAAAATAGTTTTTTTTCTATAAATAAATTCCGAGAACTTTTTACTCCTATCAGGTACGCACTTTTCGTACGTGAATCAGTCCCCGGTGGTGAATTGTTGTAAAATTTCTAAATTATGAATTTTTGGTGGAGAATTTTTTTATAACCTCTTAGGAAACGTGGTGAATGAAAAAAGACCGTTATCAATTTCTAACCATAAAATAATATTGTCGATAAAAAGTGATAACAAAATCCGGAGGTGTATACTGTATAGCAAAACGTAAAATAAATTGTCAGTGTAATTTCGATCATAACGAAATAATTTTTTTATTAATTTAATTTGACTTTGTTTACTTTGTCGTTGCGTGGAGGCTTCAACCTTGATATTCGAGACATTATTTCTGAGTGTATCTCGTCCGAAAAGACTCAATACGATTAAGGAATTTTAGTGATAGCTTTTTCGAAGAATAATTTTTCATAAAGTAAGTACAACGTTTGACGTAATAATATTTTATAAATTGAAATACTCTGTACTTGCATATAAATATCGGACGTAATACTGTAATCATTTGAAAATTAAGCATTACTTTAAAGTGTATTAAAATCATATTTTACCGTTTTGTGTAATGGTCTGTCGGTAATAATAATAATAATAATAAAAATAAACAATTTTGTATTGTATAACAATTTTTAATTCACTTGAAAAAATGTGAAATTAGACAATTAGACTTGAGGACAGTATAACTAAATACAAAATGTTTGCTGTATACCTGTCGTAGTTATGTGGACACAATATATAAATTAATGTTAATTATATTGTATTACTTGCATACGTATAGTATTGTCAATTTAAAATATTAGTTTAACGAGAGTCGATATTAATATAAAACGGCTTCCCATAATTACGGTTATTAATGAAGCATTAATAATGCTTGTACGTTAATTGGCATTATGTAATTGTACACTGTGTTTTCAACACAATCTTTCAAACTTTCATGTGCATATATATTTTTTTTTTAAGTTTAATTACAATTACTTTAAATAGAGGTTATTATTTGAAACTTAATACAAATATATGTTATTATAATATTAATTTTAGTGGTAGCGTAACACGTACTTAAAAAATTATGATGATTGTATGTTAAAATTTTGTATAACTCTGTACCAAACCTCAATTTACTTATCTGCCTAATTAATAATTTAGTGTTTGTAATAAATGAACATTAATTGTACCCCCATTTAGTTACTTTTAGAATATCTTAATTTTTTTGTTATTTCAGGAAAATGTCTACATTTTGTGGGAAATTAGAAGAAAAGAAATTGGGATTCATCGGTATTGATAATTTTGAATCGCATTTATTTAATTGTACGACATTCATGTTGTCACATTTTCATAAAGATCACATGCGCGGTATCAACGATCAATGTTTTCAAACAGTATTCAATTGTGCTGCAAGCAACATGGCTCTTTATGCGTCTCCTCTGACTATAACGTATTTGAAACGTAGTAAAATCATAAATCTTAATGAAGACAAACTCATTCCCTTAGAAATTGGTTTTCCACATTTGATCAGAGTGAATTCAGACTATTACGAACACATTTGCGTGACACTATTATCTGCTGGACATTGTCCCGGCTCTGTAATGTTTTTAATCGAAGCAGATCAATACCGAATTTTGTATACAGGAGATTTTCGCATTCAACTGGAAGATTTAAAACAGTTTAAGCCGCTTTTGATTGAAAAAACAGGAGCTCAGGTTGCAAAAAGAATATCTTCATTGTATTTAGACACAACTTTTGCATCCAGAAATTATTATGAATTCCCAACAAGAAAAGACAGCTGTGCCAACTTGATAAAAGTGATGGAAGATTGGCTGGACAAAAATTTCGATAACAAAATCTGTCTATGGATGCCTGGATATGTAGGCATAGAATATGCTATAGTCGAAGTTGCAAAACATTTTAAAAACGCTATTCATGTGCACAAAACAAAATACGAGGAATTGTATAGTTTAATAGTGGATTTGGACACCTACGTAACACCATTTTTAACTGACAATAGAATACATGCTTGTTCAAAAACCGAAAACGATACCGACAGTATTAATTGTTTGAAATTGGATAAAAATGTAAAGTGCATTCAACTTAATGCTCTAGCATTTACTACGGACGTGATAAATACAGGTGGTCATGTGATTGTTAAAAATAACATAACCAGAGTTTGTTATTCGAGTCATTCCAGTTGCAAAGAACTACGAGATGTGGTAAAGTTCTTAAAACCTGAAAAGTTATATTTCAATGTAATAGTAAATCAAACGTACAAAGAAATACATGACACTTTAACAGAAAACAATTGGGCACCTAATAGGACACAAGAAGAAGACGACACGAAAAAAAAAGAAAAAATATTTTTAAAATTGTCTGACAGATACAAATACAATCCAAGTAAACAAGATGAAAGAAGAGAAGTGTTCAAAAGACCACGAATTGAATCACCTGAAAGAGATTAAAACGTGAACCTGTACCTTCTCATTATCCATAATTTCTAAAATATATTTATTTTTTTACCTATTATTTTTTTAATTTTATACAATTAGACTGAATGTTTAAGAATTATAATGAAATTTATATGTAAATTATATAGATTTTTTAAAAAATCAATAAAAAATTTAATTTTCTGATTATTAATATCATGTTGTTTGTTACGTCTGCAATTTGTATTCAATGTTCTAAGCATAAAACATATGATATTTTTTAGAAATTATTATCATTTTGTGTTATATATATTTTCAGATATTTTAAAAATCTGGTAATCAGTTGCTATGGACGAATTCGGAAGGGAGCCGTGTCCTATGAGAATATTAGAAGATCTGGGAGGTGCGTTTGCCATGGGTCTTATTGGAGGAGGTATTTTTCAAGGTGTAAAAGGTTTTCGTAATGCGCCCACTGGATTTAACAGACGTTTTAATGTAAGTTTAGTGAATATTGTTATTTTTATTTTATTGTTTATAAATTATAGACATAGTATGTATATCATACACCAGTAATATAACAATACTTCATTCTTTTTTTTTAATTTTCTTTACACAAAAACTATTATTTTCACCCAATTATCCTGAAAATATTAATAGTTGTGAATAAGTGTTGCTGTCATTATTATTGTATTATATTTTATAATAAATAATTTTTTTAATTCGAAAGCTTTATGTAAAGAAGTAATTCACGTTGTGTGTTCGTTTTTTCTAGGGCGCTTTTCATTCAATTGCGACCAGAGCACCTAACATTGGTGGCAGTTTTGCTGTGTGGGGAGGATTATTTTCGACGATCGATTGTTCACTAGTGGCTATCAGAAAAAAGGAAGATCCATGGAATTCCATTGCTAGTGGTGCTTTGACTGGCGGTATACTAGCGGCACGTAATGGAATACCAGCTATGACAGCCAGTGCTGTTTTTGGTGGATTACTGTTGGCCATGATTGAAGGTTTCGGTTTATTTTTCATGCACATGTCAGCTGAACAGTTCAGACCTCAACCTCCAGTATTTGAAGACCCGACCAATCATCCAAACTCCAGTTAATTCGACGAGTGTACATATTATATTTCGGTCGGAGCTTACTGATTGTACTTTCCTTAAATGTAGTTATGAGATTAATATACTTTTGTTATTTTATATTAAATAACCAATGTTATGTTTATAAACAACCATCCTGAACGTCGTTCTAAGTCATTTTTATGTTGTAATATTTATTTCTTATTATTGGAATATAATATCAATATTGGCGTTTATGTTGTATTTCACGTCGAAACAACAAAATCATGATAATATTATCAAACATAAAGTAGAATATTCGAAGAAAAAGAATTATTGATATTAAAATTTGCTCACTATTTCTTTTTATTTGTACGCAAGAATAAGGAAAGAAAATATTCGAGAGATTGTGGCTGCTTGCTACACATGCGCATGTTTTATTACTATAATATTCAGTTATTCATCATATTTGTTTACTTAGATTATCGCTGTATTGTTTATTGTCCACTGTGAAAACCAGTAGTTTACCAAATAAAAACTATAAATATATTAATTGTGTAAATTAAATTCTTTTTATTTTTAGTAATGGCTTAGAAAGTAAGTAGGTACACTAGACGGAATGTGAAGGGTATAATGTAATGTTATACAACAAAAGCAAATTGGGCGACAAAACGAGAATCAAATGGAATGCAAAAATTCAGAAATAGAGAAAGAGAAAAAAGTGAAATAATATATGAAATATACACAATATTAAGAAAAATGAAATTAATCTTTTACCCTTGACCGTTTTAACAATATTTTTTTTTCATTGATTTCGTCGTTTCAGTCTGTAAATTTTATTTCCATATCCATCCCCCTTCCAATAATAATCGTAACGTGCGTAACAGCTTTGTGTTATCGATGCAGTTATGCACACAGACGCGCGTGTCGAGGAAAAAAAATTACGTTTTCAAAATGCCTTTTTTTAAAGAAAATTAAAAAAAAAAAATTATGTAAAAGTATGTAAGACAGCATTACAGCAGCAAATCAGTTGCGTAATATTTGTGTTGCTTGTGTAACTGGCTTGGGATTATCGTAGCAAAAAAATCGAATCCGTCCTCCTTGATGAACTATGATAAATGAACTCAACTGAATTTAAAACCTTTATGAACTATGATAAACCAATACGCTGACTAATCAATACTGTTTTAGTAACATAATTTGCCGTAATATAATATGGCAAAAGCAATTTTGCATTTATGTATAATGATTTTAATCCGTATAACGATAACGCGTGCGGGTATACGTTAAAAGAACAAAACAAAACGTTTAACAATATATATATTTAAAAAATAAATATAAATATGTATGTACTGTCGAATAAGTTCTTGAAATTCATTAGGTAACTTTACATGTCACGTAGAATAACAAAATAACGACAACAATATTGGAATATGAATTTATTAAGCTCCATCTTCTACATCATCTTCATCGATAAAACGAATGGAAGCATTTTTTTCCGCGTGTGTCGCGTTGTAACTCTAAACGGAAGAGAAATAAAAACAATTACGCATTTAAACGTGAAAATATGTACTGCCGACAATACACCGTACCTCGGTGGCCACGTCGTGTAAGAAATTAGCAGCAGTCCGTCCCGTTTGCTCTACCATTTTGTACAAAAACCCGTTTTCGCGGAGTCTCAATAAATTATACGGATGATCGAATTCGACCATTCGTCCTGCGTCCATAATGAGTATTCTATCGCTGTCCATAACGGTGTTCAAACGGTGAGCGATCGTGAGTACCGTACACGTTCGAAATTTGTTCCTAATCGTATTCTGGATCAGCGCGTCGGTCCTACATTAAAACAGAATAGAATTATTTATACACACACACACATTATGATTGACAATTTGACGTTTGGTTTGAAAAAAATTGTGCGTTTTACTGTGGATCGACGTTCGCGGTGGCTTCGTCCAGTAAGAGGATTTTATTATTTCGTAAAACCGCTCTAGCCAAACACACCAATTGCCTTTGGCCTATGCTGAAGTTAGAACCGCTTTCGGACATTTTCGAATTGAGGCCATCGGGCAGATTTTCGATTAAGGGTTTGAGTTGTACCTGTAAAAAAAAAACGTAATAATCAAACGCGAGTTTCCCGCGACGTCGTACGAAAAATAATTCATAAACGGTCCATAAGTATTCTAATCACTTCGTCTAAAGCTTTCCATAGAGCGTGATCGGGATATTCGTCGAATGGGTCTAAATTCGTTCGCATAGTACCGGAAAACAAAACCGGCTCTTGAGGAATAATCGAAATTTTAGACCTCAGGTCGTGCAATCCCAATCCGTGTATTTCCACGTCGTCCACAAAGATATCTCCGTCGTTCACAGCTAATCTGAACAACGCTGCTATTACGGACGATTTCCCTGCACCAGTCCTGCCGACGATTCCGACCTAAATACACGATACGGACGACACATAATGTCTCGTTTAATTGGCTAGGCAAATTTTCATACGCTTGTATAAAATGTCGGAATTGGGAATTACTTTTTCCATCGGTCGAATCACGAAACTGAGATTTTTCAATACTCGTGCGCCATCCTGGCTATAACGTAGACTCAAGTTTTTGAAAACGATTTCCCCGAATTCAGGCCATTCTTTCGGAGGCGTTTTGTCTTCAAAAATTATACACGTTACGACAATTTTTCACTTCGTTACGGTACCCATATATATATATATATATGTATTATTTACCCGGAGGTGATCGAAGAGCAGATTCCTGTGGAGAATTCGTGTACTCAAGTACTCTTTCGACCGACGTCATTTGATTTTCTAACACTGCTGTTTGTCGTATTCCCCACTGGACCATTCCAGTTATCCCGATCGTTTGATTGATAACCAGACCCACGTTTCCTCCATACACATCTAACATAATCAATAACATTTCATGTTCGAAAATCAAGAAGATACAGGAATTTTTTTTTCTAACACACCTTTGCCAATTATTATGAAACTGAATATCACAATACTTATGTAAATCAAGCAAACCATATCCAACCAAAGACCGAACGCTTCGTTCGAAGAGATAAATAAATACCAAGCCGACGTGTGTAAGTCCTGTAAATTGAATTAGTTAAAAAAAAAAATAATATTATGTACTCGTGGATAATTAATATGAAAAAAAAAACGTGTTAAACATATTCTAACCTGGCATTTGTCAAATTCTACGGTTAAAATTCGTTCGGCTTTGTATGCTCGTATCGTCGTTAAACCTTGAATAGACGCGTTCAAATGCGCGAACACAGGACTCCGTGCTGATTTCAACAATAATACACATATACGATTGTAAAAAAAAAAAAATAGGTGTAAACGATTTTCGACCGAATAAATAAATGATTCGTTCGCGCTTACTGGTTCCTTCCAATCGTTTAATGCTTCGTGATGCGGGTATATAGAATTCTCTAAACCGATAGAAGACCAGTACTACGATAAACGTAGGTAGAATGAGATAAACATTGATCAGCCCGACAATGAATACGATTCCAAAGATTATCGACAAGATCTGATTTCAAAAAAAATTGTATTTTACAAATGAATCGCTCGTGGTCGTTTTTTTGTTTTTTTAATATTATTATGTGTATAACTGAATATACATGACGACAATAGTAGTTGTGCGGATAATTATGTGTGTGTGTGTGTGTGTGTAATTAGCACGTTACTTGTAAACAGTCCAATAAGGTGAACGGTAAAATGTCATCGATGGCACCGATGTCTTTGGAAAACCGATTGAAAATCCGTCCTGAATAACGATATCATCGATGTATTCTATTAAAATTCTATTATATATATATATATATGTATTACCGGATGAATTTGTGTTAAAAAAGTTCATCGTCGCTCTGATTATCGCGTCGAACATGGTTTTGTGTAGATTTTCCGAAGCGGCCACAATGGCCGACACAAGTATTGCCGATTTGACTGCAATAGATATTGTCACGGAAACGATTAAAACGGTATAAATCGTAACGTAATACGCCCTAAGATTCGTATTCGACGTCGTCGGCATTGACGTATTGGTTGTATTCGTTTTCGCCGTTACAGGCGTTTCGTCCGGGCGCGTGACGTTTTCGCTACGAAAAACGTATTCTTCTTGATTGACCCTGAACAATTCGGAAAGAAAATCACACTACGATTCGCGTGTAGGAAAAACAAAAACCACTCGATCGCCGCGAAGTACCCACCAAAAACAAATCCAATAATCACTGCCGGTCATCAGTACTTGCGTGACAACGAGCGCGAACAGACAAAACAATGTTTTAAGAGTGCTGCCGATGGATGAGAAATACGACGCGTAAACACTTTTCGCCACGCGTCCGAAATAACGATATTCCACATCTTCGTTCGGCTCCGTTCCGGCTCCGTTGTGTTTGTACGACATAATGCTTTCGCTAGAACCGCAATGGTCGAAACCGTTTTTATGATAACTATTGTAATTGGAATCATCGATTTCCGATTCGATTCTCGTCTCTTCCTGTTGCACCGATCCGAGCACATTCGCAAAGTCAATGCCGGACATTTGTAGTTGTCGATACGATCCCTCGGCCAATACACTGCCCTACAGCAGAATTAATGGTTGAAAAAAAACACACACACACACATGTTTTATCGGTTATCATTTAACTATATAACTATATAAGAGATTCGGACGTTGTAACGGTAGAAAAAAAAACGGTTTTAAAAAATTATTAAAATCGAGCGTAGACTATCGTAAAAAAAAAAATGGTAAATTGTGTTATTAATATACTGTAAATCGAAAAATACCCGAATGAATAAAGGAATTTTTTTTTTTGTTTTTTTATAAATCGTTATTTAAAACGACGTGAAAAATAGCAAACATATTATTTATAAATAAATTGACGGAATACAAACTTGTGCAACATGAAACGATATATTTAAGTATTTAGCAACGAACTCAAACATTATACATTGTAGAAGAAGAAGAAGAAAAAGAAGAAAAAAAACGTCCGATCCATACGGCCATATAGCTATATGCAATTTGTATATTCAAAATAAATGTCTATACATTCTTCATTAGAACGATCTGGTCGACATTGGTCAAATATTGAATTTGATGCGTTACGAGAATACACGTTTTTTCTTTCAGATAACCTATATTGGGAATTAATCGAATGCGTTAAGTCGAGCGTAACTACACAATAATTAATTAAGCACCACCTTGGACGCATTTGTTGAATAGATGTTTGCCGACACGAGTGTCAACGGCCGACAGAGGATCGTCCAACAGATAAATATCCGCTTGTTTGTACACAGTTCTGGGATGGAAAAAAAAACACGTTTTATAATAATTAATAACATAACGGATAAACATAGGGGAATTTATTTAGTCAACATTCTCTGAGCACCTGGCCAAATTTATTCGCGCTTTTTGTCCGCCGCTGAGAGTAACTCCTCTTTCTCCCACTGTCGTCCTGTCACCGTACGGTAATTGTTTAAAATCGTTTTCCAAAGCGCACGCTTTTATCACCTGTTTCACAAAACCCAATGACGGTGTACGCGTTATAATCACGCAAAATTATTATTATTATTATTATTCAACACGTCGACAATTTTTATATGTGGAAGAGTAAAACGGTCTAGGTTAAGGATGAGCGAACATTAATGATAATCAAACAAATAGAAGAAACGGCGGATGAGTTCACGTACATACTTATAGGCGGTATAATCATTAAAAACGGAAGTGGTATGAAGGGAAAAACGTATTGTTCGAGTAAGAAACTAGCTTTGCACAGTAAAAGGGCACTGTTCGCGTCAAACAATAATATATAATGTAGTATTCGTATTCTGGGTAAGAACTGATATTGAAGACGTATATTTTACTTGAAACGTAATTCTATACGAAAGTGAAACCCGGACGATATCAGTAGAAGAACAAAAGAGATGTTTGGAAACGTGATGCTACAGAAGAACGTTGAGAATGAGCTAGACCGGGAGAATAATAAATGAAGAGTTCGGAATATCGGAAAGAATAGAACAGTATATGGAAAAATGTTTGATAAGAGGACGAAATGAGTAGATTGATCATGTAATAATCAGAGCAGACGTTGAAAGTCGGCTAAAATTGATTATTGTAGAGGGGAACGTTGAAGGGAAGAACAACGGAGGACTGGAACGTACAAAAACGGATCATATGCGATTCGTATACTTTGCACGGCAACTGAAAAGGAATGCGGACGAAAGAAATTGATGGAGCGAATGTGCAAAACGATCTTAGGATTTAATAATAAAAGAGTGGAGAATTTTTGATAATATTTACTTGTTTGTAACGTTCTACGTTCATCGGCGAATCGAACAGGATATTCTGACGAATTGAACCGGAGAACAGCCACGGGTCTTGAGACGCGTACGATACTACACCGCGCACCGAAATCTCACCTTCGGATAACGGCAATTCGCGTAATATCGCTTGTATCAACGAACTCTGTGAAAACGATAATTATCCCCGCGATGTTTACGACTCGGTTGAACGATACTATTTATATTTTTTACGTATACGTCATGATAATATTATAATGTACTTTTCCTGCTCCCACTGGACCGATAATCGCGACTAACCGATTCGGCTTGGCGGTCAGATCGACGTTTACTAGCGCGTTGACGGCATGATCGTTCGTCCATTTGGCCGTCGCCTTCGCAACGACTACGCGAAAACCATTCGAACTCTTCATGGCGTTGTTATTTTCAATATTGTTTTTTGTACAATTCTCGTCGATCAATTCGTTCGTACTATTCGTAGTCCCCCCCACACGTTTCTCAGATTTTGAGACGTTTTGGAAGTCACCGTCTTTTTCTTCGAGCAACAAAAAACTCTACACACAAATATCGTCTAATCAGCACTATAATCGTTTTGGTCAGTAATAACAATAACGAATTATTATTATTATTATTATTATTATTATTATTATTCGTTGCTCGTTATTGTTCGTTCGACGGTATGTATACCTGAATCCGTTTAACGGACACGATCATTTCAGCAATTTGTCCCAGACCGTGACAAAAGTACAGCGTCATCGTGAGTGCCAGCACATTGTAAAACGACGTTACGACGAAAACCTATAATTAGAGTGTTTTAATAAAATTCGTTGTGTGAAAATATCGGTATTTAAATGATCGTGGCCGGCGCGCTTCGGTTGTGGTTACTTTACTTTTTGCGCGGTGATGTAATTCCCGAACAGCACGTACGCGAGAATGCTGAGAAACATTTGAATTTTGGTTTGAATTAAAATGAACGTCATCAATATCGTTTTGACATAAACATATCTTCTGATCTGTCCGATCTCCTTTCTAGAAAATATTCCGAGATATTTGTACACTGCACATGTTTTCGTCAATATAACACCGTATTTGCATATAATACAATACGTTTTACGACACGCCATACTTTCTCGCGTATTCGACGAGTTTGGAAAACGGCTTTTCCCACGTATACATCTTAATCACTTGGATGCCCGATATGATTTCGCTCATTAGACGCAATCTCTCGTCCGTCATACCAGTCACATTCGTTCGGATTTCGGACATTTTTTTCCCCAACCAACCTGCGAACGAATCCGAGTTTTATTATATCACATACGACTAATATAAACGATTTAAAAAAAAATATATATATATATATTTATATTTAACATAAACGCATTATTGTCATCGTCGTTGTACGCACCTTGTAACGGAATGAAAAAAAATAACGCGGCTATTCCCAATATCGACGACACGCCGATTTCGCGCCACAAAAAATACGTGATTATCACCGTCTGTAGCGGTCCGATCCACAAAAAATGGAGAAACGTCAACGCCATGTCGAATCGATTCACGTCGTTTGACAATAAATTTATCACTGTGCCGACCGTTGTCTCGCCAATAGCTGCGTGACTTAGACGCAGTGCCTGCGATGATCAGGGAAAGCATATATTTCTACGCGTCTTTCTTATTATTTATACGCAATAATATATATTATCAGGTCAGTTAAACGAGCATCGAGGAATGAAGCAGTTTTCGTTATTCACGTGTGTTCTACTATCGAAAATATAATTCTCAATTTTGACACGTGTGTACGTCTTGTGGCTGGGTTGCGAGGATCATTTCGAAAATTTTATCATTTGCCAATGACGTCATGAACGAAACCGTTATTGCTATGCGATGGTTTTAACTCGCTGCGTACGCGATAAAAATAAGGAGGACATGAGTATAATTATTGTATTTTGACGATTTAAAATCTCAAACATTGAAATCAAAGTATCAACAAATACTTTGATTTAGCTTGACATTCCTATTTCGATTAAATTCATTATAGCCGCAAGACATATCCGTGTACCTAATGTATTTGCACGCATTGTTGATATTGCGATATTTTTTTTTAAATTTTTATAA
Source organism: Chaetogeoica ovagalla (assembly GCA_032441825.1). NCBI lineage: Eukaryota > Metazoa > Arthropoda > Insecta > Hemiptera > Aphididae > Chaetogeoica > Chaetogeoica ovagalla. The sequence continues at coordinate 6,275,376 of CM063735.1, forward strand.
TATTGTATTAATAAATATTTATGTACATGTACATAATATAGAACTGTATAAAGGCTATTACAGTGCATATAATATGTGGTGCTCGTTTATACCTTTCTGTATATAACCGAACAGCAAGAAACCCGGATCTTCATGCCGCACTGTACGTTATTGAATTCTGTTAAATGATACAGGACTACTGAAGCCAGCGTGCTAAACACGAGACCAAATGCACAAACGTATGCGTATTCGACGTTAGTCTTATTGGAACTTGCTGGATTGAAATAAGTCAATAGTCCGCCAATAAACAGAGGTTGAGAAATTCTACAATATCGTACACATAAAAAAATACGTAAATAAATCACATTTTACCTTCAATTGTTGAGTGTAGATATTGTCTCGATTCTGTACAAAGTATTTATCACGTCGAGACACGTTTTATACCACACACATACAATATATATTTGGAAAAAAGAAGCAAACTCGAATAGGATTTGACAATTTGACGGTTATTAATCGAATGTTTTGCGTACAACGAAACACTTAATTGTTTGTGTTGTCTGAATACAACAACTTTTGAACGTTAAGAGTTAAATCGTAATCAAGTAAACTTTGATGTGTACTTTGGTTTTTTTTGTAAAATGCAATAATTGGAAACATTCTAAATGATTTTCTAGCTTTTATTCCGTTTATTAACGTGTTGTTCCTCGACCGGTTAATTGATTCAAATTATATATGTTATATATGTGTATAATTATATACGCTTATAGAAATTTAATATGATATGGAAATTCGCCGCGTAAATTCGTTGACATTAAATCGCGTATGATTTTTTTTCTATTGCGTTTTAACCTAACCGCAATTCTTATTATTCCTACGCAGATTTCACAGCCGAAAATAATTCTCCCAATATTATGTTCACAAAATATTTCGGCCGCTCTATTTTTTTATTCTCCGATCTAATTCGATATGCACGGCAGGTCGGCGATTTTTGCACATTTATCGCCGCGCACTTCACACGTTACGCTCGTGTTGCGATAAACGTATCAACACCACTCGAGAATTTTCGTTGTGCTACAAAAATAATACTAGATAAATCGCCTAAAATCGTAGAAATATAAATAAGCCGTTCGTTTAATATTTGAAAAAACAAACATTACGTAACGTAAGCTCACCTCAGTATGATTTCGTCGACGAAATGATTGAATCCACACAACATATACTCAGGTCCGAACATTCGAAACAAGGCTCTCAACAGACTCGGACTTCGACGTTCCTTACACGCGATAGCCAATTCCGATTTCCATTTCCTCAAAAAGAAAATTACAAAAAAAAAAATAAATAATAATCAATTTTTGAACAAATAACACTAATAAAGGTCTATTCTCACACATTATACAGACACAGTGCGTGTCAGATACGGTACAGATAAAAATGTTCATAGTACCCCACAGACAACCAGGCAACAGATAAACTATAATATAGTGTACACTAAAATGCCGGTTTACACTCGTCAACAAGTCCGTGAATAACGACGAATCAGTTTAACTTTGATTCGAACATTGATGACGGTGTTTGCACTATACATTAGACAAATAACATCTATTTAATAAAATAAATGACGGTTCAAAACGAAATGGAATTCGCAATCTTTGACAGTTGTGACTGTTGTTCATTCAAGTCGAATGGCAAACAAACTGCGTATTGACAATAATCTGTATTGACCGACCGTTTGAGGACTACACTGTCAGTATTTATAATTTCGGTAATACTGATCGTGTGAGGGCCACTTAATGTCACGTGTTTGACACGCACCTTGTCTATGCGAACGGACCTTAACACGTTATATAAAAGAATATTATTATATTAGTAGAATGATTTTAAACGATTTACTTTTCCAACTCGTCGCCCAACGACGACGATTTATGATCGTTCAACGTTGCGTACAAATCGCATTCTTCTAAATCCTTTTTTCGTCCCTTTTTGAACAGGTCTAACAACCATCTGAAACGTTCACACGCACAAAACAAAAAAGAAAAAAAATTCTATTTTTATAATTGACGCGAATTTTATATTCCCACAACGAGTCAACGGCGATAATTCACTTCTACGGGAAAAATGTAAATAACACTCACCCGAACGTGAGTAGTTCAAAAATGTTCGCGTTCGTTTTTGGATTTTGCGGCTGATTTGTATTATTGTCGACATCCGTCACTAATCTACGATGCAAGTTAAAAAAAAGGGGGAAAAAAACACACGGTATTTTATAATAATTATCTAAAACATGTTTTCGACGACTTACTTGTACATAATGACACGAGTTACTTCAAACTTTGTCGTATTTTCCTTGTCTTCCTCCTCCTAGAAATAAAATATTACAAAAAAAAAAAAATTAATAAAAGCGTCTTTAAAAAAAACGAAACAAATTTTTATTATTATTTTTCTTTTTTTCCTATCAACACCCCGGCGACTTTTATTAAATATAACAGACGGTGAGATGGTACACAACTGCGCGTATAAGAACGAAACCGGCTAATACGTTTTGAAGTACCACTCGTCGTCGTCGTCGTCGTCGTCGTGTTATATTTGTTTTTTGATAAAAAACAAAAAAAAAAAATTATTTATACAATTACGAACAATCAGCTATTGCGCTACGTGACGATTCCGCGGCACATAACAGACCAATGTCGTCGCGAGATTAAATAATAATTTGTGGCGATACGAGAAAGGAAAAAAAAATCAATTCCGTTACTACGCGCCGTATCGCTATCGATTTTTACGGCGCGGTTTTTAGATGCGCGTACAAGTCACACAGTAAACCGCCGGTGCCGGTGACTGGGCGTGTGCGGTGCGTCGCCGATGCTGCAGAGTAGCGATTGCTCGTTGCCGATCGGTGGTAAAAACTGAATGAAGAAAAAAAAAAAACCGTTTGTCTTGTCGTCAATTCACCGCGGTCGTAGCGGAACGAAATGACGAGGAGACCAACCGTCGGTTTCGCCGGAGAAATCTTTACGTCGTCTGTGTGTGGGGGGGGGGGGAAATCGACAAAAAAATTTTTAAACGTCTTAAAATCAATCACCGACACCGATTTTCATTATCTAATGAACTTATAGAAAATTACGAATTTAATCCGTTGCGTGTGCGTAAATTTATTATTACGTTTTTAAGACGACACTGTGTATACGATTTTCATCGGAACAACTGCTGTTGGCGTCGAACAGAACTCTTCAAGGATTCGGACGCCAAATTTTTACATAAAATAAACGATATAACGATTTTTTTTTTTAAATATCTTTAACTCTTAAGAATTAAATTCGGACGCGTGTCCAGTAGCAGGTGGGCCCTGAGTTTTAAATCCTTGAGCATATCTAAAATATGTATTTTTAAATTAAATACGAGATTTTTTTTTTTGTATTAAACACACGCTTAACACTAAAAGATTGTTATTGACTAGTCGGCCAAAATGAACAAATAAACGAATTCAATTCACTAAATTGATATATTGTTACAAATAGTTATTTGTATATTCGTTGTGATTAACGAAGTACATTTTAGAAAATGTATTAAAAAAAAAAAAAAAATTAACAAATTATTCTTATAACCGGGCATGTCCTGAATTTTGATCTCGGATACGTTTCTGATTAAATGTATTAAAAAAAAAAATACAACTCTGAGCTCCTCTCTGTTATCGTATAGATAATATTTTATCCGGTGTCTTAACTGTCAGAAGATTCTTTCTCCTCTCCCCTCTCTCAGCGAAACGGTTTATCGTTAAACATTTGAATTTTTTTTTATCATGATAGATATGTAATAACATGTTAAACGATGTTTTCTGATAAACCTCACGGATTATTTATGGTCGCCACACACGTACATTTACGCGTTATAAAACAATAAATAGGATTTTTTTCCCCCCGATATTTATTGAATGAAATTTCCATAAATACAGCGGTTTAACGGGAGGACAAACGCGTGTCTTCGTCGTGGCACTGCTTCTGTAGTGCTGTCATATCGTTTGATCGGACCGAATCCGTGCGCGCGCGTCACTCCGTTTTCTATTGTCTATGACAGACATGTCAAACTTTTTTTTTTATGGCTACCTATTAATTGTAAAAATATATTTATAAAAAATAAAAATTACATAATTCTATACATTTCGTGTCGCAACTATATGTTAGAGTATACGTAAACGATGCTATTTTTCTGTCCTATTTTCTGTTATACTACTGTAAACGGTATAGTTTTATATTTTGTAGATTAATAACTGTTATCGTCAATATACGTGCCTCTTCAATTTTCAACATCTAATCTAGTCGTTCTACAACCATACGGTGTGGCGTTTGAGTTTAAATTTTGTCACGCCTATACTTTGCTCGTATTATGATCCTTGTAATATATACTGTTGCGTACATTTTATAATTAAAAACGTCTCTGTCAAAACACTGAGTGGTAGTAAAAAACGAAAAATTACCGATGGCAATAGTCATAAATAACTGATTTGATTTTTTTTCTTATTTAAATAATAAATTTAGTATTGTACCTGTTGTGTTTGTGATGAATAAAATTAAATATTCGTATCAAATGTTTTATTTTCCATACATTTTTATCTTCGGTTCGCGTAGTAAACTATTCAATATATTTGGCCCAGTTAATACTTGACGTGACTGGTCTATCTATAGGGAATTTGATATGAATTCGTATCAAACAAATTTAGATAGAATTTTTATTTAAATAAAATTTTTAATTGTAATTAAATTAATTTTTAAATGTTTTAAGAAAATACAAAATTTTTAACAATTACTTATAGATATTAATATGTATTATGTGAGTGCGTGATTAATTTTGGAGTTTGGCCTTATAATTGAAACGTTAAATCGACGAAAGCAATGAAAGAGCCCATTCTTTACATAATTTTTCAGAAGTTTTAATTTTGCAAATTACTTCTGTGCGAAGAGGCTACTGGTATTGTAAGATATATCAAACACACACAGTTAAAATATCGAAAAAATTACAATCTATGCGATTTTTAATAATAATAAAATATATTAATATATATTTTTTAAATATCTTCTATAATAAACCGCAATAGATGAAATTGTAAGTATATTTTTTAAAGTAAAATCCGTTAAAAACAGTAATAATAAATTAATGGTCTGTATGTAGGTCACACTATAAATCTTTACAAAGCCATACGTTATAGGTTATTAGTTTATATTTATTAAAAAACAAATAATGTATAGTTTGTAATATACATACACAAATTATGATATAAACAATTGTCGACAGTACAATATGGTAGTGCAGAAAATCTGGAGTCGAAAGTGTTATACAAAACGTCCAGCAATGTAAAAAAAATAAATTATATAAGTACAATAGAATAGTTTTGACGTTATCGAATGAAACATTAAACACACGGTAATAGGTAAAATCGAAATTATTGATTTTCCTCCTGGACGTCGTCGTTTGTTTGAATCGAACAATTTCTTAACATCTTCATGGTCATAAAACTCTGAAACGAACGAAATCATAAACACGTTATTGAAAATAACCTTACAACCGGAATGCGATTTCAGGTGAAAAAAATGATATTATTAGTATTGTAGTATACAAACTAAATAGGTAACAATATTATGTACCTCAGCGGCCACGCTGTATAATAAATTAGCAGTAGTCTCTCCCGTTTCTTCCACCATTTTATACAAAACTCCGTTCTCGTTGCATTTCAATAAATTATACGGATGATCGAATTCGACTATTTGTCCTGCGTCCACAACCAGTACCCTATCGGAATCCATAATAGTGTTCAAACGGTGAGCGATCGTGAGTACCGTACACGTTCGAAATTTGTTCCTGATCGTATTCTGAATCAGCGCGTCGGTCCTACATTAAAACAGAATAGAATTATTTATATATATACACACACACAGACAAATTCGATTTTTGATTTGAAAAAAATCTGTGTTATACTGTGGATCGACGTTCGCGGTGGCTTCGTCCAGTACGAGGATTTTATTATTTCGTAAAACCGCCCTAGCCAAACACACCAATTGCCTTTGGCCTATGCTGAAGTTAGAACCGCTTTCGGACATTTTCGAATTGAGGCCATCGGGCAGATTTTCGATGACGGGTTTGAGTTGTACCTGTAAAAAAAAACGTAATAATCAAACGCGAGTTTCCCGTGACGTTGTACGAAAAATAATTCATAAACGGTCCATAAGTATTCTAATCACTTCGTCTAAAGCTTTCCAGAGAGCGTGATCGGGATATTCGTCGAATGGGTCTAAATTTGTTCGCATAGTACCGGAAAACAAAAACGGTTCTTGAGGTATAATCGAAATGTTAGACCTCAGATCGTGTAATTTCAATCCGTGTATTTCCACGTTGTCGATAAAGATGTTACCTTCGTTAATATTTAATCTCAACAACGCTGCTATTATGGACGATTTCCCTGCACCAGTCCTACCGACGATTCCGATCTAAATACAATACATATGGACATACGTAATATCATTTAATTGGTTACACTATTACATATATATATATATAAATTCTTGAAATTACTTTTTCCATCGGTCGAATTACGAAATTAATGTTTTTTAATACTTGTGGTGTGTCCGGACTATAACGTAGACTCACGTTTTGGAAATCGATTTTTCCGAATTGAGGCCATCCCTTTGGAAGCTTTTTGTCTTCAAAAATTACATACGTTATGGAATTCGGATAAGTTTACATTTCCTTACGGTGTCTATTATTTACCCGGAGGTGATTGCAGAGCAGGTTCCTGTGGACAATTCGAGTATTCCAATACTCTTTCAACTGATGTCATTTGATTTTCTAACACTGCCGATTGTCGTATTCCCCATTGGACCATTCCAGCTAGTCCGATGGTTTGAGTAATTACCAGACCGACATCTCCTCCATAAATATCTGATTGCATTATAATAAATGCCGTTTGACAAATTCAAGAAGTTATAATTCGAATTAATGTTTTTAACTCACCATTGCCAATCACTAAGAAGCTGAACACTACAATTGTTATATAAATCAAGCAAATTATATCCAACCAAAGACCGAACGCTTCATTCGAGGAAATAAATAAATACCAAACTGAGGAATGTAGATCCTACATAGTTTTTCAAAAGTATTCAAAACAATATATAATTATAATTGGCGAAAATTAGTTATGTTTGTGACAACGTTGCACGATGCACGTTCGCAAAAAGTCTTTCGAAAAGAACGTATACATGTGTACTTGTTTTCCTCAGTTAAGTGGTATTTTGCGAATATACATAAGTCACAAACATATATACTTTTAATTGCCGTATAATGAAATGATATTTTTTACCAACTTGATAATTGTCGAATTCTTCGCATAAAATTTGTTCCGCTTTGTACGCTCGTATTGTCGTTAAACCCTGTAGAGATTCCTTTAAATGTGCGATCACGGGACTTCGAGCTAATAATAATAGTAATAATAATTATTATTATTATTATTATTATTATTATTATTATATAACGTGGCACGGAATAAAGTAATCGCGTGAACACGATTATCCGACTATTAACCGAATAATATTTTAATTTATAATTACTGATTCCATCTAATCGTTTGATACTTCGAGTCGTCGGCAAGTAGAAAACCCGGAACTGGTAAAATATTATTCCCACGAGAAACGTCGGTATCATCAAGTAAATGTTAATCAATCCAACGACGAACACAATACCCATCAGTAACGCTAATATCTAAATTAAATATCCACAAAAAAAATTATTACGTGCAATCAATTAATAAAATCTGTTCTGAAGCCGTAGGCCATATAAGTTGGAGTGTTTGTAAACTCAATGTCTATTGTCACCGTTGTGTAATCAGAGACCGATGGAATCGGTTTTACGTATACTCATTTGTCGGCTCCTGATTATACGACGGAGACAGAAGACTGAATTTACGATCGCCAGTTTTGCCAATATAGTACCACCCAAACATAAAAAAAGGATTTTCGATTTTCGTATTGTATTGAAACCGAACGAAAATCGAAACCTTAGTACATTTGGCTGAAGCAAACAACGTCCATAATGGCTCCGGCTGTGTAATATGTGGAGTATCGACGGTTAAGTGTGATTTACTGACTTGTAAAAAGTCCAATAAGACTAGCGGCAAAAAGTCGTCGATGATTCCAATGTCTTTCGAAAACCGGTTTAATATTCGACCTAGACAAAAAGTGTCGAACGTATACCGATCGCAACTCGTATAATAAAATATACGTATTATCGTTACCAGAAGAATTGGTGTTGAAAAACAACATCGTGGCTCCGATTATAGCGTTAAACATCCATCTGTGTAAATTTGTCGACACGGCCATGATGACCGATACGAATACAACGGATCTGACGAGAATCGCTACGATCATAGAGACGATCAACAGACTGTAAACAATGATGTAAGTCTGACGAAATTGCGACGATACCGTTAACGCATGACGATCATCGGTGAAATTATCGCGAGTCGTCCACGTGCCGTTATCCGCGGTCGACAACATCATGTACTCGTTGCGAAAAACATATTCTTCTTGATTGACCCTGAAAAGCGTGCATATTACAACAACTGCAGTGTCGCGTTTGCCGAAATCAGCACACGTCAATAACGCAAACTACCAAAAACTAATCCAATAATCGCTGCCAGTTATCAGTACTTGCACGAAAATATACGCGAGTAGACAAAACGACACTTTACAAGCACTCCCGACAGCAGACATATACGACGTGTAAACGCTATTCTTGACGCGTCCAAAACTCCGACATTCATTTTCTTCGGGTGGCTGTGCTGGATTTACTCCGTTCACTTTGTTCTCGTCGACTAACGATGAAATACTTTCATTCGAACCGTACGAGGACAAAACGCGTTCGACACCTTGGCCGCCGTTATTACGCGTTTCTACGTTAGACTCGTCGTCCGAAGACCCGAGCAGTTTGGAAAAATCAACACCGTACGCCAATAGTTCTTTATAAGAGCCCTCTATCGATACATTACCCTGCGGGCCGAAAAGCATTTATAATGATAATAATAATATTATTATTATTATTATATACGAATATGAAATATGTTTATATAAGAAATAAAATCAATTTACATTCTTTATCAGAACAATTTGATCGACATTGATCAAATATTGGTTTTGATGTGTCACTAGAATACGCGTTTTATCCTTGAGGTAACCTAAATGTATTGATTGAAATCAAATATTAATGTATGAAAGTACAACGCGTTGAGTAGACTCTCAATAATTTGATATTTTCCCCCGAACCGAAGTTATTTTGCCAATCGTCAAAATTATCAAATCGAGAACAAAGGTTTAAAGATACAAAAAAAAAAATTCGAATTAATTAGAATTGAAAATTTTTATTGTGGAGGAAGTTTACATTTGTATAAGAAAAATCGGCTATTTTCTTTTGGAGGGGGACATATTGTTGGTGGTCGCGACAATCTAGTCCAAATTGTTGAACGCTTTAAAAAAAGTAACTCATTATTCCTCGTCCATTTCCGATCGTTCGAAAAAACGCCGAAATCCTGTCGAATTGGCTTCGTTTCATGGTAACGGACCGAGAAGCACCATTTTCCGGTTGGATCGTACGATTTTGGGTAGTATTATTAGCGGGTCTACTGCAGTGAATGGAATCCATTGGTAAACCAACTGGTCATCATAATCGGAAAACAAGATTTATTTGGAAAATCGTTACCAATAAACTACACGCGCAACAGTAAAACCGTTTCTACAATATAATATTCTATGATAAAAATTGTACATACATACGTGTACAAAGTCGTTAAGTTCGAAAATATAGAAATTACGGACGTAGAACTTCGAACTGTAGAAAGTCTCACGCTGCCTCACACTTTAATTTGTGGGACGGACCGAAATAATGCGTTAGTTTCACAGGTTTCATCTTAGAGAAGACCAATCGCGGTGTAGTTCGATTTACGGAGATTTTCAAATTGTCGAGAGTCTACCGTGGACGCGACACCGTATAATGAACTATTTTTATAATTATATTATATTCATAATACGACCTTGGATGCATTTATCAAATAAATGTTTGCCAACGCGTGTATCGACGGCCGACAGGGGATCGTCCAACAGATAAATATCCGCTTGTCTGTATACAGTTCTGAGGGGGCAAGTGAAAAATAAATAAATAAATAACATAACATAACAGATAGACACGAGGGAATTTGTTTAGCGAAAAATCACCTGGCCAAATTTATTCGCGCCCTTTGTCCGCCGCTGAGTGTAACTCCTCTCTCTCCCACCATCGTCCTGTCACCGTACGGAAAATGTTTAAAATCGTTTTTCAACGAGCACGCTTTTATCACCTGTTTTTATACAAAAATTTGTTGTTTTACACGTATAATGGACTAGCTGAATTCCGCACCGTTTCACCATGTGAACAGTTGTTAAACGGTTTGATTATTATTACATTTATAATATTACGGGTATGATTTGTTTTTGTTATTGATAGCTGTATGTCCAGATTACGATGCTCGCGATACGAATCGCAGAATTATAATATAAAACCTAACCTAACCTGCGGATTACGAATAATTTACTATTATTATTATTATTTTTTTTTTTTTGTTCGCGTTTTAAATGTGTTATTTAGAACATTCATATTCAGTCTTTTTTTTAAGAAAAAATAATCACATCTCGGCGAGTTACGAATTCGTTTATACAGACGATAAATAATAACACGGTTTGATTATAATATAATGATTTTACTTGTTTGTAACGTTCTACGTTCATCGGCGAATTGAACAGGATATTCTGGCGAATAGAACCAGAGAACAGCCACGGGTCTTGAGACGCGTACGACACTACACCGTGCACCGAAATCTCACCTTTGGACAACGGCAATTCGTGCAATATCGCTTGTATCAACGAACTCTGTGAAAACGGGGGGGTTTTTTTTCACGATATTTACCACACAGTATTATCAACGACAACGTCCTTTATTAAGAGAATACGTGCGTGTATATATATTATTATTATATATATATATATATTATATTATTACATATTATATATATTTGTTTATATATACTTTTCCTGCTCCCACTGGACCGATAATTGCAACTAACCGATTAGGCCTTGCGATCAAATTGATATTTTCTAAATTGTTAACCTCCGCCTGATCGTTTGTCATCCACTTGGCCGTCGCGTTCGTGACGTACGCGCCAATATGAACGCTTTCCGCGCAATTGGCTTTCCCGTTGTTCGCCGCCTTCGAATCGTTGTCGTAGGTCTGTTGTACGCCTTCGCTCGCCGTTTTCTCAGTTTTCAAATGACTCGTCAATACTCGCGGTCTATCGTCGTTTTCTTTGCGTAATAAATACGTCTGTGTACACGGGGAGGGGGGGGCAACGGAGAAAATGATTTAAACTATTTTAACGAAACGAAACACACAAATATACGCACCTCGATTCGTTTGACGGACACTTGCAATTCGGCCATTTGTCCCAGACCTCGACTGAAAAATATCGTCATCGTAAGCAACAACAGATTGTACAACGACGTTATGACGAAAACCTGAGAACGATTGTTTTTTTTTTTTTTTTTTTTTTAAATTCGTTGTTTTACCGAACGTGTTCCCCCCGCGCAAAGGAGGGGGGGAATTTTCAGTGGCTATTTTACTTTTTGAATGGAGAGGGAATTGCCGAGTAGCGCGTACGCTAAAATACTCAGGAACAGTTGAAATCTAATTTGAATCACCGAGAACGACGACAATATTGTCCTGACGTACGACGATCCTTTGATATGTTCGATTTCCATCCTGTGTAACGATAATATTATTTAAACGTAATTCGTTTGGAAACATTACAATTATGGCCGGCGCGCGCCTACTTTCTCGTGTATTCGATGAGTTTTGAGAACGGCTTCTCCCACGTGTACATCTTAATCACTTGGATGCCCGATATGATTTCGCTCATCAGACGCAATCTCTCGTCCGCTTTCCTCGCGGATTTCGATCGGAATTCCGACAAACGTCTCCCCAACCAACCTGGAACGAGACGGATTTTATCAGTTGACTACGTTACCGATAGACGCGCGTTAATATTGCGGCGTCGGAACGTTGCAGTTTGTTAACTATACGCCGTCGTTCAAACCTTGTAACGGGATGAAAAATAACAATGTGGCTATTCCCAGTATCGATGAAACGCCGATTTCGCGCCATAACATATACGTGACTATCACCGTCTGTAGCGGTCCGATCCACAAGAAATGGAGAAACGTCAACGCCACGTCGAATCGATTCACGTCGTTCGATAATAAATTTATCACTTGACCGACAGTGGTCTCGCCGATGGCCACGTGACTTAGACGCAACGCCTGCGCGAGAAGAAAAAAAAACGTATTTTCTAAACTATATTGTGTTGTACACTATTGTGTAGAATTTTTCGCGTGTCTAAATCGTTTAACATTTTGTACGTTGGTTTTCGGATAAAATAAATCAACGGACTTTGTTATGGTTTTGTGAATGATTACGAATAACATCTAACATCTCAGGAAGACGGCGTAATTCGTTTGAGCGAGGAATTAACCGTTTAGTAGAAAATATAAAAATAATGTTAGTCAATATTATGTCCATCGATATCTTAAATCAGATAATAAATTATAAACGCATTTGATTCTCGTACTACTATTAATGGGGTCGAATCGTTACATACAATTGTAATTATAACTCTCGATTCGTCATCCATATTATCCAAATATTATTTATCATGTCATTCGATGTTTCATTAAGAATATAACAAACAAAAACCGCACTTAAATTTAATTCTATTGACGAACGTTAAATCTTATATACTTAATAACACAAAACGAAAAGAAAAACGTACGATAAAATTGTAGGAAGAATGTTTTAAACAAGGAAAATTATAAAATATTAGAATATGTTATTTTTTTTTAAAAAATGGGAATAAAATCTAATAAACAAAAACTTTAACGAATAAATAAAAATGAATTTTAGAATAGAAAAAAAAAGTAAATAAACGAATCCTATATTATAAAGAGCCGTTTTAGACAGCATAGTGTACAGCATATCTATACCGATTTGAGTAGTATAGACATTAATGGATTGTGTACAAGATATATTTTTTTAAACTGTATACCCGCTAAATAGTCTCTAAAAATGGAAGAGAGTTTCTTTTACACATTAAAAAAAAAAAATTAAAAATTATATTATCATTTTTCTTTTAAATTTTATACTTTTATATATTTATCATGTAAATTCGACTAAATGATATGTGACTAAATGATATTTTATGTCATTCGGGGCCTACAAACGATAGGCCGCCCACCGGATGAATGTATAATCGTTTTTATTTTTTCTGACATGAAAATTTTCGATAGAAAAAAAATAGATAATTCCCAATAATAATAATAATAATAATAATAATTAGCGACCTTTGAAATACTCGTGGTGGTGCGCTATACGGTGATCTATGGACGAATCGCTCGATAAACTATGATCGGTTACAATGTTGTAATATAAATAAAAAGACGTCATCGTAGAAAATTGTTTTCGAGATAATGGCAATGGGAAAAGCAAAAAGGCGCTGTATAAAATGCTCGTACGCAAAATGTTTTTCACTCGTAACTCATAAAAAAAAAAAAATTGACCTTTCTATAAATCAACGAACAGCAAGAAACTCGCATCTTCATGCCGCAGTGTAAGATTTCCAATTGTGTCGCATGATACATGAACACCGATATGAGTGTACTGAACACCAGACTGAACGCGCTAAAATACGCGTATGTCACGTCCACCTTGCTATCAGCCTTGAAGTACGCCAATAGTTCGCTGATGCATAGCGGTTGAAGCATTCTGTGTAAAAGTGCCAAAATACAAATAAGCGAATAATTAATTTTTCTACGTATAGGAATTTCTGTTTTGAAAATTCAATTCGCGTTTCTCTCGCGCCAATTTAGAGTAACAAAAAAAAAAAAAACAATTTTCACCGAATTTTCCACACGTTCAATACATACAATTTGCTCGAGAGTAAATCGTTAGAAAACTTTTTTTCGCCCCAAATCGTCTGATTAAATTCGATAAATGTCACGTTTGTACGCGCGAAAAATAGTCGTAAATTTAAACTTCGTTTTGATCTGTTAATATAGCTGATAATGCGTATCACGTTCTCGTGCGACGCATTGTGAAATGATTTTTTGAAACATACGATCGAAGGCATTTATATTAATAAATACTGTGGAGAAATCAAATTGGTTTTTTTCAAATTTTGTCATATAAATATATAAATATTTCAATAAAGTATATAACATAACTGCGACAATGGTTTGGAAAAATTAAAAAAAAAAACACAACCGATAGGTTTTTTATATCCTACGTAAAATAAACGTTTTCGATATAACGACTGAAGTGTACATAAGTTAAGAAAACGAAATTTATTTATTTTTTTTATTCTGCCTACTTACTTCAATATGATTTCGTTGACCGCGAGAATCAATCCGTATAACATGTATTTAGGTCCATAAATTCGTATCAATACTCTCAACAGACTCGGATTTCGACATTGTTTGTGCGCGGAAACGAGTTCTAATTTCCATCCCCTTAAACGCGAATATTTTCAAATCGATTTTAAAAGGCTCGACAATATTGCAATTTTATAAACTTAAACGTTCGTTTAAACGACTTACTTTTCCAACTTGTCGCCCAACGACGACGATCTATGATCCTTTAACGCTGCGTACAAATCGCTTTCTATCAAATCTTTCTTCCGTCCAGTTTTGAACAGATTTAACATCCAGCTAAAAATATAGTATGTGTATACATATATTATTATAATACATCCAATATTGAAAAATCAATTTCAAAAAAAAAAAAAAAACAAAACTAATATTACGTTGCACGAAAAGACGAAGCGATATTTATTTATAATAAATCGATTTACCCGAATGTGAGCACTTGGAAAACACTGGCATTGATTCGTGGATTTTGTTTCTGTTTTACTTTATTATCGCCGTTTGTTATTAACCTGTAATGATAAAACAAATCGACTAAATAATGTTATATTTATATTGTTGAACAATATTTGTATTCCGCCAACGTCTGTATCACTGACCTGTACATAACGCGCGTAGTATAGCTTATTATTATTTTAGTAGTTGAAAATCACAATTTCACTGTTAATTATTTCGAACGGTCTGTATCTAGAAAAAAGAAGAAAATGAATAAAATTAATTGAATAACCGATAAAACTATACTCGAATGTTTCAGATATCAAATCAAATACGTACTCGAATAACTTTTTTTTTTACTTTCGAATACGTGTTATAGTGTTTAGTTGATATAATTTTTATTGTTATTTATATAACATATAATTTTTAAATACTTTTAAACGCGTTAATAAAAAATAAATATATTCGTATTAAACCTGAACGCAATGAACAATTATTTTAACTGTAAAGATTTTTTTTTTTTCATTGATTTTAACATTACGTTTTCCGCGCTCGCGTGTTTTTTTAAATATATACTTAGGAAATAATATAAAGATTACTACTAGTGTAGAAATTAAACATTATTTCACGTAGTGCAATGTCTGCGATCTATATTAGTTACAGTAGATCAAATATTATTAACTTTTAAAAGTTTCTAATCGTTACATTTATGCGCGTGATATTCGTAGATTAAACAAGAAAAAAAAACGTAATACGTTGCACGTATATTATAATCATATCGTTTCGCTTATCTCTTATAGGTATTATACACATTATATATAATATATATATATATATATATATATATATATATATATTACTGTATTATTATTATTTTAAATTTGAACGCAATTACTTATTTATACATTGTAAATGTAATAAAACTATGTGTAGATACGCTATACGGTAGGAATTCATTATTACTTTTTAACTGTTGAAAACGAATGAAATTAAGACGTCTAACAGAACGTATATCGAGATAATAACGAGTGAATTATCATTCGGTGAGTGTAAAATAACGTGCGATTTATACCATATTATCATTGTCTTATATTTTTTTTTGTCTTTTATTATTATTATTATTATTACTAATTTATCATTTTTCAATTCGTGTACATTTATTATTTATTTTTTTTCGAAAAAACGTAACGGGCCGAAATAAACGGACAAAACGCTGTTAAATGCTAATTTTTATCTATATAATTAACCAAAGTCTACACAAAGTCTTATTAAAAACAAAATATAATTATTCATACACGGATTTCTTGGTCATTATATAACGATAATAATAATAATAATTGATTTCATCTGCGTAATTCGCGAAGAATGTATATATATATAATTAATATAGAAATATTAATAAACTATGTACTTATATAATATACTCATATCGGTTGAAATAAAAAAAAAAATTGTGTTTTATTCGAATTAATAAGACGTACGGTGTGTTCGAACGTTTGTTAGTACATTTTTTTTATTTAAAAAAATTTGTAATTCAGACCGGAAAATTAGTAAATACAGTAAAGGTATTCAATAAAACGATCAAATTACAAGAATATGTGTTAATTTTTTATTTATTTATAGTTGGAGGAGTATTTTTAACACAATTGACTAAATCTCCTGCGCATATAACAGTGTGAAATTATAACACCCACTAGATATATATATTATATATAAATATATAATGCGATTTGATTTTTACTCGGATCAAAGTAGGTTATTTTTCTGCAGATAAATTCTAAACGTTCGCAATGAAACGCTACAATATAATTTTAATCGAACCGCATAGAAAATCCTTCGAAACAGTTTAGATATACGCGTATACCCGAATTAAACGGATTAAAATATAGAAAAAGTTTATAATATACGCATAAAAGCGTTGCGGTGTATTAACGAATAAAATAATACTGTTACATCTCATACACACGGAAATATCTGTAAATAACAGTTCAGATTTTCGATAATCGATTAGATCAATCTTTTGTTTATATGTCTATAGAAAAAGAGTATAAATTTTGTTGTTTTACCGATACTCCTTCACACGCAGCACAGGATATCGTAATCAGGCGGTGCTCGTTGGCAGCACTACAGGGTCAGCATACCCGTCGTGCGCATTACGATGAATGCTGCGAAAAAATAAGTTATAATAATAAAAAAAAATTTAGAATATTTTATGACAATTTTCGCGAATGTAAATTTATTATTATTATTAATTACGTGATATATTGCAGTATATATGTTTACCAAAGCACACGAATCAAAACGTCGAAGGGGATGTGTCCGTGTGTGGCCGATCTCGGCGACGGGCGTCGATCGACGACGAAACTTCGTTGTACTCTTTACCAATTCGTAAAAAGTGCTTTCCAGAAGTTTTGGGAACGACGTTTTGGTGTGACGGAGCAAAAAAAACGCACCGATTGGCCGAGTGCTCGTGTATTTCGTTACACAATAATAATAATAATATGTGTATGATATAAAATATGATTATGTATTTACTAGTGATGAATGTTCGGTTATGAATGTGCAGGGCGACGAGAACGACGTTAAAAAAAATTATTGTTAACAACACATAGTCACGCCGATAATATGTAATTTTATTTTATTATTATATTGTCGCGCTATATGGTCGTGCACTGAATAAATTGGCCAATTTTAGAAATCGATTTGGAAATAATTAAAAATGTAATTCCAATTGTATGACGCGGACGATCGACGACCGGTCGTACGCCCCACGATATCATGTGATATTTTCCAACGGATAGAAAATATTATAGCGATTACACTGTACTCGTATTACTGATGATAAAAAAATTTTTTTTTTTCTAATAAATAAAAATACTCGACGTCGTCGACTAAAACGTAAATACTACTTCGCTGTGACCGGCGGAATGCTCGTAATATTATGAACACGCGTTCCTCGATGATTTTCATCGAAATAATTGTTTCAAAGTACGACTTTTTATATATATATATATATATACTTTAAACACCAAATTTTTACACAAAATATAAATATTATAATATAACGTAGGCGATATCTTTAATTTATAAAAAAGTTACCTATAAATATTTTAAAAATACAATTTTTACCAATTTTTTTTTATTAAATAATTTTTTAAGAATTAAAAATATTCGAAAAATAAAATACTAGCTTTCTGCTATTATTTAAAGTATATTTAATATTATAATTTAATTTGTGTATAAAAATTCATTTGTTAATTTTTACGAATGGAAATTAACATAACATTTAATTTTTTTTTAAACACGGTAATCACGGAATTTAATATTGAATTGGAAGGATTTAATTGAAACGATAAACTCAGCCCGTAAAGGTCAACTCAACACATTGTAGTTATGAGCCCAGAATTAATTACAAAACACACGACGGACATTGAAAAATCATTGCAGAAAAATTTAACGCTTCCAATAGATACTAACCAAGTAGACGATTATTTAGACTTTATGAGGTTCATTATAACTTCTATATATTTCGTAGATGAATTAATATAATTAATCAATTATATTAATTACATTAAATATACCGTTATGCGAAATAGACTCTTTATCAAATAATCCTTTCACAGTACATTTAAAAGTCAATCAATTTATTTGTATACTTCCCAATTTCGAATACTTTGCTGTAAATAAAGAATCGGATAAATTATTTGTTCCTTTAATACACAATACCATTATTAAAGACTTCAAAAATATTTACGAAATTAAATTATTTTTAGATTAACAAACTTTACCAGCCAGTTGCAACGTACAACATTTCTAAGATTCGGCAGATTTCTTGAAAAAAACTAAAGTATAAAAATGTTTGGTTATACTGGACTGCTAATCTACAATTACTTAACGTGATTTGTCAAGAATTTCTACTCTTAGAATACAAGGGAGTGGAATTCTTACCATAAATGATACCATGTCACGAAGTTAATATAATAATATTTTAAACCCATATTTATATATATAAAAAATATATATAAAATAATTAAAGAAGATTTTTCTTCAGAGTTGCAATTAATAAATAGTACAAAACATCTATTAGATAAACTAGATAAAATAGAGATTTTAAAAATAATTAATCCAAAGTTGGATTCGGTAGACACTCACTTCAATTCTTTGTAAAAAAAAATTCGAATTCTTTAAAAACAATAGTTACACAATTAGAAAATGACAAAAATGATAAAAAAAGATCAAGAAATAGAATTATACCATAAGTATTTATTATACGTCGTAGGAATAGCTTTAGCATATATAGCAATTAAACGTAAATGTGGACACAAAAAGCGATAGATTTTTCGAAGATAGGTAGTTTGTGTTTACGCATTGCGCTACTTCAGATTTCGATAACCAATATCGTAGGGCAAGAGCCATTGCTATAACATTCGCGACAATTATGGTAAACCACAAAAATATAACCGAATTTCACCATACTCGTGTAAACAAATTTTTTCAATTCCAAAAGTGTACACTATTCTTATTAAGAGAAATTATTACAATAACCTCAGGATAAAAAAATTATAATGAAGTTCTTCGTAATTTAACAAAAAAATCGTGTTATCAATAAAGAATTTTCTATATTACAATTCCACCATTATAGGAATGAATCGAGACAGGATTCCAGTTAGTATAGGCACTGCAACAATTTTTAAACATTTAATTTCATCAAAAATAAATTTACGTTTATGTGCTACTAACGATTTATATATAATGAGTTAGTCATTGAGTTTTTGAATATTTTTCATAAATTATAAAACAATATGGTAAATAGGTATATATAAATATATAAATTATAACGAATGACGATTTTCTTTAATTAAAAATGTGAATTTTAAATAAAATATCTGATATATTTATTATGTCTGAACGGGATCTTGTAAGTCTATATAAAATATGCGTCCATATCGATCACATCTAGACTAATATTTTAGATTTACCTTATAGAAAAATGTTAAAATTTAATAAGTAGTTCATTGGAATAATATAACTTACATAACATTTATAATTATTAAATATTTACTCACGATTATTAATACTTTTGTTTCTAATTTTTGAGTCTTATCTATTAACAACGACGTACAATTCATTATGAATTTTCATAAAAATTATCATATTGGCATTGATTTTAGGTAAATTTAAATTTATTCATTTGTTTTTTATTTTTATAGAAATTTTTTTTAGGATAAATACAATTGTTTTTTTAATTCACTGGTTTAACACACACTACGCGTCAAACTTATATTCGAGACTGTAGTCTACGTACTACTGAGCAGTCACAGTTACCCTTTAATATAAATCTATGAGTCAGATGAATTCTGTAAACAGAGAAATCGTTTGTTTCCCTTTATCAATCAAACAGGATGTAGAGGCCGTGCAATTTATATGGATATTAATTTAATATGTGATTATTAGTAAACACAGAAAAATAATAAAACTGTTGTTATAATGGAAAAAATCATTAATTCAATATAAATTGTTTTAATGCAATTATAATGGCGAAAATCATTAAATGTAATTCCATTTTATTTTTTCTGTGTATTTTTGTAATTATATAAATTTTTATTTTACTAACAATAATAATTAGAAATAATATAATATTATTATTAACAATAAAATGCAAATTCAAAGTCACCAATCAAATATTTTTTCTTTCAAAAGGTCATATACAAAAATATTGTTATTCCTTTAAATTACCTGAGCAGTGATGATTATATTATTATGAAACCTTACCTTATATTTGAATGGCACGTCTATTACATTTATAAAATATAGTAAATATATTGAATTTTTGACGACTTTCATTAAATATATGTACAATTATTATAATTTAATTAAAATGATGTATATTGTATACAATTTTCCTTTTTATAGGGACAAAATATATTAAGACCTAATTTCTAAATTGAACTTTTCTTATAATTTATAAATCAAATTTTATATGACTGTGATAAACCTTGAGAATGATGAAACTATAGAAGGATGTTCTGACGAGGCCACATTTTTCGCGAAGAACAAAATATATGCTTAAATCACCTGTACACTTTTACTTAAAGCATTTATTTATTCTTTGTGATAAATCCGATGACAGATTTCAAGGGAGATTGGGGATAATTGTAACGGTACAATTTCATTGGATCGTCATTGTCTCGTCA
This sequence comes from Chaetogeoica ovagalla, assembly GCA_032441825.1. NCBI lineage: Eukaryota > Metazoa > Arthropoda > Insecta > Hemiptera > Aphididae > Chaetogeoica > Chaetogeoica ovagalla. The sequence goes on from CM063735.1 coordinate 6,296,518, forward strand.
TATTTTACTTTAGTAGGCAAAAACACAGTGGCGTGAGCACGAAATCATACGCCTCACGTAATATATATTTTAATCGGTCAGAGAGTTTGATAGAGATAACAGGAAACATCCTAATCTCTCTTAACAATAATAAGTAATTTATATTTTTACGTATTAATTTAAACGTGTAACTATAAATGAAACCCCTCCCCTTATAGTACCGTTATATTTTGTCAATTCATTTTATATAATCAACCGCTAGGACTCGTGCTCCGCCTCGTCTGTGGAAAAAGACCAATTAACATCCGTCTACTCGAATGACAGTGTATATGTATATATTGTTTATTTAATTTGTTCAAATAAACCATTCGTTGTAAAGATCGTGTTTGCTGCTGTGTAGGGAGACAAGCACAGGTCATAGTTTCTAGGACCTGTTAAATATAAATTAGAGAACATAATTTATATCGTTCCAACGATCCGGTTCAAAAGGCCAGTTAGTGTTTAATAAGGAATAGCCAAATGACTGATCCATAACTGGACAGGAATAGGTATACATATCGATCAACCTTTCGGAGCGCGGTGGAGGAGGAGGTGTGTTGTATATAAACTCACACATTTATATTATAATCGTGCGTAAAGGTTAATTTTTTGTTTATCAAATTTTCACAGACAGTATTACAAAGTAAAAGTCGATATTTCTTTTTACGTTATTACCACGCGAGAAAGTGAAAAAAAAAATAGGTAAATTGTATTTTTCAGACGCCTTCAGCAAATATCAACAGCGAAATTTTGTGGACATTCTAACACGCCATCACGTGTTCACGTTTTATATCATCTCTACAACAAATCACGTGTACACATTTCAATATTTTTTTACTGATATTAAGATAAGAAACGATAAAAATCGCAAAAAATATCAAAATACTTATTATTATATAACATCGGATGGTGGTGTTATGCTACTGACGTCCTGTTTGTTTTAACATTTTGTACAAAAACCCGTCTTTGTTTTTTAACAAATTGCCCGGACTATCGAATTCCACCATTTCGCCGTGGTCCATAACGAGAATCACGTCGGAATCCATTACGGTGTTCAAACGGTGAGCGATTGTCAATACGGTACACGCGCGGAATTTGTTTCTGATGGTTTTTTGGATCAGCGAGTCAGTGCTGCGCGGAGAATATAATGTTGAAAAATATTATGTAAATATCAATCGAATACGATGAAGAAAATCGTAGTAAATAGATTTTTTTTGATATTACTGTGGATCGACGTTCGCGGTGGCTTCGTCCAGTACGAGGATTTTATTATTTCGCAATACGGCCCTGGCCAAACACACTAATTGTCTTTGGCCGATACTGAGATTAGAACCGCTTTCGGACATTTTCGAATTGAGGCCGTCGGACAAAGTTTCGATCACGGGTTTGAGTTCCACCTGAACGAAAATAATATTTTACGTTTAAAACAGAACATAAAAAATATACGATAATTTTTTTTTTCAATAATCACTTCGTTTAGAGCGTTCCAAATTACGTGATCGGAGTATTCGTCGAAAGGATCTAAATTCGTTCTGATCGTGCCGGAAAACAAAACCGGTTCTTGAGGAATAATCGATATTTTAGATCTCAGATCGTGTAATCCCAATCCGTGTATTTCCACGTCGTCGATGATTATTTTGCCCTCGTTAATAGCCAGTCTGAATAACGCTGCGATCAATGACGATTTTCCTGCACCGGTTCTGCCAACGATTCCGACCTTTATTCAAAACGAGAAACCAAACGATTTGCCTGAATTTAAACGATAAAACGCCATAAATAAATAGAGTGCGATGTTGCGATGATACTTTTTGCGTAGATTCGATGTTTACGTTGAAGTTTCTTATGACACATTGCGAACCCGAGTCGTATCGCAGGCAAAAGTTTTCGAACTTTATACGTCCGCTGTGCGGCCAATTCGGCGGAGGTTTTTTATCTGAACAAAATAATACGATTTTTATTCGAATAAACTGACGACGTTATTTTGCGGTTATATTATTCGGTTATTGTTGTGTATTACTCGATAGAGATTCGAGCGCTCCTTCATGAGGCATGTTCGTGTATTCTAATACTCTTTCCATTGACGTCATATTGTTCTCTAAATCCGTCCATTTTCTCACGCCCAGCTGTACAATTCCAACAAGTCCCAGTGATTGAGTAATAGCGAGTCCGACGTTTCCGATGTATGCATCTGCAAAAATGAATGTCTGTAAACGTGTAGGTTAGGTTAGGTATACGATATAATGTTTGCAGAGTACGGCAAAAGAAAAACAACTCCATAATTTTATGAAGTTTACGTGGTGGTATTTGCACGGACAGAAAGCTCTATCAATGTCATTTTTAGCATTTATCATGGGCTTAGTCGGGAGAGCATCGTGCTTTTGTTGTCGACGGGTTAATAACTACGGTTCACCGATAACGACCTCATTTTGCATTCACTCCGAGGATCCCGACAGCAGTTCAGACACAATTGGACGATATCCAACGTTTTAAACACACAAGTTTTGCATTAAAAAGAAATTCGATGAGCCAGACCTCGGATCGCAACAGTACCGGAAAATGTACAATCTGCTGTAAAAGTTAAATGACCTTCGATCGAGCAATTTCCGCAGCGTTCGGAGGATTCCACATTAAGAACACCAAAATGAATCTCTAGAAAGCCTAGGAAGTTCTGAAGAAGGATGCCGCTAGGAAGGCCATAAAGAAGCTGTCGAAAATGAGGGAAATTAATTTAAAAAAAATCTTCGATATTATATATATACATATATATATGTACGAATAAAAAATATTTTTCGATATTTTTTGGTTCGCTCGAATCGGGCGGGGAGTTTTTTCCTTGCCGCACTTTGTGCTATCGTTATATTATAATAACGTGATACATAAAAGCTTACTCTTTCCGATCGCTATAAATGTGAATGTTATGATGCTTATATAGACGACACTAATCACGTCTAACCACACGGACAACGCTCTATTTGAAACTATGTGCATGTACCACACCGATGAATGCAAGTCCTGTAATATTTAATTTTAAATAGGATTGAAATTAGAAAAGTTAAGGGTACTTAATAATATGTACTCGCCTGGTGATTATCGAATTCGCGAGACAAAACGCGCTCGGCTTCGAACGCTCTGATTGTCGTCAAACCCTGAAGCGACGCGTTCAAATGCGCGAATACCGGACTTCGGGCTTAATATATATATATATTTTTTAACGTCGATTTTTTTTTTACGTACATATTATAAGTGATTTACTCACTTATTCCCTCCAACCGTTTGAGGCTTCGGGACGTTGACAAATAAAAACCAGCGATTTTATGGACAACGTAACCCACGATAAACGTGGGTATCGTAAGATAAACGTTTGTAGTTCCGATGACGATTATGATACCCACGAGTGTCAAAGCGATCTGAAAAAGATTGAAAAAAATTGTTCTCGCTGTTTTAAAAATGTTAAAATTCTATTTCTATCGTTAATTGTGAAAGTAATAATAAAGAATTTTGGCACATATTACAACAAAACATTACAATGATTATATGAAGTTTAGAATGTTGAGCATTAAAACGCTAACTAAAATATATTTGAGAACTTGTGAGTGTTTTATATTATACATTATAAACACCTAAAATAATTACAAAAATAATACACTTTTATTGCGCGTATACGTTGTCACTAATCAACGCGAATCAACACACTACTAAACCTTAGACATTATAAAATCCATCCGTATTTATACAGTTCATATTTCCGATGACGTCATCACAAAACGGTCGCGTCCGATTGGTCGTGAGTTAACGACCACGCCCACCGCATGTCTATGCTGCCGCCATCTGATTTAAATTAAATTAATTTTATAATGGACTTCAGTCCCGGTTTAACATGTTATTTTTATTTTTTGACATTTCTATTGCTTCGCTTACATTTAATTATTTATAATTATTTACGTTTCGAATGTTCTTTGAACCTAATATCCATTTTGTGATAAATGAGAAATATTAAAATTACAAAAAAACGAAAAACCTCTTGTTGCGCAACGTTTAGTGATTATTACTAATCGTAATATTAAATCGGTAAAACTTTAAAAAAAAAAAATGTAAATAATTACAAGGAATTAAATACGAGAGAAACAATACAATTGTCGAAAAATAACTCATTACACCGAGGCTGTTATAAAATTCATTTTTAAAATTAATTTGATACAAACCAGATGGCAGCAGCGTATACTTGTAGTGGGCGCGGTCGTTGACTAACCACCAATCGATGCGGCCGTTGTATGATGACGTCATCGAAGATATAAACTGTGTAAATAATAATATATAATTTATATAATACATAGTATCCAACGGTTTAGTGTTGTTGGTAGATTCGCGTTGAATAGTGACAGCGTAGTTGTCGAATTACGTATGCGCGCAATAAAAGCGTATTTGTGATTATTTCGGATTTATAGTATTACAATGCTTTGTGTATATATGTGTACAGGATATAAATAATCGATAAGAAATATTTGTCATTTTTGTTTTTCACTCGATTAAAACTGAGTTAAATACCTATTGTATAAAAAAAATCTACTCTTCACAAAAACCGCGTATATATTGTATAATAACGATTAATGCGGGAAACAGTTTTTAGATGTTTCTACTGTATTATTATATACAGAAATCGGCGAGTTGACCTTATTTTATTATTATGGAGGGGGGGGAATTCTTTCATTAGAAATTACTATTAATAAATACAAATTTAATAAAAGAAATAATATAAAATAATTTTATTTCGAAAGTTTCTTTGAACCGCCACACTAAAAAATAATCGTATCTACGCCACTTATTGATTACCGGGAGAATTTCGACGAGAGTGTTAATAGTGTACGATTTAAGAAAAAGACGTATTCCAACACGTAAAATAATATTTTAAAACGATCGATTAATGAGAGGGTAAACAAATCGTAGACTTGTTCCCCATTCTGTTCATTGTGTTATTCGTGTAATAATCAAAGTTTTCGGATATATTTATATATAAAAAAAAACGTATCTTTCTGTAACTATGTAAAATAAATGTGTTTAATAGATATCTTTAAATGTGTAAACTAATAAGGTGATAAATGCCAACGACGCCTTTCGTCTAATTTTTGTGAATAAAATTCTTCGTTATTCAATTATTATCGGTTCTTTTCTCTCGGTTAAAGAGCGTTTTCGACAGATTAATTTAAAAAAAACAAGTTTTATTTAAGACCGTAATTTTTTTCCTCTTCTAAAAAAAAAACAACGGGTATATATATATATATATACTAAATTTCGATTTTTTGATCCCTGTAGTAAAACGCGTTTTCGCAGTAGATAAAATTATATTATACGCTCGCGACATTACGTGTACGCTGTCCATAAGAATCGCCGGTAATACGTCGTCGATGGATCCGATGTCTTTTGAAAAACGGTTAAGAACGCGACCTGTGGAAAAATAAACGCGAAAATTTAATTCGCGCGCGTCTGGCCACCGCCACTTAGGAAATTAATTTTGGGGGGAAAAAAAAGTGAAATTTCGAATGTTTTCTATTTTCTATTGTTTTACGATAATACAATATTATGCGATAACGGCAATCATTAACGGCTTACCCGAGGAATTTTTGTCGAAAAAAATCACGGACGTTCCGGTCAACGCGTTGAACATGTTGTCGTGTAAATTCTTCGAGGCTCTGGCGCAAAGCGGAACGAACGCGGCCGACCGGACAGCCGAGGCCAGTATGACGGCCAGTGTGAGACCCGCGAAAACGTTAACGCACGTTTGCCGAGATACGGACCAACGAGAACGCTGCAATAGCGCGTCGGTCAGGTTTTTCGCTTTATAAAACCCGTGTTCTTCCAGGTTTACCCTGTGAATTTTCGCCGATTCATTTTCGTCCATTCACATTGCAATAAAACGCGTTTAGCGGGCGCAACTATACAGACCTACGTTTTTTTTTTTTTTTTTTTTTTTTATAGAAGGGAAGGGCGTTATTATTTATACTCCCCCGGGTGGACTTAAGGGCGAGGACACTATATCGAAATGCGAATTATCAGTACCGATTCGGTAAAATCGTTATATTTACTTCGAATGTTTTTTTTTTATATATAACCTTGAACGCGCGGTATCGTGTGTTTCAGCGTGTAGATTATAGAGTAGTACAATTAGTTTTATCAAAATATTTATCAAATACGATATAAATATACTCGTATATCATGTAAACGCATTACAGCCTCGGTGGTTACATCGAGCGAGTTTACGAGCTGTTAGTTTGCTAGTTTAGAAGCCGGTCAGTCGTGATGATACGCAATAATGATGGTTGCGCCGCACAACGTTCAACTCGCTCGGAGTAGCCAATTAGCCGATAAGTGAAAATCACGTGCAACGCCGAAACAACGACATCCGCACGATCCATTTCCGTCGACGTTTCGCGTGCACCGAAACTATAAACGCCAGCGAGTGGCGAGTAAAATAGCCGAGCTTTTTCAACTTTACACGCAGGCAGTTTACAATCAGCTAGTTGGCTAGCGAACATAATTACACCGAGCGAGTTCACTAGCGTACAGTGAATTTTCCACCTAGTAGCTTGTAAACTCGCGCTCGATGTAATCGAGGCTGTATAACTGTTATGGCTTGCTTATGAACCATTCGTATGCCGTTCGACAAACGTTCAAAGGATTTTCGGGACTTTGGGTAGGTGCTAAAGTCCCGCCTCTAATCGAGCCTACGCTCGTGGGGGCAATTTTCACCGTTTACCAATAACTAATCCACAAATCTCCGCCGGACGTCAGCAATTGACACGCGATGCAAACGGCGACGAAAACGGCGATGGCGAAACGCGTTCCGCCGGCCGACAAATAAGACCGGTAAACGGTCGAGGAAACGTTCCCGGAACACCGCGTTTCGGCTCCTTCGACCGTCCGCGCCTCCGGTCGGGCCGCGACGTCTTCGCCTCCGTCGTTGTCGTCGTCGTCGTCGTCGTCAACTGTCCCGCCGCAAGACGCGCGACGATCATTACGGACAGACCCGTTGCCGGCGTTCCCTTCCGAACACTTCCGAAGTACTGTCGCATAGTCCAAATCAGACCGTTGCAGTTCCGCGTACGTACCCTCGGCCAATATTTTCGTCTGATATTTTCACAAAACAAAATCGATTCGTTTAATATTATACGCGCCCGAGTTGTAATAATATATTATTGTTAAATTTTTTTTTTTTTTTTTATTTTTTACATTGTCCATGAGGACGATCCGATCGATATCAGTCAAATATTGTAATTGATGAGTGATAAGTATACGAGTCTTATCGCGGAGGAAGCCTAAAAGAAAAAGAAATTGTCGTTACAGATATTAAAATATTTAACGAAAGGAAAATACGCGTCTACCTTTGACGCATTTCTCGAATAAATGCCTGCCGACTCGCGTGTCGACGGCCGACAGAGGATCGTCCAACAAATAAATATCCGCTTTTTTGTACACAGCCCTGAAACATTTAAGTCGGCCGCCAATTTACGGTTCACGATTTCGCGATTTTCCATTCGTACCTGGCCAGATTTATTCTCGCCCGTTGTCCGCCACTGAGGGAAACTCCTTTTTCGCCGACTATCGTTCCGTCGCCGTACGGGAATCGTTCGAAATCCGTTTTTAACGCGCACGCTTTAATGACCTGTGAAAATATTTTTTGTAAAAAAACGAAAGAAAAAGAAAAGATAATGAAACAGCAACGAGCGCTGCGAATATCGACTCGAACGAACCCGCTTATGATGGACAAAGAGTTCAGAAGTGACGCTGATTTTAATTGGTAAATACGGTAAATAAGGAAACGGAGGACGGGTAGTAGAGCGGATGCTCAGACGAATGTGTGGAGTAACTGTGGAAAAGAGAAAACGAGAAATGAAGTTATGCGGGAGAGATGGTCCATCCAAGTCGTGAGAGCTGTTGTGGAAATGGATGGATGCAATTTGACGGTTATATGAGTGCACACGAGATGGGATATATGGCGCTTTATGGAAGTGCGTATAGGACTTGCGTGGCCGACCACGTCGTGCAGTTTGCGGGGGTAAACGGCGGAGAAAAAGAAAAATATTTTACTCGTTTATAACGGTCGTCGTCCATCGGCGAACCGAATAGAATGTTTTGTTTTACGGAACCGTTGAACAGCCACGGTTCTTGGGACGCGTACGACAGTACACCGCGCACGAAAACGTTTCCGTCGACAAGCGGCAGCTCTTGCAAAATCGCTTGTAACAACGAGCTCTACGACGGAAATTTATATACGGTATATTCTGATCCATTTATATTGTACGTATATATAAATTTATTGAAAGTAATGTGTACGCACTTTTCCGGCTCCTACGGGACCGATTATCGCTACCAGCCGACCGGGTTTCACGGTCAAATCGATGTTCTCCAAAGAGTTTTCGGTTTGAGCGTCTGTCCACTTGGCGGTCGCATTAGAAACGACTATTGCGTCCGCGGACGATGGATCCGCATCGCAGTGATTGCCGTCGAAAACCGTACCGAAAGTGTCCATTTTTATTGTTCCGTTTCTATTGAAATCAGTCGTCGCGTTTTCCGTTCGGTTTTCGACACGCCCGTCTTCTTTTTCTTTGTACAATAGAAAATTCTTTGAGCGAGAAAAAAAAATTTATCCATTAGCATTTTTTCATTTTTTCATTTTTTTTTAATTCGTCCTCTCCACTCGTCTCGCAGTTCGATTACCTGGATACGTTTAATGGATATCAACATTTCTGCGAATTGCCCGATACCTTCCGGGAATCGTATCGTCATTGTCGGTTGCATTATCTGATAGTACGAAGTCAAGACGAACACCTGAAATAATTGTGCGCAAACCCGTTGTGTACAACAGCGCAATTTCTTTTCCTTTAATTTTTTTTTGTTTCACGTTATTACCTTTTGCGCGGTAATATTGTTTCCCAACAGAGCGTAAGGAAATATACAACAGAACACCGTGATTCTCGTGTGAAACGCTACGAACGACGCCATCGTGGCTTTTACGTACGACGATCCTCTAATCTGCTGGACTTCTTTCCTTTTGCGAAAAGAAATAGAAAAACGAATCATATTTTTTCTAGCGACGGCATTTTCGTCGTAATAATAATATTATGCGTATTGTACTTTCTCGCGTATTGTACTAGAATTGCGAACGGCTTTTCCCACGTGTACATTTTGATCACTCGAATGCCCGAAATTATTTCGTTCATCAAACGCACTCTCTTGTCGGTACTTAAAGCCGTTTTCAAACGGTACTCGGAAATTTTCTTCCCCAGCCAACCTGTAATTAATGTAGGCGTACGCGAGTGTTCGAATAAACCGGGGGTTGCGGGGGAAATCGACACGAGTATAATGTTAATATTATCGATTTATTGATTTTTCACACAAACCCTGTAACGGAATGAATACATAACAGACGGCCAATCCGAATATTGACGACACGCCAACTTCTCGCCACGCGAAATACGTGGTCACTATTGTTTGCAACGGACTTATCCACAAATAGTGTAGATATAATAACGCCGAATCGAATCGACTCACGTCGTTCGACAATAAATTTACCACTTGGCCGCTCGTTGTCTCACCGAGTGCCGTATTGCTCAATCGTAACGCCTGTTACAGAATATAAACTTCATTTGAATCACATTGATTACATAATTCAATTTCCTACACACGAATATTTCACAAGTCCAACGCGCTTATCTGTTGTCTGTTATCGATTTAAACACATTCTATAATCGAAATTCTTTCTGAATTATAGTTTTTTTTTTTTTTTTTTTTTAATGTACCGATAATATCTATTTTTTTTTCCTCGCATACCTTTTTGAATATCGCCGAACAACAGGCCACTCGCATTTTCATTCCAATGTGTAACATTTCAATTTGTGTCGAATGGTACAGTATCGTTGTGATCAACATGTTTAACATCAGACCAAACGCGTAAACGTATGCGTGTGCTAAATCGGATTTCGCGCAATCGTCGACGTTGAAAAATGACAATATCCCGCCGATAAACAGTGGTTGAGACATTCTATATTGTATACATAATTGATAAAATAAAAATTATATAAAATAAATTTTATTTACAAAAAAAAAAAAAATAATAATAATAAATTCTCGCGTTTACATAAACGTAAAAATGTTATAATGAAAAGAAAAGAAAATGGAATTCTTACTTCAGCGCGATTTCGGTGATTGACAACACAATTCCGTATAACACGAATTTCGTTCCGAACATTTGAATTAATATTCTCGACAAACTCGGTGTCCGATTCGATTTATTCGCGTTGACCAACTCTAATCTCCATTTTCTTAAGAATTAAAAAGAACAAAAAACAGAAATAGAAATAACGGTTACGTATACTCGGGAAAGGTGTGATTTATTTTTTTTTAACCAAATCACTTTTCGAATTCGTGGCCTAACGACGACGACGAGTGTTCTTCCAAAGTGGTGTACAAATCGTTTTTTTCTAAATCCCTTTTTCGTCCCGTTCTGAATAAATTTAAAATCCAGCTAAGAAAACAAATATTTACTACTATAAAGATTACAATTGTAATAGGTTTCACGAAAAAATGTTTTATTTCCATTGAATAGTCGAACACAAGTACAGCTCGTATATCGACACAAAAATCTCTCCAAACAAATCGTAAAATTTTATGTAATTCCCTTACGGCAATCTGATTTCCCTGGTAAATCAAAAAATAAATGCGTTACCTGAACGTTACGATTTCAAAAACGTTGGCATTGGCTCTTGGATTTCGAAGCCGTTCGAATTTATCGCCACCGTCGTCCATTTTCTTTTCGTCTATAAACTACTAATATACATTAATCGAACAATTATTACGATAAAAAAATATTGAAATTTTCAATTTAAAATTATTTTACGATAGAATCGTGCGATATTCATTGGAAAAATTTACTAGAACATTTCGCGCTATATTCTTTTTTTATATACCGGCTACCGGCTATTATCAGTCATGATTTGTGGGCGAATGTGTCCAGTTATTATTATTATTCGAACGGCGAATATTATCGTTTATTTTTTTTTATGTTTTCGTGCACACTTACACATTGTTTAATTAATTTATTATCGCTTGCAGCATAATGATACGTTTATATATATTAATCAGAATCGTCTGACGAACATAATTTACGCGTCGTATATTATATAACGATAGGAAATTAAGAATTGTGAACTTTTAATTTGTTACACTAATTTTTCGATTATTATTATACGAGTACAACGAGACTCATAACACGTTTATATAGCGGTGAAATTCTATTTTATAATTTATATTAAACGGTATTTCTGCAGTTTTCGTCTTATTTAGTAAGATAATATATATATATAAATGACCCTCATGTATTCGTGTTCAATTTTACTGTAAGTCCGTGTTATCCGCAACGTTTCGAAATGGAAAATATCCGATTATTCGACTGCGTGCATACGTAAAATTGTTCAAATCATATACAATAATATATATTCGTATGAACATACGTGGTGCACATATATTACAATATGATTAATTCACAATACGATTTTAATTAATTTAATTATAGAAATACAAATCGTTTTCGTTATCGTATATAATTATCAAAAAAATAAAACTTACGACGATCGAAACGTAACAAATGTAATAATAATGATTTTGATACACAGACTATTTGTCTGACTAACGTTCGCGTTATGGTACAGAAAACAATATATAATTTGATCGACGTTAAATAGTTAATTGTAAATATAATATAAACGATTTTGAATATTATACACGTTATATTTATTACCAAATCATTATTATAACGCACATGGATAAATATAATCAAAAATGGATAAAAAAACTAATATATTCGTAGCTAAAAATAAGGATTGTTTTAGAAAATTTTCACTTGTACTAATAATAATTCGTAGCGCTCCTCTCTTCGGTGTACTCTGTTAATTTTTTTTTTTAATTGTTTATTGCGAGCAAAAATTAAAATTCGAAAGAGATATTGAAACCAAATATATGACTTGTGTAAATTGCAATAAGTTTGCACGATTCTGTTTTTACTCGTAATAGTAGAAAGAAATATGTAAGTAATTCGAAAGAAAAATGTTTTCAAAAAAATCGACTAAACGCGCAAAAGATAAACATTTCTTTTTTTTAAAAATTAAAAATTAAACTCACTACTGATCGCTCGAAATACTTGACATCACGTTGAATGTTTTCAGTTGCATTCAATTACATTATCAAAGCGTGCGTTTTGAGCAGTACATAATCATTTTGTACAACACATAATAAATGTCGATAAAGGTTTGAACATTTTTTAATAACACATCATTATATTGAAATAACACATAGTTTTTATGTTTTTGTACGTTTTCAAGTATGACGTTAGAGGTTAAGAAATCAGAAAATCACGTGAAAATTACACGCGCATCATAATGACCAGTAAATATGTTGTCAAATATTTCGAACGGTTAATAAATAAATAAATAAATAGGTTATTGTTTATTATTATTGCACCGTCTAATAGTAGTAAAGAATTAACAAGTGTCGTGATTAACTAAAAATATTTCTAGACTCTGTTGAAATTTATACCGAATCCTTTAAAAAATCAAGACAATGATTTTTGTACTCATAGGACATTTCTGTTTTTTTTTTTGTGGCTAAAACGTTTCTTACTTTTATCTTCAAATGTGCGGAGTCAAAACGTTAGTATTACCACGTCATTCCGGTCAATTCCGTACACTAATTTGCAGGGCCATTTGGATTGTTTCGTAATTTTAAATACTACACGAATTTTGATCGTCATTTATCATTATTTTTAACAATACTTCTTATTATTATTTTTTTTTTTGTATTCAAACTGAAAATATTGTCGTGTTTGCCGCCAACGCGGCTGTACACTATTTGCAACTTATAAAATCCGCTAGAAATCTTTTGTCATACACTATTTTTGGATATGACTACAAATTGAACTAAGTTTATAGAAAGAAAAGCAAACGGTAACAATATTTTCGTAGGTTAATGTATAGCTCAATGGATGCATTGATTATTATCCTCAAACTATTGTCCAATCTTATAATGCCATTTCACTCATTCCTTATAAATTATAATAAAAAAAACTACTTAAGGTCATAATTGATTATTCAGAAAAAGGCACTTTCACTTTGGCAGTTTTTATTGTAGACACTTTGCTCAGCAAAAGTTTGGATTATACCGCATGTAAAATAAAACAACATTTGCGTCTATATAAGCGACCAAAAAACAAAAAACCATTCGCAAAATAATAAAATAATATTTATGTAAACACGTAGCAACTTTATTAAAAACAAAATACAATTGATTGATATTTTTAAGGGAGGTGTACATTTTTCGTATCCCGTCAAAATCTAAAATTCGACTATGTTCGTTTAATATATGATCTTACGCGTGACTTAGAGACTTAATATTCGTATTGGCAATATTATGGATGATTGAATATGATGTGTTCATCGATACATTATTGCGTGGTGTTTTAAACTTTAAAAATTATACAAATAACGTTATAATAAGTGTCTGTAAGAAGTAAAAAATTATACATTTTTCGTTGAGGTGCTACGTTGTAGTACGTGTGTATAATAATTCGTCGATTAATCTGATCGGATCGATTCCTCTCCGTGTGTTCTCCTACAATAGTTCTAGAAAAATATACAAACAAATTTTATACGTTTCGGTATTAGATTGACAGGGGAAAAAATGTCAACTAACAACAAAACAAAACAAAAACGTCTCGAAATATATATTATAATATTATGTATTTTAACGCAGTATATAGTTCTCAACCATTTGTGTCGCCTTTATATTATGTTACACGAGAACATTGCAACATTGCGTCACATCAAATTGTATAGTAATTGCAATGCATTGAATTTTTTTCAATTTAGAATTTAACTCACTGCCGCTTGTTACGTACAACACGACATTCTTTCAAGTTGAAATCTTTTTCAAATTAAAAAATTGATATAAAAATAACTTTGGCCCCAGTTTGGATCCACTGGCCCCACATCATATTAAAACGACTTGTCATCCCGGCTGAGAACCACTGTACTGAATCGGGTATGTGTTAAAAAGAAGAAAAAAAGCTTATACCGCGGCAGCGACTTCACGCAGCGAATCGGCGGCACCCCTTTCCGCATTTTCCACCATGTCGTATAGAAATCCGTTTTTGTTTTGTAACAAATTGTACGGATGGTCAAACTCGACGGCTGTGCCAGCGTCCATCACGAGCACTTTGTCGCTGTCCATAACCGTGTCCAAACGGTGAGCAATCGTCAACACGGTACACGGCTGGAATTTGTTTCTGATCGTGTTTTGAATCAAAGCGTCGGTCCTTAAGCAAGGGACACACAACATTTTGTAATTATTATCGAATTTTATATGCTACAGTCCGTTGTTATAGTTGATTGTAACGCGACGTTTTTACATTTTTCATTGATATTGAATATTTGAATAGATATTTCAATATCTGATTGAATTTCAGAAGAAAAAACCGATTCGCGTCGAAATTCGTATACAAGTTTGCCCGATTGACTCTTAAATCTTCCACTGAGCAAGTATAGTTCAGCGGGTTATATACATGATATATACTCTGTTTCAAATAAAATGACTTGTGCGCGAACGACCGCCGCCGAATCACGTTCGTTTCGGACATACTTGTAAAGAATAATAATATATTTATATACATTTATTCGAATATTTTACGAGTCTGGTCTCGGATCGTCTGTATTATCAGGGCTTATTCTAAACCGCAGTTGAACACATTTTGAGCAGTTGTAAAAGTAGATGCGCACTTGACCAACCGATGTAACTTATATGCGTGGTTTATTAAATGCATAATATGTTGAACTTATAGTATCGTCGTGCCGTGCGGCAGTTCGTAATTTTAAGAAAATTTTTTTATTTATTTTGAAAAACTAAAATTATACTAATAATAATTAGTTTGTAATAGCAAAACCAGTTCTGACGTTCTATCCCACAGTAAAAGTAATATTTTGAAATCAATGAATCGTCAAGGTTTATGGGAAATAGAAACTGAAAATGAATAATATTCATGTATGTTCATTTTAACATGTCTCCTATATTCAACGCTGGGATCCGAGACCACCTATGTATATACGAACACGGTTAAAATAAAAATTAACGTCGTATCGAGAATTGTTTCATTGGTATACATATATAACAATCACCTAACCTAACCTAACCACGAAAAGTCGTTTTCTCTTGTAAACGCGCAGTGTTGAGAAAAGTCCTACTTAGAATGAGCCGTGTCAGATGCGACACAATCTATTACCGCATGCGCTGCACACATCTGTTATTATCGGAATTTCGAGTATTTACTGCGAGTCAACGTTGGCCGTGGCCTCGTCCAATACGATCAATCGGTTACTGCGCAATATAGCCCGGGCCAAACACACCAATTGTCTCTGGCCGACGCTGAAATTCGTACCGCCCGCGGACATTTTCGCGTTCAAACCGTTTGGTAAATCCTCGACGACGGTTTTGAGTTCGACCTGCGACAAATTAACACATTTTCCACACGGTGAATTCTATAACGCTGCGACGTTTAAAACGAGATAAATCGTGTATTTTTTTCTTCTTTTTGTCAATCCTAATAATAATAAACGGTAAACGGAACCTCGTCTAGAGCGTTCCACAGATCGTGATCGGGATATTCGTCGAAGGGATCCAGATTCGTTCGCATCGTTCCGGAAAACAACACGGGCTCTTGGGGGATTATTGAGATTTTCGACCGTAACTCGTGCAATCCCAATTCGTGTATTTCTACGCCGTCGATGAAAATGCGGCCGTCGTCGAACGCCAAACGAAATAACGCGCTTATTAACGACGATTTTCCCGCGCCCGTCCGACCGACAATACCGATCTGAATATGAAGCGTACAACGTGGTAAAAAAAAAAAAATAAATATTCAATTAAAAAAATGTTTAAATATTTATATACGTGCGTCAGTCAGTAAGTCGAAATTACTTTTTCCGTCGGCCGAATTCTGATGTTGAGATTTTTTAAAACGTCCCGTGTGTCCGGACTATAGCGGAGATAGAAATTCTCAAACACGATTTCTCCTTTGTCAGGCCATTCTTTTGGCGGTTTCTTATCTAAAACGATATTACGCGTATAACGCGGTGTGTTTTCTTTTTTTTTGTACGTTAAAACCGTAAACATTTTTTTGTGAATAAAAGTGTAAGAAGAAAATGATACAAATACAGTAAATTTACAATCGTAACGATAAAAACGAACACAAACCGTAGTGTTCTTTTAATTCCTTATGGGAATTTTGGTTTTAGTAATAGATTTAAAAATCGTTTTTGCTCTGCAACAACTCTGCAGAACAAAATCTGTTTTGCTTCGTAAGCTATAACAGTACGAATGTGAGTACACGAAAATCGGTTCTAGAAAACGGTTTCGGGCGAATCGTTTTTTACTTTAAGCAAAAAAAAAAAATATATATATATATCGTGAAAATTATTGTGATCGACAATAATGGGACGAGTCAAAATTACGAAAATGTTTGCCCTTTGAAAATTACGAAACCACTTTTCCTACCCTTGTACGATTATTACCCGGGGGAGATTCAAGAGCGGCTTCTCGCGGAACGTCGGTGTACTCGAGCACTCGTTCAACAGACGTCATGTTATTTTCTAATTCCGCCGCCTGTCTTATACCCCATTGGAGAGATCCGGTCAAACCGATCGCTTGAGTTATGACCAGCCCGACGTTTCCGCCAAAAGTGTCTGCGAGTAATAATGGAAAAACGTGGAGAATAGAAATTAATATTTTCTGGACACGGTATAGAAACGCATGTACCGTTGTTGCCGACGATCAAGAAACTGAACGTTAATACACTTATGTAGACCAAGCAGACAATGTCCAACGCAAAACCGAACGCTTCGCTCGACGAAATGAACAAATACCAGGCCGACGAATGCAGATCCTGAATGTAAAAAAAAATAAATACAATTCGCGTAGACGTTACGCGTTTACATGATTATAAATCAGAAAAAGAAAAAAATGTATATATTTTGTAATTTTTCCCGACTTGGTGTTTGTCGAATTCTTTTGACAGTACTTCTTCCGCTCTGAACGCTCTGATCGTTGTCAAACCTTGAAGCGACGCGTTCACGTGTGCCAACACGGGACTTCTCGCTAAAAACGGATTGTTACAAAATATCAGACACACACACATGGTCGGTAAACCGTAATATATTTATTCGTGCGATGATAATTAAATCGCGTATAAATGTAATATATCAATCATCGGCCGCAACGCTTACTAACTCCCTCCAGGCGTTTTACGCTGCGAGACGTCGACAAGTACACCGTTGTAATACGATAGGACAACACGGCCGCGATCGCCGTGGGCACTAGAAAATAAACGTTTATCGCTCCGATCACGAGTAAAACTCCCGTGGACAACAATGTAATCTACAGTGGAAAAATGATAAAAGTATTCGTTATTGTCTACATTATGTTTGTTGAACGTTTCGATCGATTAAAAACCACCAGACGCGCTCGACGTGTTTTTTTTTTGAGCTTTTGTAGTGGCGCGTAAAAGGATTTGCGCCGCGTGGAAAGCGATCAGTAAGAATTTTCGCAACGTTTTCCAGTAATATCGTAAATCGGACAATTCGAAAATGCGGCCGCGTAAAACGTGATTTCCGCGCGCGTCGTTTCGTTTATCGGGGAAAAGAATCGTAATTTTAATACAATCGAGCACGCCCGGACAAAACAATATCAAAAAAAACAAAAAAAAATCTTATACAGCATTACATATAACAGATCCAATACGGGTATTGGTAATATTTCGTCAATAGCTCCCATGTCTTTGGTGAACCGGTTTAGTATGCGTCCTGTAAACAAAACGAAACGCCCGCAAATCCGAATTTTTAATATAATTATTTTTTCAATTTAAAAAAATGTCCCGTTACCCGACGAATTCGTATTGAAAAAGTACATTTTCGCTCTGGTAATTGCGTCGAACATGTTATCGTGCAGTTTCGTGGAGGCGCTCGTGAAAAACGACACGAACACGGCACATCGGACGAACATGGTCACTATGAGAGTGACGTTCACGATTGAATAGACCGCGACGCACGTTTGACGAGAGATCGGCCACCACCACAGGAGTGACAACGATTCGTCGTTAGTGCTCATCCCGTTATCGGTTGCGTTCAAGTGGCGAAAAGTACTGTCTTCCAGGTTGACCCTGTAAAAGAAGAAAAAGAAAAAAAAAACCTTTACAAGCGACACGTCTTACGTTCGGAAAAATGCCGTGGGAATACTTTATTTTTAACACGTACATTTATTTTTAATAGATATTTTTAATTTTTATTACGACGCTACATTTCTATGCTTCCTCTCACATACACATTTCTTTTCCTTATCTTCTCTTGTCACCTCATTCATCCATCTAAGCCTTCTCATATCTGCTACACTCATGCTCAGCTCTATTTTTTTGTCCACCGCCCCGACACTTCGAATCATACAACACAGTTGGTCTCACTACATAGTTTCTTAACTGTCAACCTCATTGGAATTCTCCTTTCGCACAGAATATCAGACACTTCTCGCCACTTGATCCACGCGAATCGATTTATTATTGTTAAAATACATTACTTTCGTGTTAATTATCGAACTGTTGTATTAATAATACGACGTGCGTTTGTGTTATTATCCGTTTGCGTTCGGACTAAAACGGGAGACGTTTATGTACACGAACGTACTACACTCACTCTGCATGACTACACGGTACTGGTCAGAGACGAAAAATAAACGTACCAATAATTAATCCACCAGTCTCCTCCGGTGCACAGGATTTGCGTGCCGACACATGTGAATATTAAGAAAAAAATTTTGCCGACGTTTCCACCGGCTGTAACGTATGACAAATATACGCTGTTTCTAACGTTTCCTGAGGTACGGGTCTCAGTTACTTCTGTGGGTTCCGTTCGTGTCCCGTCCAGTCGGCTCTCGTCTGCGGACGACGACGAAGACAACGAAACGCTTCGGACAGAACTCTGACGTGCGACGACTCCGTTTTTGTTCGTTGATTCGTTGTCCGAAGTGACCGGCGTTTCTTCCGAAGACCGAAACAATTTTGTGAAATCCAAACCGGAGGACAGCAACTCCCGATACGAACCCTCGGCCGTTATGTTCGCCTGGTGAGACAACAAAAACGCACCGCATTGCTGTACGAAAATGGTTCAAGGCCAATGTATAAAGGTATATACTAACGTTTTCCATTATAAATATTTTCTCCATGTTCGTCAAGTATTGTATTTGATGAGTTATTAGAACGCAAGTCTTTCCTTTCAGGAAACCTAATAAACATAATACATCGTGCGAAATGTATAAGTTTATCAAACACTGCTCCAATGCCTTATTCATAAGTTAGGTAATTAGATTAGGAGGATGAGACATTTTTGTTTTTAAAATTGAAAACCATTTCACATCGGCGTTCATTTAATACAACGAATACTTTTTAAAGGGTAATTATATGGAACAAATCTGAACGAAACAAGCTTATGACTTTCGAAAGAAAAATATTAAAAAGAATATTTGGGCCGTATCTAGATGAGATCACGGAAGAATTGTAAAAAATATGACAAGCTTGAACAACTGTATCAATATGTGCGTGAAGAAAAGAGGGAACTTTAATGCGTAGTATGGTCCAACGCGATTAAAATGGGAGGAATAAGTGAAAAAGAATATTCAAACGCTGGAGTCGGATAATGAACAGCGTATTTTGACGATGAACAGAGGAAAGTGGCGAGAATTATGGTTGGCAGGGTGATATTAATGGTCGAATACGAAGAAGAATAATAACGCGGAACGCGATTTTTTTTTTTTTTTTAGTTACAAAAGAATACATGTACGAAATTCCAATCGTCTGAAAACCGCGCCTGACCATATACGGACAGTATACGAATTATTTCGATGTTATTTTTATTATACACCTTTGATGCATTTGTGAAATAAATGCTTTCCGACTCGCGTGTCGACGGCCGACAGAGGATCGTCCAGTAGATAAATGTCCGCTTTTTTATATACGGCTCTAAAAAAAAAAAATAAACAATTTACAATTTTTACGAAGAAAATTATCGCGACACTTCGCGCTCGTAACGACAGTATACTGGACCTGGCTAAATTTATTCTCGCTCTTTGTCCACCGCTTAGAGAAACTCCTCTTTCGCCCACTATCGTACGATCGCCGTGCGGAAATCGTTCCAAGTCCGTTTTTAACGCGCACGCTTCTATAACCTGTTCCCGTCGTTTGCCCGGGGGGGAAGAGAAACGATTTCGATATTATTTTTCAAAATAAAATTAAAACTGTAATATACGTCCATTAGACATTTATGATATATATATATTCACTAATTTGTAACGCTTGTGGTCCATCGGCGAACCGAATAAAATATTTTGTTGCACCGAACTGTTGAACAGCCACGGTTCCTGGGACGCGTACGACACTGTACCGCGCACGGAAATGTTGCCATCGGAGACCGGTAGTTCTCGTAAGATCGCTTGTATCAACGAACTCTGCAATCGGCCGCAAATGGCGAACGTTGTAAGCGATTGTGATTTACTATTACGCTATGATTGAGACGAGTTCTACGTGTGCACATGGTACTTTTGAAAGGATCAAAACGTTTAGGAGAAAGCGAAAAACAAACGTAACGGTTTTATGGACGCGCAGAGAAATCGCAAAGGAATGAAATATGTTTCACAACAACTAGAGAACCGCGATGATTCTCCCCCTCAACTCGACTCGAATCGAGGGACCACCACCACACTTGCAAATCGTCATACCCACATATCGCCCATAACACTTCGCATTATCGCCCGTCTCCTAATATATTGTGTTGAATATAAAATATAGGTTTACAATCAGCTAGTGAAACGCAGACATTGTCTTATATGAAACGAATATCATTGGGATTTATTGAAAACATTACTTTTCCCGCTCCCACGGGGCCGATTATCGCGACCAGTTGACCGGGTTTCACGGTCACGTCGATGTTTTCCAAAACGTTCTCGGTTTGAACGCCGTCCGTCCACTTGGCGGTCACGTTCGAAACGGTCGTGCCGCCGTCGTTTACCGACGACAATAACAATCGTTCGGTGTCGTTTCCGTTGCCGTACGTCGCGACGGTCACGTCGTTCCCACCGCGGTTCGCCGTTATTTCCGTCGGTTGCAGCAACACGCCGTCGTCGGCCGTTCCGTTTTTGAATTTCAACGACGATTTCGTCCGTTCGTCATCTTTCTCGCCGCATAACAGGAAATTCTTAATAAAAAAAAATTAAATACAACGCGAATACTCGTAATGTATAATCAACGTTCACGTAACGGGCTCGTTAAAACGGTTCAAATCGTTTTTCTATCGTAATATCTGAAACTTTTTATTAGCGTTATACTTCGTAAAACGACTTCGATCGTTCGTTTCAAGAGAAACCATTGGATTCTACGTACGTTATTCAATAATCGATATGGAATTTTCTCGTTCGATTGTATTAAGCGTTTTATGTAATTTTTCTTTTTTTCTTTTTTTTTTTTTTAGTATTGAAAGCGCGACAATATTTTAAACTAAAAATAGTTTCTGTTTTCTAGAGATTTGAAACGCGAAAATTGAGATCTGTGTTTTAGACGAAAAAAATTATTTAAAAAAATAATATGAACGCAAAAGTTAATACATAAAACGTCGATTATTATTTGTGCAAACACTACCGTGCCTTCAACTGTATGGTTCGAGATGTTCTTTTACTTATACAAAAATGATAAGTCTTAATTCACTCGAACCATTTTAAGTGTAATTGATATTTTTAGTTAGTAATTCAATTTGAATTTTAAGTAAAAATCAAACTCGTAATTAAACGGTTAGTAAGACATTTCAATATTTGTGTATATTTTTTTACAAGTGGCAACTTTTTGCACACCATGAAAAAGAGATCTGGGCACGACTATGATTTAAACCGTTGTATAGATACGTTATTCATTACTTCTCCATATTCATACACCGCTTTTCATTTATAACAACGCGTAAATGTTATAACATTTTTCTTTTCTTTAAAAATTACCAACAGTGGCAGTTACGATTTAACGTTTTTTTTTTTATATATACTCGTATATAAACTTTTTAAAATATTTACACGATACGTTTTGATTTCAACCCGTTTTAACGCTATCATATTCACAACCAACACTGTAATATTGTTCTCTTCTATTCTCGTATACCTGAATGCGTTTGACCGACGTCAACATCTCGGCTACCATTGATATACCTCTAGGGAAATATACAGTCATTGTCGTCATTAATATGTTGTAGAACGAAATTATAACGTAAACCTACGAAAACGTGTATAATACACAATATACAGTAATAAAAACCGCGTACAAGATTATTACTACGAGTATGTGTATAGTTTAAGTTTACATTTTTCGCGTTCACGTAGTTCCCGAGCAACACGTACGACAAAATACTCAAGAACACCGCAAATCTGGTGTGAAATATCTTAAACGATTCTATGATAATTCTGATGTACAACGCGCCTCTGATCTGTCGAATTTCCGTCCTATAACGGAATTAAAAACGTATTAATAAAATAAATATTATTTATGCGAATCTTAAAAAAAAACACACTCACTTTCTCGCGTGTCGCACGAGGTACGCGAAAGGTCTCTCCCACGTGTACATTTTAATCACTTGAATGCCCGAAATTATCTCGTTCATCAGACGCACTCTGTCGTCCGTTCTCGGGGCTATCTTCAATCGGAACTCCGAAGTTTTCTTCCCCAACCAAACTAAAATCACGGACGATTTCGTTTCGTTTACATTGGTATAATACGCGCCGCGATTGAACTAGCAGCGCATTGTGTCGAAGTCGAATTCAAATGTGGACTATAATAGCACGCGTTTAAACATTGAAAGCAATACCCAAACAAATGTGCGGAAATCATGGAAAATCATCTATACACCGATCGTCCATCCGATAACGTCGACATTCAAAATACTGCAGGAGTAGTGGTCAATATTAAGGACCCGTTAGCGTTTTCGTGTAAATGTTAATAATAAAATGAGAATATTCATATGTTATCCATCTATTATATTATTATAAAACGCATACACACACACACATTATGATTTTTATTCTACAAATACCTTGCAACGGAACGAACGCCAGCAATCCAGCTACACCGAGTAATGAAGACACGCCACCTATTTCTTGCCAAAGAAAATACGTGACCACGACCGTTCCCAACGGACCAATCCATAGAAAGTGGAAGTGTTTGTATGCCATGTCGAATCGGCTCACGTCGTTTGATAGTAGATTCACCACTTGACCGACCGTTGTTTCGTCCAGAGAAGTTCTACTTAACCTCAACGACTGCAGAATAAAAAAGGAAAATGTACGGTGACAATATACTATCAAATGCGTATTAATATATAACAATATGTTAATATTACATAACTCTATAACGCATGAATTTTGATTATATTTATGGTGATTCATATTTACACCGTGAATCATAAAAACTTTTTGTACAATATGTGTACTGCAAGTGTGTTGATGGAATTTCGAAAAATGTTCCCTAAATGTAAAGTAAATACCTTTCTAAATATCAACGAACAACAAGCAACTCGTGTTTTCATGCCGCAATGCAACATTTCTATTTGTGAATAATGAAACAACAAAATGTTGCACAACATATTGAACACCAGGCCAGACGCATAGATGTACGCGCGTCTCATGTCCACGCCGTCAGATTCGTCCTGGTCGAAATACGTCAATAATCCGCCAATGAGTATGGGTTGAGATGTCCTGCAGTTAAGTGAGATTATTATTTTAGGTTAGGTTAGTTTATAACGGTAATAATAATTCGTACACACGAAATCGTAAATTCAAAGGTGATATTTTATAACGACCTTAAGAAAACAAAAAAATGTTACAAAAAAAAAAACCATCATCTAATCAATTAAAATCGTGCATGAAATGTAACGGACGGTGCTACGTAAAACGTTTTCGACGAAATGTTTGAAAACTTACCTTAACACGAGCTCGACGAACATCTGTATTAATCCTAAAAACATAAACTTGACACCGGTCATTCGAAACAAAACTTTCAGCAAACTAGGCTCACGATCCGCTCTTTTTGCATTGGCCAGCTCGTTTTTCCATCTCCTTAAAACCAAACGTATTTTAAAAAATCGATAATATATCTAGCGTTATTTTACCAATGGTTTTACTTTTCTAAATCGTTTCCCAAAGACGATGACGCGTCCAGTGCTATATACAAATCATTTTCTTCTAAATCTCTTTTTCGTCCAGTTTTGAAGAGGTTTAATGTCCAGCTATACGTTTCAAATAAATAAACTCGTATGCGTTCATTCATACCACATATAATAATTAGTCAAATTATTTCAGTCGCGTTTGTTCCGTTTTTTTTAAGTTTATATCGAAATTAAATAACTCAAATAACTCAATTAATAACTCAAATCTTCCTAAATATGTACAACATTTTTCTTTATTTTTTTTAAAAAAAATATTTATTTACCTATACGTGAGGATTTCAAAAATGTTTGCATTTGCTCGTGGATTTTGAAAACGTTCTTCTTTTTTACCGGCATCCATTTTTTTATTTTAATCTAAAATAATAGTAGTGAAAAACAAAATCATCGTACAATACATTGAACAATATCATATAATGTGATACAAAACGATTTGATTTCAATCATAATATTCATAAAAAAACCCCCCATATATATATATATATATATATATATATATATCAATTAAACCGTTTAAAACACAAACAAATATAAGACTTCGTGTCTGACGCGAGAAAAGTATTGAAAATAATAATTTGTACGTACACGTCAGAGTTATTCACTGTAAAAATTAAACGGATCGCGTACACACGCCACAGTATATAACTGAAAAAATATATCAATCAAATCCTTACAATGGAATTAAAACAATCGCGTCAATGACGATTTACTAAAGATTTTCTAGAAAACGAAATTGACAAATAATTTGAGTGACTTCATAGAAAACATATTATTTATCAACGAATATTTTGAAAAATTGTCATTATTTTTTTAGATCCAAAAAAGAAAAAAACTGTCTCGGCCACGCACAATTATTTCCGAAATAAACGTGTATAATTTATACACACAAAACATATTGTTACCGTAATCGGACGTGTTTACTGAATGCAATCAGCACATAACGCACCAAACTGTTTCTATTCGGTTTGCCCTTGTACGGCACGTATAATAATATATCGGGTGATCTATTCAATTCCATATACGAAATAGATTATAATAATAATATAAACACAAATCATCTATTTATTTATTTACACGTCACACGCGTTTTCGTACGTCCAATTACGAAACGTTTTACAGATCTTTTCTCGTTCTCTATTTCTTTCGAAATACAAACGATTAAAAAAAAATAAAAAACATTGTAATATTCGACTTGTAAATCAATGATTTTTTTCCGACATGTAATGCACATTAAAATCGACCACTCTGTATTCGTATACGTAAATTATTATTATTTTTTTTTTACTGAAGCGTATTTAATTCATTCTTTTTATTATTACTTGTTAAATAACAATATTGCCTTATCGATAAGTGTGGCGTCCGGACGTTCTTCTATATAATATTTATATTATATCGTGGCCCTATACATAACGCGTTAGATAATTATGCAAAAAAAAAAAAAAAATTCAATCACAACTAGAAAAACGCGTATTACGAATTATTGAAGTAAAAAAAAAAAAAACAAATACTGTAAAATTACGCGATACAAATGGCATGTACATTCGCATTACGTTCACACTGCAACAATGCTGGTTATATAGAATTAATTAAGAGCCATCGATATATACCATCTAATAACGTAATTTACTATACAGTTAAAAAAAAAATGTATAAAACATTATTTGTTGTTAGAACATTATTAGTTTTTTCTTCTAACAGTTACGACTTGTTTGCTATGTACAATCGAATTTCACTTATCTTAACCGATTGTGTTTGAACGAAATTAATTAAATAAAAAAACATTTCAATAAAATATACGTAGTGCGCATTTATAGTAACTTATATATTATTACCTTAATTTGTGTGTTGAAATTTTTTTTATCTGAGCATACATAGTTGCACTCGTACATTGAACGTTTGTAAGACTCTATAAATAAGTAAATTGATATACTTTGAAACGTACGTTTAAATATATCGTATATAAAAAAAAAAAATCTAAAAATTCTTCGTTTTTCTTGAATTTTATTTTCGAACGGAATTATACCCCACGTCCGGTGACAACAATAACTTTTAGCCTACTTGACCGATATGAAATTTGTTCTGGATTTTTGTATATACTTACGCGAAGCTCGCGATTTTCGATTTCGAACTCGCGACGTGAGAAATTTTATCGGTCACGATTGACACAGACACGAGTGCATGATTCGCGAACACATTCGACCAATTGAAATTTCAAGGAAAAAAAATATATATATATATAATTATCGAATGTGAGAGATCGCGGACACACCTGGTCTCTGGTCATGCGTAAAAATTAAATAAATAATACAAATTGTGTATAATCGGACATAGGTATATACTACGATGTCCAGGCGCAATGGTCAATATTGTGAGACGAAAAACAATCAAACGGTTTTTGTTTATTTTACCATTAATTTGCATTCGTTTTATTTTCAACGGTTAAGCTATTATATAGCGTTTAGAAGTGCCTATACGTGTCATTTTACCGCAGTCCATACATTTCCATTTACTTATAACGTCGCATCGATCACGTCTTTGCAGACCGCCAAGATCGTAATACGAATTATCGTGATACCGACCAATTGAATGATTTGGTAATACGACGATAGTTCGTCACGGAGTAGGCAAACGTACGATTTTAAACAATAAATAATTACAATATTTCCGAATAAATTCAACGTTCCGTACAATGTTTACAATAAATTTAACTTTAACATATAGAAATAAGTGCAAAAACTAAAATCACAATTTACAAGTGAAATGTATCGTGAATAAATAAAAACGTCATTTTCAATATATACGTGTAAATAAAAAAAATAAACATCAATTTGCGGGGAAAAGACGGATTAATACTTAGGCTGTAGAACGTTTTTCGTATATTGTCCCACGTAGTTGCCAGGCGGATAATACGTGGCGACAATCATAGTTCTCCCGAACCTTTTCGCCATCGCTACACCCAAATATTTTGTGCCCTTCCATACGATTTGAGTGAAATGTCCTGCAATAACAAACAAACAATTACAATTATTCCAGTGTAAATGTACTCCGTTTTTCATATTTGAACGGAAATTCATCGCTATTATTATTTATACATGCATTGTACACAGTGTTTAGTATAATATTTTAGAATTGTGTATTTTACACCAACCCCCTACCCCATTAAAAATCTTGGATAGATTAGTCCTTTTTGCTTCTTTGTAGCTCCGTGTCCCTTATTGTCTTCACTCCTCCTCAACTCCAATCACGAAATTTTTATTTCCTCTTTAAAAATGCATTCCAATTACATAATAGATTATACGCGTTTATTTCGAATATGCCTTGAACGCACGAAATGTGATTTTCATTTTGGCCGCTCGTCATTTTACTAAAAGTATTATTTCATATCTTGGTGCAGAAAGTTTATTTTTATTTTTAATATAACGCCCGTAAAATAATTCCCTCTAGACTAATCCTGGACCGAACGGGACGGTTAGACAGGTGTCTAACTGTCAACTGAAAATAGTGAAGTATTTTTTTCTTTAAATCAAGTTAATTTAATGTAATGTCGTAAATCGAAACGCAGCGAAAACAACTTGTACAGTACTATATGCGTGCACGCGAAACTGGCAATTATGAATACCAAGACGAAGCCGAAAGAGTATATTTTAAATATCACGTCTCGTGTAAATAATTTTTTGTACAGCAATTAATATTATTAATGTACGTGTTATTCAATGACGCGCATTTACCCGCTTTATTAGTTTTCGGCTCTCTCCAATAATCATAATATTGTCCCTCGTTGTACCAGTTGAAAAAAGCGTCTTGGGCCGTCACTTCGACGGGTTGTGATGACCATAGAGCGTACAAATTCTCGCCGTACGGGCTGTTTGCCTGATGTTCGAATTTGTTTTTATCGATCAATTTCGTCGCCCAATTCTTGGCGTTCGCACACAACTAAACCAGAATTAAAGAATTAATACGATAATAGAAATATTTTTAAGGGCGACGAAGTACGCGGTTTCTTCTGGGCGTACTGGATAGGCGTTTTTTTTTTTAAAGGACACGCATAACAGACCTATAAAAACTAGACGAAAATTCAACTATTCGGGAATGGATAAAATTCAAGTTTGATAAACGGTTTAAACTCTGCTTTTGGCAAATGCGATGAAAAACGAAAAAGACCAATAACGTTTATTCGCATGATTTTATTTACTTAAATATCACAAATCGATTTCCATAATAAGGTAAAAAAAGTGGTTAGAGAATTCAGTTTATCTTCTCGTTTTAAATTAAATTCACTTCAAGCGATCGAATATCCGTCCATATAGTTTTTACGTCATAAATGGTCTGAAAAAAATAATTCATCACTTCCGATCCTCTAATAATGTTATCTTTCATCACGTTCGATTTATCCTTTCAACTATTTTAATAAGTAATTATATTATCAAATTATAATATAAACTATGATGAATATATTTATTAAATAAGATTTCGGTGTTAAACGTTCGTGTGATCCGGACCCGTAACTGAATAACATTAAAATAACAGAAATAAATAATATAAAATTTTTCATTTCTTTGTGTGTAATTCAAATTAAATTTAATACCTGTTTATTATATCGCAGATGCATTTATTTGTAAAACAAGACTTTAAAGTGCTACAGAATAAAACAGAAATTATTTGTCAGATCTTCGTATAGGAAATTTTGTTTACACATTGTTTTATAAATAAAACGATTATTTTTCCGTCTTATAGTAAAAAAAAAAAAAAATGATTTCGTATACGCCAAATCATTAAATATTAATTAATTATTTAATATTAAATCGCGTACACAACAATACATAGAAGTTATCGTACTCACCGCGTTGTCCAAAATCAACGGTGTAGAACCGTGTCTTGACCGGTAATCGTTATGTAACTTTAAAGTGTCTGCATACAATTTTTCGTCCGTATACGAATTGATGACGTTTAGAGTTGCTGAACAAAAACATTTTCCAATATAAATCCAAAAAGCAATATCATCTGGAGTTCGATGACGGAAATATTTTTTGACAAACTCACGTTTTTATCATTAGTTCGTTTGCTGTCACCGAAAAAGTGTCAGTAAATAGTAATAGTACATTGATAGAATTAGTTATAGTTTTAGTTGCAATCGAATTTTTTTAGAAAAGTGATTTTTTTTTTTACTGGCTACACGCTTATTATTATCATTTTTTTTTAGATCGTGTAAATTTTCGTGAAATAAAAAAATAGTAGTAATTTTTAACGGAATTCAAATTTATTTTATCTGATATTATATCTCAAGTCGATTTACATTAATATTTTATATAATTTAATTATTTAATTTGTATTAATGTTTTACTATATTTACTGCGCAGGCGAGCCGTGTTTTCAAGAAACAGTTGTTTCTGGATAAATTTAAAAAAATACGTAAAAAAAAAATTTAGTTTACCGCAATATATTGCAGCCAAACAAATTCCCCTCCTGGCTACTTATAGTTATATTCTTAATTTTGTGCATGAAGTTTTGACTAAATCGTTGCGTTCTGCATATCTACTCAAAGTTTGAAAACATTTACTAACGAAAAATGAATATACTCGAGAAAATTTTAAGAACTATTTATGTCCAAAAAACAAAACCGTTATTGTAAAACTTAAATCGGCGGGATAATAAAATTAGCGCGTTGTTCGCTTTTTTAGTTCATTTTTTTTTTCGATTTCGCGACGCCTTTGATTTTTAATATATATTTATTTTTTGTTTTCGAGAAACGCGAACACGATACGATTTATAAGAAAAGAAAAAGAACCGACTCACCGTTGTTCTGACGAGCGTTTGCCGTCATCTGCAGCACGGATATCGCCGCGAAAACCAAAAAAATCCCTTTGTCCATAATTGAAAATATCGGAATTTTCTTCTCGTCCACGGGACAACACGAGTGAAAAACCGATATATTTAAAGAGAATACGACACTGTTCAGGTGATCCGACGACGACACCGAATATAATATTATTATAATCCGTATAATTATTATCGCAATCTTTCGGGTTTTTTACTTGAAATTTTATTTTTAAATACGTCCCCGCTCGTCGTACAATCGTATATACATAACATATCCGACTGTAAATATGAATGACAAGTCACGTATAGAAAACAGAAACTCGTTGAATACATTGCCCCGGCTTATATCTTAATCAGAAGATATTTCAATAACGTATAATTATAATATACAATTGTTTATACGTATTATGCCTATTATTATAATACGTAGAATATTTTTCATACACAGAAAATTACTCGTTAATTATTATTATTATTATTATTATTAATTGAAACGATTTATTGGAAAACCGCGTGCGCGTACGCGTACGGACGGTTTTTTGTGAGTAAAAAAAAAAAAAGGTAAAATATTGGCAACTATCCCGGTTAGGTGGAAATGTTTTAAAAAACGACGAATATACCATTATTTTACAATAGTGCAATTATTTGATTAGAATTCGAAGAAGTGTTTTTTCCGTATCGTTATTTTCATTTTTACATTATTATTATTATTATTTTTTTTTTTTGTTAACGGAATAACAGCGAAATAAATTATTGGCGAAAAATTCAAAAAACGTTTTCTATTTTTTTTTTTTTATTCTATCGAACGACAAACCCCCTCCGCCGGAGAATATTTCTAAATACGCGGTATTTTTTAATTATTATATTTTTTTTTTTTTATATATAATCTTTAAGAAAAATTCGTTCGTAATCTGTTAACGGGATTTTTCGTGAGTAATTTCTAATTATATAAATTGTACACACGTATATCGTCAAACTATATGATTTATGCGTTTGTCGAAAAATATACGGTACAAGAAGTCATGTAGGGGATACGAAAGTATTGACAACTCCTCCTTTGACGACGATTTTTTTTTTAAATTATCTCCCGAATTCTCGAATTTTTACACAGCCCTAATGTTTAAACGAACACATTATCACAAATTCTTTTTAATTTTGTTTTGGAAATTATGTTTTTTATATATATATATAACGTTGTAATTAAACTGAAAAAAAAATCCATCACTTTCAAATTCAATAATATCATCGGAAATGAAAACGTACGTACTTATCAGAATTATTACATTTGGCGAGGTTAAAAAACCCCATATAATAATACGGGCATTATTATACGGATTTACGAGTAATTATTTAAAAATAATAATAATAATAATATTACTTTTTTATTTTTTCGTCCGTTTAAAAAATTTGATTTTAGAAATCGACACGCGTTTGAAAATCGCGTTGTTCTTCGAAAAGACGTAACAACAGTGTTCTTGTCGATTTTTCTGGAAATAATTACAGTAAAAATATCGTTTCAAATAAAATGTGCTCAATAATAATTTTTAAATTATAATTTTCAATCGATTCGATTTATCGGATTGAATAATATCCATTGTAAACGCTATTGGATGTGTTTGTGACGAGACTAAAATATTTATTCATATTCCCGTTACGCCTTTCACGTCCACACGAATATTTATTTTTATTTTTATTCTCGATTCGATAGTTCTTACGTCGCTCGCCCGCTAATGGTACGCGTAGAGCGCTCTCGTGGAACACTTCGATAACACAAAAACAGTATTCCTCAATACGAATATCTTTTTTTTTATCGCATATTATTACATATTTCGACATTTTTTAAATACACTTGTTATTAACTTTCATATTTTACCGCGTATTTCCAGATGATTTCTAGAGAAATATTTCGAAAATAAAAATTATTATTGTCTAAAACGGAAAAAAAAAAAATGTATTTGAATTTTTGGCTCATTTCTTTTCCACGATACACGGCGGCCTTCAACAGACCTCCCATCCGTGTCCAAATCCAGATTCTCGTGCTTTCAAATTTCTCCTAATAGTTCCACATTTTTTTCGACAACACAACGTCTTCATAACACATTTTCGGTCTTTTCCCTGGCATTAAACCAAGGAAAAACTTTCGCAACGCCAACATTCCGTTTTGATATTATTTTACCGATCGAAATCGAAATGTCGCACTTTTATAGATATATTATTTTCACTGGGATTTATCGATTATTCATATTATATAACCTGTATAAATAGAATTCTCGTTCCGGCTATTTATTATTAATGGACTCGAGTTTGGTTTTTTTTTTTTTTGTAATAAACGTGCAGTGCTCAACGGACTTATATTATACAGTCGTGTTCAAGAGTAAATTTTCACTCGACCGAATCTTCGACTTGAACTAGTTTAAAAAACAAAAAAGTGCCCGATTAATATAATAATATAATTGTTATGTTGAGCGATAGTTTGCTGTTTTAGTCGAATGATGACGAAAACGTTGTCGACCGACGTGTAGTACAAATGGTCACCAAAAGAGCGCGGTCGCGAATACGAACCGTGAACATAAATTCGCTTTTGATTGTCATCAAAAAAAAAAAAAAAAAAATATGAAACGGAGTCGATGTAATAATATCATAAAAGTGTACGATATTAAATTCAAAATTCGTTTCTCTCGTTGAAAAAAATTTGTTTACACGAAAATCATAAATATTTCCCAAGTAAATGTAGACGGATATTAATCTCAAACAATTATTAATTTTATTTCTAAACGTTCACAGTAATTGACCTATTGGAACACGCTTTTTCAACCGTTCCATAACATTTCTCCACAATTCAAATTATACATCTGTCGGTGGCGTGCGTTTACAATGGGAAATCATGGGGAGATATTTTCCCCGTTATTGCTTTTTTTCAACATTTATGTGCGTTATATATCCGCATATAACATAATGATGTTATATGGTTGTATTTTCCTCTCTATCTTTACCTTATAAGTAAGCGCTGTAGTAGTTAATGAATGAACGAGTCCCACCAATATTTTTATAGGAAAATCAGGATTTGAAAGGAACCAAAGACTCCGTTCAATTTGCAGGGAACGTATTAGAAGGAATTCCGTCCCATTTCAGTGGGAACGACGTGAACGTTTTTTTCGCTCCTTTCTTTTGTGCGTAAAATTACGTTTTAGTGAGAACTCGGCAAACGGTTTTCTATTCTTTCGACATTACGCACGCGGTTTCAAAAAGAAGTCTCGCGGTTATTTTTTGTCGACAGCAAAATAAAATAAATACTGGTTGTACAATATTATCTCATCTTACACGCGTCTGTTTTATATAACGATTGGGAAGGGTAATATATTATGAAAATCGTGCTGACATTGAATAGTATAATAATTATATAAATGAATATGAATACAACAGCAATGAAAAGGAGTCGTTTTTATTGGTAGTGTGACGAGCGTTTTCCTCGCACCTCGGCGTACCCAGTCCACTACCGTGTCGTGATGCAGTTTGACGAGGTTTACCCTGCTGTTCGTCGTCCCTCCCAGACGCCGTTCGCGTATTTGACGTCGCAGTTCGGCGCCGGAGACAACTTCCAAGTCGCCGGAACAGGGTAAAACAGCGCCGTTCAACCGTCCCGGTTGTCGGACGGCCGCCCGTGTCCGGCGGTACGTTACGCGCGCCTGTATCCTTCGCGGCTCCCGGCCGTTTTTGGCTCTAGCCGGTGCGTACCCGTCCATTCCCCCCCGATTAATCCGCCCCTTTATCCCGTTAACAACTGGCGGCATTTGGCCTGAGCCGCTCGCTGCCATGGTTAGTTACGGGGACACGTAACGAAGAGAATACACCCCCGGGCCGTGTGTTTTTACTCGAAAGTACAATATAATATTATACATTTTCGTGGGAGTCACGCCCGTTTAAGGTCAGTGACGTAACGCGAGCACATACGACGCAGGACGGACGAAAAAAAGTATAACAAACATACGGACGAAGATACACGATACGAAAAATTATATATAATACCTGGGGATGATAATAATACGATTACGAAAGCGAAAATTAACGGAAAAAGTAAAATTACCCCAAAAAAACAAATCACGCGCGAAAAGTTGAAAACGTCTAAAAAAAATCGGCAACAAAACCAAAACGTAATTTCAATAGTATTTAGGTTGGAGTAAGTAGTAAATTAAAACACTAAATAATGATAATTTCATAATGATATGTGGGCCGTTCCCGGTGGTACTGCAATACCGGGTCAACCCGCGGTGGAGTAGAAGCAAGCTCCAAATCTCCACCAGATTTAAAAAAATTAGTTTAACATTTGAACTCTTCGATGAAGAGTGTACCAGATGTTAAGCTGATAAGAACAGATACTACACTTTGATCTTAGCCGATAGGCCGAGAAGCGATACTGAACCGTGGACAACCAAGATACTTTAGCGAAAACGCTTTTCCACGAAACATTTAGCTCGATATTTTCGAGCTACTGTAAAACGCAAAAAACCGCGATTTTCGCGTTTTCGCGTATCGTCAATAGTTTAGAATCGTGAAAAAACGCGTTTTCAAATACGACAAAGTAAAAACGTAATCGTTTTTAGTACGTTTTTCCGGTGATTGAGTATTGAAAACGCGCCGGAATCATTGTGATGCCGATGAAGCGCCATCTACCGCGCGGTATATGTGAACTGACTGTCTACGGCAGTACAGTAGTGTGTGCGTTATGCTGTGTTATGCCATACGAGTACGTTTTCGTATTTTACATATTTTTTTCATTATTGCACCTATTTGGATACGTTTTTCTTCTTCTTTGCCTACTGATTCGCGTTTACCTTATTTTATACACCTATTATTTTTATTATTAATGAAAAAAAATTGTATTTAAAATAAAATACTTTATTAATATGTGAATATAAAATTATTAGTATTAAAAAAAAAAACAATAGCATTTAATAGATATTAACTAGTTGTTAAAGAAAAAAAGTGACTAATATGAGAATATTTTGGATTTACATTAAAAATAATAACATTCACATTGACCGAGGAAAATTTTTCTCATAGACATTATACTGAGTGTAACGTATAATGTCTGCGTTTTTCCTACAATATTTTCATGCGTCAACATTACCTATTTTATTTTCTCATAAATAAAGTAATTAATGTGTAATTTAAACAACGGTTATAATGCACAACTGTGGTGTAAACAAAACAAAATTAAATTACCAGCGAAACCGACGGGCTTGTGGGACTGCATATTTTGGCGCGCAGAATTTTTCCCTTGGCCCGTCACCGAAATCGTCGGACGAGCACGAGGGTGTGAAGGTTAGCGAATACAAATTAGTCAGATCCACGATGTCTGATCAACATTAATGTTACCGAATAGCGAATATTATTTCAGTTATTAATAAAAACAACCAAATGCAATAACCTGATAATAATATATTTCGAAACAGATTGAAATTATTCCTGTCTTTAGTGCTTTCTCTGACGTTGATATTCGTTTTTATAATACACACACATACAGTGCAATCTACCGTATGTTTCTATAAAATTATCCAATATTCTTGTCCGTGTTTTTTTACGTTTCAGGAGTTGGACATAGGCAACTTAATATACGGTTTACTTCCTCAGATCTCTTGCCAACTTCACGCGCGTGTCGCGAACACTACTGCCGGCGTATTCTTTTCGTTCCCGTTTTGCTCCGTCTCCCCGTAACCATGGCGACTCCTCCGGCCAAACGCCATTAATAGCGAATAAAGGGACGAGGACGGATTACGCGGGCTAAGCGTCTCCTCGGGTGAGCACGTCGATGGGTGCGATGTGGAGAACGAGAGCCCAGACCCGATTCCGACACGTCACGGTTGACGATGACCCGCCGGATCACTATAATGTTGTGTTAACCGCGTGTACGTGAATATTTTTAATATTTTAATAACTAACCCGCGGTACACTACAGTACCACCGGGAACGGGGGGTTCACATATCAATAATTGAATATTATTTTATTGGTGAGCGTCGATTTTATAATATATTATAAATAACAGTATATTATAAAATCGATGACGTGAACAATATTTTATTTTTTTTTATATTTTCATACACTTCCAACTTTTTTTTTACATATAATTATATAAAAAATGTATTTATATAAATTAATTTATAAATTTTTTTCTAAAATTCCCCCCAGAAAACGCCATTGGGTTAATGCGTATTATATACATATAAAAAAAGTCGGAATGAGTTACTAGTAATGTACTAGTCATCTAGAATTAGTAGAGATAATAATAAGCGACTTGAGATGTCATAAAAATTATTCGAAAACGTATTTATATAAATTAATGATTCGTTTTTTTATGCACAGAAAAGAATCATGATTAAAAAAGAAATTAATTGAATTTTATCCTAAGTGATATATACGTATAAAACTTTAACTGATTTAAAAATGGTTAACTTAATTTTAGCGAGTTGAAAAAAAAAAATCATCAACTTGACCGACTTTATGAATAATAACATAGTCCACGGGAGCTACTTACATTTTTCTCCTGTTCGATATATTTTTTTTTTTTTAATTCTACCTTCTAATAATGATTATCGTCATCTCATAACGCTAGTACGTATACATTATAAAAAATAAGTCTTTTAAATAAAAACACACTTTTCCATAGTAAATTTTCTATTTACTTTTATTAATGCGATATCAAATAAATATCTAAACTAACATTTGTATAAAACTTAGTTTGGCAAAAATATTATATTTATTTAAAGTTGATTATGATAATATTTTGATTCGCCCATAAATATTCAATTATATAACGTCCTGGGATTAAACGTAATAATATATGAAGTGGTGTACATAATAATGGTGGTAAACATAACGAAAAAAAATGAATTCCTACCTACTTTTTTTTCTTTTACTTATTCATTAATATGAAAAACGATAAAACTTTTGTAATATACAAGAATATGTGAGATGAAAATTAATTGAATTGTAAATTTCAATTTAAAAAAAAAAAAGGAATGCAAGTACCATTTACAAAAAAAAAAAAAAAAAAACAAAAAATATACAAAGTAAACAATTTAACAAGGTTTTAGGACGTTATCCATAAACTGTCCCATTATGTTGCCGGGCGGATTGTAATTGGCGACGATCACAATTCTTCCAGACTTGCCTTTCACCATCGCTATGCCCATGGATTTTGTGCCTTTCCACACGAGTTGAGTGAAGTGTCCTGCAATCATAAAATAATAAATCGTATACCCACTGAATGCGTAACATAATTTTACTTCAAACCTATAGTCAAAAAAAAAAAAAAAAATTGTATGCATTACATTATAGAAATCGCCGTCAAAATAAACAGAAACGTTTCAGAAATCTTCTACAGTTTACTCCAAAGCGACGTAGTCTAACGAAAGTAATTTTTGTGGTATCTCGTGAGTCGTGACTAATTACGTACGCGGAGGGACCAATTATTGAACAGTCGAGTGGAAAATATAATATAATATTCCCGAACACTTAACATTCGAAAAATTAAAAAAAACCGTTTCTTTCTTTAATTTTCATAATGAATAAAAAAAAAATTATCCATACAATATACAGTGTCCGTAATCCTTAAAATCCTAAAACAACGAGATCGTAATGATCCAATAGTTTACACACACATAATATTATATCATTATAACGAGCTCGAATTTTTTTCGTATTTTTCGAATACTACGCTTTTTCTAATCTGCTGCAGGTGCTCAATCGGGCTGTGATTGCGATTGTAATTCGAATCAACTCTCTTGAATTACAACGATTTTGTTCAAAATATAATTTTCCACAGCGCATTATTATTATTATTATTATTATTTTTTTTTATTTTATATACGAGTAGTATGCGATTATCAACGTTTTACTTAATGCATATATAAAACGACGGTACAACAATCGGTATAAATATAATATTTTCGACATTGTAACGACCGAGCATGATATACGAGTAGAATAAACCTTTTGTGGTATAAAATAGTAAATACCAAAGTGGTACCAGTGATATACGAGTAATTCTATGACAGTAGGACGTCAAATCGACGACATTCTATTAGACTTTCTAATCTCGTATTTAATAAAATATATACAGGGTTGGTACATGGAAAACGTCCTCGTTGTCGTCGTCGTCGTTTAAATGGAACTCGTACGCGCGTGCTATACACAAACGATTATAATACGTATATTATTACGCATTACCTGTTTTAAGAATTCTCGGTTCTCTCGAGTAATCGTAAGTTTTTCCTTCTTTGTACCAGTTACAGATCGCGTCTTTGGCCGTCACTTGATTCGACGACCACATGCTGAACAAGTTCTCGCCAAACGGATTGTCCGGTTGATGCATGAACTTGTCGTCTTTGGCCAACGTCTTCGCCCAAGTCAGTGCGTTACGGCACAACTTATAGGAAAAAAAACCAACAACAACTTTCAATTCGAATTCCATTAAACCGATATTATTATTATTATTATTATTATTATTATTATTATTAATATTACAACAAATTATAATATACGTGTGTACCGGTGATGTCATGTGACCAATTACACTGCTTTTTTTTTCTCTTTCTATTGTAACGCGTCGCAGAGAGTAAATATTTTTTTCCACGTTAAATTTGTTGAAAATAATATTTTTAAATTCATTTATTTTCATAGGAACGCTAGTAAAATTATAGAAATCAACGACCAACCCTCCTCCGCGATCGATACTACGTTTTAAAAATATAGAAATTCGATTAATTATCAATCGAGTACGAGGCGGCCGTACAAAGTATATAAAAAAAATATACCAAAAAAAAAAAGAAAAAAAAAACGATTTCGAATCGCCTCTTTCCACGCACGAAGATTTTGAATTTTTTCCCGTACAATTCGAACAAAACTTTCAATGATTTTCGGAGTTGATATCTTTTTTTCTTATTAAAAAAAAAAAAAAAAAAAAATGAGCATAAAATCAGCGTTCCTATTTTGGAATAAATTTTGTAAATAATCGCCAAAATACATCTGCGCACATACGTATACACACAACGATATTTTAATATTTTAAACGCTAACCATTTTGTTCAGAGTCAGCGGTCCGGAACCGTGTTTGGACCGGTAATCGTTGTGAAGTTTTAAACTGTCTTTGTACAAATGTTCGTCCGTGTACGGAGACTGCAAGAGAAGTGGACTGCACAGCGGCGCGTCCTTAAAACCGCTAAATACAGAAAAAAAAGCGTTTTTTTTCCTCTTTTTTTTTTTGTACACACTAGTAATAGGTAATTTCCGCGGTTTCGATTGTAAATTACCCGACTGGCGGAACGTTTTCCCTGAACTGTCCGAGAAAATTCCCCGCCGGATCGTAACAAGCCACTACGAACACCTGACCGGATCGGCTCGAAGCCACGCCGAC
The DNA here is from genome assembly GCA_032441825.1 of Chaetogeoica ovagalla. Classification (NCBI taxonomy): domain Eukaryota; kingdom Metazoa; phylum Arthropoda; class Insecta; order Hemiptera; family Aphididae; genus Chaetogeoica; species Chaetogeoica ovagalla. Next base: position 6,336,095 of record CM063735.1, read on the forward strand.
TCCCATCTCTTTGCTTGTGGCCCATATCACCTGCGAGAAGTGTCCTGCGCGAACAAAACGTACGAATTGTCATATTAATAATATTATTTTATTACAATATCGTTGTACAATTGTACAATTCAATTTTGCAGTCAATGCGACTAACATTGGTTGTGAAAAATATTTGAATTTCAACGAATTTGAAAAAGAAAATTGTTTAAGAATTAACGTCGTAATACGCGGCTTAAAAGTTTTAGACGTTACATTTTTTTTTTTTTTTTTTTTTTTTTAATTTACACGTAATCGGCTATGTCGATTATTATTATTATTATTATAATTTTCTTAATTTCGTATTTTTTTTTAAAAAATAAATCTTTACAACTCGGTTGAATAGAACAAAAATTATAGCATATGACAGATCTCCGCAAGACACGCCATGTTACACGCACAAATACGACGTTACCACGGCGGAAAACTTGGAAATTGTAATATAACGACGCAATAAAGAGAGACGAGTAATTATTTTTAAGTTTTGTAATAAAATAAAACGACATTTATGAGAGAGAGAGAGAAAAAGTTAAAACACGTGAAATACAACACACAATATTTTGAACTGTATACGACGAATATAAAATAAAATTTCAATTATATCACGCGTAACCCCAAGCGAGAGTAATTTTAATTAACTAAAACAATATTGTTTCACCAGTGTATAGCGTTTTAATGGAATAATATTTAAATATATCACTTCGTAATCGATTCGTTCGAAATGTACAACCGCGGTGCTCCAATTGGATAAACATTTTTATAGATATATAAACACGTAAATAAGTATATTTGAAAATTAAAACAAAAACCGATGTTAAAATTTCTTGTAAACCATCGCTGAAGGCAAAGCGCCCACCACAATTATCGAAAATTTAAAAATAATTTTTTTTTTTTTTATTACTGTTCGCTTTTACATTTCCTTCTAGACACGTCTCTCGTCCCGACGTGATTGTACGTTGAACAGAAGACTTACAGAAATATACGCTCAGATAAATCGACTGAATACTTATTTCGTTCAGACGTGATTATACCTATATACGTATGTTTTTTTTTTGTCGCGGGTTATTGTCAAACGTCAAAAATCGATATTGTTTTGAACACTGCAGGCGGTGTACGACTTTTTCGGTTTTTGTACGATATAAAACACTACATAAAAATGAGTCTTTAACCGGCGGGGAGAAACAGAAGAGACTCATTGAAGTGTTTTCAAAAAAAAGTATTCTATCCGCCCTCCCCCTGCTGCATCTCCTTTACAATTTACAAGCACACTGCAGCAGAACACAATATCATAGTACCGTTACAATACACGTTTCGATTAGTCATATAAAATAACGATAACGTGCGGAATATAATAATAATAGTAAAAAAAAAAAAAAAATACCCTATACAATACGCACGAGTATATTATATTATCTAATATAATATATTATTATTATTATTATTATTATTATGAATGGCTTGCGGAGAGCGTATATAATAATAAACACTGTTAGGTATTATGCGATATTGAGCAATGGGAAAATATTTACGGGTCTTTTTCCAGTAGTCGCTACACACGAGTATATTGATCGTTTGAGCCGGTGATTCGTTTTCATATTATGTTATGGGAATCGCGAGCGTTAGATTTTTTTTTAATATTATTTTAGAGTGATTACGACGATATTATAATTTCCAACTAATTTTAATCGGTAATTATTATTACAATATCTATTGGGCGATACGAATTTTTACGATACGAAGTGACAAAACAATTATTTTCCCGAACAGAATGTACTCGTATTTGTAAATTCACATTTATCGAAAACGTTGTATAATGCAATAGCGACGTTTCAGAGATCAAGATATCGCACCTGACTTGAGGGTGGTCGGTTCGCGGCCGAACGGATGGAATTTGATTTCCTCGTACCAGCTGTCCACCGGTTCCCTGCCTTCGATCCTGTGATTGGGCAGCGACGTCCAAGAGCAAAACAAGTTCTCGCCGTACGGTGACGACGGTCTGTGCTCCAGTAAACCTCTGACGCTCAAATAGTTTGCCCATTCTTCCGCGTACTTACACAGCTATACACACACACACACACAGAGTATAAAACGATATTATATTATAATCAGCAGGTGTACAGACGCATATATTGTATTAATTATTTGTATAGTAAAAAAAAAAAAAATTATTATTTTTTCAAAACGTTTTGATGGAGTTTGATTTTATCCCAAAACGATGTCTATATTATATAATTCCCGTCCGTTCGACTTAAATCTAATTTAAAAGAAAAAAAAACGTTTGTAACGCTAATATTGTATATATATATTATTTAAAATTATACTCAAAATGGAAGCGCGTGTTTCTTTTTTATTGTATTATAATTAAATAACATCGATCGTAACGATATAATAAGCGTATATTAATTGATCAAATGACAGTGTATATGCGAGTATATTCGAGTTACATGAAATTTAGCACATCTTCACGCTGACCGAACAACCTGATCGTACGCGCGTTATGAAATATTTATTATTATTATTATTATCATTAATATATTATTTCGCGTATTTCAATGAAATGAAAGGAATGCGAGAATTCGTCTTCCCTTGTTGTACATTGTAAAATAGTTACCTGTAAACGTTTACCTATTTATTTAACGTTTACTGGTTTACTCACATTTACACGTTTATTTCGTGTACGTTGCATACGACAGACCGAGTTAACTAAGCATTAAACGCTCGATCACGACCGATGATCAGCGCTGATACCGTACGCGTTGATCGTCGGTCGAGCATTAATTCCAGCCTTATACATAATGTTCAAATGGGGGAGGAAGCAGAAATAGAATATAACTTAATTGGACAAACTCACATGACACAAGTCGGTTCTAGTGGGTCAGAGATATACTAAATTTAAAAATATTAAATCCCAAAAGAAGCCGATCCACTTTATGACTACCAATGACAGACACATTTTATAGTAGACAAAAAACTCTACAATAGTTTATCGACATTAAAGAGTTCGTAGTTGACAACTTCACGATTTATTGAAATTAAAAAAACTAAATTTCATTTTTTTTCCTCGTCAAAGATATATACCGAAAGATTATAATACATTTTCACGGCAGTGTATTCGAAGTACAATATTATTATAATATTCCGTATATAACTATCCCCCTCCCCCCCCTCGATATCTGATCAACGGTTATGAGAAAAAAAATAATATTAAAGTAAATATACGCTCTTATTCTATGTAAGAAAAAAAAATTGTCAGATATTATAGTCTTGTTTGATGCGAGTATTTTTCAAAGTGCGCGTGCTCGTTGAACATGTTTCGATTGTTCAGAATAAAATGATTTAGTTTTTTTTTTTAAGGTTAGCGTTTGAAGTTGGTTACGCAACTATTTATATATATATATATTATATATATTTAAATTTTAATGTCGATAAACTTGTGTGGAATTTTTTCCCAACAATAGTCCGACGATACGATTTGTTGCGAAAGGGGTTTTGAAAAAGACGCATGTTAACGTCGTAACAGTTACCACCAGCTTCATTACGTGCCTATTATAAAATATAGAATTTCGATCTTGTAAACGAAATCGACAACAATCGACAAAAAGTAGTAGTAATACTTACAATAGCTGTGCGGTAACATAATAATGTTATAATAACAATAAGACGACGGTAAATACGTACAGCGTATAATTATAGTTGGTATAACGACAAAATATTTACACAAGAATAGTACAAATTGTATTCGTAAATTTTTACTGTACAGTGTCAATACAAATAACAATTATTATTGTAATGGAAATTTAAGCTGAAACGAAGAAGAAAGAAAACAAAAATCTATTTCGCACATAATAACGAGTACGATTTTTTTTTTCCAAAAACCTACGTCAATCCAAATTTTTCGCGTACATACGAGTATACAAAGGTGCTACAACACTAGCGGCTAATGAGAAAAACAAAATAAAATGATAATATTTATATGATATTATTTTTCCCTATCGTTTTTTCTTTTGTCCGCCGACCGCGCAAAGTGAAAGCACAAACGCTCTGCAGTTGTCACGCATATTATTATTATTATTATTATTATTATTATTATTATTATTATTATTATTATTATTATTATTATTGTTATTATTATTATTCTTTGACGTACGAGCGGTTTTTGTTTCCTCCTTATTTCAAAAGTATATACATAGCTGCTGCAGGTTATGGAATTGATTTTTGGAAAATCTATACGAGACAGCTGACGCGATTCAGTCAGAAAAACAATTTTTTTTTTTTTGCTTTATAATTTTTATTCGTATTCATTGTGCGTGTGTTTTTTTTATTTTATAAAGTATGCGTATGTATTTTTACGTCGAGAGCGAATGTACGTTTGTAAAATGTACGATGGATACAGTTTTACGGAGGAGAACAAAAAATTTACGTTTTCTTTCCCGTTTCTTCGATGCGCGAGAAATTTACGAAACGCGCGATAATAAAATATTTATACATAAATAATTTTCTACGCGTTATACATATCGCGGACGTGATATCGTATAAAATATTCCCGTTGCAGATACGTCTTCGGTATAAATATGACTCTCTTACTTTCTTGTTTAGATTCATCGGAGGAACCGAGTGTTTTTTCCTGTACTGATTGTGCGCTTCCAAACATTCTCGTACAAACGACTGGTTGTCGATGAGTACTTTTTTCTGTGTTTTTACAACTGCGTTACACTTCTGAAACCAATTCGTTTTAATATCAATAAAATATATTTCAAACGCAACGTTATTATTATTATTATTATATTTATTCGCAACGTAAAATTGGCGCATATAGATTTTTTTTTTTTATATTTATATATACCAGACACTTCGACAAAGGTGTGATTAAAAATCGAGTTTATTACATTAATGTAAATAAAATAGACACGAAACAACGAGACTATAGAAAAAAAAAATCTTATGACACGCGAGAAATTGTTTGCATAACAATTATTCAAATGCGATATACGTATATAACGTTATAACAATATATCGACGAAACGTTTCGTTACTGACACTGGGAGGTTTTCGGTTTTGTTTTCTTCTCTCGTCGACTCACAATGTTGTAAAACGCGTCTATTAATTATTATTACACGACAGCGGTAATTTTTATTTATTCAAAAACAATAGGTTTAAATTTCAATATTCTTACGCAATTCCGGTGTTCGCGCGCGTGTAAAAACATTTTCACTGACGTCGTGATTTTTGCAATTATTATACGGACGCGGTCATAATAAATACTTTTGTTCAATTAAAAAAAAAAACCGTATACAGAAGTTATAAACAAATGACCTTCGTACGAAGTTTTTCGAATTTTACACGATTATATATTAATACAAACGCATGTATATGTATATAAACGAATTCGCGCTAATATTTATTATTCTATTTTCCGATAGGTAATATATAATTGGGTTTTGAGATTTCACCAAGTGTGTTTCGTCGATGTGCATAAAAATAATAAATCATCTTTCGGCCGCTGTATCGACGCGTTTAATTGAAAACAAATTCGTTTCGTTTTCGTAATATTTCAAAAAGACATTGCGACTACGAAACGTTTCAATAATTATTGTGAAATTATACCGAATTCAGAACCGAAAACTATATTATAACGATAATATTAATGCGTGATCATTCCACACATTTCCTCTGCCGCCTCTCCCCCGAATCCGAACGTATTGCATTTATAAAACAGTTGTACACTTCAATTGAACTCTTAAACTCTCGGTCCGTATTTGACTCGGTAAACTTATTCATTTTTGTTTTTTTTTTAACTCATACATCATTGTTAATTTGATAAGAAAATAAGTAATCACAATACTCTCAAACAGAGCTCTCGGCCGACGGTGATGGTGCACGCGTTACATAATATTCGACCTTACTTATTTTAATCCACACACCGTCATGTCCACTTGTACAGATCCGTCGGCGGTATCTGTACGCGACAAGGTTTCTATTACGATTATTATACGCGTATGACTTATACACCACATGATATGTTCGCGTACACGTCTCAAGTCTCAACGATACGCGCAGTGCACTGCAAGGTAGTCGTCGCGAACACGCGACTACTACACATTAATTAGCGCGCGAGCACACAAATGTCATTTTCGTGACACTTTCAGTACATCAATGCGATGTGTGTTTCAATCAGCACATCCTATTACAGTATAGAAGAAAAGAAATAAAACCTTAACTCCATCACCTGTCTGCAGTAGTAAAACGGAGATGACGTGATCATATAATATAAACATGACGATATAATATATATAATATATTGTATATTTCCTGGAGAGAGTCGGCAACTTTTTCGCGATAAAAAAAACGCATCGATATTCGTCAGTTAATACGTAAACTTTACAAGTGTTTAAATAATAATAATAATAATAATAATAATAATCACGGGCACATATTCTCAAACAGTTCAAAATTTTTCGAAAAATAAAAATCGTTACGATATACGTATTATTAACGTTGTTTGTTTCCCGAGCGCATTTACATTATAGACTCAAGGCCGTATCCAGAAATTTTTTTCGGAGGGTGTCCAAAACATGTATATCGGAATTCTATTGTATTTAGGTTTTGATAGTTGGTTAAAAATGAGACAAAAAAAAAAAAAAAATTAATCTTCATTTATTAAAATATAATAAAAATTACTTTGACATCTTGTCACCTTACACTTTACAAAACATGGAAAAAATCATATTTTAAATTAATAATAATACGCTCCTATCTTTTTGAACAGCAAACTGGTTTAAAACTTTTTCGGGATCAACCGTAACATCTCTATGGACACTTAATCTTAGCTAGCCCAGTTTAGTCTCTCTTGTCTTGTAGAGTTCCGTAAAAATGTCTTGACGCGTTTTAATGTCGAAAAAGTTCGTTCGGCAGTTGCCGTAGAAACCGGTAATGTATAGCTAATACTTTTAATAAAAAAAATGAATATTTGGAAAAAGTTCGGTAGTTGAATTATTAATATACATAAGTTATGCATATTAATATGTTATGTAACATAACACATTACGATATAAAATAACGTACCTTTGGGGAAGTTTAGAAAAATAATTTAACATTACATTTTTGTTTCTTTCGTTTACCATCCATGATATGATGCATTTAGAAAAACGAATCGACGTATTTGTCAATCGCAACAGTCTTGCGGACGACGGTTTGTCATAATAATATTTATAATCCACGCAATTAATTTAATACACTTAATAAGAGTATTAAATTGTTGTTAATCGTCGCCGACCGCCGACCGGCATCAACAACGGTCGTTGTCCATCAATAACAAACGATTATTATTTAGACGCTACAATAAGAATTTAAAATATCGGGTTTGTTCCGGCATTAGCGTTGTAAACAAGTTGTGAATCGATAGCCAACATATTATCCGAACGCGCATTTTTCTAAAATAACAAGCAAGCAACTTTAAAATATAGTGGATCTGCATATTTATGTTGATATTAAAAATAGTTATTTTAAACATTAGTAAAATATTGAAAAAATTTCGGACCCCTTGGACCCCCTCCCCCCTCAGATACGGCCTTGCATTATACCGAAAGAAAACATAACATTAACCGAAGAAATATCTAAAATAAATTTAATTTTTATATTGTGCGCCAACACACACACACACACATTATTATTATTATTATTATTTCGCGTATTTCGATGAAACAAAATTAACGTAATGATTCATCTTTCTTCGTTGTACACTCGTTTACACGTTTGCTAGTTTATATTACACTTTTTACTATTTTATTAACTTTTACTGGTTTACTCACATTCGTGCGTTTCCTCCACCGACCTAGTTTACCACCGTCAGCTAAGCACTACTTAATGCTCGATCACGACCGATGTGATCAGCGCCGCATACCATATGCGCTGATCGTCGGTCAAGCACTCCTTTCAGCCTAATACATGACGTTTAAAAGGGAGGAGGGTGGGTTGTTTTGAAAACGGAGCATTAACCATAACGTAATTGGACCAACTTAAAAAGTCGATATTTAACTAAGAATTGTGTGCTGTAAACGCACACCGATATCCGTGTGCCAATTTTGAACAGTGTACTACGACGTTTGAATCGAAATTAACGTTTTCATGGCACGGTTTTAAACCCATGTAAAAATTCGGTATTCGTTTTTGTCAACGACACGGTGCTCAGAACCAGATTTGCACCGTAACTTGGACCGTGATTTATTGATGATTTAAAACGGCGTCTGCGCCTAAAATGCTACTCGGGTATCCAATGCAAGACGATTTATAATAACGTATGCCTTCGAATAAACAAAAAAAAAAGCACCACTGAATGCACTCTTCGCAATTTTATAAAAATTGTATCGAGGCAACGATATATATATATATATCGTTTTTTTTTTTTTTTACCGTCGAGTTTGACTGTAACGTTACAACAAAATCGCTATAACGAAACATCTTTAAAATTCATATTTAACACGCGAAACAATAATATAACGTTTTAAAAAATTAATAATAATAATAAAATGTATCGAAATAGAAACTCACTTGTTTGTACGACGTTTTTAATTCGGGCGACGACGTTGACGATCGGGACGACAGCGACGACAGGAAATCGTCGGATCCGCCGTCTGTGCAAAACAAACATTAAATAGAGAATTTTTCTTTTTTAGTTAAAACTCAAAAACGCGTAAATATCGTTATTTTTGGATGTACGCGTCTCGAAAATATACTCAGCGCGTATAATGCACATATACAGTTGTTTCACGCGTTGTATAAGCAGAAGAAAGGAACAAAAAAAAGACGACGAAAAATTGAGCAGCTCGGCCATATATATATATATATATATATATAGACAGAATAGATAGATAATGTATGGAGAATTGTTTTTCCATAAGAAATCAAGCGAAGCGTGAAGATCAGTGTCGTCGGGAATTTTCAATGTCATTGCCGCGAAAATGTTCAATACTCTATGACGTGCAAATCATACGGCGTTTTATTCGAAGGCGATTAGTAGTGTATAACGTTTACAATATTATAACATACGCGTTCAGTGAAACACGAGAACACAACAAAACCGTAACAAACACTATTGTTCGAATATAGAATATTAATAGGCGTACAAAACACTGTACGTTTACGACGCGATTATAATATATATAAATATATAAATATATTATATATATATTCAACGCGGTTAAAAAAATATAAAAACATACCGCGGTTCTACCGGTACCGCGTGTACCTACCTAATTTGTTGTCGACGACTTCTTCTACGTTTTTCGTCTCGGAAGTCACTTTTCTCTCGGTTCTGTTGCCCCGGAACGTCTGCACGGTCTCTTTGGTGAGCGTTTCGAATTTTGGTTTCTGTATTATCGTACGCGTGAAAATAAATCCGACACGATTAATGTATTCCCCTTACTCCGCGTAATATCGACCGAACAATAATAATAATAATAATAATAATAATTATTATTATTATTATTATTCCGGATGATACACACGCGTGGAAAGTAATATTTTCTAAAATAACGCGCGCACCTGTCCAAATTTCGACGGAGCGATAAATATCCTGCGTTCCGTTTTCCTGGTCATGACCACTCGACTGTGTCCTTGATTAAAGTCGTGCCCGTGGGTGGAGTCCTGGAATGACGTTAAGTCGATGGAGCTGCTCGGATACCTTTGTCTCGGCAAGCATCGCAATCTAGACAAATATAAGCGTATTATAATTTCGGCTATGCGGAGTACTTTATACGCGATACAAATACATTATAGTGTATTATTATTACTATTATTATTATTATTATTATTATTATTATTATTATTATTATTATTGTTGTTGTTGTTATTATCGAAATGATAATAAAATAAAACTCCTCTATATTACATCAACGCGTATTGATAATTTCGATGAAAACGAAAAATATAGAAATCTGCAATTAACGACAGGGCCTGATTTATATAGTTGACTAAACCAATGTCGTATTACATAAGGACATAACAAATGGTTTTACAAATATATTCAACAATGTCTTGTACAGATACTGTATAGTAGCGAGCGCTCAAAAGCGTTTTGAAGAAATTATGTTTAATCAGAGATAATTTACACACAATCTGACATTGTTCATACAATTGAACATGATATAACTAAAAAAAAAAAAAAAAAAATTATGTTATAACGACATCATTGGTGAGTTCTTGAGGGAACGTAGAAAAAAGAAAATCCATATAAATTATGATAATAATGTTTTGGAAATAAAATATACGTTTTTATTTATTATTATTCTTTGTATAAAAATATTAATTTTATTTCTATTTAATATTATAATAATTTAATATGTGTACGCTAGGGAAAAAAACGCCGATATTTCTCAGTGTTAAAAATGCTAATTTTACTGGGTCATACCGGCTACTGGGAAAAATCGAAAAATGGCCTCGTTTAAATACTCGCAGTATTATAATGAATCAGGGAGCCAAAGAAAATAAAAAAAAAAAATTTCCGAACAATCCGTGTTACGAATTTACGCGGTACAAATTGCGACGTATCAGTTCTTGAAATGTGCGATGGAATAAAACAAAATCCGAAAATTAGAATGGGAATATCTTGAAGATCTTTTAAGTACCCCCGGTTTCAAAATCTGTAAATCGGGCTCCGCGATTAACGAGTTCATGTTGTGTAAAACGAAATTATTCCGGGGGAAAAATATACGCGCAACGCGTAATCACATACACATATTTCAATCGAAAAGTGTCTTGTTCGACGATAAATATCAAATTAAATTGTACGTATATATATATAGCGTGACGCGCAATTTTTAATACCGATTTATGAATATTATTATTTTATTATTTTTTTTTGTTTTTGCGCGCGCGCGCTTATTTCACGTAATGTGTTGTAAAAACAGCTACGCCGGCACGGCCACTTGTTCGTACAAACAGAATAAACACACGCGTATACGCACTTAAGTAATTAAATAATGATATTTACCGCCGTGCACAACAGATATAATGTAGAAGAATTAAAATTTATCATCCGCGTTTAGACGAATTAAAAAAAAGTTTTATAACTGCCAAGTTATACTAGCGTGCGAACAAAATTTTCATTTCTATTTATTATAGAATAAATAGATATAATTTCTATTTATTATATAATAAATATCTATTTAAATGTTCAAATAATCGTTTTGTATTATTACTGAAAAAAAAAAAAAATTGCAGTTTGTTTGAATACAATATACGCCGCGTTGTTCTTTGTAATTCACTACTACGAAATAGAAAATAAATTGGATTATTATTATTTTTTTTTTTGTTTGAAATACGATCAAACGAGTTATGAAAAATTATTATCACTGTGGTTCAAGTCCGATACACAATATTGTTTCATACAACCGATCCAAATGTAATAGAATCACAGATCGTCAAACGGCGTGAAAACAGAACGCATTTAAGAGACTATACATTTTTCTTTTCCGAATGACACGCGCGGTAAGAACAAAAAAATTGTAAATAAATAAAATTGTATTTCAATTAAAAATATTTATTATTTTCGGCGATATGTACTTCATTCGAATCGAAACAGTAACGTATTTATAAAATTAATATCCTATTATAGTTGTGTGTTTGGAACCAAAACGGCGCCCCCGGTATTCAGTCGTTGATGAATACACCGACCAGTGCACATGAAACGTAACCGTGTGCGCGCTCGTGTACACACACACCACATTATTATAAACCGTTCTAAAAATCTATTGTATGACCCGCGCGAATTATTATTAGTAGGAACGCGCGTTCCGGTTTTATAAATCTTGCGATTAAAATAAAATTTAACGAGGCAAAGAGATAAAAACATTCTTCTCGTACTGCAGGTTAGGAGTATAACGTGTTTTTTGTTCTTACACCGAAACACAGTACATTAATAATAATAATAATTATATTCGCAAATTTATATACATATATATACAAAATATATATAAATATTATATATTTATATACAAAAAAATCTGTACCTCAGAACCAGACGAACGTAAGTCCAAAAGTAACGGTTTTCAGATTATTACATTTTTGGCACGTATCATCTGTTTTTCATCGAACCATAATGATGGATGTCCGTTAAAAATTCTCCTATTATCATTTTACTAGGGATAAATGAACGTAAGCCCGACGTAGCGCAATCAACACCTTTCTAATTTTCAGTTATTAAACTCTTATGAAAAGTTTGCGTAATGTGACTTATGTTCGTTTGGTTCTGACGTACAGAAATGTAAGGACGAAATGAAAATAATTGACTTTTTTTGCCCAATAAAAACTATCTCGTATTCCGATTATTTCGACGGAAGTTTGAGCAGGGGGGGGGAAAGAAAGAGGGTCCTACAAATCGTACAAATAAACGATCATTTGACGAAATGCCGTACGAGCTTTAACCCTGTGTACGAAAAACGCCGTGCCCGTAAAGATATATTATGTAATACGCGTAATGCGATTTGTATATACAAATTAACTCGAAAAGTTATGATTTTGTTATTGAAAATTATCGGGTTTTTTTTTTTATATCCGTCTTCGAACGGTCACTCTTTATGCATAATATTTCGAATTAAAAACGGTTTATCGATCAAACGGGCGAGCGTATATTATGGTTTCGTATATATATATATAATATTTTATTGTGCGGGAGAACTTTTGCGGTTGTCTGAAATGAAATCCGACAATTAACATCGTTTATCCGTCCGTTACGACGAGTATAGATATTTCGGAAACGGGTTTATTTTCTTCGCAACGAAACACATAGACTTTATCGATCTCTATATAAGCGCGGTGCGAAATTACAAAAAAAAATAAAAACAACAGATATATGAATTGAAAGTAAATGAGAAAAATCGTTAATACTCGATTATTATTGAATATTTTTAAAACGGACATTTTTTTTTTTTTTTTTTTTTTTATCTTAGAAATTCGAGAAAACCGAATCCGTAGTAAAACGCACGATGAATTCAAAACGTTTATCGTATCCGCCGCGCTCCGTTGAACGTTCGGGAATATAGTCTGGAATTTTTGACCAATACAGTTACGCAGTAGTGCAGTACGAGTATACTCGTACGAGAGAAAGAGAGTGAAATTACTCTCATTATACATTATTTTACATTATTTTTTTTTTCTTTTAAACTCGACTGGCCGAAAATGTTTCTTGGTCTTCGCTAATCCGCGAGCGTATTGAACAGCGGCGCACAGGATCGGACCGGGAATCGGGTCCGGCCCGGGATAATAAAACAAATTTGGCCCTCTCTATAATAATAATAATAATAATAATAATATATCATATCGTTGTCACGGACGTATTAAAAGTTAAATACTGGAAGATTAAATATATGATTTAGGTATTATATTGAATCGGCGTATAAATTTTGAACGGTCCGCGCCGAGTTTTTCTCGGTACTTCGCCGGCCCAGTCCCCGACCCTGGCGGCGAATCGTTACCCCGTCGTCCCGCGTTTTCCCGGATATTATTTATAAAGAAAAATTAAAAATCTTCGCCACTAACCTTTCGACGACGTGCGGTCCGCCGGACGGTTGTTCAGAGATCGCCATAACGAATTTTTATTCGCGTTCGGAGAGAAAACAAAATCTAATACGGACGTATTATTATTATTATGATTATCGTGTTTGGCGAACACACTGTACCGAACGGAAAGATTTTTTTATTATTATTATTATTCATATAAACATTTGTAAACCGTTAACGCGTATTATTATTGTAATTCGTTTAATGTCTAAAATGGAAAAAAAAAAAAAAATCGAAATAACAACTTTTTCCACTCTCAAACCATAATAATAGATCGCTGCTGCTGCTACTACTACTACTGGACGAATTCGGACGTACCGCCGTGCCGCCACCGCCGTTGCCGCGTGAACCGCATTTCAGCGAGTGGTGATTACTACTACTACTACTACGAGGCAGTGTAAACCGCAACGAACGAACGGTCGCCGCCCCTCGTCCCGCCGTCGCGGCCCGGCCTATAACCCCCCCCCACGGCGACAGTGCGGTACAGTTGTTCTGTCGTTTCAAATCGTCGCGCACCTCTGCGCATGATAATGCGCTCTTCGCCGAGACTTTTAATGTTTTTTTTTTTTTTTCTTACTTTTACCGCGCGAACACTACGCGCCAGACGATTACAAACGTACTAAACTGTACGAAAAGCGAAAAGAAAATCGTTTGAACGACGCGTAACACCCGCAGTATACGGTCAATAAATGCCCGTCGCGACTATACGAATAGAAATAAACGTTTTTCGAACCGTACGATAGCAATTATTAAATAGTTGTTTTTTGGTCACGCGTCGGCAAAAATCCCTTTTTCTTTGCCTGCCCTCCGTCCGCGATCAATACGTTTCCAATAAAAATTACGCGTGTTGAATCGAACGCCGAAGAGTATTGTGCATAATAGAAGAAAAAAAACCGTAGGAAGGAATCGTTTATATTTACTACGAACAAATATGTACGTATATACGATCACGATATGGCGAAAAAGAAGAATACGACGGAACGTGAAGAGAGAGAAAAAAAATGCCGTCGGACGATAATATCTGTCCGAATGCATTCGGTTAACATCATAATTATCGACTATAATGTATACACGACGGTTAGTTTATAGTGTCGGCGCAATATTATTATTATTATTCGATATTAAAACGCGTCACAGGAATCCGAAATATTGTTGTAAACGGTCCGCGGCGTGTAGACTCGAGTTGATAGTGCGCGGCGCGCCCCATGCGCGTGGAGTAAATATAAGGAGTGTCGCGAAAAAATAAAACGGAACGGATATTCCCCGATTGATACTGTACGACGAAGGAAAAAAAACCGCGAGAAAATGGTCGAATATCGCGGAGCACAATACCGTATCGATTACGAACGGAACGATTAGCGAAATTATTTATAATTACGGCGGTAAAATTTGAATACGATTTATGCAAATGAGGTACGCAATTATAATATATAAACGAACGGACGGACAATTATCGTCATCGTTAAACCGTTTCCGTCGATATCGTCGCCCATAATGTGTAATTATTTGCGATTGTTTTATACCATACGCGAACGAAATTCGTGTCTATACGAGTATATGCACGTTTTTGCATTTAGTTTTTGTAGTCGATACATAGCCAGGGCGGGCGTGTTACGGAGGGACTGTTTTTTTTTTGACAAAACTGACCAATACAACAGTATAGATATGATGTTTCAGTGTTTATTCTATTCCGTTTCGCCCCTTCCGCTTATACAATAATATTGAAATTTTATTTCCATCGCGCAGTTCAACTATATATATATATATTAACCGTCATCATCATTCGCGCAGTTTTCGACTTGGTTTTCATGAACACACGCAATACGTTTTTTTTTTTTTTTTTTTAATTCCTTTTAGTTTATAGAAAACGAACGGGGTGGTTTATTATTATTATTATTATTATTCTAAAAGCTGGTTTTAAACGGACCGTATAAGAATAGATAAATCTCGTATTTATTATTTAACATTTATGTGCGCCACAAATTCAGTGTGCCGTCGCTCCTCCGCACCTGCAAATCCGTACGGTTTATACGGTTAAAAATATTATAAATAGAATACAAACAGCGCCGTACAAACGACACCAAATGATTAAAATTGCGTTTTTTTTTTTTAAATTATATAATAAAACAGATATTTTAAACTGTCATTCGCGTTTTTAATCCTCACTCGTTTATAATATGTGCGCGGTATAATTGAGAATATCGGTGCGGTTCGGAAAAGTGAAAACGAATGAGGAATAAGAGTATTTTACATGCGTGACGACGACATTCGCTTGCACAAATCGCGAATACCGCGTCTATTATATAATAATTGATTTTTTTTTCACCGCGTAATATACGATATATAAAATATTATACGCGCGACAATGTATTATTATTATTATTATTATTACGTTTTCCTCGCTTTTATATTTATTATTATAACAGTAAACACACGGAGAGATTTCGCGGTTAGAAATTCGGACCGTTAAACCGAACAAAAACGGTCCAAGTTTTTAAACATAATTTTCGAATTTTTTTTTTTTAAAATCTTAACCAATTAATATATTTCGATTACAATGCCTGTGATTTTTATATCGCAGCAGTGATACGCTTAGGTAATCGGGAATTATTACGCGAAAAAATTCGGATAATAGAAAAAGTCGAAAATGTATATCGGACACCTTGGAAAACGTACACGATTTCGTTAATAAACAATATGTATGCAACGTTTGAACGACATAATTCACGACGAATTCAAATCTGTTTTCAGAATCTATTATTACAGATCGTTTGGCGTATTATAAGTATACGAAACGTTTATTTACTTACACACGCGTGTGTAAGACAAAGAGAGGAAAATAACAGCCTACGATCTCTTTAAGATATTTTATAATATCGTCCGTAAAACGTTAAATTCGTTTGTTTTAAGTTTATTTTACTCGTTATTGACACGTAACGCGGTGTATTTATTTATACTCGTATAATAATTGTAGAAAAAAATAAAACTTACGTGTTTTTGGATAAATATAAAAAACAATGTGCGTATACTATATAAACATAAAATACTTTTAATATGTTTTCTCTCTCTCTCTCTCCCGACTTAATAATAAGTGAATTTCCAGAGGAAAAATAACATTATTAAGAACAACTGTATGTGTGTGTGTAATATATAAATTAATAATAATTACTGTTACGTATATTATATTAAACGCTGCATCGCGGGCTGGTCTTTCGAACGGTGCACAATTAGCGTATAATAATAAATAATAATTATACACAAATTGGACACAATTGACAACGATAACGACGTATTAATATAATGACGAACGCCTGCGAGTGCCGCTACAGAACGGACTAATAAAAAAAATAAAATCGTATTCATACGCGAGAGTACCGTTCTTTTTCCTATTTTTTTCTTCTTCGTCTTCGCTCCTTCTGCAACTTTATAGGCGAACATTTTAAATACTGCAGAAATAAATGAAACGTGGACTTTATTCTTCCTAATTGCGCGCACCAAATCGTTAAGATAGATTCTTTTTAGACTGACGGAGCCAGTTCGTAAAAATCAATCGTACGTTTTTGAAAACGACGGAATGGCGTATTATAATTAAAAAAAAAATTATATTTAGTACGTGTTTTCGCTTTATTTTCGTATAGTTATAACAGTATACCTATGCCGATTTTATTTGTTATTCTTTTTATATTAAAAAAAAAAAAACGTATTTATATAATAATCGTACGGCGCTATAAAAACTATAGTTTTTCTCTATTGGAAAAAATCGAGAAATGACCGCATCGTCGAAGTATTTATGCGGCGGTACCGATTGGAACATACCAATAACGCGGTATCGAAAAACCACTTTACTCCTGTATTCGACTTCTTATTTTAACCGAAAAAGTGTTGGCGTACATAAAAATCCAAATAAACTTCGTATCCATTTTTTACCAAACTTTTTATAATATTAAAACCGAGTAATAATTTACGAACGCGTATTTTGAACAGAAATATATATACCTGACTTTTTACTGGTATGTTGTACTTGGTTTTTTGTAACAACAACAACAATAATAATAATATTATTATTATAACGAAAACCTGCCAGGCAGATGATGACGACCGCAGCCACCGATCAGCGGATATAATGGGCTTTGTATTATATTATGTTATAACGGTATTGCTGCTGCGAATCATTCTGTACCGCGTATATACCGACTGCAGGATGTTGCAGAGATCTGACAATAATGCAGTAGTATACGAAAACTGTAATTCTATTCGACATTTACAACAACAAAAAATATATAATAATTTAAAATTATCATATTTTTCATTTATTATTATTTTTTTTTCGCGACAATTTCAGTTAGAACATTTACGATAAAATACAATAATTTTATGAACCCATTTAAATGTATTGGTTATTGCATTTGTTATTAAACATTGACAGTTTAAATTTTTCTTTTTTTATATATATTTATGACAATTTAAATATTTTTCAATTAAAATAACTTGTTTGTTATGGTGCGATAATCTTTCTACAATACATCCACACAGCAAAATACCATCCGATTTTGTAGTGCGTTTTTTCAAGTTATATAGTATAAAAATGTCGATCAGTGAAAATAATTCGTTTAAATTATATAATTAACGAACATAAACGTGCAGTACACGTATTATCGATATTAAATACGATAGACAATAATAAGTAAAACGAGTTTATTGTTTATATTACTATAATAAAACGTTGTTGACGTTTATAGAGGTTTTAAAGAAAACGGATTCAAATTCATATTACGCTTATTCTTCTTTTTTTAATTATAATATACAATCTTCCGTAGATCTATTTTTTAATAATACAATAATGCGAGCTGAGACGAGCGTGAACATCACGCATTGTGCACATCGCATTTTGACTATATTTTTGAGAAAGTAAAATTTTTTTTTTGTTACGATAATGATTCCGTGTAAAAAATTCACTGGTCTCCAGTGAGCGAGGAAGAATGGATTTTCACGTTATAAACATATATTGCGTTTATATATAAACTGTCGTCATCGATTATTGTCGGAAAAATCATAATACGATTATTATACGCATAAAAAACGTCTCCACTGCGCACATACGAGTCCGTTACGTTATAGAAATGGCGTAATATTAGTAATAATAGCTCATATGGTTTTTTTTTAACTTTATATAGACGTTTATTTATCATATCTAAACATGATAACTGATAACATTGTACAACACTTTATTATAAATATTAATAAGAAAAACTTTATATTTTATTCGTTTCGGTAATAATATATGTATATATATATATATATATATATACGTAATATGAGTTTAAACTATTTTATTATTATTATTATTATTATTTAATAGAGACTTAAATTACAATATTATTTGCCTCAACAATTGGGTTAAATAGAAACACAAATAATAACAATAAAAAAAACTACAGAGAAAAAAAGAAATTACATAATAAAACCCACAGAAAGGAAAAAATATACAACGGAATGAATAAGGAAAACATTGGCGATTTGAAAGAGTTTAAACTTATTACAAATTATTATATCCGCGAAAATAATAAACAATTTACCACGGAACCGTTCGAACCATATTGCTTATATATTTATGAGACAAATTTATAACACAGAAATCGCCAGCTGCGTATAAATTATAAAAATTTAGAAACACGATACGACTACGAGGAAAAATAATAACATAATAACACGTTGTACCGTAAGGGGAAACACATATTGTAAAAAGAATATATTTTTTTCTAAACCTATCCGCCCGAGTTATATAAATGCGCACTTATACGAGTTTATTACGGTAATTCGCAGAGTATACAAATAATTATAAGTTTCGTAAATATACTACTACGTCAGTCGAGATATATATATATATAAAAATGTGGAATTATTTACTGAGAAACGATTATTTGACAGAATACGACATTTATTACGTAAAACAAACGCGTATACATAATTAACAATATATATATATATATATATATATATATATATATATATATATATATATATACGAAAAGAGGACGGATAAAATATAATAAAAGTAACCGCTGCGGATGAAGAGAAAAAAATATCCTCTATATAATGAAAATCTTTCAAAAATAAATAAATAAATGACTGACATTTAAAAAACGGAGTATGATTTATAATATGTAATAATTGAAAATCGTAAAATGTTTATATTAAAAAAAAAAAATTTGTTTAGAGAGGAAGGGAGGGAAAGATGCGGTGTAAAAGACTAGAAATCTATAACAATCCACATAAAACCGGATACAGTACATATATATATATACTAATTGCTATGGCCTTCGTTTTAAATATTCTATATTCGACCGCGCAATGTATAATATTATATATTATATTGTATAATAATTCCGATCATTATACTACACGCTAAATATTATCAACCGCTCTTCAAAGTATTTATTTGTTAATACGCGTTTTCCTCTCTTTAAAACAATAATAGTAGTACCCGTATTTAAATGTCAATTGTTACATAATATGTATATATAAATACGTTTTTTTTGCTTGTAGAATTTTAAGAGATAAATGCGGTCTAGAAACGAATTGACGTTGTTCTTCGACTAACAAAATACACTATACGAATAATGACGCGATCATTGAAAAAGTTTCCGATCAATTTATGAATACGCTCTATTAATACGACATATTATTATATTTCTTAGACATGTATACGACAAAGAAAAAAAAAAAAGATGGGAGAGGTATTTCGACGTCGAAAATTAAAAAATGTGGAAAAGTCGATGTCGAGTAGCCTTCACGAGGAATTCAAATCAGTTTTCAAATTTCCTATCGCACCACTAGATCGACGATCGGTACGTTGGAAGTAGAAAACGTCTATTTTGCTGTGCTTCGTGCGTGTAAAACGAAAAGAGAAAATTTCCGCTTTCAATCCCCTTAAATACAAACTTTTCCCGCGTTCAAAACGAACATTGAAAACATAATAAACGCGAGTCACTACTAAATCGCGAATTTTCTCGCCCCATACTCTCAGAGATTCTAAAAATAACAAAACTATACGCGTATTTCAAGTACACAATATTATTATACCATTAAAAGCGCGTTATTTTTTAATATTTTTTTAATGATTTTCTGGGATTTAAATTCTTTAAAACGTTTATTAAATTCTACGGTCGTGTTCACAATTTTCGCGCAATCGTATATAAATATATAATACGAGTTTATTATTCGTTACGAGTATTACTATTGTTCTTACATGGTATTATAATCGTTATAGACGATAGCGAATATCATCGATATTTAATAAATAAATGTTTATTTATATTATTAACACGGTTCAATAATATTCGTTTGATATTTCTGACATTCGTCTACTTCTATATATATATATATAAAACGTATATAAGAATCAATACGATAATAATATATAAATATCGCATTTATATGATAAATCGAAACGTGTTGTCCGCGCATATAAGCGCCGCGCGCGCATTAATATATTTTATTTCAGATAAAAGAACACATTTTTCTTTTTTTTTTCGTATTTTAATAATATTTATTATATTATAATTTACACTCGTATACACGCGTGGTGCGTGGTTTCATTCAAGACATTTCGATCTTCTTTTTTTCTTTTTTTTTGAGAAAATTATTTTCAGTCTCCCAAACGGAGTATGGGAAAAAACTAGTAGAAAATAACGGTTTTTTTTATACGATGCGAAACTTGCAGGGTTAATTTTTATAAAAAAATATTTTTTTTTTTTTATATAAATTGTTTACGATTAAAAAAAATCAAAATTTTTTTTTACCATTGTATTTATTATATACTCAATATAATAATTAAACTATAAAACGCGCAGATTAAAACGACTATCGTTTTTTTTTCCGTCATATATCAACTTTGGCGTTTTATTGTACGTTACTTTTTTTTTCCACGTGATAATTATAAAAACATGCAATCGAACCATTTAAATTTGTTCGGGACATGCGAAAAACACGTATCGAAACACATTATACAGGTATGTTGTAATAGACGAGTTTTTTCTCTTTCCTTTTTTTTTTTTTTTAACGCGATGATACGAATAAAATATGTTGCCGATTCGTGTTCATTACCATTAAACAATATAATTCGTAACACGTATTCCGCGTTAATCTCGTATAGTACATAAAACGATAACGGACATCATACACAATTCACACGGTTTGATCTATACGATTGTACGGCCTATAACGTATCCATTGGTATGTAGAAAAATAAAATAATATTCGTCAATTATTAGCCTAAACAACGCTATACACGAAATACGAGTAAATATAAGTAATTTGAGTAAAAGAAAAGCAAGAAAAAAATTGTTTTCGAACGCTTATTATTTTAGTAATAATACTGTAAAGCCGCAGTATACGAAAATTAATATAATATACCTCATACGTATTACGGTCAAAAACGAAATTAAACGTAATTATCGTTTTTAATATACGCACCGCGTTTACGCTCCGGTGAAAAGGATACATTATGATGATGATGATGCGCGTTTCTTTCATATAATAAAAAAAATCATGTGCTCGAATTGGGAAGGAGAGGGACGAAATATTTCTTTTTTCAAAAAAAACTTATTAATCGTAACTCTTCTAATTTTTACGACGTACCGAGTACGGAATCGGACGGTCAAGATTCTTTTTGCAATTTTATCGAATCAATGAAAATAATAGAAATTTCAATAAAATTTTGTTATCGACGCCGAAATCATAAAAACTATTGGTGTCGATATAACAAATTTAATGGATACTTACTATTTAATTAAAAACATAGCGATGGCTGATGAGTGATTGGTGGGAGGGGGGGGGAGAGCGAAGCCCCACGAAATCTTGAGACATTAAAATTTTCAGGCGCCCAAATTTTGTTTCATTTTTACGCTTTTGCATTGCCTTTGTTATTTTTTTTTCCAATTCAAGCACTGAGTGTATAACCGCGTTTTAAGTATAAATTTATCAGCGTAATATACTTGTAAGGAAGTAATATATAACACACATCGTATACACGAGTAGATAAACGTTTAAAAAACTTCTTGTTTAAACGGCCGAGCATTTTAAATCTTATACGCATAGTATCAATTATCGACATTTTATTATTATTATTATAATAATAACCAATAAGAATACATATATAAATACGAATATTTAAAACGAAATCGGTTCACATATTATTAATAAGTATTTATATATATATATAAAAAAAAATAAGATTGTACATGGAATATTATTTTATACGCGATGAAATAATAATAATTATATTATAATACGGCGTGTGTGTGTTTTTTTTATCGTAATTAACCGCGTAAAAAAGAAAAAGTGAATAATTTTTCAGTCATAAAATGAAAACTATATGTTATCATGCGTGCGGTTTACACAGAATCGATATTTTCAACATTTCGCCGCGTACTATACGTCGCGCAGCAACTATTAAAACAAAAATTTATGACAATATAATTTTTAAATAAAAAAAAACTTTACGTTACACAATACAAATACACCGAAAACATATATAATAAAGTCTTACACTTATAATAATCAAATCATATGTCCTTGGTGTCAAACAAATGTATATATATTGTTGCAGCACTCATGCGTATACCTCTATATATATATTTACAATATCGTGTTTCGCTATATGTTTTTTTTTTGTGTTAGGTAACGTGTTTTTTTCTCACGCACATATATGTGACACTGCTCGAAAATTTAATATAAAAAAAAAATAATAACAATCGTATTATTTACCAAATAGTAATATAATATACCAACATAACGTATACAAGTTAATTTCGAACTGATTTCTCGATTAAGAAACGCGTATTTAAACAAAACCGCGAAACAGTACTACTGCGAGTTATCATCAAAATCGTATAAATGCGTTTAAATATATAAAAAAAAAAATTGTTTTTTTTCACCCGCTAGGAAAATCGAATTAAAGAATGACTAATTATCAAACTATATATTATATACTATATTTTTTTTTTTTTAATTCGACAAGACGAAAAAAACAAAATCCAAGTACATGAAAAGATTCGGATCGGAATAATTACAATGTCAATATATTATTATAAACAGCGCGTGCAGCGTAAAAATTATTATAATTATTATATCAGCCGTTATATATCGCGAGAGAATTTTTGTGAAACGACTTTCGTTTCGTATAATTTATGCATAAATACGAGGAAATTCTTGAATTCGTTTATTTTAACAGACTCGTCGATTTCTTATTTGTTTTTAAACGAATATTATTATTATTATTATAATACGTATACTAAAAACCTATTTTTCACTCGTATAAACAAGTGTAAGGAAAAAGTTCTTTTCAATGTAATAAACGCGCGTTTGCGGTGTATACACATATTGAACATAATAATATTATGTTGTACGCACTTAAAAAAAAAACAAGTGAAATAAATAAATATAAATAATAGATATTGAGAGGTTTAAACGTTCGTTGGTTTTATCAACTTTATACATGCACGCGCGCTTGTATTCTTATATACGTCATAAGCGCGTTTTATTAACTATTTTATATACACAATGTTTATTTATTTTAATACTTAAATATTTAAAAAAAAAACATACTTAATGTTTTTTTTTAATAGGACTGTGTCATATTATAAACCGCGATAATAGGAAATTTGTATTCTCTTCAGGCCACTGCGGTTTTTTTTCTTGTAACTTTCGAATAATAATAATAATAATAATAATAATAATAATAATAATAATAATAATAAAAACACGTTAACACTTAACAAAAAAAAATTAATCCGTAATAAATCGTCGTTAAGTATGTGCGACTATACTGCGCAGGTACGACGAATGAAAAATAATAATTGTCGTTCACGCGTATAAAACAGCTATTGAGTGCTTTATATACATATATATATATTATATATATTATTAAAAAACTATTAGGCGTTATTAATATTACATTATGTACGTGGCGACGACACAATAAAATTACAAAGTCATTATATTATATAGAAATTTTAACGGGACGATGAAATTTTTAACACTTGCCGCATTTTTTTTTCTCTCTCATAATACATTCGTATTACGCGGATTACCGGAAATTTATAACACTTTTCGGTTCCATCGAAATCCGCGGTGTGTGTTTAAGAGGACACGTATACAGAATAGAACGAAACCGTGCTGTTTGCCGATGATGATGTTCACAGATAAAACCGTTTCACTGGGGGAAATAGAAGGAATTCCATACAATAACTGCATTGAGCTGTATTTCCTCCACCCCCACCCCCCCCCCCTAAAAATATCTTTAATTCTTAAGAAGTCGCGAGAATTTTTTTTGTTCAAAAAAAAATTGTATTTTTAAAACGCCAATAACTTATTTAAGATATTTTTAAAAAAAAGACGTCTACGTTATGTTATTTTGTGTAAAAATTTGGTATATAAACTATGACTGTGTACAATATAACCATAGCCATCGGAGTTCTTTCTCGCGCGGTGAAGCAATCGTTTCGATGAAAATCATTGGAGCGTTATACAGCGTTCTTTTATACGCGTATACTATATATGACTTGAATACAGACTTGATTGCTGTGTTTCGATAATACAACTTTTCGAAAGCGTTTTTTACATACGCGTCGTATAAACATCTGAACGAACGCTACACGCATCCGTGTACAATGAGCATAAAAATAATATCGAGAATTCTGATGTTTTAAAATTATTATAATAATTATTATTATTTAATTTGAATATACGGACACAGACGAATATAAATACAAATAGACAATACCAACGACGACGTGTATTATAAATAGTATTATTGTTATGTACTCGTGTATCGTGACGAAGTGTGTGACATAACAGTAAACATACACAGTAGGTACGCAAAATATAATGTGGTAATGTTTTTTTTTTAACGGAAGAATCTTTCCTCGTCCACATTAAAACGCGTATTCGTATATTAATATATATATCATATATGTATATATATTATAATAAATATTGTAATTTATGTTTCGAGTACATGTGTACACCGAATGACATTCACGTTTATATTATACAGCGCCCAGGACAAAACACAATTTTCACACTACCTCTCCTCCCACACACATTCTCATCATTTACCAAAATCTCTAATATTATATATATATATATATATATATATAAGACAATTATTAACAAATTTTCGATAATCGATTATTTCCAAACAAATATATTATACACTTCGATGATACATATATTATTTATATAGTATATTTTCAATTAATAATAATTTTAAAATAAAAAAGGAACTTTCGAAGTTCGTAAATAATTATTAAAATTATAAACACCCCAAAAGAGTCGGGGCGGCGTCTGGTGGGGCAGTCTTCCCCCGAGAAAAAAAAAATTAAAATGCGGCTCTGCGTATACATACACCATACACGATCCTGTGCGGCGCTAGTCGCGGTTTTTATATTTTATTTATTGGATTTTACGAATCCGAAGAAAGTTTAAGGGAATGTGTAAAAAAAAAAAAAATAATAATAATAATAATAAACAAAAGACAAATAACATTTTTCGAGGTTTTAAACGCAACCATTTCAAAACCGACTGCATTCCATTTATAGCTTCTTCCGATCTATCTAATATATAGGAAATTAACTCAAATCGCTCAAGAGTTTTTTTTTTTTAAATTCAGTGTTAAAAAAAACACGCCGATTTTTTTGCGGATTTAGAGGGGGGGAAATATTTTCCAAGGATTTCAAGGCATTCTCGTTTTTTACGTAAAACACGCCGTTTGAAAAGT
Source organism: Chaetogeoica ovagalla (assembly GCA_032441825.1). Taxonomy (NCBI): domain Eukaryota; kingdom Metazoa; phylum Arthropoda; class Insecta; order Hemiptera; family Aphididae; genus Chaetogeoica; species Chaetogeoica ovagalla. The sequence goes on from CM063735.1 coordinate 6,362,457, forward strand.
ACTTCTCCTCGTTATCCGATATTTTACGAAAGTGATGTGTCGGTAGCCTGCAGTGGCGTAACTATAAATTTAAGGCCCCGTGGCAGTATTAAGACACATTTTACGTAATTTTAAAGTAAAAAAAACGCGCGGCTTCCAGTGCGTCTCGTGATCCGCACTGTGAATTGTTTTCACCGCGTTGTCACGCCGATATGGAGATGGACTCGCGGGGATGCCGGAGAAAAGAACCGGTGCGAATAATTTCTATATAGATCAATTCTATATATTAATTATTATTTTATTTTATATTATGTCTTATGTACTTTTAAACCGATTATACGATTGAAAACCGCGTTATTTATACCGAAAAACAACCGATTTAATATCGTTTTGTGTACGCGTGTTTGGCATCACGTGTTTCGCATCATTTCCTATACATTTATCTCGCTACGAGCCGTAATCGGGGCGACGTTTTAGTGTGTGTTTTACTGTACCATTACCACGAGGGATTCATTAGCGTTCGTTGCTAATAAATAACAAATAATCGATAAAAACAACGCGGAATAAGTTATAAATTAATTGTTTTTGTATTGCGTACAAAGTACAATTTTGCATATTTTAAGCGATTTTTTTTTCAAGTCGTTATTCTTACCAGTTTTGGTGCAATTTTTTTTTATTTTTGACTACTACGTATTTAAATTATTTCGTGTTTTCATAAAACTCGTAGTCTGTGCAATAAGAAGGTTATAGAAAAAAAAAAATTAGCCACATTGTCGTTTCATTAGATATTTCGCATTACATTTTTTTTTACAATTATTATAAACACGATCGCAATATCTGCGCAGTTATATAGCAGTGTACGCGAGGGACGCCTTTATTGTAATTATAAATAAAATTAATTTTTTTTTTAAAGCATATATTTTGCTGCACACACTCGTTAATTACGCGTAGTGTATGACTTACGATCTTTTTCCGCTTCCGATTTTTCTAGATCCTGAACACTCTTTTATAAAAACTATATGTATGAGAGTAAATCTATATACATATATATATATAATATAGGGAATAACAATTTTTCCGGTTTGTTTTTTTTTTTTTTTTTAATCAAACACTCAAAATTTTAAGTACATAACACACACGCGATATTAATACATTTTTTATATAAACTGTACACTGGCGTGGTTTTACGTTTTTAACGTATTATAAATTTCATTTGCATCGCCGCAATCTGTCGTTTCCTTTCAAATTAGCAAAATTTATTCATAATATAAAACCGCGTGAATATCTCCGTCCGCTGCGCTGTTACCGCTACAATTTTATTCATCGCCGTAATTTTCATTAAAAAATTACCACTGTTTTCGTATTGAAATTTTAACGATGTCTATAAATTGTTTTATTAATTTTTACACACACACACGTATACAATTTACTTCATTTTCGTTTACCCTGTAATCCTTGTATTCCGTACACTGCTATATTATAGGTTTGTACCGGTTTTGGACTTTTGCGCAGCAAAATTCCAACGGAAATTAAAAGCGTTTTTTATAATTCTATTCTTTTAACTCGCCCAGTTGTCGATTTCATTTCGAACAAATCCTAATCGTAAATTATTTCGATAACGAAAGTCGGAATGTGCGACAATCGCAGTGATAATCGCCTTTTCGAATTCAGCCAACCGGTCGCCTTTAAACTAGATTAATTTTCAATCGGCAAAAAAAAACCGTGTCGTGATTTCAAGTTTCGAGTATTACTACGAACGCGAAAGACGACATTAATAATATACGTATTTAAAACGGAATGTTTTGTAGTTTACACATCGGTTTTACGATTCTGTTTTTTTACGAACGTCGTGGTTAGGCCCGGATTTCTTAAAATTAAATCCGGCCGCCGTAGATTCAAGTGACTAGTGGCGGGGATTGATTTACCTACTGTCGCGCGGACCGACGATGTGAGACTCGGGGAACTCCGTTGGAACGCTTTTCGTACCGTCCACGATTGTAGGACCGACACGATAAGAAATATTACTCGGTTATTCGCTAACATAAATAACAACGAATAAACGACAACGGTGTCTCTCCGACTAACCAGTCAGCGTTTGAACGCGCTGATCGTTCAGATTCTAACCGTCAGAAACCAATAACGACGTGTTGGGACAACCGTCCGACAGTTTGCGTGTTATCGGTGTGTTGTTGTTGGAACGGCGGCGGCAATCGTGTACCAGGGGCGTATACAAGGGGGGGAGGGGCGATGGGGCGATCGCCCCCCCTAGATACTTGTGTATGTACCTGTATCTACTGACAACTAAAATTAATCGAACTAAAACTAAAATGTCATAAGACATTTTTTTATTTAAAACTTATTATTTTTATATAATTTTTCGATAATTCTAAGTTGGCAACAGATTCGACGGGCCGTTTTTCTATTCGCCCCTCCCCCCCCAAGGGATGAAGTAAATACGCCCCTGTCGTGTACTGCGCGCATGACACGGTTCTGTGACACTCTGACTGCGCGCGTTGGAACAAACCTTATATTGGCGCAATTTTGTCGTTTCGAAATCGTACAGTTCGGACGAGGAGCCGAGCATTTCGTTCGCGTAAAAACGACTTTTGATTTTTCAGAAAAAAAATAAATAAATAAAACGTACAAGAAGAAATGTTGTCGCGGGAAAAAAAATAAGAAGAGAGGTTACACGTAATTCCGGGTATCGTTTTTAAAGAGCGAGTGTACCTAGGAAAAATGTAATGTACAACCTAACACACTTACGACGACGAATCGGTGACGGCCGGTGCGGAACGCGTGCAGGCGACGGCGGCGGCGGTCGATCTGACCGGCGGTAACGTCATTGCGGTTTTCCACGTTTTTCAAAACGAAACTATCCGACGGACGGCGTCACGGGCGACCGCGGTGACCGATCGACGAACGTTCTCTGCGGTCCGCTACGCCGACGCCGACGCCGCCGCCGTCGACCCTTTTCGCGGCGGCGACGGCGCACGAACTTGGCGTCACCTACCGTTACCGTGGTTACCCGGGCGGGGGGGGGGAAGGGAAACCCTCGTGCGCACCGCGGTCACGACTTCGACGAGAGTGACGACAAAAATATTTTTGACGGGTTTTCACGCACGTTTCGCGGTTGCGGTGACGATAACGTGGCGTGTGTGTGTGATGGGGGAGTTTTTAAAACGAAAAAATCCGTCACGTTTTATGCAGCGCATTCCATTAGGGAAGGGACAATTGCCCAGGACTCCTTCGCTATTTCGAGGGCCGTTTCGCGTTTTCACGTAATTCCAGAATTTTGTAATCTCAACATCTAAACAACGAGTGCAGCCGCGCATACGAACATGTTTATATAATATGGTATTTGGAATTTTCAACTCAAAATATTTTTATTTTATTGAAATTTTAACTATGTGTTATATAACAATTATAAACTCAAAATATTGTGTTTATTACAGTTACGCAATTAAAATTTGTTTTGTTTTTTTTTATTTAATATGAAAATTCTATCTAAATGCGCGGATTTACGACGAATGTCAAAATTTAAAACACAATTATTTTATATATTTAAAACAGTAATGTCTTATTACCAATTAAACGTAATTCAAATAACACGTTTTTTTCTTCGAGTAATAACAGATGAAAAATGTATTACTTAAAACAATTAATAATTAACGATTAATTTTTAAAAAATCTCAACAGACGTTCGGGGGCGCCCCGTTCGGCGATTTCACTGACGCCTCACGCCGGCGGCTCTAGTGTAGGTTAATAGGTTGGTGTTTCAGTCTTAAATACACTCGTGTATCGGTCGCAGGCGGTATACGATATTATAAACGCGTTAAAAAAAAAAAACAAAACATAAAAAAAACGGTCGGCAATTACAGTTAGTAAACAAAAAAAAAAAAAATAAGAAAAAATTAATAAAAATGCGTAAAAACTACGCGTGTATTAGAACATAAATGGTGAGAGGAAAAATTCGGAAATTAAAATTTGCCCGCGAAAACGAGAAAAGAAATTTATGCGGCCAACAGACAACAACAGTTATGTGCAGTATGCGACGATTGTGTTTTAACGAGAAACGTACGCGACCAGGCACGCCCGCAGAGATGTAGATCACTGGGTGCAAAATATTTTTAGTGTCAATATAAGCTGTGGGGGCTACAAATTAAAGTAAATAGTAATAATTATTAAGTAATAGTACTAACTAGTAGTAAAAAGTAAGAGTAAATACTTATTGTTTATTGCCTATATAAATGTATCTAGAAAACTTACGTTTCTATCTTGTTCCTGTGTCTTTATTTTTTTGTTAAAGAAACTTGTTATTTTTAATAAATTTCGTTTATTAGACATATTTTCAAAAGTCAAAACATAGGCATCGAAAGTCGTAACTCGTAATAATAAAATAATACCACAATATTACATATCACGTTTATTTAAAGTGATAATGTGATGTCAACATGAGTAAAATTAAAACACAAATGTACAATAATAGTTATGAAATCATAATAATTTATACACTATGTCAGTATACACAAATGCCAATATATATATGAGTTGCTCGAACATACCCAAAATAAATAATAGTGTACCACAAAATAGATGTCAGATAACGAAATTAATAATAATATCATTAGTGACCAAAATAAATGTATTAATAGACGCGTGGTTAGACGGGACCCTGTACCCAGTACTAAAGTGCGACAGACGACGGTTTTTCAGAATAGCCAGAATAGGTATTTAATGTTTTTACTGTATTAGGAATAATCATGGGCATAAATTATAAATTAACAGAGAAGGAATTTTTTATATTTTATCATTTATTTGAAAAATCCAAATTATGAAAATTCTCAGGTGGTGCATTTGCACCACCTGGCCCCCCCCCTCCGGGCGTGCCTGTACGCGACGAACAATTTTGTCTGGAGAAACAAAATAATAATAATAATAATAACAATAATAGATTAAAAATGTAATGAACCGTTTTTTTTTCTGTTGTCCACGCGCTACTAATACTTTTTGTTTTACATGTACGTCCGCGTATCGTATATAGTACATGATAAATTATTGTGCGGACTCGAAAAAAAAAAACTTTTCATACTTACGACGTTTTTATAATTATATTCTCGCCGAACGGTTTTCCAATATTTCTATTACATATAAATTTAGCGACAAAACGTTAGGTCTTGTACAATGCCCGTGCGTGATATCATATCGCTTGCGAAATAATATCTATAATAATGTTTTCTACGATTACGATAAACGATAAATTTTCAACGGGCGCGTAATACGATTTTGAGGATTTTATCTGTACCGTCGCCATGTAGATTGTCTAAATTCGTCTTATCTTATTGTACAATAGCGACACGCGTAATTAAATGAGTAAAAATGCGGGGGGAGGGGGGGTATCGTATGGTTCTTAACCGCGGCGGTCCAAAACACGTGCGTGAAGTTGGCCCCCCCACCTTGTACTCGCGATTGTGATGAAACTATGAGGTTGCAAATTTTTATTTTGAGGTTGCAAAAAGTTGCAAATTAGTTGCAAAATATTGGCACCGGTTTGGAGCCGATCGGACAAAGTGGGGGGGCTGCGTGAAGTTGGCCCCCCCAATTTTGTAATCCCGTTTCTGATGAAACTATGAGGTTGCAAATTTTTATTTTGAGGTTGCAAAAAGTTGCAAATTAGTTGCAAAATATTGGCACCGGTTTGGTGTCATTTGGACAAAGTGGGGGGGCCAACTTCACGCACGTGTCCAAAACACGGATCCAGGAAATTTTAACGAGTGGTGTTATCGAAAACAAAACAAAAAAAAAAATTGGTGTTATACAATTGACTATAGAATTTTATATTATAAAACCAATGGTTGGGGGGGGGTATACATTTCTATTTTATTTATTACAGCCGACTTTTTTTTCAAACACTAGTATTTTATTAAACATTAATTTAAAAATAACATCGATTTCTTTAATATTGTAAATGTAATTTTCTCGTTCTTTTTGCTTTTTTTACCGAATTCTTCAATGACTTCTTTTGGAGTAATCTCAATGTGTCGGTGAATATTATTTTTTTATTGATGGCTTAGACACGCGACAGGGGGGCCTGAATCCGCACTGGCCGGTGGTCCATAGATTAGGTTACACGGGGGCAAGGGGGGAGTCCACGGGATTTTTTCGAAATAATCCGAAAATTATTTTTTTTTGAAACACCATCGACGAATCAATTGGATGAATTATGCCGTGTTTATAACGTGTATTTATCGTCATATCGTAAACAGATCAAAACGCACGGGCGGCAGTGGCGTAGCGTGAAACTCGGCGGTGGCCGTAAGAGACGAATTAATAACACTGAAATATAAATCGTAATAAAAAAAAATCAACTATCGAGTTGTAATTTTACGTTTAAAATTCCTACTTAATAGTATTTAACTCGCGGAGCGAATTTGTCAATTACTTGTGTACTTTTTCCAAATGCGATTTCCGTGCACGTTTATATTCATTTTTAACCCGTCGTTGATACACACTGCGCGCGTATCATCATTATTATTATTATTTTATATTATTTACCATTCGGGAACGATAAATAACGCTACTTACACACGCTTTTTTTTTTTTTTTGTAAATATTTATGTAAACGCGTGTCGATTCGAAGGTATTAATAGTATCAGATAAATTCCAACGTAAAATGGCACTAATTATTTACGATATTTTAGTTTTAAATTTTAACACCTACTTTTATCCTATTTGAACTATTATTATAGACGGTAAATGTACATAACAGTATCTAGTCGTTTCCGTAGCCGACGTCACACAGACGGTTGTACTAGAATTGTTTTCACGAGCGCGTCTATTGAAAAAAAAAAAAATGACTTATTCGCGAGTGTAATAATATTTCTTATTCAACGCGCTGTGTTTTTACAATTTCTTTTTAAGACTTCCACACAAATGTACACGGTTAAGACATTATCAATAAAACAGTAAATGTATATATATATATATATGAAACAAAATAGTAAATTTATATATATAATATAAAAAAGAGAAAGGTGACCACCGACTGGTGGTCGTCTATCCTCATCGCAGCATAGCTCGAACCACTGGACGGATCGGGTTGACAATTTGACATACATATAGCTATTATGACGTATCCGCTGGAAAAGAAACAAAGATTTTCAAAAATTCTGCCACTGCTAAAAAGGGATTAAAAATAGGAATTTGAACACGCTGTTGCAGTGCGGTTTGAAATATAATAAATAAAATGATAATATTACGTTTCGCAACTATATTAACACTTCCTCTCATACCGGGCAAAACTGTTCAGGACGGCGGCGAAGCCGAGTAATTCAGCTGACATGCAATAAATAATAAATGAAAGTACACCCCACACCGTATATACCTATTCGCGTGTTTGTATGATTTATTTATTATATTACTTTATTTATATTGCGGCGTATTGTTCGTATAAATTATATAATAATCATTGCCGCATTCCGATTCGTTAACGAGTGTAGAGAGAGAAATAAAACGGTACACCGCGAGAACAGAGAAATTTTTATTTACACGCGAACGTGATAATACGTCGTGTATTATTATCATCGTATCCGAGGGCTCGTTATTTCCCACGATCTTCGTGCACAAAAAGTCTCCCCGTTTCTCATCATCGTCAACAGCCTCTCACTCACTATGGGTATATATATATATTTATTTATTATATAACGATAAAATACGTTATTATTATTCCGCGGCGAGAAAAACACTTGAAAAGTCGACAAAAAAAAAAAAAATGGAATTTAATTTTTTAACGAGATTTTGCAGCGAAACGATTTTCCATCAATTTTCGAAATGCCCGCCGCTCTGCGAAACTATAGTTTTATTTTGAGGGGAGTAAAAAAAAATTAGGAAACGCCAGTTTTTCTTATTTCTGATTATATTTCAGTACATATTATGAGCTTAAACTATGAGCGATTTTTTTTTTTTGGTGTAACTGAAAAGTAAACAAAAATATTGATGTTTTCTCATAATTTTAAATATAGACACATTCAATATTTATTATTTTATAATATTCAATATTTGGTCGTACGCGAAAACCGCGACAATATATTAACTGACCGGCCACATATTATAATATATAAATGTCTTTTGTAGTAAGAAAAAATAAAATCTTTTACCACAAATTAAAACCTTTATTCGCTGCTACATTTTATATTCATTATTATATAAAGCGCCTACGCAAAGTTTTAACAGCCAAAAAAATAAAAACTTGAATCTGCGTACAGCATATTATGTAAGAAGTATTGGTAAAGAATACGTTTAAATTTGAAAAACATAAAAAAATATTCCAATACTTCATAATATGTACATTTGTTTGATAAATATATATATATTGTCAAAAATAAAATTTGATAGCTGGACGAATCCGGCGGGGTTTAATAAAATAACCTGATTTGTAGTCGTCTAGAGATTCCCAAGTGTATTCATGATGGACAGGGGCCGAGGTGTATTTTGTAAGGTGTGAAATTTATTTTACGATGCGATAGTAACTGATGTTCAGTTGAAAGAATTTATATACACGGCGCAGTCGGATACTCTGTAATATTAAAATTATAATGTTATGTTTGTTTTGGGTTTTAAGTCTTCTCTCATAATGTGCCGATGATGTCTACTCGACGTTCTTTTATGACTCGGCAGTAGCCCATACATTATGTATTTATACCTCAGACATAGTAGAATTGTCCCATGAAATAGATTACCATAAATGTTGGGCAAGAACAGATTAATATACATGTATGCAACAACGTTAACTCAATTTAATAAATTGTTAAAAGCGAAGTAAACGTCTTTTACCCTATAAATTATACATAAATGTTCACAGTATACATTTTACAAACCCTACTACCATATCTTCAATGTAAACGACAAAAACATTTAATATCATAAAGTGACCTATACGTACTAGACGATATTAAAACAAGTGGTTACAACTTTATAGCTCAAAGTAAATATCATTTTTTCTTCTTCTTCTTCTTCGAACATCGTAATTCAAAAAAATACTATTACGATTATAAAATGTAAATAGAACAAGTTACAAGGATAGAATGTGAGGAGTGTTTGTAACATTTTACACGGTATTATGTACAATACTGATATATGTATATTTTAATATATAATATATAGAATGTATTTGATATTAAATAATATCCTAACGTACACATGTATAGAAGCAATATAGAAAACAGTATCATTTAAAATCATTACATTTTGACACATATACAAATATTATAACATTTAATGTTTTGCTTATCAGTCTTTACATAGAAAAAAATAAAAATAATTATAAACAAATAATAATAATAATAATAATAATAATAATAATAATAATTATTAATAATATATAAAATATGTGTATATATATATAAATCATGTTATTGGGTATAAACTATTAAGATTAATTTTGTATTAAAATGCTCTCAAATACAAAATGAGTAATTTTTATAAATATTTATATAATAATATCAAAGGTTTTAAAGATATAAATGTTCAACTACATGTTACAAAACGTTGAATTGTATCATGTATGGAAAAGATGATATACTGGTAACACATTGTATTTTAAAGATCGTTTAATGTCGATATTTGGGATTAACGAGGTAGACAATTAAAACAAAAACGTTTGATTACAAAATGGCACAGGCGGAAAAAAATGTGCAGTCAATTTTGTTCTCATTGAAACGGATATTATAATCTTATATAACATATATTTTGTTGCGATGTATATTTATAAAAAAAAAATATATATGTATTCATTCGGATATTTATTTCAATATTGTTTCTGAGTTTCGGTTAGAAAAAAAAAGGAGAAAAGAAATACTTCATATTATGAACACAAGTCAGTCACTATTAAATTCTTTGAGCAGCTGCTGTAGGTATATATATATATATATATATATATATATATATATATATATAAATAAAAAAACGAATCTAAAAAAAAAAAATCGAATCTAAAACGAATCAAAAAGCAAAGATAATTCTTTGAAACTACGTAGATGTTGTACAAATACTAGGGTAACGATAACAAAAAATAAATTGTTATTAATAATAAAAATAATAGTAATAATAACTTTAACAGATAGATAGATAACTCGGAGAAATAAGGTAATGACAATATCAAAAACAAATTTAAACCACATTTAAAAAAAAAAAAAAATACATAAATAGAAAAATTAACAAATAGCTAGTTTACAATTTTGTATATATTGTGTATATAATATTATACTTAATACTACTTCTTACTCTCTTATTAATAAATTACGATTAATTTATAAAATTGAATTTTGGGCGTGTCACGTGTCTGTTAACTAATTTTGCACGGCTTTAGACGAATACCACAAAACATACATAAACTGGAAAATGACAATGTTAAAAATGTTAATCGATTTTTTTTTCTTTAAACACTATCTATATCTTGACTGTAATCAATCGGGTTTTTTTATATAAAATATAAATTAAAAAAAAAGGTTTGTTTATTATGTACTATAGATTATAACAAGATTACATATTTACAGTGAAAATATTTAGTCGGAGTGTACACTCACTTATACTTATTAAAATCGAAAGGTTATAAATGACAAATTCGATGGTCACACTCCGATGTTTTGATGTACTCCTTGAAGCTTACGTAACATCTGCTGCTGTTGCTCATGCACTGCCTGAATGGAAACAATGACGGTCAAAATTAATTATGGTCAACAAAGTAGAGAAAAAAAGCAAACCGGAATACATACTTTTAGGTTAGAAAAATTTGTAGCTAGGAAATGAGTGTCAGCGTTCGAAGAAAGAGAGTTCAATTCGGTCTGGATTTCTTTGAGTTGACCTTTTTGTTGGTCCATCTTAGTTTTAAGTGTAATTTGTTGTTTTTCAAGCATTTCACTTTCCACGCTCCCATCTTTTTGTAACACGTGCATTATCTAAGACAGACATTAAACAATATTGTAACATAGCAGAACAGAAACCTAAGAACATTCAAAAGTAACTCACATTGTCTTGAATCAAATCTGTTGGAGTACTGCCATCAGTATAAACACCTATAAAACAATGAATGGTTAGCTATATTTCATATTATTTTGTTTACGATATAAATATTAGTATTACCCGTATCGTAAGAATTATAACTTTCAGGTGTAAAGAACGACGGGTCAACCGAAGTGTCATTATAGTCTAGTGTTTTCTGAAATTAAAAAAAAAAAAAATCAGTAAATACGTTGTTAAAAAATAGTTGTTGTAAAACCTAGTCGCAGTCATTATTGAAATGTTAACATTATAAACTGTACAATTCATTTTACAACAATATTATTAGTTAATCAATGAGAGACGAAGAAAATTGTTTAGTTTTAGACTATAAAGTGATTAATATCGTATTGACAATAAATTGAGAAAAGCATAATATATGATGTTACATTAAATAGTTTTTGATTTCATTCTAAATTCTAAGCAATTCAATTCTACCTACGTCTAATTATCAATCCGCGAATATTTATTCAAATAATTATTTCATAGTTATGTGTACAACGTACACACGTTTTATTTCATTAGTATTAGTATGAACTGACAATATAACGGAGGAAAAAATTTAAAAATATTATCGATCTACATAAATTTGACAATACCACTAACAATAAGTGAAGTTAAGCGTCAAAGTACATGGCGTAGTAGACATATTTATAGATAAGACAATTTCTATTAAAAAAAAACAATTAAAAAATATAAAGAATAATTTCAGAAAGAAAATAAATTACAAAACATAATTTGATATTAAATCTCACCGAATAATGGTCGAGTTCCGTCATATTCACAACAGCTAAAGGATCTGAGGAAAAAAATAAAATAAGAAGAATATTTTAACAATTTAAATAAATAAAACGAGTATTATGACTGATATTAAAATTAATTTGTTACACTTTTCTTTTTGGAAATAATATTAACCCTACCTAATTTGATATCGTTTTTATCAATATTCTGTATAAATTGATCGGTAGTAGTGGTATCTTGCAAACTAGGAAAACCGTCCAAAGACCCATAACCATCAGTACTCTGTTGATTGTCAGACTGTGAGCCATCCATTTGGTTGCTATACTGACTGCAGGTAGGCGAATCATCAATTTGCGTTTCCAAAACGATTTTCGCTTTCTTCGGCGAGTGTTCCGATATCTGCACATCGTTTTGTCGCTTGGGCACAACTAATATGCCGCCTCGGCGTTCGTAATACTCTCTGTCTTTCTCTGTTACTTTTTCACTGGTTTGATGATTGTAAACGACAACGGGTTGTCGTGCAACGGGCGGCGCAACTCGAAGTACAGACGGTCGGTCTTGGGTGATCGGCTTAATGTTCGGCTGAGGCGATAGGGACGATCGTTTATCGAATTTGGGCGCGTTGGATGTTTTCACCGGTGGCATGGATTTTGACAAAAGCGCAACCTTAATAAACTGGCTGTCGGGCAAAGGGCCAGGATTCTGAGCAGTTTCTTTGACATTGTCTATTGCCGGCGCTGGAATATTAATTATCATTTGCTCGACAACTTTGTTCAGTGTCTTAGGGTCTTCAGTAGCTGCATCTTCCAGAGATGTAGTAGAATCGGCTTCCATCTACAATACACATACGCACATCGTAACGATAATTAAAATTGCAACACTATCATTGATGTAATAATATTATTTACTTACAAATTGGTTATTAGTGATTGCAGCAATTCCAGGTTCTGCCTCGCTGCGAATTAACGGCGTGAATCTCTCCCTCATTTTAATGATTTCTTTTTTCCCTTCGTCTGCACTCACTAGGGTGTTGACACAGATAAATGATTCGATTGTGTCTTCGTTCGGATTCAATTCTAAGTAGCCATGCGTTTTCATGTACACAAATTCACCGTTTTTCGACAGCAGTCTATAACAACTGCTGCCAAAACTTTGACCTTTGAAGTACACTGCAACAAAAACAGAAAGCGGCGATTAATACTCAAAGTGCACATGTTCGAGATAACGTTGCACATTATAATATGTCAATGATGTATTATACTTTGTCTCAGAGCAATCATCACCCAGCGAACGTCGTCTTTGTGCATGTATGTGAACGCTAACTGTCCAGATACTTCTTGAGGCATGAACCCAGATACAATTGATATTCTATAAATATATTTCATACGATTATTATTATACACGATGACATTACCAATAGGTACTTTAGAATACGTACTGTTCAATAGTAATATGTTTAAAACAATATATTGAATTTGAAAATGGCAGAGAGAGAGAGAGAGAGAAATTCAATAAATTCTTACCTGTGATCGACATAAATAATACGGCTATCGATTTGGTGTCTGGTGATATATTCTTCTCGAGTTGCTTCCAAAAGCGATACTTCGGTGACACGACGTTCATTGTACGGCCTGACAACTGCGTTCAACACAATGTCGTTTCCACCCAATAAAGGATCTAAAGAATAAAAATAAAGTTCTTAATTCAAATCGAGTGTCGGTGGTTAAAAATGCGATTGATTTATACTTTTCATTCCGGGATTTTGCATCATTAATGTGCCGACCACGTGTACCAGCTCGAATTCGGGCTGCTCACCACGAGATACGGCCTTTTTGACCAAACGCATATAAAACGATCGACGTTGAATTTTAAAACTGCCTTCGGTTTCTCGGCTGTCGTTCAGTGAAGCGTCATCGGTAGTAACTATAAAATATTAAAAAAAAAAAAAAAAACAATCATATTTTTTATATATATTCCACGAGTTTGTCAAGGAGGTAATTGAAAACCGAGTTTTCAAATTATTTCAGAGTATAACGAAATACAATCTTTTAAAAATATTTTTCTCAGTTTTTAGTGCATTAAAATCCGAACTTTACACTACAGACGTGTGCGATAATTGATAAACATCACCAAAGCAAATATATATACAACAAAAACACCTATGATTTATGATATATTCACAATTCAAGGTCTCTATTTTTTTTGTTTTTCTTTTTTATCGTTACACGTCGTTAAATCCAACAGCTTTTAAGTTCCTTCCGATTGACGACAAACAAATAATAACGCAGCGCAAAGAAATGAAAGAAAAAGAAAAAGAGAAGAAAAAGCAAAGAATTATTTTTCTTTTTGAACGACTTCTCTATCACATATTATTTTTTGATTTTCCTATAAAAAAAAAAAATCTTTTTTTCTTCTCATTTTCCCCTCCGTTTGGTTACCGAAAATCCAAAAACGTTTTAGTAGTTTTTCGCATTACTTTTTAAAGTATTAAAAAAAAAAACCATTTTACATAATAATATACGTTATTTGAAATCACATTTATTCAGTAGAAATTACACACTATAGCGTATATTATTAAAAAAAAAATAAATACTTACTTATACTGTTGGACGAGGACGATGACGACGACGACGACGACGACGAAGTTCCGTCGTTATACTTAAGATTTTTCTTCAGTTCCGCATGATCTTCCGGACACGTGATGTTGAAAAGCGACTGGCCCATGAGATCGATCTGTATAATATTTAAAAACGGAAAAAATAACATTTTAATACTACCCCGATAATATAATAAATATTATCGTTCGAAATTCAAAAAAAAAAAACAAAAAAGAAAAGCAGAGGGCGAGAGAGCAGAGGTGTATATTACAACAGAAATAGATTTTTCCCGTTTTGCGCTTAAACTCTGCCGCGCAAAACGCACATGGCACACGAGAACTGTAATATATTAAATATTTTTATAATACATATTATAATAACGAAGATGCGATGATATTTTTCGGGAAAACGAAAACCGTCTCCTACAACAAATTGACCATATTCAACTCGGATAATTGGTCCTTATTTATATATTAAATTCGTAAATTCCTCGAAAATCCCGTCACCGAATAACGACGACGTTCTAACAAAAAAATTTATATTTTCGTCCCGAAAACGCGGCTCGTTTTTACGCGCGTACAATATATTTGGACGGCAGCGGACGACAAAAAAGCACGTTCGAACGAAATTTATTTACAATAATAACAAAAAAAAAAAAAAAAAAAAAACATTTTAAAATTTAAAAAAAAGTAATTTTATTCAATTATCGGTGGAAGGAAAAATTCTTTAAATAATCGAGACCGCCGACATTGTTTTATACACACACACACACACACGCGCGTATTTTTAACAGTACTAACTACTACTACGCGCGTGTCACAATATTACAGCGTATTAAATTCATATTGTCTACAAATAATTATTTACTTAAAATAACGCGCACGTGACTTCCATCGTCGTAGAGAAATTCGAATATACAAGAGAAATATCAGACGCGTTTAGGTCAGGACGAAACTCTCCGTCCCGAAAAAAAAAAAAAAAAAAAACGAAAGACGTTTAACCGCAATTTCGAATTTATTTATTTTTTTAGATATAACACAACAAAAGGGCTTAAAAAATGTATGCGATAAATATAATCGCGAGGCTTTGTGTATTGTTTTCTCTCTTATTTATATAATATTTACAATGGGCAATAACTTTTAAATCAGTAGTAAACACAATAGAATAATATTATAAAATCTATTAAAAAAAAAAAAAGAAAAAAAATCTAAAAAATTATTTGTCGTATAACGCGCGCGCGCAACGAAAACTGATACTCAAACTATAATATTGATATTATATAATAATCTTTTGTGTTACGACGACGGCGGTCTCGTGTGAAGTCACCGAAGAAATACACAACCAATAACATACACTACTACTTCAGATGAAAATAAGAATTTTCATAATATGCGTATATTCGAAACCCAAGTCTGTGAATAATCCAACGATTTATCAGGAGTACCGACGGAAACGGATAAACATCGCTTTTAGCGCGAAATCAAATCGACCTCAAAATTAGATTTATCGGTCATTTAAAAAAAAAAAAATAAATAAATACACTTTTAGTCTACGCGCAATTTGTTTTCCATTTGATGAACTACCGCCGCCGCCGCTCTCGTTTAAATAATACGCGAGCAGTTCCCTTCTTCTTCTTCTTCGTTCGAATTTGTCGACATTCGGCACATTTATTAACGATTTCAACGAACATTCAACCTCCGGCGGACTATTTAGTAGTTCCTTGTCATTTTCCGTTTGTACGAATTCGGAAAGCGATTCGATAAATACGGCGAGCGCGGTATAATAATAATAGGTCGACCTTGATTCGGAGGAGCGCGCGCGGTATACATATTTATACATACCGCGACGCAGACCTTTATAATAATAATAATAAATTGCAAACTGCAGCGACCAGACACACTCGGACCGGTGGTATAAGTCGTAATGCGTCGAAAGTGATGTATCGCCGTCGCAACGAGTACACACACTGGCGAATTTTTTGTTTTGTTTTTTTATTCGATTCGCCGAATACAACAATAGTACCACGAGCGTTGTTGTATTCCGCGATACGGACCCCGATGGTGTCCGATGAGCGGTTTTCAAGGACGGCAAAGTTTTTTTTTTTTTTTTTTTACGTTAAAAATTACATCGGACGGCGTATATAAATCGAAATAAAATGAAATATTCGGTTAATCTTCCGGACATAGACGACTACGACGACATAGAACGGCGGCGGCGGCGGCGGCGGTGGTCGGTGTCCTTGGACGGTGCATATAAAACGACGGAGGCGGCGGCGGAGTGGAGGAGCCCCGCGCGGACGACCTAACAACAACACAACACACACACGGACTAGCGACGCGAATCAATACCAACTATGCGGCGGTGTTTGTACATTTTGTTGATATTATTATTATTATTATTACATAAATGCACTCACTACTACTAATATTAGCCGCGCGACTATATTACAATAATATCGAGAGACCAAGGTAAACGTAAATTGTATAAATAGTAGAAGAGAATGAAAAACACGACGACGCGACGTAGAAAAAAAATATAATTCAATTTCGATAGAAAACGAGCGCGGCGTGCCGGCGTGCCAGCGGAAAAAAAGAAAGAGATTATTACATTTCGATCGAGTATATACTACACGACGAAAACGGATTTTTTTTTTTTATATGAGAAAAACGATAGTTTTTTTTTTTTTTTTTTTTAAATGTCTTTATATATTATTATTAGTATATTGTGTTGTGATTCGAATGACGATAAATCGTTTTTAATGTGTGTGTGGGGAAGGAAAGAATCTGGCAAAAGGCGATCGAAACGAAGTCGAAAAGAAAAAAAAAACATATTACATAGTCGTCTACTACACTATGTTATAGTGTACAAAAAAAAAAAAAAGAGATACGATATTCTCCGATATAGTATTAAATTTACATTTAATTTTACGAGTTTTCTTATAGGAAAAAAAAAATTGTTCCGCGCACGTATTTCGTCGTATCGAGGCAGCAGCAGAAAATTCAATACGCAGGGAAAAAAATCGGTTAAATTTAAAAAAAAATCGTTTCGGGGTTTCTCCTCGTCACGCGTATTTCTCGTTTTTTTTTCTTTCTTTTTTTGACGGAGATACGAACGATAAATTATCATCATCATCATCATCGTCGTCGTCGTAATACGCAGCAATCGTGTAAAATAAAATTTATAAAAATAAAACGAGGGCAACTCCTCGATCGTTACCGAACGCGCGCGCGGCGGTATAAACACAACAACACACCGCGTTATGAACGGGGGAGACGGACACACCACGCCGAGACGTCGTCGTACGCGAGATCGCCGAAGGGATAACGGAGTTGCCAATAACAAATACATGAAAGTATTTACATAAATATGCTCGCGATAACTTAAATATAAATATAACAAGCGTATAAAATATCAAATATAATACTCGGAGACAGTACGCGCGCACACACACGGAGAGGGGCATAAGATTTTCATAAATTTTTGCGTCGGAGGATTTAGAAAAAAAAAAAACCCCCCGTCAACAAACGACAATTTATAATGTCGAGTTTTTTTTTTACATTCCATTATACGTCGAGATCGAGAGAAAAAATATATTATATAACACAATATAATTATCCGAAATGTATCTCGAGTTTTTCTTTTTGCAAATAAAACGACATTTCGAAGGTGACGACGTTTGTTAGTATAAAGAGGAACACAACGGCCGTTATATACAGTAATGGGGGTAATTTTTTCTACACACACACACACACACATATTAAATATACTCTTAATAAAAAGTAAAAAAAAAAAAAATTGAAATTTGGAAAAACGGCGAACAGTTTTCACCGTTTTCTATCAACTCTCCCCGAACGCTACAACAACTGCGGGCCGCCGCCGCGCGGGCGAAATTTTCTCGCGTATATTCACAAAATAAGTCCAAACGTACCGGCGGTTCGTGCTGGAGTTATTGCCGTAACGTTATTTTTTTGTCGTATATTGTCGAAAAAAATTTACACAAAAAAAAAAAGAAGAAAAAACCAACCGAACGTGTATAATACACATACGATTGCGCGCGCGCAGCAGCGGAATTATAATATCAAACGCGAACGACATAATTTTTTTTTTCTCAACGAATCCCTTCTTCATACACGGGATTTTTTTCTTTTTATACACACATTTATTACGATATTATTTTATTGAAGTATGGTCGGCGGAATTCACCGTATACACACACACACACACACACACATTTTAATATACGCGCGCGTGTCATTATTATCGAAACGCAAAATAAAAATATCATATACCGGGCGGGCGAGTATACATTTATATCGTATTATTATTATGTCGTATAAATTCCCGAGCGGCGGCGGGCGATAAGTGCGTTTTATATAACAAGTAATTTTTAAGAATTTTGCTAATAAAACACGATATGCGAATGAGCGATTCACGTATTATAATATTCATTTTTTCCACACGTCTCCCCTCCCCCCCCATTTCTTCACAATCAATCGATTTTCAAAAATAAAAAAAAATCAAATTTATTCAAATCCGCGCAACGTTTTATTTTCGCCGGATTTTCTACGATATACAAACAGACATAGTAGCGTGCGTGCACCACTATACTACTGTAGTTCATATGTTTAGACGTATAAATAAATTTAAAAAATTATTTTCAAGGTAAAAACTAATAATAATGAACGAAAAAAAATAACATAAAAACAGGCGGCTTGCCTGTTATTATTACATTTCAATATGTGTATTGACTGTTATGGAATTATTATGATATGTATTTCTTTAATGCGACGACGACAATGTCAATAAAAAAAATTACAATTCGTTGATGGCGAATTATGTGCGCGCGTGTCTATTTCTCTCTTTCTCTCATCCCCTTAACCACTTCAAAAACGCAACAAAAACGAAACTCTCGACTTTGACCAAAAGACCGCGGGCGGGGCGATATATTTTATTTAACGGAAAAACTTACCTGAGCGTGGCCCAATATGTTTTCCACGGAATGAGAGACGAACACGATTTTTCCAGCAGAAGTCACCATGAGATAAATATCTCTGTCCTGGAAACATATAATATAATAAATATATTAGGTATTGTTAAAACTCGGTCCAACACCACGAAATCGTAGAAAAATTTTTTTTTTTTTAAAACTATTCTCCTTTTAAATATAACACCTACTCCTCAACTCCGTTGTTTATATAAACGCGTAAAATATAATATCTTGTTCATACGGTTCTTTATTAGTTTTTCTCGAAAATCACACGCGATCCGAAAACTTTTTTGTTCAAAAACAATAATAATAATAGTAATAATAATAATAATAATAATAATAATAATAATAATAATAATAATAATAATAATAATAATAATACGAGCGACAAATTGTATTTGTTTTACACAACTGTTATTTCTAAAGTGTTGTCCTTATATATATATATATTTTTTTTTTTAATATAAGACATTCGTTTCAACGCATATATTTACTATATATATATATATTTTTTTTTTTTTAGTAGGAAAAATAAAATATACAAAAAGTACAAATAATAATAATAATAATAATGCGTGCGCGCGACGTAAGTGACAATAAGAAACGCGCGAAGAAATTATTATTGGGCGTTTTTTTATATTACGAGTAGACGGTAACACTTGTAACAGAAGGAGTTTTTCGAACAATGGCAGTACACACATAACAAATACTAGTAATGATTTTATTATTATTATTTTTTTTTTTAAATAAATATACGTATCATATTATAATGCCATGTGCAAGAGGGTTCTGCTTTTCTACACTCTGTATATAATAACATACATAATATTCATACAAATTATCGGACAAACGATTTTTTTTTTTTAAATTAAAACAAATATTACGAACGAATGAAATTATTAGTGTCGAAAATTATATACACCGTTTTAAAATATAAATTACATATTCTTAATATATTAAAAGTTGTCGACTATAAGTATTCTCGTAATATTCTCCGTAAATCGGGGAGTTGTCTACGCTCCGGGGTCAAGAACTCTTTACTTTATCCAGTTCAATTTAAAGTTTTTCGGTAAAACTCGATTAATTATTATTATTATTATTATTATTATTATTATTATTATTATTATTATTATTATTATTATTATTATTATTATTATTATTATTATTATTATTATTATTATTATTATTATTATTATTATTATTATTATTATTATTATTATTATTATTATTATTATTATTATTATTATTATTATTATTATTATTTATTATTATTATTATTAATTTTATTGTGGTCTTTGAAATTTTGTAAAAAAAAAAAAAAAAAATATCGAATATATGGAATGTGTCTGCACAGATCATTTTGATGTCCGCCGATTTATGGAGAATATTGCGAAGAAGACTGCAGTTGACAACGCGTCTAATTGAAAATCGACAACAACAATTTATTATTTGTTTTGTATTTTAAAATAATATAATTTTCAACACCATAATTTTATTCGTCGATAATGTCTCGTAATTTAAAAATTAAATTATATAATAAAAATAATCACGCGCATACAGATATCCAGCATAATATATATATATATATAAATATATATATATATAATCGCGTAGAGAGAAATAAAATAAACAGAGATAATCCACACACACAAACGCATTGCACGTCTGCACAATTTCAATAATAAAGAACAGTTATTCGAATATAAAAACACGCGTATCAATTAGAACACTCGATGATTTTCATAAATTATGATGGTTATAAGCGAGTTCTTGGGAAATCGATATATGCATAAATGTCTTTTTTTTTGCACGCGTAACACATATTTTTTTATTATATTTGAATAAATAAAAATGCGTTTATATATTTTTCATATATATATATATATATTATTGAATATTATAAAAACGAGAGAGAGAGAAGAAGATACGCGAGATCGATACGAGTTTATATATATATATATATATATATATATAAACACATTAAAGACACACGCATTTCTCTGAATGTGTGGAACACAACAGTTTCGAATAAAATATATTTATATTATGTTTATCGCTCGTCTACACATATGCTTATAGGTATAAATATTTTAATGCAAATTTTTTCGTGTCGTTTACAATGTATTTTATGAAAATATAATAAAGCGCTAATTCCCGAGTCGCTAATATATAATAAAATAACGTGCGATATAGTTTTTTTTTTTTTTTTGTACAGATATTATTTCTCGTGTATAATCGAATAAACGACTCCTTCTCTCTCTCTCTCTCTCTCTCTAATCGTATTGAAATTCATTGAGAGATTTGGAAAAATATAAAATATTCAATAAGAATATTATACAAAATAAGAATTTTTTTTTTTTTTTACAATATACGATATATTATGATATTGTCTCTGCGATACAGAAGAGATCGCACAACACGCGCGCGGTGTTGATTTCGTGTAAATAATGTGAAATAAACGTATACATACGTCGAGCATGAGATCAGCCAAATTAATCTCGTTAATGTATACCGGCAGTTTTTCTCGTTTTTCTTTGAGTCCCATTAACACTGGAAAAAAGAAAACAACAAACGAATTATCGAAATCAGTAGTCGATAGATAAAATATTTCGTCACGGTTAACAATAATACACGGGACGCGCAAAAAAAAAAAAAATAAATAAATAAATAAATAAATAAACTATTATACTCACGTCGACTCAGGCGAAGATACGCGGCGCTGAGTCTGAGCACGCTCGTCTTTTCGATTTTCTTACTGGAATTCGATATCAACGGCACCAGTTGAGACAATTCGCTGATGCAAGTGTTCAATTTGTTTCGGCGCTGTTTCTCGGCTAGATTTCGCATCTGTCTACTGGAACTGCAAAGAGCAAACGAAAATTCGCAAATTAAATACCTCTCCAATTAGCGGCAGTGTAATAATAACAACCGCAAATTTTCTCGCAAATTCTATCGAAATGTATTTAATTATTATTATATTTCGAGTAAAAAAAAAAAAAAAAAAAAAAAATACGCACAAAATATTGTGCGCACAACGGAGCAGGGGAAGGGAGTGATTTTTTCGATAAAGCTCCGGACGAGATGGTCTCTCCTCTCATCATCACGCGCAATAAAAATTTTAACCGATTATTGTAACGCGACAAATTGACGCGCGCACACACACACTGGAAACACGGGGTGTTCAGCCTACTATTCCGATGGTTCTCAATCGGTCCAAATTACACCAGAGAGTTCTTCATTTTTTTTCGTTTTCACGAATAAAAATCGTATGTATATGCATAACATATTAATTGGGGAAACGTGTGGCCATCGGATGTCTCATACTGTAACACGTTTTCACACACAATGTCGTATAATAAAAATTAACAACAACTTTTCAATAATACGCCAAATACTTTTATATGTTTAAAACGATTTAAAAAAAAAAAAGTTTTATTTAACGTTGTACATTCGTTTCCCCCTCGGGCAATTGTGATTTTTTTAATACACTAATTTCCAATATCATAAAATCAACGGTTCGTCGGCGCGTAACTATTGCGAATACGAGAGAGAGAGAAATTTTTTTTTTTTTGTTGAAAATTCCAATTTACCATTCTCGAAGAGGGAAGGAGGAGATCGGTTTACAACGTCGCGAGTTGTATAAAATTCAATAATAATAATAATAAAAAAAATGAGCGCGCGTGCGACACTGCACTGCACCGCACACACACACACACACACGTGCACACCACACAAAACTAGTATGACGACGACACACGAGAGGGAGGAGTTTGCGCGCGCAAGCATGCTGCTGCAGTGAATCGCCACTGCCGCTGCTGCGTTTCGACCTTGAAACTGGGACTTGCATATTATTATTCCAATGTATAACGGACAGACGGCGCGGGGAGAAGGGCGAGGAGGAAACCGAAGGGAATACTGCGTATATATATATAACGTAATTATACCTCCTACCGCGGCGGGCTCCCTTCGGACGTTTCCCTCCCACCCCCCCCTCACAATCGTTGCGCGGCGTATTCGGAATAGCGAAACTTCTTCATTCTCTCTCTCTCTCTCTCGCCGTTGCATTCTATTTTTGCCCAGTTCGTCCGTGTCCGCCACATTGCATCGCTTGCATCACACACACACACGGATTCTTCTTCTTCAAAAAAAAAAACGTACACAAATATAAAACGCACACGAGAGAGTTTTCCGTTTTTATTTTTTTTCATTCCTTCTTTTCTTATATTTACTATACATTTTCCTCCTACTTTATAGTCGATAAATTATATTTATTTGTATTACGCCCGGCATGCGGCGCTCAGCAGCAGCAGCAGCAAACACAACAAACACGCGCGTGGCAGCACACTACACGTCTTCTACTATTATATACAACAAAGAGCAGTTATTTTTTTCTTTCTCCCCGTACATAATAATGAAATATTTGTATTTTCTTTTCTTGAAATTCGACGATTAAACGATAATAATAATATATAAAATTAAATAAATAACGGAATAAAAAAAAAAAAAACTATATTCGATTAATTGCTCGTAAATTTTGTACATTTGTGAAAAAACGCGAGCAAATAACAAGTCAAAGAACATTATGGAAAATAAAGAAGAAACGACAATAGTGTTAAAAAAAAAAAAAATAATAATAATAAAAACGAACGAAATTACGCGGGAAAAATTACGAGTGTTATATTGGTACAATAAGAAAACTTAGAATTTAAAAAAAAAGGACGACAAAGAAATCGTTTGTATACGGTGCAGAGTTAAATTATTAAAAAAAAAAACCATTGATTTTTTTTTCGATCCCGAGAAATTTACTTAATTGTCCACATATTCTCAAATATAACAAAAAAATAAAATTTATTCTATATCCGATCGATTTTTGTTTTTCGCGTTCGCACACACAAATACGACGATTTTATAAACGAGGGAAAAAGAAAGATTTCGTGTTTTACCACCCCCGGCAAGCGCTCCAATATTAGCGTTTTTGTCGTTAAAAATTGAAAAAGTCTTCTTTTTTAAAAAAAAAAATCCTAAAAAAACGAAAAATCAGAGAGACAGTAGATATATATTTATTATTTTCGAAAGAGAATAAATAATTATTTATATTCATACCGCCTCTTGAAACTTACGCGCATACCATATATTATGTGCGTACATAATTTGTGTATACGATGTGAAAAATTTGACAAATATTTTGGCTAAAAGCATTATATTGAATCGCTGAGAAGAAGAAAAAACGTTAAGAAAATATTTTGTAAAACGCGAATGGTAATTTAACAGAATATACTTATTAAAAAAAAAACGTTCCCGAGTTTCTTGTTCCACGCGTTAAATGAAAAACAAAAAACAAAAAAAAAAAAACGCGATAAATTTCTCTCGCACATTACTCGCGTGACAATTTGTAACGAAGAACACTACTACTAGCAGGGCGTAATAATAATAATAATAATAATTGTCGAAAGAAGAAAATATAAATACGTTTGTATGTATTTCCCTCCTGTCTTCTTCGGTAAGTACCGAGCACAACGAAAATACACGAACTCGCCAATAATTTATCCCGTTCAAATTTTATGCGCTTTCTACGCGACGCACGGAGGAGTTGTGTTGTACAACAGTTTATTACTACTTCTCTCCTCCGCCGTTTATTATGATAAATCCGTTTTATACGATTCACAAAGGAAACCATCTCTTCCTCCTCCTCTCATCGGCTGTGGTTTATACCGTACGACGGTCGTATGTATTTTATTCGCGCTCTCGGAGAAATGTCTATTTCGCGGGTCGCTACACACGCGCGCGTCTGCGCACATATGCGCAAAAACTATTTATTAAGTCTCGGGTTTCTCGGACGACGGACGGTCGTCGTCGTTGTCGACTTTACTACTAAAAACGCAAAAAGTTTATTTTCGTACGAACGTTCCGTGAACCTCTCTCCGAGTACGCGCGCACAGCACACCACGTTGTGTTTTCATTAATCGCACGTCCCCGATAATAACGTGTTTGCAGCACGCGATCGCGATTTAAAAAATAATATGTTTTGCGTTTATTTATTTATCCACAATTCTAAATGTTTCCCAATCCGTTTTCCGCGTAAATTACACGCGTCCATTTTCCTTCTATTTTCGATTTCCACCTTTTTATACGGTGTAACAATAACGAACACACGTTCATCTACAACGCGACTATTAGACTTCGTTTTCGCTTAGCGGTTTCTCCTCGGACTCTTTTTCTCTCTTTCTATTCGGTTTCTAAAGGCCGTATAGCGTCGCGATGTTAAACGGCCCGTGCAACTAACTTCTTTCCTCGACAACTGGTGGCTATTCGAATATACGCAAAGAGAATTTTTCAAATCCGACCGATAGTTCCCCAGCAGAGATTATTAGCGCGCGTTCGAACGACAAACTCTTCCGTTTCATTATATTAGATTATTACGTTTGTCGAACAATCGCCGCCAAAACGATTCACACCAATACAGATGAGATATAATGGGGATATCGTAAATATAAATAAGACAAATAACACAACTGGTCACGTATAAGAAAAATATCTCTCGTGCAGCGTCGTTACCATCAGCATACATATACCGCTTCTTATCCCTCGCTTATTACTTTTTTTTCCCTGCGCAATCCCGGCTGCGATAAATGTTCTAACAAAACGTAGAGTACACTCTCTCGAGTAAATCGCGCGTTTGTTTAAAGTAAAAAAGAAATAATAACACGATTCAAAATTACGCACGCGAATATACAATGAAGATTAATAATCTTCTACAAGGCCGTATTATTATGTGTGTATATATATATATATATATTACACGTTGTATTATTATTGTTATCTTAAAATAAACCTTACGCTTTAGATATTTAAAATATTTGACTTGTAAATCGGACGTGTGCGAGAGAGAATTATTAGATCCAACCCGGTTTTTATTAAGTCAATTATTTTTAAAGATTATTATTATAGGAAAATTTCCGTACTCTCGATTATGAAGGAAAAAAAAATTACTACTTCGTGTCAGACACGCGCATATTGTCGATTCGAATGTGCAAAAAACTACTGTCCGAGTTAAAAATAAATAATATCGATAAATAATAGAAGAAAATTCCGAATGCAGATATATAAATATTTTATGACTGAATAATATTACATACGCGACGAGATTTCGATAAAAAAAAAAAAGATAAATATATATATTAATAAAATACGTCTCAAGGTTGATTTGTGTCGCATACGTTCGTTATACAATATGTGTAATGAAAAAAAAAAAAAATGTAAATTCCATTAGAAATTCCATTAATCGTCGAGGATTCGCCGAAAACACGTTTCAAAAAATTTTAAGGCACTACACTACTCTGTGTATACACACAATTTTATACTTTATGGAACGTAAATTTTTGATTCGAAAATCGTGATTTAGACATCTTAAAAATGCCGTTTATTGAAAAAAAGACATCTTTTTTTACGGGTATACGTGTATTATACATCTCCTATAAACGCGGTAATGGAGTGTGATTTGTACAGGCGCAGTAAGTACGCATTACGCGCGTACTTTTTATATTTATTTTTTATTTGATAAACTACTATATTTTATGTTTATAATACGTCACACAACACTCGCAGTGAAAATAATTATAGACACGTGCGATTTTCGTAAACAATCGATATTGTTGAATAAATAATTATAATTTAGAACGAAATAAGTTTAAAAACATTAATTATATAAATACGATGTTACGTGTTATATTATACAATTGCTTATTATTTTAACGTTTTAAGAAAAAAAAAAAAATATTTATTTAACGTTTCCGAAAGAAAATCGGTTTTTAAAGGCGCGAACGTTAAACGTAAAACGCGTTTTTCCTCCTCGTTTCGTCCGTAAAATCCGCAACGATTTCACTCGCGTCAATCTATTATAAGGCTTGTGTAGAATGACAAATAGGTGGTAACATAATTAACGTTTCGCAATGAAGAATTATATAATAATTTATAAATCGAACGTTTTCATTTAAACCTCGTCTGAACGATTAAACGAATATTATAAATTCATGATTATATTTTCGTTCACTCGGCATTTTCAATCGGTAGTATACCTGTGGTCTGTTTCATTCGTAATAATAATGTGGTATTATCCACGTGGCTGCTTTTGAAAAAACAAAACTCCGCGACACTTCGCCCGGGTCAGTGTTTATTATAAATATGTTACAACGACGATTTTTCCACTTGGATCGTAACGTAAATACGCATCGAAGAACGAGAGCATATAAACACTCACAGTATAAATATAATATTATTGTGTTCACGTAATACATTTTCATCACGAGTAATATAAAACGCCGTCCGTAGGTGTAATTATTATTTCGTATTATCCGTTTAATCGGGAATAGATAAATTCTCGTAAATCTATTCGAAATTATTCACACACGTAATGCGAAAACCTCAATTCGAAAAACGATTTTCGTTTTTTTCTCTTAATTCAAAAACAATCGCGCGCGCGCGCGTATAAAACATTAATATATTTATTATTAATTATGATACACAGAGAAATAACTGCGACACTGCAAACAACAAAACGTAATATCCGATTAGGTAAAGTGATTTTTTTGTTTTTCAATATAGTTTTAGTATATATAACAGTAAGTCTTTTTCTTTCTTATATTTACGATCGATATCAATTGTGAACACATCGAAACAGGAAATTTGAAAATTGTGTTTCGAGACGATACACACGCAATAACTATATAAAAGTTAATACAATATTATCCTCCTTATTTATATATATATATATATATATAAAAGTTATTTACTGATGTATTCGCCTTGGAGGGTGAAAAAAACGGGATTTTTTTTTTACATATCATTCAATAAAATTCACTGTGTATAACGCGAAATAGAAAATAACGAGAGAGGAGAAAATGTATTCGACGAAAAACCAATATAACGATAATAATCGAAACCGTCATCAATAATAGCAATAATTATCAAATACGTCCAGTTAGGAGACCAGGTAACATGTATCGAATAAAATAAAAAACATAATATACAATTAAAAAAAAGTCAAACTCAAAATTTGAAATTTCGAGAAACCGCGTTTTAGAAAATACACTAACTATTTTTTATATAATACACACACAGATAATTAAATATACAACGTAATATCTTAGATACGAGTGTTAATTCGGTTTTGGAAAAATTACGTATTAAAAAAATTCAAATAATATCAATTTGTGTGTTCGTAGTTTTTTTTTTGTCTTCTAATTTCCTATATTATGTACACGAAATTTCTTCTCCGTTTATTTATTGATTTTTATTTTTAACTCTCTTTTTATTATTATTATTATTATTATTATTATTATTATTATATTCATAATTACAACGAAATTACGTATTATACGAAATTCGTTCGCTTTTCGTCATTTCATATACATTTCCCGTTTCGATATTTTTGTTTTTCGCTTAATGTATCGCGCGACGGGATGACACACGCGACTTTTCGTCGTCGAAACCCCGTGATATTAGTAAATTAGAAAAAAAAACCACAATGATTTCGATATACAAATTTGTTTTTACCTAAAATACTCTGGTTTTTTATTCGTACATGCTCACACATATACATTTATATAATAATAATAATAATAAATAATAATAATATACGCGAGCGATATGCCGTGCCGATTGTTAAAAAAAAAAACGATAATTGTGTGCGAACAACACATATAATTTTGTGTAATATAATTATTAATATACACAGCCGACAAGTGCGAATTTTAAATTCCTCTTAAATATTTATCTATAAACGAATTTGTTTTCAAACCGTTCGATAAAAAAAAAAAAAAAAACGAAAGAAAACAAACACAAATGAGACTTCCGGGCTCCGATTAATTATTATCATCATCATCGATTTTCAGCATACTGCACGTATTTTATATGTATTCATTTATTTATATTTATATAACGTACGGACACAATAAAATAATAATCACGACGAAGCCGTTCGACAACAGCCGACACAACAAATACTAACGTGTCAACAGACTATTATACCCACACACACACATTTTATTAAATATTAAAAACGTACGGCGCGATCGTGATGAGCACTTTTGAACGTCTCGTCGTCCACCGTAATACAAAAAAAAAAAAATAAAATCCGCAAACTTTATTAGAAATAAGAGATAATGCTTCTTCAACGATAGCATAACACTCTGCGGTGAATGAAGAAGAAGAAGAGGGTCGATTTTTTGTAAAAGAGATATGTAGTTCAGGAGTGTAAAAAGAATAGCCGGCAGAAAGGGGTGAAACTGAGCCTTCCGTATGAACAGCGATGAAATTTGGAAAATTAACATTCAAGAAAAAGTTTATTTACTATGTTGTGTGACACTGACTTCGGATCGTTGGAATACAGATTCAAAAATGTATTGTCAATATGGATGAGAGGAGTATTGGGAAGAGAATCATACGATTGTTCGTAAAATGGGAGTTTGGATGCATTTAGAATGAATTGGGGAAAGAGTGAAATAGCTGTACGTGCAAGAATAGGCATAGATTTCGGGACGTAATATGCCAATTGAGGAATAGCGAGTAATATAAAGATTAAAATATTAAAGAAGAAATTTATCAGCAAGCCATAACCTAACCGGCACCTGATATTAAACGGAAGGCATAATGTTTCAACTTCAATAGCGGGACAAGGTGTAGATCTAATAATATAACCCATGATGTTTCTGAGACAGGAAGTTTGAAGTCTGTTGATCTTTCCCCAATTTGAAGAAGATGCGGATTACTGAAGTGTAAATTGATAATAACGAGGAAGGATGGGAGCCCCAAGGTCTTTCAATAATGTTCCCCTTTCTGCCCCTCTTTTTCCACAACCGAATGCCTTGCCGTTTTGGAAGCCCTTCTTACCGTTAAATCTTTAAATAATCGTTATTATGTTATCTGTTCCGATTCTCAATCGTGCCGCCATATTATGACGTTAAACTCTTTTCTCCTCATTTGCGACGACGTGTGCTGCTGCTTCCTATCTCTCTCATTCTTCATATTCGTTCTATCTCTCTCTAGTGTTGGTTATACCGTTAATTTTTTTTTTACGGGTCCCTAGCCATACTGGTATCCTAGGCAATGGAATTGCGGATTTACTTGTTACTTCTTGTGCTTCTTTTATTCCCTCCTCTCTCCAACAATTAAAATTCCTTGTTCCGATTATTCACCAACCCTCAAGGTTTTTACCTTATGGTCTCGCAGCAAATGTGTAGTAAACCCGTCCCTTTCATTTGCTGTTTCTTTTCGTAGTATTTTTTGCCCCCCCCCCCAACCCTTCATTTTATCTTTCCCTTGGTTTTACAAAATCCTCATTCCTCTCATAAAACCATTATTGTGTCCTTTTCTCGTTTACGTTTCGGGCACAATCGTCTCCCATTCCTTCATTTATCCTCAAACGATTCTCTTTTTTTTTGTACCCCGCATGGCGGATCCTTTGCACAATTTCCTCTTCAGCTGTGTCCCCTTTTCTTTCCTCTCCCATAAGCGGCTCATTTTCTAGCTAGTTCATTCGCTTTCAATAACGTACCTCCTCCTCCTTCCTTTTTTATTACTCTTCCCCCATATCTATCGAACCGCCACCAATGTTTTCCTTATTCATTCCGTTTTAAATCATTTCCCTTCCAAGTGTTCTTGGTATTGTAATTCCTTATTTTTCTATAGTTTTATTTTTTATTTTTACGTTGTCTTTATTTTTATTTCTCCGGCTTAATTGTCGAGGCGGCAAATAATTATTTAATTTAAGTCTCTCTATTAACAAAAACAATATTATACGTGTATGTGTATAGTAATAGAATACACACACACACACATGTGCGTATGGAAAAGAAACTATCGATAAACTTAATATTTATTTTTTTTTAAGTTATTATTAGAATATATAACGCTCGCTCATAATATATTTCTAAGTAAAACACCTCCGATACTATTATTTTTTTTTTTTTACGATGCGCACACAACACACAATACGCGGGGTGTGTGTGTGTGTGTGTGTGTGGTACGGAATTTCTATTTAACTATTTATTTATTTGGTTATATTCTTTTGCATAAAACATATAATATCATGCGTGTATTATACTTGTGCTTGTGTGAACATCATTGTTCACAATAATGGCGCGGCAACAGTTTGTAATATACACGGCGGACCGATTGCAATCTGAATATATTTCGTCGCGTTGGAATACGCACACGCACACGTAATATTTAAACTTTACTGTTCTTATCGAGAGTATATTTTTATATTCATATAAATATTGTGTGTTGTGATGTGCGCGGCGCGCGTTATATTATACGAAATTTCTGTAAGTCGCGCGGAGAGATTTTCGTCCGGAGATTAACAGCAGCAGCAGCAGCAGAAGAAGAAAATCATCGCGCGTTATAATGCGATATACCGTCGACCCGTTCCTCCATGTGTGTATAAAAAAAAAAAAATCGATTAAAAAAAAAAAAAAATTGCGTATTAACGTTTCCTTCTCTATTTCCAACGAGCATAAAAAATAAAGACCACGTGTTGACAATAATTTTGTTTTCTATACGCCGGTGATGGTGACACACCACGGTCCGACGAGAATATATTTTCGAATTTTTATTTTTAACCGCGCGCTCTTTCCGTTATTACACACAGGCGGCGGCAGTCGTCAGTAGTAGCCGCTGTGCCACGGGACTAAAACGTCTATAAATATTTCTTATTGCAAAAAAAAAACAAAACAAAACTGCGCGATAGTACGCGAGCGTACCGTCTCCGCCGCCGTATTATAACAATTTTTTTTTCGTTTCGTAAGAAAAAAATACTAAAAAAAAATGAATATTATTATTATTATTATTATTACAACGTTCTTCGAGAGACGGCGCGCGACGAACTCTGCAATAAGTCTCGTGGGGTACTCTCGTTGTTGTGCGCTTATTAACGATGACAAATTTCAGCCGACCGAAAACGACGACGAGTGAGTGAGTGCGAGAGAAGAGAGAGAGAGTGTCTCTTTTTTATATATATATATATACATATAAATAATACCGATTTTTTTTTTTTTATTCGATCGCATCGTATATTTGTCTGCCCAGAAAGAATATTATTATAATATCGAACGCGTTGTTGATGCGTGTATGATGAAAATATATAATAAATATAACGCGAAGATAAAAGATTGTCTAAGTAAATTTTTGATGACAAGACGACGGGGCACTGTGTGCGCGGCGCGCACGTACACAACATTCTTATTTACATACGTACACACGAAATTCACGAACAATAAATCGTTTGTGTCCGTAATAAAAATAATAACTGATGTAACAATGGAAATACGACGAAATTCCGATATATTACATTAATGTACGATTCGATAAATCGAAACTATTTGCCGTTGTACACACAAAAAAAAAAAAAATAAATAAATAAATAGTCAATGTACGACATTATGTTACACATCGTCGAAGGCGACGGATAACACGGACTACAATATTATTTTGTAATTTTTCAAGAATTTCGGAGAGAGAGAGAAACAGTTTTTTTTAAATGTGTTATTAATAATGCGTAAACGTCGAACGCGGTCGATCTTCAGATAATCTGTCGTTGATTTTTTTTTTTATTATACGGAAAAGTGACTACTTTGTTACTAGCCTCTCACAACCGCTTATTATTGGCCACCGGTACGAATTTCTATAAAAGTTTCGAATAAAAAAACAAAATATATATATCTTATTTCGCTCGATTCGAAAATATTATACGATCATTCATTTTAACAATCAATTCCGAGACAGAATTAAATACTTTTTTTATATAACCTTTGTAGAATTTATAGAAGAAAAAACCGACCATTTCCCACGGGAAACTGCAGCAATTAACAACACGACGTCACTTGTGTCGAAAAAACTGTTCGAGAAAGTATATATACACATCGAGTGAACAACGAATAATTATTATTACTATATTTAGTGTTTTAAAGATATTTCATTACGTTTACACCGTGTAGCAGAGAAGAATATACACACACACACATCGGTTGTTATATAAAAGCACGAGAATATTTTCTACTCGACGACGAGCGCAAGTCTTATTGAACCTGTAAAAAGTTTGCCAAATTATTATTATTTTTTTTTTTTTTGGCAACATTTGCACGACGATTATATTTTCTTATACGCATTAAGTAGTATAAATCCATTCGAGATAATATTATATACACGTTACAATAGCAGGAAACAACAGTATGCCACTGCCTTAAAAGTTTACAATATTGACATTGTAAAATGTTTTAATATCACCAAAAAATACAACACGACGTACAGTAAAATATATTAGTAGTATCCGCTCAGCGTATTATTTATATATACGGAAACCAGACCGCGAAATACTATAAATAAATAAATAAATATATAAATAAATATATATATATATATATATATATATATATATATATATATATATATATAAAATAAATAATAACAAACGGTTAAACGCGCGCGGTATAACGAAAATAATAATTTATTTTATTCTCTTTTAATGATAAAACACGGTATAGAAAACAATTAAACGTTTTACAATAAACACTCGCGACGCGTGAAATAAAAAACGAGACGACGTCGTATTTCTTTCGTGACAAAAAATATAAATGAATTTAAAATAATGTAATTTGTCGTAAAAAAAAAAAACAAAAAAAAGAAAAAAATTAACGTTATGCCCCGGCGGCGTGTGTAAACATTATTCAATTTTCGATTTTGGAATGTTTTCATAAAAATCCCAAGACTAAGAATTTAACACAACAGCTTAAAACGTACAAACGATAAGTGTCGGTTTTTTTTTCTCCTTTAATAATCGGTTTACTTTTATTGCGAACATTTTACTGGGGGTCAGGAGAGATGGAGAAATTTTATTTTTGAAAATAAAAGAAAATATTTACAACAAAACGAATTAAGACGGAAAGTTTTTAATTCGGTTAACATTATTTTTTTTTTTTTATAGTGAAAATAATGTTATTTCCTCAAACGTACATTATTTCATATTTGGAAATTTTTTATTATTTCTTTCAATAAGTTTTTATTATTTATAATAACTGAATTATTTAGACTTTTAGTGATATACATAACTACATTAGTTCAGTCGTTATACACACACACACACACACACACTATACGATTGAATATAAAAAACGTTTTGTTGAGCGTCGAGCCCAGAGAAGTTTCTCCTTAAAAAGAGGGCGGGCTACCATATTTCTCTCCCAATGATTTTTACGTATCGTAAACGGTTACGTAAAATAATATGAATTTGAGAACGAGATTGAATAATACGAGAATATTACTAAAAATTAATTTAATAATATAATATAGCGTACACGAGATAAATACACCGGATAAACAACACGTTTACAAAGAAAATTACACGAGAAACACGGACCATTTCTTGTTATATAAAATAACGATAATCGTCACATTGTTATCGTTGGTTGGTACACGCGCCTATTACAATTATATCGAAGAAGAAACCCGTAATAGGCATAAAATATAATATAAATAAGTGGAGTTTTATATATATATATATATAATATTATCTCCGCGATTTGAATTAATATTTTTGCAATGTAACTGGTATAGTTTTTTTTTTTTTTTTACATACATATATTTTTATATTTATCATTTAATCGCCGGCCGAACACGGATTCGACGCGAGTTACGTTTTTTTTTTAAGTATCAAAAAATCGTTCTAAAAAAAATATAAATATATAATATAATATTTAAAACGCTTATATCGATATTTCAATCGCGCTGTATAACAACATTCAGCGTATTAAACGCACATTATTATTATTATTATTATTATTATTATAAACAAAAAAAAAACCAAAAGTAAAATATCGTATACGCGCATTTGTTTTGATTGCATAATATCGCACATATTGCGAATACTACGGAGCGTAAGACGCCCGAGTGGGAGAGAAATCCCGTATTAAAGCGTAGTATTTATATAAGACGCAGTAGTAGATATAGAATCAATTTGTATACCGTGTGATGAAACTAGAGTGGTGTAAATACGGTTTATTATAATATATAATATATATATATATACATACATACAGTATGTTTTATTTAAGAGGGTTTTATGCGAAATATAATTTTATCTGAACGATGATATTGAATTTACGAAAGAAAAAATAAAGGAGCGATTTCCTCCCTTATAACACATAAACACTGCGGAGAGTGCGAAAAAAAAACAAGACTCGCACAACAGCTGCCGGGGGTGATGTTATAAAAGCGTACGGAGTACCACCAGATACGATAAGTATCTTATTATTATTATTATTATATCGAAATGTATTTCAATTTAACGGAATTCCGTTAAACTATATTCTCTATAAAACGATTAAAAAGCGTAAATTTTTTTTCTTCAAAACGACGTGTATCTATCTTATACCAGGGGTGGCCACTAGACTTAATTTTGGGAGCCGCAAATTTATAAAGCCAATTCGAGGCGAGCCACACCGTAAAGAGCGCGATGTTCATAAAACGAAGACGCATTTTTCATTTTACGAGTAAATCAAATGAAGGAACACGTATTTTTTACACTACACAAAACATTATTATTATTATTTTACTTATGAGAAGTGCTTTTTCGAGTGTTCGAGAGCCGCACAAAACCGATTCTCGAGTCTCGTTGTGGCCACCACCACCCCTGGGATCTATACAAATCGCGTATTGATAGAATCGGTAAGAATCGTTGTCGTTTAAACGTATGTGATATAGAAATGCTTGACGACGATCGTGTTGTGTTACACAAAGACAATTTCAAATTCGCTAACAAAACAAACATCGATTTCTATATTTTAAAAAGTTGTATTTCTCTCACGCGCCTCCCAGCCGGACAGGGGGGGGGAGGGAGGATAAATCGCCGATAAATCCCGTTTCAATTTCTTGTGATTTTAACGCGGGAGGAAAAATAAACGTTTTTATTAAATCGGTGAAATGTTGAAGACGCGAAATAAATATCGTGTCCCCGTCGACACCCCTCGAGGGTCAATAAAGAAAAAAACAGTACGACGTTGTTGCGCACTAGCGTGTAAAAGTGTTGAAATCAAAAGGGTTACACCTATATACAATAATATATGATTTTTTTTTTTAATACTCTCGATGTTTCGAAAACAGACCAGCCGATTTAATAATATTTGAACGCGGCGGCGGCGTCACAGAAATAATATTTCGCGCGTAATAATATTCAGAAAAAGAAGAAGAAGAAAAAAAAACTATTTTATACTTTCGTCAACGCATATTATTATAATACAATCTTTATTCGCTCGTATTTTTCGAGTATATGAAAAAAAAAAAAAACAAAACTATATGTGCCATACATATTTTATGTTTTACGGAATTTTTTTTTTGTACAAAAAATGCATTCGAGACAATTTTTTTTTTTTTTTTTTACAAATGTTTACTAAAACACATAATATATATATATTTATTGTTAATTCAAACTATATCGCGTTATACGTGTTTCAATACGCACACACATATTAATGTGCTGCACACTATATCGATTTCGTTTATTGCGCACAATATTTTTTTATACGGTTCGCACTAAAAATAAGAACTGGAAACGTATGCGCGACACACGCGCGAATCGTTTTGAAATTTTCGTTTTCTTTTCTTTTTATAATCCAAAAAAATTTTCAAACGAAAACGAATGCGCAAACGACAAATTCAAAAAATAAAAAACGGATTAAAAGAAAAAAAATAGTATACCTCCGCGTCACAACAACAACAACAACAACAACAACAACAATTAAACACCACGTCGGATAAAGAAGAAGAAATTACGAAATTTAATTTTAATAATAAATAATACACCGCGCGTTACATTAACGAGTGGGCGATTTCGGCTCATACACTCGTACGCGTTACACGAGAGAAAATCGCACGACATTTTTCCAACGTTTCATCGCGTATTTTTTTTTTTCGACAAAAAAAAAAATTAAATAAATTTTCGCTTTTTACACGCGTTATTTTAAATATATATATATATATATATATATATAAATGCAATGCGAATTCGTTGCGATTACACACGATGTTATAAATCAATTTCGTATGGCTATTTACGAAGGAGAAACCTCCTGTCGTCTACCGCATTCAAACCACGCGCGAGCGTCAAAAAAAGCGTTTTTTTTTAAATCATAGTAATTTTTTAAATCGATAGCTCTCATCAACGTGCCTCCTCCTCCCCCGTTCGGTGTATCACAAACACACACACACAGTGTACAAGTGTACACGCTATCAAAACAACAACACAATAATACGTTAATTTCGCGTTGTTTTTTTTTTTGTCTTCCCCACTTTGAAATTCCAACGATCACCACCACACACGGTGTATACAAATAAATACACACACACACATATATACAATGAATAAAAAATAATAAATACATACACATAATAATGTTAAAAAACGCGATTAAAAAATATGCGTTTATATACACATATAATTGCAAGTTGCAACGACGACGTGGCATTGGCGCCCACGTGGGTTGCGCACACACACACACACACGTATATATGGATTATAATAATAACTGCTACACTAGTAGTCGGTCGAAAGAAAATAATAATAATAAAAAACACGATATAACGATTTAATAATTGCGTAAACCGAATCACACACACACACACACGATAATATACATATTATAAAATATTTTTTTTTTTTATGAAAACAACAAAATAAAACTCGATTAAATATATTTATATCGTATACCACCGCGCGATACGCGTGCAAACGATATACAAAACAACGACGAGAGTGGTACATACACAACGACGACAACGTTCATCATCGAAACGTTATTATAATTAAACGGTTTTTCTTTTTTCTATATATACAAAGACACGAGTGGAGTTCAAACGAAAACCTACTAAAACATTGTCGTCGCGAAACGAATCCCCCCGTGTACGAAAATCATCTCTCTCTCTCTCTCTCAAACATTTTTATAACCCAATAGGGGGTAAAAAAAAAACGACGGTACGTCCGCGATTGATACTCCGAACAACGAAAAAAGCAAAAAAAAAAAATTTTTTTTTCTCATTCTCGTTTCGCAAACCGCGGTTGCCAAAATGATAATTGCTACGCGAATAATAAAAAATATTCCTTCGCGCGACAAATACGTGTTTAGCGCGCAGATATTCAAATAAATCCCATTTGCCGAGGGATTTTTATTTTTTTGTAAGGATACTCAAAAACGCAAAAGGGACCTCCCACCCACACACTTACTGTCGTCGTTTTCGTAAAACTTCACATCTATAATAAGTGCGCCGCCCGCAGCATCGCGCGATTCTCGCTGATCGTTTTCATATTGACGACGACGACGACGACCTTTGACGTTTGTTATGTGTTTAATTTTCGATTATTACTACTATTATTATGTGTTCTACCTTTGCACCTTTACAAGAAAAGAAAAATACGTATTTCGTAATAATAATATTCTGTTAAGACATTTCGATAAAAACGTTCGTATTTTATATTCATACAATACACACTTATGACACGAGTGTTATTATTTTTTTTCTTATTCGTTTATACGAATATAGTTGTCGTTTAAATAAAATATATATATATAGTCTATCGTTTAAATACGTATTTAGAGGGGAGAACGAAACAAACGAATACGAATGTATAAACATCAAAAAATCCAAATAGGATATTTGCATTTTTACCCGATGACTGTTCGCTATTATTATTAGAATTGTTTCTTTTTCACTATTATTATAAAATAGAAAAACCTATTGATTGTATACGGTACATAAAAATTGTATACTTTTGTGAGAGAGAAAAAAGGAAACGTTCAAAACGAATTAATGCCGAAAACAAACAAAAATAATTCATATAACCTACGCGATATAATTTTTTTTTTTTAACTTTTATTTAAAACATACGATCTATAAAAATTTTTTTACAATAAGCATGTTTGAGGAATTACACATATTGGCGTGGTTGACATGATGAAGCAATCACACAGCGGCAACACATACACTGGCTTGACAACACGACATACGAGTAAAACTAACGCAATAAATAGATTAAAGTAATAAGTATCGTATGTAAGTGTGTCCCTCTATATAAAGAAAGTTATATCGGATTAGCTCGCATCACGCGAATACCATTATAACGATGGCTAAGAAGAACGGTTAATTCGGTACACCATCGATGCAATATCGGGACAAGAGCCAAGAAATAGTTGCACGTTTTTACGTTTTTCTTCGCTTGTTAATGTTATATATATATATATGTTACTCCTCGCAATTTTAATAGTTTTATTTTTGTAATGTATAAAGAGATGATATATAATAATATTATTAAAAATTTATATAAACTTCATTTTCTTTTTATGAAAACTGCGGGGTCTGATATTCTCTATTGAAAATATAACATTTTTTTATTTTATTTTTTTATCGAAAATTCCATTTCCATAATTACGACATTTCACAACGTCAATGGGGGTCCGGCGGACACACACACACACACACAATCAACGACCGACATGAATAATTTATATATTAATAATAAATTATAATAATAGTTAAATATTTACTATAATAATATATTCGTTAAATAATTTAAATGATAAAAACGATACAAAAATTATACACAGTCTGTGGCGGCCAAGACCTCGTAGACGCCCCTGGACTATTAATAAAAGCGAAATCCATTATTATTTTTATTTATATATATATATATTAATTTTGAAATACATGAAATATATCTTTAATTGTGTGTTATAATGTTTAATTGGAAAAGAACGACGACTAAAATTACTGCGTGTTTTGTAAATATTATATCAAAACTATTCGCTAGGAAAAGCACACGTACTGATGTCCTTTTTTTATGGGAGGTACAGAAAGTGTAGAGATCGAATCCGATGCGATTATTAAAGTAGCTTTCGCTAGGATCGCGTTTAAAACTAATTCAAAACAACAGTTTCCTCCCCGAGATACTCTCGACCACAATAACACACCACCGCCATAAAATGTTAATTATTTTCACTATATTTAAATTATTTAACGAATAAATCGTTAAACGGAAAATATTAATTACATTACGAATTCGTCCGATTCCATTTCAACGCAAAAAAACTATAATACGACATGAATATACGTAATAATAATTAACCGACGAAATTGCTAGCGAATACAAATTTGCGTATATATATTTCGCAATAGAATAATCTCTTCGAGAGTGTCGTACACACGTAGGCGAATCTTTATAATCTGTATAAATATTATACGATATACGATATAGGTTTTCCGAGCATTAAAAATAAAAAGAAACGAGCGTATTTTTATTATTGTAATAAATATGTTTATATTTTTTTACAACATTTCGATAAACTCGAGATTGACACGAAACAAATAAAAAAAGTTGCACTAGTATTTCCTGTAAATCCAAACACGATATTTTTTCAAATACACGAGTCACTCAAGTACACACACACACACACACACACGATGAACAACATTGTATTACCTAATACTCGTTTTTTATTATTATTATTAATAATGAAACGATAGACTATATATAATTTGAGAAAAAATAATAATAATAAATAGAATTTCTACTTATTTTTTTTTTATTATTATTATTGTTGCGAACAAACATAAATCGATATATATTATTATATCGAATCAATGTGTGTACACACACGCGCGTGGAATACACACGTCCACATTCTGCGAAATAAAAACGAATTTTATGAAAACGTTTAAACGGCGTTTTTGTTTTTTTGATTCTGTAAACAGGTAACTTATAAATGTTTTATCACCCTATGATATACGCGCATAAAAAAAAGATAAGTCAATACGTGTATAATAACTAGTAAGTATAGTATTATTTTTTTTATTTTTTTTTGTTTTCTTTATAACGAAACGGAATCACAAAAACGGATTTAACGACAAAGAACGTGTCTATAATAACGTATTATAACAACATAATACACGTTTTAGTTTTTACAACAATATTCGAAGACGGAGGGGTTAAAAAAAAAAAAACGTCATATGTGCGTAACTTATAAGATATTATTATATAGACACGACATTCGAAACACATAGTCTGTCTATAGACTAAATTACAGTTTTTAAAAAAAATACAATAAAGACAATCGGTTATTTATTTGATTTTTTAATAAAATAACTAATTTTTTCAACACGCGATCGTCATATACGCATTCGTATTATATATATTAAATGCGTCACAATAAGAAATAAGCGATTACAACACGCTATAATAGGTACTACTGTTTTATTCGGAATAGAAAATTTCTGCGCACATCGCGTAAATAAACGCGAAATTTCTTTGTAGCAGTTTTCAACTGTACATTATCCGTTTAAACACATTATAAGATATGATACGAGAGAAAACGCATCAATAATATGTACAATAGTGTCTCGAACTCCGTTATACTAACTACACTACTATACTGTCGATTTGAACAAATTCGG
Source organism: Chaetogeoica ovagalla (assembly GCA_032441825.1). Lineage (NCBI taxonomy): Eukaryota > Metazoa > Arthropoda > Insecta > Hemiptera > Aphididae > Chaetogeoica > Chaetogeoica ovagalla. The sequence goes on from CM063735.1 coordinate 6,404,301, forward strand.
AATGAAAACATTTAAAAAATCAATATTTAAATTATTAAAGAGTATTATTAATGTATGTATAGATATAAAAAATAAAAGTAATTTTTCATACACAGAAAAAAAAATCCGTTAATATTCTAAAGGGGGAAAATAAAACAATTTTCCACAAAATCCCCCTCCCCTCGAACACACAACGATTTTATAATACATTTATATATTATTATTACTATTATTATTATTATTATTATTATTATTAGGATTTCTATGACATTTGTATGTTATTTTTCCCTTTCAGTCAAAACAACGAGTTGTTTGTCAGTTGTATGTGTCCACGTTTTTGGTACGCTTCCAATAGAAGAGGAGAGCAAAATTTTTTATTCGCATATATATATTATTAAAACATATATATTTAGAGATTTAGACAATTCTTTTTTAGAAAAAGAAAAAACGTAGAAGAGCGTATTTAATTAACGAACGCGTGCAATTATTGTTTTTGTAAGTCGCAAATATAATTTTTATAGGTATTTACTACGTGGTCGCGACGGTTAAAATAATCAATTTCCGCCATATATAATATTCGAACGGATTTGTAAATTAGACACACACACACACGGCAGAAAATCAATAAATACAAATTTCGTTTCTTCAAGAGTATAAATTCATGCATGTATATGAATATATAATTATATTCGGTGAAAGGTAAACATTTTAATGAAACGATAAACAGCGGACTAATGTATGACGGAAAAGAAACGTATATTTTCTGATCGTTGTCGTTTCGAAATGCACACATAATATTCTTTTTAATCCAACAAGCACAAATTATATTCTAACAGCGTCTTGTCACAAGTATATACATAAATATATATGTATATATATAAATATATATATATATATAAACAGTCTAAAAATAAGAAAAAAAACAAACCGATCGGTATTTATATATTGTTATACTCGAACGAAGCGTTATGGTAGGTCACGTATATTCGAGATTTTTTTTCATCTTCTACGACACACGAGTGTTTTCAATAATAATAATAATAATAATAATAATAATAATAATAATAATAATAATAATAATAATAATAATAAAAAGAGTTGTTTTATTAATAATAAGTGTAATTTTAAGTTCGTTTTTTTCTTCTTTTATTTCAACGAATAACCAACGCACATGCATCAGACACACACACACACACTTACGGGAATAAATGTCGGCGATTTTTTTTTTTTTTTTTTGAAACGACATTGTATACGCTATACATAAGTGTATAAGACACGTAAAAGACACGGAGGGCAGTGAAAAAAAATAAAAATCAATTGCCGAGCGACAAAACGAGAATACATTATAATATTATACTACGTTGAAATTGCGAATTTATAATAAATCAGACTAGTTACATAATAATGCGTGTATATATTATACTTTATATACACACACAGACGAGTAAAGTGCTATTATAACGTGGTCGCCGTGAATAAATCCGACGGAATAATATACGATTTATAAATATTATTATATCGTTTTTTCTTTTTTTTTTTATTCAATTCTCGCGCAGGCGCACACTAAGAATGCACGACGACAAAAAGAAATAAATGTCGAATTTTTTCCCCTCTCCCTGTCCATTATGTAATATATTAGATAAAAATTTAACGAAAATTACGTTAGAAAAAGGATATCTACGCACTGTATAATTTTATTCAATCGAAATGTTAAACGAACGATAAATAACTGCGGACGCGATGTGTAATAACTAATAATGTGTACATCGTAGTAAGTACGAGTAATTTCGTTCGCAAGACAATCATATAAATTTTTTATGAGTTAAATGGGGGGAAAAAAAATGATATATAATTATAACGTATATTATAAAACGGTGATTGGAAATTTTCCATACGGAATAGGAGCTTAATAAAAACACACCAAAGTACATAAAAAAATAAATAAATAAAAATTCCTCGTTACCGAGGAACTTTTACGTATTTAATAATACGTATGTATTAATTAAACTTATATTCAGCTCGTCGGAAATGAAAAATGATTCCCCCGTCGTAATAAATCTTTTTTTAATATTATTTTATTTGAGGTCAGGGGACATACTCGAATATCAATACACCGGTGGTGTGTGTATACGTTTATTTACACGCGAAATACGACGGAGAGCAAATTCGATTTAACCGTGAAATTGAGTAACGCGTTTGTGTCCGGATTATGTAAGTGCAGAACAACAAAAAAAAAAAAACGTTTGAGCCGCGTTTACACACGAATTTCAATATTTCACCGAACAATTCGGTATTAAAATATGAACGGACGGCGAATTCGCGATCTTTTATTTTTTTTTATTTTACGAGTGTTATTATTTGGCCATAAAAATAATAATTTCGGAAATTTCTTTCGAGGCAATTCGGATGGGACATCGTTTTTAAAACGATAATAACATAATTCGAGTGATGAAAAAAAAAAAAAAACTAAAATAAAATTTTTGTAGTTTACGAATTTATTTTATAACACTTTTTTTTATACCATATACAATAACACAATAATACGAGTGTATTCGAAAATTCCGATTGTAATTATTATAATGTATAATAATAGGATTCATAAGAATAACAAAAAAAAAGAAAAAAAAATCAATTAAACGAGATATATTTTTCTTTTTTTTAATGAGAATATTTAATCAAAATAAAATATAGTGTTAAACACAAAAAAAAACTCGTAGTAATATATAAACGACGACTTGAAACGTTTAACAGTGTACGTTACATATACGTCAAATAAAAATATTAATCGCCTAATCGTTAAAAAAAAATTGGAATTTATTAGTAGTTCTAAGCGTCCATAATCATTTAAAATATAATAAAATTCGATAACGGCGTATATAAATTGCATTATTATTATTATTATTATTATTATTATTATTATTATTATTATTATATTTGAAAATCAATTTTACGCGTATAGTTTTTTTTTTTTTTAACAAAATTAGGAAAATTCAAACAAGAAGAAACCGCGCACATAAAGATACATCACGGTTGTTGGGAGGAGACAAGAGCAATGTTTATAGGTAATTTTATAGCCATAACACAAAGAACTATTTCTTTTTCTTTTTTCTCCGCTATAATATAATTTGTACTGTACCGAAAAACATTTAAAAAAAAAAAAAAAAAATCGGCAAAGCGTTTGTTAATATTAGAAGAAGAAAAAATGAAACGACTCATTATAGAACAGTAGAGTGAAAAAAAAATAATAATAAGAGTGTGTTTAAACGACCGATTGTTAAACTCGCAGCAGTAAATTGTTAGTTGTTGAACTCGACTATAAATAAATAGGCGATTATTACCTTCCTATCGGTAAAATTCTTTTTTTCCACACACACACACACACACACCTCTATGTAATAAATAATATTCGACGAAGATTTGATTCGTCGTTGTACGCGCGTTTTGAATTTTCTCAAACGACCCCGGGGTAAAAATCCCGTTTTCGTCTGCTAAAAACTATTTGCTGTTTGAAAATCCCGCCGCCGAAACGAATAATCAAACTATACGCGCTAAATAATAATAATAATAATGATTCTATGTATAATAAGACGCGTTCATAGTGTAAGAAGAAAATACTGGCGAAAAAAGACGACGTTTCTTCTTTCACACCGCAACGCGTTTTTTTTTCAAATGGTATATCTACCTCGTAATATCCCATGTATAACTATTACCGTTAAAAAAAAAAAAAAAACACCGCGAAGACGAGCCGAAAAATCGTTTTATATATAAAAATTATTAATAGTACGCGAATAAAATACTCTCTTCCTAAAAAAAAAAAAAATGAAAATGAAAAGAAAACGAGTCGTAAATAATTTTGTATTTGACGTCAAAACGTCAACCAACCGAAATATAACGCTTTTATATTATATATATATATATAATATACGATATAATATTGATTTTAACTTACGGGGAAAATGTTAATAAATTAAATATATATACACACACACACACACACAAGGGGTGTTTTATGCGAACGAGAGCGCATTGAAGAAGGTATATATATATATATTTATACGTGAGCGAATATAATATAATTTTAGGTAAAACGCGTTTTTCAAAGAAAACTCTCCTCGTATTTTATTAACAAACGCGTCTCGTTTGTATAAAAAAAAAAAAAAAAAAAAAAGAAGAAGAAGAAAAGCGAGTAATTTTATATTTTTATCGGAAAAATTGTTTTGTTCGGTTTTTTTTCTTCTTTTTCTTTTTCTTCTTCGTAAATATATTTATAACGACGAGCCCGAGCAGCAGCAGCAGCAGCATCGGTGGCATTTTAATAAGGTCCTATTCATATATACATATCATAAATCTTTTCCACAAATATTTCCGTTCGTATTATATTAAACACACGACGTATTCGTTTTCAATGAAAAAAGAGTATATTTTCCATTAGGAAAAAAATAGACGCGAGATCAACGGATCCCAGCAGTTATGATTTTCCGATTGTGTGCGTATTAAAACCGTATTCACACACAGCGGTACACACAAGACACGCGCGCACCGCGTTACGACCGTTGGGGCTTTGGCAAAATAAAAAATAAGTCTGCGCAACGAATATTTCATATTGATACATATACATACACACACTGTATGTATATTTGACCGAAAATATCAACGAATTATAATACAGACGATTCGCGAACGGTTTTTTAAATAGGAAATAATAAAAATCTAATCACAGCGCGTTTCCGAACGGTCTAAATCAGTGATTCTCAACTTTTTTCTATGACGACACCCTAATGTTGATCCATAAAAATGGCGACACACCAAATACAAATGATGGATTTTTGAAAAAGTAAAAATTACAAACACCTTTGTAAATGAATAAATTAATGTGTTAGAATTTTATTGAAAAAAAAAAAAATTGAAAATTAACTATTAGTACCTAATTAAAATTTAAACGGTGCAAAGAAAGTATTAAAAAAAAAAAGTATTGTAAAAAACAGTATAAGTTTATAAAGGAAATTAGTGCGATACTCGTGGTGATTGGCGAACTGAACACAGATCTTCGATTCTATCGGATTTCTTCCATCGTTAATATTCAGGATTCCAAATGAACACTACTAGTACGGCTTATCTGTGTGTATTATAAAATCAATGACAATATAAAATAACATATATTAATATGGATATTTAAATTTAAAATAACGATATTTTGGCGACACACCGGTTGACAACCACGGGTCTAAATAATAAATATTATACGCGTAAAAAAAATAATAATAATACATATTACCGAAAAATTCGTATTCCGAACGCAACAAAGGAACGCGTTCGTCCCTCCATCGGCGGATTCCAGCGATCCGCCGTTTGAAATCCGACGACAACGGGCCCGCCCCGACGGAGAGAATTTTTTTGCTTCGAACCAAACAACAATCACCGCAGTCGTCGTCTCCGTGGGATTTTCGTCGAAAAATGTCTAGACTACCTAACCTAATCGAACATTAGTTACGAGAACAGAAAAAAAAAAAAGGACTACTTTTCATCGAGAAATCGGCTCCGAAACGCTCAAAAGCACGTCGTCAAACATCGCGCGCACTACGTACGCCGAGTCGATTTCTATAATTTTTTTTTCCCAAATCACACACCTATTTCGTTGTTGTTGTTGTTATTATTATTATTCTACAAATCCAGCACCGCTCATTCTTTCTCGTACACGAAACACATTTTTACGTGTAGCAGCCTCGCGGTTTCCTCTCGCTCGTCCGCCGACACGCGGCTTTAAAACAAAAGTCTGAAAACACCGCTGTTGCGATATACGAAATTTCGGAACGACTAATGTTTATTTATTTTTTTTTATCCTCGACGACAATTATCCGTTGTTCTCGAGAGGAGGAACTTACGAAATCAATAAGGTTATTGCCGCGACCAAAAAAAAAAATATATATACAAATTTTCGAAAAACAATAAAAAAATCGATTCTGTTCCCGAAAAAAATAATTTGAAATAATAAAAAACGTCATTGGAATTCGTCGTACGACCACACGAGAATAATAACAGGACTACTTTTCGGCGTTCCGCGCATATCGTCGCCACTTTAAACCTATACGAAAAAAACCGGCAGCAGTTCAATAAACTAAATAATATAAATATAAATAAAATAACACAAGGAGAAACAAACTTTTTTTTCTTTTTTTTTTCGTAAATAATATATTTAAATAGTCGATGATACTAAAAACTAGGTTTTTATCTCCATTGTCTCTTCAAACGAGAGTACACGACAACACAGTTACGGGCACAAAACACAAAGGTTTCGCAACACACAATAATATTTGCGCGTGTTTAAACGATTCGATAAATACCATATTTGTATTATTTCATATCAACAAACAACAACGGTAGTGACGAGAAACGCATATTTTATTGTATTCGTTATGTGACAAATGACCACCACATTGTACAAGACGTGAAAAATGTTCGATACATTTTCGAAATCCGTTTTATTTCGTTGGGAAATTTTTTTTTTTTTTTTAATTTTATGCGTAATAGTAGTAGTGTTGCAGTGTACACCACATACATTCGTCAATATTTGTACAACATCGAATCGAGGAGCAGCAAACAAATTAAAATATATATATAAAACACTGAGCGTATTTCAATATAACGCGCGCACAGGAGGCGGGGGAGGGGCAATCGGTCTGAGAAAAAAATAAATAAAATTTAAGAATAGTGAGAAATTTCTATTCAAAGAGCCGAATTAAAAACGTTTTTTTTTTTTTTTTTTATTTGCAAACAGATGTACTTAACATGGGAACCCATTGAATGAGTGTGTGTTGACGGGGGTACAACATTAAAAAACACACTGCACGCATATTGTGTGTAGTAAAAAAAAACGAAAAAATAAAATTTACTCGATTTTCGAACTTCGCGCGACGCATAAAGAGGAGGAGTGTACAACACTTTAAAGTAAAAACATCGGTTGGTAAATCATTTTAAATACGTTTTACCAGCGAGTGCGAATCGACATTTTTTTTTTATATTCCGAACAAATATAATAATTCGTTAAACAAATTAGAAACGCGGTATAATCGTTCGTATAAGAACTATCGAGACACGCGATGATACATTTGTTTTAAACGCGCGTCGATAAAAAAAAAAAAAATCGAAGAAAATCACTCTGCTCTTAAAATATAGCCGAGTAAATTTTTGAAAAATCGGTGAAAAACAGTGAAAAAAAAAAAAAAATTCCCGCGAATACAACGGCGTTTCCATTAGATTTATACCGCGAAACGACGTTTATCACGAAAATTTAATAAAATCGTAAATTACAAATAATCGTTTTGTTTTTTCCTCCGTTTTCGGGGTGGTACACAAGTAGAAGACTCGTATGGCGGTGGCGGACGAGACGATAATTAATATTACGGCCGCCGACAATCATTTCAAACTCGTCTCTCACAGAGTGTTATAATCGGTTTTTAATCGTTTTCCATCGGGTATTTACCAATCAACCGGGGGAGGGGACTTATTATTATTAATATTATTATAATTATTATTAATATTATTATAATTATTATTATTATTATGATGATGATGATAGGGGAATCGTCGTCTTCGTGGAACTCGTATAAGGTATTTAATCTCGCGGACGAATAAACGATGAGAATTTTAAAAGCGGATAAAACCCCGGTGGTCGTTTTCATCAAAACCTTAATCCGGTGTTAAAACAATAATAACAATAATATCTTGTCGCCAAGACCCAGACGTTAATTCTCGGCGGAAAAAAACGGCCGCGAAATATCCCGCCGAAACAACAAATTAAAAAACGTTTTTTTTTTTTTTTTTTTGTTACTTGTATCCGACGGATTTGACGGCCGCGAAGTCGTGTTGATGGTTTTCTTCGTACGGCGACGGCGAGTAACTACTACTGTTGTTGTTGTCTTGTTGGGACGGCGGTTGCGGCACCGGTACAGCAGCCATTCGTCGCTGCTGCTGGTGTTGTTCGTAACCGCGGTGGTGGTGCAGGTTAGGTAATAATAACGACGGACGTTGATTGTAGTTTATTAATTGGTGATGGTATTGTGGTGCCGCGGGCGTCGCGTGGCGCACCGGCGGTTCCGGAACCGCGAAATCCATGACGACGTCCTCCAAGACGGACGGATGAGCGGGCACGCCGTAACAGTCGTACGTCGGCGAGATGACGTTGTGACGGTACGCGGCGGCGTTGTTGACGGACGGCGGCGAAGTGGGCGAAGAAGAACAAGATGACGATGAAGAAGAAGACGACGACGACGACGATGGCGAAGAAGACGACGACGACGACGAAAACGCGTTTACGTTGCCGCCGTTGTGCCGGTGTTGGTGTGGCGGCGGCGGGTAATAGGCGCCGTAAAAGTTATTGTTGTCCAGCAACAACGGCGGCGGCGGCGGCGGCAAAAACGCGGTCGGAGGGTTCGTGTGGTGTTGCAGGTGATAATGATCGCCGTAGTGATTCGGTTGAGGCTGCTGATGGTGATGGTGCATAATATTATATTGGCTGTTGTTATAATCGCCGGCGAAACACTGGCCGCCGCCGTACGACGACGTCGATTGTTGCATCGTTTGAGACGACGGTTGTTGTTGTTGGTGTCGGACGGCGGCGGTGGTCGTGGCTCCCGCGGTGGTAGTGGTGGCCGTCGTAGTGATGCTGCATTCGCCGACGACGACGGGAACCATCATGCCGTCGTCGTAGAAACGACGATCGTATTCTCGGTAATACGCCAGCTTTTTTTTCCCCTCCGGATTATCGGCGGCAAGCAGACACGACGACGTTGACGCGGCACAAAACAAACAAAAAAAAAAAAAACCGAACGGAATACTTTTTTTTTTTTTTTACGCGCGCGAAGGGGAGAAGAAAAAGGTTAGAGAAAATAATCAAAACGCGTTCTTCCGATGCGATAAAACGTGCGTACGACGACGACGCGGCGTGGACATTGCGGTATTTACACACTAGTGTGACGACGGTGGTACGTGTATTTTAAAGCGCCCGCGTCGTAGTATAGTCATCGTCATCGTTAGAGGCGGTTGCAGCGGCTGCGGCTGCGGCGGCGGCGGCGTCGTCCGAAACCCTAACCGCACTCAACTCGGATAAGCGTGTACGTGCACATGTTGCTTCCGACTCGATAACTACTACTACTGGCGGCCGCGCCGACGAAACGCTCGACATTGACACATTCGAAAAAATCGCGGACGCTTGTTTGCCGCCGCCGCCGCCGCCACCGCTGCCGGTGGGTCGTATTATAATATATGTAATATTATTACACTCGTAAACGAGCGCGCGCGCCGACGCAAAACGGGTGCAACAGTGCGACCACCGAACACGGTTTTATTGCGCGCGCGTGCGCGGCAACACTGACGCGAACGTAATCGCCGCTATATGCACTTTCCGTGTCCCCGTGTCGTCGTAGCAACACACACTTTTTCTTTTACGCGAGCCGACGGCGACTCCTGTGGTTGCGCCTACCGCCGCCGCCGCTCGACGGTTACGCGATATAATTCGCGTGGTCCAGGGTCAGGGTCTGGGAAACGAGGGGAAGACACGTCGAATTACCGAGCCGAAGAAAAGAAAAAAAAACTCTCGTGTATACAACGACACACGTGATGAAAAAATTTTTCAAAAAACCGACGCGCTTTATTCGCGCGCCGCCCCGCGACAGAAAGTTGAAAGCAAAAAAAAAAAAATTTTGTTCCGCACCCGGCGGCGTCCCGTTGTTATCCCGCCGGTTTTTGTACGAAAATCCAAAAACGTTAAACGTCCCCGTTCGAATTCTTCCGTTTCCTCCCCCCCCCCCCACTCCGTCCATTTTTCCGGTCTCCCTCAAAACCGAAGTGATGAAATTGAAAAGAGTCCGCCGGCCCCGAAATACACCGGGGCGCGATCTTCACTTTAATTTTTTTCCAAATAGAAAATTCGTATATTCTCATTTGGAAAAATGTCGCGATTTCGTTCATTACCGCGAATCAAAAAAAAAACAAATTAACAATTTTCAATACAACACGACAAACGGGCCGTATATGTTTAAAAACAAACAAAACCTACATCGCTCTAGACAACATTTTTGTGTCTTTATACTAATTAAATAATAATAATAATAATAACAAAATTGGTTTTAACGAATTATCATCGGCCTGTTGCAGTCCTCCTCCGTAGCACAAGTGGCGCGCCCAGTCCGTGCATGTGCTTTAAAAAAATATATATATATAAAACCAAAATTCTTCGCTTTTTTTTTATCTTACGCGTTTTTTAGTCGGTTCTATATTACGTGAGCAATTATTATTTTTCAGTATTTCGTTAGAAATACAATATTATAATAAATACATACGAATCGCGCGGGTTATGTCATCATAACGCGTGTGGTGACCGCCGCCGGCAGCCGTCGTCCTCCAAAATATTATCAAAAAGTTATGGAAATCGCGGGAAACACAAAAAAAAAATAAATATATATATATATATATATATATATATACGGATTTGTATAATAATAATAATAATAATAATAATAAAAAAACGCGCGCGTACACAATTTTTTTAATTATAATATAATTATTGTATCATAAATAATTCACGCTATAATGTGAACGAATTAAAAATAATATTTTTATACGAATTCGGAAGTACAATTCAGGATTTTCGATTTTTTTTTTTTAAACCATTGTTTCCCGTAATATTTGTAATAATATTATAAGAAAACCTTTCATCTTTCCCACCGGTAAACCTTATTTATTATTATGAATATATAAATAAATATATATATATAAATAGACGTATAATATTATCAAATAGAAAAACGTAGCGAATTAACAGTTTAAATTAATCACAGAATTGCTTCGCGATTCTTTTAAAAGTCCCGTGTATAGAAAACAGTGATTTATATAAATATATTTGTAAATCTCAGAATATAATTTTAAGTGAAATTATATACAATAAAAAACGCCAGTAGATATATTTCAAAAAAAAAAAAGATTTTATAATATGTATTTATTATTAAATAAAAATTCAAATATAATTAACAATCATAAAGATGTCTACGTAGATAAATATAAATAATATACTAAAAATTTCATTCAAAATGTTAATAAAAAAAATTCTATCTACAGATAAAAGTTATTAATTTTTTAAACACGGCGAGTTTATAATCTATTTAAAAATTATAATAATATAAATATTTCGTAATTTAAACGAACAACGAAATTGTTTTACGATGAAAATTAAAAAGTAATTAATTTCTCCGTCGTAATTGCGTTAAATTCGATCCAAAATTAAAATATTATAAACGCATTGATGTTTTTACACCAAAGACACGAAAAAATATAATAAATTAATAATTAATATAATATTATACAAGAATACAAATAAGAAATTAAAAATACATATATATATATATTGAAAATGTACAACGAGGAGAAAACAAAAGATTTTATTCATCGGCAACATAACTGGCAAAATGGAAAATTTTCAACGAATAACGTTTAATATAATTCTGTAAGACAATGTAAATTATTTTGTTTTTTTTTTTTTTTATCAACATTTAAATTTTAAATAATACGAACAACGGTGAAGAGAAGAAGCGAGAAAAATATTTTATATATCTCTGGAATTTCATTGCACTACTCAAAAACTTTTAATGCCTAATTATTAATTATTATTATTATTACAATTTAAGCTAATTATATATATATATATATTCGTTCAATAATAATGTGCAAACGATTTCAGAATGTCAAAATACAAATTCATAATATAAAAATTGTCGAGAAAATAATAAGTGTAAATAATAATAATCGTTAAAAAAAAAAAAAAATCAATTTATATATTAAAATATAATAATTAAAACGTGTTTGGCTTGCATATCTGTCTGTTAAAGAAAAAAAAATAATAATAATATTCTAAATACGTGAAAACATGCACTTTTCGCAAGGTATTTTTAATATGCTCGGAATGTAATAATTTATAAATTAAAAAAAAAAAAAAATACGAGTTTGTGCTGATAATGACGGTTAAATTAGCTTTTGAATAAATATTACGTTGACACGTTTATCTGTTTTTCTAACAGTACGGTTTTGAAAAATTCACAAATACTCGTCAATAACAAATAATCGTCACAATACACACCGAACAGCATACACTCTAGGGCAGGGGTGGCCTTAACTAACCTTAACTTTGGGAGCCGCAAATTTATAAAGCTAATTTGAGGCGAGCCACATTGTAAAACGATGTTTATGAAATGAAGACACAATGAAAAATGAACTCAAATGAAGGTTTATTTTTTACATAAAACATAAAACATTATTATTATTATTATTATTGACATAGTTATTAACATTATTATTGATTTATTTATGAGAAGTGCTTTTTCGAGTATTCATTTTTTCCGTAAGCTTTTTGAAATCTGTAACGCGATAACGGAAATCACGTTTTTATCGTCGTCGTCGTCGTCGTCTGACGCGGTCGTAACACACCGCCGTGACTATTTTTGGCTACACATACTAAAAGCACCGCCGCCGTGCCTAATAACCTACCTATACCTAATAACGACTGTAATGATAACGAAATCGACGGCAATAAAAATGCTATCAAACGATTCTAACAAATTTTATATTTATTAAGTTTAGTCTAAATTCAGTTCAAGAGCCGCACGAAACTGCTTTAAGAGCCGCATGCGGCTCGCGAGCCTCGTTGTGGCCACCCCTGCTCTAGGGTGCATAATCGGGTTTCATTCAATCGATGAAAATTCCAAATTGTACGCGGTGAATAAAAAAAAAAACAACTCTGAATTACTCACAAAGACATGTTTTTGTACATATTTCGGGGTACACTAGTAGTAATACAGTAAAATAATACGCAAAAGATTACAATACGATTTCGTATTATACATTATAATTTACGATACGCAAATTGAGACAACGTCCGGAATGTATTTTAAAACGTTTTAGATTGAATGTTTTGATGTGAACGACCGGGAATTGGGGGCTGTGGCATTCGAAAAAAAAAAAACGAAATACCGCGTAATTATTATAGCGTAAAATGATTAATTTTACGAATATATTTTCGACGAGACGAGAAAAACGACGACGCGGGCGCACGCAGAGAGAAATAATTCCGACGTTTTTTATGGAAAATTATAACCACTCTATTACTAGGACAACGCATACGAGGAGTAGTTGCCTCGGGTAAACAATTTTCTTTACTAATAAAACTTTCAATAATTCTCCGTAGAATGCGCGTCTCATTAAGACACAAAAAAAAAAAAAAAATGATAAAAATGATAAAAATTACAACATTTTCGCCTGATGACGTTGGTGTCGCACTGTACACAATTAGTTGGTGATAGAAAACTGATGAAATAATTCGAAGAATGTTGTTTTTAAATTTTATTGCATTCGAAAAATATAAATTATTATATAATAACGGTTTTTTTTTTTGCAGATTAAAAACGGTTTTTTTTTTTTTTTAATCTTAAACGCGACGATTAACAGTTCTACCGTCGTAAACTCGTTTTAATATTATTATAAATACTTGCCGGGCAGACAACGCAGTCAATATAATGTGTAGTAATATGTAACACCGAACATCAAATCAAATTCCATACGCTCGTATACGCACGACGTTTGGTTTATTGACCACGGGGTTAATTAAAATATTAGCGTTTAATTGACACCAACAGCCTGTTGTTTTTGTCTGAAATGGGTTTGACCGATTATGAGAGGACGACCTCTAGACACGGTTTATTATTATTATTATTATTATTATTGTTATTATTAATATTATTGTTATTAAAACCATAACGCGCTTATTCGAGTGATATTATTATGTCCACAATAATAAATTAATCGATTTCGTTGTCGAAACAGTCTTTTTTTTTTTTCTTCTTCGTTTTGAATACGCGTATTATATACACTCGATGATCATTCGCGTGAATTACGAGCTAATCACACTCCAAGAGTATTTTCGGACTATACACGAAATGCGTTTTATTAATAAAAAAAAAAAAAAAAACATTTCAAACGCGATCTGTACGAGTTAGTTTATTTACGTGTTTGGCTGAGAAGTGACGCGCGCGCGTAGAGTTGCAGCAACTCGAGAACAAAACACACGACGTAAAATCAATATACACATACGAGGTGTGACAATAGAATAACGAGACTTTTTGAATAAAAGTCATTTATTTTTAAAATGTTATAATTTAATGATTATCACCTTCAAAGTACCTTCCCTCAGCATCAACGCACTGTTGCATACGTCGCTGCCATTCTTGAAAACAGTGTTGCCAATCGCTTTCAGTCAGCCCTTTTAGAAATTCTGCCGTTTACATCATCAACCCCGTTTGAAAATGGGTTCCTTTTAATAAACTTTTAATCTTTGGGAATAGGAAGAAGTCACAAATAGCACGGTCTGGCGAGTACGGGGGATGTTGAAGTATAGAAATATTTTTTTCAGTTAAAAAACGTTGAATTGAAAATGCACTGTGAGCTGGAACATTGTCTGGGGTGAAGAACCCAGCCATTCTTCCACAGATCTGGTCGCTTCTTTCTAACACGTTCTCTCAACTTAATTAATACCTCTTTATAATAATATTGGTTGACTGTTTGCCCACTAGGAACCCATTCAACAAAAATTATTCCCTTAATAATGTCAAAGAAAACAATGAGCATTGCTTTGAATTTCGACTTGCTCATTCGTGCTTTTTTCATTCTTGGGGAAGTCGGTGTCTTCCAATGCATGGATTGCCTTTTAGTTTCAGGATCACATGTAACAATCCATGTTTCATCACACGTAATAATATTATTTATAAAAAACGGATCGTCTTTGATGATTTTCAAGGTGTCTGAACAAATTTCTTTACGATTGAATTTTTGATCAATCGTCAAATGTTTAGCACACACTTTTTTCATATTTAAATTTTCAACTAAAATTTTACGGACACTTTCTCTATCAATATTTACCATTTCTGCTACAGCTCTTACACTTAATCGACGATCTTGCCGAATAATTTTGTCGATTTTTTCAACGTTTTCGTTTGTTGAAGACGTGGTAGGACGTCCAGAACGATCATCGTCTTCGACGTCCTCTCTTACACTACAAAAACGTTTGTGTCATTAAAAAACGCGAGCTCTTGATAAACATTCTTCATCATAAACTTCCCTTAACATCCGAAACGATTCCGCGGCAGTTTTTTTTTAATTTAACAAGAAATTTAATGTTAACACGTTGTTCGATTTTTAAATCTAACATTTTTCGGCAGTATAGTCGAACTCACACTAATAACAAGGCTACTAACGTATAAGAAAATGAACCGATTTCATCAATATTTATAGTACTTTTAGATAAGTGTTTTCTTATCATATTCCAATAATCACTTTATGGATAACGTTAATAGTTTGGGATATTGGGTTAGAAAGTCTCGTTATTTTATTGTCACACCTCGTATATATATTTTTTTAAAGACACAATATTAGAGATTTTATAATACGTTTAGTCAACGTAATCGTCGCTCGATACATTTCCCCCGATGGTCTTTTCTCTCGTTCCGTCACTGAAGAAATCCCATTCTCTCGATCCTGCGCACTCTTGCATTTCACTACTGTATTCTTTACACCGTCATCAGCGGCGACACGAAAATGCTCTTCTCCAGATCCCTCTTCTCCTCTCCAACATCCTTCTTCGCGGCAACAACAATCTCAGACGTTGTCCTTTCGTTTTCTTCGATGAACGTACACGCATTATATTATGCACGGATTTTAAAGGTGACTTTTCGATATGTCTATTATACAGGTATTAATCATCGCCATAGACTTCCGTCTGGTTCGCATCAGTCGCAGAAACTGGACGAACCGACTGGCCGCCACGTTCATCGGTCAATATTACATTTTCCTTTATAATTCGACATTTTATTGCCCCGTTTATACTCCTCACGCATTGTAGTAAAAAATAAAATAGGACGTTGAACGATATTAGCGAATCTACGCTTATTATTACGTTTCACTAAAGCGTGCATATGCTAGTGATATTATTTCGGGATGAAGATTCATAGTCGAGTTATACGTGTGTGTGTGTAATAATATCCCTTACCTCTTAATGCCGCCGATAATATATAAATATTTTTTTTTTTTAATAAAAAAAAACACACAAATTCGAACTAACTCGAATCCAATCAATCGTACGATTATATCATATTATCAATCGTATTATACGTTTCTCGTTGATTTTTTGTTTTCTTTACGAAATATCACTAAAATTAATGATGTGTTGGAATACGAAAAGGGAATGGAATTGCGTGGTCCGACGAAAGAGCCCGGTCGTCGATATTATTTTAATTAGTCTTTTATAAAATAATAATAATAATAAACATTGTATTATTTACAAAAGTCATTATACAATATGATAAAGAGTGGGCTATCATTACACTATCAATATATGGTTTCTCACCATAACTTCTCGTATGTGTATACAAACGACGAAGGTGAATTTTTTCACTTTTTCCGGTTGTTAAAAATTCAATTAGCGCGCGTTCGTTCACATTAGTATACCTAACACGGCATCGACTCCGTCGTGACGACTAACTCTGAACACACACTACTGAACGCGTGCACGGAAAATATAACAAAACTTTTGCGACACGTTTGTGAAGAGATTGCGGTTACGATTTAACACACACACACACATCCATTAATCCGCAATTTTCACGAATTGTACGCATTACTTTACGTCGTATACGTTTAAGAAGGATTTCTATTCCGGTATATTGGACTTGAAACAACGTAGTAATAATAATAATAATAATAATAATAGTACAAATTTTCTTACCTAGGTGGATTTGTGCCCGAAGACCCTTCTATACTTAATCGTGTTGAAGTGGATCCTTTTTCACTCGTCCCTTTTTCTCGTTCTTCTTCTTCTTCGCCTTCGCCACAATCGTCTCCACGAGGCGAGTTGCTATTGTCGTCCATGACTGCTATACCTAACGTACAATTTTATATTGATTAATATTACGTATATATACATATTTGGTTTAATAATTTGGCAATAATAATCACGTAATTCGTTATATATATATATATATATATATATATATATATAACATATACATATATACATACTTACAAACACGTCATCATACTATAATGTAACAGCAGCGTTACGCCACCGAATGAGGTAAACACATTTATCACTAATAGTTGGTCGTATATACTTAATAAACGTGTCAGTGTACAGCTGCATGATTTAAAAGAATTTCAGTTTTGTTATCTTTTACTAACTTCGCACAAAAAAAAAACTATTTAAAAAGTATATAGAAGATAAAAGCACAATGAAAGTACATAGACGTAACTACCTATACCTATACAAAACATAATCGTTTAAAACGTATAACTAAAACACATTCTTGGACATAATCCTATTATGTCAATAAAAATAATAACGATACTCATTTTAAATGTTATACATTTGGATGACGAGAATATTTATATAATATTGTTTAAAGATTTTTTTTTCTTTAAAGCAGACATTTTAATACTATTAATACGCACCGTTAAAGTAAAATTGTATAGAGTAAAATTTTTATTTTAAATTGCTAGATTTTTCAATATCCCATACGACATATTTACCAAACATATATAACTACTAATCAATAACAATACTTATATTCGTTTTTAAGTACAATATTAATATATTGATATACGATAAAATATATGTTTAGTTTACCGCAAGTCAAGATATATGCTGACATTCCAATATTTCTTACCAATTGATAAGTATGACAAGAAAAACTATTTGTCGAAAAGCGAAATTAATATAAACTATAGTTTAAAAGTGAAATATCGTATTTATTATTGTAACTAAAAAGAACCGCATACATACAACGTTTATCTTATAGTTAGTAGTCAAAACAAAATAATTGTTACAAGTTAACACTATGCATACTGTACGTTATGTACTAAACGATAAAAAGGAGAGAAAAAAAACGTTTTTAACAAGGATATTCGTTGTGTTTGTCATTTTCAATGAATTTTATTTTATACAGCATTACGAGTATAATAATAATAATAAAACACAAATCATAATAATGTCCATTGATTTACAATGGTAATTTGCTGATCGAGACGGAGACAAGGTAGAAGGAATCGCCAACAATATAGTAGGTATTTGTTATACACGTGTAAACATGCTAACATACGTGTTATTTTTAAGATCATGTTTAAGAGATTAGAACTGTAAAGATTTTATTTTTATCATTTTACTAGATTTATTACGTTAAGGAACAATAGTAAATAATACGTTACCACCTACTTTTTACGAACAATTAAAACAATATTTAAAACGCTAAAAATATATAGCGTAATAAAATAATTAACGTAAAACGAAACTTAGTTTGTGTGTAAAACAAACGAGAAAATTTCGAAGTTAATTTCTACTCAAATAAAGTAATTACGTACGTATTGTGTTTAATTCATGGGTATAATCACAAAACTATAATATTACCGATTGAACTATTTTTTTAATAATGAAACAATAATATTATAGAAAATAGAAATAAACGTGAACACTGCAGTGAAATCAAATAATAGAGTAGAATTTCGTGATTAATCTCGATAACTGCACTAAGAATTCAATACACATTTATACGTTTTATCAATTTGTTTTTAGAAAACCTCGAGGAAAAAATGTACTTAAACGCGATAAAAATTAATTTAAACCTCCCCCCCCCCTCGTTTCTCTATAATAATAATGTTTAAAAACTCTGCGCCGTTATCAAATCGTCGATAAACACTCTAAAAAATACGAGTACATCTAAAAACAATGTTATAGATTAAATATAATCTATTTAATCTGCGTTACAAAACGTATTGAGAAAATGTAAAATCAGAAACTACAAATTGTTTTTTTAATATATATATAAATGTATACTCGAAGAAGTGAACTTCTCGTGTTTTGAAATCGAAACTGACTTCGAAAATTGTTTTTCGAAAAGATTTTTTTTTAAAAAAAAAACGCGCTAATCTATAAAGCGGTTATTTTATATTATTTTCCATTTGTTTAGACACATTATTATTGCACTTATAATATGTCCCAGGCGTAATTTCTTTTGTCTTCTAACTATTATTATTTATCGATTCCTCAATGGTAAATTATTAATTAATTAACGATTTTCGTTTTGTCTAATTGTGTTATTATGATTAATTTTCAACCGTTTGTTTTTATCATTTCTTTCCACAAATATTTATTTAGACCAGACCATTACACGTCATATGTAAATACCAGTCGCATTTGGTTAAGAGCACCGATCAATTATATTTTTATTATTATTATTAATGGAACGTCCAATGAACACGAGAGTGTTTAAAACATATTTCCTCGACATACCAAATAACGCGTTATCGATAAAATTAGTAAAATTAGTAATTGTAATTTGTTATTTATCAGAAACCGTATTTGAATTGCGATAATTTTTTTTTTTTTTTTTGGGAAATTATCCGCGTGGTGTATTACAGATTTATAAAGTATATTATGCTGCAGCGGAGGCGACGACGATTCACAGTTACGCGGTGCATCGCGTGCACTGCGCAATCCGAACACACTTAACTATAACACTATTATATTATTATTATTCGTATTGATCGGACCGATTCGGCGTCAGTGACTCCGCCGCGATGACCTATTTTACACTAGTTATGCGACGCCGTCTAGTATTGTTTCTAGTATCTATACAATGTCTACAGAGCGATTCCGGTCGTTCGCGGAAATAAGTCGTTTTGCGAAACATAAAGCATAAATGTCGCGTCAAAGGTCGAATACCGAGGGAGGAGGAGGAGGGGGAAATTTGTCAGATTCGGGGCATTTGTCCTCCCATCGGTTCATCAAAACGAAAAAAAAAAATAAAGAAGATATCTAATTATTGCGTTTGTAATGTTTTTCTGGAGCCTGTCAAATGCTATGTCTCATGTATTACTGTAATATTGTCGAACGAAAGTCATTAACGCAGATAAAACTGTATAAAACGCTTGTATGACGCTTACACGTATTTAAAAATTTACGAGTCATAACATTCGTCTATGCGAAATTATTTGTCTAATAAGTTGGATAACTATTAGTTTTTCATAATTTTAAGTAATTATTTTTGTAATATATTCTACGAAAATTAATTCGTTTTTTTTTTGTTTTTGTTTTTTCAAGAATTATAGCATAAAATAGTCCACAACAGAATGGTGTCTATTACTACAGCTGTTCTTCTCGACCTCGATAATAATCGAAAATGTTTGAAAACAAAAAAACAAACGGGCGATGTTCTCTAATAAATTACTAATAAATTCAATTATCCCTCTGAGGACTTCTGTATCAGCCCTTGTATACATATACACAATACGCGTTACACGAAATTAAACACCGTATTTTTTTCGATTGATATTTTCGAACGAATTCGAAATCGAATTATACAAATCGCGGAATAGTTCTAAAAATATAATTTTTTCTCCCCCCGCAAACGTCGTTATTACGATTGTGTTTGTTCGTCGCGGAAAATTCGATAAAAAAAAAAAAAAACTCCCGATAATTTCTTTGGAATCCGAGTTTTATTCATAACGCAAAAGTATATTCTAAGCGTATTGTATTCACGACGGTTGTGTCGTTATGGATGACGTGATATTATAATTATACATTTTCCATTCACTGTTTATATAATTCATCGAGATGTCATGAATAATATAAATTGAACGTTTTCATAAAATTCGTAAAAATAGAGACGCGCATACGTAAAAAAAAAAGAAAAAGAAAATACGATTTTTTTTTTTTTTTTTTGCTGCAGAGTAATAGTAAAAAATATAAATAAATTGCTTATACATTATCGTTTTCACGATAAATATACAATAAATCGAAAAATTATACGATATTCCTCTTATATATAAAGCACAATGAAAAACGCGTTATTGCATATTGTATTTTATATAGAAAGAACAGAAGGAGAAAAAAATTGAAACGCGAAAAATACCGAAGTTTACAACTCGTACCTCATACCGAACAAAAACGTAAACCGTTTTCACGGACAAATAATAATAGATCGTGTGGTGATAAAACAAAACATTTTTTTCGCGTGTAAATCAAACAGACGTCTCGAGAATTTGATCTAAAGATATAACAACGGGACAACAATATCATCCGGCAATTTCCGGGATTCGCTATAGTTCTTATTATTTTTTCTTTTTTTATCAATCTTTTTGAAATCTAATTTTCTCTTGACGAAATATTTATTTTCGAACTCTATTTTCTTTTTTTTTCCTGTTCTAAATGGTGTCGAAAAAATTCGCGAAGACTTAACGAGTGTTTTACGAATTCGTATTCCAACACAATTTTGCACGAGGCAACGCGCAGGGATGAGAACAGAACTATATATCGTATAACGTGGAACAACGAGCTATTTTTTTTTTTTTTTGCTAAGACCATTCCGCTCACTCCTCTCGAAACTTACATCTAAAATATCCCAATATACTCGTATTGATATATCTTATAAAAACTACTTTTTGTTTTCAAATTTATTCTAATTAACTACATTTCCAGGTACTCGACACGTTCTACAGCGTTCTCAACGCTTAGATATATATAAAAAAATACTACGTTTTGAATAGAAAAAAATTTAATTATTACGAAGACTGATTAAAAAAAAACTTAGATTTTTTTTTTTTACTACAGTGATTCATGAACGACTTTTCTCGTTTACAAGAAGATACAGCCACAATATCAGGATAACATTAAAGAAAAAAAAGACGAGGCTAAAATTCATTGGACTTTACGCATCCGATATCAGATTGTCATCGGTTTTTCGTCGATTCCATTGCGCATTCATACGTAAAACGTTTATATGTTATATACGTGTACGTTCTGGACGTTATTGGTCAAACGAATGGAATTAAAATAAAAAAAATCGTCACGAAGTTAAACGAAGATTTTTTTCGGCTTTTCATCCGCCGTTTTCTTTTTTACGCGCGCGCATTATAAGTAATTAATATAATTTCTATTGTCCGTCAATACAGTTGTAAAAATATCGAAAGGTTAACACAGCAGCCAGCCAGTTGTTAGCTAATAGCTGCTTACTGTAGTCTTCTTGGGCATGACTATAAGAGGAAAAACTAAATCATCCAGAAAGTGACATTTTGAATTATGACGGTAAACCACAGGGAGATGATACGCGAGAAATTCGACGGATTCCGTCGTGCGCGCGCGCGAATGTCGTTTCGATAATATTATTCGAATAAAAAAAACTTTTAAAATTTGGCGCCGAGAAAAGAAAAATCGGCCATAATGCGAAGAAAAATGAATCTTTAGCAAAAAAAAAAAAAAAACAAAATAAATTAAACGGATTCATAATAACGTGCGCTAATATCTATTTTACGAGTACACGTACACACATCGCACTGAACGTTTCAATACCAACAATTACCGTTATTAATTATTATTCACGGTGCTCATATAACCGCTATTTATCACGAAATCTGCAACAGCGTATAAGATTAGCGAAGCAGAGCGTATTTCCGAAACCTAACCCGACTTGAGTGTCCGTGTATGTCGCGTTAAGATTCCGCGCGGTCGTCTCCTCACCCAAAACCGACATTTATCATCACATAACTAATTAATTTATATTTTTATAAACGTCAAACCTGTGCACCAACTCACTAGCGCAACGGTTCCCAAACTGAGCTCTTGGCAGGGGAGGCGCGAGCCGCGTGGTTAATATTGATATTTTTAAATCAACAATAATTTTGTTGAAACGTTTATTTCAACTATTCTAAACAAATATTTCATTATGTGTTAGTATTACTATTAAAGTCGTGGCATACAATAATATACTTGATTCGAGGATTTCCGTAAAAGTCGTTACATCTAGCCAGCGTTATCGATAACTTCTAGGATTTTGGAACAACATTAAAGATGAATATCCTGAAATAGCCAACAAAGCTTTGCGTGTACTACTACCATTTGCGACATCATATTTATGCGAAGCAGGATTTTCTGCAGTTGTTGTATTAAAATCATAATATCGGTCAAAACTTAATGTTGAAAAATAAATGCGTGTGGCTGTCACAACATTGCTGCCTAATTTTGAAAAATTATTAAAAGGAAAACAAGCCCATTTGTTCGCATTAAGATTAAATATTAATAATTATTGTTTTTTTTTTCGTAAAAATAAAAATATTTTGTAATATTTTAAACTGAAGTTTAATATAACATTCACTGTTGATTTATATTGTCATAAAAATATAAATATTTGTATATTTAAATGCTATAAATTCGTAATTTATTCATTTATGGGCGGCGTAATTAATTTTTTTAATTTTTAGGATGGCGTGAACCAAAAAAGTTTGGGAACCGCTGCACTAGCGTATAGTGAAAAATACTTAACGCGACAATTTCGGTAGAAATAATATATTGAATGGAAAAAAGCGGTATTCCGGGCACAATTACCGTGCCTTAAATCGGTTTGAAGCGTTAAAGTCGAAAAAAAAAATCATACGTGAGGTGGGGCACTACGGGGAATCTTAACTGGCCCACTCGTACTGAAGGGTGTTCCGGGTCGGTTAGGGTTCGGAATAACGCGGCGTTGCCGCCGCAAGGGACAGAAAGCGCGTGCGCGAATCGAATTCGATTCGAAAAACGCGCGGTGAGTTTTCCGAGAAATACACTCGAACGGAATTCGCCATTTATTGCTCTTTTCACGTTTGTTTTCCGCAAAGTCCGAGCGATAAACAAACACCGCGCAAGAGTCTTGTTAATTTTTTTTGAAAATCTTCTGTGTGTATAGAGAAAAACGGAAATATAATTCGAATTTATTACGCTAAAAGCTTCGATGAAAAAAAATTTTTGGTTTTTTTTTTTTTATAACTTTATTAATGGAGATATCTATAGGACAGATCAATAAAAACTCTAAACAAAAACAATGACATTCTACGACAAATATACAAATCTGAAAAAATAAACATTCAACATTAAAAATCGAGTAATAATATCGTATCGAAAGTTATTTTCTTTTCCACCGATATACAATAATCGTTGTACAACGTCCTTCCTTTGTCGATTAGAAATTAAATAATAATATAATATAGGTACACGATTAAATGAAAATAGCGTTTAAAAGTTATTAGTGCACCCAGGGAACACAGTCACCGATATTTATTATATTAACCGAACACTTATGGGAAAAAGGAGACGACGTACACAGTTAATACATACCAATGATATTTTCGAAAAATTAATCGGTAATGTGTGGTGTTAAACAACAAACGAAATTAATCTGCACCAAACAGAGGTATGTGAAAAATTAATAAATTCAATAAAAAACCAAAATGCTACAAAAAAAAGTCTGCGTTTTACACTGAAAATGGCAGTAATATTGTTGTCGAAATACTATAAGGTTTGCTTATAATAAATAGTAAATTTTGGAGATTTGACTTTTTAAGTAATTTATATAAATTCCCATAAGTAGTTGTTTCCTAAAATAAAAAAATGTAATATTTAATCGGTTTAATAAATATTGAATAAACATCAATTCGGATACAAACAAGATACAGACTCACATGTTACATACTTTACAAGAATGTCAAAATATAAAAATGCAACGCTTCCACCTTGGAATGTATAAAATACACACCAACGACAAACGGTATCATATATTTTAAAACCACAATACAAATTTATTGCAGACTCCTTACCTTACCTTATAATACAATATTGGAATAACAAAAAAGACAACGAAGCGATAAAACTAAAAGAAGTAAAAAAACACATTCAGTACTCTGCACATTTTACACAGAAGTGTGAAAAATATTTGAAATTAAACCATATTTATTTATCTGGTGTAAAATTCTCAAAAATTAAAACGTTTACATAGGTAGGCGTATAATTTGTATAGTTGTAAGTACCTAATTAAAACCATTTTAAATGCATAAAAAAAATATTCACCAAATTAACAAATGCAAAATAAGATTAACAAACCTTACGTTAGCAGTTATCCGGGTTAACATTTGACTGCAACTACATAAACTAAACGAATATGATAATATTCCGAATTTGAAATTACATTTACTAGTTTGTCATTCGTGAATGAAAATTATTGTTTTTACTAAAATCAATAACTTTACAAGACATATCAGTTGAATCGCTTTCGCTTTTTGTTAAAAGGGTACATGTTTCAACAGATAAAGTTTCGGGAAATGATAAAAACTGCTCAACTTCCAAAATATGGTAATTTTGTAAATAATTCATTTATTTGCACAATAATGTACATGGTACTTGGTATTTATACCAAATTAATTATAATACACAATATGATGGACCTATACACAAAGAACAGAAAACTAAAATAAAACGATTTTAACAAAAAAATGTAACATACGCCCTTTTAACAAAAAGCGATTCAGTTATTACATTTATACAAGCACAAATTAAATTCCTCACAATCACTCTTACGAAACGAACGAATCTGTCAAATTTAATAGTCAGAAAATAAACAAATTAATTTTAAATTCCTTTTTAAACATTTAAACCGATATTATGTTGACGCATATAAATAGGTTAATGGACCTAATTGCCTCAGGTACAATTAAAATAATTTATTTTCAAATGATGTTAGTATTTGTTTGTATTAAATGTACACAAAATAATGGCGAAAACCAATACACTGTACGAACCTGTAGTATAGTTTCATTAGTGAAATAAGAATGTCACCAAAAATATTAATCGACTATTTTTCTTTTCTTTAATTTTTCACACATGTACATGGGGAAACATTGATAAACACCTAGGCAACAACACATCGTAGTACTGAAATACTAAGTACTTGAGTACATTAAAGAGCGACAACAAATACATACACATAAAAACTCGATATCAAAGACGTTCACAGAAAAGAAAATATAGAAACAACAGTAAATGGTTGTTTTTTAAAAAGATTAACATAGGTATATACTTAATATTATGAATGCCTACCTAATAAATTAGATTTGAAAATAACAATGAATATTCAATGATATTGTAATGACTGGAGACTCTGTACGTATTTACTTTGAGCGCATCGATTATTATTCAGTACTATAAGTGTACCTCTAACGTTAATAAAATTTAATCTGCATTCCGTTTTATTGAACCGTTTCCATAAAAATCAAAAGTTTAATTAATTGTTTATATAAACAAATCAGATGTATAGTGATAAACACAAATCAATTTAGACTCTGAAGTAAAATAAATTACGAATGTACATAAGTGTGTTTCTTTACAATATTATTATAATAAAATAAAGTATATTTAAAATTGATTAATATGCAATAGACGAATAATATGAAAATTACATTTGTAAATAAATTATTCATTCGTGTAACATTTGGCTATCGAGTATTCTTAATACACAAAAAAAAAAAAAAATTCAAAATTTATTCAATCTTGTGTTGATACAAAAAAAAAAAAGTGTAATATATACTGTGATATGTTATTATTTTACTAAATCGGTTTTGATTTATAATCAGAGACCGCACGATACGATGCAAGTAAATTCAAATGACATTCAAAACTAACATGTCGTTCTGAGGAAAAAATATACATATATATATATATATATTACTGCCAATAGAATATACCATAATAACATCACGACCTACCTACAATATAATTTTTTTGTATCGTTTTCAATATATTATAACAATCCAATAGGAATACATTATCAGTGTTGATAATATGGTTCAATAGAACGTGTGTTGACATCTAAGATTATTGTTGTAGATGGTTTATTAACCTCGATGCTAATAAAATATAAATTAGGAAAATAACAATTAACATTTCTACGGCTAATCTACATGATAAAAAAATGATTGATATTTTGAATCGTAGTAATAATAATGAAAACGTTAACCATATCATATTGATTCGTTTTTTTTATACGTAAATGAAGTAAAAAAAATAAATATTTCGCTTCGAGTACGAATTGTGTTATTAAATAAATTGTACAAAGAAGATCGGTCAAGTATATATTTTATCCATAACCTTCAATAACAAAAAAAAAATATATATATATATATATATATACATATATTTTTTTTTAATTTTAACATCGACATATGAAACAGTAGAACGTCCTATTTTTTTTTGTTTTAGTATGAACAACTGTCATTCCTGCCGATCCTTTTCAGAATGTGTCAAAGTAATGACCGATATCGTATCTATTTAAACAATGATATTGTGAGATGTACGGAAACGCACTTGTCTTTCACTACTGTTAGGCACGTAAAACCAAATACGTTCCAAGTTATCGAGTCTCGATTATAGTGTGAACTTATTTACATTTTGACAACGGCTGTAGCAAACAACACAACTATTGGATACAATACAGAGAGCGCATAGAACAAAACCGTTAGTGTACAAAACAATGTTGCTGTACACACATTGTTTGATACGTACTTGTACAAATTGCTTTTTATCTTCAGTCTTAAATTATAAGCGATGGTCAGTCTTGTAGTGCAGTCTTATCGTGCGGCTCATGTGTGCGCCGATTTAATTATTATTATATGCGTTTACGGTGGTGGTGATTGTCCAGCGGCCCCGCTGGTTAACGGTGTCTATGAAACGATGGTGGAACGGCAGACGACGACGACGACGAGTTTTGCGATACACCGACATGACGGACCGTTCGTTGATCGTGCACTACACATGATTGTCGAAAACACGAACGAACCGCTCGCCAAAATATTTCGGGGAGGGGGAGAAAGAGGGTGACTACAAAAAAAAAAATGTTAAAAAAAACGTCGTAAAAAACAGAGAAATTTTGAAATAACACAAACACGCGGTCGCGTAATCCGCCGCACACGTACAGCGCAGTGAGTACAACAACAGTGAGAGTGAGAGAGCGTGATAGTGAGGTATTATAAATCGATTATATAGAGGTAGATGTGCACTATACGGTGAATATAATTTTTTCTTTTTTTTTTCGTCCGAGTAGGCGCACCACAGACATCCGAGGAGACGAGATAAGACCCGGGTGAATATTTTTTCCTCACGCGAAGTTTTCCGACCGTGTATATTTCCGCGTCGTACCCGTTCGCCGCGTTTACCGTCGTCCGTTCAAACGTTATTTGTTGCGTCGTTGTTTTTTTTTTTTTTTTTTTTTTTTATTGCTTTTTTGCTTTCTGCTCTTTGCCGTTATTCTATTGTCATTTACCGATATTACACATATACAGGCGAACTCGCGCGCGCACTACGAACGTCAACAAACCCGACCCGACCCGTAAGACGCCATCTTTGTTGTTGATGGCCCCGTGACCGAAAAAAAAAAAAAACCTCTTATCACTCCGTCGCCGCCGCCGCCGCCGCCAGTGCGCGCGCGATCATAGAAGAAAAAATCAAAGAGCGCGGCCGTAACGAAACGAAACGTAGAAAAAAAAAAAAAAAAACCAAGTGTGCTACACTGCGTATAAACGTCCGCGCGCGACAGTGTTCGTCTTGCGGCGGCGGGGGAGGGAAGGGGGGAAAACGAAAACAATAATGAACGAAAAATTACCGGATAAAATTCGGACTGCGGTCGACGTCGATACCGCGCGGTATGTGGATGGGAGCGGCAATGCGTGCACGCGGTATAACCGCGTCGTTACACTTGTAAACGACATGGTTGTAATACGTATTACACGGGCGGTCGGTGTGTGCACGTCCCCGTTGTCGTTTTCTAAAATCCAGAAGCGTGTTAACGTTTTCCGGTCGTTTCTAAATTCCCCCCCTCCCCCCCACAATGAGTGAAGACCGCCGCGAAAGTCCGGGACGGCGGCGTCGTCCTTCGGAATCCGAAACGGAGATTGGAATATGGGGAGTACCTACGCGCACTCGAGTGAAAGGCGTTGTGATGTCTCCCGTACGGTCGCGTAATGCCCAATACTAGACACCGTCGTACACCTGCCTGTGAAACGTATAAGCGCGTTACACGCAACGCTTTAATGTTGTTGTCGTTATTATTATTATTTTTGTTTTTTCATAACGCGTTGTCGTCTTCCTACGTTCTCAAAAGGAGAACGTGGTACGCAATAACGTGTGCGGTGGGGGTCGGGGGGGGGGGATAAGAATTAAAGAAAAAAAAACGCGTTTTGAACCGCGGTCGATTTGTGGAAAATTTGGACGGAAAAAAAAAAAAAATTCGCAGATTTTGTTTTATAAAACCACCGAACGTTATGATGTGGCGTTTTTTTTTATCGGGAACGAACACGACTAGAACGATTTTTAGACGCGATTGCGTTGAGAACAAATGGCCGGTTAAAATAATAATAATAAAATGTACTACTCTGTTGGAAGAAATGAACGGAACGAGACGATCGCGTTTCCGCACCCGAGGGGGGACGTTAATCGCGCCAAAAGTCCGAGGGCGACGGACACCGCGGAGAATGCGAGTCGGGGGGGGACTCATGAATAGAGAGAAAACGTTTGGGCGATTGACAGCGACGGCGGGTCCTTGATGGACGACCACCGGGGTAAGCCGAGAATAATCCCTTTCTGACAGGGGCGGATCCAGGATTTTGATAAGGGGGGGGGTCCAAAATTTTTTTAAGGGGGGGTCCAAAATTTTTATTAATAACTTTGTGTTTCAACTTCACCAACATGCCCAATAAAAGCATAAAATTTGAAAGTATATGATCCCATGGGGGGGGTCCGGACCCGAAAACCCCCCCCGTGGATCCGCCACTGCTTTCTGACTCTTTAACGAATTCGTGCGTATCGGTCGTTTATTATCTGTTTTACGCATTGATAATAGAAAAAAACCATACGCGGGGGGGGGGATTCAGCCGAACGGTCACCCATCCGAACGCACGGTACTCGTGTCGTTGCTGAACAACAGCACATCTGCCGTAAGTGCGTTCGATATTTCCGCTGGCGCACGGGTGTGGTGTAATTGGGGGCGGTGTGTGTGTGTGGTGTCGTTATGGCGAAGCGCGCCGCCGAGTGTCAACGAACCCGAAATCGATATAACGTATTGTGGCGAGTGGCGGCGGTAGCGTTAACCCGTGTGTAGAGTGTGTGTACCATCTACACACACACACTGCTTATTTATTCAGACAATATTTAGAGTACATAATATTATAAATACGGGGAATAATGGAATAATATTCGTCTGAGAAAAACAATTCATTTGACCTACGGTTAATAAATGTATATCGCGTGTATATTTATTTTTAAACGGGGCCACACATTATACGATTGTCGTTTATAACGGCAACAACAAAAACATAATAATAATATCATTCGTCTTTATGCGTTAAACGCGTTATAAAACAAACGATATTATTTACGCGTACCGATTACAAATATATTTTTACGCGTTGAGTCGCAATCGGTTTTTATTAATTAAAATGTACGAAGATTTTTTTTTTTCTATCTTTATTCGATCGAATTCAAACGAAACGTTTCTGTGGCAAAACGATTTTACAAGTATTGGTTTTATTGTGAAATCAGTGTACACGCGATTAATTAAATTTTACACTAATATAACGACCGTATATTGTTTTACGTAGGATTTTTTTTTTTTTTTTTTTAATGAATTCGTTTAATCAAAATATATGTACGGAGGTTTTTTTTTTTTTTTTTAATGAAACTCCGCGACGCGCGCACGATAAACACGAATAATTAACACACGTTCATAATGATCATTTGTGTTTCGAGGAAACGAGATTATTATTTATATAGTTATTAATTAACAAACAGAAACACCATACCATTGATATATACGAAATCGTCTTATGATTTTCTTTAACTTAATATTGATTAATAAAAGAAGAAAAGTCGAGATTTTTTTTTTTTTTTCTTCGCCTATAGAATTCCGGACGCGTGTAATTAATTTCTTCTCCTTCTATTCTTCATCACGTGATGTACTATTTTATTCGTTTTTTTGTTCTTCCGACAAATATTTTTTCTTATATGTAAATTTCCGTACGAGAGCGCACTAATAAAATGTAATCGTTGCGCCATGTCGGATCGGTCGGGGTCCGCTGTACTACGGACTTGTAGTAATATTATACGAAGGACGAATAACCCAGCGCTAAGAACTAACAGTGTGAGAGCGGTCTATAAATATTATCTTTCGTTGTTCACCGTCCCGTTACGAGAGTCGGTGCGATTTTTAAACGTATATAATATATATATATAATATTATAATAAATATAAATAAATTATCGTTGGCTTAAATTCCCGTTGCTCGAGAGAGTGCAAACGCGCACGGTTTTAACTCCCAGACGCTTTTGATTTTAAGCCATACGCGCACTTCTTGTGGACATTCAATTCGCGTGAATTGTAAAAAATCGTTATTAAAGACTTAATGTGGTGCGCACTCGATACAATAACAATAACAATAATAATAATACCAATTACAATAATAATAATAATAACAATAATAATAATAATAATACTTGAATATAATAATAATAATAATAATAATAATAATACTTGTAATTGACTTGGAAATATCTTTTAGCGATCATCAAATATTTAGATTACGACGATTTATTAGAACGCGTGTGACATGATATGTTACACGTGCGTGTAAAAATCAAATAGTATAACTGCCACGCTCGTTTTTCCACCATAGGCGGTTACACGTTTGAAATAAATTCAGATGCCGTAAAACAACACGAAAACCGTGAATACGCGCAACGAAACGCGCGATAATTAGAAGCGAAAAAAAAAATAAATATTTTGCAAAATCAATTGAGTCCAAACTTCCGAGTTACTGTACCGTTGGTATCATAGGCGAATATTCGGTCGGATCCGTGGAGAGAAGCTTAACATTTTTGTCTTATACATTAGCGTAAACAGACATTTTTAGACGCTTTAACCTGCAAACTAGTGGCTACTCTTACATTATTCTACACACACACAATAAACGCGTACAACGTTTTTCGCCTTTGACTAAGGCGAAAACACCGTGTGTGTATGTGTGATATCGCTCTGTCGGTATACGCATGTGTTTAGTTTGACGCTGATCGAGCGATCGTATGAGCGTGTGCTAAATTGATTATTATTATTATGAAATGAACTTAGGATTCGTTTTTCCCCGTTCTACATTCGTTTACACGTTTACTCGTTTTTTTTTTACATAGATATGACTGCAATATTTAATTTAAATATAACATAATAACTTAAACTGTGTTTACCTACATGTGTACTTACTGTTAAAATTGGTCGCACAGGGCCTCTTCTTATAGTTTCATAAATGACATTATTATCATCTATAGTGTTTTCAATACTCTTTTGTGCAGTTATGTAAATTACTATAACAATATTTAATTGTCCATTTTCAGATTGTACTGTTTGTTGTTGATTAGAAATCAGTAACAATTAATTTCTGTTTTCTAATATTGAAGATATCGGACACTCGTTAGCCATTATTGAATTAATTATAATTTAAAATTAATTGATTAATTCACACAATACTCATAAATAATATTGTTTAGCACCTATTAACTTTATGAAACACATTTATATGTTATTATTTTGTGAATGAACACAAATTTTTAATTGTTTATTCTCATAAAATTAGATATAATAGCAATAATTTATTTAAAAATTTTAAAAATTTGATAATTTTACTTATAAGTATAGTCCTCTATTTTAAGGGGGGGCTAAGTTTACTATAATTAATTTTTGAGGGGACTAATTCCCCCTAAGCCCTCCCCCCCCCGATTTCCGCCAACAGTTGGTATATTATAGACCGGCGGTTTTTAAACTATTGGATTCTGTGTACAATAATCCGAAATATTTGGTATACATTTGAAGATACTCGAGTGTTTCTCTGTCATTTACCGTACTCTCTTCTGTTTTATATATAAATACATACGAGTTAAAAATGTGAATTAGACGCGTGCAACCATTTGCAAACGATGTTCGTCGCATGAGAACGGGTTGCAGACATCAGGTCAATTTCTGGTCGAAAAGATTAGCCAGAAATATCCGAATGTTTTGATCGGACAACTGTGCCCGTAATTCATTTATGAAAAAAAAAACCGCGTTTACATTACAAAAACAATAGTTTTAGAAAAATACAAAACCGTTACGAGTCTCCGAAAACATATAATATTAACGCTCGTTCGAGTGTTGAGCTCGACGTTCGTAAACAGACGTCCAGAATCGTTTTTCGCGTTAAATTTATTACGTATAAAAAGTCAAATTTGTAACAACCGAATTTTAAGTAAAAAAAAAAAAAAGTTTCTGCGCGTAAAATCAACAGTATAATAATAATAATAATAATAATAATAATAATAATAAATTATGAAAGTACAAGTGCCCGTTGTCCAGAATTACAGAAAATAACACGTGCGCGGGTACGACGTGCATATTCAAGGGGAAATCGTAGGCAACAAATATTACACCGGAGGATCGAGTGAGGCGAACGCGCGTACGAGGATTTAAAGCGTTTTTTTTTTTTTTAATTCTAATAAAAAATATTTGAACGTATTCGTTAATTGTACAATAAAATCTGTTTATATAATTGTTTCGTCGTCATATTCAGGAAATGATTTCGCTCTATTATATAGTTGAAACATGTTCTGCAGGAAGATTTTATCTGCGATTTGTGTATATATTATTTTGAATGTTGTAATATTTAAATCGCGTTCAGAACGTTTTCTCGTTTTGTAAATTCACCACAACAATTTACGGTGTACGCAACAAATAATATTCGCGAGCTTAATTTCCATTATCGTTGTATTTTTGTTAAAATCTCAAAGTGTTAAAGCGTAGAATTTCAATACGAGATTACAATATCACACGCACGTATACCTCACAAACGCCATATTGTGCCGCGAAAAGTTGGTAAACGTCGATATAAATTATTAAAATATTATTAAAAAAAAAAACTTTATCCGCGCATATTTCACCGTTGAATTTGTATTATATTTTCATGTAGTATACCGGGCGCGTTATTAATTTCTAATATTACAAAAAATCCGTTTTATTAAAAATGATTATTTTCCACTTAGAAGACAATTAATTGTTTTGAATAGAAATACGTTACAAATACGATATCGTAACGAGTAAAAGTATATTGTGAAATCTATCTTGTCGCAGATCGGCGGGGCTCGACATAATTATTAGTTTAACGATATATTATAATATACGCTCGTATCCGCGCAATAATTAAATAATTGTTTACTATTATTATTATTATTATTATTATTTTATGCGTACACGAGTAAATAACAATTATTATAAATTGTTAATTTTAAAATCGTTATCGTGTGGGGGAATATGTTTTGTTTTGTCGAGCGTTTATGATTTCACTTTTTTAATTTCATTCTGTATTATCGACGGGTCTTCTCATTATAATATGTATTATACAGATCGTACTTTGTGCTAACTTTCTCGATACCTATTAAACACATAATTCTTACGGTCTCGAGCACTGCGAGGAATCTCGAAAGACATTATTATTATTATTATTATTATTATTATTATCATTATTATTATTATTATTATTATTATTATTATTATTATTATTATTATTATTATTATTATTATTATTATTATTATTATTATTATTATTGTTATTATTATTATTATTATTATTATTATTACAATTATGTTTAAATTTTGTATACGTATAACCGGGGAAAGAACTCGTTAAAAACCGTCAAATTTAATCCTGTGGAATTTTTGTAAATCACATTTGTTTTTTTTTTTAAATATTTTATAGCATTGGATAGCGGAAAACCGAACGATTTGAACAATACGTCGTCGATATAATATCGATCTATATTATATTGACGATGAAAATTTAAATTCATTTATACTCGTTATTGACATCTCCAGCACCGCAGTAAGCACTGTTATATGTGATTCAAACGACTTTTAAATCGATTGTATACTATATCGCAGTGGCCGGTTGTTAGTCCCGATTATTATATAATAATATATTACCGAAAATATTATAACGCACGTGTTATATTTTCTTAGTGCAGTGTAAAATATATTCGTTCACTCGTCGTACACTAATCGATTAATATTAATTAGTATTCGATTGATTATTATAACGCGTATAATAATAAATCGTACACGTATATTTCGGCATTTCGGAGTTTGACCAACGCCGTCAAGAGACGTTCACCGTATAGTTTTCCGTGCGATGATAACGCGCGTGTTCTCTTTATGATTTATCTCCATAAATATCAAATTATGGTCCACGAAAACGTTATGCGCATTCGTTTTTACACCGTATACAACACGCCAATGTAAATACAATAAATATTTACAGATTTTTTCCATATATATTATAAATGCGTTTCATTCGTCGTTATAATGCTCGCGTGATTAGATCGTGTTAACGATACTATATTTGCCGGCGAAATTCATATCGATCAGTGGCTGTGCACCCGAAAAAAAATTCCCCGTAATATATTAAAATATGTAAAAATCGATGTCATCGATTCAACGTTTCAAATCGATTTTCAATTTTTTTATCATTTTTTTTTCCTTTCGTAAGTCTTATCGGTTATTCCTCGTTTGAATTTTTGCGGTGTACGATTTGTGAACAGATCAGTTGATGTAAGGTACTGTTGCAGGTCTACGAAAAGACAATTTCTTCTCTCGTAAATTCGTTACGACGGTTTTCGTCGTCGAATCATCCGAGAATGATATCGTTCAAACGAGATTTTCGTTTTAACTTCCGACCTGTGCTAGTGGCTAGTAGCTAGTGCAGTTTAGTGTTTATTATCCGATACAAACAAAAGGAAGAAAAAAAAATCCATTTTTTTTTCTACTATCGGATTTCGAAGGAAATCTGTGTTAGCCATTGAGAAGAAAACATAATTTTTATCCGTCAAAAAAATGTATAATTTTTGGTTTTATACGTGTTTCGTCCTGCGTATGCGCTGCAGCAGTTCATAGCACTCCTATAATTTTTATCGTGGGTCATTCGTGTTGTTACGTCATAAAATAAATAAATACGATTTTTATTTTTTTTATTATACACGCGCTTTTAAGAGACGCTGTTTGTATTTTTTAAAATAATATTAATAAAAAAAACACAACGGAATAGTTAAAATAACAATTGAAGTAGAAAAATATGAGATAATATAGACGATAAATTATTATATTGCGTAACTTATATAATATTTCCTTCCACGTGTGTGTATATCTTTTATTTTTTACACGGTTACATCCGTATATAAATGCGTGTGTGCACTGTGCAGTGTATGTCGTTTTTTTTTTTCACTTTCTCTCGGAAATTCGCACGAGCACATAATGATATCATGTAAGGTTACGAGGTGAAACATAATATAATATATTTAAACGATTCGGTCACTATAATAATATAATATACTCTTTCGCCGACGATCAATATAACGTTTACAAACAAAATAACGTTTATATATAAATATTATATATATATAATTATTGATACTTTCCTCCCCCTTTCCCCGCGAAAACTTGAAATTTAAATTAAAAACAAAAAACTAATAAAATTATTACCGCAAGTACGGTGAAATTGTGAATTATTCGTCACTTTGCGTGAACGGCAATTCGGTGAATTATTATATAACGTTTAACTATATATATTTATATATATATATATATATATATATATATATATTCTTTCGTCGAATAAATAATAAAATAATTGTAAAAAAACAAATGTCTTATAAATAACTAACAATATCAAATAAATGTAAAAAAAAAAAAATAATTTCCGCGCCATTCGTGAAGTGTATACACTTATAATATAGTTTCGAAAAACTTTCCGATAATTAGGATCGTTTTTGTACAATTATTATCCGTTCTTCGTCGGTAGAAAAGTCTATTCGACTTTTTTTCCGTTTGTAAAAATGTAATCAGTTTTTTTTTCTTGTCATAGACGTATACATTAATACGTTTTCTAATATTATTTATATTCGAAATACAAATTATTTCGTTTCTTTTTTCCCCATTTTTTTTTTTTTTTTTTTTTAGGCTAATACATAGGAGAAAATCGTATTTATTTGTTCAGTTTTGTCGCGTAATTTATTAGTTACATTGATAAAAAATACCGTGCGCATTCATTTAAAAAAATAATAATATAATTTAACATCAATCTACGCGCCGCAATATAAAATTATTATTTTTAATATTCTTACAAAAATTCACCGAAATATCGGTTGTATAAGAAAAAAAAAAAAGAAGAAGAAGAAACATAAACCACACGTCTTACGTGTTAGTGCTCCTGATATAATATTATACATTTGTAAAATAATATTATGCGTACCGTTCGCGTTGCAAAACTCCAGTTTTGACCACAATGCGCGTCTATATACTTACTTATTGCAAGGAAACCGCGCGTATCTCGTAAAACTTATTATATTATATATATATATACTCGTGCATATATTGTATTATATATTATTACGTAATATTATAAAGCCAAAAAACGAATTTCGCGTTACAAAATCCAGTGTACTTACAACAGTGGTTTCACTCGGAATTACTTCGAGTACAATGGGGTGTATATAGAGTTCGATGTCGTGTGTAACTTACTCCATGATAACATAATATAATATACGTGTGGGCCGTGAAAATATCATCGAACTCTTCAAACGCTGGGAAAAAAACAAATTTTATATTTATATAAAATACTGACCTTTAATTTATTATTGTTTATGTTTTAAACGTGTGGAACAGACGGAGACAATTTTGCGAATAAATTCGATTTTACGCGGACGTATCGCGTTGTTGTTATACTTCTTCTTCTTTTTCTTCAAAATAAAAAAAAAAAAGAACCCCGATAAAATTCAAACTCAAATGTAGTAATTTAACGGTAAATGCGCTGCACCGGAGCGCTTTGAAAGACTGTGTAATTTAAACGACGGAAAACGAATAATAATAATAATAATAATAATAATAATAATAATAATAATAATTAATATTATATTCGTCTCAAATCGGCCGATCATCTCCGGCCGCGGTACAAGACGTGAATTATTGTTATCTACGGCTGCTGTCGACGAAAATAATCTGCGATTCTACAGCTTACAATTACGGTCATAACAGGCACATAATAATTAATTGTTATTAATCACGTTATATATATATTGCTCGTAGATTAATTGTTTATTATTCATTTACTTTTATTATTTACAGTAATAATTTCCATTCGAGAAACGTATAAAAAACGCACAAAGAGAATATTCGACAATTAGTTTTTTTGATACAAATACAATCGTTATATTTTTCATTTTATTTTCGGTCGATCGTTTAAGCACACACACACACACACACACACATACGTTACGTCATCGCCATCGTATGGAATATAATATATTTGTTAAACTATATACGTTTAAATAATTTTTTTTAATACTAATGAAATATCGCTCAGCATTAACGTTTTTATTACTTTTTTTTTCTCTATCAACCACCGGCCTAAATATTATACAATTGCAACGTAGGTTATTTGAATTTCATTTATGCGCAATATAACTTTAGACGACGCGAAAGTGTCGTCACACACTGCGCACTATTGTGTATCCGTTTGCAGGACGGATAACGTTTTTATAATAATCTCACTTACTATGTAACAAAAAAAAAAAAAAAATCCGAGTACTAATATTCTATCAAACGAATTCGTTAAAGCCGATAAATAACAATAATTTCGTTCCGTTATGAATTACACGCCGAAAACGTTGGACAATTTCCTCTCTCGTGTACGTATATTGACATTTTGATTAGGCGATATTTGTTTAATCGTCGCGCAATAGCGCGGAGAGTAAACAGTTTTCGTTGTTTTCTTTCATCGACTCTTAACTATTTTAATATAAGCAGAAGGCGTTTTTTTTTAATTCGTGTAAAATTTCCGGTACGTACTGATGGTCGGGAAGGAAACTGTAATATTTTGCGTCACTCTCTCGCGACTACGCGTGTCTTTAAATCTATTTATTTATTTTTTTACTTATATTTCCTCGAGGCAAATTAAACCATTAACCGATAGAATTTAATTCGTTTTGTCGGGGTAAGCTCGTTCTCCACTACTCTATTCGAACAATTCGGGCAAAATAATCCGAGCTGCGAGATTGCAGCAGCCGAAAGTATGGAACAAAACGGATTTATTTTACGAGCCTGTAAACACGATATAATATTATCTAAATTCCAATTTTGACGTTTTTAGAATTTTCTATTTGTTCTCTTATACGCGTCTTAAAGTTTATATTAACGAGATCGCTAGTTAATTACTTATAAAAAGTACACGGAAAAACGTACCTACACTGCGTTCCGCTGTTGTAGATTGGCTGTCTCGACCAATAAAAATCACCTTTTCTGGAAATTTATATAGAAAATTTTGATTAAATATGTATATAAATTCTATCTTTATAGCAACAGTTTCGAATGATTAATCATTAACGGATTTATAATTTTCGAAATAGAAAGTTTTACCGGTACCACCTATACGTTTCTAAAATTGACTCGGACATAATAATATCAGAATGGATATAATATTATTATATTATATTAATACGGTTCGACGGTGATTTATATATTTCGTATTGTTTTTACTTTCAAAACTCAAAACAGCTCTGTTCTATTCCGTCTAATCGTTAATATTATACGTACTGTTTAATATAACGTTTAATTGAACAACTGCGTAATGTATAAATATGTAATATAAATGGAATTTAGATATTTCGTTTTTCCAATTTCAGTCTCGTGTCTCGACTATTGACCTGTTCAAATCACTTATATGTAATCGTTGCCTGCTCTTATCACTATAATATACGTACGTTATTTATTGTATGGGTTTTGTTGTCCGTTACGAGACCGTGTTTGTATAGTTATATAATTGTCACATAGTTGTTATATAGTTGACAATTAGTCGTTGATAATGTTATATGGCAAAAAGAAAAAATTAAATATTTAAAATATTAAACTATTCTCCGCGGTTTATTGGAAATTAATTTTAATTTCATAATTTTATTGAAAAAATAAACAAAAATCTCGAATAAAACATACTTACATAAATATCCGATCGATCTCAATGAGTTCAAACAAATCGATGTATCAACAACGTATTCGCATGTTTTATTCATTTACAAATTTATTCATTTTACGGCATTCGCTTATTTATTTACTTATTTAAAATGATATTGTAATATTCGGCAAATCTTTTCGACCATATTACGTGCACGACGATTAATCGCGCAACGGACTGGGAGAAGGGGGGGGGGAAATCGATTTTTATAAAATGAAATATTTGAGATGAACCGCGTGCGTATAGTATACAATATATTTTATAATAATTTCAACCACGTGTATTTTTTTTTTTTTTTTTATAGTAAACAAACGAGAATAAAAAAAAACTGATACAAATATAAAATATTATTCGGTAAAACTCGGAATGTTTTTTTTTTGTAATCGGCGGGGCTTTTACAAAGGAGATGATATGATAAATCTTATAGGACGTCCAACGTAAAAGGTCGAAAAATATTACGATTTCTACGGCGAGTATTTTTTTCTTCCTCCCCTTCTAACGTCGAATTACGTTTATTTAAGAAAAACTGTCAGGTAAGTATATATGAATCGCTATTATATATATATATATATCAATATTTATTAATGCACGTTTGGTTTTCTATATGCGGCATCCAGAATTACATAACACTTGTTCGGATCGACATTTGCGTCGGCTCGTAATACATTTTTTCGAACGATCTCATTAATCGCCGTCGTCTAATTGCAGTTATAAAGAGAGAGAGAGAGAGAGAGAGAGTGAGGGAGGGAGGGAGGAGAGAGAGAAGAAACTGAGAAACCGTTTGCTGAACACACTCAATTCGTTTTCCTCCGGATTGAATCCGAACGATTTTCTCCGCACAGTGAAGCGAAGAGATTTCAAAAATCTTATTATTTTTGTGACTTTTTTCGCTCGTATATCCTATAACCACGTCTCGTTTGTAAGAGCCCGCGAAATACAAACGAATCGTTCTGAGTAATTTTCCCGGCATTCACTCGGCGAATCCTAAGAGGGGGGGGGCGGTTTATTTTCTACTTTTACAGTAACACGTTTAATGGGAGTTAAACGTCGCACAATATTACGAGTGTACGTTATACGTTATGTCGTAATGGATATTGCGTTACGATGACGGACTGCGGCGTGGAAAAAAATGAAATATTTTTTTAAGTGTGTGGTAAGTATGACGACGACGATGATGTGTGAGGTGCGAGTGGTGTTAGCTGCCGCTGGTTAAGTTTTTTTTTTCTTAATATAATATATATATACGTATACGCATGATAATATGTTACGAACCTATTGTACAGCATTGCGGTACGTTTCGACGTTATAGATGGGGGACGAACGAAAACAGAAGAAAAAAAAACAAACAAGCAAACAGAGTAAAAAAAAATAAACTATAAGTAATAATATTGTTGGGGTCGAGGGCTATTGAACTTCTTGACGGCGGTGTCTAATTACACGCAAACGCAAAGTCAGTCACATGGCGTTCCCGCGATGGCCGTCGAGTACGCTCGCATCATAATATTATATCGGATCGTGTATACCACGTGTGCGTTTCGTATTGAGGAGTACTCGCTTTTTTTTTTTCTTTTTCGTCTTCTATAGACAAAAAAAAAACAAGACAAAAAAAAAATCAACACGATGATGATAATAATAACAATAATAATAATAATATTAACAGTGCGACACGTACACTACGCTTTGACAACAATAACAGCATATGTTTCCGTGTAAATACGTGCCCGGGAGAATTACATTTTTTACCGGTTCAAAATAACCGACAAGAGTGCCTAAAAAAAAAAAAAAAATCTGTGGAAATGTAATGAAATAGAAAAAAACAAAATTAACAACGACGAATAAGAAGAAATTTTAACAAATTGGTTTAATGCGCTTGATTTTTCTACGCGCATAAACCTCACAAGTATTATATTACGAATGCATATTATTATGATGGACAGTGGGACAGCACATTATACGAGTAACGAAATTCAATATAAACTACGAGCAAAACGTACTTGAAAGTCCAATGCGACAGTTTTCTGTATTTAAACGATCACTACTGTTTTTCATAATATCGATGATTCCTTCGATTTGAACTCGGTTTAAAGTCAAAGCACTATTGTAAACGGCGGCGGTCATACACGACGTTCAATGGGAATGGAACAGAACCGTAACACAATCGGACGGACGACTCACAAGTAAAAACATTTTAACATTGGTAGACGGAATGTGCAATGTCTAAGCGTCATATTTGGTCGAGTAACGTTTTGTGTCAAGTTTTCATGCGAGCGAATATTAGTGAAAACCGCGATAACTCTAATATAGATTAACCGTTCTCCTGCGCGTGTTTCGGTAAAATCACCAGCTG
The DNA here is from genome assembly GCA_032441825.1 of Chaetogeoica ovagalla. NCBI lineage: Eukaryota > Metazoa > Arthropoda > Insecta > Hemiptera > Aphididae > Chaetogeoica > Chaetogeoica ovagalla. Next base: position 6,446,631 of record CM063735.1, read on the forward strand.
GACGAATGAAAGAAAAACAAAAACCTTAAAACGACCATCCAAAGTTGATCTTTTCGAACATATAGTAGAATATTATTATTTTCCATACTAGTTGTCTACGTATGATTCTGCAAAATCATTTAATTATTTTCAAATCGCGAGTACGTCATTTCGGGTTGTAATTGCAGAAGTCAAAATCTATTTTATTTAACGATATCTTTTTCTCTCTTTTTTTTTTTTTTTTTTTTTTTTTTGAACGCGAAATTATTTGTTTCGATCAACATCCATAATATTAATTATTAATCGTACTGGTGAGAGATTCCCGTCCCGATGACGAGACACCGTTCGTCCCTACTCAATCTTCGACTTTCATTTAATAATTTTAAAAACGTTAACCATTTTTTTTTTTTTTTAGTCATATTTCGTTTTCAACCATATTCAAAAAAAAAAAATAAATAATAATATTTTATCGCGCGATACATAAATCAAATGTTTCCAAAGTGCAATGTGTGTAAAACGAACACTCAAACCGTATTCGGATGACAGATGGCGTTATTCGGCACGTGACCCGTTTTGCGGTAGAAAATTGTGTTTTTTTTTTTTTCTATTTCGTATGTTTACTACTATTCGTACCGATGACAAACACGCCGATGATGACATCGCTATCGTCTACGATCGTGGTTTTTATAAAACGCTTCAATTTGTGTGCGATTTAATAGCAAATTGCCCCCTCGCGCTCCGTCACGCACCACCTCGCGAGTTCGCGCTCCGCCGTACAGTTCTGAGTGTCATGAGAATAACTCGCGACGATTCAAACGTGTATCCAACTTCGATTCCCACTGTTTCGACGCCGTCGCGTGGTACGTGATATTTAAATAGCGTTTTTCACAAATTAGATTCACCTTGTCCAGTGAATAAACTGGACACACGCACTTATTATTTAACGAATTAAATCTCCTTTTTTTTTCTTTTTTTTTTGTAATTTCAGTGTAAATTTTCCTTTTCGCCTTTTTTCAATTCGAAAATGTTAAACACGCGTTTACAATAAATCTTTATATATTCTCCTATCCCGTTACACGTTGGATGTACAACAGTATAACGCGTGCTGTTGTTGGTCAACGCAACCGATTCACCTTCGCGGCGTTTACTGCGGAGCTAAATCTCCTGCTGTGTTTTTAACCGACACGTGTCCTTAAATAGCTTTTAAAGAAATTCGTATTTTTTTTCCCGTCCTACTCGAAAACGAAAAAAAAAGTATATTAACAAAAGAAACGATTACGATATTATATATTATACACGTACTTTTTTTTTTTTTTTTCCCCCCGTGACATATTATTTTTCATTCTTCTCGTGTTCAAATATAGAACAAATAAATATTTAAAAAAATGTCTTGGCACGTGTTCTAGAAAAACATATGTTTGTTTGTAAAAAAAAAAAAAAAAAACTTAGATAAACCACAATAATTGCATCATTATATTTTCTCGTATCGTATTATAATACAATGCGTTGTCTTGTATTAGACGTTTTTCGCCCAAATAATATTCTTTTCTTTCATTCGGAGGAAAATATCCGTATACCTCTATTATTCGGTATACTGCATATATATATAAATGCGTTGTACAGATGTCGTTTTATAGAAAAAGACGTGTTAAAGCGCGTCGAAGAAAACGTCAAAATCGAGATTTTTTTTTAGATATTTTATACGCCGGGGGGACGCGTTAACCGTTGTCGTGATCCGCGAGGACGTTGCAAAACGATAAATACATTGTAATAATACACAAAGAGTAGGAGACTATTTCTGTTCGTCGAAATCTTATTTATTGGAAATACGAAAAAAAAGAAAATACAATTTCATTAAAATCGCAAACGAATTACACAGTTATAATAATAATAATAATACACGTCACGTCTAGTCGTCGTATACGCGTTTGACTTTCACGCATTATTATATTATTATGTAAATAATATTCATTCTCCCGTTTTATCGGTATTATGTGTTTGATTTCAAATTCCACACTACTGTATACACATATAATCGCGATGATATTTCCATTGCATCCGCGGTTTAATTATATATTTTATACATTTCGATTACTCGTTTCGATTGTTGTACGAGTGTACATAACATCATTCTAAACACGCAATAACCCGTAATTTCAATTCGGTTATTGCTTATAGGTATATATTTATCGTTGTTTTCATTCGTAATACAAATATTCAAATAGGCATTTATAGATTGATTCATACGCATTACGTAACAATGTGATTTATGGAAGGCATTCAATGTAAACGAGAAAAATTACTTATTTATTGTATAACGCGTGCGGACCGTATGTTTCGTATATAATAATTTGCGTCCACGGAGTTTCGTATTTAATTTTTCTTAAAGTTATGTAAGAACAATTATTATTGTAACTTAATAATTACGGGAAATATATACATACACCTAACCGCGATTGACAAAAAAAAAAGAGAGAGAAAACGGTGAGAAGAACATTGTACAACAGTGATTTAAATTATTTACAAATAAATAAGAAGCGAGAGAAGATTCAATTAGAAAATTTTCATTTTTAACTCGTGTTTCGACAAAATTTGGCATTTCAACAAAAAAAAAAAAAAAATTCTACTCTAATGTAAAAAAAAAAGGACAAAATCATTACTTATTCAAGGTTTACATTCATTTATTTTTTGGTCATTTCATACAAATTTATTATTGTAAATTATTTATATATTATTTCTTAGTAAATAGAAATATTATATAATATAATAAACAGTCAATAAAAAAAAGTATATAATTATTTATTTTATGTTATTTGCAGAACGTGTAAGTTCTATTAAATATATATACCATTACATTTACTATTACATTTATTTATTATATTCAAGTAGGAATGACAGAACAAAATAAATAAAAAGATTTAATAATAGCAGTAAAAAAAAACAATAGAAATTTATAATTGTTATAATAACACGATAGGTTCGAAAAGATTATTACGCATTTTCGCGTAATTATTAATGAGTTCCATAAATGAATAAATTGAAAAACATTTAAAACATATTTTCATTACTAGAAACATTTTTACAATAATCGATTGGGGACAAATTCTACTCTTTTTCCAGCTTGCTTCGGATACGTTGAAAGCCCTGCAGGTCTAATGTACGTTTTGAAAAGTGTAAAAAAGCGCTCTATTCGTTTAATAGTACAAGGTAGACATGGTATTTTCTTTGGGTCTTTGCTTTGCTCGCCGTCATTTCGGTGTGATTCGAAAAATTATTACCTCAGCGCTTCGTAACGCGGTCTTATAAATATTTATAATTTACAATATTTACAAAAGTCTGGAATTAATATTCGGGAAATTTTTAATTTAAATTCCAAGTTCATTTCATAATTAATGTAAAATAAAAATTCTTTTGGAATTTATCATTTTTCCAACTAGTTTCGGTTTTCCGCGGGAAATGAATGATTGATATATCGCGTTATCGTATATGATGCGGCGAATAGTGATTTTCGTAATACGATTCGTTTTCGCGGGCTGATTCAATTCCCTTTATAACGAGACGGTAAATTATAACGTTTTTGTATAGACATTTTGAAAAATTAAAAATTGTCTAGGTTATACATACTGTTTCATTCGAATTTCGGGAAAAAAACGATATAATTCTTTTAATATATCATATTGTTATACGTTATCCTGGTTTGTTTTATATGAAATGATTAAACTTGTTAATTAGCGAAATTTATTCGACGTTTTCTTTTCTTTCTATGTTTGTTTTAATCGAATAATTTTACGTTAAAGAATACGGTTAATTATATTAAATAAATAAATATTTACAGTACAAATAGTGAAAAAAAAAAGTAAAACTAAATTTTAAAGAAACTGCAAAACCGTCAATAATTTTCACACACAGAATTCCATAATACATGTTTTGGGAAACATTACTCGATTAAATTTTCTTTTTCTATAACCTTAAAATACATTTTTTTAACTCTTACAGTGTTTCTACCAATGTAATCGTTTTTACATATACATATGTATATTTTAATCTTTCGGTATATTCGGCGTGTGTGTGTGTGTGTGTATTCGCAACGAGACACGTTAATGTAATATATTATTATATTTTCATATGGACTAATAATAATTTTTTTCTACTTCTTCTTCTTCGATAAAAAAAAAAAATAAACAGAATTTTTTTTGTCTGCCACGTCCCTGCAGTACATTTCATATTTATAATATGTACGCGTACATTGCGCACACACACGTTTTCATGTACACACGCATCGATGTTATTTCGAACGGCTCATTACAGAACTCGGAGTGTGTATAGCAATAATAATAATAATAATAATAATAATATTATTATTATTATTATTATTATTATATATTTTTATGATGGTGGGGAAGGCGAGAAAAAATGATATATATGAAAAAAAATTTTTCGAAAAAAAAAACACGATATGAGCGTATACACGTAATACGTATATACACACATATAAAATAATATTGTGGTCACCAAATGTATGTTCATACGGCCGGCCCGTTTAATTGACATGCGTTTGCGCGCGCGCGCGTGGTAGAGGAGGTATTATTAATTATTTTATATGGTAAAAAAAAAAGAAAGAAAAGGGAACGACAACGACTATCGATATATATGGTGTACACATGTTTTCTTTACATATCTACGGTATGGTAACACTTGGTCGGTTTTTTTTTCTTTTTTATTCTTCAAATATTATTGCTGTTCTTCATTTTTTCTCTCTTCTATATCGTCATTGTCGTCGTCTTGTGTGCCACGCGTATATGCGCGTTCTCTACTCCTTCAACGTAATAATATTCATCGACTATTATTATCATCCGATTGAAAGACGGCGAGAAGACAAAAAAAAAAAAAAAAAAAACGCCTCCCGAACACAAACACACGACGTCTAAAACGCGAGCTAAACACTCGGTAATGGCGCGACAGGGACGTCCTATATATATATATATACGCACAAAAAAAACGGTTCTCTCGGAGGAGGAGTTGCAGTAGTAGTAGGAGGAGGAGGAGGTGAAAATCACGTGTGCCGTCGACTCGGTGATAAATAACGCGTACGCCAGTGTGTAAAAAAAAAAAAAGAAAGAATAGAAAAAAAAAGAATTATACGTATGCATTTAATGTATTTAATAACGAAACGTCCCTTCGAGCCGCGACGGTGACGGCGAAGACTTGTCAGTCTTGGACGGTGCGCCGAGGCGAACGTACGAGACTGTGTTGCGACATCCTTCGACGGTAGCGGGATCGTCCCGAATTTTCTCAATAATCCATCATCAGTAATAATAGCCGAATCATGAAAATCGAAAACGACTCGGATCCTTGTGGTTGGTTCAGCGAGTGTCTGCAGGGACCGGAGCCGCAGGACTGGATGAAAGACGTGGGACTGGACTGGTTCGACGAGGAACTGTTGGGACGAGACGAATCGCCCGCGGTCTACAACGACGACGACGACGGCGACGGCGACGACGACGACGACGACGAAGGATTTGACGATTTGCACCGGCACCGGGATCACGGTGCAGACGGCCGTCGCCATCGTCGGCGTCACCAACGGCATTTGTACTACGATTGCCCGTCGTACACCGTCGAGTCGTCCGCGTGGCTGATCCAACAGAACCGGCAGTCGGCCGAATCCGATGACGAGTCGCTGCCACCGCCCGTTTTGCCGCCCATGATACCCGGCACGAGGAGTTTCTCCGACGAACTGCACAGGATCCGGAAACCGTACGCCTTAGGCTCGTCCAGCTTCGACGACAACGCCGTCGTCACTTCGGTATAACGATCATCCATCCACCCGTCGGGGTGGAGGGGGGTTTTGTATAAAATCATTCGATTTTTATTATTGCGCGCGCGTTTCCAGGACATCCACGACTTGGACTCGTTCGGACACGCTCTTCCTGCCGCCGCCGCCGCCGCCGACGTCGATCTCAGCGCGTTCGACGTGACTTTCCTGACGAACGGACAAATCGATAATGGATTTCTCGCTTCGGATAATCAGGTAACGTTTTTTTCCGGCATTTCATTCGTTTTCGATTCTCGTTTTGAAAATATGTTGGCCGAGAACACTCACGCGATATCTCGTCTCTTCGCCCGTCTTTTTAAGGTGGTCATGGCAAAAGACGATTGCGACGCCATTATGTTCGACACTCTGTTGGCACCTGCGGTTTACCAAGGTAACGTAATCGTACAATCATTTAATCATATGTTTAATTCGCCCCCCCCCCCGAACGATATTATTAAGTATGATAGTTTTAATACGTCGAATACGAACCGTATTATCCGATTGACCGCGGCGAACACAAATTATTTCGCCGAAAGTCGTTCGACGACTGGTCAATTTTTTTCAATTCTCATTTCTGAGCCACTCTTGGTTTTTTTTTTTTTTTTTTTTTTCATTCGTTTCAACATTCTCGATCGACACTCAGTTCCGTAAACGTTTTTCTTTTTTTCTTCCACTCCGAATGGCATAGTCGTGTCTTGTCCTAATATCGTCACACGTAAGCACGGGCGCGTTTCATTCGCGGATTTCCAAACGCGTACTTGAATATAACGCGTTGTCTTAACCGGCCGAACCCGTATTTCCATGCGATGTCGTACTCTGTTCTCATTTGTAAGTGATTTCTCGTTGTCGCCGACGTTCACGCGATCGATCGTCGTTTCTAGTGTACTGCGTGACACGAAAAAAAGAATACGTATTCTTCAAAAATGCCATCGACGAGAAATTCGATGGCGACGAAAATCGATTTCCTTTAAAAAAAACCAACGACAATCGCGCACATTTTCGCGTAGTCGTACGTAAGTATAGATTTCGTATAACCGATGTACGATATATGTAATGTCTCTTTAAAAGAAAAAAAAAAAATAGTAAATGAAAAAGAAAAGAAAACCGTTCCCGGTCGTCCCGTTTTTGTGTAATCTAAAAATATCGCTTCGTTTATTGTACTCGTATCGTATCTGTCGCGCGGCGGGATGAGCGTACGGCGAGAGGCAGGGAGGGGGGTGGTCGACGACCCTGACTACCCGCGTAATACGCGATTGGCCCGGGATTCCGAGGGTGAACACTATATAATACATTTTATAAATAGAGAGTACGAACACGCCCCGTGTTGGGCCGCGTGCGCGGTAAGTGCACACTCATCGCGGTAATACCGGGGTAACCACCGCCCGATTTGGGTCACGGGATTCGTTTTCATCGACTGCACCAGCACATTCAATTACATTTCAGTGAACTATTGCATTTTTAATTACACGCGGGTTGTGTTAGACGTTTTGGCCGCAACGCGTAAACCGTAGTGCTCGAACACGGAGCCAATGGCGTATTGGCTAGTACATAGCCGTAACGGTATAATAGAAAAACAAATTTTACTTTTTCCCAAATCACTTTGTAACGTCTTTGGAACTACCCTGACCGAGTACCCTTCGTCTATTTTTTTTTTTTTTTTAGATATTTCAATGTCCCTCTTCGAATTCTCGAACAGGAACACGTTGCAGCGCGGTCAGGGACTGTCGTTTTTGTCGTTTATGTTTATAATTTTCCCGACGCGCAAATATTCTCGTAGAAAATTTAGAATTGTTTTTTTTTTTTTTTTTCATAAACGAATATAAATAAATTTTCGTATTATAAACGCACGGAATATTTAAGAAACGGTATTATACAATATATTCTCGACTGCGGTTCTTCTCTCTCTCTCTCTCTCTCCTCGACTATACATTGTCATGATCGTTTTATTCCATTTGTTGTCTCGGTTCGGTCGATCGATACGCGGTTATTATTATTATTATTATTATTATTATTATTATTACTTTCCTTTTCCGTTTTTCAGGCAATCCCTGCGACGGAGTTCGGGCTTGCGAGTGGGAAGGGTGCACGATAAAAGTCGATGGCGCAGGTCAAGAACCGCTGGTGCGGCACATCGAGAAACTGCACGTGGACACTGCACCCCGAGGCGCGTGCGCACAGTACACGTGCCAGTGGCGAGGCTGCCCACGGCGTGTGCGCCCGTTCAACGCCCGGTACAAACTTCTCATACATATGCGAGTGCATTCGGGAGAAAAACCAAACAAGTGCACGGTAAACGCCTAAATACGTTCGGTTTTATTAAAAAAAAAAAGCCTTAGAATTAAAGAAAAAAAAAAAAATAAAAGAACTTTTGACACACCACGGACCACCGGTTAGGAACCACTGGTCCAACGGTCAATATTGTTTGAGTTGCCGGTGTGAAGTATAATTTATATATTCGTACTGAGGCTGGACGGACGATAGGAAATCTGACTACGATAACGTGTCGTTCAAATTTCGGAACAATCGTTAATAATAATAATAATAATAATAATAATTTTTACAAGCTAATGCGCAATGTTTTCTGTTTTCTTCTTCGTGCCGTTTGACGTATTGATAGTAATTTTTTCATCGTACTACTTTCGAAAAGAGTTGGTAAAAAAAAATAAATTATTTTATTGTATCGCGTAGTAAAAATACTCCATCGAATATTCGTGAAATCACATTATTCTTTTTCGTACACTGCACGCGCCCAATAGCGTTTGACTGTGAATACAAATTTTTCTGTAAAATTCCTTTAAATCACGCGTCGAGCGCACGCATCGTTATTGTTTTTCTGATTGGGTTAATTTTGAAAACGTGGAAATTCGGATTGATTAAAATACGAAAAACCTCTGAACGCGTTCGTGAGAAATGTTCTATTACACATTTCGCGACATTTGACTAATCGTACTGCGCGCAATTTTAAGAACCGCTCGAGAATAGAAAATATTTACGAATACAACACCACTTATATAAACGGGTAATAATTATTTCGATAACATAACTGATATACACGTAATATCGACGACTACGTCTATCGTAAACACGATGTATTTTACGGATGGAGTATGCAAAAAAAGAGAAAAGATTTCCTATTTTTATTTTTTTTTACATTTAAATTTCTGGACGGTATTTTAATACCTATAGGAACCGTGTGATTGTCCATGTCTCGCGAATAGAAAAATGTCACGTACAATGTGTACGAAAACGAGGAGAAGTGCTTTTTTCCCCTCCTGATCACGATGCGAGTGGAATTCGGACGAAAATCCGGAGAAAATAGAAATATTATAATAATAAAAAGTAAAAAAAACCGACCAAAACGTTTCTGTTTTATACATATATATTATAATAGAATATTATCTAGTTTACTGCGCGTTTCGCGTCCGCCACATCGATCCGTATATACACACATATACACGTACTCTCGCGAATTTTACGTACGACGACTCCGACGTTTCTGCAGAACAAATTGCGCAAACCCATATTGATTTTTCTCTCGTCGTCGGAGTAACTCGGACATTTTATCATCATCGTCGTCACCGTGAGGACTTGTATTGAGACGCGCTGAAAGAAAAGAAAAAGAACACAGTGTCCTTGTACATAAAAAAAAAAAAAGAAACATTACTATTATACGTACGCACAAATAAATTACGGGTCTATTAAAATACCGTTTTTTTTTTTTTTTTTTTTTTATTAATGCGATTCGAGTAAAATCTTTGGGAGAATACTAAAAATTCGAATAAAAAACTTACAAAGCCTCGATATTATTGCCCCCGAAAATTTATCGATCGAATCGACAGAAATTTTTTCGATTTTCTTTTTTTTCGTAAAGATTATATTGCGTAAAAATTATACGCTTTTTTCCCCTTTATATACACGCGAGTTTTACGATCTGATCCAATTTTTCACACCGCCCATAACCAAAACACGACATTTATTATAGAGATACTTAAAAGTCGAATTATTATAAACCCGAATGTCGGTTGGTTTTTTTTTTTTTATCTTTTTAAATATCCGAATTCGTGGCGCGGCGAACAATTATATTTCTACAGTTTTTTTTTTTTTTAAACATCGACTCGTAAGTATTTTTTCGTTAGATTTGAACGCGTTTACTTTTTAATCGTTTACTTTTAATATGCTTATGATTCGGAAGAAAAAAACGATCAACCGATATTTGGAAGACATTCACAGGAGAATCGTTTTAATAACAATTATCTATTAATTTCCGAATTGTTTTCTTATTTTTTTGAAATTAATTTCTACCGCGATTACCCCTCGCCGCCGTTCTTGCAACGAATTTACAACGGAATTAATGCGCTCGAAAAATATACTTTTTTCCCCATCCCTCAGAAATAAACTCGAATCACACGTTGGAAATATGTAGTATTTTATCGCCGTATTTAATACACTCTTATTCGGGGCGAATAATGATTTTAGACTTCAATACGCCGGAGCGCCGGCTTGTGTGGATTTGAAGAGCGAGCGAAATCGCCGGTTCGCGCCCGTCGCGTGTATCGATCCGTCGTCCCCGCGGCTGCTGCTGCTGCTGCAGTTTCGGGGTGAAGGGCAGTGTTTTTATTTTCATTCATTCTTCTCCGTTCGTAACATTTCGCGGAGTTATCGATTTTAACGAACACGGGACATTTCGTTTCTATATTGGTTTCAACGACATTTATTGTCAAGATTTGTTATTTAAAAGAAATAATCGCGCATATTTTTGGACGGGGTTTTCATTATTATTATTATTATTATTATTTTCGTCTCGTATATATGATTTGTATAAAATAAGGCCGTATCGTATTTTCTCGCGTATGTACAGTTTGCCGGATGTCCAAAAGCGTTTTCCAGACTGGAGAATTTAAAAATCCACCAGCGGTCTCACACGGGCGAGAAACCGTACTCGTGTCAGTTTTTGGGCTGTTCGAAAGCGTTCAGTAACAGTTCGGACCGGGCCAAACACCAGCGGACACATTTCGAACAGGTATGTGGGGGAATAGTAGTATTATATTGTCGAATTCTCTAGTTGAGAATTCGATGGAAAATTCGACAATGTGATTATTTCGAGTTACCTGAAATATGATAATGAATTGAGAAACGATTCTGAACCACGCTATTATAGTGTACGACAAATATCACACGCGTCACGTTTATGTTACATTTCGAGTGCTTAAAAAATACAAAAAAAAAAAAAACCGTTCGTGTACAAAATGAATATGTCGATCATTTTATCTGGTTGGTCGGTTATTTTGCAATTTTCGAGTTATTTTTTATTACGCTATTTTCTATTACGGAAATTATTAGGAAAATCGAAAAACAAAGCCTTTTTGAATAAAATACCGAATAGGCAAAATTCGCTATAGAAAAGCGTATAATAACACGTTTCAAATTCATTCTACACGAAAAAGTGATTTATTTTGATAAACTTTCAATATAAAAAGAATAATATATATATTTTTGATATGCTGTATAGAATTTGGGAATTATTTATAGAAATTAAATTTATCGAAAACATAATTCATATATACGAAATATCCATAGTACGATGCGTGTACAATTTGAAACGTCATATCGAGGAGAGTGCGATAGAAATGTTATATAAATAAATATCAAATAAAAAAATATATATGTTTAAAAATATGTATACATAAACTGTATCTAATAATTATATTGAAGTTCAAAAAAAAAAAAACACTCTCGAACGAAATGGTCTGCAGTATACTATTATTGTAGTCACGAACGACAACAATAACACAGATGATTTTTACGATCGTGACTCTCTCGATTACTATTACTGTTATTATTATTATTATTATTATTATTATTATTATTATTATTATTATCATCATCATTATTATTAAAAGCAATATAATTTTATTATTGTGTAACAAAAAGTTATTAATTGCAATTTAATTGGGAGGGAAAGAAAAATAACAACTCGACGATATATTTTTGATTTTATGACATTGCGTATGACGTATATGAGTGTATATGCGATTAGTTTTAAACAATTATTCTTAAGTAAACACAACTTTTTATGCATTTAAACGTTTTTTTTTACTGTAAAAATAAAAATACATTCGAAATTATCGTTATATTTTCTAGTTTTTTTTTTTTTTTATCGGCTAATATCGATACGCCATCGCATATGAACAATTAATATTTCACTATTCAAAGTTTACTCGAGAATTTATTTTAACTTAACGTTTTCTGTTTCTCTAGAATAATCGTAAACACGCGTAGTGAACTAAATGTAATTACATTATTAAACAATGTGATCGAATTGATGCGATTTTATTGGAAAACGGTGAAGGTTACAAAACGCAAAAAAAAACGCGCAGTTTTAATGTAATAAAAACAAAAATCTATACACAAGTGCGCTAAAATATTGCATATACGTAATGCCGTCTAAGCACTTCATATTATTATTATTATTATTATTATTATTATTGTAATCGAGAGCACGGTTGAAAAATATTGTGTATTTATAATACATAATATTATAATGAACGTTTTTTTCTCTCTCTCTTTTTTCATATCGGTACAAGGATTAGAGTTATACTTGACGTTCAAACGCGTTTGAGTGGGGGAAAAAAAACGATTTCAAGTACAATTCTATTCGTAATATTTATTATAAAATTCCCATAATGTAACTAAATATTTATGGGAGAACTTCCGTCTCTTTATAAAGAGATACTTCCGAAAAATTTCCAGATAAAAATCTGTCATTCGAACGTTTTATATAGAAACAAGTTTTTCGAGAACTTTGACACATGTATTATATTGAAATCAACCGATAGCTCACACTGAGATATATTATAATTGTAAATTGGAACACTCCCGCGTGCTACTCAAAGTTACTCGGAGCACTCGTCGTTGCACACATCGCAAGAAATCTTATAATAAATTTGTTCGTCCGAAAAGATTCGTAAATGTAAATGTCTCGGCGGGAAAAACGTAAACGTTTGGCTTTTTTCGAATAAAAATCGTACGAAAAACCCGAATGATACGATATTTTCGCATCTATTTCCAGGAAAAAAAAAATTAAATTAATATATTATAAATTTACATTATTTACAGAAACCGTACGCGTGTACAGTGAACGGATGCAATAAACGGTACACCGATCCCAGTTCGCTCAGAAAACACGTAAAAAACCACGTCCCACAACAATCGTCTACGGCGAGTTCAAGCAATGTATTAATACGATTGTATTAATTAGTAGTAGTCTTTGTAATGTTTAAAATACAAAAATCGCGTAGAAATAAAGACTTATACCGCAATCACTAATCAAAGTGAAATGAACATATTTTTATTTTTTATTTTTAGAAACAGTGGTCTAAACATATATCCAGTACAGCAAACGTCCAAGCAATGGGTGAGTATTATATTCAAAAATATTGTATTGTATTAATTATTAAAAAAAGAAAAGAAAAAACGTAAACGACATAATTATTTATGTAATTTTTTTTTTTTATAGGTTACTCTGCGGACGAAAAACAATTCAAAATCAAATTGGAGAAGACTCAATGGTAATCGACGAAAATGTCGAATTTTTTTTAAATAGCAAAAAAAAATGTATTTCAAGTACGATATTAAATCTCTTTGATTTAAAATAATAATGTAACGCCTTTGATAATAGATTTAAAAAAAAAATATTTTAATTTTCAAAATAAACTTAACGTTTTAAGTTAAATTGAAGGAAAGTTCAAAATGTATTGCAGTGTGAACGCTATTATTATTATTATTATTATTATTATTATTATTATTATTATTATTATTTTATATAAATGTACAATCATGAATCTCATTTTATCTTTTTTTTTTTTCTAACGTTTGTGATTATTGTTTGCTCATTTTTACAAAATTTTTACGTACGTTTATTTTTTATATATATATATATTTTTTAAATATATTAAATAAGTTTTACGCAAATAATTATTTTTTAATATTTTATGCATTTTACGAGTATATTTTATAATAACAAAGAAAGAAAGAAAAAAAGAAATTGTTTGAAATGAAAATCGCATTGAAACAAAACACCTGTGAATTTGTGCCTTCTGTTTTTAGTACAACAAACATGAAACTAACGATCATGTTATATAATATGACGCTTATTCTCTTGAGCCTGTAAAACAACATAATTATATCCGTATGAACGCCAAAAGTTTCGAGAGAACAGTCGAATTATTTTTATTATTTTTTTTTTTTTTTGTTTAATAATAGTTACTACGTTAATTCGACGAAATATTTAATAACACCGTTGTTTTTAGAATAAAAATCTAATTCATACACATATCGTTTTAGAAGAAGAAGAAAAAACCATACATATATCGTAAATAACAATATTACATAAAATACGTGATACGTGAGAAATCGAAAAAATTGCACAATACGAGAAATAGTATTAAGTGCAATTTTTCTAAGAATTATCGAATAAGACATTTTTTTCGAGTTAATTTTAAATGCTTGAAATTTCGTCTTGCGTGTAGACTCATAACCGTATTCATTCAATGTCGTCAATTAAAACACTTCTTTTTTTAATAATAATCGTTACATAACGCGAAAAAATATCAAAAATTTCAATAACATATTATAATCCAAAGAGAATTATAATCGTCGTGCTGGAATCGTAGACGTGTTTACGGATCTGACAATCCTATATCAAACAGTATCTGGTCAGTCCCGTTTCTGTATATTTTTTATGTATCTGATGATTACTCGTGGAAATTCAAAAATACGTATATATGAACGAATAGCTGAAAACGTTGTACGAATATTTCGCATGGCCCAGAAATTATTTAATGGCAGATAAATCGTTTTGAACGCTTAAAATAAATTTTCTATCGCAGTTTATATAACACACACACACACAAAAATCTTTTTGGCGAAAAATTCAAGACACGCTATTGCGTTTAACGTCGCATGTTTTTTGCCACGTGTTCTCGTGGAATTTTCGCAAAAAACGTTTGCGACGGTTCAGTAACCCAGTACAGGTGTGGTGTATTGGTAGTGACTAATTTGGGATTTTATTACCGTATGTGAATATTTAATACCTCCTCTACTATTCTTTTCCTTTAAAAAAAAAATGTTAAACTGATATAAAATGATACAATTTATTTTATTCACGACGTTACGATGATTTTATACTTTAAGTCTAGACTTCTGCTCGCTACAGTTGAATTCTCGAACTATTTCGTCTATAAAGTATGTCGACAGATTATATTGTCGATTGTCCGTCGTCCAATAAAGTTTCGAACGTGTATTTAGCTCCATTTGGGCCGCTAAAAGATCCTTTTGCGTAGCGTTCAGAAGCTGTAGAGCACGAAAACATTCCCAGCACCATGTGCATAATATCTGTATACATATTACATATTATTAATTCGCCAGTCGGTATAATCTTTCGTCCGGAACGATAACTGATACGACCAAATAAACAGCAAATCAAAACCTTGAAAATCGGATAAGGTTGAAAATACGCTATACTTAACAGAATTGTTTTATAGAGAAAATATAACGGTAGAACACGTTAAAAATTAAACCGCGTCGGCGTCGGCGATTGTGTGCAGTCCACTGTTTTTCTAAATTACATAAAAAATTCGATGTCATTTCTCCATCGTACCAACTCTGTCATGACGTATACGAATTTTTGTAGAAATTTTTTTCCCTTTTTTTTTTCTCTCGTCTAAACAATAACATCGCCGCGATCTCGTAATATTCTTATGTAATAATATACGAATACAATTTATTATTATTATTATTATTATTATTACGAACGCGCTGACTATTAACGGCGTATTGTTCGCGAATTCACGTCGTTTTAATCGTCATCGCATGATGTACGCCACGAGTAATTTTTTCCCGTAAATTGAGGAAACGATTTCAAAACGTGTTTAGTATATCGTTCGGAGTGCAGGTGCGCTCGCTGTGTACGAATAAGACGACCTATAATTAATAATTATTAACGACGAATGATGATATACAAAAAAATAAAAATGATTTTAAGAACAGAAACACGCGCCGAATTACCGTAGGGAGAAAACGATCAGACCGTGTACGTGATGGTCTTCCGCAATTTACAGCAACATGCTGTTGAAGATTGTGTGAAGAATTAAATAATCTCTTGTCTCCCGAGTACGAATTCAATTTAAAACGGTTCATTATTATTATTACTTTTTTTGCGTCCAAATACGTCAGAAATCAAAAATACAAATTACATTTTTTTTATATTATTACTATTAATATTATTAATAGGATTTTATCGTATTAAATACTATAAAAAAATTGTATTATATCAGTAAATTACTATAGTGAATAAATTAAAATGGTGCGTTTATTTAGATTAGGAAAATTCGTGTAGAATCTAATTTTAATTTATTTCAAATATTAAATTTATTTAAATGGAAAAACAACAGTTAAGTAATATTAACGTTAAAAAAATTTAATGAAAAATGTTGCCCCGTTTCCCTTTCATTTTACCTACGTTTCCTCCAGGGTCGAATAGTTAACAAGTAGTAAGAAATCCTCTCGCGTGTCTTCTTCCAATAGTTTTTCAGTTACAATAATTTTTATTACACTATTTATCAAAATAATAAAAGTCAGGTGATTGCTGGATAATGTTTATTAGTAATAAAAAGTTTGCCGACCCCTGGTATAATGTATTAAAATATAAAATTATTATTCCGTTTCATATATAAAATTATATAATATTCCATAAGCTATCCCATTTATACTATAACAGAAATATAAAAAATAATAAAAACAAAAAATATTTATATATATATAATAAATATTTTTAATTATTTTTTTATTTAAACACTTTGTCTTATACACGTCATAACGTTAACGAAATGCGAAAGAAAATAACATTTTTATACTGTTAAAACGGAGAAAATTTTAATGTTTTTACGGATTATTACAACTTATGAATGTGTAATAATTTAAGGAATTATATTTGATATTTTCATTATGCGTACAATTATCGATTTACTAAAATTTACATTCACACGATCAAAAATCCAAGTGAGGTTATAGAAATTCATATAAAATAAAACTCGTGGGAGGACTGAAGTATAATTTAAGACCCGTGTGCCACAATAGTTTATTGTATAATATTATAATTTATTTTTATATTCATGAAACGGACGTTTCATGTGTATGCTACAGTGTTCGAAACATGTGTAGGTATTATGAAATATGCGATTTTTCGCGGGCTTTCATATATGTATTTTTTTTTCGAAAATCAAAATTATACTTTTATGAAAAAAAAAAATGATGATTAACTATTTATACCGGATATTATTGGACGGAGAGGAAAAATTGCCCATAAATTAAATTATAATTCTTTCCGCGTGTACTTAGAGAGAAAAAAACCGTACGTTACATAAGTTTCGATTAGGACGAGACGATAGTAGAAAGGAAGGATAATATTATATATATATATATATATATAGGCGAATGGAAAAGTGAGAGGATGCGAAGATCCCCCGCGTATACAGAATTAAATACCAAATCCACGCGAGTCTGTTAGGCAATATTATACAAAATTGCACGCCGAAGACCGCACCGATAGTTTTTAAGTATAATGCTGTGTACGTAACGTTAAAACGTGTACACTTTGCCCTGACCTGTGGACCGTATCGATACGAAACAGGAAGAAAAAAAAATTACGCGATTCGAATTAATCGATATATCGTCCGGTAAAGATGAAAAAAAAGGAGAAAAATACACTATAATGCGCGTATAGTAATTATTATTATATAAATCGTCCGTGTCATCCAGTTCGATATCGCTAGACTAGCGTGTGTGTTAAGATGGACACGACGAAAAATGTTATGTCCTGATCAGGACCGGGGATTCTTTCTTTCCTAGCATTAGGTTTACTTCGGATCGAATGCGACTACAGTATTCGTAACGGCTTTTTACGATACGCCCTTTGTGAAATCGACGTTTTCATCAACCCGAATATTCACGTGTCGATCGTATAAAAAGTCCCCTGTATATTCGTACGAATTCCGTCGCCGATTTTTACAATAAAAATTCAACAACACACGCGTGACGGCTATTCGCTTACACTTTTCCGTACCTTTTCTAGCTTTCGTTAGCTTTTTTCGGACGTACTACAAGAGTTGTGGTAGATGCAATTCGATAGGATTCGTGTACACTTGGCATATCTAAAGGTTTGTGTTTCGAGTTTGTTGATGGAATGAGAGAGCCGGGTCGTTTTGAACGTGCCGAATCGCGGTCACTTTAACGAGGAATTTTCGTAAACGCGACAGCTGTGTTTGTTCATACACTTCTTCTTCATCTTTGCGTATAAGCCGCGTACCCGTACTTTCTATTATATTTAAACGTTGACACGCGCATTATCCGTCGTGCGTTTTACGCTTTTTTGCAAATTGCCCCCGTCGTGGACAATGTAGAAATATAGTTTATAGTTGAAATTATAGTTCCTATACTAAGATTTTGACGACGGAAAAACGACTTACGCGCCATTATTGTCTGCAGTTTCTTCGCGTTTTCCTTGTCTCTCGGACTCTTGTCTTCGCGTAAAGCTTTTCGTAAGCGCGGCCACTTTGTGTTGTCCTCACACAGCGCATTACGCGTCTACACGACTCCATCCGTATTTAGTGCGGAACGTTTGTTGCGGGTCGTCGAAAATCGTCTGCAGAGACTGATATCGTTTCGGTCGAGTATAAATTTGAGATTTAATAACATAATCAGTGGCGCAGCCAGGATTATGCAATGGGGTTAAGTATAAATGAAACCATAGGTAATTACATTTTTTGTTAGGTTTGTTGCTCAATGTTCATATTCTTAATGAACCATACAAGGGCCTACTTCGGTAAAAACGTAAAATAAAAAGCAATGGAGGAGTTTAAACACCGTCGTACACACGATGTTGCCATGGTCATAGGCGAACAATGTTGTTCACGTTTGCCCGCCGTGTGTGTGTGGTGTGATAACTGGTAAATGGTAAGTGGTGTGTGTGTGTGTGTGTGTTACACATAATATACACACGGTGTTTTTGCTGCGGGCAGAAGCTATGAACGTTGTTTACCACTAACCGCGGTAAACATACCGTGTGTGTGTGTATCACACATAATACCATAGTGAATATTCGGTCTATACCGCTGTATTGGAGACAAAAATCATTATGTTTACGCTTCGGACAATTTTTTCGATGAAATACGTATTACGTCCGAGACAGATTGACGGGAAGTGGTTTTCGATTATTGCCAGTTTGTTATTTAACACTGCTGTAGACAGCATAAATGAACGTTGTCATACGGATTATGAATAAAACCGGGACGTTTTGAAAATGTTAAAATCGCGTACAATACGCGTGTACGTGTAGTTGAATAGGAAAAAAACTCGCAAATTACGATTAACAATAATATTATGTGTACGACTTACGCGTTCCGATATTATATTTTCCCATCAATTGTATAACAAAAACGAAAAACACGCGTCTCGTATAACAGTATTTCATAATTTAATCTGTTTATATAATTCGTTCTAATAATTCTGAACAAAACAGAATAACGTGATGACTAACGTGCAATTATAGCGATGAGTCAGATTTTCTGTTAACGAATTTCACTAAACAAGTACACGTTACTACACAGTGTGTATTATTGTGTTGGAGAAATATTTTTGAATAGGTACCGCCGAGATATAACGAGTATTTACCAAACGGTTATTTGACGGAGGGAAACATATATGTCGTTGTTATTATTGAGGCGATATATAAAAGAGTTTTTACTTTTCCCTGCCGTCATTTCAAATCGAATTCGACAAAAATCGATAAACCGATTTTTGGAATCTTTACACTGCGCGATAGTTACTCGTATTGGCGCACAAATACGATTCTGAATTCGAACGCGGGTGCAAAGTGAAATTCATTCATTCTATGATGGATCTTTCGATCGTGTTATTTATTAGTAAAACGCGCGCGTGTGTACAATCGAGCGTAAAAAAAAAAAGAAAAACCAGTTTAACATCGTGAGACGTTTTGCGTGTCTGAAATGCGAACGAAATAGGCGACTGCGTGCGTGTCATCAGTGCGCAACACCATCCATAAACTACCTCTGTAATATACTGTAATTTTTCATTGAAAATTAAAATAAAATAAAAGTGACCAGTTTGAATTGTTATTGTATAGACAGACGCGTTTTATACGCATACGTTCACCGCCGTTCGTGTTACAAATATTGTAATATATTAATCAAATCGAAAGTCCGTTACGCGCACGCGATTCCGAAATGCGATACGTGAATTGGAGGACGCGTCCAACCCAAAAACAACGTATTAAAAACAAACTGGGTTTTTAAAAATTGATTTATTCGGACGTGTGTAGTACGCGTGTGAAGTAGGGAAGAGAAAAAAAAATAATAACCGATTAGACGGCGCGTGCTTGTTGCAGTATTATGTCACACAAATACTCGAAAACGTTGTGAAACACGATGTACAGTACGCCGCGCAATGTCGATAAAACCGATTAATATATTTTATTTATTTTTTTTTTTTAACACGTATATTATATTTTTATAATCGAATAATTTTTGATTCAATCGCACGATTGAACCCCGAGAGTTTAACGCGTTTCGATAATGTTGCGAAAATTCAATTCGTGAAAAAAAAATTATTATTATTATTATTAAATTTAATTACGACTCTCGGTAATTATCATTTGGAAATCGTATATGTTTTTATAAAATATTGTATAACAGCGAGTATCCGGGATTTTCGTATATGTACACCAAAACGTTCGGAACGTATCGGCGGCGAATGTTAAACAAGTCCTTTTTTTCCACGGATTTATTCCAAATACTCCAAATACCACCGGTAGCTCATTTTTTTTCTTCTCATTTCTCGTTTGGTTTTTTCTTTTTGCCGGTAAATCCACCGGGTGCGCGATAAGTATACGCGTAAAATTATTTAAAACAATTTTCTTTTTACGGGTGCCCGTACGAAAGTCTAATGGTGTACTTCACCAGAACCCGGCGACGTAGTAGCTATTGGAATTCTTTCATTTTTCGCAGGATTCTGCTTTGCCGACCGGTCTTTGTGTATATGAACAATATGCACGACGTTCCGCAATTAGGAAAACTTAAATATAAAATCAATTTTGATAATAAAACATCGTTTGTTCCCGCTCAAATGGCAAGAAGGGTTCGCAGCGTCCTCCAGGCATTGCACGCTCTTTACTACCAAAAATAAATCTCCAAACAGTAGTAGTTTCTTGTTCGAACCCAGCCTAATTGTTTCAGAAATTTTAAACGAAATTAGCCCCGGGAACTTCTTGCAGGAGATACGCGCGTTTGTTATTAACGCAGATCGAAAATTAGTCGACGCTTCGCGTTAAAAAAAAACACTATTCGATTAGAGTAGACTCAGCCGTACCGAATTCGGACATTGCAGTGCAATACGTCTGTATCTCTCTCTCTCTCTCTCTCTCTGTTCAGCTACAATAACGAATCATCACCAGTCTAGAGGTCGTACGACTCAAATCACTTCGGTGACTACGCGACGTTACTGTTAGTCACGAGACGCGGGCTAATCGTCCTATTAAACCGTATAAGTATATACCGCACGCGTGTATACGGATCGTTTGTCCTATTAATAATAATTTCTGGACTCCTCCGAGTCTTAAATGACATATCGTACACGCACATTATATATTTTAATAAATTATACGGCTGAAACGAACAAAATGTCAATGTCGACAATTAGTGTATTATATACGTTAGCTGCTAGTCGATTTGCCGCGAGCAATAATTATTAGCAATCTCTCCTTAATTGCGCCGTGAGCATCGTTTTGCAGAGGTCACACCACCGAGTTGCTCCTACAAGACGTATACAAAAAAAAAATTTTTTTTTAACCGTCTAAACGTATTAAGATATAAATAAATAAATTATTAGCCTCAGCCTCCCCCCCCCCTCTAAACAAAAGTTTTGACTACGCCATTGATAACGATATCCGTTCGTATACGAAACGTTTACGGGTGATGCTGCTGATCGGACCATCCAAGCATAATGCTGAGAAATTTCGTCACAATATCAATTCCGAATTTCTCGTAAAGTAACACTTGTTACACTCATAAGAAAATATTTATTTATTTATTTTTTTTTGTCCTTCGTGAAATGCTTCGTAGTACATTTTATTGCTCGCAATGAATGGTATAATGAAAGACGACGATTCGTCGTCTCTTTCTCACGTACTTCCATCGCTCCTATCCCTTCCTTTCACACAATTTCGAGACGCGTCTCAGCGTAGAAAGGAAAAGAAAGTTCGGAGGAATTAATCGCGTAATCAATTTTTTTAATAAAACGATTTTTCGATATTATTTCTCGCAATGATTGAAGAAGACATATCGAAAATACCGTAGAAAACGAATCGTAATGCGCGAAAACGTATTTAAATAATAAAAAGATAATGTAATTTTTAATATTAATTTAATATTATTGAAAACGTAATTTTTTTTTTTCGTATTCCCTATTTTAATAAGTTCTTATTTGTCTACAAAATAAGCTAACGTAATTTTGCGCTGTATAAATGACGTGTGGTAAAATAAATACGGCATGTGGGTGGGGATGGAGATCAATCCCAATTCCCTTCCCACGTGATTACATCCCCGGCACGATTTATTTATTATTAATAATAATAATAATAATAATAAAAATAATAATAATAATAAAACGAGAGCGATGTGACCGCGGAAGGGAAAACACAGCTCGTGGCAGTCGCGACTTGTTAAAAAACTTTTACCGATGTCGTCCTCGTAGCACCACGGCCATAAAATAATATTATAAAATAATATCGAATGATTAATATATGTTAATATATATATATATATAGAGAGAGAGACGCGCGCGCGCGTTACCGGAACGGATTATTTATTATTTATTAAAAACATTACGGGGGGGAAAAAAAAACTACGGTAATTATTGCATAACAGCCCACACCGCGTATAATATCCGTTTTTCAAACGCACGGATCTCCGTCATTCAGCATCAGCGTCACGGTAAAGAATTACGTTTTATTACGCGTTGGACAACAATCGCGCCTTGGGACGCGCGATCCGTGCGGATAGGTTTGTACGTATGGGTAAAAAAAAATCTTTCGGACAGCTATTAATTCCGGGACGAGCCAGCGGGAACTATTTAAATGCACGTTAAAATATATCGTAATTCGATCGTCTGGCGCACACAAAATAGAAGAAAAATAGATTCGGGCAAAACTTTCAAATGAAACGTCGCTCCGCCGTTACACAATATATGCGGATGTATAATATAAAAAAAAAAATATTTATATATAATTTACGAGCCGTAACACCGCGGATATCTTTCTCTTCTCGTGTGAACTTGTCGAAATGATACACATTGCCGAAAACTATGTACATACACTAATCCCGCGCACGGTCCAATTTTTTCAACGCACAAACCGCATTTTTCGTCGCGGTATAAATTAATTTCGATTTATCCGCCTGTACGTGTCCATGTGGTGTCGATGACGGTCAAACTCTAGAAAAAAATTTCAAACGCTACCGCCGTATTTGTGTCCGGCGCGCGATAGTCTCTCGCGAGACGTTGTTCCGCACTCTGAATGCAACTCAGCCATAAGGAGGTGTCGTTAAACAAACAAAATTCTCTCTCTCTCTCGTCCTAATCGATACGACGCATTTTCTACAACACACGAATTAACTCTCTTAACGCGTTTTTAAAACGCGAAGAATACAACAAAATATGATTTATTCCTGAGCAACGTACTGGATTGTGTATGATGAGACGTTTTAAGTTTTGCAAAATCGACTCGACGTGTATGGCGTTAAAAAAAAAAAAAATCGTTGCCCTACAAACGCATACAGTTCATAAGACATATTATTTTGAAGAAAAAAAAAACGTGGACAATAATGAAAATTCGTCAACGCATAGCGCCGAAAACGTTTTGTATGCTAAACGTTCTGTAAAAAGATATTTTAATCGATTAAACAGACGCGTCTGACATCTGTAGGACGACAGAGATAGTCTTGATGAACTTAATAATTATTTTACGCACGTGCGTAGAGTGGGATTTAACCGTCAACAAACGCATAGAAGAAATTGAGACGTTAAAAAAATCGTCGTAATATCATAGTGAATCGATTGTAATAAAACTGATCGGGGGGTTTTTTTTTATCAATTTCGTATTTAATTTTTTACAAAAATTTATCAAACAATTTTTTCCCGCGATTTCGACCAAATTTTCGGCAATTCGTTTGTTTTATATATATATAATATATATAAGCGTAACTCTGCGGGCGACCGCGCACTGGCAAAGCAAAAATGCGACTTATTGTAACTAACGAAAATAAAACAAACGTTTTTCATTGACGACACACACACACACATACATCGATAAATCGTAAAACAAAACATTTCTGCCTTCAAAGTTCTTTACTGAAACAGAACGAGTTCCATTTTGATTAGGTGTAATAATATTATGTTTTATAATCGGTGCGATTTAAAAAAGCGCTACTTTTGCCATTTTCCATTGTGATGCGGTCACTCTAAATCGTTTCACGCGAACAAAACGGAGAAGTACAGTCAGGCGACGGCCGTGACTATATTATCGCATCACCGTTGTCGTCGTTATGTTTCTCTCGCGCGGGATGAGGATAACGTAATACATGTTTTTTTTTTATTATTATTATTATTATTATTATAAGGAAGTAAATTGTGGTTAGAAAAAAAAAAAGGAAAAGCTTTCGACGATGGCTATCGGTTGAATTCGATTTTTTTTTTTATTATTATTATTATTCAACGTAACTCGTATACATTATACACTTGACGTAATAACGTATTTTTTTTTTGTATTTCGCGTCGCGGCGTACGATGTGCCCGCGGAATCGTGATGAGCGTGTGACCACGAGATTTCTTTCCTTCCTCGTCGCCTGCCTCGCGGGTCGTCGTTCCGATCTGCAGCCGTACGTGATCCTGCGTCGTCCCTGCTGCGGGCCATGTGTAACGTAACGCGCGTGTGCTGTTATTATTTTCAGACGAAATAATCTCTTAGTGCGCGTCGGTATACGGCCGGAAAGCCGTTACGTAAGTCCCGGTCATTTTTGTTTTATTTTTTCTCTTTCTTCTTACGGTTTTAAGAAAGAAAAAAAATGTATTTTATTATTTTCTCCTCCGCCCCCCTAACCGTCACCGTAAATTAACCGAGAACGCGTTACGGATAGCCCGGCGACGAGGTGAAAGGACAAACAGCTGCGCCGTGTCTTCGGCATTACGCCGTCCGCGACTGTAAAAACGGTCGCATATCGCATCCGAGAACAGTAACGAGCGTCTGGCCACAGATCGTAATCGACCGCAGTCGGTTGTTGTTATTATTATTATTACACGGAGTTTGTAAGGAGTTCGCGTGTTTTTTATTATTATTATTATTATTTCGGACATGCGACGTAAATCGCAATACCATACAGGGCTTATTAATATGGAAAATAACGATCTTCTTCTCTTTCCGCATTGTACGCGTTTCTTCCTTCTTTTTCACGCGCATCCCGTTATGTTTTCGAAATTCCACACGCGCGTCTCTCACTAAATCCAATACTAATTTCTTGAAAAATACGTATACCAACGCCGGAGAAATATTCGATGAAACTAGTGGGTGGAGGTGGGGGCCGCCGCGACGATATATTTCTCCCGTCCACTAGACGACAATATTATTAACGATGTTTGAAATTGTCACGAATCGCCGAAATATATTATTTTATCTTCACGAGGTTCCGAAAATCTTTTCAGATTTTTCGCAATCGCGCGTCCAAACGAATGCCATTCGAATAATGAGATCGTTTGAATTTCGAACGTTAAATGAACGAAAAACGCTATGGTAAAATGACGGGAAAAGAAAACAGAAATTGTACGTACAACACACAAAATATCCGCTATTCTTCCGATCGGTTTTCAAACAATATTGGAGAAACAATCCACCGAGGCCTCTCGATGATATATTATAAAAAAAAACTATAATTTGTACAACACACACACACACTTTTCAATTTCGTACACTACACGTTTTATTTCTCGTATCGTTATCGTATTTGCACGCACCGCGCGTGTCGTGACGGCGCGCACACGATTTTAGGCCCTGATCTACTCTATTTGATATTCGTTGACCATCTCGTTTCCGTCTTTGGCTTTCGCGTTTGCCACCGATTTATTATTATTATTATTATTATTTAAAATATACGAGAGTAGAAATAAAAAAAAAAAAAAAAAACTATAAATTAATACGAGTATGTAATAAATTTGTACGCATTATAATACGATTAAGGCGAAGAGCGTTGGAATAAAGAAATATAGAAAACGAGTTATATTGTATCGAAAATTTGTTTATCATCACTGTACTACCGGTTTCGACAAATAAATCGCATCATCGCGGATGCTATTAAAATAGGAAAAAAAAAAGAAAAAAAAAAAACGAACAAATTACTTAGAGAAAATTATGAATATTACGGTTAAACAAAAAAACAAGAGTTAAAATAAAAATAATAATAAATCAATAGAACAGCGATGAAATTGTGTGTTATATAATACACGACGTGGAATCGATTTGTTAAAAACAAACTTTATATGCGGCGTTTTATGTAATATAAATATGTAATATATATATTTTTAATTTATTACGTTTGATTTCTTTGCTATATTGATAACTCCTCTTCCAAAACAGACTTTATATATATATATATCGGATTTCGTGCGACGTACATTAATATTAAACGATTTTCGTTTTCTTTCGTCATGGACGTTGCCAGAGAAAAGACATTATTTTTTACACTACTCGTATACGTTCACTTCGTGCGCAATACGTACGCGTCGTAAGTTATTCCTACAGTCGTATACACGTGATGTGTGTGTGTGTGTGTTTTTCGAAATTCTTAGGAATTTCGAAGTCCGAGTCTTTCACAATTTGTCATAAAAAAAAAAAATGTTTGTGTACGATTTTTACGCTGTACAAAACGACAAATACACTACGTAAAACGTTATAATTTTTTCTTCTTAAAAGCACGCAATATTCTTAAACACGCGTATTTTTCTTTATATGCGTATACGAGGAACTGCGAATTTGCAATCTCTGCCCCGTTTAAATTTTCGATCGCCTTTTGACGCAGCCATATTACGAGGCCTCGTGTAGCTCTCGCGGTTACGCATTCCTTTTTTGGGTAAAATTTATCAAATGGAAATATTTCAAGTTCTAATTAGTTCTCTCTTGGTTTTTATTTTTGTAGTTCATTATTATCGTTTTATTTATTTATCTTAATTTTTATTTTTATTATTATTATTATTATTATTATTATTATTATTAATATTTACGGTTATTTTGCGGTATCGTCGTCGTTGTTTTAGTATGTAACATTGAGACGATTGTTGGAATTCATTGCGGTACCACAGAATTTATTAAAAAAAAAAAAATAAATATATTTTTGGAGATTTTCGTAAAATTATAGACTTTTGTAAGTAGTCGGATAAACGAAAACGTAGTAAATATTTATGTTTGGATATGAATAAATCTCTCGATGGAAAGAAAATGTAGTACAGTCTTCGGTATCGTGTGACACGTATTCTGATACGTGTGTGTTTGCGCTCGAGTTCAGGTTTCGATAATTTAAACGAAAACCGTAGAGATTTTTTTTTCTAAATCTCCCCCGGTTTCCCGAATCGTTACGGTATTGTTTTCGGGCTCCGACGAATAAATCACGCGCGGTAACGAAAGACGTAAAATAAACTTTAAATATTCGACGAGCCGTCCGTAATATTTTTTATAACGCACATCGTACGGACTTTTACGAGACTATTGAACGGAGACTGTACGGACTAAATAGAAGTTAAAAAAAAAAGTTACGTAACGCAAATATTAAAAAATAAAAAACGACGATTATATTTTACATTTTGTCCTACAAAAAATATATATTATATAAATAAGTTATAATACACAACACATACGCATAATATATTATTACGGTTGATAAAACGCGTAGGTACCTACTTATTTCGTACAGCTGCGACGCAGTAGTACAGAAGAAGAGATCGCCGGCAGCGATACGGAGAGGACGAGTGAAAGAGACTTTAATAACACCGTCAGCTGATTGCGTGCAATCGTGTCATATATCGTCGTATACGCTGATCCTATTAAACCATATAAAAAAGACACGTTTGCGGTCGAATATTTATTTATCGCCAATGTAACAAAATATACGTTTTTCCGTAATATTTAAACATATAATAATAATAATAATAATAATAATAATAATAATAATAATAATAATAATAATAATAATAATAACAAATATAGTACGAGCCCCCCGTGTGTGTGTATGTGTGTACGTTATGATACGTGAATTTGACGTGGTATTGTATATTTTACATTTTATTTTATTACGTAACTATTGTAAAAATATCGGTAGATGAGCGTACATAACAACTGATCGCGCGTATTGCCAAACGAAAGTCGAATAAAAATGCGTGTACTGGCCAGTTGTATACGCATTATTCAATTATTATACACGCACAGTTGTCATCTCAGTGGGACCGATCGTAATATGTTATGTCTACAAAACATTATTAACGTTGTACGTCTATATGAATTCGGTTTTGAAAGAATTACGCACACGCGTACATAAACGTAACGAATTTAAACGTATTTATAAAATATAATGTTCGTAAATTTTTTTCTTCCCCCCTCGCGCGATTTTCTTCGTTTTTCTATTTTTTTTTTTTTATTCCATCGTACGTTGTTTTCGCCCGACGCGATTCCTATTTCTTCTTTTGCCGAAACCGGTGGGTAAATTAAACAAATTATCATTACATCCACTCCTGTAATAGAGGCGTGTTTATTCACATCAATTTACATATTATATATATATACAACATAAAAAAAAACACACACACACACCGAATAACGCGTGTTATTCTCCCGCGGAGAAAACGCCGAACGGAATCCCTTTTTGTGGCTTCATATTTTCTTTTACGATCGTAAAAAAGACTTGACCCCGAAGTTAACGACGTTTAACGCGCAGGAGCGCAATTCGAGGACAGCTTGTACAATTTAAAGCATCACAGCTCCGGGAGTTGCTTGCGTTATTCCTATGGACTCCGCATGTTTCGACTCCGATTATTGTACTTGTTGAGAGAGAGCGTCTTACTGGGGGGGAAAAAAAAATCGATCCTTCGCGAATTTCCGTGGATTTCAAATCACTGTAACTAATACTTTTTTTCTATATATAATTATAAAAAAATGCGTACACGTTTTAAAACGCGCAAACACTGGTCTCTTTTTTTTTTTTTTTTTTTGTAAACCGAATCCACCGCGGTGTATTCGGAAATACGTTTTTATTTTTTTAGAAAATCACTGTCGGACACAATCGGACGCGGACAACAAAGTTCCCCGAACGCGATGGACGACGGACGCATTTTGTTTACTCGAGAAATTTTCTAGCGTCACTCCTCCGCGAGTTCTGACGATAAATTGTTGTCGCGTATTAATTATTATCGCATTGCGAAACGATTTGTTAAAAAAAAAAGACTGGAAATGGGGAGGGGGGAAAGTGTAATTAATAATAATAATAATAACTCCGTAGTTACTCTACGAGTAACTCATACGAGTTAATAACTCGTAGATAAAATTATACCACCGCGTCCGCGTGAACGTGCACCGTCCATAATTTTACGTAAAAAGAAATTACTTTTGAAATTCAATTCATTACCGTGCCGTAATTTAATAATACGCTCGTTGTGCTCGTATCGTATTTGTAATTCGTCGATAAATATCGAACGGGTGATTTGAATTGAACAATTTAATAATTGCGCTGTAACTGAAAGACAACACTCGGGGGGACACGGCTTTTGGCGTATTATTTTTCTCGTTTTCGAAATCGATTTATAATTTTTTTTGCATTTGAAAAAGAAAAAAAATTGCTTACCAATTATATTCATAATACAGAAATACGCGTTACTTATGCGCTAGGTTAATAATAATAATAATAATAATAAATATTTGTTCGACTGTATCTTGTATTGATGTTTATTTTTATTTTTTTTTTTTTTCCGGAAAATCTCTTCCGAAACGAATTTTTTTTTCTTTTTACTTGAAATACCTGGTCGACTCTTCAGTCTATTGGTTTCGGATTTTGAATCGTACGAACACATATATAATAGCCTGCCCGGGGGGTGGCCATATCGCGCGCATCACTCGTTTCGTATTCGGAAAAACGTCCGACGCGTGTTTTCTGTTGCGAGTTTCCTACTCCACGCGCGTTATTCGCCTCTTTTTCCGTTTTATCTCGTTTGTTAGAAGAAGAACACAAAACGCCGAACGCATTGTAGAAAACACGAACAGCAGACGTGTAATGAAACGCGTGCGTTGAATAACACATATTTCTCAATGACAATATTTCCGTTTCGTAAAATACGCGTGTAGAAATCGAAAAGAACAAAAAGTCACGCAGAGAAATGTCTGTGAATTATTCAACGATTAAAACACGGTTTTCTCAGTGTTTTTTGCGCGTGCGAAACACACGAAAACCGGCACACGTTCCCGTGAACGTTTTATTCACTCACTCTTCCTCATTGTTTCGTCTTCCACGTACGCCAGTATTATTCAATTAGAGTAAAACATTTTAAACGAGCTTCCTATATGCATCAGTCTCGTTCAATAATATAACATTATATTATCTCATCCGAAATAATGTGGATTCTCGTTTGTAGACCCGGACGAGGAAAGAAAATACTGATTGTGTGTGTGTTTTCGTCTTTTGAGAATTAATTTTATTATTTTGTAAAAGCAAATTAATTTTTTTTCTAACGCTCGCGTGTTTAAAAATTGTGACGAATTGGTGGAGGGGGGGGTGAAACACGATTATTTTTTTTTCTTGATCTTCTTGATCAATTATTAATAATAAAATTAGTCTAATACACGACTCTGGTAACGAACAGTAATCTGCGACAGGAAGATAAGTGTATGGCGGAAAATTTCCCGCTCGCGGCACTTTTCGGTATAAAAAATTATTTTTAAAACGTATACATGCGAAACAATTAATACTATGTCTGACGAGTTCATATACAGTACGCGATTGCGAATCCTTTGGGAATAATCTACCCTGTAGGGGCATGCTTTCCTATATATATATAAAGATCTTTAATTACTATACATTACGGATAAAACACGAATTTCGTAATATTCCCTCGCGTACTGTATTATTATTATTTTCGCGTCTTTTATGTTTAAAATGTAGGCCAGTATAATATGAATTTACACGTTAATGTGTACATTATATATATATATAGGTATAATAATTGACGCGTATTTTAATCCTACAAAGAACTATTTAAATAGCGTATCGCTTGAACAACAATTTATATTTAAATCCCGAAGGTAAAATTTATACAAAGCGCGTTTCTTTTTCGTTGACAAAAATCACACAATGACCTCACGAGGATAATAACTATATTCGGTGTAATTATTAATTATTAAATCCAAATACTACTCCCGCAGCACGAGAGCAGAAAATAAACAATTATTATTATTATCGTTTATGTCCTTTATACAATATATATATATATAATGTCGGTGGATTAGGTTTGATACTTGAATGACGCGTTCGATTAAAGCGATTTCAGTTGATAGAAAAAGACGGGACAAAAAAAAGACTAATATAATAATAATCATCACGAAAACCTATTGAGTGTAAGAATTTTTTTTATTGTCGAATTCCGCGAGCGAATACATTACGATATCGCGAAGTACAGCGAACACGCATCGTTTATCGAGTAGATTATCATTATTATTATTTATTTATTTTTTTTTGTAAAAAAAATGCGGATAAAAACGACTTTTATAAAAACTAAAAATTACATGCAATACAATGTTTTAACGAACATCACTACGCATCCATATGTCCGTATATGATATTTGGGTGAATTTCAGAGGAAAACGTTTGTGCGGATTATTCGATATAAACGCGTTCGCGATATTAAATACGACTTTATTAAACATATCGATCGGTAAAAAACGACAATATAATTGTAATTATAATTGAAGGGCTACGGCGGAGAATACGATAATAGTCAATATTTCTAAAACCATTCAGTATTGCAGTTTCAAAGTTTTAGAACTCAAAAGAGAAAAAACCGACGGATTGAGTAAGAGAAAATTAAAAAATATATATATATATATTTTAGTTATAGAAATAATTTTAGACAAAACGAATAAAAAAACAAAAAAATTCAACACACTTATAAGTTTAAGAAAAAATTGACTATTATCTTCCCCCCCCCCCCCGTAGTCCTTCAGTTATATGTATATATATTATATATTTCATAACTCGATCGTTATGATTAAAAATATATACATAAATAATTTTTTTTCGTTTCAAAAGCAATATCGAGAATTATTATGTAACGCGCGCGCTTTTTAAAAAAAAATAAAATCGTAATTTTCTAAATTTTAATTACATTGCGCATACGTACAGTTTTCACCGAACGCTCATTCAATCATTCCGAGCAATTAACACGTATTATTATTATTATTATTATTATTATTATTATTATAATTGCTGTGTATGTGCGCGATTTACGTGAAATATATTCCCGCGGCGTTTTAGTTTTTTTGCTGCACAGAAACAGAAATATTATATTATTTTTCGCGTGCGCACTATCGCCGCGATTTCGTCTTCCGAAACCGTGTGCAGACGCACTAGGTACAGCAGCGATTACCACCGCTGGCCCCACCAGCTCCGCCGATCGACTTTATACCGTGCGGATACGCGCGAACGTATTTGCGACTTTCGGATATAAAAACCGTCGGACGGCCGGCAATTGAGTTCACTCACATGTTCGCTGGCGATTTGAATGACAGTCAGTTGTTATTGTACTCGAACATATTTATTTTTTTATAGTGATCGGTGTGTGTTTTTTCTTTTTCTAGTTTTTCTTTAATTTATACCGAATTAATAATTTTCGATACACATATTATTATTTTTTTTTGCCATCTCACCATATCGGATACTGCAGTAAACACTCGTAAATACGATAACGTAATATATATCGTATTCGACATGGGGAACTTATCGATCGCAGTAAGTACATCGGATTCGTAATATATACGCGATTTTTTTTTCTCCAGAAACTCTCTCGTTCTCGTGTAGGAAAAAAAGGCGTCGTTTTTGTTCTCTAATAATCGTTTAGAGACAAGCGTTGTTCTTGAAGTCCATTGGTTTTTATTTCGTCTATACGTATACTCAATTGATTTTTATTCTTAATATTTCTCGTTTATTAGTGGAAATATTACAACTAGAGGAGTGTATTCCGTGTGTAATCGGAATAATTATTATTATTATCATCTTTTTTTTTTTTTTTTGTAACGTTTCGATTCCGTTTACTTCGAAATCACTATACGATACGCGTAAAAATTTAATTTGAAAAAACCAAATTTTTATATTTTGCTTTCAGAAAAAATATATATATGTATACAAGCGCGTATCGATAAATTGTGTTTATTATTTAAAAAAAAAAAAAAGGGGAAATTAAAAACGTATACGACTAATAATATAAAATATCGGTCGAATTCCGCGCGCAGCAAAACTCTAATGATATGTGCATATCGCACGGATTTCATTTCGTAATTTTTCCACTTTTATTTTCTCTACACACAAAGCACGGAACATTTGAACGATTATTTTATATATATATAAAAAAACACGCGTATTGATATTATCTACTACGTAAATGAGTATAGACGTTAAAAAAAAAAAAAAAAATCGTTTTTTTTTCGCCATACGAACATATCGTACTTAAGAAATATTATGATGTATTCTAAGAAACTATTTTGAAAACGTATTACGACAAAATTAATGATCCGATTTCGACATACTTCGGGTATACGTCTATAGAGAAAAAACTATTATATTATTATTACCTAATCGAATGCTATTTTTTCTTCTATGATTTCTTAATAATTTCAAAATAAGTCGAAAATTTTATCATTGTACATATACTCGTATATATATATATTTTTTTTTTCTTCAACACACGAATTAAACAAATTGTCAATACACTTTCCGTTACGTTACGTATAAAAAATACCTATCGAAACGTCTATCTGTACAATACGCATGTACATAATAAATACGTATTATACCGATCAGACAATCTCTCTGTATTTTTTTTTTCCTCATAAATATTTATGTTTATTAGTTTTACAAAATAAAAATGAAATCATTTAGTACGTTCGAATAAAATAAAATTATCGTATTTTAACATTTATAATATTATTATGTGTACCTTAAAATTGATTAAATATACATTATATACATATATATTTAATTGTTCCCTTTGTAATGAAACATAATTATCTTGTAACGTTTATTATTATTATTATTATTATTAAAATTACAAAGTGTTTCGTATAATATATGCATAAAGTCGTAAAATTTATGCATTTCTTTTTTTTTTACGATGTCATTAAAATGTTGTAATAATATGATTTCCGATGACGTTGAATCCTAAATCGATTGAATGAAAAATGTGCTATAAAAAACGTATAAAATAAGGTGCGTGTCACCAACAGACATATACGTAATACATAATAGGCCAATTTGGCGCAATGTTGTGACATCTATTAAAACGGAATAATTGTTTGAAGAAAAACAAGTAGTAATTATCCATTAACAGACCTCGTTTTGCTTCGTCCATTAGAGTACACCTACAATTCCACTGTCGTGCAAAACTCGTTTCGGTTCAATCGTCTCGCTAAGCAGTCTCGCGGGAACTGCGTTTTCGGTAAAACACTTATTTTTAAACCTTCGTTTTAGCGCGGAGTTGATTTCAAAAAAAAATAAATAAATAAAAACCAACGTCTATCGTTACATCATAAACAAAAAAAAAGCGAAAATCGCGACCAGAAGTCCCAGGACGGATTTGAAATCGAGTAAAAATCAAAAATACGTCTAGTAACTTAAGAACTTCTAATATTTGTATGGATTAAAAATATATATATATATTTATATCGTTTTTGATACATATACGACCTAATATTGTTTATTATTATCTAAAAAAAAAAAAAAAATTACCATTTCCGTACATTAAAAAAAATTGAAAACGCACTTACACTTATGTGGTTCCGAATGACTTCGGTGGTGATTACGATAAATCGTGTCCGGAACGCGTTCGAAAGAAATGTCTTGTTGATAGAAAAACAAAAAAAAAAAATAAAAAACTGAAGTAATTCCAAGTGGTAAAATTAAATGGATTTTAATTTCGTCCGTTTCAATCGAATTAACCGCAGGACATCGCCGCGATATTTTTTATAAAGTGATTGTTGCGGGAATTAAATAATTTACAAAACTATATTATGGCTGTGGTCCGTGCAGTTACGGAGTTGACTCAAATGACGTAAAAATCGTAAGCATTTTAAAAATACAATTTTTTTTCCCCCTTAATTCCGTAACTTCTTAAGAATTAAAAATATTTGGGAAAAAGCAGCCCTCTGTTATCGTACGGATAATATTGTAATTTGTCTTATGTAAAAAAAACTTGGTGTCTTCAGTACAATAATGTGAAACGGTTTCCTTCGTGAAACGGTTTTATCGTGTAAACGTTTCGGTTTTTGAACGTTTCTCTGTATTTATGCGAATCACCATCGCGTTTCGTAACTCCCATACAGTCCCGTCGTTCCGTCAGCGTTTGGAATTGAAATTTTCGCATCCCGAGCGAAACGAAAAATTCGTTGTATCGGTTTCACAACGATGTGTGTGTTTTTCTTATTATACGTCTGTACTCGAAAATTCGTTTTATCGAACGCAATATGATCATTGCTTTCAAAACGCGTATAATAATTATAAAACTCTTAAATCCTTATCCCCGATTATTAATAATTCACTCGAGCTACACATCTACTGTAACACCCGGCTACACTTTTTTGCGCTTCTCACGATAATCTCGTCAACACTATTCTCAAGCGTTTTTTGACTCGGCTCCGCTCTTTCGGCCCAGATTTTCGCTCAGGATTTCATTCTTCTTCTTAACGCGTATTGTCCCGTCCAGACATCCACGACTATTCCAACGTTCGAAATGAAATAAATTCGAATGGTCGGCGAATGGTACGTTGTGGAAACGGTTCTTTTTTTTTTAGTAATCGGTGACGGAAAGCGATCGCTACTACGTTATTTGCATTTTATCCGCGTAATATTATTTAGTCGAAATCGTAGTAAAAAAAAAAAAAATAAGTATTTTTTCTCATATTCTTTCCGTACCCCGAGGACGATATCCGAACGAACGACGATAATAATAATAATAATTATTATTTCGATACATACGCCATTTATTTATTTATAATTATTATTAAAAATCGAAATCGCTTTCTATATCGCGTCCGTTCCCGCCAGAACACTGGCCGGGAAACCTTTCACCGGACCGAGCCCACGCGAAGACGATCGTCGTCGGCTCATCGCTGTGCGGCGCGCGAAACTGGTTTTTTTCCGCCGGCCGTGTAAAAAAACGCGCATAAAAATAGTAATAAACATTCTCACGACGCGGCACTTTGACGACGTTACAATCGTCGCCGCCGCCGTCGTCGTAATTTTTTTTTTCACGTTCCGTTTAATAACAGTCTGCGGTTAATTCCGGTTCGATAAACGTTATTACCGCAGGGACCTGATCGTGGTAGTGGTAGTAAGAAAAAAAAAAAAATTACCGTTTCGTTTTCGGGATTTTCTTAACGACGTTACGACAATAATAGTTTACGAAAAAAAAAAAAAGTTCTTCTAATTAATAATTAATAATTAATAGGATAAAATGTTTTAATTTTTCGTGAAAATAATTTACACTGTTTTATTACTCGTGTGTTTTCAGGTATGCTTTTTCCTTGCCGTGGTCGCCGTGTTTCACGAGACGAACGCGACGTTCGGCAAAGAACAGTGAGTAACACACGCGCGTAGCGGAACGCAATCAGAATTCGACTGTTTCTCTCCCTCCTCCCCCCCCCCGCGTCCAGACGAGCCGGTGAAGGGATTGAAAACCTAAATGGTATTCGCAGTTTGAACAGTTAAAAAAATGGGATTTCAATTTTAATACACCGCTCGTTCGTTCGTTAAACAAATTTATTTATTTATTTTGCACATGACGTATCGGTTTGATTATAAAATATAAAAATGTTAATTAATTACAATAAATTAGACAATGATACATTATAGACGATGATAAATGAATAATAAATTATAACAACAAACAGGTATTAGATAAATTTAAACTTAAAATTACAATAACATAACAACTTTTGAAATGTGACAAAACTCTATTGTAAATTTAATGGTAACTTTGTTGCGGATTAAAGTGGTGTTTCTAGACTGTTTAGCCTAGAATTGCCTCTGTTTTAGCTTCATGTAATTTCGCTATTCATCCTTCAAATTTAGTAATTGGACATTCTTCCACATTATGGTTGATAGTTTGTTCGATTCCACAAGAGCAAAAAGGGGATTGTTCCGTTCCCCATTTATGCAGTATACTTTTACTTCTGCCTCGCTCAGTTCTTGTTCTATTCAAGGTTGACCATAGCTTCCGTGGAAGATCGAAACCCGGAATTCTTGTTTCTGGATTAAACAAATGAAGTATATAGAAAAAAAAAAAAGCGGGTTTGTCTTTATGAATTTTTCTTCTTTTTTAATACTCAAAACGTGGCGAATAATTAACCGCGTTCGTACGGTCAAAGTAATTAATTAGCAGTAATTAGTAATTAAATAAGCTGTTCAAACACTTTTTAATCGATGCGCGCACATTTGGTGCGTTTAATGTACATTTATCTGTTTTTCTGTAACCCGCAATAACAGTGGGTATATTAAATTAATTGGAGTGAAACTCGTCGAGGTTTCGGTTAAAAAAAAGATCATTTTCCCATGTGGACTGGATAAAAACCATCGATATTTGTACAATAATTATAGCATTATCCGATTGTTTGAAAAATAATAAAACAATTTTCTTCTTCTTCTTCGAATAACACATACGTAATAATTCGTTACGTGTACGCAGTAGTCGGATTATGTTTATTTTTTTTCCAACAACGCGCTAGATTTTATCAATTCTACACGTTTCAAAGCGTATAACTCGCGTAATTCTTTTTCTTGTGTTCAAAAAAAAAAAAAAAACCGAACGAATTAAATTTTTTCGTTTACATTATTTAATTTTAAACTTTTTTATTTAACACAATACGTTTTGTGTTGTCACCGCGATGACGAAACGGACTGGACCGCAATGAGGAAAAAAAAAAATGATAAATTCTATTAAATACCGCAACGAGGCGCGCGCATAAATATAACAATATATAATTATTACAGTAACACTCGGCGGCGGCGCGGCGATAGTCACGACGCGATGAAAGTCTGAACCGGACAAAATAAAACGTGAAAATACTATTTAAAAAAAAAAAAAAAAAACAGAAAATCGTAACGATTCGGAATGAAAATACAAGAGGAATTTTTTTTTTTTTTGTCTTCTATTATATTTATATATAATATTATTAATATAATAATTTATTTATATATAATATTTATATATAATTTATATTATATTATATTATCGTTTTCGCGACGTTTCAAAACGAATTAATCCGCATTGTACACTACGTATATTTGCAGCGTACATATCCGTGTGCACGTACCGACTATCGTAAAGGAAATCCACGTGAAAAAACCGGTTTATCATCACGTACATCACGAGGAACATCACGATCATCATCATCACGACGATCACGGTAGTTCCGGCGGTTACGGCGGAGGACTATCGTCCGGCGGTTACGGTGACGATTCGTACGGCGGTCAGTACTACTATTCGAATTTACGTAAAATAATATATAATTTATATTTATTACTCATAATACACGGCGCGATACGAACGCGTGGGTGTCATCATCATCATCATCATAATATTATGCCGCTATCGAATAGAAGAATATCAAAAGGGGGACTCCGTCGACGATATTGTTTATTATTATTATTATTATTATTATCATTATTCCAGGTTCGGGCCACGGAAGCTCCGGCCACTACGATTCTGGATCGAGCGGGCACGACGACGGTCCGTCCGGCAGTTACGGCGGTGGACCGTCATTTTCGGACGATTATTCTTCCAGTGATCACGGTCCTTCCGGAGGCTACGGAGGCGGTTCGTCCGGAGGCTTTGGCGGCTTGTCAGGAGGATACGGCGGATCATCCGGCGGTCACGGCGATTCGTCGGGTGGATACGGCGGATCCTCCGGCGGTCATGGCGGTTTCTCGGGAGGCTACGGCGGTGGTTTCTCGGGAGGATACGGAGGATCTTCCGGCGGTCATGGCGGTTTCTCGGGAGGCTACGGCGGTGGTTCCTCGGGAGGATACGGTGGTGGTTCCGGCGGTCATGGCGGTTTCTCGGGAGGCTACGGCGGTGGTTCCTTAGGAGGCTACGGCGGTGGTTCCTCGGGAGGCTACGGCGGTGGTTCCTCGGGAGGTTACGGCGGTGGTTCCGGTGGTCATGGTGGTTCCTCGTCGGGAGGCTACGGCGGTTCTTCAGGAGGTTACGGCGGCTCTTCTAGTGGCATTTTATTCAGTGGATATTCGGCCGGTCACCACAAAGGCTCGTCGTCTGGTGGATACGGTGGAAGCTCGTCCGGCGGATACGGGGGTAGCAGTTCATTTGGAGGACACGGGATAAGCTCATCCGGTGGATACGGGGGCGGCGGCAGTTCGTTTGGAGGACACGGAATAAGTTCGTCCGGTGGATACGGCGGAAGCTCTTCGGGTGGATACGGAATAAGCTCGTCCGGCGGATACGGCGGAAGCTCTTCGGGAGGACACGGAATAAGCTCGTCCGGCGGATACGGCGGAAGCTCTTCGGGAGGATACGGAGGAAGTTCATTTGGAGGACACGGTGGGAGCTCATCTGGTGGATACGGGGGTAGTTCGTCTGGAGGGTACGGAGGTAGTTCGGGAGGTCTAGGAAGTTACTCTGGCGGCGGACACGGTTCCACATCCGGGAGTTTCGGGGGCTACTCGGCGGGTGGCCATGGGTCCAGTTCGGGTGGTTTCGGCGGACACTCCAGCGGCGACGACTCGTATTCTGCCCCGGGACTAGACAGCTACGGACCGCCGGGCGAAAGCTTCCCTTATAAAAAAAAATAAGCCCGTCGACGACGTTTGAAAACGACGAATAAGAATATAAGCCTTAGGATTTTTTTTTTTATAACACCGATTTACGTTTAATTTTGTTTTTCTATTGTTATACCTGTATACGTTATTAGCTATTGATTTGTATAATATCCAAAACGGAAACGGTTGTTTTACATGTTTCCCATTTCCAAGACTGACTATCTGTTTTTGTTTTTTTATATATATATATAAATAATACTAAAAATAAACACGATTTATTAGAAAAATTGCTACGTTTTTATATTACTGTTGGAACTAGTCAAAGTATTATTTGTAATACATAGATAACACGTGCTGGTCTATACCCGTTCGAAAATTCATAAACGCACTTACCGTCATGTTATTGTTACGCGACATATTATAATAAATTCGGTATAGAGGAAAAAACACTTCTTTTTTTTTTTTCTTTTTACTTTTACTTCAATAATATTTCGCGCTGTGAAATTAGAACTAGAAATGAAAATAAAAACTTCGTATCTAAATTAGAATTAGCTTCGTTGATTTTTTTCGTTAATATCTTCAAAAGTGTGTGTGTGTATATATATAACGTTTTCCATCATAGAGACGCTCCCGCTTTTACACTGATGACGTTGTTTTATAAGAAATAAAAAAAAAAAACCACTCATTACGATTTTCTATTAAAAAGTGAAATCCTAACAAAACGCTTTAAAAAAAAAAAAAAAAAAAAAAACAGTTGTAATGCTAAGAATTGAATTGAAAACTAAATAAAAAAAAAAAAAATCATATCAAATCTGATGTTTATGTGTATTCTATGAATATAATATTACTTCATTTTTATATTCATTTTGACGTGACAGTATAATGAAAGTGAGACCCACTCGCGTATTCATACTCATTATATTATTTTTATTATTATATAATTCCTTATTCCTTGCGGTCGTATTCACGGAGAATACTAATCGTTCGGTTTCGTATATAGTGCAGTTTTTGTTTTTATACATACATTAACGTTTAACTTACAAATTAGGACGCGTTTACTCAGGCGTATTTAATTCGTCTGAATTCTACCGTTCTGTATAAATTATATACAATCGCAGTAACACACACGATTTGTCTACTTTTTCATATATTATAATACATTTACTGTACACGGTATTTCGTTGGCTAGTCAGACTATATTATTATTATTATTATACGGATAATATTATTGGGATATTCGAATTTTCGAAAATTCGTTCGATTACCGCCGATTAAATAATATATATGAAAGACTTTCATCTTTCCCGAAATTCGATCGTCCGAAATGGCCTAACATCACCGTATACCGGTACGCGGTACGAATTTCGAGTCGAGTATTTCGTTTTATTTTAATTTTTTGTCTAAAAATATATATATATATATATTATAAATGTTTAAAGCCGTTCGCGGTGTCCGCGTTACCCATTAAATTTGACGAATTTCCCTCGTACGATATTATAAAAACGATTAATTTAAATTGATTCCGTGTCATTCGATTATTGCAATGCAGTGTGTAACAAACTATCGTTAGTCCATTATCATTGATTTTATAATACGCAGATAAGCCGTTCTGAATACTAAATAGCCGTCAACCGCTTGTACCGCTGCAGCGCTGCTTGGGAACAATTATACGAAATACGATATAATATTACAACGAGTGTTATTGATTTTTCCGTTTATTTTTTAAATTCCCGGTCCCCACGAAAATCTCTCGCCGGCGCTGAATTTACAAGTGTGCTCCCTGCAGCGAAAGTACTGCAAACTTAGTATTTCTCCGTACGCGTGAGACGACTCGTTCACATTCCGCGGTTGTTAATTCAAGAAATATATTGTTTTTAACACTGTGGCGACAACATCTGTCGATCATCCGTATCAGTGGCGTACACAGATAGATTGCCCCCCCCCCCGTTGATCTTCTTTTTCTTTTCAGAATTTTTCGCCTTTTTAGTGTGTGTGTGTGTGTGTGTGTAATGTAAATATTTCGAATATTTCTAAACTCAAAATAACAAAAAAAAAAAAATCCTAAATCAGGATTTGAAACACTACATTTATGCAAACCCTCAATTTTCCCGAATATATATTATTAAAAATTCCATGTACTTTGCCTGTATCGACTGCAACACCCGAGAGGACATTTTCGTGTTGGAAAAGACTGAAAACATTCTTAAGGAACACTATGTCTGAAGTAAGGTGTAAATTGTAATAATATATTCTATTATTTCATACGGTCTAATCAATTATTTTTTTTAGACTCGACTAAATGGATTAACCGTGCTATCAATTCATCGTGAAATTCCAGGTTGTAGCAGAAGAAGTACTGGATACTATGTCTTTAGACAAACACAACAATAGATATTTTACTGTGAAATTCAAATAACGTTTTAATAATTTATAACATGTTCTACTTTATATTATTATTATTATTATATAAGTGTTAGTCGGTGAATTATAATGGTTCGAGGTTGGAAGTAAACTTTGTAAAAAATATATTCATCTCTCTCCCCCCCCCCCCATAGAAAATTCCTGTGTACGCCACTGGTCCGTATAAATATGGATTTAAACGCAGCCAAATATCCCTATAAATACAATGGTCTATCTGTATATTGCAAAATCAATGGTTATGTATGAATAAAACATAGTGGTATATATTGGTATTTATCATTATGTCGCTAGAATTATTTGATTAAACATTATTTTACACACACATACACATATACAAATACAATATTATGATGACTGTGCGCACGATTTGGAATAATCATAATAAGTGTACAATCAGAGCCGGGGATTAATGATATAGTGGCTGACTCAATCTGGGGGCCATAGTTTTACAAAAATTTTCTTACATATATGTATAATGTACATTTATATTTAATGATGTAACAAAAAAAAAAATGTATGTAGGAGACTTTAAATCAATTCAAAGGAGACTTAATTTAATCACTTTAAAGAAGACTTTAAAAACGCATTGAAATTTGTACTTGTTATTATTATTATTATTGTTTTGATAAATATTTTATAAAAATATTTGATGTAAATAACTGTTTTTCAACGTTGTAGTTGTTTATTAAATATTTTTAAAAATCGTGCCATAATTTAACAAAAGGAAAAAAAAATGATAGTTCCAAATTTTTTTTTTTTGGCCCTTATTCGTCAGGGAGCCCTGGGCTTAGCCCCCCTCCCCCACCTTAATCCTGCTCTGCGTACAATCGGTTCCGCCGCATTAGTTCAGTACGTTCTAATCCCTCAAAAACATATCAACTATACGAGAACTGATATACAATTTTTTTTTTTTTTTTGTTATTTAAAATGTCTGATAACGTTGGACAAAATCCGAAATGTATCGCTATTTTTATTACAAAACAAATAATATTACTATTATTTTCAATTAGAACATATATGACAATAACCTAAACAAATAAATAATGTAATTAACTATATGTAATACGAGTATTAACTAAATATAATATTGTAATAATTCGCAAAAATATTAAATAATAATGCGAATGATATCGAAATCGCCTTCAATGTCAACAACGATATTTAATCGAACACTCTTCAATATTATTAAAACAAAACGATTTCCAATTGATTAGGTTTTTAGGAAAAACGCAATTATTTTGGAATTTTGAAATTTAGAAGTAAATCATATTATTACATGACGTATGACTCAGATATCGTAAATGCGCGATATAATTAATTTAATATAAATTCAGTTTCGGAAGAATTACGCATGTACGTGTTATGAAGAAATTGAACATAATATTTTTATAAAAATATTTTAAACAAGAAGAATAAATAGGAA
The DNA here is from genome assembly GCA_032441825.1 of Chaetogeoica ovagalla. NCBI lineage: Eukaryota > Metazoa > Arthropoda > Insecta > Hemiptera > Aphididae > Chaetogeoica > Chaetogeoica ovagalla. The sequence goes on from CM063735.1 coordinate 6,490,459, forward strand.
AAATAATATTTTATATCGAAGCATATACTAAATAAATATTAATAACGTACAGTCTTAATTGTTTTTTTTTCTTTTCGTAAACGATTTAATTCATTACGTAGGCACGCAATTTCTTCGCCGTTTTGTCTACGTTTTTTTTTTTTTTTTTTATAATATTCGTAATTTTCCCTATATGAAATTTTGTTAATTTTAATTATTATTTTTTGGTTCTTTTATATTATTCTTGAACATCTGATGTGATGATTTTTTTTTTTTTTTTTTTTGTCAAAACCAATAGTAAATAAATAAATGAATTTAACGCATCTCGTATTTTAGGCCTCGTTTCGATCTATAAAACCAATGTGTGTCATCACGTTTTTCTGATAAAATTCGAGCTACGGGCGCGTAATACCAACCGATATTCGACACACATCGCGATTTGTTATTTATTTTATATTTTAAATATTATTTTTCGAAACAATACGTGTAACGTTATTACTGATGTAACATCGATATTACGTCGATGAATTTTTATCATATACGATCGAGACAATCGATTAATCATTGGGGAGATTCTATTTTTTACCACCTGCACGGTGGACGACGCGCATCGGAACATACGTTTCCGAACTGTTTTTCTCATCCGTAAACGTACGGGGAACAACAAATAAGCGAATTTCGATAGATTCGGAAACATCAAAAACAAAATAATGATATATTACGGAGTAAAACGTCGTATAACGCGATATACCTACACAGTCGCGCGTATCATAAACGTCGTTTGCACAACCGAATCACCGTCACAATAACTACGAAATTTTAACTGTATGTGATTAAAAAACAAAATTAAACGATTCGTTACGATATCGATAATAGTACACACGAGTAGGAATATTATTTACACGCGCGCATTATACGTAAAACTAGAAAATGTTTACGCGTTTGCCTGCAAACCTTATAACTGAACGGCAACTAAATCGAACTGCTCACTCGAGTGAGTCGTTTATAAAATCGACACAGTTTACTGATCAATATACGAAAGTAAATAATATTTTAATATTATGAATATGAAATATAACGAGAATAAAAACAATAGTCGAACGAAATTACGCAAATACTTAAAACTAAGAAACTGTATAGCTGCAATGATAACGAATACAAACGCAAGTTTATAATTCTTTGTGTTTTTTTTTTTTAACACTAACAAACACATATTCACCAAGGGTAATTAATGGTCCTTAAAAGGTTTTGTGAGAAATAGTGAAGCTGCGAGCACCAAACCATAATCTCCCGTTTGTCAATAACACATGTTCGTCTGAGTCCGTGTGTGTGGTGCGTGATAGACATGGAATCGCCTTCTTTTTTTTCCTTCACTGCTAAATCTTGCGTTTAAAAACGTTTGTCACTCTACGAATAATATTCAAGAGGTCACGGCCGATTCTTCTGTCCAGTATTACGATATGTGTTCAACCGATTCTACACTACTAGACCACCTTCTAAAAAAGGACGGTGAATTTCTTCGTACACCTCGAGGTTCATTGCAAGTCAACTGTTGCTGAACGAATTTTGTAATGGACAATATTTCGCGAAAATTCCGTCAATGGTTCCTCGGATGTGCGGCGGCGATTCAATCATTTCCCTGCAATGTACCAACCAGTATTAATCGTTAAAAAAAAAACAACACTTATTCGTAATTTATTTACTGTACCGCACGTGTTACGGTTGGCGTGGCAATCCGCATAACGCTACCGCATCACTCTTAATCTATTTTGGTTTTGACACATTTTATTGCATCCCCTATCCTTGACCGACCAAATCTGAAGAATCGTATCGAGCCATTTCTTTTAAAAACATAGTGTTTTAAAGAGATTTAGAACTATACGGGATAATTTATCGTCGATAAATCGAACTGCAATCACGTGCGAATATTTCACAATGATTTCGTAAAATAAAACGTGAAGACTAATGTTATTGTTTCGTTGGACGAATAGCGAACAAATAATACAATAATTATTATAAATTCAAAGCGTATATTAATACGTTTTTAAGCTTAATTCGCCGCACATCGCCAACGAACACATCAATACAGCTTGAATTCAATTCAACCGCAGACCGGTATACGTATGAGCAAACCCTCTAAAATTTTTCTTTTTGTAAATTTTTTACTTTGTACACATTGTTACACACGCGACGACCGTAACGTATTTGAATAATCGGTGTCACAGTTTTAGAGGACGCGTTATGCACACTCGTAATACATTATTACATTATTATATCACCTGATAACTGGTCCAAGGTAAAAACTATAAAAAATACTACACACTTTAAGTACGGTGTTTTTGATTTTCAATAATAATAATAATAATAATAATAATAATAATACACGGTATAATTAAAACGTTGGCGATTAACTGCCCTTCCCAAACTGTCATAATACACGACGTTTACATAATCATTTCAGTATATGTACTTGTGTACTCGGACCGTATATGTATAAACTTACGAAATCGCCAATGAATTCCGTTCGGATTTTTCGAATATTCGAGAAACAGTGATGAGAACAGTCGACAACGAGATTAACAAGGCCTCGAACAATATACATCGTAGTACCGTTATTTTTTACTTAAGTCTAAAATCATATTTTTCCGCGGTGTTCACAAAAACTTGTGATTTTTTTTCCTCTTTCTACCGTTCGAATATATGAATTTTTTAATAAAATTCGACGAGTCTGTGCGAGGAAACGGCCGCCTTCGAGAAACTGGCCTTCATCTACGACCCCGCATTAACGTTTGATGAAACTTTATCGTGAGACGTGGATATGCGAAAAAAAAACACAAAGGAAAATCGCTATGTTAACGACATACACACGAAAAGTCAAGTACGAACCGCGCGAAATCTAATGGAATTTACAGTTTTCATTAAAAATTTTCGGCCACGTGTATGGTTTACAATATGTGTGTGTGTGTGTATACGATTTGTAAACCCAACATTTATTCGCATGGTTTTTGAAAAAGTTACAGATAATAATTATAATATTAATATCGTATTTTCTACCGTTTTACGTGTGAGAACGCGACCGGGGACAAGAGACATACGCAAATGCGAATATAATTATTTACATAATCCGCAATGTTATTGTCGCATTGACGAACGAAAATCAATATACAATATTTTTAATCGGTGAAAAACAATATTTGAACACGCTGTTGGTTGGACATTAACGCCGTCGGGCATCAAAACCCGCGCAAACACTGGCGCCCCAGTTAATTGTGTTGCCTATCCGTCGCGCACTTTACAATATCTTACGTACCCAATATGTAAACATAATAATCGCAGTGTGCACATATTAAAATATTATGAATTCGTATACGAGAATATTAACTACTACAATAACGTATAACGTAATACTTTTTAGTAATATTTAGGCTGCGCAAAAAGTAACGGCGTAATTGCACTCTGAGAGAGAAATTTACACCGCCGAATGTGGCAAAAGTGTATGTAGCACAGTGCGCCTACCATCGGTTCAATAATCGCAGTTTCACGCGCGTTTGCGTAAAATTACTTTGATTGTCGCCTCCCAATTTACGAGTGAAATAAAAATGAAAATAAAAACATTCCGTGGAATCGTGCGCGAAACACAGCGCAGGGAACGACGGAGATGCTCAATACCGTCTACGGTGACGAAGCAATAAAAGAAACAGTGCGGTCTAGGTACCGTTGGTATAGTGCTACAAGTTCTCATCAATACAGCTGATGTCATCATAACGTATGATGACATCAGCCGTATCGATGACACGTGTGGTAGAGAACAGTTAACGACACAAGATGCTATATATTTTCACCACTTTCGATAGCGTAAATTTCTCTCTCTCTCTTGTTTATTACCGATAATTTTTGAAAGGCCTACGTGTGTTAAAATATTATTTCAAACGAACGACATCGACCACCCCTTCTACGCGTATATTCTGACGCGATTATACTTTATAATACGAGTAACATAACAAGCAACCGACATAACGCCCCGGCGGATAATATTGCACTGGAACGTGACAACTTCATCAGTATAAAACAGCAACGCTATGACGTGAAAGTGATGGACGGGTGCTTTATGGAAAGACAAAGGAATCCGTGACGGATTTTATAAAATAAATCTTTCATCTTTCCCCGTTGTACATTCGTTTATACGTTTACTCGTTTGTTTCACATTTTTTACTGTTTTATTAACTTTTACGTGTTTACTGACATTCACGCGTTTCCACGATCGACCGAGTTTACCATCAGCTAAGCACAAAACGCTCGATCACTATCGATGACTGGCGCATGCCATATGCGATGATCGTCGGTCGAGCACTTATTCCAGTCTTTTACATGATGTTCAAAGGGGTGGGGTGCTGTGAAAACAGAACATAACCATAACATAATTGGACCAACTTACAAGTCGACATTTAACTGACAATTGTACTGAAAACGCACGCTGATTCGTGTGCTTAATTTCAACAGCACTCTACGGTGTTCGAATCGATAGTAACATTTACATGGCGCGGTTAAACCCGTGTAAAAAAAATACGGTATTCGTTTTTGTCAAAAACACGGTGCTATTAACCAGATTTGCACCGTACCTTGAACCATCATTTACTGATGATTTAAAACGGCGTCTGCACCTAAAATGCTATTCGATTATAGTCACACAAATGATCTTCTCACTACTATTTTATTCTTTTATTCGCGTCTTCCTCAGAACCACCGTCCTTTTATTGTGCTGCTGATTCTACACACTCGAATCTATTGATTTAATATATATATATATGAATATTATTACTCACTCTATTTCGAACTTGCCGAGTCAAATCAAATCATATAATTATATATTATTGGAGATAATAACGTATTTATCATTTAAATTCCTGCGCGCGCATAAAAATATATTATTATCAGTGCCGCCGGTTCTAGTTTTACCGCGGGGGGCAAAGTATAAAATATGCGCCCTCTCATAATTCAGCTCCCCGCCTCTATTATTGTGACACTCTGCTATACTTAGTACCTGAGTTACTCTCTAAAACAAAAGAAAAAATGAGTAAAAAAAAAAAAATCATGGATACTGGACTAAGAGAAAAATGTGTATTAAATAATAAAAGAAAAATATTGAAGCCTTGACGTAAAAACTGTTACTCGACTTGTTAGCTAGTACATGAAATCAATTTTTGATAAATTCGCTATTTACTATGACGATTTTAACACATATAACAAAAATTTATTATTACATTTTTTTTTTTTAGCGGCAAAAAAAATGTATGATATCGTCTCATGCCGTTGCCGGTTGTGTGAAAATTATAAATTTGTATTATAATATAATGAATAAAAACTGTTATTATATTCACTTATTTATTACTATTTTTTTTTTGTTTTTTCATAATTTAACGCCCTCCCCGACCAATATTGTAATTTGTAATGCGTCTGCAATTTGTTATTATATTATATACCAACGTAAAAAAAAAAAAACCGAGTCGATAAAATAAAAAATTAAAAAAAACAATCGTAGGCGAAATATTGTGATGTAATATAAAATCTATAATATCGACACGAAAGGAAAAAAAATCGTTTACGAAGAAGCGTATAACATTATTGCGATTTTTTTTTTCTTTTTATCGCGAGAATACCGTGAAAGTATAATATCGGAAATTGCATTACAGCTTATTATATTATAATATATTACGACGAACGTGCAATACGAATAACGATGCCATATTGAGTAATAAATTATTTAAACGTACATTTTTTTTTTTTTTTTCATTTACGTATATACTTTCACGGATTTTTTTTTTATTATTATTTTTCCCCCGTAAATATTTTATATACTTGACAGTTTCGATGAACAAAATTGATATTATTTCAAGTGTAATATACATACGTATTGCATAGTAATTTCGTGACAATACGTACGTAATACTAAATTAATGACGTCGCAGTTTTCACACGAATGAACCGGTCAGATTTTTACTATAATGTACATAATATAACGCGTGTGTTCGTGTATACACATAGTATAATATAGTTATGCAACAAATGGCGACCAATGAAGAAATATTTAAAAAACATTAAAACTACACGAGTATTTAATTAACAACGTAACGTGTTATACGAACGAGTGAAAAAAAAAATCCATTTGCTCGCGTACACACGACTTTTTTTTTTTTTTATCGAATTAAATTCATTTGTATTTTTTGTTTTCCTAGTAAAACAATACAAATTATATTAATAATTTACAATATGTGTACGGAACGCGTATAGCAAATGCGAATCGGTATAAAACCACGGGAAAATCGCATTGAACATATGTTGAAATGTTTTTTTCCAACGTCGTTTACAGCAATTGTATCATGAATATATTATGATGTAGAAATATCATTCAGTGCGGTTACAACGCGGTAAATCGCGGTAACTTTTGCCGGGAAAGGCGAAAAAAAAATTATAAAAACTATATTTTTGAATGACGCGTATTTTTGTGCGACACACGTTCTTGAGGTTTACGTGATCAGCCAGCTCTTCTTCTTCATTTTTTTCCCCGTTTGAATATCACGTAAATTCAAGTCTCATTTACTTTATATAAATAAATATAAAGTATTGTGTACAAGGGTGTTTGAAGAAAATTCTGTTCATCGGCGACGCAAACTGTACCTACTTAACCAATTCGACGTTGCAAATAGATAAAAGCAATTTGCTTTTTTAATATTATTTATATTATTCGATACTCGTACAATAGCGGCTGACTTGGGTAAGAAAAAAAAACGTCCACTAGAAAATTCTCAATTGATTCCTCATCGAAAAACGTTTTTATTTTTTAAATGACCGCATTTAGTTTCGCAGTTCCCCTGTCAATGATCACCGTCCTGTTTACATCCGAGAAATTATATTCACCAATACACCAGTACGGTGTTCTAAGTTAATCAATTACACATAACATTATTTTTCTATTCTGTTTTTGTGATTAAAAAACGACCAACTTCCCCAATCGCGTTCGTTTTATACGATGCTTTCGTCGTATAATATAACAATCACAACGTCATGACGTCCGTTGTTGAATTTCATTCCAATTATTATGCTTGTAGCAGTCACACAGTGCTACGACATACGTTGGATTTGCCGTCCGCTCGACGTTTCGACGAAACGTTATGTCCCGTTAAAATTTGCATATCAGCGTTGTAAATTATTATTATTATTATTATTAATAAATTAGAAATTGACGAAGACAGATGAACGAGTTGTTTTCACGTCCGTTCTCGTACGTTTAGCGCTAATGACGTTTTTCATTTGTAAAAGCCGGTTTGATTTTAAATTAAATTGTTTACGATTTGGGCAAAAAGTTCATCGAAAGGCATACCGAAAATAATTTTAAAAAGAAATTACGTTAGCACCTCGTGATCTACTATTATAAATAGTGTAAAAATCGCCGCGCGACAGACGTCGGGCATTTGAAATTGTTTGGGAAAAGCACTAGAAGCGAATAACGGAATTTCTCGCGTTAAAACGTCGAATGGGATACAACTCGTCTCGTCTCGCCCGAGATCAAACGCGGACGACGGTCTCGGACCGATATAAGGGACTACGCGGTCGTCCGCAGTGGCGCGTCCGCGAACGCATGTGCAACAGATGAATCTTAAGCGTTGACAATTGCCCCCGGGGATGGGGGGGGGGAGAAATGTGTCCCTTAATGCTTAGAGACACGTCACTCGACTGATCGTTGAACATTCGATCGGTTATCACCGGTCCGCTAACGCTAAACGGCTGCGACGAGAGCGTCGCCGCTGCAATAATGAGCACAAAACGGAAGAAAATCTCTCGCGATGTAAAAACGGTGTGGAAGCGCGCGGCGATTCCGTCCTGTACCGGCGTCCGCGGAAAATCTCGCGCCGCGGAAGGGGTCGTCCGTTCAGGCGTCTAGTGGAGGAAATCGCGCGCGCGCGCGAGTGTGGCGGGAAAACTTCACTAGTTTATATAAAAGAACGTTGTCGTACCGTTTTATTCGCTTTCGCACGTGACCGTATAACGTATACCAATAACAACAATAATACAATAATATATAAAAAAAAACACTTATATTATTGTTAATATAAAAATATTTATTTTTTTTATTATTATTATTTTGTAGCGTGCGATCGCCGTCCGCATACGGACAATTTTCACGATTCTGTGTTTTGTCGCCAGCTACTATTCTACGCCGCGTGATATAAATATACGCGAAGCTGCAAGTGCCCGAAAACGTCTGAAAATGGTCAACAAACGCGTGAGTATTGTTCGGCATTATATAATACATGTACGTAGACATTTTTATTATTATTATTATTATTTTATAAATCTCTTTTTTACCGAGAAGAGAAAAAAAGTTTTAAATACGTTCAGCGGTGAAAGAAACTCAGTACTCGTCTGGTAAAAAAAAAAAAAAATGTTTTTTCTCGTCATTGTTAAATTATTTATTTATGTACAAATCACTTACTAAATCACGGAAAAAATAAAAAATACCGAAACATTTTTACCTCGGTCGAGATATCCGAATACGTTTATACAGTACGATGAAATATTGAAATTTTGTGAAATCCGAGATAATCGGTAGATAACAAGAGAAACGAGATACGATCGTTTTCGAGAAGGCCACCGCGGAAAATATATTAAATTCCACGCGTCGACGTATCTTTACAGGAATTATTGCTGTTTTATATTAAATTTTAAAAAGATATTATTTGTTTTTTGTTTTTTGTTCAAAAACATCTCACGCCTTTACGGAAATCCAATCGATTCGCGAAAAAAAAACCACCATCGACACTTGTGCTCGTGTACAAATAGAAACATTGAAATACAATAGCGTGGAGTGTGCAGAATGACGGTTTACTTTTAAAAACGTCCGTTGAAAAAAAGAAACAAATAGTTAGTACACCGTTGCAATAACAATTTACAACGCGGATTTTTTTTTTCTCTTTCTTTCGACTTTAGAAGATAATTTCTATATGTAAAAAAAAAAAACAAAAACCGTCGGAAATCCGACGAGGAAAGCGTAAACAGCCAGCCGGTTCGAATAACACCGAAACGCGGTGGAAATATCGCCTTCGGGATGATACGATATTACAGCGGATGATGAGATCGACGTGCTCGAGAGATCAACGCGCGGCGCGTGATACGAATGGTCCTCACAATGGTCCGGAGATTTCTTACGAAAATAACACGTGTTATGAAACGAATTCGATTTTGAACGCCTCATTTTTTTTGTACGCATAGCGGATAAAAACTGTACTGTGAATCCTTTTGCCAATCGTACACTATTTCGGAAGTACAAAACGCGTATTATATAAATATCTATAATATTATTCTGTACATACGTCTATTATAAATATTTTCGTTTTTTCTCGTATAAATAATATTGTGCGTGCACATAAAATAAGCGGTTTGAAGTTTTTCGTTGCTGCGTGTAATATTACACAGTGTTTATGACTTTATGACTTGATCAATTTTCACACACACACACACAAGAGGAGTATATTAATTTTATTATTATAGAAATATGCAGCAATAATCGACTCGATCGAATTTAACGAACGTTTGCAAAACGAGTTTTCTCGATTGTGATGGCACACAATCGCACGTAACCGAAACACGATGGAAATTCGCAGACGACACATTTTTGAACAAATCGATTTCGGTAAAACGCGTAAATAATATTATTATTTTGTACACGCGTAATGAAGGAAATTCGAATACGGCCATAATGTGTCTTTAGTCCAGAGTAAAAATGTTTTGTGCGAATGTTATTAAATTTATAATAGATTAATTTCAATCGTGTCTGACTATACATCTTATAGAATATATTATACGTATAAACTAATAATAAATATAAATAAAACTTTTTATTCCGTTTCGCAAATACGCCCGAATATATTTTGATAATTTTTTTTACCGCAACGATTCGCTGCTGGCACTGCAATTATAGTTACAAATTCGTTTCTATTGATCTATTATGGTGTATCTATTGTACGTATGTGCGGTACAATTACGCGCGTTCTACGCAGCCGCGTAATTTGAAATACCACATATCACGTGCGGTGAAATCGTATATAATAAAATAATAAATTGTAAAATTGTGTATTTGTATACGTCTATAATAGAATTATAGCGTATACTCATAAATTACGTTCGTAAAACTTACGAGTGAAACTCGCAATAACGTTGTATTTTAAAATTATAAAAATATTATTGTTCTTTTTATATATATATATATTAACCGTATCCCCGTACACTCTGTCGCCCGTAAAAAAAGAGTGACTTTTTATATGATTAAAATTTTAAACATTAAAAACCATAAAAAAAAAACGGCGAGAGAGAAAGATTTCGGTTTGATTTTAAGATTTTTATCTTATTTTCAACACAATAATTATTGTTTCGTCATACTTATTGCGTTCAACTCGTACGTTAAAGTCGTTATTCACTTGTTTTATAAAATGCTTATGGAAAACAAAAATATAATAACCTTTTTCGGATCAGCTAAGCGGTAACGCGTCGTCGGTCGATCTATGACTGACGAATAAAACCTCGCAGACTTTTTAAAACTAATTCTATCATTAACTGGCATTGTGGACGTTGTTGGACCACTGTATCGTACTAGTATTTTTTACTTACATCCTTTTTGGCTCAGCGTTCTTTCCGATCCGTCTTTTTTTCTTTCTTCTTTTTGCTCGACTCCTCAAAACCGTAGCGTGACGTCAAACAGCCAATGTCCATTCTCGATTGTTGGACAATCGAACGCAAAGAGGAATTTTTCAAATCCGACTGATAATCCCAAAGATCCCACAGCGTCCGAAACAAACTCTTCAGCTTTATTATAATATTAATGTATAATAACAGGGGGAGAAAAAAGTCTGTTTTTCTTCGTCCCGATGCATCGGCGCTCGGTGTCGCTAATATCGTTTTACATTATTTCGCAACGGAGTTTAATAGATCCTTCGAACGATATGTGCGCGCGTGCGTTTTATTTATAAAATACTACGCGTGTACGTTTTTAAACGAAACGGCTTTTCTACAATAACATGTCAACATTAACTTCCCGGAAAGTGTATTCGCCCGTTCGCGGCAATTTATTTACGGATTTTTACGCGATTTTCGAAGAAAGACATATAATAACATAATAAACACGCATTTGTTATATAATACAGCGTTGTGCGTGTATAACAAACGTGGCGAAATAACGCGACGACGACGTTTTTATGTCGCCGTTAAAATCGATGCCGCGCGAAACGGAATAATTTTTTATCCGTCCTCCGCCATATACATTGTAACAATATATGACTATTTATTACGGGTTCGATGTATTACGTTTTATTACGGCGTACGATTTGATCGATACATATATCGTATTGCACTCGGATAAATCGTCTTCTTTTTGTCGTGTACCTAAAAATCCACTTTCTCTTCTGCCGCCGAACGACTCGTGTGCTATACATCAACAGGGCCTCGTTCAATCGTCAAATCATATATTATTATTATTATTTTTTTTAGCCCGACACTGTGTGTGCAAATTGCACTCCCACACCACGACAGTCGAACGATTCTAGTAGAATTTTTTTTTTTTAGAATTTTAACGTTTTGAATTAACGTGTGTACACTAAAACAACGCTGATCGTCAAATTCCATTTGTATACAGTGTATGTTCGTCGATCTCAAATACCATGTCGAAACGGCCATCCGAATCGATTGAAACATCCACGGGATGCTTTTCGCTCGGTCTCTCGTGATAGCGGTTGCAGTTCATAATTACAGTCTCGCACAGATAATAATCTTTGAAGTGAGATTGCCGCGCGAGTCTCTGGCTCAATATTTTTCCTCCCGTTGTGTTCCTTCGACAATTCGTCGTGTGCCGTCCAATTAGCTTTATTCTATTTTTTTCCATTGTGATTTTCAACGCAATCATTCTTTCATTTACGTCTTCCAACACACCTGTCCACTCTTTTCCCGCTTCGAAACTCTTTCCCTCTCAAAACTTTCCCCGTCGTCCACGTTTCACGTCCGTACCACAAAACGCACTCCGCACAAAGGTCTCGACAAACGTCTTTCTCGTTTCAATACCGACGTGTCCGTTAAGCTGAAACGCTTGTTTCGCCATCGTTACTTACTCATTGCACACATATCTTATTCTCGTGCGTTATTAAATTCTCTGGGTATATTAAACACTTGTATATTTGATATGATTACTCAACTACCCTTCCGAGCACCTATATGTAACAGGGTACAGTTTAGTTCGTTCGTATTTGCGAAACGTTTAACACATAATAAACGTTCGTTTTCAAAACATCACTCTCCAATTTAACGCATATAGAATACAAATACGGTTTTTTTTTTTTTGCTTTAAATACAAAACGCGTCTATTACATATATTGTATAAAGCACGAGATTACACGTATATTACATAATTCTCGTTGCGATGTTTATACAGATATAAAAAAAAAAACAACCCGTTAATATATAATATTTCAGAGCTGTTTGTAAAGTAAACGATCTCATCGTTGAAATTCCTTATTGGTTTTTAATACTTTTCAATAATGAACTAGCGCGTAAAAAAAGAAAAACCACTCGTATTATATTATATCAATATAAATTTCTGACTGTATTTTGAGAAAATATATTTCTTTTCTTTTTCCGTCGCGTCCGCCGTCGTTTGATATCCGTTTGGATCCGTTTCAAATACCATTCGTGTGTGAATATTATGTAACATTAGTTATACGCACACGAGAGAGAGAGATACGCGGTTTTTTTTTTTTTTACACACATTACTGTTCTTCACGGCACATAATACGCGCGACACGCGTAAAACATAATAAATATATATTATTATATATTTATTTATATTAATATATATTTTCTTTTTTTACTCGTCTCATCTAACTCTATATCCGTACGTGAATGGAAAAAATAAATAGATAATTTATATAATAATAATAATAATAATAGGATTTTCGTAAACAAAATACGAATTATTATTGATTCGCGCGATGTGTTAATATTGTGAAACGGATTACGCGTTTTGTCTATTTCACTGCGGCGTGTATTTTACGGAACGATCTACAAAAAACATAAAAAACCAGCGACCACTCAATTCTCGTTATGTAACGTTATGTTATACAGATTTTTCCCGGTTGATACACACACACACACCGCGAGGAATCGATTTCCCGAACGCAATACACGCGCTCGTGTATAATATAAAAATCCGTTTCGTTTCATTATTGTCGCGCTGTATACATATATATATATATATATTTTAATTGATATATTATTTCCTACAGGTGTAACGTAAAACAGAAAAAAAAAAAAAACTCCGATTTCACGAGAACAAAACACGTTTTTTTTCCTTCAGCTACTTCCACTGTATACCAAAGCGCGGGGCGCAGATCGGGAAATTTTCCGACGTGCCCCGATCGAATAATTAAATCAGTTCGATGTCATATTGTTTACATTAACATTATTCGAATAGGAAAAAAAAAAATTAAATAAATGAATTATACTTTTTTTTCTTCAATCGATACGATAATGGTATTTTTTTTTTTTTTTTTTATAAGTAAACAGAATTGAGTTAAAAATGAGACATTTTTAAATGTAAAAAGTTACAGTTTTTAACCGTTGTATTGTCGATATTATTAGACACGATCTCTCCGGACCGCTCTTTATAAAGTGCGCGCCAATCCCCCCCGCCGTAGTACGAAAGGCCCGCGTGCCTCGTTGTCACTGCGAATCCGCAGTTCTCTTCTCTGACTAAGAGACTATCTCAGCTGATCTTTTCATATATGTACGCCATAACGGTCTTGTCGTTTCTTCAACAGACCTTGCGGGTAAACTCCCCTCGTCACCGCTTGTCCGTCATTCAAACGCGTAAAACCGTTTAAACGAATACCCTCCGGTGCCTCGTTTCTCCCTCGACCAGACAATAAAATGGAATCATTTTTCCTCCTACCCCTGTTTGATTTACTTTTCGTTCCTGTCCACCCGCTAATTGTTCTAGTTTAAGAAAAACTACACATTTCCCCGTCGCTTCTCGTCTCGTTCAAGCGTGTCGCGACCGTATACAAAAATACGCTCCTCGACAAAAAAAGAAAAAAACGTGTTGTCACATTGTACATTTTCGCTTGTTTTCAGGTTCTCGTGGCCGCTCTGTTCGCTATCGTTTCAGCCGTCGTTTCGTTGACGTCCGCGCACACCACACAGTAAGAACGGAACATTTTATTATTATTATTTTTATTATTGTTATTATTATTATTATTATTAGATTATCATCTTATAACGTATAAGTACACCGCTTAGACGGTCGAATTCGAAACGTTCGACGAGAATTTTATGTCATTTTTAAAACCCGCCGAAAGTTGTTTTCATCGCTCGTGTAATCACAAATCGAGGAGCCGAATAATAGTTTAAAAAACAAAAAAAATCATATTATTTGCTCTATTTATTTTTTTTCGCTTGTATATTATAAACGGTTTCTTTTTATACGTAAATTTTAGATTCTCATAGTGAACCGAACAACGTTTAAACGGTTTTACAATGATGCGATTTTTTTTTTTTTATCTGCTTATATTTTTTTTTTGACGAGTATCACTTCCTGGTAACAAATCGAATAACGTCTATTTGATATATGTACGCAGTATTTGACGCACGTTTCTAGATTTTCTCCGAAGTAGTTTCCCGAAGAGTAATTTAAAAAATACAAAAAAAAAAAATAATACAAACTCCTGTAAAATCCTGCGCGAATACGTTTTGAAAATGAGCGGTTTTTGTAATTTTTTGTTTTTTTCAAACGCTCAAAATTCGAGACAAGCCAATATTCACTGCGTTCGTTCGTAATAAGTACCTACCTCATTACAGAGCCGCCCAGTTATGTCATTCCAATAAAACGTTGTTTTCAAATTCAAGATAATTATAAAAAAAAAAAAAAAGTCTCTAAAATCTTTGTCTCGCTCGAGCCGTCATCCGTTGTATCTATACACGTTATTCGCCACTTTTTTCTTAAAATTGTATAATGATAATATGACGTCTCGTAGAATGGTCTTCTGAAAAACACTATTTTCGCTCCTTTAACTATCGTGTAATTATTGTAATATGTTCGAGGACGAGCGTGATGCAATCGTTTTTATTCCTACAATTGCAAAAGCACCTCTAGACGGTCGCTGGAGTAGATTTTTTTCTATTAACTGTATATTTGGTTATTTGGTCTTAGTTATTCGTCATATTTTTTTTTCTTTATATAACACCGGTGTCTATGCACCGTGCGAGGCGATGGATTTAAAAAAATTGGACGCTTTCATAGTCTGCGTTATATGAATCCGTTCGTACGATACGACGACACGACGCGTCATTATTTACCAAACGTAATATGTCTCTTGCACGAAAAAAAAAAAAAGAAAAAAAAGAAAGAATTACCCGTATTTTTATAACAATTATTATTTTATTATGTCATATCGATTAAACCGAATTTATATATATATATATATTATATGATAATCAAAAGTATATTTAAATATTATATACTGGTTAACAAAAAAAAAACTATAAAAATGTTGTCGCCAATGTTTTTCGAATAAATATATCGATTCGTTCGAGATTATTAAACTAAAGTAATATACTGTCGTTGTTATATTATTAGCTCGGTGTTCCTAATAAGTATCTAAAAATCCGGAAAATTGAGGACGTTCCGTTGGTTACAATTTCCTAACTTACCTATCGCACACGTTTAATCTTTTCAGACCGTTTTCATTCGTATCGTATAACGTTTTAAATGTAATACAATCCGAGTTGTCGAAGTGTCGTTAGAAAAATAACATTGGATTTTATACGACTGAAATTCCGAAAACCCATTACCATTACCATTTCGAAGTAATAATCGGATAATTGATCGTACATCGAGCGATTTCATCAGTACCAAATGTATTTTTAATTAACGTATTAAATAACATTTCTCTGTCGTTGGCGCGTACCTCCGAATTCGTAACAAATACTATTTTAGCCAATGTTTTCGAGTCGTCTTCGTAATATTATCACCGTTATTACTAGCAAGTCCCCCGTGCAGTTATTATTTTCTGATACAATTTAATTACGGGAATACGAGTTCTTTGCGAAGATGTCGCGTGTAGTCTAATTCTACGTTACATTTGTGGACAACGGGCCGTATTCGAACGGAGATCGAAGGAAAAACATTGTTAGTTTTGTAAAGCAAACGTGTTTGTGCTTATTTCGGAATAATTTTTGGAGATAAAGTCCCCCGGGCTCTCCGCAAAGTGTGTAAAACTTGCAGCGTACAATGCTTAGGACGGACAATGAAATAGTTTGAAATTCGGACAGAGAGAGAGAGAGAGCCGACAAAATCACCGTGTGATAATTGTTGTTTTTTTTGTGTGTGTGTGTGTGATGAACGTGAAAAACGGTTCATGATCGGATACATTGATAGTAAACGATCTGGAATCGACTTATAATAATACCGATGACTTTCCTATATCAATATATACACTCTTCCTGATTATTCCATTATCCGTGTATTACACACAAAATACTCGATGATAATCGCAAATTTTTGTTTTCTATTTTCAGCGAAAAGCACATCATTCACGTTCCGCTGTTGATCCATCACATACATCATTATCATCACAAACCGATTTTAAAACCGAAACATATCAGACCGAAAATCAAGAAAATCCAAACGAAAAAATTCATTCACCGTTATCACACTTACTGGTATTGAACTATGCGAAATACACCGGTCTCGTTGTTCGACGACCGCGCGTATGCGTAAAATAATGACACCTGTCGCCGAATTTGTATATATATACACTATCATACCGAGAAAAATAATATATTTCTAATGTTCTGCTGTTTTTTTTTTCATTTTCGATTAATATTAAAAGTTACCGTAATGTGTCGTGTGAAGTACTCCGGCGCATTATAACGAGAGAATATTATATACGTAATAGCGTGTAAATCGTACGAGCCTAAAAAGTAATTGTAATTATTTAACTGACGAAATCGATCGGTGTAAAATTTTGTAAAACAAAAATTAAGTACTCGACGAAAACACATATTGTATTATATAATAATTAGCATTAATAACCGGCTATTTTCTTGTATGTATATATATATAAACTTTTAAATAGGTGTTATTATTCGTAATATGTAATTTTTTAATGCTTATTTTTTTTTTTACTCGTCCAATACGACGAAAATATAGAAACGTATTCGATTTTTTTCTTTTTTTTTTTTACTATAAAACGACAAATACGTCGCAATATAACCCGCCCACGCCATAGCTGTAAAACGAATTTTTTTCCCCCCGTTTTAATTTTCCTTATTTATATGCATGTATAAAAGTGTTTTGCTCGTAAAATACAAACAACTCGAGCGATATATTGTTTTTAAAACATAAAGAAGACCAAAAAAAAAAAAAACAAAAACCTGATAAAAATCACTAAGTTTATATAATATTATTGTTTTACGCGCACTAGCGAAATGATCGATGAACGAAGAAGACATTGTTTTTTTCTGTTTTTAATACGATTCCGACGAAATATCGTCGTAGTAATTCGTCTCTATTCGTCTTGTTTATTAGTACGTTTATGCGCAATTATTACTTTTAAACATTTGGCGATATATTTATAATAATAATAACGTGTAAACCATTTATGAGCATTTCACTTTTGATTTTCAATAACGGACGTTATACCGTAAGCCGTTGTTGTAAAACATGAAATTACGACATCGGCTCCGTCGTCGGGGTGTACAGCGCGCATAATAATATATATAAAAAAAAAAAAAAAAAAAACGCTTTGGACAAAATCCAAACGGCAAGTTATAGGAAATATGTGTTTTTCAAACGCGCGCGCGTTATACAGGCGAAATTTCAATTTTAAAATGCGTGTTAACGAAACGTACGTGTGTGGAAATCAATTATTATCGATACGATTTTATTGTGTGGTGAGCACACGTTTTGATATTATAATGTATTAACAACAAGCCGAGCGTGCCGCCGTGTTAGAAACACGAAATTCGCCAATATTATTATCGTTCAAATCCCACACACGGGTTGAATTCATCATTTCCAGATCTCCCGTACACTATATATTATTGGGAAAATTATTGTTTCGGCTGTACCCCGGGGGGGTGGATGTGGAGGAATATATCGCGCGAAAACGTTTTCGACGTATTCATCGTTGTATTTTACATAAATCCCGCGAAACAAAATCCATTTGTTTACGTTTTATACGACGCATTCGTCGAAAAGTCTGACGGACGACGAAAAGTTTGGCCAGAACTCCTGTCGGACGACAAGTAAAAAAGTATACGATTAAAATATTGTACGTGCACTTCATCGGAACATCCGAGATATATCTGTTTTTTGTTCCATTTTTTTTTTTTTTTTGTCTTTCGCTTTTTTCAAAACGCACGATGCGCCGCCAAGCCAAGCGCAATTCTCTTTTACAACAACGCGCATCGCCGTCGTAGCGTATAAGACCCGTTGAAATCGACACTCGTTCTACGAATGATCCCCCCCCCTGATGCGCACATCAAACGTTTCGAAATTTAAAATTGCGCGTCAAAAACGCTATTGAAGTGTACACCGAAACTCGCGTTCGAATTACCCGTATATGGGAATGTACTTAAAAGTAAATTTAAACAAGAAAAAAACGCGCACATAGACGCAGACGCATTAAGCACAGCGTACAACGCGCGGCAATTATATTTTTGTTTTCGTGTACGACGTTCGTGTTGACGGGAAGAAACGAAACATCAGCCAGCGCGCTACCATTTAGTAGTGTATAATCGTGAGATTCAGTGAAAACGTTTTTTTTTTTTTTTTGAGTAAAATTTACTTTTCGTTATATTGGGAAAAAAAATTAAATAAACAATTTGTTCGTGTCCGTCACAACGTCCGCAATCGCTGCAGTGTATACATCTACTTCGTAATTACAGTGTTGGGTCATGTGAGGAGAGCTAGGGGGAGTGGATACTTTAAGAATACGAAACATTTTCTTTTTCTTTTTTCTTTTTTAAATGAATTCGTGTTCGTTTAAATAAGACGGATATTATTAATAGGCGCAAAAAAAAAAAATTATTTACATTTCACTTCAAAACAATTTCGTTGAGATGACGTATGGTCGGCTGCACATTTTTACGAATTGCCAGCCGGCCCAACACATAGATCTCGTCGATTATTGATGAACGTGATCGCGTTTAGTTAATACAAATAAGACTCGGTTCTCGCGGTGTTCGTCGTCCGCGGTTCTCGTACAAACGCGCCCGCGGGGGCCAGTCCGTTTTTCAATCAAATTTTTTCTCCAACGCCAGAATATGATTTCGATCATCCGCATCGCACAAATACGATCGGAAACGCTTGTACATTTTGTTTCAAAATTTCATCCCGCTAAATAATAATAATAATAAAGGCCGAGAAGTAGAGAGGGATTCGACACCGATATCCTCCTCCTCCTCCCCCCAATATCATTACGCCACTGATTTCGGTTAGGTTATCCCTCGAAAATCCTGAATAATTTCTCGTCCCCACCCCGTTATTTTCAATTTTAAACTGTTACTCAAAAACATAAAAAACCCCCTAATATATCTCTGCTACTACACGATTTTTGATTTCTCTTATTATATTTTTCAATCGTATATTAGAAAGAGAGCTTTCGAACTAAACAAGCGAAATAAACACACCGCGGCTCTTAATGCTTATACAAGATGGATTACAATTATTAGAATTCGCGCGATATTATGTCATCGCGTCGTATTATATACGAGTATTATTATTATTACCGTACGTAACCGAAACGAACATTATTGCATGCGCGTTCCGAACAAACGCCTCCGTCAATAATAATAATAATAATAATAATATATTGCACATTTTATATAGTTTCGTCATTAATACACTAGCGCGATATTAATCTTATGCGTACAGTGGTTGTGTGTTATAAAAAACGTACTCGCGCGGTGAATGCCTCCGCGCGTTCTCTCGAAAACCAGTTTTTGTTTTAAACAAAATAATAATAATAAAAAAAAATGTGATAAAAACGCGAAACGAAAGCCACACACACACATAATATTTCATATTTGTTTATTATTTATCTATGAGGCGGTGTACGATATACGTTATTCGTATTATATGCTGAAATATTGCCCTAAAGCCAATAGGTATAAATATTTATATATGAAATTACTTCGCTGTTTTTTTTCTTTTTCGTTTTTATAATATACCACTATCGCGGTCGTCCTATATTCACAGGTCACGGCGTCCGTACGCGTATGTATATATTTGTGTGTGTGTTATTAAATACAAGAGCCCCCGGGGGGAGCGACGGCACCGGGGGAGGACTCTTCGGGAAAAATTTTAAAACGAATCCAACGAGAGGGGGAATGTAAAGAAAAAAAAAAACAACGTATTACCACAGACGTCCCCGATGGATCGGCGGGACGTATCCACGCAGCATCAGCAGCAGCACTCATCAAGGAGAGAACCCGTGACCGGAGGACTTTTTACCAAAAAGAAAAATATAAATATTAACGACACCGGTCGTCTCACTGGTGGTGTTCAATTACGTTTCTACGGTGTCCGGAAAAGCAACAAAAATAAAAAGCGAATACGTTACATAAGTATTGTATCACATGTGCGTATGCGTAATGAATACAAACTATGCGCCTACGTGATGCGGATAGTACATCAAATCGTATGCGAACCGACGCGCGAGTACACGCGCACTGGATCCGATCGTACGTCGTTTTTTTTTCCCCTAAAAAACAATATTCTTCGACGTTAAAATATGTGATTGCGCATGTCGAATAAGCCTTTGGAGATATTTAAAATATTTAATGAATGTGCGTAAGAAATCTACCGACCACCACCGTTTGGTGGTGCAAGTGAGGGTTTTTTTTTTTTTTCTGTACGTTTTTACAGCCGTCAATTTCAAGACATACTCAGGCGAGAATCCGTTTTTTTTTTTAGGATTCACGTACGGCCTACGGAGAAAAAGCGTGAAAAATTTTACCCGTTTTTTATAGTCCTCGTTCGTCACACACACACACACACAATCAATAAACGCAATATTTTACACGGTCGGTTTTCCGCAAATGTATGCGATGGTTAAAATGTATTATTTGCGTTTCGATTACTACGGAAATCACTTAACGACGCTTTTGTAAAAAGCAATAACTGCTTATTATTATTATTATTATTATTATTATTATACGGTTGTTAATCGATAAAGTTCACGGCGGTATAACGCTGTTCATACATTAAACGCGCGTCGCGCGCACCAATGTCAAGGAGAATCGCTCTTTTTCTCTTTTTGCTTTTTAAAAACAAAATTATTACTTTTATCGCGTACATACATATCAACTATTTCCTGACCTTGAGTTGTTCTCGTTTATTTTTCTTCTGCTACAATAAAAAAAAACTTTATACCATATACGCATTTAAATGTAATTTCTTTTTATTTCGAACGATTTTTCTTATTTTTTTTTTTTTTTTTTTTTTTTGGAATATTTAAAAAAAAAATCGTTAGTTCAAAAAGACTTTTCGCGTGAAAAATTATAATATTAAAAATAAACTCGGGGGGTTTTTTTACGCATATTATTTACCACAACAACAATTGAATTTCGCTATTTAACGTTTTTACAAAAATTAAATTTTAAACTCGATTTTTCCCATATAAATAAACGCTACGTGTAAAACCAACGCCGATATATTGTTGATTTCATAATTCGTAATAATAATAATAATACAAATTTCGGACAAAGTTTCTTTTTATTATTCGGATATTGCGTAATACGAAAATGTAGTAATAACGATTAAATATTTGTGAATTGAATACACCGAAAACTGGATTGCATATTAATTAATTACATAGCAGCTGGTGGTCGAAAACAGTTTAAAAACAACACTCATTTTGTTCGTGTGAATGTGCACTGGGTGTGGTTAAAATGTATTATTATTATTATTATTATTATTATTATTACATAGTTCCCATACTCTACTCTTATAAGCGTCATAATATAATAACTGGATCGACTGGTTATTCGTTATCACATAGGATAATTGATTAAAGTCCTCGTGTGTTTATTTTAAAATTATTTCTTTCAAAATAATTATTATATTTGAATCAAACCGAGCGAAATAAATAGGAAAATGTGTAAAAAAAAAAAAAAATACATACTTTGCACCATATATATATATATATATATATATATATATATATATATATATAAGTAAAAATTCTTTTTTTTTTTAAAAAAAAAAAGGATACTTCAACATTTTTAAAATAATAATACGAATACGCGTAGAAGTGTTGATCTCAAAATAATTTCGTATATTTCGCGTTGTATATGGACGCGTTGTAGGAAATTCTGTCGGATTTCTGCACAAACGAACGGACAGCAGCCGTGGTCCAGAGGTAACATGACTTCGAGGGGTTGTTCGTGTCTGCGAGTACCAAAAAAAGAAAAAACTCATTTCCAATCATATTATTATAATGAACTTATCTCTTATTTCGTGTTTGTACGTTATGCGACTTCGTGTATGTGTTTCGCGGGACATTTAAATCGATTATTATACGCGATTCGTGTGTGTGTGTGTGTGTACGCAATTCGTTTATAGCAGTGATTGTTGTTTTAAGTAGAACGATCGTTTTCAGCGCTGTAATAATACAAGAGAATTAAAAAAAATTATACTTGAGATCCAATAGAATAACAGACTCGATTCGCCGCTCTCCGTGCTGCGTGTCTATATATAATATATATATACACTAAGTCGGAATTAATGTAATCGTGTAGGCTATCGTAATACGCACTGTTCCTTTGCAGAAAAGAAAGTCGTACGCGCTATGAGTAAAGCGATTTAAAAGTAATGTTATATAACGCGTAAAAAGTGTAAGTCGAAACTGGTCCGTTTTATTTATAAGCCCGATTTTTATAATGTTTTTAGAGATACGTCGTAAATAGAATTTTTTTATTTTGCAAGAATCTATTGGTTTTACAGTAACGTTTTTTTTTTTTTTTTTGTTCAAATTTTTGACTGGAATCGAATGATCTCGTTATGTTTCCGGTTTTGTAGACAAATCGTTTGTAATCGATATTTTATAACGAACAGTTTTTCAATTTGATTTTTCCAGTTTACGGGTAATATTCAAAACTCGAAAAAGAAAATGAAACGTTCTCAAGAGTTTTCTTTTTTTTTTTTTTAACGAGCCACACAAAAAATTGCTAAAACAATTGTCCACGTGTCTTGACACCGAATATGTATGTCTGTGTACTGTATACGTAAGAAAACGTTGAAAAAATCTCTTCTGATTTTGAGCCTCGCGTAAAGCGCAATATTATTTTAGACGTCGAACTAATTAAGTTATTTTTATTTTAAAGGACTGGACGTTTTATAAGGACAACGAGTCCCGCTTGCGGGTCACTTGGAGTATACATTTTTAAAAAAAAAAAAATCTTAAAAATCCCAAGTGAAAATTCTTTTTCGTCATCGCTCCGACAACCGATACGCTCAGAAACTCCGCTTTCTCGTTTAAAAAAGATCAAAGTAAATTTTAAAAAAAAACGTATTTTTTCTTTTTTTTAAATCACGTAAAAAAGGCGCTACTTTGGTTACCGCCTTTAGGCCCCGGTTACAGATACGAATACATAATATGTATACGACATATTAATAATATATTATGTAACGTATAACATCGCGCACACACACGTACACGCATTGTTCGTGTACGACGGGGTGAAGAAAAACTTAAATACTTAAATACGATACTCGCGTGTATATACGAGTATGTGTCCAGTATAAATGTATAATATTACAATATGTTTACACACACAGAAACTCGAATTGTCATAATATATTATTTAAGCGTGAACGTGTTTTCTAAATAACCGTGTAACAATCGGCGTATTGAATATCGTCTCGTAACTAAAAACAACGAGGAAATTTTCGACGGGCTTTTGTTTTCATATACTTTCGCATATGCGTAATTGAGAAGAAGTGTTTGGGCCGGTGCTCGAATATCGCGCACCGAATGGAAAAAAATAACACTTACCGCCGAAAAAACTCGTAAACTTTTTTTTTTTTTTAAATAACAGATTTTTTCCCCTACTGCAATCATACAAATTAAACGTTATAAATTCTATCGCAAATTTCGCATTAGCAAATTAATGCTTTGTTCGTTTATTTTTTTCCGTCTGTCCGAAAATGTCGTCACACGGAAATAATAATAATTAACCCATTTATGCCCAGCGTCCTATAAATAGGACACCAGTTTATAAAATTTTTGTGAGCTCTATTTCTAGAATTTTTTCCCATAAATCGTTATTATCGATTACAGACGAATATAATGATTAGATATAATCGGTTTTCGTTCATTTTCATCGGATACGTAATTTTAAAACGATTTTAGTTCTCCAGTGAAAAACACAGTTAATTCAAAATTTAAAAAAATTTTAAACCTTGGGCATAAATGGGTTAATAATGTTTCGCGCGTCGTTATTGTAACATAATATACTTGCAGACAACTTGTCATTTACGACGTACTTAGACCCTCCGCTCCCTGGATTAACAGCGAAACGGGTCCATCGTCTATGGCTTTTAAAAATCAATGGACAATTTTCGAAAATAAGTAACAACCACGTTTTTCAAATGTTTAACAACAGAAACATAGCGTACTCGTGTGTATACACCGCGGAAAAATAATTTAATAATATCAATGGTAACATATTATATTCTTCCTTATTTAAAACGGAACGCAAATGAACAAGTCGATCAAATAGAATATAGGCTCGTTTATACGCATTAAATACAAACTGTGAAATTTACACGAATTATTCTACTAAACGCCAGAAATCGTACAAAGTGCTCGTACAAAATCTAATGTGTTTTCACTATTATACGACATTCGCTTTCGATTCTCAGTGCGGCTGTACATGTAGCTCTATAGGTAAGACGTCAACGGTAAATATATATATATATGTTTTTAAATCTTCGAAAAAGCGAAAACGATCGTTATTGTATTAAAGACGAATAGAGTCTTAAAGTTCATGTCTATTAGCGTATACAGTGCATGATGGACAAACGAATTTTGGGGCCGGAAAATATGATCGAAGGCCTAAAGCCCATTTAGTCCAAATAGTTAATCCGGATCTGGACGTAATAAAGGTTTAAGGAACGCCAGATGAAGACCGAGAACGTTAGGACTAGCCATTTATAGACAAGCCCTTTTAAATATTTATTGGGACGTCGTTGTAGTTGAAACAATAAAAATAGTTGGTCAAATTTACTCGAACGTAACATTTTTGCTGTAATTTTTTTTTTTTTTAATGTAAGTTCTATAATCGCTTTTTGACGTTGCGCGATATTCCGATACACACTGCTGCACGGATACGTTCGGCAGGCGATAATTGAACTTTTGCATTCCTCTCACTCAATCATAATTCATATATACGCCTCTGCCATTCAGGAAAAAAAAAACTCGTTTCTTTCGAATGTCTTATTATAATATATCATACTGTTTACCAGACCAAATAACAATATTTTTATTACTATATATGTACAGCACATGTTATACAGTGTGCAATCGTCAATCGAAAACACGCTCGTTATCGCGGATTCGTATATTTTTTTTTTTTTTTTTTGAATACTACGGCTTAACAAACTCATAATATAATTACACGCGTTCAGATGCGTTTTGAATTGTTTTTAATCGTAATTTTTTTTTAACGAATTTTCGTTATGAAATCGACTTTTTAAGTAAAAAAATCGACCGAATTCGAAACGTGAAAATATCGATTGTTTTAACGTTTTAAACTGCGCACCTCTAGCACGGCGTCGATTTCCAGGGTTCACGACAATGGTTCATAATATAGAGAGATATGACACGACAGAAAAAGAAAAATGTTCTTCCTATCCGAACCAATTGTCAAAACCCGCCCGAGACAAAACGTCGGTTTTGCGAATGTATGTGGAGAAAACAAGGAGGGTAACGATGGTGCCGCTTGAGTGAATTACTCAGGTAATTTAAATACAAATTTGAAATCAATCGCATGAATCGTTGCGTTCAATAATAGATGGATTCT
The DNA here is from genome assembly GCA_032441825.1 of Chaetogeoica ovagalla. Taxonomy (NCBI): domain Eukaryota; kingdom Metazoa; phylum Arthropoda; class Insecta; order Hemiptera; family Aphididae; genus Chaetogeoica; species Chaetogeoica ovagalla. The sequence continues at coordinate 6,516,562 of CM063735.1, forward strand.
GAGCGGAGCTTCGGCCGTGCATTTTCAAGCGGTAATAAAAAAAGAAATTGTGCCTCAGAATATCGTCATGATTTTTTGAATACAGTTGAAATAACGCGTAAGACGTATTTTGTTTAAAAAAAAAAAATGTCAGCCTTTTTGTGACCTAAATAAACTCGAGAAAATACACGAATAGCCTAAAATTTTTTGAACGTTTTCTTACGTCACCTGCGTGTACAGCGCAAAGTATTCGGTATAAATTTCAAGACTCCAGGACCGTTAATTCGCCATTCCCCCGCCTCCCGTAATTATAGACTGTTGGGAAATTTTGTTTTTTTTTTTTAATTAAAAAAACTTTTATATTAGAAAAGGAAAAAACGTTACAAACTATAATGTATAGATACGATTTGTTGCTATAGCGGAACGTAACGCGAAGAATGACGAGATCACATTTTCAATGGAAAATTTCTAACACGCGTTACAAACTTAAACAATCGTTGTAAAAATATAGGCAATATAACTTGTTCGTTTCGTTCAGAACGTATTAAAAAAAAATAATAATAATAATAATAAAACCCGACGACGATCATTTAAATGTCGATCGGTGATTATTTATTTCGGCGGTTGTTTGAGGGGAAAAAAAATAACAACGAGTCCGTTTCGCAGCCGAAGACTGACCAAACGGAATGCGTTCGAAAAAAAAAACGTACAACCAATATAGAAGACACGGGGCGGCACCGCGACGAGATGATAAACGATTACAGCAGCACACACTATAAGTAGGTGAGTGTAACTGAGTAGGTAACTGCTAAGCTGCAGAGCGATGCGGCTTTTTTTTTTTGGGGGGGGGGGAGAAAGAAAAAAAATAACGTACACCAGAGTAATAATAATAATAATAATAGCGAAATTCCCAAAGTATAATATCGCAACGGTTGCGTAAAAATTCACAGGTATTACGTAAACGAAAAAAATAAATAAATACGTATATTTTTAAAAACCGTATAAATATGTCTGCCGGACATCTGTAACGCAATACAATTAGGTACCACCTACCTATATATATGAAGGATATGTAATAATATTCGATTGCTATTTGCTCCTCCACCTCCTCGTAAAAAAAAAAACACACACACAGCTATCCGTATTATACGGATCCGTCGGCCGAGAATAATTTTCTACTGTACACGCACTGCACGTGTGCTGCGGGCGGCGAACGTATTTAATTCCTCGACATATAAAGCGCGAGCGTTACCGATCCGGACGACTCGTACGCCAGCGATCGCGAACGTGAAAGCATTCCGAAAAAACGCTCTGAACTGTTGCGGCCGCCAATCGTCGATTTATAACAACAACAACAACAACACCGTGTACACATACGCGTATCAAAATGAAAATCTCCGTAAGTATATTATGCGTATGTACATGTATACAAATACTATGTCAGGGGCGTATTTACTTCATCCCTTAGGGGGGAGAGGGGCGAATAGAAAAAAGGGCCCGTCGAATCTGTTGCCAACTTAGAATTATCGAAAAATTATATAAAAATAATAAGTTTTAAATAAAAAAATGTTTTATGACATTTTAGTTTTAGTTCGATTAATTTTAGTTGTCAGTACATATAGGTACATACACAAGTATCTAGGGGGGGGGGGGCGATCACCCCATCGCCCCCCCCTTGTATACGCCCCTGTACTATGTATTATATTGTAGTGGGTGGCCGCCACTGACCTTAATTTTTGGGAGCCGCGAATTCATAAAGCTAATTCGTTGTGAAGAAACGATGTTTATGAGATGAAGGCGCGTTTTTCATTTAAAATCAAACGAGGGAGAGTGTTCGGGCTTGGTTAGCTCAAGAGCCGCACGAAACTGATTTAAGAGCGCCGCGTGCGGCTCGGCGAGCCTCGTTGTGGCGCCATCCCTGTTACACATTAGAGCAGGGATGGCAAATAAGTGGCACGCGTGAGATTTTCGATGGCACTCGATGTTTGTGATATTGTTGATATTTTTTTTACATTATTTCCATTTTTACATAATTTTCTACATTATAATCATTAATTTTTCATTTATATTTTGTATTTGTATTTTGCTGTGTTAATAAAAATAATTATGGCACGGCTGAAAATTTTTTTTTTAATTATGCCATAAATTGGCACGTTGAAAAAATCCTATTTGCCATCCCTGCATTAGAGTGATGTGCGCAGTAAATCCGCGGTGGTTTTTGTAAAAATCTTTTCCTTGTACACGATTATTGTTACCGTGGCGATAACTTTAAGACGACGTTCTCGTTATTATTGCACCGCGTTTTTTTTTCTTCCTTTTCTAGTATCCGCGCACGACTTCTATTCTTTTTAAGTGCTAATGTATAATATCATTATTATAGTGTTGTCGTCGTGTCATCATCTATTTCGCCGGTAACGATGGCATCGCGACACAGCGGTTTTTCGACTTTTTTTTCTCTCTCTCAACAGTCTCTCAAACGCGTTACAATCACACGATTCCGTCGAAATCCCTTATCTCTCTGTTTTCCATTTTTCTCAGGGAATTTCAAGGATAATAAAGTCTTGACGTATCTCTCTGCGCACTGCAACATTTCCTATAACCGGTGTGCCGGCGGAAACGTCACGATTATTAAAACAACGAGCATTTTATTAATTGAATACATTTCAACAATTTTCAATAATTCCCGGCAATTACCTCACTCGCAATATTATCTTGATGAATGGTGTAATTAAACAATTATTATAGCTGCGGGAAAACTTGGTAAGGTGTTCACCATTCCACTCCGAAGGCGAAAAATTAATGCGAACGAAAGGGAAACGGGCGAAAATTTCTCACTAGACTCTTAAAACGTAATCGTTTATTATTACCACCGGTCTTATTATCCAACCAAAATCGACACGAATTGTAGTAAATTAAAATACGATTTTACGCGCGAATTTTCCCGATCTGAATAAACGTAACATATTTAATTATTCGTTACAATAATTTACTAACTTTAGTAGATTAAAATCGCGCAGTATTAATAAAAAAAAAAAAAAAACCTAAATATTAATCAGCGTCGATTGTGTTACGGCTATATTATGATATACAGGTTGAGAAACGTTTATTTATAGCTGAGTACTTATATGTGTTCGTGAATCCATATAAAAAGTATACGGTAATAGATCTGGAGAGTTGAGTGACAGAATCATCGAGCGATTAGGTTAAGAATCATCCGAGAAGGGAATGAAAAGCATTACGCCGGCAGTAATTAGCTGCTGTAGTTTTCGATAGTGTTTAAAAAAAACGGGGAAAGAGCTGCTTTCCGATACGATCCATATAATATACGCGCATACGTGCATTGCGTGATCGTGCGATTAACGTGAAATATTTTTTACACATTATACATATATATATATATATAATACACGAGCAAATTCCGAGCCGAGACGCTAACGACATTGTTTTGAACGTAACGTACGAAATTATTGCTCCAATCACTTTGCTCGTAACGCGAGCGTATAATAATAATAATATTATATACTCGTGTTGTAAAAACTCGTGCACAATCATTACTATCTCATAAAATCTCTCAAATTTATATACAACACAAAAGTACGAAAATCTCTATATAATTATTTTTTTACTCGATAAATAATTTGTTTTCAATTCCCACTCGATAAGAACTGTACGGAATCGAATCCGACGTGTTAACGTGCGTTTGTCTTCATGCTTTCACAGGTCGCCATTATTTTGACCATCCTCTCCGTGGCAGCCGCTGCTCCTTCTTTCTGGCACCAAAAACAGTGAGTACATACTATAATATTACGCACTGCATTTCCTATAAGAGCAGATACTTACTTATGTGTTTAGAACACAAAATCGATATTATACACGCGCCGGGGTTTTTACTCACAAAATAAATTCGCGTGTATGTGTTCTCGCGGCGCGATTTTCTAAGATTGTACGAAAAAATCGTAAAAATTAATCGCTCGCGATCATAAAAAACGAGTTATATCGCCATTATTGGTGTTAATAATATTAATAATTCGTTCTATTATAAAAAAAAAAAAAAAACATTTATTTAATTTCAACGATTTATTTCTTTACTATTTTACTTTTCCTGCGCGCATCTGTAGCGTCATACAAATTTCATTTAATCGATTACGAATTAATCACTGTACACTGTAAATGTATCGTTCCCTTCGGAGTCATATTTTAAATTGTCCACGTTTCAAGCGAACAGGACGTCCGCGACCATCATATCATATAATATTGGCGTACATTCGACCTGAAACTCAGAGGCGCCAAAGTTTTATAAGGGTTTTACTTCTCCGCCGCATTGAATCCAACTCTCAATGCGCATTCGTGCGGATGCGATTATTTATCGTTTAGATTTTCAAATAAAACGAATTCCATTTGAATCGTATCGTTCGGACCTTGCGTGATAAATACATTTCACCGTTTAACACATAATGCGTACTGACCGCGGGAGGTTAATTTCGAATTATTTTCCATTCTATGCATAAAAATTATAACACATAAAATATTATTGCGTAAATTGAAAACATTATGTTGCGATGTCGATGTGCGGATGATATCTGCTGCAACGGATGTCAGAAGGACAAATAGCTCTGGCCGACATCATAAGGTTTGTAGCGTATACAGGACGTAGTAGATTTAGTATGTTTTAGCCCCGAAATAAACTGGAGATGCCAATTTGGAAAACTGAGGGATGTTTAATCCGTTGCACGATTTATTCGAAATCGAAAATCTTTTTTTATCTCTATCGTATAGCGAACATCACATAATCCACGTACCGTACCACGTGCACAAGGTGCCGGTGTACATCAAGGAGCCGGTGTACATCAAGAAACCCGTGTACATTTACAAGACGATCGACCATCACGATCATCATTACCATCACGACGATCACTACGATCATCACGACGATCATTATGATAGTCACTGGTATTGATAAGACTATATTACACGTGTAACATATTAACACGGATTAGATGAGCATTCATCAAATTTGTAACATATTACTATGCCTACATAATATGCCATTACTATAACGACAAGAAGTTTTCAGTGACCGTGATAATTACGTTTTTTTTTCTTTTTAACATTTCCGACGCATGAAAACCGCGTGCAGATACGCGACAATTTGTAAATTTTTTATCCGTCCATACCTATATATATATATATATTTTTTTTTTTTTTTTGTATATTATTCGTTCGCTTATTATTACCTCGCCGTTTATTTTTTAGTTTATATAAAAAAAAAAAAAATGTATACTTTTTAATCGCGTTGTATCATAATAATACATTATATTATATTTCGCTTGTATACACCGCGCGCGCAACGACTATATATTTGCAACTTTCATCCGGTCGTATAATAATAATAATAACAACGAGACTAAATGTTATTTTCAATATTAAAAACGAAAATTCTAATCGTATATCAGTATAAAACGTGTTATTACAGGATTTATTCCATTTAAATCGTTCAAAATTGTTATAATTTTTTTTATTCTTTCTTTACGTTGCAATTGTACGACGAATGTAATATTATCATACACGTATCCATAAGTTTATTGTATGTTTTCTATTTTCGGTTCGTCCGAAAATTATATAAATAAATAAATAATTTTTTTTTGTTCCAAAAGAATATTTTGTGTTCATTATTTTGTTTTTCCTATCGTTGTACTGGCGAGTATAACTCGTATTCGGACTTCCACATCCAAGGGCTCCTATTGCGAAACATTTTCCCGGGTCCTTTTTCTAGGAAAAATTCTATTTTATATATATAATATTACGTTCAATTTATTTAATTGAAAATAAATACATATTCATTTTTTTCAAAAATAAAATAATGATAAATTTTGATTAAGCGATGGACGGCTGTTTTGTATTTACACACGGACTATTATTATTATTATTATTATATTAATTATTTGTTAATTTATACCTCAATATAATTAACTTATAATTTTGGAGCATAAAATTTAAAACAGTTAAAAAAATGTATACCGAAGTATAATTTTTGATAAATAAATAAATGTCAACGCCCCTAAAGTGGGTGCTTTGAAACTCGTACAATTCAAGTACAAAAACATCGAATAATATTTTGTGCGAACGGGTCGTTATTGTAAAATGTTCATTCGATTTGGCCGTATAAGCATTGAAGGAAATCCTGGCCTACAACGCGGAAACCTCCCCGATGTCTTACTTGACTTTAATAGAATTAAAATTAAAAAAAACGACAAACAAACGGCTACAACGCGGAAATGGTTATTAAAAAAGAAATGGAAGAAAAAAAAATCGCCTTTACATATTTTATTATAATCCTCTTTGGTTGATTTTTTTTTCTATATTATCCACGATAACAATGATCGATAAAAGCGCGGCGAGGTCCGGTGATAACGTTGAAACGGTGTCGTTTTCAAATCTAACGACGACTGGTGGACTAATCTCGTACGGATCGGCTGCATCGTCGTACGGGACGGTGTCCACCCAAATTCCGCCACTACACGTAACTTGCGCCATTGCGGATCCGTAAAGTTCTCGTGTGTACGAATAATAGCCGATCAATCCAATCTCGTTAAAAGATTTGTTAATTTAAACATTCTTTTTTTTTATATTATTATAGCGCGACGTTTGTAACTATTTACGTAGGGTACGTAGTACGCGACACGTGATTACAACATAAAAACTCGATGCGTTGTTAGTTTCGCCAGAACAAAAAAACGCGTTTTGTGCATTTCGTTAGCCATGTTTAGTTCTTTGGACGATAAGTGTTCCTCGACCGATTCCAACAATGTCGATAACGACGCGCGAAACGCCAAAAAGAGGAGACATTTGACGATAAAATCCGTTACGAACGAAGAAGACGACACTACGGATTGGAAACCATCAAACTGGGAAAAAACGTTACAGAACATACGAGAAATGTGTAAAGACGTCATCGTGCCGTTGGATTATATGGGATTCGATCAGTCTATGGACCCGAATGAATCACCTGAAGTAAACACAGAAGTTAATACTTATATATTTATACGTGATTTCCAACATTTATTGTTGCAAACAAAAAAAAATCTTGCAGGTAATTCGATATCAAGTACTGATTTTATTGATACTATCCGCTCTGACCATCAAAAGCGTCAAATTTGCAGTGTTGGAACGTTTAAAAACACATGGCCTGACTGTAGATAATATTTTGGAAACTTCAGAAGAACAATTGGCCAATTTAATTTGTCCCGTTAAATTTAGGATGGTAAAATTGACTACATTATATTCTTTTCTATGATTTTATTTTAAATCTGAATTATGTTTCTATTTTTTTAATGTGTACTTAGAGAAAAGCCAGTTATATTAAACGTGCAACTCGTGTTTTGAATGATACGTATAACGGTATTGTACCAAACACAGTGGAAGACCTTTGTCAGTTGCCCGGCATAGGCCCTAAATTGGCATATCGTTTTGTGAAATCCGCGTGGAACAAGTTTACCAGAATCGGTATAATATTGTTATTATTAATTTTATTTGTGAATAACAAATTCAATATTGGTATTGATGCAGGAGTAGACCCTCATTTGCACAGAATAAGTAATCGTTTGGGATGGGTGAAAAAAACTACAAAAACGCCAGAAGACACACGTAATGCATTGGAGTCGTGGTTGCCTAAAGAACTTTGGTGCGAAGTGAATCACTTGATGGAAGGATTTGGAGAAACTACATGTCTACCTGTATGTCCTCGTTGTGATTCGTGTTCGAACAAAACCACTTGTCCTTCTGTTGTGTTAAACAGCTCGTCAATTAAAGAATTATAACCTTACTATTTTTTTTTCTTTTTTCATTTCAGGATATCGTTGATATTTAGTTTTTAAAAAAAAAAAACAAATTAATTATAATTACTTATTAATGGTTTCACAATGTTATGTTTTCATTTTTGTTTCGGGCATAGTAGTTGATATCGTCATATCAAGTAATCATTATGTTTATAATGTTTCTTTAATAAATTGTTAATTTATATTGTTAGAAATACTTATATGGTTTTGTTTTCTGTAATTTATAACATTTGTACTTGGAAATGAGACTACAATAATTTATTTAATACTGTGAGAAATTAAAGAGTTTTATTTCCATGAATTGCTCTGTAGATTATATTACAATATCCGAAATGAAATATTATATTTAATGTTATTATCAATACAGTGTTATTTGTTTTATATACTCAGAAAAAATGATTATCAATGATAATTTTATTTGTGTATTTAAAAAAGAAACAATTTATTATTATATAGTTATAGAAATAATCTGAATAAAAAAATTCTTTTTTTTTTAATAAAATTAATAAGACTTGTTGATCATATATATAGTCTTTAGATTTTGAGAATTGTAATTTAAAACACATTTTTTATTTAAACTTCTTTTTGAATTGTTTGACTTGTCAATAAGATTATTAAAATTGATTGAAACATCAATGTAAGAAATGGAATGTGATCGCTAGGGCACATACTTTAATGCTCTAAAAACTAAGAATAAAATTTTCTTAAAAAATACATTGAAATGTATAAAATATTCATAAACATATGTACATAATGAACAACCATCTAACAACGTTAGATGGTTTAGTTTTAGGCATTTTCGTAATTATTGCAACATAATACAAATTGCTAATAGGAAAATATTAAGTGGAATACGACTATTTGTATATGACCGAAATACTCATATGAACACTGACAAAAAATTAAATATTGTTATTAAGGCCCTTGCAAACGCCATCAATTTCTCATCAAAACAACCTATACGACTGACAAAAATTAAGTTATTTCTTCTAGTAGTTCGATTTGAAAAATGTAAAGATGTTTGAATCAGTGAAGAAGTTTACTTTGCATCGGTCAAAGCATATTTTTAATATTTTTTTTTTTTTACGTATGACTAATATTAAAAATTGACAGATTTATAGAATTTAATATGTTCATTCTCGTTAAGAATGTTCTAAAATTGAAAAACTGCTTCGCGACCGATGCAAAGTAAACTCGTTCAACAATTCAAACAACAACTTTACATTTTTCAAATCGAACCATTGGAAGTAGGTACTTAAATTCTTGTGAGGCGTATAACTAAACTTACGTTCGAAAATTAGTTTTAATTATTGTGTTCCATTAATGTAATGACATGCGCGTGCGTAATATGTTTAGCAGACAATTGTTTTATTCACATTATGATTATTTCATTATCGTTATTATTTGAACTTCAAAATGTAGCTTCAACGACAATATTTATTATTATTTATTACTTTTGAGGTGCGTACACCGTACACACGAGTGAACAAGTGACGTATGCTGACGCACATTCACAGGATCATGTGGATCGATGGTCTTCAACCGGTGGGTCACCGCGACCCGTTTTTGAGCCGCGTAAACTTTAAAATTGGGTCGCGATAAGTATTCTTTTTAAATATGTCTACTGTCATTGAAAATCAATTAATTCCGCTTTCTTGTGATAAATGAAATTGAAACGAATGTTTCGTGAAACTTCATTAGAAATATTTTCGGCACACTTACGCACAAGAAATTATACAGAATCAGCAACTACAGCCATTTCAATTTTATTAATATTTCCAACGACTTATTTATGTGAAAGAGTGTTGGGGGAGGGGGGGTTTCTGCAATAGCAAATTTGAAAACGTCAAAAAGAAATTGATTTGAAACTGAAGATGATTTACGGATTGCACTCAGTCGAATTGAGCCAAAGTGGAATTTATTATGTAAAAATACTCGAGGACAAAACATCACATTAAATCTTTTGTATCGTATTTTTATTTTATATTTTTTTCGTATGAATTCTATACGTTTTTAATTAATAATAATAATAATTGAATATCGTACGTACTAAAATGTAATTTTTATTTATTCAGTTATAATAGTACTACCTACTGTAAAGCATTAAGTAATTTTAGCTTCTTCTTTTTGTTTTTCTACAAAGCTTACGTGGGTCGCGAAAATTGTTTGAAAAACATTGTGGACGGTGTGTGTGCGAACGTGCGCAAGAAAAAATTGTCGAATAGGTCACACGTCGCATAACAGGGAGATTTTGGCGTAAAATTATGATAAAAAAATAATATTATTTTAAATTCGTTTCAAAAGAAAATCCGCGCAATTATTACAAATCGAAAATTTTATATTTTTTTTTTTAAAGGATATAACATTCAACGGGATAATTCGTAATAACAAAATGGAAGCCCTTTTGTCGGAGTTTTACCTACATCGTAATATGTTATATAATATCATGTGCAGGTATTACTATTTTTCCAAAACTGAAAACTAATATTTACAATTTGTATCTTAATTATTACAAGCCTAGTAGTGGCGCGCGAACGAGATAATCATAATTTATGACAGTGTGCGTTTACATGAGATCGGTTCGTTGCGCCGCCCGCTTATTATTTACGAGTGTCGCCCGAACTTCAAAGTCGAGCGTCTGTGAGTCATGCGACACTGTACTACCGCTGTTCTAAAAAAAAAAAAATCCCATTTCCACGCGAAATAATAATAGGAAGAATTATTGTCAATGATAAAAATGATATGACGAGTGATAAGAACAGAAAATTACAAACACGTTACACGTTCGATTTTCCGGTTTTCAAAATATTAACGATAATTCTCGGTCAAGTGTACACGTTCAAAAGCGTATATGGTGAATGTCTTATATGACACGTGTATAATACTTCTAATGTGTTTTAGGTATTTTATACACGTTAATTTTGAAATAATTTCAGTGATTTCGTGTGTAATAAATACGGAGTTCACTTCGTGAACGCACCTAGTTGCGGTGTTTATTTTTTTTTTAGAAAACGCGTTTTGTGGTGGGTTTCACTAGCCGCTATGTCTAGACCGTCGAGGAACAAACATTCTCTGACGGACAAAATCGATTCCAACAGAGTCGATGACAACGAACCGGTCGGGAAAAAGAGAAGACATCTGTCAATAAAATCGGACGACGGTACATCGAATTCCAATTGGAAACCACCGTACTGGGAAAAGACGTTACAAAATATACGAGAAATGCGTAAAGACGTTGTCGCGCCCGTAGACGATATGGGATGCGATCAAGCAGCCGACATGAACGAATCGCCAGAAGTATGCTCGCACACACGTATATCGTATGGCACCTAACAAACACTTAACGGTTTATAACAATAATATTATTTATGACATAGGTAATTCGATATCACATACTCGTTTCATTAATGCTGTCCAGTCAGACTAAAGACGAAGTCAATTATGCGGCTATGCAGCGTTTGAAACAGCACGGCCTCACTGTAGACAATATTTTGGAAACTTCGGACGAACATTTGGGTAAACTCATTTATCCCGTTGGATTTTGGAAGGTGAAAAAGTTTCATTTTCAATACAAATAAATGTTTGTTGATTTTCTTTTTTTTTTTGTACTTCTAGAGAAAAGTTGAGTACGTCAAACGTACGACTCGTATTTTGAAAGACAAGTATAACGGGGACATACCGAACACGATTAATGACCTGTGCGAGTTGCCCGGTGTGGGACCCAAAATGGCTCACCTTTGTATGAGTTGTGCGTGGAACGAAGTCACTGGAATCGGTATAATTATTGATTTTGTTTTGACCGTAACAATAAATTTGAATACCGATGCCTAATATCATTTACAGGAGTAGACACTCATGTGCACAGAATAAGCAATCGTTTGGGATGGGTAAAGAAAACTACGAAAACGCCAGAAGACACGCGCAAAGCCTTGGAATGTTGGTTGCCTAAAGAACTTTGGCGCGAAGTCAATCACATGTTAGTAGGGTTTGGACAGACTATATGCAGACCTGTAGGTCCTCATTGTGTTTCGTGTTTAAACAGAACCACTTGCCCTTCCGCCGTGTCAAACAGCTCCCCCATAAAAAAAAGAAAATAACATTCAATTTTTTTTTGTTCATTCTATTAGGATCTCGTTGAGATTTTTTTTTATGTTGTATAGTTATTTATTTACGTAAGAACAAATTCAAATTAATGGCTTCAAATTTTTTATATATGTATTTTTTGTTTTATATTGAGTGTTATGTAATTTCTCAATTTTGAATAAAAAAATATATTGCTTTTCCTGTGATAAAATTAAACTTAAAATGTTGAAAATATATGTAAGTTTGTTGTATACGTACTATATATGTATAGTGTATACGTGTAACATAAAATATTGTATTTATATAATTAGGAAAAAAAACAATCTAAAATATTGTGAGAAAAGTACCTTTTGTTAATATAAGTTTGTTTATAAATTACAGCGTAATCGATGAATTGTACTAAAAATGTTAATTTATTTGGTATTTTGAGACATATTTATTTATTTATGTTAACAATGTATTTGTGAGATGGGGAATACAACAGTGAAAAGTATAAAAATAAATTGTTATTTAAATGTAAAACGTAAATAAATAAATTATTAATGGAATGTAGCACTTCTATTAATTATTGTCTCTAATAATTCTAAATTTTTATTATTTTTCAATGTTTTTATTAAGACTGAAATTGATGGCGCAGTTGAAAATTTACGGTCACGCTAATTTTTTAAAATAGTATTTACTATTAGTAACTATAATACTTACTTTTTGAATTGTACTTCAAAAGTATTTTTATTTATTTATTTTTTTTGAAATAGTAGTTTTTCATTTCTTTTTTAATATTTATACACACGTTTTTTAACATCTTACCACATAATGAAAACAAATAGTGAATTTTAAATTTAGTTTCAATGTTATAAATAAACATTTGATTTTCATTTTTGTCTTCTTGAAAGTGCGATATATTGTTAAAAGAAATTTTCACTCTTTTTTTTTTTTTTTTCTTTACTGGTGTTAGTTTTAGTGAAGATTAAATGTATTTGTAATTGATATTTTTCGAATCGTAAGTTCAAGAAGATAAATATGAAAAATAAGAGCCAAATACGATTGAGTACTTGAATAAACAGACGTGGCCAAACGTCTAGGTCAGAGCCCGTAGCTATGTTTTATGTCTTTATAGCTGGCACCGAATTCAAGTTTCGTATTTCGATGTACATTTAACATTAAAAACTTTTACTACGAAATTTGAAGAATAATACATTTTTCGAAATGCACTTTGCGAAGCGATTACAGCGTTTTTAATTTTTACTGCAATTTCTACGGATTACAGACGAAAAAAAAATAGATATATATATATAAAATTAAATTATATATATTTAAATTTCCCACGTTAAATTCGTCGTATGTGATTGATTCGTTGTTCGTCTTATACGACTGCACAGTAATAACAAACACTACCGCGACCATGGTTCAAAGATACATTAAATCGCGATCGTGACAAACAAATTTCTGGTACGGTGGTATATATATATATTTATACCCATGTAGCCTCATTGTCCGGGTCCTGGATCCATCTGAATCTTTTAATTCCCAAAGCCGTTCGAAATTATCGCGTTTGATCCACATTCGGAAAAGAATAATAATAATAATAATAATAATAATGTTCGCGCACCATGTTTTAAGCGTACGGGAATTGTTTTTAAATTCAATTTTCGATCCCGTGACGGTTGGACCATTGTTACCGGGATTGTGGTTACCACCTGTAACCGGAGACCGGCGGCAATTCATTGACGGTCCGTCATAGTTATTTTTTTTTCTCGACAGTAGACATTTTTTTTTTTTCGGAGAAAAAAGACGGTATGGAGTAAGATCGTAAGACTGAAATCACTTGTTGTAGGCACCGAATAACAATTTATATTTTCGGAAAACAAACCAGTAAGTACACGATTTTGGTGTATTCCTTAATTATATCGTTGTACACGACGCGTAATCGTGGCTTTTGAAAAACATTTGGTTCGAAAATTATTTCGAGTTTCGAATCAAACCAAACACACCAGTATCGTCGTTCATAATAAGCACTGTGTGTGTGTGTGTTTTTATGAGGAGAAAAGGGGTAGGATGCTATATTTTATTGGAACGTATATTTTCGTGCATACGTATTTATTTTTGAAAACGTAAGTTGTCAAAAACTATTAATTCAAATGGAAAATATTCTGTTGGTTGGAAAAATATTATGTCGCCAGTAGTATTTGTTCCGTATTAGTGCAAGATTTATGGCGAAAGTAAAAAAAAAAAAAATTGAAGTGTGTGTGGTTTTTTTTTTAGTGCGTTACACATCGATGTCCGAATGTCACACTTCTTGCTACAAATACGTTTTTGACAAAATGAGTTTCAGAAGATATAATTCGTGAAACATACAGTTGTAATTAAATACGTTCCACCCCCCCAACAACAAAATATTTTTCCGATAAAATACAGTTTCAATAAAATATATATTGCCAACGAAATATTTTTCCAGAAGAATACGATTCTAAACATATATTTTTCCAATATTATATGTATCCCCCCTGTGTGTGTGGTGTATGTATAAGACAGTAGCAGCTGAATATTACGTCCGGACTTGGGCGCCTCGAGGGGGTAACAAGACGGGGCATCTGCCCCTCCTCTTGGACTTAAAAATTTTAAATTTTATTATTATTCGAATAAACATTTCATTAATCTTTTGACTAGCAAAAGTATTTATTTTAATAAGTATTTTCTTCATAAAACATTACATTGATTTTAAGTACGTTTTGGTATTTGATTTTATTATGCCTCTTACTGATAAATTTTTTGGTGGGCACCCATGCGTCCGGGGTAAAATTTAAAATTGTGCCCTTTTGGTTTCAACACAGAACTAATAGTGTATTAATTTTATAAACATTTTTTTCTAATACGAATAAATTATCATTGAAAATAATCAGAAATTATATTATATTTTTACATTGTTATTATATTAATTTTCTAATTTCTTAAATTTTACGCTCTTTGCAAAAGGTTTACTTTTGCCAGGGACGCTGGCAACTTTCGCCCTTCCTCTTAACTACAGCTCTGTACGTGTGTTTGTGTGTGTTGCTTAAAAAACATTTTTTTTGTAGAAATTATTATAGTTTGTAAATAATAAAATAATTTCAATGTTTAATAGTTAACATGATTAATATATGTATGTTATATAGGTGAATCGATTTCATTTATAATGTTTATGTGTACTATATGTAAACATAAGTTTACTTTACATAAAAATTTAAAAAGACACTTGTCAAAAACACATAATCATAAATTTACTATTAAATCACGTCGTACCAATAAATACGCTAAACATAAATGTACATTATGTACATGTAAATTTGTTGCATTGAGTTCTCTTAGACGACACGAAAAGTTGAAACATTACACTTATTTTACACCAACAGTAGGGATTCAAAAGTAGGTTTTAATTTTGTAAAAAACATTTTATATAAAAAGTGTACTAATTTATTTTTAATTTTCAGCAATATAAATGTACAATATAAAGGTTGCAGAGTATTCGAACCGACTGATTTGAAAAGTTTTTCAATATTAAAGGTATACTTTACATAATTTCTAAATAATTTTTTTTTTTTTTGAAAGTCTTATAGATTTTATTTATACGCGTATACATAAATTTGTAATCTTATTGATTGAAAATTGAAATAAATCGACTTGTTAAATCATTATTTAAAATATCCTCTAAATAAAATATATATTCTGTAATTTGTTTGAAATATGTAAATTATAAATTACTATTTGATTGTTATAAATTAAATTTTAATGTTTTAAGACTTTTTAACAGAATTAAATATGAACAATTAAGGAATAATTAGACACAATTTACAGTTTACTATTAATACCAATCTATTATTGTATAAGATTTGATTAGATTTTATAAAAATAATTAATTTTTTTTTTTTTATTAATGTTACTGTTAGACAATTATAATGAGTATTATTGCTGATGTTATAACTTAGCACATCACAAAATTCAATGTTTATTAAACATAAAAATAACATATTAGTGATAGTTAAATTCATGTATATAAAACAGTCCTAGTTCATAGTGTACTTTTTTAACTCCTTTATATTTTATTGCATGTAAATATTTATTATTCCAGAACGTATTACCCGAATATTATATTTACAAAGTCAAAAGCATGATGCACTTTGGAGAAGACAAATTTAAAGTAAAATTTGAAATTGCTGACTGTGATAAGGACACATTTTCTGTTTGGATGAAAAAAGTGGCAAAAATGTCTAATGTCACCTACAAAGCTATGTGGAAACAAAATTCGAGAGACACAAATGTTATATTTAATGTAAATATTGATAAAAAATTATAATAGCAGATTTACAAATATTTTTGTATCAAACTATTAACTAATGTTCATTATTTTAATATTTTCAGAAATGTTTTAGATGTTTGAATCAAATATTTTCTAATGCGTGCGCTGTTATTCGTCCCCAGCACACAGATTGCCCTTCCAGATTAAGTGTGAGAATAGTACAATGCAATGAAGCTGTGTAAGTATTCAATTATATATTTATTTATACATATTTACCGTGTGTGTGTGTATGATTAAACTAATTAATTTTAGACATGTGAATAATGCAATGGACCACAACAATACAATAATGATTAATAACAAAGCAATAGTGATACTCTTTCATTGTCATAATCATTCACTCGAACTATCGGAAGAGACAAACGAAAATAACTTTAATGAAAAAGAATGTATTAACGAGTGTCAAAGTATAAATGAAAATATAATTAAAGAAATTACTGTAAATGCTGATGAAGAAGAAAACAAGCAACCTGATTTTGATTATAATGAAGTTTTAATGAACGATAACATGGAAGAAATGAATTTTGATATTTTTACAGACTTATCAGATCTATTTGTTAATTTTATCATAGGTGAAAATTCTTTACATAACGATAGCAATAACAATGAAATGGAACCATCATCTCAACTAGTATTTGATATCGATTCTAATATGATAGTCGAAGAACTCTTGCAACAGGATAATTTATTTCCTGATATTGAGAATAATTTAGGTGTAATGAATTACGATTTAAATTATGATAATGTTTTATTGAGTACATTGCAATCGTTTGAAAAGCATAACGATGAATGAGAATTCAGTAAAGTCTTAAGACATGTTTTTGAAAAAGTATTGGTAAGTTCAAACAACTTTTTAACTTTTCAAACAATAATAAAATAATTTTGTTCATTAATAAAAATGTGACATTTTACATTTTAATTAAATAAATATGACAAACATAAAAATTTAACATTTTAATCTATATAGGTAAAAAAAAAAATTATAGTAATAATCATTAAATAGAGAGTTTGATTGTCATTTTGGTTAATATTTAATGGATATTTTGCAGTTACCGTACTTAATAGCTTATATATACAAAATTATTAGTCCTTAATGAACATTCATTGAATAAAATGCATTGGGAAATTAAAGCAAATTAATTGAATATATTGATATTAATTTAATGATATCTAAAATAAGAAGTAATAAGTAATAATAAAATTATCAAAGACAAAATATTTAAATTGGTTCGATATAACATTTTTTGTTTTGGTATTTAAAACATTGTATAAATTTGTAGCCATTTTAGTAATTTGATTATGGTTTATATCACATTTTGATTTAAATTGCATTTGGTATACTCTCACATGAAAGCAGGTATGTTTTGTATATTATATCAAATGAGCTTCAACAGTTGGCCAAACAGTCGTTTCTTTTTCCTTGCAGTTGAACGTTGACAGTGGGGATTCATCTGTTACTGACGAAAAAACGGTCAGGATTTAATTGGTGTGGTACAGAGTGGTCTCCAGATAGATTGGTATGGTAATGGCAGCACGAAGAAGCAAACCAGTGGTTTACTGTATTCAATGTCATTTACTAAATAGATCAACCAACTACCAATTGTCAGTAAAAATTTTAAAACTCATATTTTTTATATGAGATTTATAATTACTTTAAAACCAGATATTCGATCCCACACACACACATAATATATATAACAGAAATGACATATTTTATTTATGTGATTATTTTGTACTAGGGACGATTGAGTAGAAAGACTAGTATGGATTATAGTATTATAGGTAAAATCCACTGCTAGCATACCAATCTATCTGGCAAACATTGTACTATAATTACAGTAAAAGGATGTGCAAAGTCAATCAGCTGCGTATTTTGTGTTCCCACAGTATTATAGAGTTATACAAATTTATTGTAATTTAATTAATAAGCCCATAATCTTTAGAATATTTTATAATAATTAAACTATTATGCTTGAAAAATAAATGTAATAATTACGATAGAAATTTTCTGTTAAAGGTGGAATGTTTTATTATATGAAGATTGTTCCACAAGAGTTGATTGGACTACACACATGAAATCGATTTTGATTTTTTACATATTATGAAATATACTGTACAATGAAACAAATTAACTGTGATAAAGAGGCTGTGTACGTTTTAATATAATTTGATTAATATACGTTTTATTATAATAAACTCTGAATTCAAATTACGACTGAATATAATATGTAATAAATTGATAAGTTATAATAATTTTTATATTTTATATTTGATTTTTTACATAATTCGTTTTAAAATTATTCTATAGTTATACACATTGTTCCGTTACTGTATATATATGTATATTATTGTTTTTAGATATGTATACCAGTGATTTCTAATCTTTTTTTTCCTTTCGTACCCCTAAGCCTAATATTTTGGTAGATTGTTCCCCTCATTATTACTTTTATATAATATAACCATTACTGATTTTTTTTTTTTACCTCAGGTTGGGAATCGCTGATGTATACAATTACATTATATATATTCTGTGTTCATTAAATATAATTATTTTCGTATATTCATATGTGTCATAAATCAAAGAGTGATAATTTGTATAATATATTTGATTTTTACATAATATATAATTTTTAAGATATTTTACGTAATTGTAACGATAGTGAAAAAAAATAAATAAAATTTCTGTTGAAATTATTCTATAGTTGTATATATTGTTCTGTTACATATATATTGTTTTTAGATATCTATACAATTACATTATATATTATGACAAGAGTTCACTGAATGGTGGACCGCGGTTTGGATATGGACCATGTACACTTTTTATAGACCTTTATCTGAAGTAGTTTATACATTTTTATAATTTAAATATAAAGACTATAAGTATGTCCTGTAAAATATTATGACAAAAAAATTATTTAAGTAATTGAAAATAATCTATATTTCTATAATCAAATCAGAGGAGAGCCAATTTGGTGACGAAATCATTCGGATCTCGGTTAACAAATGATCGTCTTAACGAGTTGATGCAAATCAGTTCGGTGTAAAGTTGGTGACGTCACACTGAACGTTAAAGAACTCGTAAGAACAAAAAAGAAAATGTAATTTTTCACATTAAAAATGAAATGTTTTCTTGTATAATCATCTTCTTTTTGTCAATTACCATTATAATAAATGAATCAATTAATACAAGTGCAAATTAAAAAAAGGCATGTGTTTATCGTGTGCAAAAGTCATTGAACCGTTTGGGACCGCGGAGAGTTTGGTAAGTTTGAAAACGGAACTCCATAGAAATATTTTCGATTCAATTACGTTGTTGTTACAATTATTTGCATTCAAAAAACTCATATTATTCTTTTGAGAAAAAAATTCCCAAAAAAGATTTACTTATTGACGGTTTGAATTTCGTCATCGACAGAAGCACTGGGTACCGTTTCAAAATCTCAACGAACACGGTTTCGTTTTCAAACAATGAATTTCCCGCGATTTTTTGGCGCGCAAACAACGGCGGCGAGAAAAAAAAACGCGGCAACATTCGACGTTGGCGACACTGTACGACACTGTCTCGTTCAATCGCAACGTTCGTTATTTCAACCAATCGCGCGGCTCGTTATACGCCACGTGAGCCTATCGGCGAGCTCGTCACGTCGTACGCGCTTCGGGTCCGTAAGTAACAAATCGGTCGACGCCATTGTGTTCCCGTGGTCTGTTCATTGTTTTCGTCCGTTTCGCACCCATTTGACGTTTGAGAGTAAATCCCGTTTTTCATCCCGTCCAACGGTTTGTATTTTGTTTCTGTGCGTCAAAACTGCTAAAGAGGTAAGTCCGGGCACCGTTTACATCAATTTTGCTTCGTTTTTGCTGTTTTCTCGGCGTTTCTCGTCGACGCGCCCACCGCGTCCGCAGTGATATACGGATATAGGGGCCTACGCGGCTTTCGCCGAGAAACGCTTGTTGGCGTCTGTCGTTCCCACGAAACGTCCGCGCGCTCCCGCCGTCTCGTTAACGTTCGTTTTGCCAATACCCGTTGGCCGTACGCCGTCTCGGTGTTCATACGTTGTCGCGTCGTTTATATCGTTTGTTATTGTAATTGTAGGTAAACAATGGCCCGTACCAAGCAAACCGCACGTAAATCCACCGGAGGAAAAGCTCCACGCAAACAGTTGGCCACCAAAGCCGCCCGTAAAAGCGCACCGTCCACCGGCGGAGTCAAGAAGCCCCATCGTTACCGCCCTGGTACTGTCGCTCTTCGTGAGATTCGTCGTTATCAAAAGTCCACCGAGTTGTTGATCCGTAAGTTGCCGTTCCAACGTTTGGTCAGAGAAATCGCCCAGGATTTCAAGACAGATTTGCGTTTCCAAAGCGCAGCCATCGGCGCATTGCAGGTACGTTACGATTTCGTGTCGTTTGTTCAACGAACGTTCGTTGTTCTGGTACGATTTAAAATTTGCAATGTTTTCTAAGTTTTAAATTCGTAATTCTTTGTTGTGAAATAACGTATGTATTATTTTGTATTTGTGATTCATTTTCTAAGAGTGGTCCAATTATCGAATAATGAAGTATTCGACCCGCCATTAAATAATGTTTAGGTTTTTCGTAAAAGTGAATTCACATTTAGACAAGTATATTTTCATTTGTCTTTTTAAAAAAGCGTGTATTTATTTATTATTGTTGCACATTGTGAAATATTGAAACTGTTGTTAACTACAGGGTCTTCAAAACATTTGTTAAATTTGTAATCGGTGCCATGAATCATCAAAGCAGCAGAAAAATAATTTGGTTAGATTCTCTTGCTGAATATATATTGTTTTTACTAAAATGGCTTTAATATTTAGTTGATTTTCCACTATATACCAGTTAGCAAATCTATCGGAGATCATTTATATATAATAATACACGCAAGCCTTTAGAATCATTTTCAAACCACAATGTTACAATTATCGTTGTTATAAAATCATTTAATATTACATTTTTATTCGTAGTTATAAATTTAATTGAAAAATAAATAATTCGTGAATACAAATTTGGTAAAATGACTTTTATTTATATATTATTTGATTGTATAATAAAACAATTTTATTTGTAGGAGGCCAGTGAAGCATACTTGGTTGGTTTGTTTGAAGACACTAACTTATGCGCCATCCACGCCAAACGTGTCACCATAATGCCTAAAGACATTCAGTTAGCTAGACGTATCCGTGGTGAACGAGCCTAATTTTTACTTTACATTCCTCTCAATTATGTTTTTTTTTTTTAATGACAATTTTTCTGGGTTTTCTTTATACATAAAAAATAATTTTCCAAAAAAAAAAAAAAAGAGTTGGTTATTACTATCAGTGTGTGTGTGTGTAATATTAATTTGTAGAAAACCTAAAAAACATTTTTTTTTATACATGTATTTAATTATAAACAACAAGTGTTCATTAAGAAAAAAAAAATTATATAAACATGAAGGTTGAACGGCATTAGTTGTTTAGCCACATTACATTTTGTATTACTTAAATTTAAGTTATTAAAGTCGTTCACAAATTATTTTTTAATTACAATTATACTTAAAACATTTTGAATAAATAAATACTATAATAATAGTTTATTAATTATACAATTATGTTGTAACAAATAATTCTGTTGCTTAAAATTAGAGTTTGCAATTTATTATCTTTTTTTTTTCATTTTGTAGCTTCGATACATATTACAAATTGAATTTCATCCATATTTCTTTGCATATAATAATTTCCTTCATATATATTTGTATATGTCTTGAATTATTAATACATAATGTACCTGAGTGAATATTAATTCTTGACGTTTATCATTTTCCTTGAAACTAGATATATATACATATTCAATATAATTGTGCTTTTTCTATAATTTACAATAGAAGTATAAATAATAATTATTTTATGACAATGTTCTAGATCTTAATTTTTGAATCTATATTACAATAAGTATATCGATCAATTTAATTAATAAAATATGGTACTATAACCAAAAATCGTTTGTGTTTTTAGATTTTATTTTGAGTATTAAATTCCAAGAATCTAACGAATAGTAATTATTGTTTATTAGGGAACAAAAAGTATACCCATAAAGAGCTTCTAGATATAAAATGGACACCGATTGTAAATGTCGCTTTTAAGAGTTCATTTCAATGGGATGATTCATTTAATAATGATAATTAGTTTTTTAAATAAATGTATACAATAATTATGATCAACTCTTAAGTATTAGTTGTATTCTAATAGGGTAAATAAAAAAATTATTTTATGAGTTTCCATGTAAAGTGCCTGGTGTTTAAATATCGGATGCTCGCTTATTGTGTGTACTGTAATATTAAATACTATTATTTTATATTACTTTATTATAACAAATTAAATTGTAAGAATAAACTAATTAAAATGCAGATCTGAGTGGTTCCACTGACGAGTGTTGATAAAAGATGATGTTGTATATTATCGCAATGTAAATATTCAGATATATCATCAAATAATATTCAAGTGTATTGGTAATAATTTTTATTTGAGATCTGAATCACTTTAAGGATTGTTGGATAGGTTTTTTACCATATTGTTTAAATTATTTTATTTATTTTTTTAAATGTTGCTCTTTTATGCAAAAAATTTTAATTTAGGATATTATATGAAAATTGATAAAATAAATATGCAAGTGTTTTTTAAACATCAATTGACTTTAATATAAATTGTTTATGATTTTCAAAATTAATAAAAAAATTAACTTTCCAATTTTGTTAGTTTTGCAAAAAAAATTTTTTTTAAACAATTACTGTTTAGGATTTAAAGCTTAGATTTGTTTTTTTTTTTTTTTACTGTAGGTTTTTAGGTATACATCTGTTCTTTACTTTGTTTTTCGCAAATTTAAAAACTAAATATTCAACTAATGTACTCATCGAGTTCAATTACTCGGCTTATAAAATGTTATACGGTGTCATCAATCATTTTTATAATAATTATTTCTTATTTAATGACACATTGCAGTTTTATATATATTTTTTCACAGCGTATAAAATATTACTTTTTCTCTATTCATTGGCTAATTCCTGCCAATTTTTCCCAGGTCTAATGTTTTTCACATTACTCCTTACTTGATCTTCCCATCTTTTCCTTTGACGCCTCAAGGGTCTTTTCCCTTTGGCATGCAATCTTGAATAATATCAATAATATCAAGCATCTTGTTTGAGTTTAGTCTTGACTTGAGCACCTTGCGAAGTATCATTACCAATTCTAACTCTAATTTCTATATGAAGAATGCTCGGTTTTATTAAATTGATTGGTTTCTGGAGTAGGTTAAATTGTTTTAATATAAAATATTTTTTCATGGAAAAATACATTCCCTATTTATTAAATTAAATTATTTTATACATTTAAGTTTATTATATTTATAAATTAAATGAAAAAAAACTTGATTTCTATTAGGTAAATCATAATATTGTTATTTATAAATTTCAATTTGAAGACTGGTGTTTTTTTTTTTTTTTTATTATTATATATTTGAAACGCAAAGTACACAAATTGGCATCAACATTTTAAAAGTAATTCTATACTTGTTTTACAATGTTGTTCAGTGCAGAAAATGTCCGTTCGCTTAGAAATGTCATAGAGATATAGGCGAGCAATATAAGTTATCGCTTTCTTATAGAAATAATTGAATATTCCGAAGCTTAGCTACTCTAGTTTTTATCATTTTAAAATGGAAGTTTTTTTTTTTATTGAAATGAGACAAATGTTGAAAGTAGAAAAAGTGATTTTTGGAAATCGCCTAGTGTATGTTTTGTTATTAGATGTTACTTAGGCCGACGACATTATTTCGTCGCTTAATTTTTCACCACAAACAGGAAAAAACTATTCCGGTTTAAACTTCTCAATGCCAAGTATACGCGTGTCAGCACAGGAACAGTGTAAGAACGGATATGCTTTTTTTTCTTAATTTTATCTGTTATTACTTATTGTTATGAATTTTAGTCACGGCACAGTGGTTTGGTATCTTCGGTCACTATCATGCATGGGATGCTATCACGAATTAAGATAAAGATAACATTAACTGGCAACGACAATGACGGTCAAGTTTTCATTTTATGTGTGTAAAGTCTCGATTACATTGAGCGAGTTTACAAGCTGCTAGTTGAAAAATTTACTAACTGCTAGTGAACTTGCCCAGTGTAATCATGTTCACTAGCCAACTAACAGGTTGTAAACTGTCTGCGAGTAAAGTTGAAAGCTGGGCTACTTTATTCGCTAATCGCTGGCGTTTTGGATTGTAAGCTAGTAAACTAGCCATATGTAATCATAGTTGCTAGTAAACTAGCTGTGAGTACTCATCATCTACTCGGTGGTTCCTGGTTTTAGTGTCTACAAAATGTCGACGGAAATAGTTCGTGCCGTAGTCGTTATTTTAGCTAATGCCATCAAAAAGGAGTTAAAAAAAAAGGAAAAAAGCAGAAAAGGAAGAAGACTGTGTGGGTGAAACCATGGATCGGCAGACGTGAGATTTATGGTGCATCGAGCAGTTTACTGAAAGAGTTAAAGGACGAAGACGTACCCATTTTGAAGATTTATTACAGATGGTAAATGGAATGCTCAAAAAAGAAGATACGGCAATGAGAATGGCAATTCCAGTAGCCATAAAACTAGAAGTTACACTACGTTATCTAGCAACTGGAGATTCTTTTAAGTCTCTGGAATACCTGTTTCGAGTTCCTGAATCAACAATATCGATGTTTTTGCCTGAAGTTCTATCGGCGATTTCTCGCGTCCTTCAACCATTTATTGAGGTGAGCAAATTAATTTAATATTTAATATTTGTTTTATTTAACAAATTAATATATTAAAATTATCAACATCTCAAAATTATGTTCAATGTGTGATATCAATTAAATCTATAGTATCTTTCCCATGTTTATTTACTCATCAACAAATGATTATAATTTATTTAGATGGTCTAGTTAAATATAAAATTTCAATAAATCATTTAAAAATCATAGGTTTTTGTTGTTATTGAAATGCTAATAAATTTATTTTATTTTTCTTTACAAATAATAAATAAGAATTTAAAACAGTATTAAAAAAAAAAAAATGTATTTTATGAAAGTATAGTTACAATATATATAAGTATGTAGTATTTAGTACTAATCAAACTTGGATCCAAATGTTTGAACCATAACCTGTCTTAAAACGTCATCATCGTCGATTGAAAAGACAGACGGCGTAGCAAATGAATAGTCAGAAGAAGGTGAAACTGCAACATCACTTTGTAGGGAGTGTAAATTAACCGCAGGCTCCAAAGAGGACAGCTTAGAACGAATGATACAATTCTGAATTTCCTGTTGTAGTAAAATTGCTTGTTGCTGTGATAGCTGATGAAGTTCAGCTGCAACAAACTTTCCAAACTGGTCATATGGCTTATCCTCTGCTGCATTCTGTGCAATTTTGTCCAATTGATGAATCGCGACTGAAATTTCAGAAGGGGTTCTGTTAGATGCTACTCGTTTTTTAATAACCTTTTTAATTGGCACTGGTGGTGGTCTCATTTCTGCAGACGACTTCTTTTTAAAGCCTTCGTCTGAGCAGCTGCTGTCGTTGGTGGACACAACAGATTCCCAGCAGCTTTCATTGCCCTCATCTGGCTCTGTTTCTTCACTATTTTGTGGCAGAACCTAGAAATACAAAAATGATAATATAGAAATCATGTATATAATAATTAATCGGTAACTACTAATTTCGACCATTAGCAATCTTCAGGTTAATTACAATAGCGAAATTTATTTAATAAATCGATGTTATTATTATTGGTTTTACTATGTTGTAGAATTTTTTTTGTAGATAAAAATTCATAAAATGTTTACATTTGAAAAGTTTCTGCATACATTTAGATTAAATTAATTAAATTTATATTTACTGATTTAATTTATTACTCTTATTATTTGCAGGTACCTAAAACAGTTGATGAATGGAAAGAAATTGAAAATAGATTCTTGCAACGTTGGAATTTTCCTAGATGTATTGGGGCTATAGACGGGAAACACGTCATCATTAAAAAACCTCTCTGTTCCGGTTCAACCTACTTTAATTACAAAAAAACCAATAGTATCATATTATTTGCTATGGTTGATGCCGATTATTGCTTTACTTACATCGACGTAGGTGAAAATGGACGTGCAAGTGACAGCGCAATATTTAGAGATAGTACTCTGAATATTGCAATGGAAAGCAATACTCTTGGGATACCTGAACATGCCGTTATTATTGGAGATGATGCTTTCCCTTTAAGAACAAATCTTCTGAAACCCTACAGTAAAACTGGGCTAAGTGATGTGGAAAAAATATTTAATTATCGCCTTTCTCGAGCCAGAAGAGTAGTAGAGAATGCTTTTGGCATACTTGCATGGCGATTCAGAATATTTTCAAGACCAATAGATTTGAAACCTGAAACTACTGATAAAGTAATCTGGGCTGCTTGCAGTCTTCATAACTGGCTACGAAAAACTGCGCTCCAGGCAACTACTTACCTCAACAAGCAGTAGATAGAGAGGATTTAAACACTGGGAATATAACACCTGGGCTCTGGAGGGAAAATGCTAACAATTTGCAGTCTATTAATTATCTATGCAGCAATAATTACAAACGTGCTGCCGAGGAAGTCAAACGAGCATATGCTACACACTTTATGGATGAAAATCCTGTGTCCTGGCAATGGGATAAAGTTGGAATAATAGTTGAATAATAATTAATTAAAATAATTTGTTAATTATTAATCTGCAAATAAATTTTTATTTATTAATTTATTTATTAAGAATACTTTTTAATCTGGTGAAAGAAATCATAAAGAAATCCAAGTTATTATCTTGTATTGCTTTATTTGAAGCCATTAACATTAGATTTATCGGAGAGTAATAACTATAGTTTGGTTTGTAAGAGGATATATAAAATAGATGGGTTGAGCCGATATTATTCATTAAAATTTTTAATATAATTTAATATTATTTTTTTTAAATTTTTTATATACAAAATATTAATGAAAACTGCTGTTAAACAATCATTTATTGTAGGATATAACTAGATAAACATTTTTATCTTTGTTTCACTATTCTAAGTTCATTAAATAATTCACAGGACCAACAAAATGATAATGTTAACGAATCGCTAACAGGATACCAATTATGTACAAAAACAAATGTTTACTCACCAAATTTGATTTGCTATTTCTTGTAGTCAAAACCTCTGACTAATAATTTGCTTCATTAAACCAGCTTTGGTGAATAAACTTCTTCAGTACCACAGCCACTTTTTTGCTTTTTTCAATTTTGTATAGTTCTTGTCTGTAGACATCTTTAAGTGATTTGATTCTAGCCTTCAGTTGTTTCTCATCCATTCCTCCAATTAACTGTTTTTCATTAAGTTCTTTATAAAGACGTTGAAAAATTTCACTTTTTAATTTTATGTTGCAATAGTCCTTGTCTTTTATATTCCATAACAAAGGGTACTGCTGGTAGACATTAAGAAATTCCACAATATCATTGACGTTCCACTTCATTTTAATAGTAGGACACACGTCACACAGAAATGTTAAAGGAAAAAATAACAAAAACGTAATATATTATAATAAAAATGTATCCACAACACGTGGTTTTTAAACGCTACCCGCTAGCTTGTCGGCTACTGAGCGAGTGGAATGTTTTACGTGTGATCATTACTATCGCACTAGCCGACTCGCCCGCTTCTAAACTCGTCAACTAGCAGCTTGTAAACTTGCTCAATGTAATCGAATCTTAAGGGGAATATGTGGTCGAATTACTTATGTGTACAATAATCAAAAATTATTATTATATTTTGTAATAATAAATAATTGTATATTTATGTATTAAATCGCATAATATTATTGCATTAACATATCGGTATAATTATAATATACAAAAATATTGTTATAATCACAACATCCCGCACATTAAAATAAATACATAATGCTAAGCTATATATACTGGCATATTATTTATGAATTTACTACATTATGTAAAATTGTATTTATAAACAAATAGTTTCCAAGAAAACTTTTATTTTGACCAAATTGTATACAATTTATTATATTGTAATAAAATAAAATACCTATTTTTAAAAGCATTAAGATTTCGTTTGTTCAATTTCCTATAACCTGCAATTCATAAAATGTTAAAAAAATTATTTTTTTTTTTATAAAATATTGTAAGAGTTTATTCTGTAGGGGAACGTTTTTTTTCTACCGTACACAATAGATCATTAACATCACGGACAAAAATTATTGAAAAAAATATAACACAATAATTTTGTTTGCATATATATATGTATTGTAAAAGACATTTTCGTCCGGAACGTATTATAAAAACTTATGTGCTGCAGGAATTGAGATAGTAGTATATATTTACTATAAGTTTAATAAAGGGCCTTTTATTAAAGAAAAAAAAGGAAGACTTTTTACGCTTATTTTTCAACATTATTGAACGTTCATAACTTTGCCTTACCCCATTTCAAAACTCGAAATGACGACACATCGTCTCAACCACTTATTTTAATCCATTTCGACCATTGTGTGTGTTTGAAGAAAAAAAAACGATTTTTCAAGATTTTTTTCCTATGTATAATATTTGAAAAAAAAACATTTCGCCTATTAAACTATTTATATATTACCACCACTGTAACGATTCCGTCGTTCAATATAATACGATTCCCACTACCACGTATAATAATATGTTGCGCTATTTAATTGCGATTGATGATAATATTACGATTTGTAAAATGGAGATTAATTGATTTGTAGCTGCGAACACGTACGCGGGCTTTATTATTCTTTTATTTGCTATAAACGTATATATAATATATACACTCACAATCGGTGTTGACTGCATTTAAACAAAAAATAAATAAAATATCTTCTAACAACTGAATAAGCACATACACATAATTATTTAGTGTGCAAAAGTAAGTCTATTTTTTCATAATATGTATACATTTACTCTAATTTTATAATTCTATTATATTTATTAATTTATTGCTATTACTCGTGGATCAACGTACGTTTAAAAAAAAAAATAATAATAAATGTCACGAGTTTTGATATATATATAAATAAATGTTTGGATATAATTTTTTTTCCGCAGTTTTTTTAGCTTCTTTTTTTTAAATTTATGTTACACACATCGTTGAATACGCGTAAAAAAAACTAAAATTATGTACTCGCTACATGAATGGGTGTTACTTTAATTTTCCATGACTATATTCACGATACATTGTATTATATATATATATACATTATATAATATAATATCCGTGTGGCACGCACGATTTTATGGTAGTATTTTACGTTTTATGTATGTACATATAGCTGTTATTTATTTTTACTTATATGAAATATTATTAAAATCGATTATTTCGAATTTCATTATTACAAAAAAAAAAAAACACCGTTTATATGTTTGTTTGTAAAATTTTATAATATACATTAAGTTCACTGCGGGTTTTAAATTTTTGTAATAAATGTCCACTTTTTTTTTATTTTGATAGCTACAAATGTTGAAATTATAACGGTTTAACAATTACATATATAAAATTCCAAATAATGAAAATGTCCATTTATTATTGATTACAAGTATAATTTGGTGCAATTTAAATGGTGAAATTCGAGTAAAACATTTTGTTTTTTTTTAAGCGTGATTGACGAGTGTATCTTGAAAACAATTAAAAATCTAAACATATAAAACGAGACATATTATACACATTCATTTATTTATTTTAACACTATGTACACTAAATTTTATTATTTTCTTTACTTTTTATTTACCAAAAATGCGATATTGTACCTACTGAAATTTAAAAAAAAAAAAGGATTTTTGTTTAAATATGTTTTATACGTAGGCACTTACGTGTATATATATATATTAATGTACTCGTATATTGAATCGAATTAGATATGTACTTGCAATTGTCAAACGTAGATATAACATAAAATTATTTTGTTTATTTATTATTACACATTTATTATATATATATATATATCAGTGGCGCAGCAAGGATTTTTATTTTGAGTGGTTGAGGCAGTTAATTAATTAATTTATACGTTATTAATTAATATGTATATAGACAGTATTTAAATATTAAAAAATTGATTATTTATTCATTTCGAAGGGATAGGGCTGTAGTCCCATCAGCCCTCTTGTCTACGTCACTGATATATATTATATAGGTAAGCATTAATAAAAATAAAATGTTTTAAACGTGACATAGTAAAAAATATTGAAACATGAGTTAATATACTATTATAATCTAAAAATCATTTCGGTATGTGGCAATAAATTATATTACTTATATATATATATAGTTGTAAAACCTTGTAAAATATTGAAAATCGCAAATTCCAGAGTTTATTTCTATATGAATATATATATATAATATAGTTACATTTTTTTAATCTATAAAGTGCATGTATATATATAGTATGACAATTCGAAGAATTTAAAAAAAAATTATTATTATTATGTATCCATTAGGCGTACTTAATACAAATTCAAAAGTGTATTTATCGATTTTTGCGTAAAGACAATACAATATTGCAGATCAAAAGCATATATAATATATTATAAAGTGTAAGAAATATAAGAGGTATTTTATTATAAGCGAATATCGTTATCGATTTTAATGTTATTATCTAATAATTGTACGTTCATTCGTGTACATATTTTTGTAGAAATATTTCAATACCGTACAGTAAAAAAAAAATTGACTTAGTTTTTTTTCTGCCTCATGTGTATATATATATATATATATATATATGTGTGTGTGTGTGTGTGTGTGTGTGTGTGTTTTATATTAAATATTAAAATGTAAAATACAGATGTTACAATAAATAATACTGTTTGTTATTATTATTATTATTATTATTGCTTTCAGTATTGTACATTTTACTTACAATTTCGGATTAAATATGGATGGAACTTATAAAGAAGTAAAACCACCTAGTCCAAGAGTCAAAGCTAATGTTCTAGAAATTATTACTCATAGGTAAATGTTTTACTTAATTGTATTAATAATAGTAATAACTAATAATAATAATAATAATAATAATAAATTCCAGCAATTTGAATAATTTCGTATTAAAATGTAGTTTTTAATAATATTTAAGTTTTATTATATTTAGTTATTTAATAATATTTATTAATATTAAAAAATTGTGTAATATTATATTTATGTAGTTTACAGCCTTATATATATTTTTTTTTCTTTTGCTCACATTATTATATAAATGTTAAACAAGACCTTATATATGTGTGTATACAAGATACATTTCGAAAATTTAATACATTATAAGGAATTTTTAAAATGTTTATATTATGCAACGCCCGTAACTTCATTGTTACACGTGTACATACATAGCGTGTTTATGTTTTCAAGTTGGATTCTAAAACTCGTGAAAAAGGGATTGAAAAAAGATTTAGATTTAATCGATTTGTATGCCGTTTTGGACGAAGACTCGTCCGCCTCGCTGGGAAACAAACTAGAAAAGTAAACCGTAATTATAGTTATTTATACGTTTTCATAAATACATATGTATATAAAATATTATAGTCAAGTGTATACACGTATTTTCCTCTTAGACTGTGGAATAACGAAATAATGAACGCAAGAAACAAAAGCCGAAAGCCAAGTTTTTTTAAAACGTTATTTCAACTGTTCGGAGTAAAGTTTATGTTGTGTGGAATTTACATCACGATAATAGAAATATTTTTAAGGTAAAGACTAAAAAAAAAAAAAAAAAAAAAAATTGAATTATATATACGTATATAAATCTTTAATTGGTTCGTCGCGTTGTTATATCGATATTACATTTTTTTTTTTTTTTTTACACGAATAAAAACACGACGTTTTATTGAACAGCGTAAGCATGTCGACTATGGTGGGAAAATTAGTCATACATTTTGAAACGAATAAATCAAATAATCAGAGTCCGGTCGGAGTGTATTTGGCGATCGGACTAATTATCGTTTTATTAATCAGGTCGATTCTTTTCAACAATTACGATATAATAATGTCAAATCTAGCGATGAAAGCTCGCGTGGCAACGTGCAATGTTATTTACAATAAGGTATACTTATACTTCTCTACACGTGTAAACACATAAGGAATATTTTGAATTTACGACTAATATAATATTAAAATGGATAAAACACAATTGTGGTATTTTTTCCCCGTTTTTTCGTTTTTCAGACACTGAGGCTGAAAACGAACTGTGTTGACCAGGCGTCAATCGGCCAAATAGTGAACCTAATGTCAAACGATGTCAATCGATTCGATACATCGTTTTTGTACGTACCGTTTTTATGGATCGGACCATTAGAAGCGATTGTGTCAGTATATTTTTTATGGCAAGAAGTAGGCGTGTCGTCAGTATTTGGCGTGACTGCGTTATTCGTGTTTATACCGTTACAAAGTTAATAATATTATATATGAAAATAATCGTATAAAGTAACAAAAAAGAAAAAAAAGAAAAAAACGAATTTTAAAACACAATATTGATTATTTTATATATATATATATATATTTCGTTTTTTTTTTTTCCAATAGTATGGCTGGGATCGAGGACTTCTGAAATTCGATCACAGATCGCTAAGCGAACGGACAGCAGAGTTCAATTGATGAACGAAATAATTTCAGGCGTACAGGCGATTAAAATGTATACGTGGGAACCGTTTTTTACCAGTCTTACGAAATCCGCTCGAAAGTATATACAATATATAAAAATACCTTATTAGTATGCGGAATAAAAGAAATTTTTTTTTTTTTATAAAATCCGTTCGTCACAGTAAAGAAATGGACAAAATTGCGAAATCGTCGTACATCAAAGGCATTTTATCGTCGTTTTTTTTATTCAACACGAGGATCGCATTATTCGTGAATTTATTTTCGTACGTCGTGTTTGGAAACTACGTAACCGCGTCGAAAGTAATGTTATGTTTTTAGACACCATTTCCATACACCAGCAGTGACAACTCACTTTATAATATAACGCTGTACCCATTGCGATTTCAGGTGTTCATTATGACGTCGTATTATAACGTTTTGCGGGGCACGTTAACGATAGCTTTTCCACCGGGAATCGGCCGAACCGCTGAACTTTTCGTGTCAATCAAACGAATCGAGGTGTGTCGGTGGACAGAATAGAATATTATTACATACGTGCATATATCGTTCTCAGGTTTTTTACCGGCGCCGGTTTTTTTTTCCTTAGGATTTTCTTCTGTGCGAAGAAAGAGACGGTCGATCGACAAACGTTTCAACGGTAAAAAACGGCTGTAGAAAAATGATCAGTGGCCGTACTGCTGCAGCGTCGAACGTCAATGTTAATGCGGATATACGGGACGCTAAACGATCGAGTGATTGTGCCGCCGCAATAATCGTTTCGAACGTTACGGCCAAATGGACAGACAGTCAAACGGACAACTGTTTAGAGAATATCAGCTTAACCGTAAGACCCGGTCGATTGGTGGCGATAATCGGTGCAGTAGGAGCCGGAAAAGTATACGCATTATTTATATCGGAGATGGCGAATAGGATTTTTTCAACGTGCCAATTTATGATACAATTAAAAAAAAAAAAAAAAAAAAATTTCACCTGTGCCACTAATTATTTTTAATCAATTTCAAATATAAATTAATAATTATCTATACGTACGTGCAATTAAATATTAATTTATTATAAGTTATTTAAAAATTTATAAATATATATTGGCAGATGAAAGTTTTCGAGTGCCATCGAAAATCTCCTGCGTGCCAACCTCGGCACGCGTGCCACTTATTTGCCATCCCTGATTTATACATATATATATATTTTTTTTTTTTTTTGTATAAAAAAACCGTAATTATTTATACGTTGTTGTTATATCACGACAGAGTTCGTTAATACAAGCGATTTTACGAGAATTGCCGATTTCCGACGGTAGTATTTCCGTGAACGGCGTGTTGTCTTACGCACCGCAAGAACCGTGGTTATTTGTAGGTTCAGTTCGACAAAATATTTTATTCGGTTCGCCCGTGGACGAAACCCGATATAAGAACGTAATGAACACTTTTCGTCGCTGCTATATTATTAAACTAATAAACGTTTTCAATCGGGAATGTTTGTGATTTATTCATACTGAATTGTCATTGTATGACGCGTGTTTTTGCCCGCAGGTCATTAGAGCGTGCGCGTTGGAAACAGACATGGCGCAGTTCGCACGCGGCGACAAAACGATTGTTGGAGATAGAGGATTGTGTCTGAGCGGCGGACAGAGAGCGCGAATTAATTTGGCCAGGTAAGGAAAACGAATCGATTTGAAAAAATTGAAGAAAACCGGTTTAACACGACATCGGGAATACGTTTGTAGGGCGGTGTACAAACGAGCGGATATTTATTTACTGGACGATCCGCTGTCTGCCGTCGACGCTCGTGTTGGCAAACATTTATTTGAAAATTGCATTAAAGGTACGCGCTGTATACTCATTACTCCGTAGTATTTTGGTATATGTGTTTTTTTTTTTAAATCCGTTTGGTTTCGTATTGTAGATTTCCTGAAAGAAAAGACTTGTATACTCGTTACTCACCAAACCCAATATTTAACTGACGTAGACCAAATCGTTTTAATGGAAAACGTATGCGAATTTAAAATATATTTTTTTTTAGTTTTGTACGAATACTTTGACGACTGCTGTAGTAACAAAACGGTTTTGTTTTATCGAATGGTAATTTATAACGAGTCAATGTCATTTTTTGTACATATAGGCGAAAGTGTTAAGAGAGGGTTCGTACCGAGACCTTCGCACGTCCAATTTGAATTTCACGAAATCGCTCGGATCTTCAACAGAAACAGAAAATCGCCTACTCGACGATGACCGTGAAATGGAGAAATCCGTTTTGGAAAAATGTTTTCGTAAAACGTCTGGATCGAGTGTTTATAACGCGGAAGAAACGAAAACGAGCGAAATCGAACACGCAGTGGAATCCGTTGAAACGCGTGCTTCTGGAAATATGAAATTTAATTTGTACTTGTCATATATTCTTGCTGGAGGAAGTCGATTCAAACTATTAAGTTTATTGTTGGTATGCATTCTTACTCAAGCACTCGCGTCGGGTGGAGATTACTGGATAACCCATTGGTATTATTATCGGACGTTTTCTCGTTTCTTCTTCTTCTTAAACCTATAAAATTTATTAAACGACTACAAACGCGGTAATGGCTTGTGTGTATAGGGTTCAGTTAGAAGATCATGTTTTTCGTACGACCAAAGTTTCGATGCCTACCAGTAGTAATACCAGTACAACGTCTTTGACCATCGATTCGTCTGATGTAGCGAAACCGTGGATTGTCGTGTCGAGAAATACTTGTGTCATTGTGTTTTCTGTGTTTACGCTGTTGATTATTGTATCTGCCTTTGCCGAGTCCGCATTATTGATATCCGTATGCACCACGTCGTCTATGAATTTACATGACCGCATGTTCAGTACAATTATACGAGCGACAATGAATTTTTTCAATAAAAACCCATCAGGTGACGTAACGTAAATATTTGTTTTTAACATCGTAATCTAATATGTTGAAAAATCTGTTTAAACATCAGGGAGAATTCTAAATCGTTTTTCAAAAGACATTGGAGTTATTGATGAACTGCTACCTTCTATATTTATTGATGTTGTACAAGTAAATCATATTGTAACATGTACTCGAGTGTAAGTGTGTTTTTAAAAAATAATATTTTGTTTTATTAGTTTGGAATGATGGTGATAGGAGTATTTATAGTGGTCGGAATTGTAAACCCTTATTTAATTCCACCAACAGTAATTATAGTGATTGTTTTTTTCAAATTGAGAAAATTGTACATGACGACCACTCGTAACGTTAAACGTTTAGAAGGAGTCGGTAAGCAGCGTATACAATTTTATTAATTACACATTTTGCGTAGTATAATAACGATATAGCGCAATATTTTTACAAATTGGAAAACGCAGCGCAAAGTCCCATATTTACTCATGTGAATTCATCGATTCGGGGATTGGCAACGATTAGAGCATTTGAAGTGGAACAAATTCTTTCTCGAGAATTTGCCAGCCACCAAGTAAGTTTGCATAATAATATATAATATATATTCTATATAATGTTAGATTTTTATATTAATTCATTTTCAATTGAAATACAATAACGATTTCAGGATTTACATTCATCGGCTTGGTATTTATTTTTGAGCTTAAGTAGAGCATTCAGCCTATGGATAGATTTAGTAAGTCTTTTCTATGTATGTGTTGTGACGTTTTGCTTCATAATAATTGTCAAAGGTACATATTAATAATAATAAAGGAAACGAATTAGATTGTTTATCAAAATGCATCGTGTTGATTATATAGTATTTATTATATAATTCGTTTAATGTTTGATTTCACAGATACGTACGGAGGAAATGTCGGTTTGGCTATTACACAAGCAATTGGACTGATGAGTTTGTTTCAGTGGGTAGTAAGGCAATCGGCAGAATTGGAAAATCAAATGACGTCCGTGGAAAGAGTTGTAGAATATACGAACGTTCCGCACGAATCAGCTTTTGAATCGATTCCTTGTATTATAAATATACACGTTGAAATAAAATCTACTAGAATCGCAGCATGTATCGGATATTGATTTTGTAATTTTGATTTTGATTTTTTCAGACAAAAAACCCCCAAAGGAATGGCCAGATAAAGGTCGAATTTTATTCAAACATTTCTATATGCGTTATGAATGTCACACGCCGTTTGTTTTGAAAAATCTCAATCTAACCATCGAGCCGTCGGAAAAAGTACGCATGTACATATAATTTTTTTTTTTTTTTTAAATGACGTGACGTCAGAAATTATTTGATTGACTCGACGCGTAGACGCCTTATTCGCTGTAAAATATTAATTCAATCGTTAATAGCGATAATATCCCGTGTGTTTATCTGTGTATAGATTGGAATCGTCGGAAGAACTGGCGCGGGAAAATCGTCTTTGATCGCAGCGTTATTTAGATTGGCTCTCAACGAGGGTAATATTATTGTCGATGGCGTTGAAGTGCACGAATTAGGATTGCACGATTTGCGATCTAAAATCTCAATCATTCCGCAAGAACCGGTTTTATTTTCCGGAACGATAAGAAAGAATTTGGATCCGTACGACGAACACCCGGATCACGTGCTTTGGAAAGCTTTAGAAGAAGTAAAAGGGGGAAAAAATTAATTTTTTTCATTATTTTGTTGTTGTTGTAATATCGCAATGCTCAAATTGATTTAACACGCCGAATAATAGAAACGAACATCAGGTAGACGATTAAACAACAATCATTTTTCAGGTGGAACTCAAATACGTCGTTGACGATTTGTGTAATGGTTTGAACTCGGAAATGTCCGAAGGCGGATCAAACTTCAGTGTCGGCCAAAGACAATTGTTGTGCTTAGCCAGGGCTATTGTGCGAAACAATAAAATTCTCGTGTTGGACGAAGCCACCGCCAATGTCGATCCACGGTAAAAGAAAAAAAAAGAAAAAAATACACTCGATCGTAGAAAACAGTTACACCTGTGTTTTTGTAATATTCCGCAATTTTATTTATTTATTTTTTATTCTTTAGAACCGACGCGTTGATTCAGAACACGATTAGAAATAAATTTCGGATGTGTACAGTGTTGACGATTGCTCACCGTTTGAACACGGTTATGGATTCCGACAGGATACTCGTAATGGAAGCGGGCTCGGCGGTTGAATTCGATCATCCGCATGTTTTGTTGAAAAATAAACACGGATATTTGTATAAAATGGTAAAACAAACTGGATACGTTAACGCTGATTTGTTACGCGGCGTAGCTGCCCAGGTACCTATGCGTTATTGACTCATTTTGTTATCCATAGAAGGGTAAATAATTTTTATTTTATTTTTTTTTTTTTAGAATTTTAATATGCAATTTTATTCTCAGACGAAGTTTGTCGACGAAAACGATTATTCCGATCACATAATAGTATAGTATGTAGTATATTAATACCATTTGCGCGTTCGAAAATATTCATTATATTAATTATGTGATGTATACAGTATTCGCTATATTTCAAGTACCTATATAATTCGTTCAATGTAAAAAAAAAAAAAAAAATTATAATTAAATTTGTTCCGAATACAGCTGATAACGAACGATGTTCTACGGTTTGATTGTCTCGTTTAAAAATGATATAATTCTTTAGAGTTCTTAGGAAACTCGGGTTCGGCGGCATGTGTCATTTTGAATGAATGGCTGTGCCGTGTCGAATAATATTCTTGATTCGTGTTAATTTTTGCAGATCTGTAGAATTAATTGTATTCAAATGAAAACTCGTATAGTATTATTATTGTATTAATTTGTCAATTATACCAGTACACGCTATATAATGTGTTACGTCTTATCGAAATGGTTGTAGAGCCGTCCCAATGTCCCCGAGTAGTATTTTAGGCACAGACGCCGTTTTAAATCATCGATAATTGATTGTTCAAGGTATGGTGTAAATTTGGTTAATAGCACCGTGTTTTTCACAAAAATGAATACCGAATTTTTACGCGGGCTTAACCGTGACATGAACACGTTACTTTCGATTCAAACGCCGTAGTACTGTTCGAAATGGGCACACGATTCAGTGTGCGTTTACAGTACGATTGTCAGTTGAACGTCGACTTGTAAGTTGGTCCAAATATGTCATGGTTATGTTCCGTTTTCAAAGCAACCCACCACTTTGAACAACATGTATAAGGCTGGAATAAGTGTTTGACTGACGTGGTGTGCGCCGATGATCGGTCGTGTAGTTTACGTTTCGACAATTCGGAGTGGTGAAATATTTGATGGCCTGCTGCTTCAGACATCATCGGAAGTGGTGTAGGCGGGTAGAGGGATGACGTTTTCCGTTAAAAGAATGATACGCATGCGCATGGTACATAAAAATAATACTTATTATTTTCATATTTTATGTATACATAATTACTTAGAATATCTCAAAGGGTCGAGGTAGTCGAGTCGGGTATGAGTTAGATTAACATCACTTGCGGAAAGTCGCGGTTCGATTCTCTTTTCCGTGGAAATTTTTTAATTTTTTTTGCAGCTCTCTTACATTTTGTCAAAAATAAATTTAATATTTAAATAATTGTGCTGATTTTAAAAAGTTATGTAAATTTTAATTGATTGTGTTAATTTAAAAAGGGGTTGTTAGATTAACGTAGGTTTGATTGGAGGGTAGAGTTGATGTAAAGTCTGAGGGATGGTAGAGCTACCGACACCTGTGTTAGCACTTACACCGGCACCGGCGGTGACAATGGAAACGAATGTTCCAGAATCGGTTTTTTCTACATACTCTGATGAATAATAATAATAATAATATCATTTGTTTACTGCGTTTGGTCGTTGGTATATGTAAATATTTTATATAAATACAAAATACGATATAATAAAATAAAGTATGTATTTCAAAATTTAATCGCCGGCTTTTTGTGTAATTTTTTTTATTATTTAAATAATCGTAAACGTAGTTTGTTCACATAACGATTAATTATTATTTATTACATAACAAGTGATTAAATAAACAGTTGTTTAGAAAACGTTTTCTCCACTCAAGTTTCGTGTTGAGAGTGCTCAACTATAATTTTAATAAAGTAATTAGAGAAACTATTATAATAATTATGAATCTTTGCGTTGAAATACAATGCCCGATTTCAATGTGGAGAATTATACACTTCGCCAGGTACAGAATGACCAAAAACACGGTGGGAAATTGTAAATATATAATTGCAGTAATTTCATAATGATACGTCAACTTATACGACGTGCGTTTAATAATAATAATAATAATAATAATAATATACCGATCAGCAATGACGTGTTACAATGTACTTCAAATTACGAGAACAAAAAAATGACATAAAATGAGTAAAAAACAAAAAAAAAAAAAAATTGTTTCCTCCCTTCGCCGCTCAGAATCTAAAAAAAAATTGTAATTATATTTTTGTATGACGTGTTAACGTACCAGTGCCATACATATTAAAGTGAGTCGGTATGATTTGCAAATTATTATTCTTATAGATTACATCATTCCCCTTAATAAATATATTTATATTGCACTAATGGGAAACGTTAAAAGTCTACACTGCTCATATGAACGATTGGACATCGTTGTACACAATGCCCGGGCACTTTATTACAATGACCGAATATTATACAATTTGACCGTATAAATCTTCCCGTTATTTTATTTGTTTAATTCAATAATCGTTATAAAGTGTAAACCGATTATGACGTGCCCCGGTACGCTGTAGCGGTTTAAAATTATAATTCGTCAACATGTACGGCAATTTCTGTTGGTTTTTAACGATCGTTTTTGCTGTCTGCAACGGCTGTGACGTCGTGTATTCCGGAGCAATCCCGACGTCCTCGTGTACGTGGCTCTCGTCTCCCTGATAGATGCCTTGAATCAGTACGTCGCCATAATCCGGCTGCGTTTTGGTCCTCGGAAATTTCCTGTGCGACGAATCGTCGAAATCGTCTTCGATGTGCGACGCGTGCATCACCCTGGGCTTGTCTTTAGTCACTATGTACACCGGGACTTTTTTCACGTGGTGATGATGCACGTGTCTGGTGTATTCGGGAACGTATATTTTGATTCTACGCGAATAGAAATTTAAACGATTTAAATTGTCGCTACCCAAAAGGTGGTCGAGTAACACACGTGCAAGTAATATTAATTAGAAATTTCGGTTAAGGTTTTGGCGACTTAATTTTTGACAGAAACCGAAAGGCATTCGAACTCGAAAAACATAGACGATTTTATGTTACACAGCCGTATTATAATGGCCATTTGTATGGTATTTGATAGATATTGTTGGAACGTGTTTAAATTGATATTGATATCACATGGTAAGACTGATTAAAAGGTAACACTAAAAAGAAAAGGGGGAAAAATCATTAAAATATTATCGTTTATTACGTTCAGAGAAAAACGTTCAGAGTTTGTAGGTTATATTTGGTTTCTGATTTATTTCATTTTACATTTCATCGATATAATGAAATGCGCTTATTTATTTTTTAATCGAAAACAAATTGATAAAATGTATATTAGAGGGGTTTATTTTTATAAACGACTGTATGTAGTAACATAGCTCGTCATTTACCGTTATTATTATACAGTTATACTTTTAGTATATTATAGCAACCGTTAAAATGAATCTTAATTGAATCTAAATCTTATATGACTGTCAATACGATATAATTGTTAAATTATTATATCATATTATTATAAGGTTTACCTTTTATTTCCACACATAATTAAATCGATCACATTACTCATAACAATCATACTAATGAACAGCATAACCTGAAAAATAAATAAATATTTATATAATAATAGTGATAAATAATATTGAACAATTTCACTCTTTTTTTTATTTTTCATCGTCTGATTATAAATGTATGTATGCATGTATATATAGCAGGATACAAGTGAACATTAGTATTAAAAAGTGCATATACTATTTAGATACTTTTAAGAAAGTAATTTAAAAAAATGTAATTTGTATTCAATAAATGTATAAATTTAATAAATATATGATGTTAAAATCGTTTTACCGTTAAATATAAAAAAAAAAACCGCGGCATTTGTCGATTCTGCATAACATATCATATAGCGAAATTTCACTATATCAATATATATATATATACTACAGATCTTAAATGTCAGCAAATATCACAATATTATTATCAGATTTTTAGAGGAGACTGCAGAATGACACGTTTTTATTTTTTTGGTAAAAGTATTGTCCAACAAAGAAATTACAACATCATTCTTTTCGAATTGTCATAACTGTATAACTGTATTGGAGAACGAAAATTATTCTACAATAGAAGTACGTCTATTTATAATAAGCGATGTCAACCTCACGAAAATGTTTTTCTCTTCGTTAAATTTGCTACACGACAGATGTTTAAACATTCGAAATTCAATAAGAACGTTACAATTTAAGCATAAAGGCTATTCGATATATTTGAAAATTGTTTTACAATATCCGATATATATATATATATGTAATATAATGTTCTTAAAATGTATTTAATTCGACAAAATCGTATGGTAAACGACGAGAATATTATTTTACCGACTTAAATATTAAAATACGCATAATAGTGTATATACAAATATTATCTCTAGTATAATGAAACGTAATTTACGTATACTCGGAATATACTTACTCACCTCGTGTTTGACGTGCATCATCATATTCGGTAGACTGCGAGTTGTATATGCAATGTGTGTGTAACCGCTATAATATATTGTGAATAAAGACGACGACGATAGACGACTGATGAAGAACAATATAGCAGCGGTGTGTTTTATAAGAAAAAAAAGACAATGTGTTGAATAAGAGTAATTATTAATTTTTTTTTTTTTAATTTTTTAATTTCAGACGAAAGTGCACGGCGTTATAATGACAATATGGTTTATGTATTTAAATGAAAACGGCGTCTTCTCGTTTTTCCTTTATAAATTACATATTACACTGTTCGTGACAAGATTTTCAACAATGCGTTTTGTAATGACGACGCGATTAAATCTCGTCATAATAATATTGTGTTCAGTGTGTGGCTTTCTGAGTTAATTTCATTAATTGATGTTATGCGAAAACGCGCGTAAATCGTTTCCGAAACTTTTGCCAGGTAGGAGTGTAAAATTATAATAACGGGCAAGTCCTTCTTCATATTTGGTTTTCCGGCCTTTGCGGGATCATCATTTCTCTCAATTCCTCCCTGTCAACCTCTGAAAATCCGCACGTTCCACTTTTTCCATGCATTGTCTTCTCAGGAGTTAGGTTAGGTTTCCTCGATGGTCCAAACCCTCGTTTCCCTCACGCACGCCATGCTCGCGACAGTCTTGTTTTTGACATTTCTCTAAGAATATCCAGCCTTTGAAATACAGTTCATCGCACATCATATCCTTTTCTCCATACTCCTGTTTGGATGCCGACACGACATATTCTTTTCAAAATTTTCCTCTCAATTACTCAAATCCACCGCTTTTCTAAGAAACCGCTTTTCCTAGACACATACACAATTACATGGTAGTATTTTCGACACGGAACTTTTGCCCGAGTTTGATGTAACGCTAAATATCCGTTTGTAATCTCGTGTTAATTTCCATTTTGAGGTCAGTGTTTCGTGTTAAAATATGACTCGATTACTTGAAATGTAATCGGTGGCGGATTTGACGGGAGAGTCGTGCTTTTCTTGTATTCCTGCATTTGCAAAATGGTCCCTAAAGTATCTTAGTCCATGATTAATCATATTAAGGAGACAAAATTCTAATTCATTGACTTTAATAATACGATTTTTAAAACAATATGTATAATTTTCGACGAGTACGGCGTTAAGATTGTTATGTCGAGAATTGCTTCGTATCTTATATTCTTCCACC
The DNA here is from genome assembly GCA_032441825.1 of Chaetogeoica ovagalla. Lineage (NCBI taxonomy): Eukaryota > Metazoa > Arthropoda > Insecta > Hemiptera > Aphididae > Chaetogeoica > Chaetogeoica ovagalla. The sequence goes on from CM063735.1 coordinate 6,560,284, forward strand.
ATAATATTCGATTTTCTAATCACTTTCTCTAACACTAAATTAATCGAAAATTATAATAGTGTTCATCTCCTTGTTTCCAGCCCTTTGGGGACTTTAACTGTGTTTGACGCCTCCGGCTCCACTATTATCTTAATTCTGTGTACTTAGTCTGCCTCCAATTATGTGTATAATAATTATTATTAATTATTAATAATAATCGAAATCAAAAATTAATAATAATAATAATAATTTTACGCGTCGTTATGTACGCATGTTCCATTGTAATGTTACGAAGTGTCATGGGCAGTGTGCGTGTCAGTGCAGTTTTTACGTGTTTATATCGTTTAGAATTGTAAATTGACAAGCACGTGCGTTCACTTTCATCATAATATTGTGTACGTACGTTATACTCAAACGGTCGTTTTTCCGGTCGTTATTATTATTGTTTCACTTTTACACGCGTATATACTTATATTTTGGTCACGGACTGAGATCGTTTGTCTGCGCAGATTGCTGCTGCTGCTGCTGCTGTTGCTGACAATAATTTTCGAGTAAAAAAAAAAAAAAATCCTACCTACACGATACATGTGCATGTATATATTATATGAATGGGTGTCCGCAGAAAATTTATCAGTAAGAGACATAATAAAATCAAATACCGATATAACTAATACTTAAAATAAATGTTACGCTTTGCGAATAAAATACTTTTTTACTAATCAAAATATTAATGAAATGTTTGTTTAAATAATAATGAAATCGAAAAAATTTCAAAAATAAAATTTAAAATTTTGAAGTGGGCACCCCATATTGTTCCCCTTCGGCGCGCCCATGTATATATATATACTTAGTGTTTCTAAGTATAGAATAATTAGAGTCACAATAAAGTGTAGTAAATTATTAATTTACTTTATACATGAATGAATAGAAAACGGTTTACGTATAGCGATTTATTGTTTTTATTATATTTTTGTTCGCATGTGCAATCCACTTTTGTACGTTTTCATATACCTATAAGTTTATGTATATTATATTTTTTCATTATTATTTGCTAAATGTAATAATAATTATTGTTTGGTTTTACGAGAGCAAAAAAAAAAAAAAAAATATTAAAACAAAATAGTATATTTTTACATAATATATAATTCAACGAGAAATAATAATGTCTATTGATTTTAATAGGCGTTTTAAAACATCCTTTTTGAATATATTAAAAAATAAATACGTTTTATCACACTGAGATTATCTAATTAACACCTATAATAATCATATTTTCTTATATTATATTTTCTTCGTGAAAATTATTATTATTTTTTAATAATATATATATAATAATCTTTTATAATAACGGGCCAAATAGTAGAACTTTGAGTAAATTGCGGCCTACCAAATTAGGATGAATCAGGTTTTAGGTGTCGGAAAATTGGAAAAATTAATCGATAATAATAATAATAATAATAATAATAATAATAATAATAATAATAATAATGATAATAATAATAATAGTAATAATAATAATAATAATAATAATAATATAGTAAGTCAAATTCGGGTTTCTGAAGGGCAAACAATTTTTTTTAATATATTATTACCATTATTTTGTTGTTATTTAATCACACACACGGGGGGAGGGGGGCAAATCATTCAAATTAGTGAAACAAAATTCGATAAAATTGCATCGTATTAAAATTTACAACTAATACGGTATTCCTCTCAAATATATAGAAACGACGAATACACGCATATTACTCAATATTGTAATTGTTATAATATGCTCGAGTTTTGAAGTGAAAAAAAAACTTCCCGTGGCTCACGTGTACACGTGGACACGCGTATCAATAAATTCGAGATTTTTCTTTTACTTTCGGAATTTATTACATTATTATTAAACGATATGACATTACACATAATTTATATTTCTCGTGACAGACACACGCGCGCGTTTATAATATTATATATTTATGTGATATACGTCATCGATTGATGAAAATGAACAAAAAAAAAAAAAAAAAAATAAAATATAATTTCCCAACAATCCACAGACTTGTGTATTATTCGACAACAGTCGCACACACACACACATGCATTTATACAGTTATTTTTTTAATATATTTTTTTTTTGCATACATTAAGAAATCGATAACAAAACTTCATGTCGCGCGTAACACGTGTGTAACCTAAAAAAAAACATTTATAACTTGTATAATATGAATATAACTATATATATATATATATATATATATATATATATATATATAGACATATGAAATAGATCTCTGTGTTTACCATTTAATTTTAAAATAATAGCCTTATTAAATATTATAATTGATGTTTTGCCAATATTGATAAATGATAATATTTCGAACCACGCGTGTCTGTTAAAAACGTGTGTGAAATTGTGATATTGAAATGTGTACAAGTCCAAATACGGACACGTATATACGCTCGAGTATAATATTATTATGTATATTATTTCTTATGTGTGTAGCACCTTTGTCATATTCAATTTTTTTTTCTTTTTTTTTTTTGGCGAATTCTGATTTTTTATTTGTTGACAAGACATCGTCGAAACCAGCTGCCATATAACGCATATTTGTTCCGGAACACCGGAGCCGGATAATATAATGTTGTGTTATAATACAGGCGAACGATGGTTACTATAATACGTGCGTAAGTACGTATGTTACTACACCAACTCCAGCGTCGTATTATTATTATTATTTTTGTTTTTTTTTTTCTTACACATTTTTTTACTTTGATTGTGTCGAAAACAGTCGAAAATACAATGTTTGGCACGTTAACAAAAGAACGTTATTTTTGAAACTCGTAAAATTAATTTTAAAACCAAAAGTAACTTCGTCTGATTGAAATTAAAAAGATTTGTGCGAATAAAAAGAATAATAATAATAAAAATGAAAATAGTTAAGTTATTGAAGCGCGTAGCGGTGAAGGCCATACATGGGCTATAAAAGTTTCTAAATATGTATGAAAACTTTTTTGATTAAATTATATAATAAAATATCGAGTTTCTTGCCAACTACTTTCCTGCAGGAATCCTTTTCTGGTCACTGACCCACAAAAACACAAGAGTTCCTTGTAAACCCCAAAACGGGAGTCCTTTGTGGACTCTTAAATGTTAGTCTCATTCAGGGGCGTATTTACTTCATCCCCTAGGGGGCCGGGGTGAATAGAAAAACGGCCCGTCGAATCTGTTGCCAACTTAGAATTATCGAAAAATTATATGAAAATAATAAGTTTTAAATAAAAAAATGTTTTATTACATTTTAGTTTTAGTTCGATTAATTTTAGTTGTCAATAGATATAGGTACATACACAAGAATCTAGGGGGGGCGATCGCCCCTATCGCCCCCCCCCTTGTATACGCCCCTGGTCTCATTTAAGAACGTAATAAGAATTCCGTAACAACTATCCCGGGAATCATATTGTGCTGTCAGATGTATTCCTACAATATATTCGTTGCACTCAAATCTGGTGGTAAATAAATAGGCGTTTGTTATATTTTTATTAAAAAAATAATATATATATATATTATATTAGTGACAAACTGATTTCTATAACATTGTGACGAGCAATTTATATACATATATGTAAATAATTATAAAAAAAAAAAAAAAACGATTTAAATTACTACGACAATTGTTATATTTTTCTTTTTATAGGCGGCGAAGTGTTTAATTTAAAAATATTACGGTCACGGTTGTAAAACATTGTGAATCTCCGCGGCCTGTATGGATCCCTTTAATTCGTCTTAAAAAAAAAAAAAAAAATTCCAATCCGAAATCATCCGTCTAAGAAATGTATACATAATATATATTATATATAAGGTACATTTCATATTTTTTCTCTTATTGTACAACTGCAGACGCGGGAACGTCGTCGTGTCGTGTATGCCGTCCGTGATGATTTTCCACGGTGATTGCGTCGTAATCTCGGCGCGCGTTTCACCGAGGACCGCGGCGTTTCGGAAAACGGCCGCGAGACGGCGCGCGCGTCGCGATTTCCCTCCCGTCGCCCGGAAAAACGTCGCGATTTAAAGTGAAGACGCCGGCCACTACGGGCCACACGTTATCAATCCGGCGTCCCGATCAAAAATACTCTTCATCGATTCGCGCCGGCGGCGGTTGTACGGATTTCCATTCCGGGGAGTTTATTTTTTTTCGCGCTTTTTTTGTTTTTTTTTTATAATACACGAGTACGTAACATCATCAAGTACATTTATCATATATTCCGCGATTGGAAGACGTGTTACTGCCCGTTCGGCGGCGGCTCTTCTCGCGCGCGTCTCGCCGTTGATTATGGTATATATAATATCTCAACAAAATGTTTCAATAACACGCGCATGACCGAACGATATAGACGCACATATACTCACGGCATTGCACATCGATAATATCGTATATTTATATATAGTATATATAAGTCGTCGCAGCAAACACACAATATGGTAAAGTATAAATAGTATAATATTTATTTATTTATTTTTTTTTTACACATTTCGTCGCGTTTTCTTTTCAATATCGTCTTTACTTTGTTTTTTTTTTTTGCAAATATTTTTACACGCGCTCATCATATATAATACACACCTATCAACGGCGTTATGTAATAAATTATATCGTGTCGAGTGAATCTTTGACATACGTCTCATTAGCAGTTTTCCAATGAACAAACATCGTATTAATTCGCTCTTATTTCTACACAATATCATTATACGCACGTTTATGTACGAACGCGCGGAATTCGATCGATACAACTATATTGCGCGTTATTCTAACGCGTCGAATTTCTAATGATATCCGTTTACCGTTCGTTTCATCTGTCGCGCGCAGTTGTTTTTGCAGATTCTATAATAATTATTCCGCCGAATCGACATTGTACCGATGCGTAGTTTACGTTCGGATGTGGGTATACATTTTACGATCCAATTTTTTTCCTTCAGTCGTCGAAATGTGTTTTTGCGTTTTCGAAATTGTGCCCGTTATACGCTCGTTACGCACAAAACATTAATTAGAATATTCAAACGAACGGAATATCGTTTGTCGATTTCAATCAATTAGTTGATTTCTTTTCCTAGTGTACGCATTTTATATTATATACATTTACTCTTTTTCTAAACATTCACTTATTCGTAATGGACTTTTATATACAGGTACAGTCGTTTCGGTTAACGACGTATACATTTGTTTTTAGGATTTTTCGTTTTTTCAGAATAAATAATAATGACGGTGCGGGGGGGGTTTTTTTTTTGTGAATCGTCTTGTGTTTTGAATCTGTATAATTGCAATTTCATCCATTACGACTCCCCCGAATAACCGCGGAACTTATGCAGCCTACGCAATGGAATAGGAATGATTTTTCTAATTTATATGGGTTTCAATCAATCTATAGCTGGTCTCGTAATCGTAATTTTCATTCGTACCTAAAAAACCGAAAAAAAAAAAAACAAATCTTGATTTGTGACTATTTACAATCTAATCGTATACGATACTTAAGAACTCTTAAAGATTTACGAATCTATTTCTCAACAAAACAGCTGTGGCAGCTCACCACAGTAGTTAATAACGTTACCGGGAACAATATTTCATGACTTATCTGCATATTCAATCCGTAATTTAGAGATTTGTTACGATGATACATACTAGTATATATATATATATATATCGATTTCGGAGTTCGGTTTCTCCGAAATCTTGAGAATCGGGCGTAAAATTCTAAAATTTGATCCTAAACTAAAACGCTGAAGTTATAATAATGTATAGACGGCGATCGTGATAGTATGGACGAAGGGCTTGTAAACAATTTGTGGACACACGTAGGTATCTAAAATTCACTTTTTATACGTTAATTTTTTTTTCATTCCAATACGTATTCTGAATGCATTTCAAAAGTATTCATTACCAGACAGCGGGTCGTACGCAGAGTAGGGTTTTGGGTGTTCAAACTTTGGGTTTTGGGTGTTAAATTTTAATTTATAATTAATCATAAAAATAATCATTTAGACACGCGTTTTCGCGATCCTATTGTAAAACGTATAAATACTCGTGGAAAAAAAATAATTATTATTATTATTTTAGAGTATAATATTATACTCTAAAAAAAAAATAATAATTGTGAATTGTAAGAAAAAAAAAACAACGAAATAATAATGTATTATTGTGACATGACGTCGTCTGGTCTTTTCTGGCCTCTGTAATGTTCTCAGTTTATTTGTTGGCACACATTCGACGCGTCGTCGTCGTTGTGGAATATCGCGTTTATATGGATTTTGTGTTCTCGGTTAGGTACCGGAACGCTGGACCTATATAAATCAGTATAGTTTGTCGATTTTACACGGTTAGAGATTTTTTTATTATTATTATTTTTTTTTTTACTTTATTTTCCCGTCATTTCGAAATCCGATCCAAGGGAACCTAACAGCACGTGCAGCACGAGGCCACCAACCGCTGTCACGTGTCTAACTTATAAGAAAGAAAAAAAGACTATACTTAACGAGTAGGGGAGTTTTCGTATAAAAAACTGAGAAGAGAGTTTTGTGTTTCACTACATAATTGTGTATACAATCGAAATCTATTTCACTATTTTCACAAATTAATCTCACTCCTACAATTCGCGCGTGTCGTCGTTATTAAATGGAATATTTTTTTCCTGCATTACACTCAGACGTATCTGTAGGTACTCGCAACGAAATAACAGTATTGGTACCTCGCGAAAATCACTTAAAAATATTATACGCGTTACGTCATTTTAATGTCGACGATAATCGCTCGGTCGTCTGGCGGTTATACGCATATACTACCGGCGTATATTCGACGAAAATATGCCGTTCGGAAGCCAATTTCTTGTATTTTTTTTTTCTAATCGAAAATGCAATTTACGGGCCGTTTAAGAATTCCGTATACACTTATGGTAGAGCGATAATTCGGATTGGATCGCGCGCGTTATTCCGGTACTTTGAAAGCGAAGAAACAGTTTTCTTTTTTTTTTTACAAAACAAAACAGAAATCATTTTTTCTCGTTTTTCGAACTCGAATCGGAATTTCTTGACGCGGTACGGAATTTGTAGTTTGTCGCGAGCCTCGATGGATTTATTTTTTTTCTTTATACATCATTTATTCAGCTATAAGGATACGATCACTGTTGATAGACTTAAAAAAATGTGATTTCGGTCGATAGACAAATAAAAAAAAAAAAAAATGTCGATACATGTTAGTGTGTGCGGATATTCTCGGAGATGGAAATTCATATGAATGTTGTAACGGTTGGTAATATGGTGCGTTTTTTCTTTTTTGAATTGCGAATGTTAAATCAATTTTACTATTTAATTAAAATAACTAAAAAAAAAATAATAATAATAATAAAGCGTTATTTCGAAAACCCTGTTTACATAAAAAAGTATAATAACATGTGAAAATACGATCGAATAATGGCACATTAACGTTATGTAATGAAAATACTCAATAATGAGTATATATAATTTCGTTACAGTGATTTTTAACTTATTACGCGTTACGTTATTACTTCTTACGAGACTGCAAAATATAATGACGACTTTATAACATGGTCGATACAAAATAGTAATTCAATAAATCATAGCGTTATTACGCGCATTATTATTATTATTCATAATAGGATATTAATGAAACCAATGGCGTGGATATACCGCGGTCGGGACGGTGCACAAGAGGTTTCTCTCCTCAAAAAAAAAATTTTCCTACCGTTCAAATGTCGAATAATATTGTATTTCGTTGAATTCGCTGAAATAATAATAATAGGAAATTTCAAAGCGTTTAACCGTGGAAAATAATTCGGAATACTCTACGAGAAAATTTGGATTGTTTTCTTTCAAAGCATCTATTTTGTATCTCTCGAAAAATTTACGCTTTTCAATAACCGTACTTGCAGTGCACCACAATAAACAACGCGATTAATGCGGTAAAAGTTTTGAAATACGTGACGATCTGAGAGTTTCTTTTTTTTTCTTTTTTTTTTGTACTACAAAAAAAGTAGTAGTAGTAATTGTGCGAGGAGGATTTTTTCATTAAAAATTGCTCTTAATAAAATATACAAATTCTGTATAAAATATATATTTTTTTTATTAATATTATTATCAGAAAATCCCTTTGAAACCCTTCTCTCCCGATAGTAAAAAAAATCGTATCTACGCCACTGAATGAGACGATTGTTTTTTTTTTTGTATTTTTCTTTGTGTTTTTTTTCTCCGTACAGGAAATATTTCGACGCGATCTGTTGATCTGCTGTTGCGTACTCGCGGCGGCTGCGGTGACGACGGTGTGCGGCGGCGGCGGCGGTTCGGAAGACGCAGTCGGGAAACGAAACGGAGCGGTGGTGGCGACGCCGAATTCCGCCAATTACGAGGACGATATCGCCGTGGCCGAAGATCACGAGTGAGTCGGATTGCGCGCTTTCGATTCGTCCGCGAATAACGCGAGAGCACTTGATAACCGCCTAACAATTCATCTCACCAAGGGGTCTATCGGTTTTCCGATCGTTATCGAAATTATTGCGTATTTTCGAGAGAGAAAAAAAGCGATTGATCGAAAGCCGTTGTGTGACGAGAGGAGTGTTTTCAATTGAGGAAAAAAAACAGTCTCGAATGACATCGCCTCAATCGTAACGATCGGCGTACATAGTGTCGAAATCGCGACGAATGATTTTCTACATAAAAAAAGTAGCAAACTTCGAGTATGGTAATCCGAACACGTTTAATCGATCACACTTTACACAGCGTCTACACAATAAATAATAACTTATTGCTCAAAAACGTAAAAAGTAGTGAATAAATTATTTCAGACAAAAGAAAAAATATGAGTACCAACTGTAATAGTGAGCATTTAAAACGACATAAATGTTATCAATAAACTTGCTGTATTTGAACCCAACTTTATTCGAGTAATCCAGCGTTATTCTATATTATGTAATAATATAATTGCGTTATATTTTATACGACTAACATTATTAATTCACTTATTGTGTTCATTTATAAACACAGAATTTAAAAAAAAATACAAACATTAAACCCTCCGATGTACACGATATTCGTAACCTGTTCGTATCCGACTGAATGACAATATAATTACTATATTTGTTGATATCCGTATTATTGAAAAGTAGTAGTAAAAAAAAAAGAAAAAAGAAAGAAAGAATAAAGAATTGTCTTAAAAGTAATTTGGAATACTCTTTGTGATGTATTCTGAATATTTAAAAAAAAGTACTTTATCCGAGTCCGAAAAATAGGTTTTCCCGTCGTTTTAAACTAAAGCGTTTCGCGTGAAATTTCGAGTGAAAGACTTTTGTAAACCGACGTAGTTTCGCTACGTCTTCGTTTGCCAGTTATTATCGATCACATGGTCGCGGGCATACCATTTGCGAATAAACACAAAACTGTTTCGTCGCCGTTTCGACACGCTGAAGCGGGAATGAGCAGAAATATATCGAAACACAAACATGCGCGGCGAACCCGTGCAATACATACTTGTGTCTGAGCGTCGCACGCGTTTTTCGTTTTGCGCAGACACCACCGGATAGTCATTGTCGTGCCCAAGGAAGTGCCGCAGCACGTGAACCACGTGCACACGTACAAGCTGTCCGGCAAGGGCATACCGCTGATCCATTCCGGCAAGGTAGTGCACGATCACAAGCACAGCGGCAAAGTGGCGCACGAGCACGGTCACGCGGGCCAGTTGGCGCACAACCACAAGCACGCCGGCATCCACGGGCATCAGCACAAGCACTTCGGATACCTCGGGCACAACCACTTTGGCGGCGGTCACAACAAGTATTTCCAACAGCCGGCCGAAGGATACCCGCAACAGTCGTCCGACGAGCACCTGCACCAGTTCCACAACCATCAGCTGTTGCGCACGGCCGCGCACAATTTGCGCCTGCAAAACCACCAGACGAACAATAACAATTATCTGTCGTCGCAAGCGTCCCCGCAACACGGAGGTTTCCGGCCCACGTCCGGCCAAGTGCAGTACGTGCCGTCGTCTCAGCCGCACGGCTTAGGCTCGTTCATGCCGTCCGAGATCCAACAGTTCATGGACGGCCGCCAAGAGCACCGCAACCAACATCAGCAGCATCAGCATCAGTACCCCACCGATGACGGCGAACCGCCGTCCGCGCTCAACGTGATACGTTTGCGAGTGCCCGACCAACATGGGCCGAACTTCGTCAAGCACGTGGACATCGACTTGACCAACAACGTGGCCAGACTGCAGCAGACCGGTGACAAGCAGCAACAGCCCGTCACGAGTAACTTTAAGGTCGGTCGAGAATTTTCTTTTTTTACCCATAAAATAATATAATCACGACGAATTCATTATAAATATTTATATAATCGTTACACGAGGTGTGGGCATGCACGTGTCGCTTTTTCAACAGAAATCCGTCTCGAATAATAAAATATATTCGCGATTAGTCGTAATAAAACCCATTTAAAATCAAATCTATCAACCATTTGGAGCGAACTGTATATCTTATTATAGGATTCCGTATACCTAAATTAAAATTTAGGATTTAAAGACTTAAAAATTATTTTTAATATGTACCGATTTGTAGAAGGAGAACTACGGTATAATTATTGATGTGAATTTAAAGCGTTAAAAAATGCGTTGAAAAAAATTAAAAACGTTTGAATAAAATTAATGTTTCGCGTGGAGAATAAAAATTTTAACGTTTTTATTGGTTTTTTTTTAATATTAACGTCACTTTAAAAGACGAAAATTGATAGAAATATGTCGTAAAACACTATCATCATATATGATATATCAGCATATGATATACTATCATACTGCGGAAAAGATTTTTAAAAAAGTTACGTTTTGTATGAATTCACAGTTCTGTAGATTGTATAATTATAATTTGTACGCCTTCGTCCGGACATTTAAAAAATTCTCTCCATTTTTATCGCGATTTGTTGTTCTATTGATATAGCTAAAGTATAATAATAAATATTATTGTTTAAGGGGTTTTTTTCTAAATAATAATTGATTTCGTTTTGTGTAAACTATGTGATATAAATAATAATTATTGAACTCGTGTAGACTCTAATTTATTGACCTTACCCCGTCAGCAACACCATATAAATCTAAATCGTATTCATAAATGCAAAAAAACTCCTCATTCATCCATCGGATACGAATTTATTCTTCAGATTTATTGAGATTTAGGTTATTTCTTACATAATATAAACGAGACTTTCAGAACGGTATGAGATAAACGATCACTTTCTTGGCGCAATTTCATTTTGTAACTGCGGTATTGCGTGTCGTTCTCTAACTGCTCTGCGTCCAACCTCCCGTTACGCAGAAGTTTCTCTTTTCTTTTGCATCGCATGTATCGGTCAGTCTGAGCAGACGATTCACGTAACAGTTGTCATGCCTTGTCTATCTATCTATCTATTTATTTATCTAAAGAGAGTCCACGTGAATCAATTTGTGTATTAACTTCATTTCTTCGAAGTAACAATCGTCTAATTCTATCTTGAGTCTATTATTTCTCTGAGATTGTGCACTGTAACTTTCTATAATGAGATCGCGTCTGATTAAGATGACGAACTTTATACCGGCTCATTGTTGTAAAATCATTATTTTTGGGCTTTTTTTATGAGTAAAGAAAATTATGGACAACCAACGACACTCGGTGGATCCTGACGAATATCCATTTACGTATACAAATCGATTGAACAGAGATATAAACGTCCGAATTGCAAACAGACAATGCGTTTTATGTATAGGCGTGTAAAGAGAGATATTTTTCGGTACTTATAGAATTGAAATGTCCAACTTTTTTCCAAATACGCACGCACAATAAAAATGTTTCAAAAAAATTAATATATATATTTTTTTTTGAAAATTTTATCTCGCACGCTTCGCACGCACGAATAATATTAAATAAATATACACACACGTCGCATGATATAACGTATTTTATTATATAATATATGCGACGATGGGCGAAGGAGTTGTTCGTCATTTTTTTTTCTTCAAATATTCGCGATTGATCTATAAAACGAATATTCGTTAGAAATTCTCCAAAAAACGAATTGGAAGTTCGGTACTGAAATCGCGAAAACGCGCGTATACATTATACATATACGAATATTTGAAACTATTAATTTTTCCATCGAGTTGGAAAAACTACGTCGCGTAAAAATATACTCCGTTTTTCAGAAAAGCACACGTGCACGCACAACGATTTTTGTTTCTCTTCTTTCTACAATCTGATCGTACGCAATACATTTTTTTTTTCAAACAAAACATATAGTATAGTTTATGAAATTTCTTTTAGTTAATTTTGTTTTTCTTTCAGCGTACGCCAAATTCGTTAACCGAACATTTTCCAAGTCATTCTACGTACAACTTTCGGGTATCGCATTTCCTGTGACAGAAGCGACCGCGTAAATCCAAATTAACCACGCGCGAACCGCTGCAGCCATGATATTCGATATAATAATAATAATAATAATAATATATATTTAATAATATTCCACGTGCATATATTTTATCGTACATTAGACGATATTATTAGTGTTATTTTATATAATACGTATACCGATGTATAATACGCTTTTCCGTAGTTGCCTCTGTTTATTTTTTTTTTTAAATATTTTTTATTTGTGCGTATTTTTGTTGTATTTGTATAAATAGTAAAGTGTTTTTTTACTTTTTTCATTTCAAATCTGTTGTTTTTTTTTTTTTTTACTGACACCCATTAACGACTCGCCTCACGTTCGCGAGCAGCTATATTTGTTGTATACACGAGAAGCCGAATTCATAATTCTTTTTTTTTTTCATTTCACTTGTCGGTCACTTGTTTTTGGGATATTTTATACGAAACGTTTCATAGTGCACGTTTTGACACCGTTTTTATTCACTTGTGAAATCGCGCACGAATTCACGCCGTTTTTTTTGTCCACCATTATTACAGTACACAAATATAATAATATACGCGTATAAAATACATTTATGTATAACGTAAAATCGTATGTATATATATATATATATCAGCTATAGGCGACTTGAATATTTTCCTCGAGCTATAAGACGTTGGCGCGAGAAACGCGAACTCTTGGAAAAAAACACTTACGCGCCGGTAATTAATTTGGGTATAAAGAGAAAAAAAAAAGGAAAAAAAATCTCCGGTTAAAAGTCGACAAATTGTCGACAAAGAAAACGTGGAGAATTCGGGAAAACAAATCGACGTTGTCCCGCCTCGTGTGTAACGATTGATATTTAAAAAAAATCGCGTCGCGTACGAAAGTAAACCGACAATAACAGAATTAATTTTCTCTGAAATGTCGGTCGTGCGACCGTGATCTAACCGTTTTGTACATGACGACGTATATGACGTGTGTTGGATGCGCAGGCTGTGACGCAGTTCAACAAAGTGATCGGCCACGGACGCGCGAAGCCGCCGGAAAACGAATTCGACTCGCACGCGGACGACGAGGACAACGGCGGCGGTAGCGACCGCGAGAGCAGCGGCGGCGATAACGACGGCGGCGGCGGCGGCGGCGGAGGAAGCAGTGGCGTAAACGAAGAAGACTCGAGCGGCGAGGTGTCCGCGGAGAACGTGCAGGGTTACCGGTTCGGAGAGGGCTACAGGCTGGCCATGGACGCGGGATTGGCGCGCGAATATTCCTCCGGCCAGGACATTAAGGACGTCGACGATCTGGAAGAGTTCAGGGGGTCGTCCGACGACGACGACGACGACGTGGCCGCCGCCGCCGTTTTGAACGAAGACGGCGATCAGTCCGATACGAACGCTTACAGCCATTCGTACAGTTTACTGCATTTTTGACGGATTGGCGCAAGTCGCGTGTGACGACGGCGCGTACACGCAATAGGGACGACTGCAGTGCGAGTTAACGATTTTTTTTTTTTTTGAAACGTGGTAAAATAATTAATATTAACCGAATTTTATTAGGTGAAAAATTAAAAAATTCAAATACATAACGAATTGACGAAAACACCGTTGACTTTATTCATTAGTTTATTATTTTAAACGGAAAAATCGTACATTTATATTCAGAGCCGGATTAAGGGGAGGGGGCTAAGAGGGTTATAGCCTAGGGCTCCATAACGAACAGGGGCCCAAAAAAAAAAAAAAAATTTAGGACTGTCATTTTTTTTTATTTAAATTATGGCACAATTTTTAAAAATTTAATAAATAACTACAACAATAAAAAAAAAAAAACAGTTATTTACATCAAATACTTTTATAAAATATTTATCAAAATAATAATAATAATAAGTAAAAATTTCAATGCGTTTTTAATTGATTTAAAGTCCTGTATCTAATTTTTTCTTTTTTTTTTGCGTCATTAAATGTAAATATACGTTTTACATATATGTAAGAAATTTATTATTATAAAATTATGGCTCCCAGTTTCATTCAGCTTCGGGACCACTTATATCATTAATCCCCGGCTCCGTTTATATTTAAAAAATACATTTGACAAACAATTTACAATTAAATCTGACGTTGTTATTGTTCATACGGGATGTTATACTTCAGTCCAGTGCCTAATAGATTTTCATTTTTTTTCTCACTACACATAATCTACGTTATGATATTTAAAAGGAAAAAGATATATTAATTATTATTATTTTTTACTAACTGAATAAAATTACGAAAATAAACGTCATAAGTATATCTATTAAACCTATTTTCTTTCTGTTCAATAAATCGCTTCGAAATAATTAGGAAATGAAAATTCTCCAATTCAAAGCTTTAAAAAAAAAATTATTCATTATATATGCGTATTTCACTAAATGCGTGTTGTAATGTGCACAATTTTAGACACTGTTTTGCTACAATTTGTTTTGATAATAATGTTGGCAAATGAATAAACAACATACGTCAACGAAAATTTTAAATTAAACTAAATCATCAAAAAAAAAAACTCAATTAATGCGAGAGTAAATAATAATAATAATAATTAAGTTAATATTAAACTAAGTGTAATTCGTTGAGTTAATTTTAGCTTATTATACATAAATATAGTGAATGTCCAGCACTTTGCGTATACGCACATGTCAAAATAGCGAGGGTACTCACTATATACGCGATTTTACACATTTTAAATATACTTCTTATATAATTTAATAATTTTTTTTGTAAAAAATAAAAATATAATTCACGTCACACGGATAATATTGAAAAAAAATTGTCGACTTATTTGGGCAAGGTATGTAAATTAGGTCGAGAACAAAACGAAATCCGACATATAATATTTTGTTTGACACTTAATATATTTTAGTGACTCCGTTAAAACGTGAATACAATCTAAAGTTCGTTGATTCTACATTATTTTCTGTAAAATGATAAAATACATTCTCGCACTTTGGACGCGTACTTATCACGAATCGAAAATATCTTTATTGTGAAAAACCATCGCTTGATTGTCTAAGTACAAGTTTTTGTAGAAAAAAATTGTTGTGCGACCTATTATTGTTCCTCCTGATCCGAACTCTAATCAATAATCAATAATCAACACAATAATTAAAGTTATAATATAAGTATACTTATATAGTTTTTTATAAAAAAAAAAAATACGAACATTGACCATTTGATATAAATATTTTATAATTAACGTATTATAAAATTATTTAAATGCATTCCAATATTTATTTTGGAAATTTATCGTGACGATATATTATAATCTGTATAAATGTGTTTCAAGTTCGTCCTTCTATACGAATTGTTCGATTTTGAATTACAAAAACCCATATTTTTATACGATTTATTTGTATATTTCGCTAACAGTAATATTATTATAACAGCATTATTAATAAGCGTATTTGGATTTTATATAGTAAACAATATATATATGTTAAATGCACAAAAAAAAAAGTACAATACAATATATTCCGAATTTCTACTATTATAAACGTGTTATCATATTATTATTATTATTATTATTATTATTATTAGTTTCGCCGAATAACATTTGTCCGAGTCATCGCCGAGTGAGCAATAAATTATCGTGAAATTCGTATAGGTAATTTATTATAAACCCCTAAGCTTACGTACAAAATACCGAATAATAATAATTATTATTATTGGTGACGTCTATATGACATGTAATAAATTATCATATTAAAATAAGTACACGTGTAAATAATGCGAATTATGCGCGGAGAAAGCGAATTATTATTATTATTATTATTTGTTTATTTGTATATAATTTTAAGTTAATATACACAGTGTATTGACTATATAAGAACACGATTGTGCTGTTTTGAATATAATAATAATATATTGACGTGTGTGCATATGATAAATGTGACTTATCTCTTTTGATTAAAAAAGAAAAAGACGAATTAAAAAAACTTCTCGATACTTCGGTATATTCGTTATATATATATATATATATATATATATATATATATATATATATATATAAAAAAAATATTAACAGCTGCATTAATATTTTATTTTATGTTAAGCCAATCGTCATAAATAATATATTATATACGTATGCGTGTAACTGTTTATGCGGTATTTTTAGTAAACTTTTTCTGTACACACGCATTTTGCTTTTTCTACTGGATCTCACTATAACTATACGCGATCGTTGTATACAAAAAATACAGTACTGAGACGAAAAGAGGCATTTCGTCGTTTTGCATTTTACGCCGAAAAATCCCGGACGTACGAATTTCCATCGCGCGAATTCGCGAACAGAGAATTTACGCGTTTTATTATTGATACAAAACTAACACGTTTTATGTCGGATATTTAATCAGTCGACTTAACTGCGCCGCTGTATTTTTCAGCGATTTAAGTATATGGTTTTTCATCGGCACACCTTCTCAAAACGGGCGCACCCATAATGTCTTTTACATTTTATTAAAGCAGAAAGTAAAGTAACGAGAACACAAATAAATAGGTGTCTAATAGTGCCATAAGAATGAACTGACGCCACGAAGCGGTGTACCTACCACAATCGAACAGATCTGCGCGGTTTTTTATTATTATTCATTCAAAATGCGTGTAAATACGCTCGTTAAACGTATACGAGCATTATTGTTCTACGAATATTATAATAGACATAATATATTATGTATCGCACCTGTACTCGGCTCGTTAATTCGTTATAAACGTACGGTTTTTTTTTCTTTTTTCTAATAGGTAATATATAATTTTATGTACGGTGTTCGATGTTGTTGATCACGGGCACGTGTCAAACGATATAATACCGTGAGAATATTATTACACGCCACGTGTTCCATAATATTACGAGAGATTAATCGTTGCAGTTAGGTACGCCTGTAGTAAAAGAAAAAAAAATACGATAATAATACATTTTCTATATTTTTCGCGCACGACGGGCGTTTAACTTCAATTCGTTCCGCTTCTGCGATTTTGCGGAAAATTATTATATCGACGATATTATAAAAAAAAAAAAAATAATAATAATAATAATAATAATAATTGTCATTTTTATCTAGACTTATACGTGCGCGGTGGCGTGACAAAATATTTCTATACCGCCCAATGCGCAAAATGCGCATATTTTACGAAACACGCCGCATATGTATGAGTATTTATGAGTCATACTATTTTCATAACTTATATGCTACAACCTTTGTGTATATATATATATATATATATATATATATATTTATTTATTATTATTATTATTATTATTATTAAAAATAATCATATTTAATTTAAATGCTTGTAGAGAAAAAAAGAAGAAAACAAACTGCAATCGTATAATAACGTCAAATCTTGTATAGATGATAGTAGGGTAGAGGTTTGGATGATTTCCCTCATCGGTGGTAATCGTTCGATGAGAAAAAAACGTTTTTCCCTAGAAAAAAATATTTACTAAATTTTTACAGAAAAAAAAAATGGAAATTTATTTATATATATTTATTTCTACTAATTATAAAAATTATCAAATATTGAAAATTCACTTGTTAATCTATTAAAAGAGTATTGATAGAATCAATGTGATTTCATTGATTTTAGACCTAAAAGCTTGACAAAATTAATGTTACTTATTACATAGAATTGTTTGAGCAAATCCAATAATACCCAAACATAACGCGCGCGTTTTATTTTTATTTTACGCCTAAAAACGCATTTGGCTCGGTAATAAATAATCGTACACGTTGATTTTATAACATATTTACACGCCGTATTTGACTATTTATTTATATACTATTGCCACCAGCAAACGTCTTGCTGCAGAATTCTGAATATTTGTCCGGGGCGTCGTTGCAGTCAAAATCGAGAGAAAAAGTTTAGATTTACTTTTATATAACAGTGAAACACATTTGTTTAGTTTAATATATATATATATGAGTTTTATAATTACTATTTGATGTCGCGCAATATTTTTAAAATTCTTACGTTTGGCTTTCACAGTAGATAAGTGAATTTTTATTCGGTTAGGTTTGGAAAAACGAGCGAAGAAAATTATCGTTTTGACTAAAACCGAAACATTTTGATTACCATTCGGACGCGACCGAGTTTTACAAGACACGAACCGATGGGTTTAGTCAATTATTTATTAACGGATTAGCCAATACCGGTTGTCAGTCATAAAAGTGATTCGATTATCGGCGGTACGCGCAATGTGACTCCTCCGGTAAAAAGACAACTTAAGCATTGGAAACATTTTTACATAAGATTCGGTTCGCGTTTTTATTTTTTGATCCCGTAATGAACGGTTGATTTTCGAAAAAAACCTACAGTGATCACGCATTAAATGGAACTCACCGTGTGAACATAATGTCATCCCCAATTGCAGGAGGAGGTGAAAAGTAAAGCACTTTTATTTTTTTTTCTGGAAATTTATAATGGCTAATAAATACGCGCGTAACAATATATAATCCGATTGTATGAATGTATAGCGAACGGAATGAAATTCTAAAAACGAAAAATATCGAAATCGTGATTAAAGTATTATAATATTCGTAAGAGATGGTTCGATAAAACAGTATGTATTTTCTTTTATTTTCCTATCGAGAAATCGCGACAAAGTGTTTGACATTAATTACTTATACACGCGAGGCGACCTAATATTCTAACTTTCATACACCTCATAAGAAAAAAAAAAAAAAGAAGAAAAAAAATCACGCGGGAAATCGTTAGTACATAATTATTATTATTATTATTATTATTATTCACATTTCTACAAATATATATATGGTATAAAAAAATACAAATAATAATAAAAACTAGTATTTGTTTATTTTCCCCCGCGGTTTCAATAATATATACTCATAGTTACGGTCTGTACAATTCTACAAAACCGGTAAATTTCTCTCGAATAAAAAATTATCGCGAACTATATGGGAATCCTACGTACACGCACGTTCACACGCACATAAATATATATATATATATATATATATATATATATAAAATAATAAGTAGAAAGGTACAATAATACGCGGCTCGTGAAATCCATAATTTTTATGCTCTGGAAAATACGGTAAAAAACGCTGGCACGTTCGTATAAATAGGGACAAATTATACTTGCGTTGGGTTATCGGCAAATAATAGAAATCGCTCTATTCATTTTTTTTTTGTTTTTTTAACATTTTCGTTTGTACTAAAAAAAAAATTGTTGAAAAAAAATACTATTTATATATTATATACACAATAATGATACATCGGCATAAATAAATAATATAATATATTGTATACGCGTATCCGAATATAATTAAACGATACACGCGGATAACTTAAAATATTATTGAAAATATAAATATATAAATTTTGTAACTATACAGAGGCGTCATTTTAGCAGAATTTATAAGAAAAAAAAACATTTTTTTTTTTTTTTTTAAATTTTTTTCCACGCAATGTTTAATATTTTGCGCCACTCGCCTCGCCAAAAACCTAACCGACTCGGCGGTATTCGATTCAATCGGTTTACGTGGTATTTATTCGATACGACGTGGAAAACGTTTACGCGTGTCGGGCACTTTTAGAAGTGGGGGAGGAGGAAACATGTAAATTATCCGAAAAACACATCGCGTCGCCGTGAATAATTGATGACTTTTTAATTGTTTTAGAGTTCTCCGAACGACGCCTTTGTAAGTATAAGTACTCGTATTAAAAAAAAAATAAAAAGAACAACATTAATTTTTTTTTTATCATAAAATCTTAACGACTCCTACTTATACGTCTTGTAAGCATACGTTTACTTTGATTTTTTTTTTCATAGAACTGACGATAGATTTGTCGGGGAAAAGGGCGAAACGGGACCGTAAGGAGAAGGGAGGACAGCGATCATTTGTAAGTCCACCGGGCGGCCGGCAACTCGTAAAGCGCCTCGAACGGCGACACGTAACGCAAGTACTGTTGCTGATCGCCGCCGCCGATGTAATGTTGTTGTTGTTGTTGTTGTTGCTGCTGCTGCTGCTGGTGTCGGTAGCTCTGTTGGAGGGCGTCGGACAACACGTAACGGTGTCCGCCGGCGCTGAGCACCGTCTCGGCCGGTTTGGCGCCCATGTACGCCGATATCTCGGCCAACGTGAGCCGGTCGTCCGATCCGTCCGCTTCCGCGTCCTTGACGGTCGTCGTCGTCGTCGTCGTCGCCGCCGTCGACGGCCTGTTCGCGTCGACCGACGTGCGCTGCTGATTTTTGTCCTGTTGTTGCGGTTTGTCCGGTTGTCGCTTGTACTTGGCGCTGTACACCAGCTGATTCTGATGGTGTTTCTGTTGTTTTTCAAAACCGTCCGTATACAGTTCCTGGTGTCTGGTGGCGAAGTGCTCGTCCATCGCTTCGTGCACCATCTGCCGGAGTTTTTCCATCGGGTCCGCGGTAGGCGTCTGCACGGCGAGCGTCACCGGACGGGTGCTGGTGGCGGCGCGCATCACCGGTACGACCGCGACGGTCTGCGGCTCGTCCGCGACGTACGGATGACGTTTGCGCGTCCGACCGGACGCCGACGACGGCGCGTGCACGACGGCCATCGCGGGAGCGACCGCCGCGGTCATCGCTCCCGTCAGCCCGTACACGTACGCCGGAGCCGGCGGCGGCTCGTTGTGATCGAATTCCCGTTCACCGTAATCGAACGACGCCGTAGACTGCGGCGACTCGTAGTAACCGTCCTCGTAGTCCGCGCCGCCCGCCGTGTCTATGTAATTGTTGCCGACGTGTTGCGCACGCAAAGGCGGCGGCAACCTCTTGTACCGGCCCATCATTGCCGCGGGTGGCGGCCTGCGTCGCGGCCTTGGCCGTCTGCCCGATTCCGCGATCCTCAACGGCCGCTTCTTCTTCCTACGGCCCGGTCCCTTGTACGCCCTGCGCTGCACCGGGTACGGCTGCTGGTACCCCGCGAACGGCTGGTAAAACTGTCTTCCGGACCGGTCGGCCGCCGTAGTGATCGCCTCGTGCAGGCTTTCGGAGTGATCGTCGCCAACCGCCGCCGCGGTGTGCAGTTGGCCGCTCGACTCGATCGGCTTCTTGTCGTCGTCGCCACCGTCGCTCGCCGTCGATCCCACGTCTCTGTCGTAAAAAACATTTACGAATTAGGCGTATAATATGTACACCAAACGGCGTATAAAATCATCGTTACGTTACAACATATAACAATCAGAAAACGGATTTTCGTTTTAGATTCCGAGTAGAGCGATAAATATTATAATTATAATATTTATAATAATTTTTATAAATGTATTTGTGTGTAAAATGATGTATTTTTTTTTTTTATATCTGTAATCGAAAATTCTACGAGAAAGAGTGCCGCGAAGTGTAAATACAACGTTTCTGAAAACTAATTTTATTTAGTTAGCGTTTTAGAGAGGTAATTTTCCAATTTTCACAAAAACACAAAAAAAAAAAAAATAACAATAAAAATGCGATTTCGTCGGAATATTTCTCCGCGCCATTCCGATAACGATTACTTTAGAATCTTGACATTTTCAAAGAATATACGCAACTTTGTACTATACTAAATTAGAAAAAAATTTCAAAACGTATTATTACATTTTGAGCCATTTATTGATTTTATAAGGTATTCAAGTCATAAAATGGTAAATTATTTAGTTTTAAGGCCTGAAAACACAATACGGTGCCAGTCGTACGTGTTAATGTTTTTTTCTAGGTCTTAATCAAGTTAAATTTTACACAAAATATACGCAATACATATCATAATGAATTATATGTTTAGATATTTTTTTAATAAATAATATCACACCGAAGCCCTGTTCAGAATCGTTTTTATCGAATGCAACGATTTATCGTCGCATTCAAATTAATATTATAGTAATATTAGAATTTTTAAAAATCTAAGTAATTCATAACAACCGAGGCTCGGTGATTTTTTTTTAAACATTTTTTTTTTTGTAGGTTTTACGGATTTACAAAAGTAGTTTATATATATATAATAATTACGTCAGTATTACCATTACTGTAATCGTAATTTTAATTTTATAATTTTTTTTTTTATTGTATTATGTTAATCAACGTTATACCGAATTACCAGCAAAATAGTGTGTTATCACCATTCAATTATTTTTCAAATTTCATAACTTTTAATAATTTACATTTTTCCCCCACGAATCGATTTACGGATGTTTAAAACTTTTTAGGCCTTACCGCTTCAGCTTTTTAAATTATTTGCTTCTTAGTTTTTATTTTTACACGCAAAATGAGTGACAAATGATAGACGATTAAAGATTTTTTTGTTTTTACAACTTGAATAAATGTATAGCGTTTATTTCGACCGAGTCTGACGCAACACGTTTTTTTGAAAGAAGACGTTTAAAAAATGAAAAAGTCGTTAATATTTGTTTTATAACAATAAAGTTTTTACAGTTAAAACAGTAATACTCAATCATATATAAATCAATATATGATTTATATTAGGTGTATATATAAATGTATTTGGAGGAAAATAAAAATTGTGTAAACAACAGTGATATGCAAAGGAAGTTTGAGTATTTGCATGGGTTATAAATTCCATCATTTTTCCACCAGAAATTAAGGAAAATTCACGTCATTTCGGCAATAATACGTTTAAAAGATTAACGCGTTTTGGTTACACAATAATATAGTACAAGTAACGCGTACATGGGTAAAGTTAGGTTAACTACACCAGTATGAGAAATATTTCTGCCGCAGATACAAATATATTATTCCGTATATTTTTGCAGTATTTGCAGCATCCGTGCGGCAAATCATATGCCTCAATAGCATTCTGGATAAACTGGTTTTCTACACGAAGTTCCGTTCTATTCTCTATAGTTCACAATTTGTATTCGCGTATATTATTATTATTATTATACTGTATGGCCCCCGAGGCGCTCGTACGTACGATACGATAATTATATGGCCGAAGATGCTCCTTTTAATAATGTAGCATTTAATGCTGCATAATAATATTCTTATAATACAGTAATAAAAATTATTAAATAAAAATTACATATTATTTAATATCCTGTTGACCGATTCAATTAGCGTTTATTTTTTTTTTCTAATCGTTCCTATTATTATTATTATTATTATTATAATAGTTAATCGATATTTACACGGTAAACGCGTTCGCATTAATCGTTCATTTTTTTTTTTAAAATTAAAGCTCATCGAATATAATATAATAATACTTACGTGCAGTGAGCGATGGCCAGGAACGACAGCAAAACCAGCACCTGCGAATATTCATTAATATGTTTTATACGTTACATTTTATTGAATTCGCGTAGTTATTCGATATTATTTGCGAATATTTTATGCAATATATATATATATATATATATATATATATATGTAATATATATATATGTATGTATAATATGACAACATTGTCCGCGGAAAATAATTATTCGACGATATTACGATGTCATTTCTTCGTATAAATGGCTTTCTAATATAAATTTATACGAACCGAGGAAATAAACTTTATTATTAAATTGAATAGCTGGTGTACTCTGTTATGTGTGTCATTAAACACATTTTAATATTTACGCGTGACCGTAAGCCTTATGGAAATGAAATAGAATTAGGAATTTCTTACTTTTTTTCCTCCGATAAAATACGTATAATACGAGTATGAAAAATGAAAAATAGGTACCGTGTAATCATATTAATCGATGTTTACACCTACCTATACGGGCTTTATATAGGATTTATGTAAATTTTTCTTGAAAACGTATTTATTTGCACGTTGAAATCCGTTACACACGTTCGGTACTCTTGGGATGAAAAAAAGAAAATTACATATTTTATATTCGAACGGTATAAACATTTAACATAATATGTCGAAGAATTTATATGACCGTCCTATTTCCGAGAGTATTCGCGTCGAATTTCAGATGACTTTATAATATTATAGTTAATAACGCATTATCGCATTATCGTAATAAAACTATATATTTTATTTATTAAAATTATCAACAGATCGGGTATATTTGTTTTATATATATTTTTTTATATTTCGATAATATACGCGCGAGCATAATAATTTAATTACCGTATAAATCGATTTATTTATTTTTTTTTTGTTTACTTCTTAATTAATATAACCTACATTTACGATGAGCTAAAACCACCGGCCACTGTGTTTCGAACTCGTTCTTTTACCGTACATTATACAATATAATATGTTTTGTAAAAAAAAATTATTATTTTTTTTTTTTTTTAGATATTCTCAAAAACGAACCGAGAACGGTAATAATCAATGGATACGCGCGATTAACGAATAATTTCCAGCGACGCGACGTTAGAAAAACAGCTAATAACAATATTAAACGAATCGTTTAGAAGTGCGCAGCGAATGCGTAAATAAATTGTAAATACGAATACATATACGATAATCGAAATTGGCAAAAATTATTAATGGCGTAATGAGTTAAATTTGAAAAATATATGATTAATGCCAGCGAAACCCTATCGGCGAAATTATATATTATTATTATTAATAAATCTCGTCGTTTCGAATTGAATTGGTGCAGGGAAAAATGATCATATATAGTCGATATTTTCAAGTTCTTCGGCGTTACAATTTTAAAGTTTCAAAATTCAAAACGACTCGAAGAGAAATGATAAAAAAAAAAAAGCCCAAATAAAGTAATATTATTATTGCACGATTTCCCCATCACGCAACTCGATTCATTTAGCAGCAAAACACCAGACGGGTGGTGACTATTTTAAATCCTGACCATCGATCGACCATGATCGTTTTTTCCCGTCGGCCCTTCGATTTGCAATTTTAAAGTTAAATTCACTTGTCGCGACAACGTACTTCAAATATCGAACTATATTTCAGACGTTAATTATTTAAAAAAAAAAAATAATAATATATATATATATTTATATGTTCCTCAATCGTTAATCACTTGTCAATTATACGTGCTAAGTATTTATAAAATCATCTCTAATAGACGATAAATATTAAATACTCGGTTGGAAAAGAAGAAAAAAAAATATATATATATGTATATTTATATGTACGTATAAAACTCAGCGCACTCACCATTCCGTTATCCGTTATCATCGTCGAAATTCGAAACGCGCGCGCGCGTATGTCCTCTCCACCGTATACGCACAACCGACGGTGTATGTTTATATAAATGTATAAGTGTTTATATATATATTCTATTTATATTCGATTATTAATATTAATAAATTGGATTTATTACGTGGAACCGTGTGGAATCGCGCGCGATCGCAACGTCATTTTGTTAAAAATACGAACGCGGTATACAAAAAAAAAAAAAAAAAAAAAGAAAAAAGCAAATAGTTTTCCGTTGCGATATGATATCCCGATAATCCGTTACCCGAAATCGAACGAAAATCGCATGATGCGGTGGTAGGAATAAGAGTGAAAAAAAAAAACAAAACGAAAACGGCGGCGGATAATAACACGACAGACAAATATGCCCCCCGAGCCCGTAACGCGACGACGATTGCGGTGGCGCGGGATCGTCTCTAAGACGCGGCCGACCCGCGTTCGCGATCTTTTATACGAACTTGCAATAGGCGGACACGGACGGTCGCGCGCGTCGTGGTAGGAGTGCGTAGTGTGCGCGGGAATGGGAACGGCGGCGGTGTGTCATGCGAGGCGGCCGGCTGGCTCTCCACGACGAATCGCACTTGCGTTTCTCCCGTTTCACCTCGGAGTTTCGTGCCCTTAGACTTCCTCCAGCCGTTCGTCGTCCAGCTCGCAATAATGCACCCGAACACGGCGTTAAATTTTCCATTCTATAGCGCGCCGAGTCCGTCTTTGAGAAAAACGTCGTGTTTTTTTTTTTTAATTATTATTATTAACATCGAACTGTTATTAAAATTCGTTTATGTAATGGAAATGAACGACGAGAAACGATATACGAAAAGTTCAAAGAAAAAAAAAAACAATATTCGTTTATACGGCTTGCGAACAATTTTATTATACCTGCACAATCGTGTAAAAATTAAATGCTAAATTTTTTTTCCCCTATGCATATTATAACTACGATTTACACTGGACGATGGACACAACTTTTCTTTTTTTTTGTGTGTGTGTCCGCAATGATTGCGTCGCACGGACTTATAGTACCCGTAAAAATACTCCTCGCGTACTTAATGGAGTTCTCGTCGTCCAGTTCTATGCGTGCTCCGATTTTCCTTTTGTGAAAAACCATTCGCACCAGGGGTTCCTAAACTTTTTATATAGGCGCGACCCTACAGTTGTGAAAATTTTCCAAATTTCGGAAACCTAAACCGAATCAATTTTTTTTTTTTTTTTTTTTGAAAATTAGAATATAAACAATATATTGTAATAAAAAAAGTAAAAAGAAAATTTCGAATAATTACGCAATAAGCACACTTAAATGTCTGAGTTCGTACGATTTTACGCGGTGTTTCACGGCGAGTCCGAAGAATTTTCAAACATTTTGTCTTTTCACACGAGATTTTCGCGAAACCCGACGACTGACACGCGGTCCGTTTCTGTTGGTGGATTCGAATTTCGTACGCGTTTAAATAAATAACTGGCGGATATTCGAGCTCTGTTTGAACTCGAAAAATACCCAAAAACGGATTAAGGTACCCGTTGTACGTCCAATCGGAGAATAGAATTTTTTTTTTTGGCGAAAAATTCGTTTTACACCAACGCACTCAGTTTCAAAATAACAATGATAATAATATCATTGTTTCGTGTGTTTTTATAGTTTGTAAGTCGTGTTCATAAATTTTCAGGTCGTTTTCGATGTTAGAAATAGGTGTATTTCCACCGAGAAACTTACGATCTAAATATTATACCTGTATTGGAAGGTATTTGTACAAAATTTATTTGATCAAAGCGACGTAAACACACGGGGATTTATACACTCTCATATTAGTATGGTGCGCAAAGTATATGTGTACAGTTTTGGTTTTCACCGCGATTATTACTTTATACACCTACGTAAAATAGTGTAAATTATTGAAATGTAAGGTATATATTATTCGACATAATTTTTTTTTCTCTTTATTCGATACACGTGCGTGTACATACCTGCATAATGAATTTCGCTACGGAAATAAAAACATACGACATGAGTACATATGCATATATATTCCGAAATTACACATATATACATTAGAAAAATATACTTAACGAATAAAAAAATATTAAAAAAGAAAATCTGTTCGGTTTGGAAAGTATATTTTAATATTATTATAATACGTGTGTAAGACTAAAAAAAAAAAAAAAATTAACATAAAAACTCGGCACCTCAGCGTATATTTAATTTTCAGATAACGCGCGTTTTCCCTTTTAATCGCAAATAATTATTATTTTTATATTATTTTAATGTAGTTCCGTTAGATTATATTTATAATAATAATAATAATAATAATAATAATGTTATAAGAAGGAAAATAATATGTATGTAATTTCTAAATTATTACGTAAATTTATTCACCAT
The DNA here is from genome assembly GCA_032441825.1 of Chaetogeoica ovagalla. Taxonomy (NCBI): domain Eukaryota; kingdom Metazoa; phylum Arthropoda; class Insecta; order Hemiptera; family Aphididae; genus Chaetogeoica; species Chaetogeoica ovagalla. The sequence continues at coordinate 6,588,160 of CM063735.1, forward strand.
GAGAAACATTACACCGGAAACAAACCGTTTTTAATAACTATCTATAACACGTAATATTCTTTCACTGGAAGAGGAAGACAATATGTTTTTTTTTTTTATACACATTTGAAGATTTATCAAAATATAATACATATGTTAATATTGTTGTAATTAAGGCTTGTTTCAGTCGCCCGGAAAGTTAAATATGATTGTATACAGTTCCGCAGCTGCGGCGTGCACATCGTTCGTAACGGGCGGTTTCGTCGAAATGCATATTAAACGTTTTTCGCGATCTCGTTTTTAATTGTTTCATCACGTTAATCATATGAATTATAATAGCGCGATTTTCGAAATACAAGAATTTACGTGTACAACGCGCATATAAACACAATAATCGTAATTAACATTACGTACGTAATTAGAAAACGTTATCTCGATTAGATTTTTTGCTTCGGTAAAATTTGTGTGGAATATTACAAATCCGTTCCGAACGTATAATAATAATAATAATAATAATAATAATTTTAATAATAATTATTTTATAAAATAATAATAATAATTTGGCGTAAACCGCGATTTCGGTTCGTGTAGTGTGCAAACATCAATCGGTAAATACGTAAAGAATGAAAAATTACCTACGATAACCGCATAATACAATATATATGTATGAATGAATATTGCGGTAATACATATGTGTTTTTATTACAAACAATCGAGAAGGGTGGAGGGAGAACAAGTACATTTCGCTTCAGCGAATATTATTATTATTATTGAAATTGCTTGAGAAAAATAAAAGTAACCTATCCGATCGTAGTTATAATAATGCGTGTTCTCGTAATTTTCTAATATTATGTCAATTATTATTGCGATTATTAAATACGCGCGACCTAATTGATTAAAATTGTTTTGATTCAACGACGTAAAATTGTTTTTTTTTCTTTTTAATTTATTACGCCGAGCAGCGCGTAAGACTACTCGCGCGTTTGCTTAAAATATCATTTGAATACGATGTTATTAATATGATCTAATAACTTGCTCGCTGAGCAATTATATTTTATGTTGGTGTTTACCGTGTTTTATTTTATAAAAAATTATTAAAGTAAATTCTTTGACTAAACGGTCGGTCGTTTCGTGTAGCTAATGACCGACATTCGCCACTCTGTATAACACGCGGTACTCAATTACTAATTTTAATGATGATTAATTATCACCGATGATAAAAATCATCAGTGTATTATTAAACTTTCATCGATTATTAAGTTATTAATTCTTATTTAAACTGCGCGTGTTCCCTGAATGAAATGTCCTGGAAATTTTAGCAAAAAAAAAAAAAAAAAAAATACTTGACCGTTTCTTTTTTTTTATACAGTCTTTAAAATTTTATCAGTCTATTGATAGCCGGTAATAAGGTAATATTCGGTCAACACTAAATAATAATAATAATAATAATAATACTAGTAGCAGCAGCTCTCCCCCTCGTACAACAAATCCGTATATACACCGTGAACGCCAATACAAATGCGAAAAAATCCGATACGAATGATAAAAAGAAAAAACAATTCGTAAAATAACGATAAACGTTTTTGTTAATAACGCGAGGCGCGCACACAATAATTATCGTTTTTAACGAGAATAATTACATACGTGAAAGTTAAAAATACACCGGAATATACGTTTACGTTTCAGAAAGTGTTAACCGTATGTAAAAATCCGATTTTTTTAAATGCGTATTTTAATCGATTTGTCTTTTCTATTTATTATTTTTTCATTCTCTCTGTATTCCTATGTTCTTCGTACTTTACTTAGGACAGTAATAATTCACTTTTACTTTATCCGCAAACTATTATAAAGTTTCTAAAACAGATGTGCATAATGAACAACTGGGACCCAACGGGCACGGACAAGAACTCTTGTTAGCAAAAAAAAAGCAATCACAAGTAAAGAAATATGACTGTTAGCTCTGTTTCTAGACTGTGCAACATTCCTAGAGCGATACTTTACGACTATATGAGTTGATGTACCGGGAACCGTATTAATGATATACGGTTTGTAAATGAATTACGATGATCTGTTGAGGTTACTGAATTACTTTATTAATTTAACCACCCATAAAATGAGATGAAGTGAAATAGAATAAAATGAAATGGTATAAAATAAAATAAGATGCTCTGATTGATATTACATGACGCTCTGATGGGCCGTTCCAGACTAATTGTCTGACGCTATTGTGGGAGCCCGTCCGGTCGTATAGTCGTTGGAATCTGCTGATCGAGAGCGGATTACTTCGGCTCGATCGTTTCCACAGTCACGCGTAGACCCAGACAGTTTACAATATTTATATATTATGTTCTACAGGGTACAACATAAGTGAAAGACGCGGAGTGAAGACTACAACTATGGGTACAAGTACGGGTGTATCTCCTGCTGTTGGAAAAAAAATTACTTATATTTGTTTCTTTTTTCTATCTACTTATATAAATGTGGTTGAATATAAGCACTTAAAAATATATATCATGTAACTTTATATATAAATAATGATATAATTAGCACGCACAAAAAATAAAATTGAAGTTCTGTCATTTTTTAACCGTACCGAATTTTTTCACTCAAAAACGCATTTATTCCAGGCAATGGGATAAGTGCAACAATCAGGAATTTTTTAAACAAATTTGAAACTGTTGAAATGTTGAAATTTTTACAATGATTTTAATAAATTAAAATCATTTTAATATTTTTTATTATATATTATGCGACGAAAGATAAGTTGTCAAAGATGAACTTTCAATTACACGTCGCAGTTAACCCAACTAATCCTGTACAAATTTTAACTAAAAAGAATAAATAAATTACGAATTTCATGACGAGACGACGAGAATACAAGTTTTTTTGTTTAGACAATTGAAAACCAATCGTATGGTTTGAAAAACGTGTTCGTTGTGTTACAATAATGAGCACGAAAATTAATATTTTTATTTATGCGCCTCTGCTGCTAAACGTTTGTCTGTACGTGTACGATCAGACACAGTGTCGCAATTAAATTGAAAAAGAAAAAAGAAATACGTTTAGAGTTGACGTTAATCACGGACAACGAAATTTAATTAAAATTAAATAAATATATTGAACTAGAGTTTACGGCCTATTGAGATTAATTAAATATTAACGCCTTGAATTTTAATATTGAAATTTAATGATCATAACGCTTTGGATTAATCGTGTCAAGAAGTTTCGGCTCCGCCAACTGCAGCGTGCAAATAAAACAAATATAAACACTTTTTTTTTATACAATACGCATTTGCGTCGATGTATTTTCTCATAAATCGATTATTATCGAGTGGTCTCCGTCTCCGGATCTACAATGATGTTTGCGTCTCCGCTGTACCATCCGCGTATTACCAAATCGGCTAGAGCCCCAGCGCCGTACAAAAATACGATGTTGTCATTGGTCTATTTGAAAACCGCGCGAAAATATATAACCATAGTTAACCGCGGTAATAACCACAGTATGTATTTATATCATGTTCATGAAATTGTTTTAAATAAAAAGGTACCTACTTGAAAAATACAGGAAAACGACTAATTATTTTTATCTACAGTCATATTTCACATGCTGCTTTATCAAATACAGAAATATTATTCGATAAGCAATACATACATTAGAGTTAATTTAATATTTCAATATATAATTAGTACTTATTAATTACTAATTAACATTGATTGAATCTTATTATTATCATAGACTATTTTCATACAGCTGTGTTATTATTTAGTTCTTATCACTAGATACTATCTTAAACTGTGGTTATTACCACAGAACAACCAGAAGAGACACTCATCGAGAACTCGAAAATCGATGAAAAATGTTGGGAGCATCAGTGTGGCTATAAATAAAAATTCTTCTCTGCTGCTGAAACTGATTTTCCGTATTTTTTTCCGATCATCATCGTAAACAAATCTATATCACAGAGAAAATCATTCTAAATGATCAGTACTGATAGAAATAACAGACAAATGGGAATTAACTGTGGTTATATATTTTCGCGCGGTTTTCAAATAGACCAATGACTACATCGTATTTTTGTACAGCGCTGGGGCTCTAGCCGATTTGGTAATACGCGTACCATCCACCACACGTAGTAGTATATTATACAAATACGAATGTCGCGAGTTTATCAAAACTAAACAAGTCTCTTATTCGATTTCTTGTGCACAATTGAAACGCTATTTATAATTTTTTTTTTTTATATATATAATTACAAGTGCGCATACCTACCGTACGCATATTAAGGTGTTCAAATACAATAATAATCACCACGTGTCAACATTTATCGTCACGACTTTTGCAGATAACTTATAATATACATATATATATATTTAATTTATAATAGCTGGTACCTATTCGAGAAATATTATTTTCAAACGTAAAATATGTGTATGAATAAATATGCACGTGCAACCCACGATAAAAGTGATGTGTACGGATCTCGAATAAGTGAAATTAGCCGCGGTTCATCTCCACGTGTATATATAATATTCGTCTATATCGTTTTAAAAATCTCTATGTTATTATATGCGCAAGTACACGAGGTATTTAATTCGAATCGTGTTTGAGAAATAACGTTTATTTATATATCCGTATAGGCACTCGTATTTCGATTAAATTTTTACGTTTTTTTTCTACTTCTTTATTATTATTATTATTATTATTATTATTATTATTATTATTATTATTAGTAGTAGTAGTAGTAGTAGTAGTAGTAGTAGTAGTAGTAGTAGTAGTAGTAGTAGTAGTAGTAGTAGTAGTAGTAGTAGTGGTAGTAGTGGTAGTAGTAGTAGTAGTAGTAGTAGTAGTAGTGGTAGTAGTAGTAGTAGTGGTAGTAGTAGTAGTACTTTTTTTTCGTCGTTTTTCTACTGTAGACACAATATAATTGAATAATTATAAATATACGATCGTCCACGGAATACTGATAAACACGCCGACCCGAGCATATCTGCACGATAAACGACGTGCGCAGGCGTATTTTCTTTTTATTTCGAAATTTAAAAAATTAATTTGTCCAGATAGTAGAGGTCGCCGAACACCGTGCATATATATTTTGCTCAACTGACGCGCAATTATACGTATGTTAGGTTAGGTTAAGCGAAATTTCACTAATTATATTTGGTTTATAAATAATTTAAATCTTAATCCATCTACACCAGTCGTCGTTGTTTTATTATTATTATTATTATTATTATTATTATTATTACTATTACTACTACTATTATTATTATCGTGTTGATTTAATTAATTATTTATATATATTAGCTGAATAATAGTTGTTAATTCGGTCAAAAAATATCATTTGTTATTTTTAAAAATTGTAAATGTATATAGATTAATATTTTGTAACACGAATTGGGACAGACACGGCTTAGAGGTGGCCAACACTAGTTTAAAAACAATTATACGTAATTGAAGCTTCATACGTATTTTTATATACCATAAAATATTATACTTAAATTATGTAAAAAAAAAAAAAAAAAAGCGGCGGGCTAATAATACAATATTTTCACTTTTAACTCGAACACGAAACCGTATAAAATAAACACCCGCCGCGGACGGATACAATCGGTATCACGGAATTCCATACTACGAGCGTTTTTATTATCATTTCAACCACGTAAAAATAGCAAAACATATTTTCTATTTAAAAGTACCGACTGCGCGCGCGAGATAAAGCGAAATTTCGCACAAAAAAACAAACGGACTCAAAAAAAAAAACAAAAGATACATAATCTAATATGATTTCCATTTTCCCATGTCTAATGTTTATATATGTATAATATATAGTATAACGTCTATTGGCCGTGAAAGCAGATGACGTATAGATACATAACAAATAATAATAATAAAAAAAAAAATTATCGGATTAAATCAACGCACGAATTTATATACTAACTGAATTTCAAAGAAAAGAAGAAAAAAAAACGATGATTTATACGAAAAGCGACTGGAATAACATGAGTTTCGACTCGTTTGTTTTTGTGTGTTGTAAAACCTGCACGTTTTATAATACCTGCTTTAAATTCGATGAAATATATTATGCCCTTACGTTTTGGTGAATTGCATTGTAGTTTTAAAACCGTTATTATATACATGTCCATTAAAAAAAAAAAATTATTATAATAATATATTATTAGTAAAAATACGAACTAAAGTGATATAGTTGATGTTAAAATATCGTTTTTTTTTTTATTTAAAAGAAATTCTGGGGGACAAATTAAATGTCGACTATAACCGTAAAAAAAATTTAACATAATATCAACGACAACAACAACAACAATAATAATAATAATAATAATAATAATAATAACAATAATAGAAACTTTAAAACTAACAATTTAACGTACATCAGACAACAAAATCAAATTAGAAAACCAGCTGAACAATTAAATACCCTATTTGCCAAGATGTAGAACGTAAAATATTTACAATTGCCAAATATAGCCTTGTAAGGGAGAACGCAATTGCAATGAGACCTTGAGAACGTCCAAGACAGTACGGGCAAAAATTATATAGGAGACAAAATCCTTCTCATGACGAGGGCATAGGAAGATCCATTAAAATCTAACTAAAAAGAATGCGGAGGCTGTAGTCTAAATCTAAACGAATCCTATAGTAAATTGAACGGTGTATTAGCTCTATAGCTAAATTGAGATGGTGAAATCAAGGTCGGCGGAAAAAAATGGGAGTTGACTTCCTGCTGTTTCATCGCTAAGTTATCCAGCAAAGTCAAGACCATTTCTACAATGGATTTTTTAAACGTTAGAAAATAAAACCGGAATAAGATATTTTAAGAATGACAGGAATTTTTAATCGATAAACGATTAAAAAAGACGAGAGATATCGTCTTATTTCACACAAAACTTTGAAATACCCTGTGAAAAGTCGAAATAAATTACCCAAAAATTAGTTTACAAATATGGAAATGCAGCTTATCACGCGGAAAACCGTGCACTAAAAAAATAAAAACCGTAACACATTTATACACTTTATTTACTATTTTCTTTTACATTACACCGCGTCATACGATATTTTTCAAACATTTATTCGTGTCCTTATACAGATAATTTATTCCTTCCGGTAATTTGTGCGCTCAATTTTCAATCCTCTGCTTGGCGCATAAGTATATAATTTCTCCGATCGTCTTACCATTCGTTTTTGCAGTGTATTACGAAGGTTTTTTTTTAGACTTGGATAAATTTAGAAGAAAAAAAATTATTATTATATATTTAAACCCGTCCCGTATGTGTTTAGTATTGTCGATTTAACTGGGAAGTAGCAAAAAAAAAAAAAAAAAAATGTATACATGACCATATAGAACAGTGAAAGAGAAAAACTATGCCGTTGGTCGGCACTCGATCATACGCGACTTTCCCGATAAGGGAACAGCCGACGTATTTTTTCTTTTGTACTTTTCTGGAAAACGGAAAAAAATAATCGATCACGACTTTTCTACGAAAAATTATAGAAACTACAAAAACGACACGTGCTGATGAAATTCGTTCGCCGTTTCCCAGAGTAGAATGTCCGTTTACTGTAAAGTTTTCGTTGCTGTTACTAAAAAAATCTTCCACGGGCGTTCATTCCTCGCCAAATGGCGAACTGATAACGATCTAAAAATTTCGTGGACGAAATCGCCGGGAAAAAATACTAAAGAGAACTAAACGAAAAGGGAAAAACGTCACGTTCGGTTAAGTTTTTCGATATGCTCCCTCGATGTACACCCGCCTCCGACGCGGAAACACGAATTTCGTTAACAAACGCGTAGATTTTTCTCGACGAAGTCTTCCGAGTTCGCCAACGAATTGGCTTAAGATGCGCGCGGGGACGTACACGCGGCGCGCATAGACGTGACCTACACACGCAGTGGGCTCGGAGGAGACGCCCGCCCGAGGCAGCCGTCGCAGATAAACGTGCCAAATGTGTTATTTGAAGTCTGCATGTCCGTCGGTCAAACGAGTCTATGCGCACGGTGAAACTCCGTGTCTTCTCGTGGTATTATACGAGTATAGCTGGTATACATCGAATTACAATCCTAATAGTGTTCTAAAAAGTGTGTCTAATACTATATATGTACACTACGGAGATCCTATTCGAGGTAAAAACAATTTTTGTTGTTTTTTTAAAAAAAGTACCGTTCAAAACACATTATATTATTAGTCGTGATATTCGCGTTTTTGTGCAATACACACGCATAACGGAAAAACGAAATTCATTTTTAATCCGTCCGGTAAAACCTAGTCGAATAATAATAATAATATTATTCATAACGTCTCAAAACACGACGTCATTTTTCCTACATACGTCTATGTATACCCGAGCCGTATTATAAAGTCGATTGTGTCGCGAATAAGATGGAAACGAATTATTTTAGTTGAGATAATGAATGCGTGTAAATCTTGTGTTCAAAACGCGGTAGACGTCGTAACATTTGTAAACGTTACAAGTGATATTAATTCGAGAACAAAAAAACAAAAAACAAATTAAAACCCATCGTCGTTTTCGGGAAGCTCGGGGACGTATGAAACGTAAATGATCGGGTTTTTTTTTCGCTTATTTTCAAATATACTATCGCGATATATAACGCGATTAATCCAACGGAATTCCAAAGATGTACATTTTTCTTTTTCCTGTACGCGCGCGAGATATTTCATCTCCAAATTGCTGTTCGTCATAATATGTGTTTGGAGCAATCGATTTTATCGAGGGAAAAAACGTTTTTCTCGGTAAATAACGAGTTTTCGTGAATTTTTATTATTTCACACTAGGTTGTATCGGAATTCTATTGATGTGTTCGAACGTTATGGTCTTTTAATTAAATTCGACTACTCTCGTTTTCAACATACAAACCGTCGCCGACAATAATTCATTGATATACGTTTCAATTTTTCTCTGAATAACTTTTTTCACACGACTTAACAAGTATACTTACTAGATACAATTTCACTTATACAAAACATAATATTATTTTATATTTCGATTTTTCGACACTTTACGTATAAAATCGTCCTCCGTTAAAACGATTGGATCGTTGTACCTAAGTATTGTGATCGATATGAAAATTAATTTCGGACGAGTAAGTATATTATTACACTCGGCGTAAGCAATCGCGGACCGGATGCACATTTTTCCGTATTGATTCTTTTTTTTTTTTTGTCTTTCTCGAAAACCTATATTTATAAGAACATAGGTTTTATTTAAAAAAAAAAAAAAAATGTAAATGCGCGCCATTTCGAAATAATTATTGAATATAATAACATACGTATATAATTCTGTATGCGATATTTACTTTTAAAAATAATTATGATAAAAATATAATGTATTGTTTATATTATACACGCGTAATATCTTTAAATCTTGTAAATATTTATAAAATTCGCAATTTTATTTACATGACAATACGTACGATTAAAATTCCACACGTTACATTGTATTTTTAGAAAAAAAAAAATATATATACATATTTTAAACGACGCGCGGTTATTTTATCAGAATTTCAGAACTTTCTCTACATATATTTATATGCGTGTATTAATATATTATCTAGTAAATACAGCTGCAAATAACGAGTGGACGAGACATAATTACACGTGTTAATGTCACGATTTCACGCGATTTGTATACGGAGTCAAACACAATATATAAATCTTAACGATTGTCACAGTAGTAATCCCGTCATTTACTTTTGATTTTCAACGCGATTTCCATAATTTTTCGTTTCTATTTCGTCGAAAATTGTGGCCGCGGATTATTGTTTCGTATATCCGTCTTTTTTTTTTTTTTATATATACAAAGTAATTCAGGGAAACTGAAAAATTCAGAAATAGTGCTATGGAATGGTCGCGTCCAATTAGCCCTGCCATTTCGTAATAAATATACCAGTGGATCGGTTCGTCGTGTCGATCAAAAAGCGGGTTGAACATTTCATAGGCACTGCGTGTTCAGCACTTAAAAAAATAATAATAATAACTCACACCGGGAAGTCAAAGTCAATGACGTAGCGCCGTGCGACAGCTGTCCGGGAAAAACGCATCGCTCCAAGACTGTTATTATTGTGATCGACTCATAAACAACCGTCGAGTGGAAAATCGAGAAAACTGAGATACGTTTCGAAAACGAACAATGCAATAGAGTTCGTTGAGCAGAAAACGTGTCAAAGACGCAATAATTTAGAAAATTAAGGTTTTTTTTTTTTGTCTTTTACTGTCTGAAGACCATTATTAAAATGGCGTAGTAGTGCTACGGCAATTCAATATTCAACAATACAATTTGGAAACACGCGATTTTTTTCCCTTCGAGAGACGTTTAAAATGTTTCCGTTTAAAAAAAAAAAAATAAACACCTCATCACGCGCATAGTGGTTATTTATTCGGAATGCTCGTCACATATTACAGAGTCGTAATGACTGTTGCGCAGGTGCGGAGCGGAGTGGCATAAAAGTCGACCGGCGAAACGGACGCGGAAGGACATGGAATCGGTGTACGGACGGGACGAAGGCAACAACGCGTTACGTTATTATTATAATGGCTGCGTCGTACCTGCACCACGCGTTGTGCCCAGGAGTTGCTGCAGACAAGAGTTACGATACAGCTGCATCGTTACAAGAGTTTGACCGCGGCGCGTATATAATAACAATAATTTAAGTTCACTCGACGACGTCGGTGGAAAGTTTTACGTTTATACATATAAATATAAATATACGGCGGGACTCGTAACAACGACGACGACGGCGGTAATAATAATAATAATAATAAATAAAAATAATTATGTACGGCGGAGAAAACTTCTTGTTTGTTAGTGGATATCGCGCGGTACAGAAGAGCAAATATAGCTGCGCAGTCAACACCTCTCTATACGCGCATGGGCACATTCGCATGCTTACCCCGCCGCCGCCGCAGCAGCCGGGTTATTGAGCAGTGTATAAAATATACGTTGACCGTTTAGTCGGTATATGTACGGCGCGTTCGCCGTGCCGTTCCTACGGCGAACATTGAAAAATGAAATATGAAATAATAATCGTTGAAATGATATATATTCATACAAAATGAAATATTCGGCTTTGATAAATAATAACCGTCTCGTTGAAAACGTTCACTGATGGACCGTGATGTCTGCGCCGGTTATTCGAAAAGATTAAACAAAAAAAAAAAATTTTTTTTTTTTTTTTTGTTACAATCGCTCGTTGTAAAACCCGTTGAATCAATACGTTACAGCGACGTACAAAATGGAAAAATAAAAACTGAATTTCGAAATAGTTAATCTTTAGAAATATTTTCGATAAAAATATTGTTATTATTGAATTGCAAAACGTTTACTCGAGCGAATACCGCGAAAACTCGATATATTGAATTTGTCAAGTATACTGAAACGTAAAACAATGTCCGATTTTCAATTAAAAACCGAATTTTAAACCCAAAGTTTTGCGACAATTCAAATAACTAAGTTTAATAATACTAACGACGTTTAAACTCGCGATAACATCTTCAAAACTATAAAAATAGTTTATTTATATAAATAAATTTGGTTGAATTACAGGATGTTATTATTATTATTATTATTATTATTATTATTTTTTTTTTTTTTTAAATATTTAGTTTTAGCGAAATATAACGTTACGAAAAAGAAAAAAAAGCCCGACTTAAAACGAGAAAAACGCAAATAGCGTATGAATTATGTTCTCTCCGCGGACGTATTAAAGAGTGGGCCATTGATTCCCTGCTAAGCGGCCACGTGTATACTTATTTACTATTAAAACGTTTTACTAAATAATAAGAATAGTAAAAAAACCAAAAAAAAAACAGGAATCTCAAGTTTTATAAATAGGTATATGTTTTTTAATTTTCTTGAAATATTGAAAAAAAATAATAATAAAAACGGTGAGTCGAAAATAGTACATTTCAATATCGTCGTATCTACAATCATACTGACGAAATGAGTAAAAAAAAAAATAAATACCAGTTTCATAGGCGGAAAATTAAAAAATAAATAATAAAATGCCTACAAAAAAAAAAAAAGCAATGCATAGTACTTAAATGTAATTCAATTAGCGAATTTATACGATGAAGCTCATAAAATACAACTACTGTCAAAAACGATAAATAAAAATTGTTCGCCCGGGATTTTTTTTTCCTTACAAATTCATCTTATTAATACATCTATTGAAAATCGAGTTTACAAAACAAAATATTACATTCTAGCTAGTCGGTTAAGTCGAACTTGTGCAATCAAAGTGTTCTAAATAATAAGAGAATGATCCGTATAAAACCGTGGCAGCTCTACAATCGTGGAGTCTCCTGCAGGGATACGGCCCCTCCATTATGTAGGTCCGATCCTCCTGTCCACTGCCGCACTCTGCGCGCGATATCGAAATTTTCGTTTTTCTTCCGTGACCGCGAATTTTTAAAATTTATTTTTGACGAATAAAAAAAGTCAGCTACTCGGCGGCGGCAAAAAAAAAAAAACAAAGAAAGAACTCCTCATTTTACCGTCGTGTCACGCGAAACACGGTGTATACACGCCTACGCGTAGAGCGCATACAGCGTACCCATCGGATACATTAAGCCGTAATTTTTTCATGTACCACTACGTGCATACACCAACTGCAACCAAGTATATATAAATATATACAGGAGGTACACTTACCACACATCACGCGAACCGCGCGCACGAGCATTCCGATCACGTTTTCCCGATAATCGCGTCGCTTCTGCAGCCTCTGCTGCTGCCGAAAGACATTTGACCTATCCCGAACGCGCGGCGGGAGATCGCGATTCTTACGTAAAATATAAAAAATTAATAAACAATAATAATTCCCACACGTACTCGTATATATATTTTTTGTTATTTCATTTCCCAGCTACAAAGTATTCGTATTTGTAATATCGTTCCTCTCTCTCTCTCCTCCTACACCGGACGTTCCTGCAGTACGGGCCCCGCGTTTCTCCGAGTTTTTGGATATTCTATAGTCGCGTTAATAATTGGCGTGACTGTCGCCCGGAGCGCGGTCGCCACCGCTTTCGCCGGCCCCGGGGCAGCACGTTAGTGTTAGACCGACGCGTCTGCCGGACTTGCGAAGAACGTTTTTTTTTTTTTTCACTTTTATTTTAATATTTTTTTTTTTTCGTCGCGTCTTTCTCCGGACGCGCGGCGGCCGGTTTCCGTTGTTTTTTTTTCCCCCCTTTATTTCATACCAACTGAATTATCCGGCTTCGACCGCGAACACTTTTGCCCGGTATGAGAGGTGTTAAGGTGTGCAAATGTAACATACTGCAATCAAATACATCCGTATATCACGCACGGGCTACATAGTTCTGTTTTAATATTTTGACATTTAATTTAAATATATATATATATGCGTAATTATATCTAATTTGTGTGTTCGCGGTATTTTTCCCGTACGATCAGGCGGTTTCTTACAAATTTCAAAAACCCTGTTTAACAACCCCTATTGGAGTAGTATTTGCTGAATTGTCTTAGCGATTGTCTACGTCATGATCGTCTCTGTATGCCGAATTTCAGCCCGATCCGTTCAGCGGTTTGAGCCGTGCCACATCGGTCAGTCACGCTTTTCTTTCGCGTACAGATTTACGCGATATCTCGCGGACGAACGCTTGGGGAATTCGTGAAAAAAACATCGGATTTCAGTATACAAAATAAAAATTATAAACAACAGATCGAAATTAATGTCGCTATATAAATATATATATATAAGTTTTCTACTTGTTACTTATATACCAAGAGCCGTAAAAAAAAAATATTGTGAAAAAACGGTCGTTACTCAATGAAGGCTGAAAGAGTTACATAAAACATTATTCTTTACGATTACACGTTATCATTCTACTATGGGCGAGATTAATGGAAATAATAATCGATTATCATAACACACGTAAAAAAAAAAAAATTATTTTAAATCTAAAAGAAATTATTATATTGTCAATTTAAACGCAAAATATGGAATAAAATAACGGAGTGGCCGCGGGGCATTGGTTCTACGAAAATGTGTATTCAATTAGAGCGAAACGTTTTTGGAGTGTTAAAAATTATACGACTCTCACAAAACCTAATGTCATCCAACAATAATTTTTTTTTTTTTTTTTTTGTTATAAAATCAGATCAGTAGACGAACGAATTACAAATGCCGGCAAATAATTTGCCGAGCAAAAACCTACAACAGGCGCGAAAAATACCCATCCTATACGCGTCTCTTAATTCGAAACGTTTAATAGATTAATAATGACATAAAACATAAAATAGAACTTTTACGCGTGTGTAGGTTATATGAAATCGTATAACACTTATATTTTGTTAATACGAAAATCTACGTTTTAAATCGATCAAAGTATACCTACCGTCGGAAAAGTTAAATTCAATTAACTATTATACTACACGATCAGCGCAGTTACTGTTAAGCGTAAATATCTATTTATGTCGTTATGCCCTACAAATACTGTACGACAATAAATTGTACACATATTGATTTCAACGCTTAAGTAAAATTTTTCGTCGACAAATTTAAAGATATAATTCTAAAACATTAATTGTATAATTTCTGAAAATATTTTTTTCACACTTTGTATCGTGTAAATTATCCTCTGTTGAGACGTGCAGGAGATTGGTTACCGCCGAGGATGGGTATATAATAATAATAATAATAATAATAATAATAATAATAATAATAATAATAATAATAATAGTAGGTACATTGGGTGTGGTCGGTTTAGAGATTTTTCCGGATTTAAAGTTTTTTGATGCCAAGACAAATAAGCTAATATGTCGCTTCCCCGATAAGATTAATTTGCTTCAAAGCGATTTTATTTTTACAAAAATTAAAATTTCAAAAAATATTTCTAAACTCATTTAAAAATTATTTCCATCGACCACATTTGGCCATATATACACGCAATTGGTGGCAGCGGCGTGAGTATCGAAGAAATTCTCCCAGCAGATAACGTCACAATATTAATATTTTTACTTTTTTTTAAAGTGATGTAAAAATAAATTCAATATAACGTTTCAGTAACGTACGAGTACGTATTGTGAATAATTTTACGAAGTTGATATATGTGATTATATTATAAACCTCGTGTTCAGTTAGTTTAAAAAATATATATATTGTATATTCATCTGTGTATGTGTGTGTTTATGATTAATAATTTATTTTTTACATAATAATAAAAAATTGTCGGGTGAAAAAAAAAATAAATTACTTTACGTATTAAACGCGTTTATAGAGAAATCTAAAAAAAAAAATGATTTTTATGAAAAAATAATACTCATATATACGTTTATAATGTTATTAATAAGTAACCAGCTAACCTGTTTACTAATTTTATTATTATTACCTATATATGTATAGTTACTCAAAAAAACGCGTTTATGTTGTCAATAGTGTTTGTATGAATATAAATTGTTTTTTTTATGAAAGTTTTACATATTTATACAAATATATATATATATATATATAAACTGTATTCGGTTAAATTCGCATTAAAGATTAAACGCGACGAACAATATTAATTGTAGAAATCTTTTTCGAATCGTGACATACGCGAAACTGTACGCTTTTACTTTCTTCAACCCTCTAAAAGAAAAAAAAACCCGATACGATCGAAGAGAAAACGCGCGAATTTCGTGCGTGTATGTGCTACTATTATTCTGTCGATTTTTTTTTCTTTTCGAAAAATCGCCACGGTGTTCGTAATAAGACATATATTTTTTTGTGAAAATTTTTAAAATGATCTATAAAAAACGCGTTTTGTATTCATCGATATCCCATAATTAGAATCCTCGCAACCGTTTCCCAATCGCACGACACGTTACAAATAGTTATAACGGGAAACAATTTTTTTAGCAACATAACCTGCAGGTTAGGTCAGCCGTGAAGGTAATAAACCGTCCGTTATCATAAGTAATATCCTTCTCGCCGTTTTTACACTTCATTTCTCGATCCCGTGCACCGCGTGTAAAAGGATTAAACAATAATAATCAATACACACATATAATATATGGATATAGTGAATAAATAATTTAATGCCTTTTAAAAAAAAAAAAAATAATAAATTAATTAAAATATAGGCGTATTATATTTATATATAATATCATAAAAAATATGTTCTCAAGCCTCTATCGGATAGTTGGCAAAGATGAAACGCGGTACGTTGTTGATGTCGGGCGAATACGAGCTGGTCGTGGTCGGCTGATAATAAGTCGTTGTGTACTGTTGTTGAGGTTGTTGTTGCGACGGCTGCTGCTGCTGTTGCTGCTGCTGCTGCTGTTGCTGTGGATGGAACATGTGATGTTCGCCCTTACGCACGGGGCACAGACACGGTACCCATTTCACGTTGGAGTTCACGTGCGATTCGAAAAACGTTTGCAACTGTAAACGAAAAAATCTGGATTAGATAAAAAATATATACGAATAAACTAGTGATGGGAATAATCGAATGATTTTAATAATCGAATGATTAGTAGTCGAAAACAAAAATAATCGAATAATCGAATGATTAGTATTCGAAAACAAAATAATCGAATGATTAGTAGTCGAAAACAAAAATAATCGAATAATCGAATGATTAGTATTCGAAAACAAAATAATCGAATGATTAGTATTCGAAAACAAAATAGTCGAATGTTATAAAAATAAATAATAATACAATACATGGACAGACACATTCTTAATTTAGTACCCAATGACTTAAATCTAAATATAACAACAAAGGAAAGTAAACATTACAATTCATTAGAAACCAGAAATAGAAATAAATCCATACACTAGAGTAGTAGACTATTATTATTTAATATTATTCAACATCAAACTGTTCATTTTATCATTTACTAGATTCGAGTAAGTTTAACGGACTGATTTTAGTATTTAATAAGTACTGACTATAGAGTATTTTAAGTTAAATTTTTGTCATGGCACCTAATAAAAGGTCAATAGTGTGGGAGTATTTTCAAAAAGCATTCGATTATTTTTACTACTAATTTTGATCCTTCGAATAATTTTATTCGATTATTTTATTATTCGAATGATTTTTAAAATAATCTAAGTTCATTCGATTATTTTATTATTCGAATGATTTTTAAAATAATCGAATGATTCGATTATTTCATTCGATTATTCCCATCACTAGAATAAACTACGTGTCGTTGGCCGATGTAGACGAAATGTGTGTCATTGAGACACTCTAAATTTCGTTACTTATACACTCTTCGCACATACCCTAACAATACAATATATTATATAATAATAATAATAATAATAATAATTACTTCAAAATAATCGGCAAAAAAATAAATGAATTCTGATCGCGGTAGAACAAAAATCATAATAATATAAACGACAATGTTTAGTCAGTCACAGTAATTGAAAGCGTCGTACATAGTAGTGGGTTTTTTTCCACAATAATGTGAACATGCGTACAGTGATAGAAATCGGTAAACATTGTACGGCACGTACATAAAGAGGATCCGATCGAAGGATCGTAGTAGAAGGAAAAGAGAGAAAGAGAGATCTATACGACGACGTTAAGACATATATACACGAGTACCGACCATCGTGACAATTATATTTAAAATTGTACACGCGAGCGCACACGCGCAATAAAATAAATTTAAATTGCGAAGAAAGCAGACTTTTGTATTTTTATTAACACGCAGACTTATAATAGAGATTGGACGGCGGGGCGGCAATCGTCTGTATTCGTATATTGTATGATTAACCTAACAGCGAGTAGAACAACGATAATCAAAACCGAGGACCATAAATATCTTTTGGTCCGTTGAATCCGATATACCTCATAGGCGGTGAAATTCGAAAAAAAACTCAGTCGTAGATTCGCGATTGCCATTACACGACACATCAGATCATATTGTCTTCGCTGGATGAATGTTACGCTTTTCGTCTGGGAACAAAATCAGAAATTTGTTCGCTCCATAACGATTAATGGAGGTAGAGAAATAATCGAAGAAAATATTTATCATACACCCGTAAATATACGAATTTTTTTGGTAATTTTATATTATAATTTTCTTATTAATTTTGTTCGGAACAAATTCCACGTCAAATTTGGATACGCGTCAATTTCGGGCCAATTTCAACACAAGGTCAGATTACCAAACCTAGCCGTCTTTTTTTTAACGACAATACTCCCATTGCGCGGTAAACCGTTAATCCGTACTTGAGCAATGGTACGCGCCATCGTTTATTTAAAAAAAAACGATTTACGTCAGGACTACAATCCCTGGCACCTTACCCCTTCTTCTTACGTTTTATGCGTACATATTTACAAAACGTAAAGGAATTTCAGGATGCTGCAATTCCTCCCCTAATCTAACTTAACCTAAAAAGCTCAGGAAAAAATTAAATTTTATTTAAAAATAAATCCGTCATCACTCTCTGGAATGACTTGAATGCAGAATATTCTGATCTCTCTCCTACAATAAAGCCTTCACCGTATTCACCGGCATTGCAGTAGCGTTAATGCGGCGAAGGAGCATTTTCGAACCGAAACCGCATTTTTGTTATTATTTTTATCGTCTGCTGGGTCAAATTAAAAAAGAAAAAATCCGAACGAAGCGGAACAACCACGAGGAGTGTCACATTAATTCGTATAATTAATTTTCAAATTTATCATACGACCGTTTAAAAAAAAATATTATTGAAATTCGTTAAGAATAAAATAAAATATACACATCATTATCGATTGCGATGAGTATTTATTTTCGATTTCTATATTTCTTTCGCGTATCGTTTTGTTTTCATTCATTTTTCCCCTTTTTGCTGCTCTTATTAAACATTTTTTCTGCGTGAAAACTAAACGGATTCACGCAGAGAGTAAGCACTACGGCGTGAGAACGATAAAAAGAAAAAAATGTCGGGGAAAACTGCACACGGAGTTCAAACTGTAATATTGAATTGCCTACCTACTGTAAATAGGCGCGATTTCGGCCCGAGGCGACGATAAATCAAAAGCGTCTTTATCGGAATTTCATATATTTAAATATTTTATATATATATAAAAATATATATAATATATACGAGGCGAGTGTGGTATTGAATTGAACTGCTGTTTGCAGTATAAAGGACGCGGCACATTATTATTGTGCATATAGGAATACGTGTCATCCCGCGGTCGTGCGATTTCTCTCTTCGGTTTTTTTTTTCTTCTTCTTCTTTTTCTTTTCCCTGAGCCTATAAGTACACCACGTCGCACACGAGAGATATATGACCTTCGCCGCGGCGGTGATGGCGCTTTCTTCGATCACGAACCGCGAGTATACGGACGACTCCACTCCTCGAGAAAATACGCGCGAATTTCAAAAACGTTTCAATAATATAATGCGTGTATAGGAGAGGAGTAGTATAATGCAGAGAGAAAATCAATCTCTTGTACGTTCAATTACAATTTTTTTTTTTTTTTTTTTGCGTTTTCTCTCGTCGTTTTTTCTTTTTTTCTATATTTACGATCGTCAGACTCGATAAACCGCGCGATTCGCGCACGCCGTCTACTGCGCTATTGCAGCAGACACGATATACGAGCGTAAAACGGATTTGTTGTCTTCGATGGTCTTCGCTATTAATGTTTGTCGTAGGCTATTCGATTATTTTATATAGCGGTCTTATAAAGAATACACCAATACACATTTTCGCATTTCGTATTCGGATAAAAAAAAGGAATTTTTTTTCTCGAAAACTATTTTAAAAAAGTATTCAAATTATTAGTCTTTAATGCGTTATATATATATACACATTGAAATCTCTCAGATTTATACGTAAATTGTACATACCGATCATACACAATTATTATTACTTTCGATTCGTTTGCTATCCGATTAAACGATGATGCGTTTATCTTCCTCTTGTCAAACTTTCGAGCGAGAACGTACAGATTTTTACATGGCGTCAAACATTATCAACACATCGTGATCGTATCACCGGTATTAATCGGTTCGATATATATATATATATATATAATTTTTTTTTTTTTAATCAATTGGTTAAAGTGAAAAATAATTGAAAGGGAATGGACTAAATTAACTATTTAAAAAAATCATCCCTCGAATCTATTTTTGGAGGGGTAAGTCTCGCTTTGAATTCGTACCGAAAACAAGCAGTTTTTACTAAAATACGTTTCCGTAATAATTTTAGATTGTAATTATTTAACGTTTCGTACAATTTCACGATGTGTCGACGTTCAAATCATAAATTATAATACACGAGTGATCGTACGGGTGTGTGAATCCACAACGAGAATGAGAAAACGTGAAAATCCTTCCGTCAACAAAATTCAAAGTCATAAAAATTTCAAAACAGTCGTCGAATAACGCGCAAAATGCGCACATAAATATTTATCAATCTTACTTGTTGCTTAAACGTGTACATTACAATATTTGTAATTCGTATTAATCATATGTACATATAAAACTCCATGAAATCAAAGTGTGGCTCTTTGGACAGTCCTCCTCAGAATTTCGAAGAAAACTCCAAATTGTTTTAACTAGACTTAAATGACTGAGAGAAAAGAAAGATCCCCCGACGTGTCTTTCTCGTGATGAAACTTCAACTCGTCATTAAACACGCATTATACCGTGTTTAAAATATAAATTATGTCTACTTATTTTTCATTTGGTTAACTATCGTACATCGTAAATAATCTATTGTAAACAATCTTTTTAATGGCCGCTGTCGCCGCGGCATTATGTGAAAATAAAAAAAAACAATAATATATTACTAAATGTACGATATTATTAATGATCGTCCAGTCATAGATGTTCGCGTGTGGCACGCGTACGATTTATATACGCACGAATAATGGAAATTAAATTAAATCGCATATGTGATGCCTACATACTAAGTACCTGAGTACTTGACGACTTTGCATGGTAACATCTGATCTCTCGACGATTTGTTCGACTTAAATAATAAACAAAAACGGTATATTTGTTATGTCACAACTGATAGAAATATAAACGTAGGTAAGTACACCAACGTGTGCAGACGGATTTTAAACGAACGGAGACTCTGAGCTGACGGATCCGATGAGAGGATACGAGGAATGAAGGATGGTAGGTAGGAGTCGTCTCCGGTCCGAGAATACAAAAGTTTATAGTACGAAACTGTTAAAGACCGCGACTGTACTGGACCGCAAGTCTGACACTAAACATGAAAATTAAATACTCGAGGGTTTTTTACGATCTTGTAATACAGAATGTGAGCCATCGGAGGGACTAAACTAGATTTTTGTGCCTGACTGAGACTGATTTGACTAAAAGAACGAAAACGCACTCGCCGAGTCGTCAAACCGAACGAGACGACTTCTGCGATCGTAATATTTCTAGGTTTATGTAAAAAAAAAAACATAATATTTGCTTGATACATACTTATAAGTTTGCAGTGCACTTATTTGTATACTTAATTTATTACGTCGACGCGTTATAAGTAAAAAAAAAAAATTGACTTCATTTAATAAAATATTTAATTCGTTTAACTGACGAATAAATAAAGTCATCACACGAATAGTGTGAACGATAAATGATTACCTTTTGATGAAGAGGTATGGCCACGGCTACTTGATTTGAACTGTCGCTGCTGCTGCTGCTGCTGCTGCTGCTGGCCGCAGAAGTTTCCGGATGAAACTTGTTTTGCCACCAATGCGATGATTCCTTGTGCGGAATCGGTCTACAATATTCGTGGACAAAGTACTGTATTAGACACGTTAATTCGATACATTTTGGAGACGCCGTCGATCATTCCTGAATCGATACAGCCGAAGAACCTCCGTACGTTCGTTTAAAGTTCAAAATTCGCAAAATATAGTAAACAATTTTTTTTTTTTTTTTTTTTTGCAACCGACGAAACGCATTGAAATATTGACCGGACGAAAGTCTCGCGGGGGACGCCCGACAACGGGGATCTAGCAGTAGTACCGGAACGTACATCGTTAAAATAAAAATAGTGAAATTACGTCCAATATCCAATTTTGTTGAATTCGAGTACACACACAAAAAAAAAAAAAAAAACAATATCGTGTTTTTCGCGCGGTAAAAACGTTTTAAAAGAATAATGAATTACGCGATACGAATTAACTCACCCGGTCGATGGTTGAACATGGCTGTCGACGGTGGGCGGCGCGGCCGAAGTACTTTTCTTCCGGCCGAACAGAGTTTGGTCCGCGTTCAACACGCACAGGATCAGGACGAGAATGGCCTGGAAAAGTGAAAAAACGGTAAGCAATAAAAAAAACCAACGACAAAGAACAACCCCGCGATAATAACGACAAAAATAAATAAACGTCGTATATTAACGGTGCAATGTTACAATTATTATTGAGCACGTACCGCGGAGGCGACATGTTTGTCGTTGAAATACATGACGTGAATCGCGTCCAACAAATAAAGACTCGTCCGGAACGTCCTTACACAAACCCTATTTATACGAGGCCGGTCGACGACGATCGCTACGGCGGCGGCGGCCGGGGCGAAGAGGCGCGCGCGTGTACACGCGCATCATAACCTCCCCCCCGGTGCACTTATAACAACAGTCCGTACAGGGGCGGATCCAGAAAATATCCCACCGGATAAAAGGGGCAGAGGAAGCGCAAAAACAAAAGCAACCCATATAGGCGATACAATTATAATACACTCACTCCACTGGCAGATCTGTAGCTATAGGCATAAGCGTGTCCAGACCTCCATGGCGATGGGAGGGGAGGCCAGTTATAAAATTCAATTTTTTTTTACTTACTACAACGATCTATATTTTATATCTATATTTGTGACTTCTTTTTTGTTGTTGTATGACAACAAAAACTTGAACTATGACTTGGAATATTTTCACCCCGCAATATTAAAGGTTATCTTGATTTTGAAATTGGTTTCCTACGCTATTACAACTAATAAATATGGCCAATCAACTAACAGTTATTTTTTTATAAATATTTTATCAACTGCGCATTAACCGTCTCTACGCGTTTAATTATACAGTTATCACACAAATTATATAAGTATGTAAATTTTCACAGATTTTATGTTATCTGCGATATTATAATGTCTAATAATAATTGATAAATGAAAATTTCGAAACTAGTTATCACGACACGGATATCTATACTACTGTGTAATCGCGAATAAAATATTAGACAAACTGATAGCTGTTGAAAATCTATAGTTTCAACCACGATAGATTATAAGCCAAGAGGCCAAGAATTAAGTCTATGGGGAGGCCGGTGCCCACCCTGCCACCCCCGTGAACACGCCTATGCAGGGCCAAATTTAGGGGGGGGCAGGGGGGCCCCGGGCCTCCACAAAATGAGGGCCTCCACTTAATGGGATTTTTTTGCATCCAAGTATAAAACACAATATAATATTTGCAAAATAAATTTAAAATTTCTAGTAAAATATTATTTTGCGGTAAATGTTAATATATTATTAAATTAAATTCACTTATAATAATATATTAAATATATGTTATCGAAATATAATATATACTTTAAAGGTGGGCCCAGGGCCCCCACATTCCTAAATCCGGCCCTGCGCCTATGGCTATAGGTTAGATATTAAAAAATAATAATAATAATAATAATTCAAAAAACCGATCCATCTTTAGTTAATTTTATTTTAATAATATATAATAATTATAAAATACACGATATATATTTTTTTATAGTATAAAAATTTTTGTTTTAAAAGTCTGCGTATAAATATATTTTGAATATATTATTAATATATACAGTTATCTATATAAGAACGTACGTATAAGAGCTAAATTTATACCCTCTTCTCCCCCACCCTTGCTCTTAATCGAGATTTTTAAGGAAAAACTTCTTTCTACTGTCGCGCAACATAAGTCGATAAAGCAATGAGAACATTTAAAAAAATAAATATTGTATGCATATATTCGCGATGATATTTGTATAGAAAAAAAAAAAACGCTTCACGAGCAGAATTCTTGGACTTAACGAAAAATAATACGTTTACAACGAGTTTGAAACAATTCTCTTTCCGATCTAATCGAAACATTAAAAAATGCGGACTGTTTAATAAGTAAAGCTGCTGTATATTGTAATTCGGAAATCAATATTGCATTAATTATTAATTATTTCAATCGGATCATTACAGGAGTTATTGTAAAATGAAAATTTCTCCATATTATTGGTTTTTTTTTTTTTTTTTTATAACTTATACTATAGGGAAATCTTAAGTATTCAACACGTTCTGTAATAATAGAGGGAAGGAGCGCCCGGAGTATTGTACGCGATGAGAAGAAGTCTGGAGATGTTACGCGGGTCGGCGTCGTTGGCTCCGGTGCGTCGCGCGTGCGCCCGAAACGTCTAATTTGTATTTCGGTAAAACAGGAATTAAATATTAAGATCGATGAACCGTACACGCGCACAACACACACGTCTCGTATACATAATAATAATAATAATAATAATAATAATAATAATAATAATAATAATAATAATAATAATAATAATAATAATAATAATAATAATAATAATAAATAATAAATAATAAATAATAATAATAATAATAATAATAATAATAATAAATAATAAATAATAAGGGTACGTTGTCTCAATTTCCCGCGCGTCGATCGATAGTACGCACATCGTATTATTATAGTACACGCGATTGCCGTCGGTGGTAGGTATTACGCGGCGCGTTTCGTCCCGACCTAACAACGTTGTTGTTCTACCGCATTCCTCAATCGTTTACAAAAAGTCGAAAAAAAAAAACATAATAAAACCGTATATGCGCGCGTATACCGAAAACAAAAAACCACTCGACGAACATCATAATATTATACCTCTAAATATAATAACGTATACACACACACATACGCTTTACCGGAAATTCGACGAGAAATCCAATGGCCGGTGCGCGCGTTGTAATGACGACGACGACGACGACGTCCATTCGTTCTCGCGGGAGGGATATCCCCTGCGATTTTTACAGTTACATTTAATAATATAAATTATTCGTAATTTTTTTTTTTTTTTTTAACGTAATACATATCGAAATACGACCGCAACTGTTACTTCGAACTACATAACAAAAGTCGTTGACGACTTTTAATATAATAAATAGTAGTACGTATATATATATATACGTATATACGCGTACACAGCAGTTGTTGAAATACGTTTTAAAATGTATTTTTATGACTTCGGCGGGGCGGGTTTAATAATATTTTCTCGACGCGTGTCAAACGCGAATCTCCGTCGCGCAACGAGAAATAAATACGAGTAATAATAAATGTTTTTTTTTTTTTTTTTAATTATATTTCACGTAAAACAACCAGCAGCTGTTTAGTCGTGTATTAAAAACTCGGTTCGGATTTTAATATGAAGAGTTATAAATTATACGCGAGAACAATACGTTATAAAATCGAGCGTGTACACTGCAAGGGGAGTAGTTATTGAAAACTGCACGGCACGAATATTTTTATACAATTTAACGAGACGTTTTCTAGGCAAACGTGTAACGCGGCGAATTCATACTTTTAGATTCTGAACGGAACGATTAGATTACAATGACGTGTGTTTTTTTTTCTATGTCTGTAACCGAAAATTCTATTAGGAGTTTTACAGTCACAGTTTGTTTCCGGTGGCGAATCGCGCATCTCCGTTGGTACTTTTTATAGAGGGACAAATTTTCGATTTTCTCAAAAGCGCCTAAAAATATAATTATAAAAAAAAAAGCTACAAAAAAATTACATAAAAGCGGTAAAAACGCCGTTTTCGTCGAAATCCATTATCGTTATTTCTCTCCGTGATTTTGAAACTATAACGGGTATAGAAATTCGAAATATTCGTCGAATACGTGACTTTATACGTATATTACGTCGGGGGAAAATAAATTTTCGAAAACTTCGTCCAATTTTGGACTGTATTCATAACGATTATAGGTTTTGAGATATTTAATTCGTAGAAATGGTTAGTTTTTTACAATATATCCAAAAAAATATTATGCCGATTCGTCATATGCTTTCAAATGTATAGTGATAACAATAATACAATCTATAATCCGAGTAAATCACTTAAGCGACACATTCACAACGCCCCGGCAGCTCCGTTACTTTTGATTTTGTCGTAGTTATTTTTTGTGTTATTAAATGGTACGTAGCTTTACGTAACACACGGCCCGCGTCGTACGCGAGAAAATAAAATTACACGCATACACCGCGGTACCGCACAGCTTTTTATTGGCTTATAATGTATGCAACTTACAAGACGACGATAATAATAATAATAATAATAAATAATTGGACAATAAATCAGAAGGAATAACGACCGAAAGCATATAGAGTAGAACGCGTGTGTACAGAAAGCACGGGTCGTCGTCACACGCGGTATTTCTATATTTAAAACTCGATAGTAAATAAATGAACATTATAAACGAATGGAATTTAAGATGTTTTTAAAGATATTTAAATATACGAGTATTTATAATGTATCGATAGGGTAGTCAGTCGATCATCATTAACGCTTTACAGAAACAGCGTGTTTAAAAATCATATATCTATAAATATATCGTAACAGATCGCCGCGGTGAACAGGAATCGTCGACTTGTTTTGACTTTAAACGACTATATAATAATAAAATATATACAACTGGTACAGTATATATATATTATATATATATATATATATATACTATACTCGTGTAATTTGAAATGAAAATTATTATTCGCGGTCAAGGCCGATGACATAGACATACATCGGAAACTGTATAAATACGCGTGTACTATTATTATAATATATATATATATATATGGGTCATGTCCTTGAAGATGATCACGGTCAAAAGTTACGATTATGGCGTTAATAATATTTTTTTTATTAAATATTTCTTCTTTTCGCCTATACGACAATACGTGGAATAATTTCACAGTGTGTATATAAGCGCACTGATGAGTGCACTGCAAGCAGGAAACTGTAACGTTTCTTTGTAATTTTTTTTCTCGGACTCTTTCCGAATAATGTCTACTCAAATAATGCAATGAATCGAAAGCGTAAAAAAACAAAAAAAGCTGTCGAAATATGAGTAAAAAAAAAAAAATATTTTTTTTTTTTTTATTCGTACCTCGTGAAACTTATAACACGCGCGAATGATAAAAATTTTATAAAAATGTATTAATTTTATAAAAATATAAAAACGCGTACTAGAATTCCATCAATTATCAATAAATAATAATTTGCGATGTTTATTCGATTTGCAGATTTTTTTTGTCTATCCCTAAAAATGGCTTCTTCTTTTTTTTTTTTTTTACATATTATGCCACGAAGTCCAAAAACGTTTTCAAATAAAAGAAAAACCCAAGCCTTCCAATGCACGAGAACATTTACCAACTTAGAGATAAAAAACTAAAGTCACCTAAGCCGTTGAATAGATGTTGGAACGCTGTGCTGATCCAACTCAGAAACCTCCATGATATGATGAACTCGCTCGCTCAATATATACGGACAGCGTAATGAACGTGACCAGAACCGAATGAGGTTAAGTGTATAACCACTTACTCAACAAATGAGGGATGACTGAATCATTTCTTTGTGGGTGTGGAAATGTGAGACATGTCTTCTAATAAAAGTTAACGGGGGGATTGAGTGGAATCCCACGAGGGAGGAGAAAACGCGATTGAATTGCTGGTAAATCCGAATGTCCGTCTACGAAGAAACATCCGCACTGACACCAAGAGCTGCCCAGCTGTTACCAACTTTCTACTCATATATTATACATTTATTTGTATATTATTAATTTTATTTATTTTATTTACTTAGTCGCCTACTTATATATATTTAATTATTGTCATCCATATTGCATTGGACCATGCAGAAGCCGTACGCTAACAATAATAATAATAATAATAATAATAAATAATGATAATAAAGCGGACGAATACGATATTGGAAATTTGTAATATTTAATTAAATGCGTTTCGTTTTGTTGACAGACAGGTCTAATAAACTAACCGATAACACTTATTTTCAAACACTGAATGTTAATAACGATCGTGGCAACAACAACAACAAAAAGAAAATTTTTAAATTATTTTTAAGTCGATGGCGATTTTAGCGTATGGGCAGAATGAACAGCTGCCCGTACTAAAATTTTTGTCGTTCACCTTTTCAGTGTTTTGTCATTTTAATAAGTAAAGAATAATTAAAGAATTCATATTTATTTATAAATATTAATTTACGCCCGTACGTACGAAATTTGAGTCCTATTTTTTTAAGTATCACACATCGAACAATACTCGTGTTATATACGCGTATTTTATCGTCCGTTTCCCATCGACCGCCTCCTTCCTCCGGTGCCGGTTCGATCAAAGACTGTCGATACAATATCGAACAGGAATAAAATCTAACCTTAGGGCTCTCGAGCCTATGTAAAATAATAATTAGTACCGGTCGAGTATATTCGAAAGTCGAAATTGAAGTCTTTCAAACGCGCTACGTTAATTTCCCCGTCAAAACCGAAATTCTATATTTTTACGCATATTATAAGTATGTATATTATTTTTTCCCCCGTCGATTTCTTTTCGATATTATTTTATCTACTTTTTTTTTGTTTATTAAATCACTTTTATAAAAATAAATAAATAGGCACTCGAAATTAAACAAAACACGAATTGCGATAGGTCTCGGTTTTATCTCTAGAAATATCGTCAAATCGGCTCTCTCTCTCTCTCTCTCGTTTTGACGAAGAAATCTGTTGATTTTTTTTCTAATATAATATTTACGTTTTATTTTTTACAAAAATAAACCATCACGGCGTTTTAACAGTTATATAGACGCGTGTGCATATGGACGCACTAGAAAAAATTAATTATTACTCGTCAGAGTTTTCGCGAAAGTATATAATAATATATACATATTGTATATCCACCGATAAAAACGCGTGAAATAATTGAATATAATAATAGAAAAAAATTAATACCTAATTTCCTCGTGAAACAATTAATAATAACGTCTGTGCACCGCGGCAATTTAAATGGTAATTATTAGAAAACACGTATTACGCGCATACGACGACGAGCGTCGTAAAAATATTTTCCGCTTCTAGTATTTCTGTTAGGATTACAAAAAATAATAATCGTTTTACTTTTGCAATTAT
This sequence comes from Chaetogeoica ovagalla, assembly GCA_032441825.1. Classification (NCBI taxonomy): domain Eukaryota; kingdom Metazoa; phylum Arthropoda; class Insecta; order Hemiptera; family Aphididae; genus Chaetogeoica; species Chaetogeoica ovagalla. The sequence goes on from CM063735.1 coordinate 6,617,300, forward strand.
TATTATTATTATTATTATTTTATTAGCTTTCAGTTAAAATTATTTACGGCTAAGACTGAAAATGTCAAGTCCGTATAGTAATTAAATCTTTAAATATACAATTTAAGACGGATTTAATGAGGGAGAGGTTATTGCTGGGAGATTTGTGAGGATTTGTGTGCAGGGGAGAAGTTCGTGCATTAAAATTAAGAAAGTAATTTTTTTTTAGTATACATTTCTGCTGGAATCCATATGAGGAGGGAGGACATCCTGTTCTATCCGCGGTATTACGGAGTGTAAATCACACTGGATCTGAAGGTTAGCCATTTAAAATTTCAAACCGTGTGTGTTGGGCAGGAATTTTCGGAATTATTTTATTAGAAAATGGACATGACCTAACGTAACCGAGACATAAGACGCTGAGAGTTTTTCCCACTCTTGCTTAATTGAATCGCGACGCGGTGAAGAGAGCGATGAAATCCGGTGTATGGAAACGGAGTTTTCGCATTTATTTATATTCGTCGTTGGGTAATTATTTTTGTCTTTACGCTTCTATAAACGGCATGAACTGTACAGAAAAGAAACGCGTACGCGTATTCGTTTTTATAGCTCTTATACAAAAAGAAAAAACGCTTTCGAGTGCTTTTAAATACATTTTCTATTGCTATATAATAGTTTCGAGCCTCTATTAGGTATATCTCAAGTATCGCAACACCAAGAATTGTCCGTAAAATTTTTATTAATAATACTCGTGTATATTGAACGTATATGCTCATATATATATATATATATATATTCATTTGTGTAATATGAGTGCATCACACACGTGTCACGCCATTAAAATTGTAATTATTACTGCTGTGATTATCGCGAGACGATCGGGATCGATTTAACACGCGTATTATTTACATATTTACTCGACTCGAATTATCGGCAGAACGTCCACGGGCGATTCTATATGACTCAAATTTCGTACGAACGCGAATATATTTACAAAAAAATATGTATATTTATATATTTAAATTTTTTACTTATCGAAACGACACGACACTGGACTTTATGAAAGCGGCTACAAACCGCTCCACTGCAGGGCACAATTTAAACTTACGCGGCTGCGTCCAGTTACGGGGTGCGACTATAAATAATAAAATATTTTTTAAAAATACGGACAATTCAAATCGATGATAACTCTATGTGAATACGAAAGTACCTACTTATATTATATTTAAAACCACACTATACACGTATTAAAAACCGTTGCTGAAAAGGCTTCAACTACCTATTTATACCATATATACAAACGTTTTCGCTCTCCGCCGGTAAATCATTTAGAATTCCAATTAAATTCGAAAACACCATACCCGCCACCGTCAACCACCAAAATCACTACAAATCGAACATGGAGTAGAGAAATTTAAATTCTAAAAAGAAAATAAATCGATAAAATGTCGCTGCTGAAACAGACTTTTTTCTTTCGTGCAGTCTGATCAGGTCTATATATATATATATATATATATTCACATAATTATCGCCACATATATTGTAAAAAATTATTTACGAATCGAATATTTTTAAAAAAAAAATAAAAAAAATTTGAAGAAAAAAAATATGAAATTATATAAACGTTTAAATTATAAATCAAATATTATTCGAATAATTATACGTAATGTAATGTAAAATATATCCATCGATGTAACTATATGGGAGGCTAGGTGGAACTTAATCCCCTAAAAACGTTTCAAGAAATCTATACCAAATCCTTTTAAAAATCGGAACAATATTTTTTCATATTTATCGTATGACGTATACGTAAATGTATATTATTATTATTATTTTTTTTTTTTTACATTTTATTATTGAAAATTGGCCATGCGTCCAAGTCGATTCTCATTTTATTCTTTATATACTCTGGAGTCTGGGGCTTTTTCTCTCCGTCTAACTGTTCAATCTTATAGTTACGCCTCGTGAATACATTGTCGGCCGTCAAAGGATATCGCGTACCCGAGCGCGTATAACGAATAATACAATATATTATAATATTGTGTTATATGTACAGTACATATATTAGCTGGTATAGGGAATGGAATAATAAGGATATAGAATAAGGATGATATAGAAAGCTATTATATATTATACATAAACGTATGACCAGCTATAAACCGCGACCACTTTGAACAACACAATTATTATTATTATTATTATTATTATTATTATTATTATTATTATTATTATTATTATTATATACAGTACTTATGTCTTAACCACTCTAAAACGCTCGCGAGGTAATCGCGTTCATATATATATATATAATACATTTAATATTTCATTAAAAATAAACTACTATATAATATGTGTATATAACGTAATAATTGGTATACCGTCGAAATAATATTCCGTGTACGCTCGGCGTGTGTGTGTGTGTATACATATAAAAAAAACTGTTGGCCCACAAAAGTAAGTTATATATATAATAACTTCATGTAATTGTATACGGTTTATATGCCGAAAAAAAAACTTGTTTTATATTTGTACGTATAACAACAGCAATAACAGCGGTATATAACGACACGTGCGTCCCCGAGGTCTACAGAGAAAAAAAAATGATTAGTGCGCATCGTTACACAGGTATATACTTAATAATTACCTACGCATACGTATTATAGTGATTTTTTTTTTTTTTTAGAACATACAAGGCGTATATAAATTAAATTTTAAAATTCCTTTTTTTTTTTTAACGCGCATAATGTGAATCATGCTATACTAATTGTACAATCATTGCAGTAATCTTGTTATATACACACACACACACACATATTTTTGAAGAAAATAAATCGACATTTTTTTGTTTTCTCAGTCTCTACAACGAGTAACAACGGCGCGATAAGACTATATATTATTTGAAATATATAGAAAATGATTTTTCTGTCGCTTTCCCCCTCGCTCGTCCCCGGATCCAAATTACAAACTATTGAAATCATCGCCGTGTAGCTGTTTGTTCGAACTTCTATTGTTTTAACGGCACAATGGAAACAACGGAAAACGTACAGAAAATGTCCGTTATTATTTACAAAACCGAATGAACGCGTATGTGTATTATAATAATAATAATAATAATTTCTTACAATAAACAAGCCGAGTGGTTAAAAATGTTCAAAAACTGTTTTCGTTAATACAGTACAACGCGAGTTTTCAACACACTCGATAAAAATTCCTATAGGACCACTACTATAGTTTTTTTATACGAAAGTAATTTTCCGCAAAAATGAAATACACTGGTTCGTGAGAATTTCGAATAGGAATGTTATTATTAATTTTATGGACGCGTGGGCCGTACCGTCGGTGGTGTACTGCAGGATAATATTGTATTGTATATTGTATAGTCGGCGTCGCGGACGCAAGGTATACAAAATACTCCGGAGAGAGATATCTCGCGGACCGAGACCAACAACATTACGCGCATTACGTGTTTTGTGTATTTTAAAAATATACTCGAACCCGTCGTCGTACGAGTGGACGAAAACGCGTCTACCGTTAGTCTCCTCTCTTTCACACACACACACACACACACACACACACGTATAACTGGGTGGTACATTTATTGTAATGTATACGAATTATGAATTATATATATATATACCTATGTAAGAGATATTATCGTCTACTTAGAAATAACTGTAGGCGGTCGTGTTTACCGCAAGAAAAAAATAAAAACGTAAAGGGTACAACGGGCGGGACGGACGACGACGCGCGCGCAGGAGGAGAGAACGAAATACCGCGTAAGGTATTATAAATTCTGGTTTTCGTTAATATTATGCGCGAGTGTGTAGTGCCTATATTACGTGCGTGATGGGGAAGAAGAAAAAAAAAACCGAAAAGAACAGGCGCAATGAACGTTGGCGTTCAAAAAAAAAAAAAAAAAAAAAGAAAAGAAAAAATGAAATCATCGTATTTTCGGATTACACGCCTATACACGCGGTCTCGTTGTAGAGACTTTACGATAAACCTATATCGCCTCGTCCCGTCGTCGTCGGCGAAGATATCTCCTTTTACTTCTCTCCGCGTTATATATTATTCTCCATCATCGACGCGGTTACACTTTAAAATAAATAATAATAATAATACCCTCTGGACTGGTAATTATTATATATACATATATTATACGGCCGTCGTCGTCGAATTTATTATAACGCACGTGACGGCATATCTATATATATATATATGTATACACATATATATTTTTAAAATAAATAATAATAATTTTCTTTTTAAGTTTACCGCTATATTAGACTTCACGACACTGTATAATATATAGGTACCTATACTTAATAGCATACGTACCTCTGAATAATACTTAGAGTAAAACTCAAATCAAAATAAAAAAAAAAAGTAAGTTTTAAAATTTTACATAAGTATTTTTATTTTTGACATTGATAATTGAAAAAAAAGCGTTATTTGTCGTGTACATACGCGTACACGTTGATTGACGAGAAAAAACCCGTTAAGAGTTTTAACAGACTTTATTAAAAAAAAAATATATATATATATGTATGTAAGCTCCCATTTAAAAACTGTTGTCGACTAAATACATTATATAAATATAAATAAGTTATAAAATGTATTATTTAAACGATAAAATGTATTTGTAATATAGAAATTTTAAGTCTTTTGTACGATTGAAATTAAATTACACGGTAACCGCGTGAAAGTTAAAAAAAAAAAAAAGAAAACTTTACACGCGTCAAGTATAGAACGGAGTTATGTGTGTATTATAATACACTCGTACAATCGAAACGACGCCGTTTCGAGATTTACATAATTCTCTATTCGATAATAATTCTATAAATACATGAACTATATTATAATAACACGATACGGTGCGTATAAGTAGGTTATAATATTATAATATATACTCGTATATAAATATATATATATATATATAAAGACGGATGCGAGGAGACCTGATTAAATACTATTATTATTATTATTATTATTATTATTATTATTATTATTATTATTATTACTATTATGTAAAATTAACGTAAAATCGGTTTGTTTTCGATGTCGAACGAAGAGTCGGCGCGGGGCAATGGAGTACCACAACAAGAGATGCGCGTCGACTATATATATATTATGTACCAGTCGTTGTAATTATTATTGTACGTATAAAAAGACGTGATGGGGGGAATATGTAAAAGCGAGCTCCGTAGTCCAACTGGTTTTTCTTTTTTATAATTTCAAACTCAGCCGCTACCTATATTATTACATACTGTTCGAAAACAACACGCGCGTGTGTTAAAATATATTCGATCGATGTCCGAGAGAAAAGAAAAATTGTTATTCGACGGATAGTATATACCTCATACTCACTATATTTACGATACGGTTTGGACGAGATTCAAATTAGTGTGTAGGATGTGCACGTAATACGGTTTTGATTTTGAAAAACGCGCGGGGTTAGGTCTTCTGTGTTGTGCGCGCGCGTGCACGATTGTAATATACATATTACACGCACGGCCATCGTGCTCAGAATTTATTACTCGTCACGCGCACATAATAATTTATTTCTCACCAAGCACAAATAATACTAGACGAAAAATTGAAAAAATAAATAAACGTGTGTGGGCAATGTTCGAATCGGAAAGAATTGAAAAAAAAATGTAAAAGTGTACAAAAAAGAAAAAAAAAATGCGCGTTTATGAAAATTCGTCGAGTCTTCGCTTCCTCCCCCTCCCCAACCAATCGCTATATTTTTAATTGAATAAATCTATTGAATTTGTATACTGTCATTATCGAAATCTTTCTTTTTTTTTATTTTGCCGTCGATAAACAAAATTTAATGACAATTAATTCAATACAAGATTGTAAAACAGTGCCGCACATCGTTTTTTTTTTTTTTTTTACCAGCTTCAGAGGCCGTTTAGGCCCATTGTTGCAACACACACTTCCTTCCATCACTCTCTATCCATTGCTACTTTCCTGTAGTTTTCAACTCCTAGCGTTGTCAGATCCTTTGAGATTTTATCAAACCATCGTTGTTTAGGTCTGCCTGAGGGCCTCTTTCCCCGTGGCTTCCAACTTAGGACCTCCTTTGCAATCATATTAGACTTCAGTACGTGATCTAGCCAGCTTAGTCTTTTGGCTCTAATTACCCCAATTATATTTGGTTCTCCAAAGGCATTGTACACTTCTTCATTTGACCTTATTTCATACCTTTGTGTTACATTATTTATTTTAAGTCCACATATCTTCCTTAGAAACTTTCTTTCTACTATAGCTAATTTTCTCTCATCCTCTAACGTTGTTGGCCATGTCTCACATGCATACGTTATGATAGGTCTTGCTATTACTTTGTATAGTCTCATTTTCGATTTCTTTGACAGTAGCTTTGAGCGTAGGCATTTAGATAATGCGTGTAGACATCTGTTACCTGCTAGAATACGCTTCTTAATCTCTTCGTGATTGTTGTTTTGGCTGTTTAGTTCTGTATTAAGATATTTAAAACTATGTACTTTTTCAAATTTGTAATCTCCGATCTGTATATTCCTTGTCTGATTTATTTGTGGTTGTTCTCTTGTTATACACATATACTTGGTTTTGTTTTCATTTATTTCAAATCCTATTGTCTTGGCACTTCGTATTAATTCGTCTGTTGCTAGTTTTATATCGTCTTCAGTTTCTCCAAGTACTACGATATCATCAGCATACGCTAATATTGATACAGATTTTCCGACGTCAATTCTTTTATATTTATTATGTATGCTTCGAGCTACCGCCTCTAGTGCGATGTTAAAGTGTATAGGGGAGAGTGCGTCCCCCTGCTTTAATCCAACTGTGGTTTTAAACTCTTCAGAGTGTGTTTGCCCGAATCTTACTTTGCATCTTGTTGTTTCTATACACATTCGGATTATTGGTCTTAATTTGGCTGGTATACCAAATAGTTCTAGATGTTTCCATAATGCTTCTCTTTTAACCGAGTCATATGCTTGTCTGAAATCCACAAACAGTAGATGCAATTTCTTATTGAATTCAAAATATTTCTCTATCAGTTGCTTGAGCGTGAATATATGATCAATTGTCGATCTTCCTATTAAGAAGCCACTTTGGTAATCTCCTATAATATCTACTGCATATGGTCGTAGGCGGTTAAGAATAATGTTAGAGAGAATTTTATAAGTTGTACATAGCAAGAATATCCCCCTATAATTACCACAGTTCATTGCATCTCCCTTCTTATAAATCGGGCATATAATTGATGTATTCCAATCTTCCGGCATCTTTTCTGTCATCCATACTTCTTTTATTACATTCCATATCTCTATTTTTAGGTTATCTCCTCCATATTTTAATAATTCCGACGTAATTTCATTGTTTCCTGCAGCTTTATTATTTCTGAGCATTTTTATGGCAACTTCAATTTCCTCTAAACTAGGTTCCTTATCTTCTGGTTCTACCGATACATACCTGGTGTTTATTTGGGGTACATCAATAGTCCTGTTTAATAGATTTTGGAACACTGTTTTAAATTCCCTTGCTATTTCTGTTTCCTTGGTTATTAGTATTCCGTTCTTGTCTTTCATTATGGTTGATTTTGGCATATAGGTTTTTGTTAGCTCGTTGGTTTTTCGGAAGAAATTTCTTGAGTTTGTATATTCCTCTTCACATCGTTCCGTTATGAAAAATTAAAAGGGCAACGCTAAAATAATTTAAAAAAAAAAATAATAATGGATCTCCTAAGAATCAGCACTGTGTGCAAGGGTACACTTACCGCGGCGTCAGGGCCGGTAAGACCACCCCACCATACGATTTTATGAAGACCCGATTTGGTTCGTCGAACTCGTAACAATGTTTTTTTTTAATTATCTACGTGACCCGTAATATTGTTAAATACTATTATTATTATTATTTATCGTTAAAATTATAAAACGATTTTAGTTTTTCGCTGCGACTGCCGTAGAAGCAGGGGCGTATACAAGGAGGGGGGCGATGGGGCGATCGCCCCCCCTAGATACTTGTGTATGTACCTATATCTACTGACAACTAAAATGTCATAAAACATTTTTTTATTTAAAACTTATTATTTTTATATAATTTTTCGATAATTCTAAGTTGGCAACAGATTCGACGGGCCCTTTTTTCTATTCGCCCCCCCCTAAGGGATGAAGTAAATACGCCCCTGCGTAGAAGGGTTTACTTAAACGATTACAATTAAAAACTATATATATATATATATATATCTTTTATCATTGATTTAATCAAAGCAAATCATATTTTTTTACTAAAATTTACAAATTAATCTCCTTTCAATTGCTGTTTTATGAAAAATTACAAATTGATTTATAATACGTAATGGCGAATCTTATTATTACACATATATTGGATCGTTATACAAACAATTAAATTTTTCCATTATTATAATTATGTTAATACACTTATTCTTACATGTTCCTGCGGTAATATTTATATATATATATAAATAAAATAAATATCAATAAATGCGTACAATTTTAATTATTTTGTGTTCAACCAGATAAAGACAAGAAACTTTAATAATTAAAAAAAAAAAAAATTTTAATATCGGCTTTAAAGGGATATTTAACCCCTTATGGTATTTTCGAGTTTTGTGAAACCTCTTAATGGATTAACGCAGCGTTTCCCAACCTGTGCACCGCGAGCTCATTTTAAGGGCACCACGGCTTATCCGAGAATGAAAAAAATTATTTACAATTTATTATAGTTAAAAAGACAAATTATTTTTTTTTTTTATAAAATTACTTAGCACACTGTATATCTAATACAGTGTTTCTATTCTGTAACCGGTATCGATTAATATATAAATAATACACGCCACATAAATTCAGATAACATTATACACGCACGACTTCCTCGAATTGGTGACGGTCAATAAAATTTAATCGTACCACTTTTTTATAAAAAAAAATACAAGTTTTGAAGATTTGAGTCAAAAAGCAATAAGAATACTCCTATCCTTTGCTACAACTTATCTATGTGAGACAGGATTTTCGGCCTATACGGCTACTAAAACCAAGTACCGAAACCGTCTTAATGTAGAGAATCTGATCTCCGTATCCAGTTGTCACAAATTGAACCAGATATTGGCAAAATTTTCAAAAATAAGCAGCCACAAAAATCTCATTAGTTTTTCACATTTATTTTTAACTTTTAGAGGCAGTTTTTCTATTTTGTAACATTTGTTCTCTTTATTTTCAACTATAATTTTGTAATTTGTTTTTAATATGTTCAATAAAATTATTTAAATCGGTTAATAATGAAAACAAGTGTTTATTTTTATCATGTTCTTTGTGGTATTCACAAGAGGGCACCATCAAAAAATTTTGATCAACAAAAGGGCACCGCCTAACAAAAAGGTTGGGAACCGCTGGATTAACCGATAATAAAATGTTTGGCTTACTCCATAAATCATTATGTTTGCCATTTCATATGTTCGGCCATTGGTCATAGGCCGGCTCACTTGAGTGAAAAATTCTGGAGCCACCACTGTATTATCGGTCTTACAAGTAAAATATATATCTAATTATACGGCTATTTACAGAACGTTTTCACAAAAGTATATACTTTTCATACGCTATCTTAAAATAAATTTTCTGAAAAATTTCAATCAATATGTTTTAAATGGTATAATTATCAATTGTTTTTTTTTAATTGTCAATTACTGTTTTTAAGAACAATGTAATGCAAAACTTCACCAAGCAATTTAAGGAACAAAATATGTAAAGAGATGAAAACCTGAAATTCGATCTGAAATTTACACGGAAATGGTTGAAATTGATCGCAGCATTTTTTTTTTACCTTTTCGATATCCACCAAATCGTGGTATGTTTACAATATAAAACATGCACAGTCAAACCATATATAAGATTTTTTTGACAGAAGAATGACATCACAACGAGAATATTATACTTATATAATACTTAAACATTATATACTTATAAATAAATACTTTAAACAACCATTGAATATTTATACATTTTTTTACACAGTTGAAAAAACGCATTACCTATTATCTAGTAGGAGATAACCACATTGGTGACTAAGGCAGGATAAATCAATTTTAAAATCATTATTTTCAGTGGAAATGTTCAGAACCTACAATTCAACCATGCCGGTTAGGTACAGTGTGTTCAACCCCATCCATTTTCAAACATTTCTTTTTAAATAATAAATACTAGATTATGGCCACATAACACACACACACACATTGGAATAAAAAATAAATTCTAATTTAATTTTATAAATTACAATTAGTTTAGCTTATCATCGTTTGGACAATTTTCAACAGACATAAAGCATAATATTTAATTAAATCTATTTATTCGTGAAACATAATAAGTATAAGTACAAATGTTCAAGAATAATTGGTAGGTCATTATTTTCTTTCTTCATAGCACTTTTAATATGTCCATCGATTTTGTTTCTTTTTTCTTTTTCTAATTTATACAATTTATAATTTATATAGCTGTTTTAAAATCCATAAAGTTAATGAGAACTAAAAACAATTAATTTTATTTAAATGTATTTTTAAAGGTTTTCAGTACATCAAATTCACAGCCTTATAACAATGTATTACATATTATAAATTATCTCAGAGAAAACACATTCCGCCATACAGAAGAAAATGTCATGATCTATGTTCTTCGTATTATGTTTGATCAATGTTATCCAGCAGTGAAAGATGTGCGGACACAAATATATTACAATCTGGCAATCGTTTTAAAATATATCAAGCAATAGGTTCCGTCAGTCTGTCACAATAATTACTGCAAAATAAAGACAGGAATTAAATAAAACATTTAATCATGTAATAATTATACAATATTTATGAAAAACTCACATATGTTCTAAATAAAAACCCACACGGAACTTTAAAATTGAGAAACCTCATCATCACCAGGTACAAATTGACAAGTTTATTTCCAATATATATTATATATATCTATATATATATATATACAATATTACCTAAACATTAATGAATAACATTATATAATACAACACCTAAAAATTAAATCAAAACAATTAAAGTATCATATTAAATCAAAACCACCCGATAATTAATAATATTGATTATTGTATAATTGAATATCTGAATACATTTATTATTAGTACTTACTTATTTCAAAAAATTATCAATGGTTCTGCTAAAATGTCTAAAAATAAATAAAGATAAAAAAAATATATATTGAAATTAATTAATAAATATATTACAAGAAAAGAAAAGAACAATAATAAACTCAATAAATTATCAACAAATTCTTTTGCAATTGTAAAATGAAATGATTTTTTTTTGTTTAAAAGAGAATAAAAATTATTGTAGCCTCTAAGTGAAATATGAAAGTAATCATAGAATTAATATTATAAGATTATGGTTATATTATATTTATAATATAGCAAATTTAAGAACGGTTTTAATCATTTTTTATATAGCTGTAGTTAATATTGTGTTAAAGTGTTGTATTAAGTAAATATAGTAGTCATAGTATAACAATGAATTTGAGAGATCAGAGAAAGAAATTATTGATTTCAGATATTTTTTTTAAGCTGTGATAATAAAAACAATAAATTTAACAAATACAATACAATTAAACTGAATTCATATTACATAAAAAAAAGGAAATACAATCATATTATGAATTTTACTTTATAAACAAAAAAAATGTGTATTCTCAAATTTATTGTATTTAAAAATAAATATTTGTAGATGTTTAATATGTTAAAATAATAAAAGCATCATGCGAATGGATGTAGAATAATATATTACGTAACATTTTTTATATATATTTACATCAACAAATTCTATCCTAAAATCAAATGCTACACTTTACGCATTTTCAGTCAAAATTGGTAAAATTGAAGTGACACGTGAATAAAGGTATAATTTCATATAAATTCACTTAATACTTTTTTTTTTAGTTTATTCAATGTATAAAAAATAAATTAAAACCTAAAATAAATCAAAAAAAAAAAAAAAAATAAAACGTTTATTTTCTACACATACAAAGTTGTACTTTATTTCTGAAATACCTTATGAAAGATTTTTTTTTACAACAAATTTAAATTTAAAAAAAATGACTAGAACAAATCTTCAATTAAAAAATAAACGTTTCTTAGAAAAAATTTAATTTTTTATTTCCTTCACCACCAATAAATTTTTATCATAAATCTTTAATCAGAATGTAAAAGTACTAAAATTGATGTAAAACTAATATTGATATTAAATAATAATATATAGACATAAAATTATAGTACTTAGGCGTGTTAATAAAAATATATGACTAAAATGGAAATGTATTGAAATGTCAGTTATTAGGAGTTTCTGTTTCTGGAATATAAAATACCTGGTAAAATTTAAGCCAAACAGGAACATTTACACAATATTCAAAAACATGCACTTATATAAAATTTATTAGATTTATACAAATTAGAAATAATTAATTTTATTAATTATTATATATATACTTTTTTCAAATTAATTAAAAACAAAATTTATTTCATAACTCATTTTTAAAAATTATGTCAGAAATGTATTAAAAATGTTATACAAGTATAGCGTATACGACGGTATATACCAAAAGTAGTTTTTAAAGAATTTCCAAATTAAAAAACGTCCCAAGCACAAAAAAATAAATACTGAACTATATTTAGAAATCTGGAACATATTTCAAAATTTATCATTATATATGCAAAATTAAAAACACGACGACTTTTGCCATATCAACTTAAAAATAAAGCGCACAATAAGGAAAAGTATTTTCTTCTTTGGCCCCAAGATTGGACTTTTATAGTACACCACTCCACTACCAGTACATTAATTAATATTGGAAAATACTCAAACACACACGGTTTATACCAAGAGTAGGTTACACTTTTTAATTACAAAAAAAAAACAAAAATAATACTAATAATATACATGAGTATATCGACAAAAGTTGACAGAGTTAATTTTTTTTTTTTTATTATTATTATTAATATAATTATTGGATTTCATACTAGTGAAAAAAAAAATAAGAAATAAATAAAGTAAGGAATACAAGATATAATATATATATATATATATATATATATATATATAAATATTATATTATTCATAAGATCTACAAAAATATAATAATGTAAGAACTAAAATTTTTTAACACTATGTAGTGATTGGAAACAATCTAAAACTAAAAAAGTGAATTATAATAAAAATGTGGACACAATACAATATTTATATTAATTTAAAAATTATTTTGTAAAAACTTAAAAAACGTAATAATCCACCCATAAGAGAAATGATGTTAGAATGATGTTACATTATTTTTAGATATAGTAACTTTTTAAAAACAAAATCAATATATTGAAAAAAAAATGAATGGATGACAAATAAAGAGATAATAAGAAATGTTCTGACATTTAAAAATTAGAAGAAAAAAACAATATTTTAAGAATGATAAAATTATGTAAATAAAAATTTATTTATACTTAAAATAAATAAATGAAGGCGGGTAGGATTAAACACTAACTATTATCGATTGCAAAATAACTGGCAGATTCAGGATCAATTATTAACAGTAATAATAATAATTAATGTTCAATAAGGATTAAACTTTGTCCTGTCCGCTTTGGTTTTGTCGCCTGAAGGGCTGCGGTTTCTCTGGAAATAATTTTTCGGGCGATGGACACCCGTGGTCTGTATCGGAGGGGATTGATTGGCGCCAGATAAGGCTCCTAGGAGGTCAGTTAGGCCACCAAGAGCAGATAAGCTGGACAGGGCATTAATGGCGCCCGGCTTGGCAAATAGTTGAGCCAATGGAATGGCGGACGACAAAGGAGATGCGGCCACCGTCGGAGGAGTAGGCAAGGTTGAGCTGGACCCATCATCAGGACTAGAGGATGAGTTTGCCCCCTCAAGATTGGCTTTCTGCAATTCCACACTAGAGAAGACATTGGGATTAGTGATAGATAAAAAGGACATTAAATAAAATATGAGGGAAGGTTGTTAATAAATGGTAATGTTAGGATTCATTCGAAACTATGATCCCACGAATATATTATATTCTTTAGCATAACAATTAAAAATAATAGGTATATACCTCATTTCGATTAAATACTTGGCAACTGAAATTGAATCTTTGTTTCCCGTAATCGTAATATGCCGATCTTCGTTTTCTCCATTTTCATGATTTCCTTCACCTTTGGCAATATGTACCAAAGCACCACTTATTTGACTACATAAAATACATACACACATGTGTCATTTATGATTGTTATTTTATTTTCATTAATTATAATATCTAACTAATGTTCAGGTTTATACACGTGACATTATGAAGATAAATAAAAACTAAATACTGATTAAACTAATTTAAAAAATTCTTTCTTTTTGTTATCATCTAACAAGGCAATATAGTATTTGAAATATATTTTATCTCCAAAAATATTTACCATAATATTGTGATATATAAAAATATTCAAAATACAATTGTAAAATACGCCAAAACAAAATAAAATGTTGAAATACGCGTTAAAATAGTTTTTACTACAGCTCATGAAATATATTTTGCCTACCAAAAGTAAAACTATACAAACGTATATAAGTCCAAACACAGATTAAGTTATATTTGAAGACCCTTTTAACAAGACTTATAAATTATAAAATAATATATATTTACATATTACTGAATATTGTATTACAATATTTAAAGCATACCGAATTTCTGCTATTTTACTTCCTCTTCTACCAATAACACAACCAATCAAGTCATTGGGTACAGTCATCGATACAGTTTCAGTATTTGAATTAGAATTATGATTTTTATGTTCGGAATTATTTCGGTTTTGACGATTCCCTGTTCTCAACTGACTTCCAGCTAATGCAGCCAAGGCTAAAAGAAATATTAAAAAATATAAATATAAAATTGGGCAGAAATATAGTCAAGTATACTGTTCCCTTTGCGTCGATACGTGACAACATTAAAAAAGTAAATTTTATCATAGCTATAATATTTTAATTGGATTAACAACATTTTCAAATTAGAAGTTTTGAATTTTAATATTGAAAATCATAAACCTCATCATAATTCATAATTTATCAACATTTAAGTTTCTAAAGTGCAATAAAACCATTTTTGTAAAGAAATCATTACACTATAGTATTATTAATATTAAAGAAAAATGTTAAAAATGATCTGAATTTGTTTTTGCAATTATTAGAGAATAATATTATGAGATTATTTCACTTGTTGTTAATCCAACAAATAATCACATATAGAATTATTGTATAGCAAAAATTAAAAACAATCATATCAGTGCAGAATTTAAAGAGAAAAACTATTTCTGCAAGCTTGGCAATATTTGTTGTACTTATTTATTTATTTTTTGTAAAATATTGTTTAACTGAAGACGCACCTATTAAAAAAAAATTTAATTAAATGTTGTAACTTCTCGGCAGACAATATTTTATATAAAATTAAATTGGACAATTCTTTAAAAATATTTTCTTCTTGAAATTCAATAATAGACATAAATAAATCAAAATTTAGCATAACTGTTACAATTCAAGTTTTATGCAATGTGATTTACTATATATACAGAGAAACATAAATATGGACCTGATATTCTATTAAATACTAATTTATAATTATTCTACTACTCACCAGCAGGATTGATACCTCCAGTCGTAGCAGTTCCCAATCCAAGTGCTGCAAGGCTTGCTAAAGGATTAGTGCGTTGCCTTCCAAACTAACAATAACATTAAAATGTAAATCATATTAATATTAGTAGACGTTAATTAAATAGTAACAACCAACTCACATCATTACCAACTGCACTACTAGCAAATCCTGAAGTCTTACTACGAGGATCATAAGGGATAGTTGCACTGCGTGGGGGAGACTAAAAAATTAGTGTCATTTAAAATTACGTACAAATGTATATGCAAGGCTTAAAGTATAAAAATTACATCTAACAACACGTTGCACACTTGATAAACACATTGCGATATTGTTCCTGTGGTACCAGTAATTGAAACAAGACGTTCAGTTGAATTTGGCAGCATATCCGATGCTACTTGTATGGCAGCTCCACTCGATTCTCTGATTTCTTTTATTTTGCAACCGCCTTTGCCGATTATGAAACCACATTGCGAAGCAGGCACAATCAACTTAAAAGTCAACGGAGCTTTTGGACCATTCCAATCGCCATTTTGTCTTTCAAAGAACTAAAAGAAAAAATGCATTCATTGTAAGCCATGTTTAGTATTCGTTTAAAAAAAACTTTTTACTTCTTCCACTTTCAGTCCAATAAGTTCAGTGGCTTTACAAATAGCGCTTGTAGTTCCAGTAATGGTAACAATACGTTCTGGAGTCGATCCATCGGAGATTAAAACTCTAGCACCCGACTAAATATAAATTTGTTTTTAATATCATAATTAATCAATAGCTAAAAAATAATAAAAACTGCAGTTTACTTGATCTCTTATATTTTTTACAGTTTCACCACCTTTACCAATAACGTTTCCAACTTCCTAAAAATTAAACATTTCGTCTCTATTATCAATCAAATACAATTTAAAACGCCTCAAATTACCCAAAGAAATAGTATTTGTCATTTCTAAACATCTGACATTTCGAAAAGTTTTCTAGAAAGTACTTTAAGTTTTGACAATTGTATGTTTTATTAATTGCTCGTAAAATAACATTAGAAAAATAAAATAAAAACCTTAGAATACTATTCACATATAAGCATGAGAAATCCAACAATATACAATTATACATACTCGTCCGTGAAACAGAATGCGTATGGTCAAGTTCACATCATTGTAATCATTGAAATTAGAGCCGTTGGAATTCTGCTGCGCGTTTTCCATTTTCTTGACCTTAATGAAAATTTGACACGAATAAAAAACCAATTAAAGACCATGACTAAATAGAGAAGAAAAAAATCTTACGTTCAACAATATACTACTACTTACAATAACAACACTAATATCTGTAAATCGAACAACGTGCAATCATAATATATTACTATAGTGTCCTAGAGGAACAATTACGAGATTATAGAAACGTGAACAAACGCATAAAAACTATAGGCATCAGAAATATTTTCGTGAAGTAAAAAAATTCGGGCATTTCTAAGAACATTAGTAGTGATAGACGCCAGAATTGACGCAGTGTTACCATTTACAAAAAGTGATAAACACTAGAGTAAATCATCGGATAGTTAAAAAACAAATTTATATATATATATGTATATAGTAAAAAGAGGATTTAAAATAACAATAACACAGAAGAAGAACGATCTCAGTTCCGTAAGGATTATTACCCGTCGTAATAATTTTTCATTGTTACGGTGACGAGAAACTCTGTAAACGAGATACGCAAAACGATAACAACATATGTGCAAAAACCGTACACTGACGAAAAACGCGTAATGGGTACGAATCGTACACGATAGAAAAACTACCAAAAAAAAAATATCCGAACAGTGTTTGAAAACAAATCAAACTTTTTTTTTGTCTTTGAACGCATTCGGATAAACGGTGTAATGTGTAAATCGGCCGTATTATTCGTACGTGGAAAAGAAAAAAACCGTATTGCAAACAATTGATACACTACGAGAAATTTGATTGGACAAAAGCGATAAAGCTTTATAATGTATATACGATTTGATCGATTACGTTACTGCGAGTGTCGTCGACGATCGGTTGGGCGAAAACGCACGGAATCGCGTCAACGTGCGAAGCCGTTACCGATATTTTATTCGTATCGTTAAACACTTTCTGTTATTGTTAATTGTTTCGAAAAAAACAAAAGCAAAACTCACCAACTCCTATTATAATATGTACGTATAGCGCATATAATACGTGCGGCAATGGCGACGAAATAACTTTTCACTATTACGCGCGGCGTTCGGTCCCGATTTTATTTCGCACAACGCTTTTTCGAATCGTTCCGGGGGGGGGGGGGAAATCGCGTGAGACAATAGCGACAACGTTCTATAATTTACGGATGTGAAATTTGGCAAGAGGCTCCCAGCGCGAGTGATAAGAAACGTATCAACAATTATCCATGCACACACACACACACACACACTGCTATAAACAGGACGTTGTACCATAGATTAAATATACTACAATAATATTTAATCTATGGTTGTACCGAAATAATTATACCATAGATAGCACCACAAAATATATATTTTTATATACACTCATCATAATAAGAGAAACTGTTAAACGCGGCAATTTTTGCAATCCGCTGTTAAGGGATTGGAAGCGGCGATTGTCTGTCTCTCTCTATCACACACGTAACATAGCAATTTAGACCATTTCTATTTCCAACGTACCGTTGGATCTAGTGATGCGATGAGGATTCTGAAAACTGATCTGAATTCTTCGTGATGTCTTCTTTAGAACGACTTTCCCACATTTTTGATTTTGTCCCCCTAAAATTACCTTAATATATTTAGACATTTAAAAATTGACATTTTCAATTATTGTAAAAACCAAAGGTAAAAAATTAAAAGAGTGGTAAAGTCGTTTGAAAGTAGATTTGACGACGAATTCAGATCAGTTTTCAGAATCCTTATCGCATTACTAGATCCATCGGTACGTTGGAAATGGGATTTCGTGTTTTTCAAAAACGGTAGCCGTATTTGCTGACTTGTACCTGCGCGTGCGAGTGTACACACTACCAGCACGTATATCTACACACACTAAACACTAAATACTACTCACACAAATACACTGCGTAACGCGAATAAATCATAAAATTGCCTATACACAACCCCTTAATAAATGACCGCTTCCCAATCCCCTTAATGTATTCCGGGAGGTGTGCTACCCGTTACTATTCCGGAACGTTCGCATAAAAGAGGAACTCGTTCACGTTCTTTAAAAAAAATGAACAGCCCGGGTCGGACTGGGCCGATCCAAATAATTGATTTATAAACCGATTCAATACAATTTACCTATATTATACATTTTAAATTCATCTTTTCGACTTTTAGTTCTAAACGAACATGTTTAATACGTCCGTGATAACAATATAATATAATATTTTTGTAATGAGGGCGGAATTTATTTTATCGCCTCGGGCCGGACAGAATTCCCGGTCCGACCGTGTGAACGAACGCCCTTCATTTTTTACATATTTATATATTTATGAATCGCTTATAAAATTAATCATTTATAAACTTTGTGTACGTAACCCACACTCGTAATAATTCGTTGGATTTTTCAATGATAAAACCAACTACGTACACTTATCGGCAGAATAATTTCATAAATAATGAAGGTTCGTTTTACATCGGAACCGTACATCTCGCCATCACCACCGGACATTTCGCCGGCCACAATTAAACAATTTTGTACTTAGAAAAAAAAATTAACACCTATTTTAATTCTTCGTTCTAAATGATGTGTAGATAGTCTTTTCTGTGATATGCCGAGGGAAAACACATATTTTGAAATTTTATTTCATTGCAATACGCCAAATAATATTATTTATAATAAAAATAATAAATATAGTAGACCAGTTCTATATACTTCTAATAGCTCAAAGATTTTATAGCAGTGGGTCGACAAATTATGTTTGTAAAACGCACATAGTAAATACTGTTACATTATTATTTTATATGAAAAACCATCAACATTTGCATGGTATTAAGTGTATATTGAAATTAAAATCAATAAATAATATTTTATAAAAATTAAACTTTAAATAGAAATGTGTATACTTAAATATCTTGTGCAGTGAATAAGATAATATATTATTAATTTTAACTGTTAAAACAATATATAAATACATTAATATGTAACTAATATACTGATTAAATTTCACAAATAAAAGTAATATATAAATATTTTCAATCCGATTATATTGCTTACAAATATTATTCACTCATATTGATTTTATTTAAAAATTTACATTTTATATATATATATATATAGGATTAAATATAAATTACATTTTAATATTAATAATTAAATATAATTATATAATATATACTAATAGAACAATTACTTAAATCACAAATTTACTAATCCGTGTTAAAATAATTAAATGTAAATATTTATCAAGATTTAGCTTTTTATAAAAAATTAAATTTCGCTTTAAATTAAAATACATTTAATAATTGAAATCCAATTTTTAGTTTAAACTGTTTAGCACATTATATTATAATTTTTATATATATATATATATCTAACAATATTATTAAATTTAATATTAATATAATTATTAAATTGTATATAAAAGTAAATTAAAATCAGTGTTCTATTTACAACTTTCAACATAATTTCCCGGGAACAAACCAGTGATGCCGTCCATCACACCTTCCCACCAGCCATCATCATTTTTCTTCAACACATAAATAACCGCATTCTCTTGGAAACTTAACTCGTCGTCTTTGTCAGCAAAATAATCATAAATCGCAATCACTAAAACCACATTAAATAGTTTTTAATACAAACACACAAAGATATTATATACGATTTAAATAGACTTAAAATGTACCTTTTTCCAAATAATTCTTTGGAACCCAGCCTGGAAGATCGGGTTCTTGGGATACAATTGGACTAGCGATATGACTAAAATTATCTTCTGGAGGGGGTGGTAATGGTGGAGAAGCCGATGGTTGCCTAACGTGTTGTTGCAGTTGAGGTGTATTGACTACTGCAGATGAAGAATGATATTGTGATGAATTTTTCAAAATACCAGGCAATGTGGTGTTTGAACGATAATGGTCATTAGACGATTGTTGGGAAACATTTGGACGATAGTAATCAGTAGATGGCTGTTGAGACATGTTAGAACGATAATGGTCCGTAGATGATTGTTGTGATAAATTTGAACGATAATGATCAGTAGACGATTGAGACGTATTTGAACGATAATGGTCTGTAGACGACTGTTGAGAACTATTTGAGCGATAATGATCATTAGACGATTGTTGTGGTGTGTTCGAACGATAATGATCAGTAGTCGATGTAAATGGAGCTTGATGGAGATGATGGTCTAACAAGTCCGGTCCAACTCCCATTCTAGTGTTTAACGTGTGAGGTGATGGTGGAGCTAAGACAAGGAGATCACAAAAGTTTTTACTAAATATAATATTCAAAACATGAAATATATCGAATCACTTACGAGGCATAGAGTTTAAGGATGATGGTTGTTCAGATTGCTGCATTGGATGTACCATTCCAATGATTGGAGCTGGTTGTACACTACTGGATGAGGATGTGTGATGTAGAGGCAAAGTGTTATAACCAGGTCCTTTTTCACGTCTGACGTGACCGAGAGGATAATTAGGAGCATAATGACTGGGAACTTGTGGTGGAGCGACTGCAGGAGGTGTGCGATACTCACGAGACCCCTTACTTAATGAACCAGTGGCTCGTATTACAGCTGGAGGAGTCGGTGGTTTAATTGTGGGAGCAGGACCAACTGATGACACGTTTGTTGAAGCACTGGAACTATTGGAAATCGGTTGACGGGCCATACGGGGAGTACTACGAACACCATGGCCAATATCATCAAGCGCTACAAATATAACATTGTACAAAATTTAATTTTTTGTGTATCTCTAAAAGAACATATCATTATTATATTGACACAGTGTTAGCATACATTTTGAAATGGATTCAAAACAGACTTAGAGTCATTAAACATCATTTCAAAATTTTTTAAGTTATTTAGGGAAATAAATACGTACCTGTAAAATCAATTGGTTTTCTAACATATTTTATAGGTTTTTCTGGGTTAGCGGGCGCAATGATTTTATACTGACGATTGGTCGTCTTATTTGCAGTCAATACACCAATTTCTCTTCTAGCAACTTTTTCTTTGTGAATCATCACGTTCTGAAAGAAAAAAAAAATAATAAAAAGTATTAACACTTATGTACATTACTCACACAATATACACAAAATAGTGTACAAATAATATTTTAGAACTCCAATAGAACACAAATATATTAAAACGTTTACTTGAGCAATGTGGTTGATCTGACTTTCCATTTCAGACAGTTGAACCGTTTGCAGATCCAACAATTGCAAAAAATTGTAAGCTAGAGTGTTGATTTGATAAGCAACGCTAGCTAGTGATTGGGTAGTGTAGTTTTTGGTTTCGTCTAAAGCTATTCGTTTGTTCTCGGCTTGAAAATAATTCCCCTCACAATATTCGGCTACGCGCTCTAAATTCACATAACTATCCGTCAAACTGTTGCGACCCTCGGGTATATCCGTTTGCAAAAGTTGCGCCAATTCGGCCATGTTATCAGAATCACTTCCCAAACCCGATTCTCGACTTGGATCCGAAGTGCCTATTAACGAATCGATAAAAAGAAAAACACAATTAAAATACTGAAACATTTGTAAAGCGGCGAAAAGTACATCGCAATGACAGATATTAACACTGTAAAGTATGTACATAATCAAATTAGTTATAAAATAAAAAATATATATTATTTAATCGATAAAAGCATTTGCACTCAGTAATACAACGAGGATTTATTACAAGAAAATATTTGATTATCGAAAATTTTTCCCGTTTAAAACGTTATCGAATAGTTTACATAAACGTCATTAAACGTGTACCTCACGAGTCAAAAATTTCTAAATTTATCATTTGTTTATATTTTTTCGCACGAATATTTGAAATTCCATCAGACGAAGCGCGTAATAATAGAATACTTTCTTTTAAAAATTCTCGTTTATCCAAATACCACTGTATTATAATAATATATAAGTAGGTGAGTAAAATTTATTATTCAAAAACGCCAAGTGTAAAATAATCGCGTTTAACCTGTATTCGTAAACGTCGTCCACATGGCCATTTCGTTGTTCGATTGATATATCAATTCACACCGGTTTCAGCCTAACAAACCGTTTTAACGTTTCAAAATATGTAAACGCAAATCAACCGAATGAAAAGCAAAGACTTTCACGTAAAGTAAAATACATCGGAATTCGTCATCGGGTTGGGTTATACGTTTTCAATGTAAATTTCCGAATACATCCGATAAAGCATTACAGTAGCGTTATCATTTGCGAACGTTACAGTGAAGCCACGTCGTATTTTCGATTTTATTAATAACGAAAAGGTTGTTTGATATGATAAGCACGAAAAAAAGAAAAGAAAAGACGGCGAATTCGTCGATCGTTTTCGTGTGTCGAAAAAACCATTAAAAGTATAGAAAACAAAAAGAAGAAATACCATTGGCAAAATCGTTCGAATGGATATAAACGTGATTTAATGCGAAAAGAAATTCGTATTCTAATAATTAGCAATCGCTCGAAAAAAAAGTATATATATTTGTTTTACCATACATACACGCGCGGACCATTTTTTTTTTTTTGTAGTGTCATTATGGTCCGTTAATTAAAATGAAAATATTCCGAGGAAAATTTTATATATTTTTATTGGTAAATTGTATTCTAAAACGTTATCGCGATTCTTTAAATAGATTAGTTATTATAGATCCGATGTTGTTAGAAATTAACATTTTAAAAATACAAAAATCGTCCGTATCCAAAACGAATACGTCGATAATTTTACCAGTTTTATTATTATTTTTTTTATAATTTTCTAGTTGTTTTCAATTGCTTAAAAACTAGTTGGAAAATCGTTGGGGGGGGGGGTGGGGCGGAAAGAATAAATTAAGCAGACATCGACCGGTTACAATTATTGCTACTGAAACGCACGTCGAGATTATCCGAGCACTCCTTGTTTCCTATACATAAATATATGTATAAAAGAAAAAGATTTTCACAGACTACGACAATACAGGATATTTGTAATAGACGTCGATAATTAATTATTACCGTTTTTTCTTCTGAAAAACGTTATTTAAAATAACCCCTCATAAATGAAAAAAAATATTCATAATATAGTAAATGAAAACTCCACGTCATCGGCGTACAAATATTGTAATTCTCCAGATATTTCAATGTGTTAAACTATATAATGACCTGGAATTTACAATTACTATTTGTCTGTTTATTAACTATATTTAAATATTACTTTATTTACAATATTACTGTCCCGTATCTTGCCCGACACCGCGGTTGAACCGCTACGATTTTCGTATCAACAACGTCGGTAACTGATAAGATAGGAACACATTGCTCTATAGAGTCTATACGATGATCTGAATTCTTGGTCGGTGGTTTAAGTTTTTGAAAAAAAAAACCCATTTATTCGTGACAGAGTGTAGGTATTTAGTTATTTCATCATGGATCTATTGACGTTCTACTCTTTCAGTTTACTCGATACGTACCACGTATTGTGTACGTTTGTTTTCAGTTCACTAAACGAGCGTTCCGACTCAGATACTCAAATCGTTTAAACGCGTGTTTACAGGTTTCGATCAAAATGATCTGCGAACGCGGCATTTGACCGATGAATCAGAGACGTCTGATTAATCTGTTTCTGGCGAGTTTTTCGTTCTTACTGGGATGCACGGTGACGCTTTTCGTTTTGCACGCGACGACTTTGAAGCCGGTTATCGATTTCGAACAAGTTCCCAGGCTCAAGCTGCTCGTGCTCGTCATTTCGGCCGTGAAAAATCACGAGCGTCGAGACGCCATACGCGAGACGTGGGCGTCGGTAGCTGCTCGATCGCGCGAACACGTCAAAGTGATGTTCGTCTTGTCGCGCGACGAGTACTTGAACTCTGAGAAACTGATATACGATGATATGCTGGAGGTGGACGTGCCAGATGAGTACCGGCTGCTCAGTCAAAAATTGTTGGAATCGTTCGATAGAGTCGTGCGCGACAATAGCTTTGAATACCTACTGAAATGCGACGACGACTCGTTTGTTGACCTTGCCAGAGTTGTTGGTGAGCTGAAACACGCGCCTGCCAACAGATTCTATTGGGGATATTTCACTGGCAACGCGAAAGTGAAAAGAGCAGGCAAATGGAAAGAAACCAATTGGATAATGTGCGATCTATATTTGCCATTCGCCTTGGGTGGTGGTTATGTTTTATCCAAAGACCTAGTTGTGTTTATAGTGAATAATCGACATTACTTAAGGTATGTACTTCGATTGATTGCCTGACGAGAATATATACAAAGTTTAATACGTATGTTTCATTCCAGTTTGTTTGTCAGCGAAGACGTTTCTGTTGGCATGTGGTTAGCACCTTTGAATATAACTAGAAAACACGACCGGCGCTTTGATACGGAATACCGTAGTCGTGGATGTCATAACGAGTATCTAGTAACACACAAGCATAGACCCGAAACAATGAGACAGTATTGGTTGCAAATCGATGAAACTGGAAAAATGTGTAAAAAAGAATACCAGTTCGCCGGTTCGTATGAATATAATTGGATGGCAAAGACATCTAAATGTTGTGTGGTCAATTCCTCGTTATTTCCATAAAATGTTTATAAATGTGTAAAATAAGGTTGGTCGTTATTATATAAATACGTTTCATTTAAAATATTTCATAATAAACGTATAGCGGTAAAACAAATGTCATTATTTGTAACACAAATTATTTAATTATTTTTCTATATAAAATGTTATCTTACTGAGAAATATTAAAATTGAAATCAATTATCTTCATGGTATAAGCCAATAAAATTGTTTTTCGTGTATATATTTTTCATACGCACACATATAAATTATACATTTTGTATTAATTTAATTATTAAATAATATTATGTTATTTTTTCTTCCTGTCTGTTATACATTTCGGACAAAACCACTTTCCTTTGGGTTTTGTTGTTAATTTGACACAAGCAAAGTGGAACCATTCAATGGGACACTAAAATAATAACAAAACGTAATATTATAATAATGGTTAAAATTCAATTGCACATTAAAATGTGAGCCTAATAGTGTCAAACAGAACAACGAAAATACTTACATCCGGGTTATCACATCCTATCATTTCTCCATAGGAAACTTGATTACATAAACAATAGGTCGGTTCATTCGGATCAACAGGCATGTCTAATACCTCGGCAGAATGTGCAACTCCGGCACCCACTAGTGCGCCGGTAAGAGAACCAGTCTCTACAACAGCACTGACTACACTATTGGCAGGATTTGTTGGATTAGCGACAACATTGACTGAGGGAGTTTTGCTTGAAGGGGTAGCACTCGTTGTTTTTGCACCTCCTAGAAAAAGTTTATAGGAAGGTTAGACTAACTATTGATTCAAAAAAGAGAGGAATACGTTTCTATTCACAAACCCTTTTTCAATTGTTTCTTCTTCGACGTCTTGGTAATCGTTTCTTCTTCACTCGACGCACTTTTTTTTTTGATTTCTTTGTCTTTGATCTTTTTACGTCCTCCTACAAACAAAAACCAACGTAATACCGGATGAACACGTTCACATCGTCACAGCCAGTACTCACGTTTTTGTGAGCTCTCTTCAACGTTTCTGGTAGCACTGATGGCTTTGTCTTGAATTTCGGCTTCGAAACGAGCTAAATCCGAATCTAGTTTTCTTATGTGTTTGTCCACCTAAGCGTATGCCATAATGGAAAAACAAAAATAAATACAAACGTCCAAAATTATTGACGATCACCACTTACTAATTCGTAAGTCTGTATAGCCAATTGGACTTTATCATCGCCATACTCTTTGGCTTTGTCAAACTGACGTTGTATGCTAGTCATGGTTTCGTTTTTTTTATCCGTTGGGTATCCCTTGACATTGGACATGTAATCGTCGGCCAATTTGTCAATGTTGCGCATCAGTTCTTGGGCTCTCGAGTCGAGGTCACGCATTAGCGTAAAATTTCGTTGTAATTCTATCGGGAGGTTTTCTAAACCTAAACATTCAGTAGATTAAAAAAAAAAACGTCAATCGCAAAGCAAAGCATCAGAGAATACGTACTGTCCAGGTAGTGTTCCAAGTACAACGCCGAAGTCATTATTGTTTACTGGAAACCCTATAAACGAATAGTGGAAAACAATAAATAAAAATTAAAACGTTGATTCCGTGAATATTAAGACTGGAACTCTTGTGGCTTTTTTTTTTTTTTTTTTTTTTTACACCGAATCGGTTCGTTTTATAACCATAGACATTTTTACATTTTTAAAAACAAAATTTGCCTCATAAATTTCCGCTATTGATATCGCGATATTTACGATACGGAAACTTTACGTTGGTATTACTACACTGTTTTGCCGACACTGCCGCACCGTTTTTCAAACGACATCAACAACCGAAACGGAATATAAATTTTTTTACATTTCAAGTATATTATTACGATACCGATTTCGTACGAAGCCTTTGTATTTCATGAATTTCAACCGGTACGTTCAAACAATGACGTTTGAATTTAATTTCAATATTAAACAAAATTAATAAATCCCATATGCAATTAATCGTCGTTATATTTTATTTTTTATTTAGATTTAAATGCGTATATGTGATAATTGATGCAAAACGTTTGAACAAGAAATTATTTTCTGATCGGACGCGCACATAATTATTTACTCCACGATGACGTTGATAAGGAAACGCTGTTTTTTTTTGTGCGTGATAACGCTGCATGTGACAGATACGACGTGATTGCGGTTACATCACTATAAGCATTGATTATAAAATCAATGGTACCAAGCATTTACCGGCTTTGCTTTTCGTTCGGATGTTACTCGAGAAAAGTACGACAGCGGAGTGAAACGTAGGCGGTTTTGACGTTAAAGAAAAACATTCGCTGACGAGACGATGCCGACGTTGCGTAGTATCGTTTCCGAGACATCCCTGGGAGAACCGGACCAAGACGCCAACTCAGCTCTGATCGAGCTCGACAAGGGACTTCGGTCCACTCGTGTCGGCGAACAATGCGAGGCCATCGTGCGTTTCCCCCGGCTCATCGAAAAATACCCATTTCCTATTCTCATCAATTCGTCGTTCCTGAAGCTGGCCGACGTGTTCCGCCTGGGCAACAATTTCCTGCGTCTCTGGGTGTTGCGTGTGTGCCAGCAAACGGAGAAGCACATCGACAAGATTTTGAACATCGACGAGTTCGTCCGCAGGATCTACAGCGTAATCCATTCCAACGATCCGGTCGCCCGGGGGTTGACTCTGCGCACGTTGGGCAGCGTAGCGCGTATCATACCCGAGAGGGCCCAAGTGCATCACAGCATACGCACGTGTCTGGACTCTCACTACGCGGTCGAAGTGGAATCTGCGATTTATGCGGCCGCGCAATTCGCCGCGCAGTCGAAATCGTTTGCCGTAAGTATGTGTAGCAAAATTTCCAACATGATCCGCGGCATTTCCACCGACGTAGTTATGAAACTTGAACTCATTCCCATTTTGAAACACATGCATCATGACACTACCACCGCGACCATGGTCAGGACGCTTTGTACAGACTTGCTGGAAAAATATCCGGCTCAGGATTTCGTTCTCGTCACTTTGAAGACCCTCAATCAATTGGCAATGTCGATTTTAGTCGATGTACCAAAACAAATAGAACTGCTGTTGAAATATTTAAACGAAGACAAACGGCCTTTGGTTTGCAAGTGCGCCATTGTTGGTCTCTATGAAATCGCCAAGGAGGGCGCACATTTTTGGTCGGAACAAACTATTAATGGTTTGGTCGATTTTTGCCAAGGTGTAAATGTCGATGATAATTTGAAAGCGGACGCCATCAATGTATTTGTACCGTTAACAAAGTCCCCGGCCATATGCCAATTTCATTATAATGCAGACTGTCCGCTTATGAAAATGTGTATCACTGAGTCAAGTTCATTGCACCAGGCGGTTGCCAGCAATGCGGTTAAAGTGATGACGAACATAGCATGTTATTGTTTTGAAGAAGACATCATGTCGGAAAACAACGCGAAACCGTTTAAGGTGTGTATACAGAGTTATCTTTTGTCTGTATTATTCACTGATCGCCATCAGCAATGCAACTATTTAAAATATCTAGACGCCGAAGAACAGTCCGTTCTTCAGAACGTTTTTAAACACGTTAACATGGTTGAATCAACAAATGTTGATGTTGCTCCCGAAAACGACGAAAATGAAGACCAAAAGTCCAATTATCTTCGTGACGGTTTGCGTTCGTCTGTTATGCTGTGCAAGGCTAATAAAGATTTAATCCCTGAATTTCTACAACTCGTTCTTAGGCCGATGCAACAAAGCATATCCGAATTGAATCCATTGACATGTGAAGCTATTGCCGCTTTCGGCGGTATTTTACCAGGTACTTTACAGCCGTTTCTAGAGACATTTGTGTTACAGTTGGAAAGAATGTATAAAAATAAAAACCAAGGGTCCATGTCTACTATGATCTTGTTGTGTACGGTAATATTTCAGGCGATAGCCGGAATTAAGTTGAAAGAAAATGTCAAAGAAATCGACCATTTTGAACAAGTAATTAATGATATAATAAAGAACAGTGATTTATGGTCAAATTATAAAATTGGTAGAGCGGCTATTAGATATGGTCAGTTTGGAATAAGTTCTAAAATTTACAGTGGCTTAAAAAATCGTGTCGGTTCAGAACAAATGCATTTTTGGTTAGCCGCGTTGGAGACAATTAGTGTGGCCGAGTCTCAGCTTAAACTTTCAAATCCTTCAAAATTATTGAGTAACCTAGGTCAGTCAATATCTACTTACTACAGAGCAATCGCTGCATTGAAAGCTGCGTCCTTGATGCTCATCTTCCAAACCGAATATACACGTTTGCGCTGTGAGCTATTACAATGTTTCATGCGCTTATTATCGACATGTAACAGTTTTTGTACTACTCCGCCACCAGCTATCGCTTCAGCCATTGTACAAGCTACTAGAGACGAAATGCAAAGTTACGGACACATAACAAATCAATTAAGAAAAAGGGCAAAGGAATTTAAGGGATGTGCAGATCTGTATTGGAGGTTATACCAATCGGCATTTGACGCTGATCCCAATACGCTGTATCATTTGCAGCTTTTACAGCATTTATGTCTGTTGATGGCACATAACATTGAATCCGTAGCAGTTCCAAATAAATGTGAATGTCCAGTTTTGGACTCAGAATTGGAAAGAGAAGGTTCTTTGGAAATACAATTGATTGTGAAATGCAGACAAGAGCTATTAGACATAATGAATACAGTGAAAGAAAAAGCAATAAATCATAAACATATACAATCGCTTAAAAAACAAGTTTCGCTCTTAGTGATTACGCCCATGTGTTTCCCGCGTTATTTTTTCCAAACCTTACAATCTACTTCCATTACTCTGGCCGTTTCGCCTCAACCCAGAGTTAATGGAGAGCCAATTACGGTGAACATAGGAAGTAATTTTGTAGTTAAAGTTGAAGGTGTTGTACAACATGGAATGAAAGCTAAATTCCGTAAAGTAGACGGAATTCAGCTGACAGTTATGTCGCAATTAGTAACGAGAAATCACGATACAAGACCAACTGAAGGAAATTTGGTATTAACACAAACTGTAAAACCACACAAGGACTTTTTTGCTTCGGAATTTTGTTTGAGTTTTAATCAAGGGAGTCAACATCAAGTGCATATCGAAGCAGCACTAATCGATGACACTGCATCGGTTTGGCAGATTGGAGTGCGTAGCACATTAACTATAAAATGTCATTGATTATGAAAAAAAAACATTTTTTATTTTTTTTATTATTATTAATTTTTTGTATCTATAATGTATGTATGTACCTTCACCTAATTTACTAATAAATATAATACTTTTACACATCATTATAATCTATTTTCTCGTTCTGAATTGCTGTTTTGAAGCAAAAAAGCTGGCCAATATTTCGCTTTCCCAGTTTCTTCATCTATATATTTCAAATTCGAATTAGGGTGGCTTTTTGACTTATTACCAAGAGACGTATACCTGTAAAACGAAATTAATACACAAATAATTAGGTATAAAATAGTTTCATTTGGGCGGTATTTCTTATTTACCCTTTATCGTATAAGCAACAATAGGGTATTGAAAACTGTCTTAAAAATGACCAAACACTATCATAATTCCAATGCAATATAGGTTGTACTCGGACTAATGAAGGCCAGCCAGAATCAGTTTTCTAAAAAAAAAAATTATTACATATTACGAAACATGAGTGAATGGAATATTAAAAGGTGAGAAAGCCAATAGAATTCGATTTTGGTGTTATATATTGAGAAGTATTATTTTAATAATTATTTTACTTTATTATCATATATTACATTTTATTCATATTATAAATCTACATAGATCAGCAAACATGTTTTTTCTATAATTGTATTCGACTTATTTGATATCTTTAATATGATATACAACAATTTAAATTTTAAACACTGTCCAGATGTTCATTATATTTAATTATACTATCATTATGCAATTTCATAGATAATAAAGGTACATTTTGACAAAATATTAATTAGCTATTAAATTTCTGTATTTAAATGAGTTTGAACTTAAGGTACATTACAGGCATTTTAATTTCAACTTATAAAAAAAAAAAAATGATATATTACGGATGAATAAAAAAATAGATATTCTTGAGGACGATTTATTCCAATACAACATTTTTCATTCAATTTGAAACATCTCAGGTTACAACGTAGGCATTATTTACCACTTATCTTTATAACTTGCAAAATATTTTTATTTTACTTGAAAAAACTGAAGCTTTGCTGAATTCGTATCGGACTGCCTTGTACCTATGACAGATGCGCAAAATTGAGGGTATTCTTTTAAAAAGTCACAGAGTCCAGATTTCATTTCACCTTTGATTACTGTTAAATCTAAATCAAACCTAAAAAGTATTATAATGATATTTTTTATTCTATTAATTAATTAATTATTATTGTAGAAACTAATAATTCCAATCAATGTAAAGTTTACCGTTTTACTGTAGATTGAACAAAGTCTTCTTCTTCAGGAAACCGATCGTCTGATTGAAAATAAACAGCTTTAACTGGACCATTTAATTTCAATTCTTTTAACACGGCTTGAAACAAATACAATAAAACCACACAGTCCTTCCCACCGTTAAAGCTCAAAAACATATTTTTTAACGTAAACTTGTCAATACTTTCTTTTATCACCTTTGAACACAACACCATTGTATATTATATACCCGTAATATATTACGCTTTTGTGAAATAAAATAATACCTGGATTGCTTGACAAATAAATTGACTAAGAGGTACGTCTGAGTGTATTTGAAATTTAGTAATATCTTCAAAATTTACTGAATGTACAGTGTAGTGTGGATATATAAGTATGTTATCTGGTAATTTACTAATTAAAAATCGTTCAAAAATTTTAATTACATTTTCACTATTACAATAGAACCTAATAGAATCCATGCAGACAATACATTCAAACGTATCATAACTATTTACTGTCAATATTTCGTCTTTTATTACTTTAGTGGTTTCCACGATCATACTTTTGAAATCCAAGTTAAAATAAATAATTCGTTTAAACACATATTTGAACATCATGTCAGATGTCTTTTCCATTACAGTCATTTTTGCAAGCACATTTTTAAATGAGTTTGGACAGCTCTTCAATTTCGCAACGGTTTATTGTTCTATAAAAAAATATACATATATATTTATATAATCATATAATAATAAATTGTATTGTAATTTATAAGTGAATTAGGTATGCAGTTTAATATACAATACGTTTTATACATTTATAAAAGAACATTTAAGCAATAAAATAGGTAAATTATTCATTTTTCTTCTCAGTTTAGAATCGTTAAAAAAAATATTTAAATAAAAATTTATTTCTAATTTCATTGAAATATTATTCAATTAAAATTGAAATAAATTACTTCTTATACAGGTACAGTAATTTAACACAATGCATAATAATGTAATACATTTACATACTGTACTACAGTTACTTTAGATTTAAATAATAATAGTAATAATAATAATTAATAATAATAATAAAATGTGAATACTTTCGAGACGCTTTATGATGGCGAATGGCATTGATAAATATTATACAATTCACTAAATGTATTTTTTTTCTTTTCATAATTTGATACTATAATTATTAATGTATATCATAATTGGTTGTAGTGAATTCATGATTATAAAGCGTATGGTAATAAAAAATAAAATGTTTCTGTAAAATAAAATAAAAATAACAAAATCGACTTGGTCAAAGTAAAAATATAATTTTTATTTATTTTATGGTATAAAGTTTACAAACATGAAGAGTTTTCTTTATTCTTTTTAACGTTTTCAAATTCACGTTCATCTGATTTTCTTTTTTTAACAATTTCCGATTTACACAATGTTTCTTTTTTCAAATGAAATGTAATTCGAAGCATTTCTTTATTGGGAGCCACTTTTCTGACCCTAATAATTTCTCGAATATCTTCTGGGTTTACGTTTTTAAAATACTCTTCCATAATCGATTTCAAGTCTTCTTCGTAATTGTTATTACAAGATTTTGCAAAAACATAAACATGTACGATTGGTAAAGCATGATCGGATATTTCGTCCCATTCGATTAAACGATCAAAATACTTAATGAATTTGCAAGAAAGCTCTGGCAAATTCATTGTTACGTGTATTTTATTTTCAGAAGTTATTTTTTTTGACCACAAAATCAGATGCGCCTTTAAATCTTCTTGAATAAACGCACTTCCGTCCTTATTGACAATTGTTAGAAACTCATCCTCAATGCGATTAATCTTTTTATTTTCCGTTAACCATTTACAACATTTTGGATTCAAATCGTTAGCTAATACTATACATTTTTTCTTTGCAGCCGGTATGGAAAACGGTCCTATACCAGCAAATATATCGTACAAAACGTCTCCAGAACGAAGCTGCTTTAGGATACGCTCG
This sequence comes from Chaetogeoica ovagalla, assembly GCA_032441825.1. Classification (NCBI taxonomy): domain Eukaryota; kingdom Metazoa; phylum Arthropoda; class Insecta; order Hemiptera; family Aphididae; genus Chaetogeoica; species Chaetogeoica ovagalla. The sequence goes on from CM063735.1 coordinate 6,651,087, forward strand.
TGTTCAGTGCACAGTCTAGGATTCCAATAGACTTCTGAAAAATCCAAGTAGAATGTGCAATTGTTTTCTTTTACTGTTGTCTTCAGGTCGGACGAACCGCAGATCACTTCATACTCGAAATTTCTATACACGTTGTTTATATTGTCAATTTTATTGACAACGCTTTTACATCCCTTAATTTTGTCGTAAAGTATTTTTCCGATAATAGATTTATAGTCCAACAATTCTGGTTTGAGATTGACGTGTAAAATGGAGCCGACCATCGAGTAACTCGATAGCATAGACTGTTCGGGAAGGACTGCTTTTAGAATGTCGTTGTGATTCCAATTGTCATAGCCCAACACGATGGTTGTGTAATCTAAATTCTTATCGGTAACGCAGGTCAGGCCGAGGTCGTTGTACGACGAAAATTTCGTCGGATCCAGGAAGAACATATGCTGACCTTCTTCGGAACCGCAACGAATCGACTTGAAGTTCCTCAGTTTGATAATATAATTTTTTAACACTTTATTAACAGTGTCGACGTTACTCTTGTCGACCGATATTACCGGAACGGTTATTGGTTTTGTAAATTTATCGATTTTAAAAACTTTCATACCTCGTACATCGTCTGGCGGCAACAATAACGCGTTCATTTTGTTCATAACGGTGGTGTACGTCTGGACGCGATTTCCGTAAACTATAACGAGACGGCGCAGTGATTGACGAAAAATCATATAAAAAAAATAGAAAATAAAATTTTCAACGACTTACCCAACTCAGAAAAAAAAAAAAAAAATTAAAAACAACGTTTTAATAAATCCAAACCGAAAGTTTCGCGTCAATCGTGACTAAATATAATTTATTTAGTTACAAATAACTTCTGTTCGGAACTGCCGCGATAGGACACTACTCGACGGCGAAACGTGTCTACCGAATTATCGTTATCAGCATGTTATCACTGGGGGAAAATTATTCTATTCCGTCGTTCGAGTATCATCTCATGCGTATATTGGTAGTGTTTTTTTTTTGGGGGCAATTTGTTTAAGAACGAAATCTCGTCAAATCCTTTTACACGATTTTACAGGAAAAAAAGTTGCACACAGAAAAAATATGTACTATTACGTAGATTTCCGTTTTAAATAATATCCGTGACGTGTCGTAATTAATCAATTGCTACTTTTTTTTTTTATTTTCATTGAACGCGTGAAATATTCTTCGCTTTCCAAATAATATAAAAACATTTATTTCTTTTGTTGTTTTTTGCACCATAACCCAAAACCGTAACCGGAAAAAGTACGTGTGCGTTTTACCTTTATCAGCTGTCGTCCATTTTCGCGATTTCGAACTCGCAGTGATCACGTGACGAGTGGTAGTCGACTATAAGTATATTTTTTACACGCGCACAAATAGGTGTGTCGGTAGGATATTTACGCGCGCGCCGCGTATCGAGTTATCCGTCTTTCATTGGTCGAACGTATCAAAAGCGTACGTTTTCCGAGTTATCATCACGGCCGGAATACAGACTGCGTGTTAGATGATGTGTTCAGTGATTTTTTGCTGAAAGTTTTTTTTTTCTTTATCGTTGTCACCGTGGCCGAATATCAGTGCAAATTGCAATATTCTTTATTTGTTTATTTATTAATGAATTCTCGATGAAATACCGCGGAGGGAATGGGCGAATTTCATAAATTTAATCAAAATTACGTTTGAGTCGATTATTTACAATATTTGTTACACTTAAATATTGTTATAATACGTCTTCCTCGTACGAATTAGACGATGTTTGTTCGCGTTCAAATTTTTTTTTTATTCAACGCATACCTATCTATTTGAATTCACGCGTTACAGATAAATACAGCGGCGGTTGTAAGGGAGGCGGGCGATAGGTCGATCGTCACTTTGCGATTTTATATTTTTAAATTTAATATATTTCCGAATCGAACTAACAGCACCAATTTATAAGTTGGTCCAATTATGTGATAACTATGTTTTATTTCATTCCCTCCCCCCCCCCTCCCATGAACATCATGAATAAGGCTGGAATCAGTGTTCGACCGATGTTCAGCCAGCGCATATGTACACGATGATTATCAGTCGTGATCGAGCGATTAGTGAACGAGTAAACGTGTAAAATAAACGATTGTAGAACGGGAAACGATAAATCCTTACAATTATTTCATTTCATTGAAATACGCAAAATAATACATAATAAAAATAAATTTAGCATACACACATACGGATTGGTCGTTCGGTCACCGTCGAATTAAACACAAACGTAAAACGACATGGCATGTCGGTCGACCGCGATAAAGCGGGAAAAGAAAGTTGTCACCAGATAGCGCTACGTATGACACAATAAAGAAGGCGTGGTCACGCAGAAAATAACGTATACATAGCGTTAAGCAAACAACCACAGCAACAGATATATATTTATATTTAATTAATACTATAGAACAGGTGTGGCCACTAACCTTAATTTTGGGACAATAATAATTTCCAATGATTGTTCGAATGCGAAAATCGAAAAAATCGAAAAGTTGCGTGCCAATCGAATATTATACATAAGTATATATTATATTGATTATTTTGGTTACAACAGTTCAAAAGTTCAGAAAGGAATTTCTCGGAATCGAAAGCGATTACGAATTATTTGAGTATACGTGTGTATTCTTTCCGACTTGGTTTTAATTTAAAATTCTTTTGCGCGCGCGTGATTTACGGCCGAAACTTCAGACTACAAAACGACATCGTTGAAGATAATTTGCAGAATTAAAAGTGCAAACAATAGGTATAGTTAATTTTTTATTTAAACGATTCTTTTAAGCCCGATCGTTTATATATAGTTTTTAGAAACGAGAAACGCCAAACGCGCGCGTACGAGAGAGATTTTGTGAAAACACACACACACCGCGGTGCGAATCAAACGTAATTTTATCTCGTTAAAAATTTACTTTATACCGTCACACACACCATGTAGAGATGGATATTTTAACATCGTTTTGTCTTGGCAGTTTACAATTCCGCCCTATATAATATACGCGTATATGTAATAACAACGTGAACAAAATGAGATTGTACTGCACACGTAATAATAATACGTTTTTGCAGCTAAACTTTTATATAGCAATAATAACCTGCGCTACAGCTGTCCGAAGATGGTTTGTATAACAAGCGTAGGTATTATAAATTTATACAAACGTAGAAATTCGTGTAGGTTAAATAGAAAGGCGTGTATGTATTATTATGTCATAGTTACGATTTCCCTCGTACGTGTCATTATATATATATATAATATATACGAGAAATGCAAATACGAGAAATATGGACAAAGCGTTGTCTACTGTTCATCAATTTTACATTAATTTTATATGTTCTACTGAATGAATATATATATATATATATATATAATATATATTTATATATATATATATATAATGTCGTTTACAAGACTCAAATTTTTATCTGACCTGCCGTATGTGTATATTGTATATATATATATAGTTAACCATCTATTCTAGATCGTACGAACGTGTTGCAGTTAAATACAAAATATTACAGAAATATATTATAAAGAGCGAGGAAAGGTCTTTTTAAAAATAATAATAATAATAATACTAATTTAAAAAAAATACGACAAATGTTTGACCTGTTACACCTTTGCTAGTTTTCTTTTTTACAAAACGATGTCTTCGTCACATTTTAATGATTCAGTTGTCACATCTCCATTCTACCTTGGTAAATTTTTGCTTTAAGCAAATATCTATTTATAATATAATGCAATTCTCTGTACGAATAAACGACGACATATGTGCGTCGTCGATTCGAGATTTTGAAAATGTATATTTATTTGTCGTCCAAAAATATAGGTTATCATATTTTGTTTTCGAACAATAAATCGATTTATTTTATTAAAGGCGTACATACGTCATATAGTTTGCCACGATATTTGGATTTATTATTTTTTTTTGTGGTAATAGCGAGGTCGTTAAATAGGAACTTTATTCGTGGCACCATCTTATAATAAACATTATGTCTTGTATTCGAAAAACAAAATATAATATTTATAGTTTGGCGTAATATTATATTTACGAAATTCGAACGCTTTAAAATATTTCTACACATTTATAGTCAATTCAATTCTATCTCGCGCGCGAATTATCAAATTAAATACGTGGGGTTTTTTATTATTATTAAACGCTCGCAATAATAATAATAATAATAATAATAATAATAGATTTAAAATGATATAATTTATAATTTTCCTTATTTTTTTTTTTTTATAAAATATTTCACAGATATTTCATAATTTTACGCGTCATTATATTTATACGAATTTATATATACGCCAATATGAAACGTGCACAATATTTTTTTTCTAATATAGCAATACCTCTACTTGGAATATTAAAATTATTTTAACTGTGCTGTAAAAATATCTTTAGAACCATATACGAGCGTGCGCCAATTTAAGAACGCATTTCGATATTTATATATACAAGCCCGGATTAAGACCTCAAAGGGGCCCAGGGGCCTATATTTAGTTGTGGGCCTCCATCAATGAAAAACAAATTTTGTTCTAATCCCTGCTTGAACATTATAATATTGGCCGCAATGGCATACACAGAACTTTATAAAATAACACGGTTAAAAATTAATATTAGGTACTATTGATCAATTAATTTTTGTTTTATAAATACCCGTTAAAATATTGAGTTTTAAGCCTGTTAAATAAATATACATATACAAATTTAATCAATAATATTACACTTATTAAATTTAATGTGGAATAAAAACATGTTACCCACTCAAAATCAAAAAATATTCTATAGCAATATACGAGTACAGATAGTTAATTAATATAATTACAAATAACAAATATATTATTTAAAAATTAAAATAAATAAATAGAATTCTTTTATATGAAAATCTTTTTTCTTGCTTTTTGTAAAGCAAATCCTTTCAGTGTTTCATCAAAGCTTAAGTTTTATAGAACATCATTTTCTGTGGATAGAATAATTAAGGACAGTAGATTACCTTGTGATAACGAAAATCTATTCATGCATTGAATCCTGGCTAGCTTAAAATATGATCGTTCTGCAATGCAATTGACTATAGGAATTGTGAGATAAACCCTAATGGCAATATAAATGTTTGGGAAAATATTAATAATATTACATTCAGCCGTCCATTCAAAAACTTTATGTACTTCATTTCCATTAAATTCTGGTTTGCTTTGGTCCCGAAATTGTTTAAAATGTACTAGTTCGTTTTTGATTAAATCATCAACATCATTTTTATAAACTATAATCGTAAATACTATTTTCCCACGAAATATAATAAGACGTTTTAAAAAAATTTTTTTTTTTATAAACTGAACGTATTAATTTTATTTTTAATGTAAAAAATATTTAAACTGCTATGTCTCCGACAAAAGCAATAAAAAACTTTAAAAAATATATATACAAATTATCACTTGAAAAACTATGGGCCCTTTATATATGTAGGCCTCCTGAGACGTGGCCCCTCTTGCCCCTCCCCTTAATTCGGGCCTGTATGTATGACGCGACTGCGGATATAAAATTAATATTCCATTTCATTTTACTTTCACACGCGTAATTAAGTTAAATTGATTTAAAAAAAAAGAACACAATTATATTTATACACACATATACGTACTTAAATTTCGTAATTATGCATTCAAACAACGATTTCAACATTAAAAATGCGCCTTTATATAATAAATATTTATATGATGTGTGTTCCGTCATATCGTGCATATATTATATATGTATATTATGCGTTGGACGTGATTTTTATACTCTTGCATAGGAGCGATGTTAACAAAACAAATGGTTTCAAAAACGGTTGTGTTGTTTATACAACATTTGCGAATAATAATAATAATAATAATAATATGCAGAAAGTACATATATAATTAATTACAAACAATGTAATATAATAACAGGACGTGAAAGTTTTGCAAAAAATTGTATACGTTTAATAATAATAATAATAATAATAATAAATTTTCGTTTCCAATATTATTATAATAAACGAATAATGCGCGCGATTTCGGGCGATGAATATTATATTATTATCGTTGAGTGAATATTTATACAATTCATTACCAAACTGCTATGTAATAATAGAATATTATTATTATTATTAATTATGATATAATATTGTTACTACTCGGACAAATAATTTTCAAAATAACAACGCTTATAAGTACAATAACGAGTAATAATAAATAATAATTAATTATTATAATGCGTAATAATATGGAAATGTAAACGGGATCAATGACCGCGTGTGTTACGATCGGTTCGCATCTAAAAAAAAAAAATACATAGACGTCATCGTATTATACGAAAATCCTTTGCCGACTTTTTCCCAACAACGCCTGCTGTTCATAATAATATGATTGTGATGTGATATCAGTTCATGGTCGATCGACGAGGAGTTCACCTCGAATGTGCAGTCGGTTATATATATATAAAATAATAATAATAATAATAATAATCTGATGGGTACAGACGTTCACTTTCGTCGAGGTCTCTACGAGTATCATGCTAATATAATAAAGCTGAAGTGTTTATTTGAACGCGCTAATCTCCGGTAACCGTCAGTCGGATTTGAAAAATTCTTTTTGTACATTTGATAGGCCCCGATTCTAAAAGAAGGTCATATAGGCTATTTAACATTACGTTTAGGAGCTATGAAATGAGTCGGTTGAGTTTTATTCGTCAATCATAGATCGACGAATAAATTTCCTTAAGTTTTGAACATCCTTACACCTAGTATTGATAAAATAACGAATTGAACAAAATGTTGAACCACATAAAATGTGGCATTTTTTACGGAGCGACGAAGTGCACGGCATCTCGTATATATTACCGCGAACACGACCGTATTATTGTGTAACACGATAAGACAGAGTCCGAGACATTTGCAACAGGTCTAGAGAGTGTGAATTACGGAAACGTAAACGATTTAATTTTCTGTGTTAGCCATTTTTTTAGATTAAAGAAACACGCGTTTTGCCAATGAATGATACGCTAAGAGAGTGAGAAAGAGACAGACTTCCTCTAACTTTGACTCAATAGACATTAATATATATATTTATATATGTATATATATATATATATATATATGTATATATATATATATATTACGAACGTTATTCGGTTTATTTAACCGCAGCGCCCGACAACTATAGAATTTTTAACGCCCGAGGCGAAGAAAAATCGACTAATCATTACTTTCGATTATATATATATATATATATATATATATACGTACAAGCGATTTCTATTTATATAACGTAAAAGTAAAAAAAAAAAACGCATTAATACTATTACAATATTGTAAAATATATTGTTTTCTCTATAGTTTTTCTAATATAGGCGCATTTAATATTTATATCTTTTTTTTACAATGCTTTTATAGTTTTTATTATATCGATCAAAAGTCTTTAAAAATATTTGTAAAGGTTATTCGCAAAAACTGACAATATATTATATATATATATTTATTTATTTATAAATGTCCCATATGATTGTAAAGATAAAAAAAAAAAACAAGAAACATTAACTTTTTTGCCACAAATCAAAACTGTTTTTACTGACTATACGCTATATGTTTACAATCATTATACCCGTATACAGGGACGGCTCGAGTAAAAATAGTTTACTATAAGTAAAATCAAATTTTTCCGTTCCTAAGATAATTATTTCGATCCCATTGCCGCAAAATACAAAAAGGATTTAACTCCCCGTCTTTTTTAATATGTATTTATTTCTCGTTTTAACGGAAACAAAAAAAATGTTTTTTACCGTCAACATATACAGGAAGGGGAATTCGAATAATATGCGAAGAACTGGTATTTTATTTCTTTATTAATATAATATTATACGATCTGTAGTTCGTCATTTACAAATGAATCAGGCCATCATTTCTGGACGGATTTTCCTCGAGAAATTCAATAATATCAAAATACACTTTCTTCACGGAAACGATGCGATGTTCTCTCGAATATTATTTACACGATGTGATTGGTTAGTTAATTGACGCGGCCTGCAGATTTAACCGGCGAATTAAAAAAAAAAAATATTTTACTAGAAATCTTAAAAAAAAAGTTTTTTCTTTTTTTGAAAATGCCGACCTTTTGAAAGGTTGCAGCTTTATTGTTTTTTTTTTTATGCCATTTTTTTGCGCAATTAGTGTATAAAAACGCACTGAGTGCATTAATTAAGTATAATGTCCTCAAAATATAAAATAATTCCTGAGGCCCTTCTCTAGGGGGCGTTGTACACGCTCGCGCGCGGTGTGATCGGTCACCATTTTCGCACCGTTGTAGTACACGCGTGTGTAATACAAACGCTGAAAGAAAAAAAAACAGCAGTAGGGGCGATACAGCCCCGTTGTTGGGAGATTTTACGCGCGCGCGTTATAACGTGTATGTAATAATATAACGCGCGCGACCGGGAAAACAATGCGGCGCAGCGCTACAATAATTACGCGTACCGGAACGTATTATTGTGGAAAAAAGAGAGAAAAAAAAATAGTCGACATGCAATACGACGTGTATTGTTAACTCCTCTATATACGTATATATGTATAATATGTGAACCGGCCGGTGCAGGTGAAGTGGGAAACACTAGGAAAATATTATAGTTGTGTGCAGTGCGCGCGGGATTCGATTCGGTTTTTTCGTGGCGGCGGTTAGCCATCGCCTTATTATTATTATTATTATTATTATTATTATTATTATTATTATATAACGCGAGCATTGCAGTTTAAACGGCAATTTTGTATTGGAAAAAAAAAAAACACGCTGCGAGATTATGTGATTAATACGGTTAAGTGGCCGTCGACTGTTATATATATATTTTGGTTTCTAATATCAGTTAAACGGTTATTATACACAGTCAAGTTTACGCGTTCGGCTTTCGAATAGGAGATTTTTTCTTCTTTTTTCCTAAAGAAATTTTGAAGAAAAAAAATATATCTAACGATTATGGGATTTGAAAGCGGGCGTTTTCTCTCTTCGTCTTACGCACTCACGACGAGACATAGCAAAACAGACGTTTCCTACTTCCAACGTACCGATCGACCTAGTGGTGCAATAAGAAATTCGAAAACGGATTTGAATTCGTCGCGAAGTCTACTTGAGATCGACTTTTCCACATTTTTTTATTTTTTTTATCGTAAATCCTTAAAAATTAACTGCGAACAATTTTAAAATAAAAAAATTGGCCAGTAATCGACTTTTAAAGGTTTCAAGATAAAAAAAAAAAAAAAAAAAATGAAAAAAGCGGGAAAGCCGTCCTATAGTAACGATGAATTAAAATCTGTTTTCGAATTTCTTATCGCACCATTAGATCGATCGGCACGTTAGAAGTAGGAAACGTCAATTTTGCTATGTTTCGTCGTGTGTGTGTTAGACGAAAAAAGAAAATGCTCGCTTTCAGTCCCCTTAACAAGAATATTTCAAAACGCGTTGAAAAATATTCCTATTTTATATAGTAAAAAAACGTTTTTTTTTCCAAAAAAAATCATAAAAATCACGATATTTATGGGGATGGGAGGGGGAACGTATTGACGGGGCCGGCTGGATCAGCTGCAGCTGGTTTCTATCGAATCGTATAGGATTTCCAAACTTTTATACAACGCGTGTCAACGCAAAAGTGTTCTTATAATTTTGTTTTTTTGATAATATTATATTATATATATATATATATTAAATAATTTTGAATAAACTAAGAAGAAAAATATCGGGGAAATGAGTTTTAACATAAATTGTATACTTTGATAACAAAATCAAAAATAAATTATAGTTATATTTCATAATATGTATTGTAAAAATTTTATTTATATATATCCACGTACATTCGCTTTTAATATACTATTAAATATTATACGTCCTTTGCACGGAATACTATAAAAATAATCGCATCGAGAACACTTTTCCTCGTGCACCGTCAGACGACGACGACGGCCCAGTCATCCCACAAACCGTATGGCAACACACACATAGATATTAGTGTCGCAGATTGGAAAAAAAAAGAAGTTTTATAAAAATTATATATAACTTATGTCGGTTATTTCACTTTTCTCGCGCATTTCCTTAAAAACCGCTGGAATATTATAATGTGTATTATAACAAAGCAAAATGGTACTGCAATCGTTTCGATATTTCTCAATAAGCGAAAGAAGGTATTTTTACTAACAGTTTATTATTATATACGTATGGTTTTCACTGCACTACATACGATTCAATTAAATTTTACGATTATTTTTAACGCGTTGTCGACTTTTTTTGTTCTCGTTTCGCGTTCAACGTTACGATTCTAAAACCAACTCTTTGGATATTGTAAAATTGAGATTTGTTTTTGAAAACGGGCCCGTTTCCGCCGTTAATCACACGACTCGAACGCCGGTAAATATCGTCAAGCGAAGCGGATGTGGGAGGCGCGTTCTCGTGCCCTTCTCTTGTGCGCGCGCGTATCTGCACGCGGCGGGCGACCGCGACGGTGGAATAATCGTCGCCGCCTCGGTCCGTTCGTTTTATTATATTTCGGTCGTCACCGTCGCGAGTCTTTCAATCGCTCCGTTCTCATCAGTCACAACACAGTCAGAACCTCGTCAACACCACACACGCACCATACGCGAGCGCGTTCGCCCCGTACACCGGCGACTGTCACACATTTACAGTGTAGTAGAAGACTGTTGCAGCAGTCGATTCGGTTCGCGGGTCGGCCTGTTATTCATCGACGGTGCACAGAAACAGAGCGCGCACGCCGCGGCTAATATCATAATAAAAAATTTAAAAAACACACACACACACACGGGTTAGCGGCATCGAGAGATGGACTCCAAGCAACAAGAGGCCGCGGCCGCAGCAGCCGGTACACCGTCGGAGGACAGTATCAGCATGAAAACGGATTACAGTCCCACGCACGAGGTGTTCGTCTCCGAGCCGCCGCCGGTGAGTTTCGTTATTTAGGATAAGAAAATAAAAAAAAAAAAAAAAAAGACGAAAAGAAATCGGTCGAAATTGGACGTAACGAGACAAACAAAACTGATCGTTTTGTTTTGTGTTTTTTTGTTTTAAATCGCGTCTTCGTGTCACACACCATTTCGCAATGCGCTCGCGAGAAAGTATATCGGAACCGCGTGTTAAAAAATACGGCGCGCACCGTTTCGTCTGCGGAAACGATAGGTTTTTTTTTTCCTATCCGTTCGACGACCGCTTTGCAGACCATGTTATTATTATACATCTGGCGGATTTGCCACTTATTATTATTATTATTATTATTATTATTATTATTATGATTATTATTATTATTATTATGATTATTATTATTATTATTATTATGATTATGATTATTATTATTATTATTATTATTATTATTATTATTATTATTATTATTATTATTATTATTATTATTATTATTATTATTATTATTATTATTAGTCGGCCAGTGTATTATCACCAAAGACGGAGCTTCATCATAGCGCAGTGTAAAATATATTATTGTATAGACATTGTTTTTTTTTTTTTTTTGAAAAAAATGTCGACTTTAAAACAATCAATTAACATAATATAAATCGTATTGTGTACGTAATAAAAGTTTTAAAATTGTGGAGAATATTTTGTGTGGAAAATGGGAAAAATCACACAATGCGCTTATAAAACACATTTATCGTAGCGTATTTTTTTTTTTTATTATAGAAAGCGCGTATATTTTCATCGGATATGTATAAAAACATCGTAATTTTTTACAAAGTTTTTGATAATTTCGTGAGTGGGTAGAGGAAAACGTTTCGGTTTACCAAAAATATTGAAAACATAACCGTTTTGATTTCTATAAGCGGTATTTATCGTGTTTCTCGTTTCACCGGTATATATGCGCACCTTTACAAACATACATTTTATATATATATATATATATATATATATATATATATAATAATAATAATAGCAGCAGCTCGTTTTCAGGTTTTCTTCTTTTCTTACGAAATCTGTGTATCGCCGTAGCGAAAAATATAATAATCGTTGGAAATTATATTCGCTTTTACCCCGCATATATATATATATATATATATATATTGAAACTACATATAACTAATATAACATATACATAACTACATATAATAAATACACACACACACAATAACTGGATGGACGTACTGCTGCAATGTATACGCGCGGCGGTTAATAACTACCAATTATTATTAAATTTGTAGAAAACGAGACGGTTTATTTATTTTTAATTTTAATCCGCGTACGCCATTTTTTCACCGCACGATCTAAAAACCAGTACATATATATATATATATATATATATATATTAGCATTAGACGATTAGCGTATAATAAAATATGAATTGTTTTTTCAACGGTCGATTATGACGAAACGTTAAGAGGAGCGAGAAAAAATGTTTTTTTTTTCTCTCTGTCTCTCTCGTGGAAAAATCGAATTTTCTCTGAAACGATGACGTTTCGAAAATAAATTCTTCTTTTTCTCTTTTTCTTTCTTCGTAATTTTAATACGTTCCAATTAATTTTCTGCATGTAATTTGAAGAGCCCACATATAAACCGAGTGTATGTACGTTTATACGTGAACATTTCCATTCGGCGGATTATGCGATCTTTGCACAGACGATCCGCTAAACGAGTAAACGACAGTTCCTTGCAGGGACTATGTAATATTTGAAAGGAAAGAGGAGAAACTTCTTTCCCCCTCCGTTTCTCAACACTAAACGTTTCCGTTTTTTTCTCCGTACGTTCAATAGCAAAACAGGTGGAAAAAAAAAGAGTAAATTCGGAAATATTGTGGACGACGTCCGCGGTTCATTTGTCGGAGGGAGTCGCGTCTCCGACGGTACGTAACGTGAGACATTAACAGCAGCAACGAAAACAGTAAAACACGATATCACGACGTAAGCTACGAACAAAAAGAAAGAAAAAAACAAATTTATTCCGATTTTTTTTTTTAACAAAAAAAAAAAACTCGCGTAGGTGCGAACCACGGAGAGAACCTGTAGCGCTACACAACAACAACAACATTAATAATAATACACGCAGTACTACATAATAATAATAATAATAATAATAATAATAAAAATAATATGTAAAAGACGGCGTGTCGAGGACAACCGGTCGCCGTATATAACGACGATTGTACGAACAATATATGGAAAAAAAATAATAAAAAATACAAGTAAAAAAGTCCTTTCTCTTCTCGGTTCTCGTGCTGGGGAGCGCGAGCGGAGGCGCATATACGTACGCGCGTTGTACTATACTCGGTCATACGACGCACATTACCTTGAGTTCAATAGATGTGTGTGTGTTTAAAAAAATTATTTTTATTTTTACGAAATAATTTTTATTTTTAAGAAGAAGAAGAAGAAGAAGAAAACGTTTTAAAAGAGAGCTTTTTTTCACGCATGGCATACGCCGTTATCGTCGAGGTCATTTACATTATATTGCCTAATACCACCGCATACGAGCGATAATATTTTTCTTTTCAATATAAATAGAATTTTTACGATTATAATGATAATTACATTCCGTTCAGAAAAAAAAAAAATAAATAAAATATACAAATTATTATATATACATATATACATATAGGTATATAAAATGGCGAGAAATCGACGAAACGTCGCTATTCGTCGGATCCCCTCGCCCAACGGACCGGTTAAGTTAGGTCACCCCGCGAGTCTGCAGCCACGGTGCGGAGGAAAGAAAACATTGCGCGCATCAAATTCGGTTTCTCCGAAAACACCGTATCTAATAATAATTTATAAGCGTAAGTAATTTATCCGCTTTTTTTTTTTTTCATTTCTCAAAGCGTCGTGCGCATATATATTATTATAAAAATAACCGACCAAAAGAATACAAACCTGCAGAACGCGTTACCGGCGCGAGTAAAATGTGGGCCCCTGCTGTACAGTTAGAAAAAAACCAAAACCGGCCGTAGTCGTCGAATATAATACGCGACGTGATGTTCGAAAGACGCGTATAGAAAAACAAAGGACCGTTCGCGCAGTACTTATTCTGGAAATCTTTTGCGTTTCGTATATAAACCGTGGGTTTTTTTTTTTGCACCGCTGTCAGAGAGACGTGTTTAGAATTTCATAGGCCGACTCTCCTTACTACTATTTGTTTTCCGTTAAAAAAATTTACAAAATCGATACATTGGCACGATTTCTTTTCTTTCTATATATGTTTTTTACGCCATGATAACGAACTTATTCCTTGAATTACTCTATCATGTACGTCGACGGTTAAAAAAGTACACATATTGTGTTTGATCGTCAAGACGATTGTCAAAACGCTTATATTAAAGTGTTATTCGTGTTAAAAGAGTATACCTCGTTATAATTGAATAATTTTATAATTTATTTAAACGAAATTTCAACCTCGTTTATACGTAAAAAAAAAAAATGCGTTTAGTTCGAGACGACGTATTTCTAATATATTTCTGGCTCGTGCGCGTACACGCGGAATTCGACGGCAAAATCAAACCGAACGTTTTTATTTTTCCAAAATAATCCGTAAGAAAAAAACTAATATCTTTCTGTACATATAATTATTATTATTTCGTCGATAATCGTAATTATAAAACGGGTGCTGCGTTAATTACAAAAAAAAAAAGCGGCGACGACTGGTGTCGAACACTTGTTTTTTTTTTGTTTCGATATTATTATTATTATTAAAATTATTTAGCGAGGTCGTTATATTTGATGACGTTTTATATAACTATATATATGAAAAAAAACGAGTCTCGTTAAAACGTATAACAACAGCCGTATATTATAAATGTATAATATACGATCGTTAAAATTCGTTTATATATATATATACTTTCCAGTAGATTATTTTTAAGTGCACAATTTTCACGTATACGCGCGCCGCTCGCAGTTTCACTCGCCGCCGTATACTAGTATACGCAAGTAATAATAATAATAATAATAATAATAATAATAATAAATGTGTGTACACGCGTTACTCGCACGCACGCTTTCTCTCCGTTGTAACGGATACCAGACGATACCTCGCCCTCCGCCCGCATTAAATGATTTATTGAATTTGACAATTTTTTTTCTTTCTTTTTCCGCGCGGAATGCGTGTTTTTTTTTGCGTTTCGTATACGGTGCCAAAAACGTCTTTTTAGCGGCGAATTCGCATCGACGTTTTTTGGACTATATCGCGTATAAAGCACATTAGGAAAAGCGAATGGCATTATGAAGATATAAAGAGGATATATAATAAGCCATACTCTCATTTATTAGGAAAAAAAGACTAGAATGGTTCGGGCATGCATGGAGAACGGACGAGCACCTAATTAAAAATGTTTTAGTCAACAAAATAAATAAAACAAGACCTCTCCTAGGACGACCAAAAACCCGATGGATTGATGATGTAGTTGCTAAAGATTTATCAATAATAGACTAGAACGCAACTCTAGAGACAGTGTATCAGGGAGATAGATGTAAAGAGATTTTGAGGGCAGCGATGGTCCTGAACGGAGCGTTGAGCTGAAGAAGAAGAATGCTGCGAGCGAGGTAGAACGAGAAAAAAAATGTATGCACAATTTTTTGGCAATTTTTTTTATTTTCTGTAAGTAATAATTTCCCGTATTTGTCAGTATGACTAAAAAAATGTTTTTTTTTTTTTTTACGATGATTTGGCGAAAACTTTCGCCATACGTGAATTATTCAAAGTGCACACATTCATTTTGAAAACAATACGCGTTAAATTAAAACGCGCGCGTACGTATAGGAAAAATTTTAAAAAGGCAAAAAAAACAACAATAACTCTTTTAAACGTGCGTACACCGCATTTTTTTTCTAAACAGTCGTGTGTTACGCGATATTATTGTTTTATGTACGGACGTTCGCGGGTTTCTCTACACACACATTTAACTTATATATATATATATGTACGGAATTTCGCGGATTTTCTCACAGCGAAATTGGTATACAAAATTATATATCGTAATTTTATATATATATATATATATATATATATATATATAATAACACGATTGTTGTTACATATTACGTGTTGTGTGCTTTCCAACGCGTACCAATTGTCTCTCGACAATATTATAATATTATATCTCGGAAAGCATATAAAGAAATTCGATAATACACGCGTATAATAGCCGTGTCATTGATTAATTCTCGATTGGGGAGGCGGTTTTACAGCCGGGTGATTCGAATAAAAAATATTTATATATATATATATTATATATATATAATAATAATAATAATAATATATGCTTAATAACGTTCCTTTTTATATACGGATATCGTTATAGAAAAAAAAAACAACGAGCGCGTATTATACGCGTGTATATTATATTGTACAAGTAGTGATTGTACGAATTATAATATTATATTTAGAAATTCTCGTGCGACTGATCTATTATACATATTGTAGTTAATCTAAAATTACGATAAATAACAATAATGATAATAATAATAAAATTGTTTTGTTGCCGTTTTTTGTTTTTTGATCTTTCTTTTCGTGTGGCTAACACGCGCTAAATATATATTATTGTTACGTGATTTTTTTCCTCTTTTCGTTTTTTTTGTTTTTTATAAATGTATCGCCGACAGATGCGCGCGCAAACGTCATAATTATTATGAATATTAAACACAAATTGCGCGATGGGGGCGCGCCGTCGAGGTATTGTTTTCAATTGTTTTTAACACGCGCGCGCGAATATGTTTTATTGTTTTAAAGTGTTCAGAGAAAAAAAAGTCATATACGATATCGATATATTATGCATATATTATATATCCGAAAATCGATTTTTTTTTAACACCCGAAAGTGAAATATAGTAACTGGCATTCTCAACGTTCGGCTCGAAGTACACATTACATTTAATATTACACTATAATATTTATGTATTATCGAAATCCGTGAGATATGGAAACGTTTTTTGTCGCTTCTTCTAATCGTTTTCGCAAGAAAATAAATTTCATACGTTTTCCCGTCTTTTTTTTGTACATCGTCTAAACGCCAATGCGCAACGCACAAAAGTCGTAAAAAAAAACGCCAGCCGCACATCGAGTTTCGTGTAACTACTTACGCGTTTCCGTATTGGATCACGCGAAATTTGTCATTCCTCCGGTTTCATCAATGCGTTTCAGTTTCATTGAACACTTACCATTTACTTACGACCATTTCACTTGGCATAATTTTTATATTGATCATCTAATTACTTATTTCGTTTTCGATTTTTTTTCTTTGTCGTTATTTTAAATACTGAGTAATATACTCAGTGTAGTTTGTTATTAGGAAACGCGTACAAAAAAAAAAAAATATAAATAAATAAAGATAGATCCTATACATTATTGCGGGTCGAAGCAGTCGAAAAAATAGCCTCTTCAGACGAAATATCGAAAACTGATCGTGTATTCCGTATAGTTTCATCGTCATTTACCTTTCTTCAATATACGCGCGAAACTATATTTTCCGAAAGAAATTTTGTATAAAAAGTTTCATGTTACATACGGTTCTCTATAGTGTGCGGCTTCGTCCTGAAGGTTTATCGAAGAAAATAATTCACTACAATCAATCGTATGCACATCATATACTCGTGCCATATTTGAACCAATATAAAACACGCATCTTTTACGCATTAGTTCTCTCTCTCTTTTTTTTTTACGAACGTGGAGATATATTTATTAGGTTAGACGATTTTCAGTTTGCACAATAATTTTTTCGTTATTTTTCAACGGTGAACTGCGAATTGTATTCGCGCGAATAACACAAAATCTTTTTCTCTACACGCGCGTCCGATTTAAACGCCGGTACACATGTATATTGTATGTCTATTAAAAAAAAGTCACTTCTTTGCTTTTTTTTCTTTTTAATATCATTATTGGCGTTTTAATAGAATAGAAAAAAAATCAACAATATATATATATATATATATTATATTACTACCTCCTAATCGTATATTTTGTAACGGATTGCGCGGTCTCGCGATCGTATCCATTTTATATTATGTACGAGTGTGCGCGTACGCCGTTTAAACCGTCAACTAGTGCGCGATAAATATAAAGTGAAAAATCGAAAAAAAAAAACAAAATTCATTCGTCCAAGTATAATATACTTATCGCGGTTAATAATGTACATATAAATACACGATATAATAGCCAATATTGCGTAACTGTTTCCCTATATTTACCGCGGCTATATCGAATTACACAACCGCTTGCATGTGTATATAATAACACATACGCGCGCGTTACTTCATATCGTTATTTTTTTTTATACATATTATTATTATTATTATTTCTTTTTCTCCCCCGTCCTGGTCTAAACCCCACCGCGACATCTCCGCGCAAAAGGTTCAACGAACCAATAACGCTTTCTCCAACAGCAGCAACAGCTCGTAAAACACATACACGTCGACACTATATTATTAATATTATACGTTCTATACGTGTCGATATATTCTTATTATTCTTATAATTATTATTATTATTATTATTATTATTATTCTTATTATTATTATTATTATTATTATTATTATTATTATTATTATTATTATTATTATTATTATTATTATTATTATTATTATTATTATTATTATTATTATTATTATTATTATTATTATTATTATTATTATTATTATTATTATTATTATTATTATTATTATTATTATTATTATTATTATTATTATTATTATTATTATTATTATTATTATTATTATTATTATTATTATTATTATTATTATTATTATTATTATTATTATTATTATTATTATTATTATTATTATTATTATTATTATTATTATTATTATTATTATTATTATTATTATTATTATTATTATTATTATTATTATTATTATTATTATTATTATTATTATTATTATTATTATTATTATTATTATTATTATTATTATTATTATTATTATTATTATTATTATTATTATTATTATTATTATTATTATTATTATTATTATTATTATTATTATTATTATTATTATTATTATTATTATTATTATTATTATTATTATTATTATTATTATTATTATTATTATTATTATTATTATTATTATTATTATTATTATTATTATTATTATTATTATTATTATTATTATTATTATTATTATTATTATTATTATTATTATTATTATTATTATTATTATTATTATTATTATTATTATTATTATTATTATTATTATTATTATTAT
Organism: Chaetogeoica ovagalla; assembly: GCA_032441825.1. Lineage (NCBI taxonomy): Eukaryota > Metazoa > Arthropoda > Insecta > Hemiptera > Aphididae > Chaetogeoica > Chaetogeoica ovagalla. The sequence goes on from CM063735.1 coordinate 6,670,299, forward strand.
TATTATTATTATTATTATTATTATTATTATTATTATTATTATTATTATTATTATTATTATTATTATTATTATTATTATTATTATTATTATTATTATTATTATTATTATTATTATTATTATTATTATTATTATTATTATTATTATTATTATTATTATTATTATTATTATTATTATTATTATTATTATTATTATTATATTATTATTATTATTATTATTATTATTATCATCATCATCATTATTATTATTATTATTATTATTATTATTATTATTATTATTATTATTATTATTATTATTATTATTATTTTTATTAATATTATTATTATTATTATGGTATACGCGACAAAGATATTATTATTATTATTATTATTATTATTATTATTATTATTATTATATATATATTATTATTATTATTATTATTATTATTATTATTATTATTGTACGCAATTACGGTCGGCGGACGTTTCGTTACTGCAATCGCCTTTAAAACAAGATTTTTTTTTTATAAGTATTTACACGCTGGCATTTTTTTTTTACACGATTTGCAGGCCATCATCGAATTTATGCATACCGGAACACTGTCAGACGGTGACGAATAGCACCTAACCTAACCCTTAATCAAACTATTGGCGTTGCGTTGTGATCTTATAATATAGACTTATACTGACAGCCGTGTACTGTAAGAACGACCGCGTTATCGTGAATCAGATTTGTCGGGAGTTTTTTTTTGCAGAGAGAAAAAAAACAATAACGGTTTTACAAAGTATGAATAATACATACGTAATAAAAACTGAAAATATTATATCTGTACCTACTAAAATAGTTGTAAAATTATTAACATTTTGAAATGACTCGCGAATATTTCATTTCCGTTTTTAAAAAATAATACGTTCTAGTTTCTGATAAATCCTTACGTTTTTTCGCGTATTCACTTGTTACAAAGTTACTCATGTTTATGAAAATCGGTATTGTTTTCTTTTTTTTTTTTTTAAATTTCTTAAAATCACTGAGACCGAAAACAACAAATTAGGAGAACAAAATAGAAGGAGTTTATAAGCCAGTAATTAATAGAATAATATAGTAGTCATAAAGAACAGCGGAATAAGAAGATATGGGGGCTGGACAAGCGTGGAGGATACTACTTGGGGTGACGAGATGGAGATTCGAAACGAGCAACACAACGGTGATCGGATCCATTGAATAGGAATATATATATATATATATATTTCAGGATGGACTGTAGAGATAGAGAAATGTCACCGACTGTCGGGGAAAAGCGAGGGAACGTTTTGAGTCCGACCATCTATATGGTCTTAGAAGTGGAAGAAAAACGTGAAATATATAACGCGCGTTTACGAACGACCGAGATTTAAACGCGCGCAATGTATTCGATAGTAAACCGAAACGCGCAAAAAGTAGGTTACAGTCCCGTAAACTGACATTTCACCTATAAATAAGGCGCGAACGTATTTTTTCTTTTTTATTCTAATTCGCTCGGTGTCGAGTGATTTAATAGGTACGCACAATTGTCACACGCGTATTTTTCTTCGACGACACAGTTGCAATGAACTCGTACGTCATCGATAAAATATATTTATCGAATAAATCGTTATTTATGGTATAATACCAATGTTATCCAATATTTTGCGAACTATCTTTTCACTATATACAGACGGATACAAGCCGGAAAGCCGTTTTTTTTTAGCACACATAATTATTATTAATGTTTTTAAATAAATCGATAATACGGCGGCGCGTTCAAATTTTCTCAATACGTAATTATGAATCGACGGTTTTTTTTTTTTTTAATATCTTTGGTCTTCCGCGCCGCCACCGGTGGTGGTGTGTCAAATTGTTCGCTGCAGTGTTTATGACTCGAGCAACGCGGGTATACCGTTACGTGCGCGCGCGATGCCGTTGCTCGGTGTAATCGCTTATTATTGTTAACACAATTTCTATACAGTAGTAACAACGTTAACGTATATTAACAATATAATTGTCGTTATTTTATATATTTGCCTTGGAAAACTGTTGAAAATGTGTACACCACTCTCTCAAAGAGACACAATACAATAATTAACTACATTTTATTAAATGGGTTGAGCGCACTACAGAGTGTTGACAATGCGTAACGAATACAGTTAACGAAAACGATTTACACTCATGTTTCGATATTATCGTAGTGATTATTATATTGTCGATTGAAATTTTTTTGTAATTTTCATCGATAATATCGTAATGGTAAAAAAAAAAAATAATAATAATTTTAATTACAATATTTAAACGACACTATTACGGTAAACGCGTACACATATTCTATAATTTTTGTTTTTTTAATAACCGGTACAACGAGATATAAGACGAGTATGGATTTTTCAACGGGCGATAGAAAACAAAAAAAATTCTCTAATAACAATAAAATAGTTGCTAATTATTAAAAAAAAAAAATTCTTAATGCACGCATTACATTTTTTATAATAAATTATTGTTTTTTACATATTGTTTTAAAAAAAAAAATTTTTTTTTAAAAAATAATTCGCTTATCGTCCAGTTTTAAAAACGTCATCGACGATGAGACAGACAAAAATATTTTCACTGACTATTTTGCAGGTTTACTAGCTTAAAAAAAAAAAAAAAAAAAAAAAACGCACCGGCAGACCAACCGTTTGATAGCAACGCGAAAAATAATTATTTATCTTGGCACAGGAAAAAAAACGTTTTATTTTTTCAAAACCGATTATTATAGTTTCGGACAATGCGCAGTAGGAAAAACGATATTTCACGTTTATATCACACATACTTTTAGAAATATTCGTATATATATATATATATATATATATGGTCTGCATATAAAAACACACGACGTATAATATAGTCAGTATAGTCACGTACGTATTGTTTTGTTGTGGAATATAATAATAAAACTAATTTCCGGGATTGCATTCCCTTCTCACTCTATCTTTCTTCATATATATATATATATATATATACGCGTAATCGAAACGTTTTTGTAAAAGAATGTATTTTTATTGTATTGTGTTGATATGTCTCCGCGTAATCGGTATAATATTTCCTCGATAATATTATATACAATGTTCGCCGCGCGTATTTCGAAATGCGACGTGACATATTCTACTAATAATTTGTAACATAATAATAATAATAATCGCGTGTAATATCATTTGTAAGACGAATGACGTACGAGATGTCATTATACTCGCGATATACGCATAAGGTTATAATTATTCGTATTATTAAACGCGGCAAATTTTTTTTTTTTTGGTTTTGTTAAAATCGTGCGTTTATATATTTCGTCGCGGCGCGTTAAGAAAGCGAGTCCATATTATAACGTATTCACTTCGCGTTCTATCATCGCGGCAATTGTAACGAGCATAATATATTATAGCGGAGGATCGCAAACGAAATTATATAAAATAATTAAAAACATCACACGTATGCGCGCGTGTACGGTAGAAAGCTCGATGATATTCGTTCAAATATTATAAGGTTTTTGTTCCATCGAAATCGAACGTAATAGTTTCCAAACACTTTTTTAACGTTAAAAAAGTGTTGCGAACGGACTAAAAAACTTTCTGTGTACGGCTTGAAAACACGTTCTGGACGCATCTCAAAGTCAATTTACATACACGGGGGGGGGGATTATTAGCTTGCAGCCGCGGTTAGACGTAGGCCGCGGCGTAAATTATTATTATATCTATTTGGACACGCGCTGAAAAACATAATATATATAAATATATATTATTTTATAAAATATGAATTCCAAAACGACTACACCTGTACGCTTTCCCGAGTGTTCGTATTACAGACATATAAACAGTGTATTACTACTGCAGGTAACACACACGCGAACGTCGTCTTGAGGTTAGAGACGTCAACGAAATGACCCGTTGTCGCGTGTTCTCGTATGTATTATCGATATCAAAACACGCATTTACAAAGATCGGTGAAACAGAAAGCGCGGACTCTGTTGACAGGACAATCGGACAGAAATTTAGACGAAGAACCGGTGTGAAAAACAGCGCGCGGGCGTTTTCATAGGTTAGGTTAGTTTTAAATGTCCCCAATAAATAGATGTCGTTTCTTATTGTATTCGTGACGACGAACAGTAAGAAAACGAGAGCACGAAATAAACGAAAGAATATATTATTAAAGTTCTTACAATCATTTTTGTTCGATGTTCTCCCCACTCGTGTTTTAGGTTTCGAGATTATAAGATAAAAAAAAAAAATTATTTCCATAAACTACTCCAGCAGCGGTCGGATTAGATCCGTCACATCGCTAGCTCTCATCTACAACTCCTCGGCCGCCGTGTCCGGGCCGAGGAGTGATTTCATATGATGCTGTACGGCGGCAGACAATCCGTTTTCTGCAATGAACCTGTTCTATTATAATATAGAGACCTATTATTATTATTATTATTATTATTATTATTTTTCTACCACGTAATACGTGTCAGATTCGGCCATGCGATATGTAAATATACAACATATATATATATATATATAAAAAAAATTCTCAATATATAATTCGTGCGCGAGAATTTTCGGCCAGTCATTTTCATCAACTGCACCGGACGTCCTGTTTTTACTGAACATACCGCACTTATTACGTACGGTTATTATCGTTATATGTACAATTTAACGTTGAAAAATGCACGGTTATGGGTTGGGTGTGATGATGATTATGATGATGATGAATGCTATACAGTGTGCAATACAGACGGAACGATTAAACATAATAATAATAATAATAATAATAATTATTATTATTATTATTATTATTCGTAAAACCTTGAAATTGTTTTTGCGTTATTTCATTGTTACACGACGGCTTCGACGTTCCAAAAAAAAAAATTTTCTGCGGAGTAATTAGCTTTTTTTTATCCGTGTATGTGCATAATACAACGGATGTCGTCGAATCTGCGACTGAAATGAATTTGCTTAAAAAAAATATAAGAATTTTACGACGCGGAATAGAATTTTTTTTCCCCGATTAAACAAGCGGAGAGACGACAACAACAATTAATGTATGTCAAACGAATAAATACTTTCGACAATAATAATTAATTAAGTATACGATTTTCTTTTTTGTCCGCTGCAACGACGGATAAACATATAGTCAGCGTTGATATAGTAGTTATTAGTATATTACACTATAAGGCAATGGTGTAAAATTTTCGAAATTTAATTGCGAAAGGTTTGACGATTTTGAATACGTGTTATACAGTATAATATGGAAAATCGGTGGATTTTTGTTTTTTTTTTGTTTTGTGAACGGGTACCGGTTTATACAATAAATGAACGCCATTATATCGTAGTAGAGTTTATTTTCGTGGAAATTCAACTGACAACACGATTCTAAGTACAATATAGTGTACATGCAATCAATAATACTGCGTAACCACCGTTATTGTAGCGGAGTTTTATATAAAAAAATGAAAAAAAAACCTCTGAAATTGTCGGCGAACTGAGAACATGCCGCTGTTGCACTGTCGAGAATTTTACGATAAATGCTTATTTATTTTTTATTTTTTTATTTTTTACCTCTCTCTCTCTCTTCTTTTAATATCTATTAAATGTATTATATATATATATATATATATATATATATAGATTCGGACGTCCGTGACGACGGCGAAACAACGGTATAAAAAAAAATAATCGAGAAAGTACACTTTTATATAGGTATATATATATATATATATATACTCGGGACATTCGTAACTATAGGTATATACAGGTAAAACCGCACGTAATTATACGATTTTTCTTCGACGTCGTCGTACACGGTGTAGAAACACAACGCCCGCGTCTGCGGTACATTTTCGATTATTATTATTATTATTATTATTATTATTATTATTATTATTATTATTATTATTATTATTATTGTATAAACCGTTCGTCTTGTCCCGATTATAAGAAACGAGAATTTTTCTTTTCCTCTTTCCATTTTAATAATTGTTGCGTCGCGCGAAACACAGAGTATATTATACATTTTCAATTCCGCCCGCGTGGTTTTAGCTCGTGGGAAACATCGTCGTTTATTATAATATATATTATACTATATATATATATATATATATATACGACAGCAGAAGTTATTATACAATGTCACGACGCAATGAGAACTAGGAAATAACGTAAAAAAAAAAAATCAATAGGTACACCGTGCAGAGGCGTATAATCGTTATAATTAGAAACGCTGTATAATAAATATAACTACGCTCGCAGTTTTTTACATTTAATTTTTGTTTTCTTTCTGTCTATGTGTGTGTCAAACTCAATTATACACGCACTTGTTAAAATGATTAGACTATTTCTACGTAATTTAATTTCACGCGGCGTGCGCGTAACAACAATACTTTGTTTATTATTATTATTATTATTATTATTCTTAACGGCGGCCGCAATCTCCCGCGGTTTTCCCTATATAAATATATACTCGTATTTGAAGGAAAAAACTTTGTTTTTTCGTTTTTGAAACAATTTTTAGAAATAAAATCGAGAACTTTTCACATGAAAATATCGTTATTGAAATCCGTAAATAGTACTCGTGTATATATATATATCGATTATTTTTCAATAAATTTGAAAATAGCTCAATATTAATATAATTGTATTTATATAATATAGGACAATCACTTACGAGTTACGAAAACGTTTGTGAAACCGAATCCGTTTTCGGAAAAATCGGATCGATACGAATTTAATGAGAGAAAAAAATATTTTCCATATCAGCATAACAGTCAAACAGTTTCGTTCGTCACGATCACAATTCTCAGTGTCGGATAAATTTTCGGAATGACTCCTCCACCAGGCCCCTGCAGCCACAAGACATGTCAATGTCAAAAAAAAAAAAAAAACAAATATATATTCCGTAAATAATATACTTATTAAATATATAATATTTAATTATTATCACACGCGCGCGCGATAATAATAAATAAATAAATAAAATTGACGATAAAAACAAAAAAAAAAAAAAAGTATACGAAACGCGTTCCATAAAAATTATTTATAACCTGGGGTACGAGGAGGAGGAAGGAAAATCATGACTCGTGCGCGCCAGACCGAGAGAACATCGGCTGCATCGTCGTCGCCGAGCATGAAATTTCGTGATTAAATTCGTCGGTCACGAACTATTTGAGCCCGGAGACGACTCGGCGAACTGTTGTTGTTTTCGTGTTTTTTCAAAAAATCGTGATCGACCGCTCGCGCGTCCTTCGTGCGATATTTTTTTTTTGTACCTAGGTATATATAAACGAGTACCACCGTCGCGCACATAAATAAAAATCTATAATCTCCTCCTCGTTAATACTCCATTTATATATATATATACATACAAGTGTGTATTCGATCGTAGTACCCGGGAGGGGAAAAAATATATTATTCTATTGTCGTACGGAGGAGTAAAAATAATCGACTATTATTGTTTGTTCGCGTTAGATATAGTAATAATAATAATAATAATAATATAACTTATATTATATAAGTGCGTCTTCTCCGAATAAAACTGTAGACAAATTTATAACAATATTATATATTATTATTATTATTTATTATTACAAATCCGGCAGGCGCGTCCTCCTGTGCTGTTGCTGCACGTCTGTACTGATCGGTCGTGAGTCATTACCGTAAATCGAAATCGCAAAAATATTTATTGTTTTTAACAAAACGGCGACGGTATTTTAATATTTCAAAATGCGTTTTTCTTAAATTATAATAATAACGCGGTAGGTACGCTCTACATGTGTTTTATAGTAGACACAGATTTTTCCAAGTCGAATATCGAACCGAGAGAACTATTTGAATTTAAAAAAAAAAAAATAATAATAATAATCGATAGATTTAAAAGTAAATCGACAATAGAATACCTATTCTTGACATATATATATAATATATATATATATATACAGTAGACGCCGCTTATAAGACTCACGGATATAAGGTTCAGTCGCTTATTAGACTCAAAATCGTCTGGAACGGTCCGGAAGTGTCCAAATACATTAAAAAAAAATCGGTTATAAGACTCAACACTTCGGTTATAAGACTCAAATTTCGTAAAATAAATAGTAGAAAATAAACTTTTTTGTTTATAATTTAGAGATAAATTGGTATTGAAAAATTAAATAATATTCGTGTTGATTATATTTTCTAGTTTCTGTTGGTACCTTATAACGTTAAAATAATTTTTATCGCAGATAAAAGTTCACATTTATCGCAACGATTATCGTTATTATAGTGTACTGATTATCTGGCGGCTGCACAGTTATCATAATTACGGGTACATAAATACACATACGTACACGTGCACATGTACATACTCAGTTATCATTGCAGTCAACGGTATAATTGTTGTACAATGAACGATCAGTCGGTATTCGAATTTCAACGCGTGCTTTTCAATTTGTTGTTAACATGAGTGCTAATAATTAATTTTTTTTTTCCACTTCGCCTATAAGGTTCATTCGGTTATAAGACTCACTTTGTGCTGGTCCCAAAGTGAGTCTTATAAGCGGCGTCTACTGTATATATATATATATTATACGTTACAGATTATTTTACAACAAATTAAAGAAAAAAATAAAACGACTTAACGATCTATTTCCTAATCGTGTATTGGTAGGTATAAGAATAATGTACATTTTGAATTTTCTGATTTTATTAGCCCACTGTCGGAAAATAGTGGATATAATAAATTATCTTCGTTTTACTACTGTACGGATCGGAAGAGAAATTACTTTCTAAATATCGGAATAATACTCAGTTTGAATTTCTTTTTCCGAAATCCGCGTAGTACATATTATATATATATATATATATATATATACACACACAGGTCGAGCTCGAGTGAGAAAATAATGTGATATTCTCGGATTTTGATTCGTTTTTTTTTCTTTTTTCTTAAATGACTTAAAACGGTATTCAAAACAATATTTCCGCGTTCATCGAAAAAAAAACATTTACTGATAAAGATAATATTATTGGTAAATACTATATTTTTTCGATTTATTATGATTCTTGTAGTACATGTTATTATTATTATTTTTGAATTCGAAATATATAAAACTGTATTCGATTATAACGTCGCGAGCTTAAAATAGTCGTGTGTTTTTCTCACACTTGACGAGTTTGACACACTATTCGTGTTTTGAAATCGGCGAATCGTCGATTATTTTTCTTTAAAAAAAAAAATTTACCGACCCTGTACAATAATACACACTAATATAAAGTAGATTGAAAAAAAACACGAATATTTAATACGCATTTTTCTTCCGACAGTAATTTTCTTATTTTTTTACGATATCATATAAAATATTGCTATCGAAAAAAACAACTATTAGAATAATTTGGTTAACATTCGATTTAAAACGTTTGCGCAAAGAAAAAAATGTAACAAATATTTTTGTACTGATAAATAATATTCATATTTGTTTTGAGCGTGTGATGTCTTATAAAATATTACGATAATTATTAACATATAATAATAACAATAATAATTAATATGGCGCGTTGTCGTTTTGTGTGTTCTTGCAGGCGTACAAGTTGAAAACGCGACCGACTGCCGTTCAAATAGCCAGGATAGCCGCGTTTACCGTGATCGCGTGCACGTTCATCATGGGATCGTTCATGTTGGGCGCGGCCTGGTTGCAAGCGAACGCGTCCTGTTCGCAACTGATGCACGCCGAAGCGCTCCTCAGACAGGTAACGACGGACGAACACGATTTTTTAAATCCTTTTACGTCCCACTATTTTTATTCGGGAGATTTTCTCTCTCTCGCTCTATAATAATTTACATACGACGATTTTCGCGCCCCGACACAAGTAAATCCGTTGTTCGAATATTATTATATTTACTCGGCGTCAACAAATCGGTTAATTTTCTTTTTTTTGAAATTTCTCTCCTATTGGATGTTGGAAATCATCATATTAATCTGGATTTTCTCTCGGGACGCCTTCAATACTTGATTGTTCTTACAATCAAACCGTTGTCTCAGATTTTATAATCAATTTGCTCTACTTCTTTTACCACATATTAATATTCCCTCTCTAAAATGAGTTGTAGAATTTGGTATTTCTGTCCATTCGTTATCGTGAGTTCAAAATATTGTGACTTTCTTGTTTTGGATGTTCTCACTATTTCATTATCATTCCCCATTCTCCTCTAGCACTTCCAAATTTGTAACTCTGTCTACCCATTATATATTTATTATTCAAGGTTCTTCTATTGCACCGCATTTCGAATGCTTTTTCTATCTTCTTCACATCAGCTTCCTTTATTTAAGGCCTTCACCACCATATAGTAATGTGGAAATAGGCACATCACAGCACTTTAACATTCTTATTCTCAATTCTAGTGATAGGTCGCGATTTGAGATGATTTTTTCCTCGTTTTAAAGAATCCCGTTCTGGCAATCTCTATTACCCTGGACACCTTATTCCTTTAGAGACCATTATTATTTTTATACGCTTTTTTACGGCTGAACTGTTTAAGCTTAGTTTTTTATTATTATGTTGGGGGGGGGGGTTATTTAAAATAACAAATCGGCTTTTCAATACATTTGTAAAACCACCGCGTGTGTATTACATAATATAATATTACAAAATACCCTTTAAGAGGATTACATTTGTTTTCATCAAAATAATTGATTTACCGAAAACAGTGCTGAGGGATAGGCTTTTTAGACACGGAATTTTTTTTACATATATTTAATCCTTAAAAGTTTATAAGCGTTTTAAAACTACAATTTTTACCTTTTTTTCTTTTCTTTAAATATCGCAATTCCTTAAGAATTAGCATAGGCGTGCGCAGACTCGTGTTTCAGGGGCAGCATGAGATTAATCCGGCCCATATTCCAATTTTTCCATTAAGCCCGGCCCATTATGTATATCACTTAGGTACTTTATTTTAGGTATCAAAAATTGTATAGGTAGGTTAGTCGTTGTCAGGAAAAAGTTGTTTTCAGTAAGATGAACTTTTATTATATTAATAAAATAAAGATAAACAAATAATAATACTAATAAAAAAATATTATTTAAAATTTGAAAATTATATATACACATACATTTATATTTGTAATTTATAGAGTTTGTATTTTCAACTTGTGTAGGTACATCATATTTTGTGGTAGTATCATAATTTTATTTTACTGAAATAAAATTCACAGAGGCCTGTAATTCAATAAATGGCGGCCCATGCCACACAAAAAAAAGATTCGGGGGCAGCATATGCTGCCTCTGCTGCCCCCGTGCGCACGCCTATGAGAATTAGTAAGATATTTTTAAAATGGAACTTAATTTATTTCGTGCATTACGACTTGGTGTCTTAAGTACGACTGCGGTTTTTGGATCTGCTTCTTTATCCCGTGAAACGGAATTTCCTCAACATTTTTTGTGTATATTCGCGTATAACTAAACACTTGTAAACTATTGTGAGACGTCATTGAGAAAAATAAATAAAAGAGCTTCTATAATAATAGTCAGCATAAGATGGATATTTTGAAACTCTTACTATATAATAATAAGAATCGTCCGCGTAAGTCTATTCATAAAAAAAAACCTCGACTAATTACTTACAATTCGAGTTTCTCGAATTAAAACGTTATTAAAAATTATTTTCTTAATTAAAAACACAATAACATAAAATATAAATTATCAATGTGCGCGCGCACAAGAGACACGAAAATACGGATAAATAACGCTTTCTTTGTATGGGTTGTTTTGTTTTTTGTCGGTTTATGGCGCAACGACAGTTTTCCTTGTATATAGCAGCAGTAAATGTCGAAAAAAAAATAAATAACTAGTCCGGCTTTCACTCTACGATCCGCGGTGAAACCACCGGTTTCCCATACAGTTTTATTTATTCGTCATTATTATTATTATTATTATTATTATTATTATTATTATTACATTTATTAATAATTCCCCTCGCTATACGTGTACCATCTCCGTCGAATCAATTACGTTTCGAAATCGACGACGGTAGATTTTTTATCGAATAAATTTATTGTATTTATACTTATCGATTTTATAGATGATCAACGATGGGATCAATTTAAAACGTTCGCTAATTTGTCTATGGTTAATGATTAAAAAATAAATAAAAATTATCATCACCGAATCGATCTCTCATCAATGGTGGGAGGGGAGGAGACGAAGTTGTAAAAAAAAATATTAGAATCGGTTTCTTTTTTACACGCTGTAATTTTTAAACACACGATTTTTAAAAATGATTATAAACACCTAAACGGACAAGTAGTCCAATAAGTAGCATATAAAAAAAAAAACTTGTTTCCTAAATCCATTTATTAATATTGTGGAATGAAAAAAAATCTCGTGACGTCTGTAAATATCGTTCTGAATTTAACACCTCTTTTCGCGTTCATTCACAATAAAAAAATTAAAGAACACTCGATGATCTCAAAGAGAAAAAGTGATACGAATATCTCGGCAAATGCTGCGAAACGTTATGTCCTTCAGCAGCAGTTCACAGGGTCACCTCGAGATTGGGGACGTATAGTCTCACTTATAAAAATTAAATAAACGCTCAAGACCGGTATAAATAAATTTGTTTACAGAAAAAAATTACTTTCCGGGGTTTTATTTTTTTATAATAATTTTTAAATTGTCCGCTCCACTTTGTATTACATAAATACTGGTCAAGCGTATATATATTATATTAATTGTAAGTGCTGCACATTATTTTAAAACAGATTATTCGGTGTAATACCGACAGTCCAAGTATTATAGAAAACGATGATACGTGTATATGAAACCGAGAACAGCAGTTGAGTATTGTTCAATATTCTCGAAATCGCCTATCCTAACGACTTCCGTGTAGTAATAATTTTGTAATAGAAGCTTTGGGGGAAAAAAATGCGTAAAACGTATAGGGCAAAGTTTCATGTATTCAATATTTTTACGTTCACTCAGAAACGCGCGTTCTTTTTTTTTTCTTGTAATTTTAATTTCTCCTTCTAATTAATAAATATATAGGAGACTTGTTGCAATAAAAAAAAAAACACGACAGTGCAGTGTAATACTTATATATATTTATACGACTCATATATACCCGTTTCAACGTTCTCGTTCCAATTGAAAAAAGTAAAAATTCAAATTTGAATAACGGGAAATTAATGTAGTGTATAATATATACAGAATAGAAGCGAAAGAGAGAAAAAACAGCCGGTATAATGGATGGTCGGTTCAAACGTGGACACTTTAGAATTATTATATTTTCTGAAAGCAACGATAAGTCATCGGAATTGAAACCGAGCGATTACGCTTGTACAGTATAGTTTCGTAACGAATTTAACGGATATTGTTCGAATATCATACACAAGTCTAAACTTGTGTATTAAATTTTGAGCGTTTTGAAAAAAAAAATTGTAATATAAACGTTAACAATTCTACAGCGTATTTTACACAGTTCCTCCTTAATTTTTAGGTCGTTTATTTTTGTCAAGAAAATCATTAATGGGGGGAAAAAACGCTTGTCAAAATCTTCGCAGCACTCCTTATTACGTTTACATGAAAAAATTGTTGACAAAAAAATAAAAACATACGTATCATTGTAAAACCTGCAATACATTCTTCGCCGTTAAACTAAAGTATAACATTAAATCATATATATATATATCGATACACAACACTTATTCGGACATTTAAAAAAAAAAAAAAATCGATTATTTTAGCTGAACGTTCTTCCACAACCTATTATTAGCCCTACGAGAACGACCTGATGATATGCGGCATTTACGCATGTGTAATAAGTCGAATATTTCTCCATTATAACCATACAACCGACGAGTTTTGAGACTCAAAGAAAAAAAAAAAATGTTAAAAAGTAAATGACCAGGTTTTGTTGTACGTTTGTGCAGAGCGAAGAAGCCGCGGATCGTCCGCAATACCAGGCGCTTGTCGATCCTCTGCAATCGGATGAGACGTCGGATTCCAAACAAGAAGAGCTTCCCGGCCATCAACAGTCCGTCAGGAACGTTGAGAGCCAAACGTCCGGAGCGGACGCAGCGGGAAACGATCAATCGGCCGCGCCACCGGTGCAAATCAAATTGCCGTTGGAATTGGACTTTGACGAAATCGTCGGAGTGAGTGTCAATTTTTATTCTTCAGAAATATCAAAAAATAAATAAATAAACGAATTCGTGTTGAATTACCGCGCTTTTACTTTTTTTATGTTCGAAAAAATGTCTGCGATAGGGCAATTCGACCGTGTTTTTTTACATAGGCATTAATTCTGTTCAGATTATAGTGGTATAAACTTAGCGATAGTGAACTTAGTGAGGTCGGGACAAACATAGTTAAAACGGCGTAATATCCTGCAGTGTAAAGGACGATTGTGCCCATAAGACGATGTGGAAACTCAAAAAAGAGAATGACTGTTTGTTGTGCTGTGGGAGGAGACACGAAGGAAACAGACGCGATGAATACAGACAATATCCGTCTTAATACGTTCTATACTCGTAATTTCGAGAAATCGATAATTATTTCAATATTATTATACTTAAAACGTTTCCCCCTCCCACAGATAATACTTTTTCTATAATTTGTTCGGATTTAAATCGTTTTCTATGCTCAACGACCAGACTAATAATTATTATAAATCTTTGAATTATTATCCATTAATGATTTTAAACCTACGCGTCATGTCCCCTAATTCGATTTTAAACCCCCGACGCACAACATATGTTGAAAATTTGTTTTAATTGTGGCCGTTATCAAAAATAAATGGACAAAAAAAAAAAAAACAAGAAAAGTGTTCGGCACCGATAAAATAGTACATTTCCAACACAATTGCTTCCACGATAATAATAATAAAAATTCGTTGAAAAACACGTATTAGGCTTTGTTGGAGAAAAATCAACGATCCCGTATGAACTGCGTGATCGAGAAAAAACGCGCCGAAGAGGTGATGGACCATCAACCGAAAACTCTCCGTCTGCCGTTCGGCATGAACATCACTACGGACCCGCGTTTTGAACACGTTACTGGCGAACGGTTAAGCATCGTGTGTGAGAGCGGACACGATGAGCGGTGAGTAATTCCGTTTTATAAAATGTACCTACACAAATGATATACATAACAAAAAACGATAATGAAGCGGAATCGTTTTTAGACGCAAAACGAGTTGATGTTTGTGCGTCTAAAAATATTTCGAACATTGTACGAACTGACTGTACAATGTCTGCTTTATTCCGTTCGTTTTATCTAGCATGAAATGCGTTTTGATGAAATATTCTTTGCACACGAGTTTTGTGTGAACGAAGCTGAAACGATTTTAAAAACCAAAACTTGGATCCAAAATTCATTCAAAATACATCTTGATTGATATGAAATGATGAAATATAATTTGACACATTTAGGTCTTCGAGTCGAGAATTGAAAAATACTGTAGTAGTAGTTTTACAAAAAAGAAAAATATGAAGTAAAAAAAAAAAAAAATGTATTTTTGAAAACAGACGAGCTCCAAATCCAGCGGAACAGATGCAACACCAACAATCAGTGATGATGCCGATCCCGATGGGAGCCAACCCGATGACGCATTTGCCAAGCATGATGGGACCACCACCGCACCACGCACAACAACATCCCATACATCACATGCACCAGGGCCCACCGCCGATCCCGTTGGCCATGATCGCTCGGATCAACGCGGACATCGACAATCAGCTGCAGCTCCAGGAACAGCAACAGATCGAGGAGCACATCATACCGATATTCCAGCAGCTGTTGCCAGAGCTCAGACAGGTGCCGGACAACGGTCATCACATGATGCGCGAACACCATCAACAGCAGCAACAACAACAACAACAGCAACAACACCAACACCACCATCACAAACAGCAGATGCAAATGCAGGAGGCCGAGGACAGGGCGGTCTCCATGATGCCCAATAAGGTGCTGTACCATCCGGTTATGGCCGGCGGCGAAGGTAGACCGCTCTACACTGTAGCCATATCCGACAAACAGATGCCGAACGAAGTCGCGGACGGTCCGCAGATGATGATGCACCAGGAGGCCATGTCGTCCGAGTCCGCCGTGCGTCACAACGTCGCTGCAGCACCATTGTTCCAGAGGGTTCCCATTAACGTGCCCGTGTCCATGATGATGCCGCCGCCGGGTTCCGAACCGTCAGCATCGTCTTCTTCGATCCCTCAAGAAAGGTCGATTGAAGATTCCAAACCGGACCACCGTCCTCACTGTAAGTTTTCTACAACCGTACCGCCCGTTGATATAAATCGAGTCTCAATTGAGTTTTTCATTTGCTTGAAAAAAAAAAAAAAAATATATATATGTATATATATAATACAATTTTACGCTTTTTAAATGAATTCAAAATCGCTAAGCATATGTGTATATTTACACTTGGATTTCGTTTTAAATAACAATAATAATGTTTTATCGATTTTTATATAAGACAAATATGCGTTGTGTGAAATTTCTTTTTTTTTACTGTTTCAATTTGTACTGTATAATTTATTAAACAAAAGATGTGTTATATCTACAGATTAATAATCAAAACTAATTTCTCCACTAATCCGTGTTTATTTCTTCACTTTTCATACACCATCACATTTGTAGGTATAAGAAATTTAAAAAAATTCTATCAAATATAAATAATATATGCACGTATACTATACACTTTATTTTGTTTCAGTTGTTCACCCACGTTCGGTCGAGTCGGTTCACGAAGATGTCGTTCAAAACGATGAGATGGAATCTAATAAATAAGTTTTCACAATAACTTCGAACATGGTTTTTTTTAATTTTTTTTTACACAGAAAATAACGAGTAGATCTTTCGCTGATTTTTATGATATATCCCGGATTTGACATATTAGGATTACGAGAATCAAATAACGATATTTAGCTTTTAATAATTTCTTTTACGTGAATATTTCAATGTCAAAAATAAAACACAACAGTGTATTTAGTAGTGTGCTTTAGTATAATATACATAAAATATTTTTTCATTTTTGTGTTTAAAACATAGTATTTTTTAATTTGTTAATGTTAATTGTGATAGATTATTATTATATTATTATTTACAATATTATTATATATATATATATATATATATATAGTATTGTTTTTGAATAAAATCCATACTGCATTTTGTTACAAATATTATATTGTTTTAGTATATAGTTAAAAAAAAAAATAAACTAACGTTTGATTGTCATGTGAAATTTACATACACAAATCGCCTGTCGATGCACATTGAATTATCAAAATAACAATTAAACATAACCAAAAAAAAATTTTTAAATTTAAAAACTAACAAAATAAAGTAACACAAAATGTTTGAAGAACAATGCAATTTTCTCATCACTCAGCAGCATCTAAAAAATAATACAATTTTAGATTTTTTACACATATAAACAATGTTGAACGGGTTGAAAGAAATTTTTCCAATTAATTAATTAGAAAAAAAGAAAATAAACATAACTTCATAAAATTAGTTTAAAAACTATTTGGTTTTCATTTATATATATTATGGGATCAAATATTAAATTTACTTATGGTTATTTAAGAGTAAAATATAAGTACAAACATGGTGTACTCATATATGAGCAGAACAAATACTACTATGACTTACCACAAAAGGATTCCATATTGGCATTGCAGATTTCTTGTAATTGAAACAAATATTGTAGTACGTGTTCATTTTCAATAGTAATTAATTCTTGTACAGTAGGTTTTTTAAGGAAATATTCGGCTCTAAAACAACAATCAAAAATCATTTAATAACAATAAATACTTTATAACGTACAGTTACCATCAAGTGTCATTACTGTTATAACGTTTGTATTACATTAAACAATATGAAATACACACAATATAATATTATGACTAAGTAAATAATAAATTAATGTTTCAACTTACAAACGCCGAGCATCGTATGAAATTAGAATATTACACATGGACGTAAGGACCCAGAAAAACTGCTTGAATGGGTAATCACCACAAGGGTTATTCAATGTATCGGTCATTGCATACTCAATGCCATTGCGATGAATATTTGTCGACACTAACCGTTTTCCTACTTGATCCGTACACTGACACAAAATGCGACTAATTATAGTAGCCACATTAATCTAATTCAATAACACAATTCACAACTAATATTAATAATCAATATGTGGAACGAAATTTACTTTCCAAAATGAATTAACGTTAAAACATTAAAATGTGGTGAATTTATTGCCTATCCATAATTTAAAATTACATTAAATACAAATCTAAAAATGTGTCCATTAAAATATTTTAGATTTTCTAACTTGTGTATTGTTCAATTACTGAAGTATTTTCACAAACACAAATATACATTGAGACTAAAATAATAATTTATATAGAAAATATAAAAAATATTAACATATTGAATGTATTTTTGTTTGAAAAATTTTGTAATGGAACTAAACACTACTTACTACATCTTTTATAGTAGAATTTTCAAAGTCTGTTTTTTGAGTTATAACATTTTCAAACATGTACACCAAATATAAATTAATTACAGAACTTAATTGATTTCCAGTTTTTTTATTGCATAAAAAATTGAAAATAGGCCGAAGAGCTCGTTCAAAAGATTCCTTTAAAATATTATATAATATGTAATTATCCAATTTTTTTTTCTACAATTTAAATTAAATAGTTTACCACTTGTACAAATTGCAGCAGAGTAATTAAATGATTTATATCGAAAATACAGTCTTGTATAAGTTTCATATATATTTTTATTATCTTCAATGTATTCAAATTGTTTTTTTCTAAAATATAATTATGAAAAATATAGATTTATATATATATATATTATATAATTATATATGGTTACTATAATTTTTGCACAAAGAAAACATGAAATTTGTCACCATCACATTTTTATCACTATCAAGTGCATAATTTATATTTTTCATATAGTGTGTAATTCGTAACAACTCGTCAATAATTAAAAATGCCTAAAAAATAATGAAGAATGTCATCTATGAGTTAAAATTAAGTTATATAAATAAAACATAAATAATAAAGGAAATATAATCACAGTCTCGCAAATATTTAAAATCCGATGATCATATTTCATTAAAATATTAAACATTGCGTCTAAAAATGTGAAAAATGTATTTTCTATAGTGTCCGTAGAAGAATGTTCAATATCATCTTGTACGGATGTATTATTTGGTGAATTTGAAAATGTATTCAATAACTTTTTTCTCAATATTTCCATATAAGCATATAAAGCATATTCCTGAAAAGAAATAACATTTATTGTAATTCAATTAAGAAATTAACATTTTCGAATTTTAAATAGCATACAGAGACAATTAAATCATCTTTTTGAGTGTCATTGAGATATGGCACATAATGAGATAAATATTTTAGGGATTCCAAGTCATCAGGTATACAGTTGTATTTTGCAATTGACCAAATTTTAATTAAAGCATGTTTTTGAATCAATATGCTTGGCGTCTGAAAAAAAAGTACAAATAAATTATAATTCAATGCATAATGAAACTAGGTAATGATTTTGGTTTTATAATTTTTATCGCAACTTTTACTTAGTCCGAAGTGTGAAAAAAATACCCAACTATTAAACTGTTTTAATCAACAATAAGTTAAAATATAAACAATATAAAATTGGGATTTTTTAAAATGTCACATCTATTTATCAAAATGATATTTGATTAAAAATATTACACTATCAAATGAATTTTCGATTCCAGCTTTTAGAATATCAATATTCACTTGTGCACTGTCATTAATACATTTGAAACATATGTTTAGCTCATGACCTCGTAAAGTTGATGTCATAATATGAAGGCATTTAGAGATCATTTCTAAAATTGTGGGAATATTCCAATTTTGATAAAACGAACACGCGTGTAACACGATTTCGGGTATTATCTAGATAAAAAAAATGAAAGTATAGTAATCGATTTATATTATAATTATGTAATAATTTACACTTATTAATGTAATAAAAAAATTAATATTATATTTTTATTTCCACACCGTACCATTTTATCCTGAAGCAATTTAAAATCACTAAATTGAAGTAGAATCCATAGTGAAAACGCATGTGTATAATCTGTACATTCTTTAAGTTGATTTATTAAATGTAACAGTAGATAAGTAGTGTATTCTTTCTTTTTAAATGTATTTATATGTAATTGAATAGCCTAAAAAAAATGTATATAATTTAGTTTAATTCAACAATTAATTATAATATCAACAAATTATTAAAAAAAAACATAGTGCCACAGTGTTACTATTTAAAGATAGTATATAATAAGTCAAATTAAAAATAGAAAATGTGTTAACGTGTCTTAAGCTCAAGATTAAGTTAAAGATAATAGTTGAATACAATATGTTTGAAAAATTAAAATATCGATAACAATTCAAAACATATCCAAACGACAATATATATGATTAAAAAAAATAAATTAATAAATTAAGTAAAATTAGAACTCACATTATTTTGGTCGCCTATGTTAGCAGATCTATGTTTAGGACTTATACCAGTAATTAGCCATTTAATAATATACATCAACAAAACCATTAAATTGTGTTTATCTTTGTCTTTGATATAATTTTCTAAAGTCAATAGTTGAGATATCAATTTGAAGTCAGTGAGTAAAGGACACAAATTATAAATAGCTTCTACAAAAAAGGAAGTAGCAATCGATGTCATGTACGAAGGAATACCACTTAAAATACTCAATATGACTTTTAGTTGATCCGATACATCTTGTTGTGAATTAACTATTTGGTTTACAAAATATTCTGCAGCAACACTAGCCACTTTAGAGTTATCAGAAAACATCAGTTCTAACGCTATAGAATCGACGCTTGACATGCACAATTCTTCGTCTTCTTCTTGAACGCTAACATATTAATTTTAAAATGAAATGAAATAAATTAAAAATAAAAGTAGGCATATAATGACGTTTAAACAATTTAACCTCGTTAATATAGAATACAGATTTAAAGCTGAAATGGCCATATCTTCGTTTTTCGATAACAGCAAGTTGGGTAGAACAATTACAATTTTTCTTCTTAAAAGCTTTACATTAGGGAGATTGTCGTGCATATTATTTAATACGTTTTTGGATATCTGAAAACAAATAAGTAATTGAATAAGTCATATTACAACAGACATTACCTAATATAAAAAGAAATGATATTACCGCAAGAGCTATGTTTTGTATACTTGTACTGTGATCACCCAATGCCCAATAAATGTACATCCAGAAATCGTTGAGAAAACGTACAGGATCAATTTGTATCCAAAGTTGTAGTTCTAATAACACGATTTCTCGTACTCTGCAGACAGTATCTCTAAAAATGAAATATGAAATAACACGTGAATATTACAAAAACGGTAAACTATGTCAACTCACTTCCATCGTCTTATTAAAAAGTCTTTTATCAATATGACAATATTGTCACGAATGATTGTTGAATTATTTGATTGTATTAGACCAGTTACGATTTTTAAACCTAAATACAGACTTACTGTTAGTAAAAAAAAAAAAACACCTAATGGTAAAATGTAAACAATTTACCAAAACTCGTAGACAGAAGTCTAGGTCCGATATAATGAGACTGTGATATTTTGTTAAGTATAACCGTTAAAAACATAAAATAACTTTTACACGTATCGTTAGAAAAAAACAAATCATTATGATAACGGAAAATCGAAGTAATGAATTCCAATGTTTTCTGTATATCCGGTGATCTATTCACAGTTTCTGGAGAAATTAATAAACCCGTATTCGCCTAAAAATACCGATTCGAATTATATTAAGCGATACCTAAATATATATATATTAACAACGACCACGTACTAATGTTTCGAAACATTGAACGATTCTTGCAAACATCGACACGGGATTGAAGTCGGTAAACGTAGTATCACAGACGTCTACTTCAAAACAATTCATCAGGACTGTGAATAACTTTACGGTACCAGACTTGGGATCGTTTTTGAATATGTGCACCCATATATCTGTTATAACCTAATACGCGGAAATTAAAGTGAACAATATATCGTATTATAGCACTCGATGGCATTTTAATCTCACCCTCATCTCCGTGTCACTGGCAATGCTCACGTCCAATAAGGCGAGAGAATTTTTTTCATTTGAAATTCTCGTGATCGACGATACTGCAAAAGAAAATATGTTTTCCGTATTTTATGAGCATTAAAATGTTTATGGAAAAAATCTGTAAAAAACTTACAACTGTCGTACAACGTGCTGGATGACAATGAAACGCTGTGGTCGTTCCCAGAACGTTCATCACAATTATTAAATGATTTATCGCGTTCCACCACTTCCATTATTGAAATGCCGGTTGGAAACGTTTGGTTTTATAATATAAAATCGTACGATTTTCGATTTCGTACGCGTATAAAACGGGAAAAACTTTTTACAACGAATAGGTAAAAAATCGTGACGAATTTACAAGTCGACTAAAAAAAAAACCGACAAATCGAGAAACGATCGGCGGGAATTGCTCGAAAGGAGTGATTGTACCAGTTCTCCGAGATTGATAATAAATATAACCTAACAATTTCGAAAAATCGAAATTCGTAAGATTCGTAAATAACAACTTTGAAAAATAAAAATTGTAAAAACAAAACTAAATAATGTTTATTAATAATTTATTAAAACATAAATAAATTATTTATTTATGTATTTAAGCTAAGAATTATAACAAACATCTTAATATTTTAATATCCCCTAACAATTTAATTATTATATGTATAACTATTATTCTGTTAAATTTATTTTAATGCATTTTAAAGACATTTAATGTTAACTAAGTTAAATGTATTGATTTTAATTGAATAAAAAGTTAGTAATATGACTACCTTATTAAAGGAACCTATTAAAAACAATGTATTAATTATGTGATACTCCTCATTGACTAATACTAATACAAACTACATATTATATTTTAATTAATAATTAATACTGTTGAGTATATATATAATATAATACAGTGGCGTATCCAGGAATTTTTTTTGGGGGGGGGGGCTGATCATTTACAAAAAAAAAAACATAACAACTGCAAAATAAGTGATTAAAAAAACTATATTTAAAATTTTTAAACAAAAAATTATTATTTACATCATATTGTTAATTTTAGTCGTCTAGCTTTTCCACAGCTTTTGATACCGATAGGCATGATGTTGTAAACGTTTTCTGTCTTTGTGATATTATAGTTTGGTAATGGAAACAACGTACTATGTCGTATTGCAGTATGGTGCCTATGTATATTATATTATTTAATTAATTAAATAATAATTTAAGATTTCCTGAAATTTCGGAGGGGGCTGCAGCCCCCTCAGCCCCCACCCTGGATACGCCACTGATATAATATCGTATTTTTTTAAGCTATCGACATTGCTAAATTAAAAGAGACAATGAATATATGTCTTAAAACTCTTAATAATATGAAATATATTAAAAATTAAATAATAACTATTTACAAAATAATTATTGTCTGCTGTGTTGGTTCTTTTAATTAAAACAAAATAGGTAGATAATATAATAATATATATAAACATTGTTTTAAATTTGCTTTTATTTTTAAAAATACATGTATATGAACACCCTATAAAATGTGTTTTAATGCACTCTATTTATAAGCAATTATACAATTTATCCAATAAAATATAAATATACAACATATGCATTATGTTTCACACAGTCAAAAAAATCTACTGTTGTATATTGTATTGTATGTCGTGTATATTTTTAATATACCTGTATTAAATCCTATTTAATGATCTGTAACTCAATATCAAATTCAGTATGAGAATTAAGTTTTCAAAACAGCTTCTGAAACAAATCAAATAAATAACTGTAATAAGATTTTACTTTTCATAACACATTATTAAAATCGTGTAACTCTATGAATTGTTAATAAGAACATAACATTATATTAGCAGAAAGTATTAATAACACATTATACAAAGATGACATTTTAAAATTTAGGATAATCTAAAATGTACCTACAATATATTATGTATACAATTATTGGAGAATGTGTATATTTAATGTTTTACGTTTTAATTTTTCATTTTACCCTTTTCTATAATATAATAATATAAAAAGTATATATTATACCATTGATTATGAATATAATTATTCATAATCAATGATTATACCTAGTACAAATACCTTAACATAAGTATTTAATACCTATCATATATTTTGTTATACTTATATAGCATAATGGATATGTGAAATTACTCATTTATTTAAAGAAAAACAAAGGAATTTACTTGAAAATTTGACAGAAGGAAATCATTTTTTGTATAACACAGGGTGCCTATACTTAATAACTGGCTAAAAATTCTAATCCATTTACAATTTACAAAAATATTTATCAAAATTGTGTTAAAAAATATTAATATCATCATTGTTTTTATATTTTAGAATAAAAAATATATATAAAATATATAAATAGACACATGTATATCAAAATGTATATTTAAATATAAAAAAAGAAAAAAGCCAATGAGTATTAAATTAGATAAAAGAATGTTGTTGTATAAGTTATTTATTACTACCGGTTTCGACAAAAAGTCATCATCAGGTAAATTAAAAAAATACAACAACAGAAAAATATAATAAATGAAATTGATTGAGCGAAAAAAAAATACATAGAGAAAACAATGAATATTACAATAAAAAGAAAAGGGGCTTAAAATAAAAAATTATATAATAATAATATATTACATACTAAATAGCAGAGAAATTATGTATATGATAAAAAGACCTATGGCATGATATTAATATTGCCTAAAATATACGTATTTAAATAAAATGTTATTTTTAAAATCTGTTTGTACATTTATAATATTTTTAAATATATTTTGTTTAATTTCTCTATAAATATATAATTCTTCCAAAACAGAGTTGATATAAATATTATGTTGTACATTTAAAATTTCTAAATCATTATCTATATTAAAAGTAACAAAATGATTATTTTCTAAAACGTGTTTTGCAAAATTTGAATTTGGATTAGATTTTTTTAATCTTATTTCAGAAATGTGTTCTTTATATCTTGTATTAAAGTTTCTATTCGTTTTACCAACATAAAATTTATCACAACTAAATTTTAGTTTATAAATGCCAGGAAAATTAAATTTATTCAAATTATTATTTGGAAGTTGCTTTACTTTATAATTTATTTGCTTGATTAAATTATTATTAGTATTAAATGAAACCATTATATTATTTACATTATTATTTAAAATTTTTGCGAATTTAGTATATAATATTTTATTATTATATAATTTTTTATTTTAAGCTCCTTGTCTTTTTATTGTAATATTCATTGTTTTCTCTATGTATTTTTTTTCGCTCAATCAATTTCATTTACTATATTTTTCTGTTGTTATTTTTTAATTTACCTGATGATGACTTTTTGTCGAAACCGGTAGTAATAAATAACTTATACAACAACATTCTTTTATTTAATTTAATACTCATTGGCTTTATTCTTTTTTTATATTTAAATATACATTTTGGTATACATGTGTATATTTATATATTTTAAATATATTTTTTATTTATTATCACGATTATTAACTTATAATTTTTTTTTTTATTTCTATCTTTTTGATTATTTATTTTTACAAATCCTTTTGATTTTAATTTTTAATTTTGTAAATTCCTCTTTGTTTTTACTACTTTCTTATATTTTAGAAGTATTATGAATTATTTAATAAACAATTTGTGTTTATTTATTACAATTCTTTATTTTATATTATATATTTAGATTATAAGTCAGTGGCGTCATTTGAGAGGAGACAAAGAAGGCTGAAATATTAGCCAATTTTCTCATAAAAAAAAAAAATTTTAAATGTAATAAAAAATATATGATTTAGGTGGGGTGTAGTCTCCACCTATGGCCAGTCATTTTTATTTTTTTTTTTGTAATTTGATAAGTTGTATGGTTATTGTTGCATTCTTAGATCCATTAGTGAAATGAACAATTGCATTTAATTTATTTCATTTTTATATAATAAGAAACAGTTAATTTATGACAAAAATAGTAAAATAGAATCTATTTTGTTTCATAGTTATACACATTCACAAGTGTCTTTATTAAAAAATTATATTATGCTAAATATACAATCAGCAAATATGGAATAAAAAGCTTAAAAGCCGATTCATTCTGAAAGGCAATAAATAAAAAATTTTCTAATGACACAATATTCCTTTTGTTATCCACATTTCTAGGATTATAGAATTCAATAAGTTGAGACAGTAATTGAAATGTATAGACCATAAGTTCTTAAAACATTAAAATATAATATAAAATAAAATCTTTCTCTAATCATACTCAAAATAACTTGTTACAATATGATTTGACATATAGGAAACAATACTCTTTGAAATGAACTGACTCCCTCAGATGTTATAGTACAAATTAATTTGATAAAAAAACAAATAGCTAAATTGTAAATACCTATACACATACAAATGGTGCTATTTCAAAAAATATTCTGTTTCAACTAAGACATACATTTTAAATTTGGTTGTTTTATAAGTAAACAATATCAATTATAGTTGCAGCATAAATCCTAGTAACTACCATCTGAGCTTCTAAAAGTTTTGTTAGTGCTTGTAAAGCTGATGGTTAATTAGTAAAATTTGTTTAATTTAAAAAAAATATATAAATGCAATATTTGAAATAGTGTGAATTATTCGATTTATATACATTTAAATGTTTTCTTTATTAATTTTTTTTCAACTCTACTGTATTAAATTTATTATAAACAAAATGTATTAAAATAATAGTATAATATTTATGTACAATACCTTGTAATGCTACCGTTATTGGTCGAACCACTTTAGCTGGGTCGCCAGCCTGGCCAAAATCCGTAAAACACCATACTGGTGAAGGAGACCCAGGATTTTTATGAGGGGAAGAAAAAATAAATGAGCACTAGGTTTCTTACGGTTAGAAAAAAAATTTATTTCATTGTGGAGATAGCTGCCGGGCGTAAAACTCCAACCAAAGAAAAAATTATACGATTAAAAAAAATAATAATGACAAGACAACAAAAATCTTGTGACGGAAAATAACCTTAACAATAACGAAGACAAAATAAAAATAAAATACAATAAATCAAATACTAAATTAAATATCAAACTAAATAGCGGCCAAGAGAGAAAAATAAAACAAAAAAAAAAACATACCCGATTTACAATATGAATGGGTGTGCATTATATACATCCATCTTGCCCGTGGTGGTTCACCGTTAGGAGAGACCCTGAACGGATCTACTTCATTATTAACGGCATTTTAAAAAACGAATGAAAAAATGTCAGGAGAGAAAAGAAACGCTGACAAACGGTTAGAACGAGAGTCAGCAATACAGTGAAATATGGAGTTAATTTAAATATTGGCTTGGCCGGTATTAGACCAAAATAAGTCGTTTTGAGGTGGTGGCTATTGGTTGACGTTTGGACCGTAGACACCACGTCGCCGCTACGGTGCGTGTGTGTGGCGCGCAAAATATATTTGTTACGTTACAACCTATATGCAGGCACTATTTAAGAAACAATTTCAAATTGCACACATTACTTTTACAATAGGATAATTGAAGTATATTAATATATTTTATCATAATATGAAATTGAATACTTGGTAACTGAATTAATATAAATACCAATTGTATAATTTGAGAACATTAATAATACATTTTTATGAAATAGAACACAAAAATTATTTTGTCTCTACATTAGTACAAAATGGGTATAGTATGTTTTACAAAATAATAATTATACAATTTACATTTACTTCATATATTATCCTAACACAATATAAAGTTAATAATAAAATAAAAACAATAAAAATTAATACATTTTAGTCTTTTGGGGTAGGTGTAACTTGTAACCCTTTACTTTCACTTTAATAACAAATTTAAGAATGAATAATATTGTAAACTTTTTTAGGGTTCAAGTCCATCTATGGGATCATGATTATTCCAGACCAATCAACCACCCAGATGAAGATGTAACACAAGTTTTGGTTGAACAACCAAAAACATATCAAAGGCTCCCTGGTGTTCATCGGAATTCAAAAATTTATGTAGGCAATGTGGGATAGAGGTATAAAAGCGACACTCTGATTAACACCTTAACACTAGTGTGTGAGAGGAAAGCTCCTCATGTGGTCCATTGATGTTTTGGTATTGTATCAATAAGCAATGATATGATGGACAACCGAATAACAGTCCATAATCCATACAATCATCAGCCTGATCAGAGAGACATGCATGTACCAATTTTGAGAGTTGCAATTACTGAGAGAAGTCTAGATCAAAGAAAAACAACGGAAACTATGCGAACTATCTATAATAATGAAATAATAGAGTAAGTTTGATTTATATTTCATTAATTGTTTAGATATAGATATTACTTTGTGTGTTCAGACATCCAGAAGGCGCTCGTAATTACATCAATATACAAGTGGCTAGAAGAGTATTCAGGATGAGAAATTCGAGGCGATCAAGTATACCGCACGACATTCATGAACTAGCTGGGATATTGAACAATCCATAATATCCCAATTATTCTTGAACATTTCAAAATCCACCTTCCACTTTTTTTCAACAAGAGCTAATCGTTAATGGAAGAAGTGTTGGACTTGTTTTTGTAAACAGGAATGCAAAAGTTGTGTTTAAGATGTCGTAAGTAACTGTGTCCATTGCATTAGGCAGTACACATTTCAAATTTTTCTTTTCTGTTTCAGGCATTTCCAATGGTCTATGTTCTTTTGGGCAGTTTGACTGAGGTAACATACTGTGATTTGTTTACCATCATCAGACAAATCCTATACCGCTGAATTATGATCAGGTCTGGTTTAT
Source organism: Chaetogeoica ovagalla (assembly GCA_032441825.1). Lineage (NCBI taxonomy): Eukaryota > Metazoa > Arthropoda > Insecta > Hemiptera > Aphididae > Chaetogeoica > Chaetogeoica ovagalla. The sequence goes on from CM063735.1 coordinate 6,699,230, forward strand.
CACTGATTATGAAAAAGTGCTGATATAGAAAAATTAACAATGTCCTAAATTTAGTAAAGACACATGAAGTAGCAGTTCGTATTTTCTAGCATGAAGTAATCAAATGTGTCCACAATTTTGGGTTAGCTGGATATTACAATATTAGATAATATGGCTCAACAATTTCTGGAGATTTAAATGCTTGTTGTAGTATATGTAATATGTGCTGTGTAAGCCATTATGTAATCGTCATAGGATAACATGGGTACGTTATCATTGACGGGCGACCTAGCTTATTATTATTGCGATTCCTAATTCATTTTTACTTTTGTACCTTATAGTTAGTTGCGGTAAGGCTATCCGAATGTGCGGATTAGTTTTGTCGCGCTACGCCGAGTACTGAATTTTAATAAAGCAGTGTCAACACTGATGTCTTTTTTTTCTTTTTTTATATAATTTAGTTTCTATAGAGATTCTACAGATTTCAGAAGTGAGATTTGAACTCGACGTAGTAAAATAATTAACAATTTATATAGTTGTTATCACGTATGTGTGCGGAATTTTTATCTTTTCTTAGTTTTTATTTCAAACGTACGGAATTAAATACACGTATTTTTTATTGTTGTCTGTTAAACGTTTATTTCGATGTCAAAAAGCTTAGAAAATCGGTCATCTGATTTCGATTTAGTCCCACCGAACGAAAACGATGTTGTTTTCGTTGTCAAATCGAGCACAAAGAAAAGATAAAAATATTGTAGAATATTTTCACCACAAGGCAAGACTCTGCCGAAAAGTTCATTTATCATTTCGCGATTCGAAACACCAGATTATTGAAGGTTTATATTCAAGAGACTTGTATTATTATCTATTGGTATGTGATCATGTAAGCGAAGACGATTTTACATCTGATAATTATATATTCGATAGTATCAATAATGCGAGATCTCATCGATTCCGTGAGTTTAACGCATCGCGTTCGAGAATTCGATACAACACAGTTGGCGATAATTCTGGAGGAAATAATCACAATCAACAACCAACGAACGAGATGAGCTATTCAAAGTCGACAAAGGACACTTCCAGTGTTACGTGCTTCAATTGTGGTTTCATTGTACATTTTTAGACGTCGTGTCCAAGACATCGTAAAGGAGACACTCGGACGTGCTATAGGTGCAGCTAATCGAAAAGCCACATTTCTCACAATTGCCCAACTACAACTGGAGGTCTGCCCAATCACACAGTCAACAACCATGGTGAGAATGTATTGATTCTAGAACAGCCTCCCCAAAATATTGTACCACTTTATACGTTAAATGTTAGTATAATATTTCCGCAGATGTAATCGCACTTGTGGATACAGGAAGTCCCGTAAGTCTCCTTAAATCCACAATTGTTCCGTTTGTGTCTGGCATTGCACCTCCGAAATCCGATTTAGCAGGTATCAATGGGCCTGAACTTAATATAGTTGACCAGTTTTTTGCGGACATTAATCATATAGAACGCGTCAATTAATTTGAATTTTTTTGTGGTGCCCAGCAATACCATTAAAAGCGATTGTTTATTAGGTCGTAATTTTCTGTCCTACTCTCGTGTAATTTTGAGTGTTTCTGACGGACAATTTGTAATTATGTTGAAACAGACAGAAAACATATTATTTGATGAAATTTTATCTGTAGACATTGACAATAATAATGAAAATAATTTAGACGTTGACTTGGATATCGAAACTACTTTACCGACTGATATTAAAACTATAATTAAACAGATTTACATTACCATGACTCGTATTTGAACCGTGTGCATACAACTGTTGAGAGATGATAACTATCGTTCTGAAATGAATATTTAGTTAAAAAGTGACAAATTATTTTATTTTCGTCCCTCGACGTCTTTCGTTTTTTGAAAAAGATTGCCTTCAAAAAATTCTAGACAATATGCAAAGTAAGGGAATTATTCAACCTAGTAAATCTGAATATAGCAGTCCAATTGTTTTAGTGAAAAATAAAAATGGCGAACTCCGATTATGTGTTGATTATCGTGAATTAAATAAGTATATTGTAAAGGATCGGTATCGGCTACCATTAATTGATGACAATTTAGATTTATTAAAAGGGAAAAATATTTTACTTGTTTAGATTTGAAAGATGGATTCTGCCATATAAATATTGGAAATGATTCTATTAAATACACGTCATTTATTACGCCATTAGGTCAATTCGAATTTTTAAAAATGCCTTTTGGGTTGGCTACAGGTCCGTCGTGTTTTGGTCGTTTTATTCAGGGCGTTTTCGATGAATTCATTAGGAGACAAGAAGTAATTGTTTATCGATGATATTATGCTTGCTACAGAGACAATCGATGAACATTTAATATTGCTTGTTAAGGTTTCAAGCGTTATGAAGGCTAATCAGCTAGATATTTGTAAATTTTTAAACTCACACACTTAATATCATACTATATAAATAGTGTGATTAAAATATTATAATTATTATTATTTTATTATAATTATATAGTACTTAATAGACCAACGATACGCGAACATTTATTTTAAGAAAAAAAATTTAATAATAATGAGTTCATTACTGATACGAAATCGTTATGAACGGGGGTTCGTTGTCGATCCGAATGAAACCGGTCGGCTGAGTTCGTAATAATTATTACATATTATTGTAATGACTTAGGTACCTATTTTTCTACTTAATTTTATTATTATTATTTATGTGTATTAATGACGCGGCGATGAGAGTGTAAAACATGGTGCGCGAATAAAGGATTTTATTAAATTGAAATTTTCACAGAATATAAATTCGAAACAGTACTATATTTTTAAATATTCAATAAGTATTATTATTCTATTTTTTTTTTTTTTTTGCTCAAATGTGTATTTAATCAAATTGTGATGTCACTTTCTCCTTTTGTGTTCTTTCTGTATTCGCGGACAATCATTGTGATTTTTTTTACTTAAATTTGTATTTTGTCCATTTTTTTCCGTTTTGTCAGTTTTACAATTATTATTTAAATTACTCATACGCAATGTGCCTGGAATAGCAACACTCCTACACCTCAGCCACAATTCCTACGAGTTATCTTCAAAATAAATAAAAACGATCACGTTATTACACGAGTTTCCTCCGACCGGTGAAAAATTCCCACTTTAGTACTTGTTGTTATTTGTGTAAGATAAAAGAAAAAACCATTCCTCCACCCCTCCTAAATAGTATATTATTATGCTTAAAAATAAAATTGTATGGTCTAAAAAAAACCAGCTGTTAATAAAGTATTTGTGATATAAATATATTATATGTGTAATATAATTATTATAAGTGTTTATTATCGGAGGGGTAATATATATTACGATATTATATTATTAACAAGAGAAATATTGCTTTTGATGTGATTTTTTTTATTTTATGTTTTGTAAGAAAAAAAATAAAAGTTAAACACTTTTTAAAGTGTCTCAAAATACTACATAAACGATGATTGTGTTCAATTTCATATTATTCTACTTTTCTCTTTTTAATTACTGTTCTAAACTTACATATTATAATATCCACATCTATATTATATCTATATTATGTCAAATATAATAATATGCTCATGTTAATAGTTAGAAATTCATTGAAAACGTTAATTTTAGAATTATACAGAGTTAATAAAGGATTATTAAAACTGTCGGTATTATCGATATCGTTATGACTGAATACACTTGATTTATATACGTATGAAAAGTGTTGGATTCATATTGATCCATAGTATAAATATGACTCGCGAATTAGATTCGTCTTCGAAACATGAAGGAGAAGTAAACGATGACTTTTATGAATTATAAAAGTTCCAAAAACATTTATTGAAACATTTATTTAATATTAATTTCGAGTGTTATTAATAAATATTTTATATTTTTATGATTGCGACGATATGTAATATTTTTACATTCACTTTGAAAATGGTAAAATTTAAGTATGTTTTGGGCGAGTTTAGTGTTCTAAAAATTAGTTTTCGTTCAATATGAGTACTTTAATTTCTATAATAAATAAAATTTAATGCTATATAAGTCGAATGTTATAATTCGACAATTTATATGTTCTTTGTTATCGCTATTAAAATAATATATCGCAGTCGCTAAACGACCGCGTTGTTAAGATTTTATATCATCATATAAATAAAAGGCCATTTTGTTTCTACTTATATTTTTATTTCACCTCATTTCACTTTCGTCTTTCGTAAAAAAATAAAAAAAAAAAACAATTTGCGCACATTTTACGAAACTACGCGAACAGAACACGAAACAATGTCTTTGAATGCTTGCAAACCGTTAAAGGTATGTCTACGATTGTTCTATATATTTATTTTAGAAATAAAATCCGTTTAGTTAATATATTTTTCCCCTGTTCAGAACGTATGTAAATACGTAACACCGTGACCGCCAACTCTATGCAAATCGGTCATGGTAAGTATCGACGTTGCGGATCATTGATTCGAATAAAAAAATTAATTTCAATTCGACAAAATTACTGTTCAATCGGTAAATCACTGAAAAATTAAACTTTTTTATCAAATGACATATGAAATCGATACCGATAGATATGAATAAACGTATCGCTCACGTTAAGAGTTTTCTTTTAGAAAATTATTTATACTTTAACACGGAGAAGACACTACAAATTATTATTAGTTAATTGGGGCACAGCATTAATATTTCGGTCCGCAGGTCGTTTATAAGCAAAACCTAGACGATCCGTGAGCACGCTTATAGGAGGAGATGTATTTTACTTAAATTTACGGTTTTTCGGCGGGACATTTTAATAACTTTGTGATTGTTTTTTTTTCACCAAATTCCAAATGCTTCTCCGCGAATGTCCGTACGTTGCCCATTTATTCATTCTTTATCCGAGTAGAGAAGGGGAGGGGATGTATTTCATTTAAATATTATGGTTTTTCGCCGAGGCATTTCAATAATTTTACGATTATTTTTCACAAATAATTTCACTTTCGTTCTGAACTATTCATAGTCTCACGGGCATATCCGGGTTATTCAGCTAGTTTAATATATGTAAGTAATCGAGTAATTAAACCGTGTTCTATAACATATGTGTGTTAATTCTGATTTTTGCAATATGTGGTGATGACAATTATCAATTTTTTTTATACATAAAAAAAAGTTCTGGAAAATCTATCCCCTCATCGCTCTTACCTCTGACACTGTCTAACTTTTACATTGAAATAACGTAACAAAAGTTCAATTTTTTTTTTATTATTTGAAACGATATCTCCTTCACAATATTTAAAATAAATAACACATGAAATTGCGTTCACACCAAAGAAACGTTACGTCGCATACATTAACAGATACAAATTTTTAAAAATAGAACCAACACTGTATGCGACAAAGGTAAAAATCTTACAAGTATGTATCATAAACAAAATACATTTAGTCTCCGTAACTGACAAATACAATTTTTCATTTTTTTTCGGCCTCAGTTCTTTTATTACTTAAATTCTTTATATTTCTGACCAAAATTCATTTTTTTAAATTAATTTTTATAATAAGACGATGTCGTATCCCGTAATACTGGTCTTCCGTGTTCTTAGTCAAGCACCCATCATTGAATAGCTCAGTACCTTTTTTTTCTTTTTCTTTTTACGTAACTTAAGGATCAGAGCACACACACGCCTGCAACTTCTATGAGATGCATATTAAGTAGAGTGCAGATAATATAAATGAGTGTGCAAAGTTTCCCCACAATTTTGACATTGAACTGGTTATTTTTGTCTCATAAGGTGTCCTTGTGTTAGCCGTGTATGTCCTATTCTTAGCCTTTTAATTACTACGTCATGGCGTCTTTTCATAGGGAATGTTGGCCAAGAATCTTATTAGGGACTTTATTTCATTTAGTTTTATATGTTGGGTTACCCAACATTGTCGTCACAGATTCAGTATCTGTTTATATTGGAAATCCCCTACCCCTTAATGTGGTATTTTAATTTTAATATTTTGTAGTTGTCGTTTCAAAGTAATATTGGAAAAGTTATCAACCCTTAGTTACGTTTTTTTAATGTAAAAGTAGATTATCTTCAAGGATTGCAGATGTTGACGGATGCTACAAATCCTGTAGGTAAGTGATATCCATATTTTATTTTTACTACGAAAATTATAAAGAAAACTGAAATAAAATACTATATAGTACATAGTAATAATAGAAGTAAATTTATAATATAACATTGAACAACATGTGTAAATATAATTATTATTATTATTATTATTTAGGTTTAAATAGAATTAATTTTTTGAAAACAATAATAGAAATAATAGAAGTAAATTTATAATATATAATTGAATGACATGTGTAAATATAATAATTATTGTTATTTATTATCAAATAGAATTAATTTTTTGAAAACAAAATAATATTAATATTTGAATTGCATTAATAATATATAACATTGAACAACATGTTTAGATATAATAATTATTATAATTTAGGTTTAAATAGAATTAATTTTTTGAAAACATAATAATAACTTATAACATTATGCATTATATGTTAATCACACGAGTCTATAGACTTACAACAGGATATTTATTTATAATTAAAAATATATTTTGTATCTTAATTAAATAATTTACATAGATTCGGGGTTTGGCCTATTTAAATCCACGTTACACCATTCTGTAGGAGTGTTTGTATAAGCTGTTATATAACAAATTATGTCCCATATATCAATGTATTTAATTGCAATGTTACACTTAATGATATGCAATTTAAATCGGTTTACAATAATAAGTATAGTACACATTACCTTGCAGTAATGAATTATCACGCAAATGTACGTAGTATCTATATATATAACCTAAATCATATATATTGTGTTTAATAATGTATTGGTCATAAATTAATACGTTAATTTCTTAAAAATTACTACTAAATATATCTATGTATCTTTATGTTGATTAACTGACAGTTTTATACTGTAAAGCATAATTAGTTTTATTTTAAAATCAAATACGGAAAATCGATAAACCTAAGATTATTAATATTAATTACAAACGAAAATCGATATTATAAAATGATTAATAAATAATAAACACGTATTTCATTTTTATTATTTATTTATCTCCATTTCATTATTTAAAATTTAACTATTAAATTTAACGTACTTCTTGTATGTCCTAAATCATCTCTAACTAAATATATATAATGACGTATTAATAACTACTGATGATAGTTCTTCTAAAAGTTAAACATATTTTTAAATTCATATCTTATTGACTGAAACGTATATTCTATCATATCGTATATTTATTTCGTTATAATCTTCTATCGTATTTATTCATATAAATAATGAAACACGGAAAATATTTTAATAATATCATTATAATAATAGAAAAAAAAGGAATTCATTTTAATATTTAATTATATTATTACTAATAAAATAATTTGCATTGAATTATAAAATTATTTATACATACTTAAATCACTTAATGCATGTCCAATAATGGTTTTTTTTCGCATATCTTTAGAGCTGTTAACATCTAATATAATAAACAGAATTATCGAGTGTAAATATATATTTGTTTTTTACTTTAGTATTTTTATACATGTTCTTCCTTGATTCAATCGAATAAAATATGATATCAAGAACAAGAAAATCCTATTGCAATCATATTTAAAAAGATCTCCTTACCTAAATCTTTTAAAAATGTATTCGTCAATTCAACTTCATGAAGCATAAAATAAAGTAGAGCATTAAATTTTTATGTTAATACATGCATTGGTAAGTAATAAATTATTAATTGAGAGTAGAGTTTATATTATATTCTAGCGATTTATGGATTTATTTAATAGGCAACGTTATCTATTAGACCTAAAATAATAATTTTAATACTCTGATGGATATGTTAGAAAATTCAGTGTCTTACCCCAACAGATTACGAGTACATTATGACAGTATCTAATCTTACCTTCACAGCCTACCGTTGTTTGAGTGTAAAAGAATTGATGAATTAGATTAGGTTATTAATTGAAGTTCATATAAAATCACGCAATGTTTAATTGTAATATTATTACATATTCTAATAATGTAAACAAATCATATTAAAATATTGTTTTAGGTAGATTATTTTTGATGAAAACCAATATGTGTTGACATAAGTAATTATTGATTTTCAAAAAAATCGCTAAGGAAGTGTCTGGTTAATTTTTAGTCGTCTTATATTGTAGTTCGACGAAAAGGTTTCTTTAATTTAATAATCAGTCCACATTATATCAAATACTCGTAAATATAACACATTTTCTGAATAATAAAAAAATTATATTACAACTTGGCCGGTCAACCAATTATATTACATATGTAAAATATAAAAATAACTATGTATTCTCAAATATCAATAGTTATGATTTATTATAATTTTTACAAAGACTTGATCCTGCTCATGAAAAAATATATATTTGAATATCGATTAAATACATCATAAAGTTAAAGTATCGGAAAAAAGAGCGAAAATAATTAGAATCATAAAATTTAAATTGTTAATAATCAAGGAATGTCTACAAATCTTGTTATAGTAAAATAAAGATTCAATAAAAAGATGTTTCAAATTACAGGAACATTATATTATAAGTGTTTTGAAATAACGAAAACAAATACAACAGTCATTCCATTTCAAAACTTCTGATTTTCATTTATACGCTTAATTATACGTATAAAGCCAACAAAAATATCCCAATTTTACGTTACTATACGATCAATTCCAAAAAATTATTATATTTCTTTAAATATAATATCTGACAATTTTAAAACATAAATTTCTAACTTAATTAGGTAATAAAAATGTGTGAATCATTTAATTATTAGTCATAGTAAAACGGAAAATCTTATCTAATCTTACCTTTAAGGGTTATTGTAGTTTGAGTGTAAAAGAATAAATAAGTTTCAGTTTATTACGTAAGAATAGTAAAATATCTAAATTCTAAAGTAACCATAATATCAATTATTATCCGCACCTAGATATACGTACACGCATCATTCCGATGACGCCGGCCAGGTCAACTATTATTAAGCATTTTAAATTCCACTCTCTTCTTAAATATATCGGAAAAGATTGTCTATAATTTTTGTTGTTGTGTGAAATGTTCTAGGCGAGATGGGTGTGTGATTCAGGGATGATGCACTTTCGTTCATGATGTTCTAATAAATCGGATACCTTGGTATAATTTTTTTTCACCAAGGCCGATATTTTATTTTTATAACTTAATTCATTTTTTTCTGATTTTTCCCATGCTTGAATAGTAAATGATAATTTTTGTCTCAAGACATTAAATGTGTCTTTTTTTGATTTTTATTTTAATTTGACACCTGTCAGATTTCTTCACAAATAAAGATAATATTTAAAAGTGAAAACGTGATGTTCACTTTAAAAAAAGAGTTAAAAAAGTAAATCCTAAATCTCCGTTAACAGTATACTGTGTTATACGGATTTAACGTGGCTACCTGGCCAGAAACAAAGCCATCATTGTTCGTAGCATTATAAATAATTAATTGATAATGAAATAATTTTCATGTTGAAAAATATGAAATGTTATTGGAATTAATTAAACTAATATTTTCGAAACTTAACCATCTTAAACATTAATAGTTCTAGAAAATTATAAGAAATGAAAAAAATTTATTGAAATGAATGAAATAAATATATAAATTGACCGTATTACCAGCATCGAATTCAACAAAAATTAAGTAGCAATTATATCAAATATTTAATTTAAAATGTTTTGTAATTTTTGACGAAAAACGATAATTATCATATTTTTACGAAAATTAGTGCAATGAATATCTAATATATATATATATAATTTTTTATAACAATATTAAAAAGGATTTTGTGAATTAACGAGGATATATATATTGATAAGAAACAGAACAGATGTTTTGAATTAATTTAAAATCACGCATTAAATAAATTTTAATATTATTACATATCCTAGTAAAGAAAACAAATCTTATTAAAATATTGTTTTAGATAATTATTATTGATGACAAGATATATTTGTAGACATGTTGGCAAAATTATATTCAAAATCTTGTTAATGTAAAATAACTTTTTAATAATAAGTTGTTTAAAAATACAGATACATTGAAATATATTTGATTTGAAAAAACGAAATCCTGTACAGCAAATTAATTTCAGATCAATACTTTTGATTTTCACTTATATTCCTACCAATGCAAAAACAACAAAAATATCTCAATTTCATGTTACTATACTATTAATTCCAGTAAATCTTTTTATTTTTTTCAAATAATATATTATGAGTTTTCTGACAATCATTAAACATAACATGCTTACATTATCATGTAAATTAAATGTTTGAATCAATAAAATACTATTCATAGTTAAACGGAAAATCCCATGTATTCTTACTTCTTTTATCTATTGTAGTTTGAGTGTAAAAGAATTAGTAAGTTTTAGGTTATTACGTAGGAATATAATAAAATATGTAAGGTAATGAGATTATCAATAATTGTCTCGCGCCTAGATATACGTACATGCACCGTACCAATGAAGCAGGTCAGGTCAATTGTTGTTGTTGAGTACAATTAATCGTATCGATTATTAGCGGGAATTCGACGCCGTCAAGGCCACCCAGTATTGCACGTGTGCTGCTGCGTGTATTTACGAACCGACGTGTTGTCGTTGCGCCGTCGGTCGTTCGTCGTTTTATTATTGTTTCGGGTGTGCGGAATTTTGTGTAATCGCGGATTTATAATCGTTATTTTTCACTGCGGTGCGACACGTTCGTGTGGTCGCGCGAATTTTATTCTATTCACACTCGTCGTATCGGAAAGTCGCCAATTACCGAGTTGTGCGCGCGGTTCGTTGTCAACGGCCGCGTTATAATATACGTTTTTTTTTTCACCTCGTCGAGGAGGTTGCTTATACACGACGAAGTCGTCGATTTTGCGTGTTGGCTGTTATATCGTACGCGTATGTGCGTTGCCGTTTTGTGTTTTCGTGTGTTCATTGCACCGTCACCGAATTGCCATTTTGGTCGGCGTAGAACCTGGGCATCACGGGAATTTATTGCATCGGCCTGATCGCCGTCGTGTTCATCGATGCCGAATTGTCGTTCGTCCGACGTGTTGTATCACGACGTCACGTACTGTCATACCGCCGTTTTGACTGTGGGTTTTCTGGCGGTAGCCGAAAACATCACCTAGGTCGTATTTTTTGTTGTATATGTAAAGTACGGTTAATAGTGAACACACACGTTGGTCAGGATAGCGAATGACGAACACGACTTTTAATATATAAAGCAATCACTATTTAATAGGTTGTAACATTTCGTTGTACATATAAATGAAAAAACGGTGAACAGCCACCACCTCGAGTGGCTGGCCGAATAAGAATGATAACGAAATACTAATGCACACAACCCATCACGACGGCCGACAGTCTGGACAGTGTTGCCAGATCATGGACGTTAAACATCTAGGTGCTAACATATAATTATTTGTTATTGTAAAACATTATTTGTATCCGGACGAATTCGCGTGTCGTATTTTTAGCATTAATATTGTAATAACGGCACCTCCTTGTCCCGTAGTATGTTAAAAATATCTTATGTGAGAATATATATACGTATATGTATGTTCATATGTGTTAACCTGTAAATATTATTAGTTAAGATTTCATTATACAGTCTACAAAACGATAATAATTTTGTTGTTATTCCTCACCTTCATTTTCCGGTTCTTTTATTCCTTTATTCTGCCCGCGCGGGCTTCCCTCCGGCCTTAATAAGGACGGAATTCACGCGCCAACAGTTATAAAGCATTTTAGATTCATCTCTCGTCTTAAATACATCGGAAACGATTGTTTGTTTTTTTTGTTGTGTGAAATCTTCTGGGTGAGATGGGTGTGTGATTCATCGATTATGCACTCCAGTCCATGATGTGTTATTAATCAGATACCTTTTTATAATTTTTTTTTCGATACCTTAATTCATTTTTTTCTGACTCTTCTCTTTCTCAAATGTTATATGAGCATTTTTGTCTCAAGACATTTTGTTTGTCTTATTATTGAACTTTTTATTGGGTTAATTATTTTTTTGAAGTGCCTCCGCGTGTGAAAAAATCGCTGACACAACGTTTTAAGTGTATGCGATTGGAATGTGCCACACTCGTATAACTTACAGACGCAGCACAGAATATTGTACAAAATACGTATATACAATACACTATGCTAAACGCGTATAGATACACTTCGTAATAATTACTTGTGTATATTGACGTCACAACGTGTACTGGACTCGTTGAAACGTATAGATTGAACAATCAATCGAAATCTAAAATAGAAGATATGTTGAGTTGAAAAAATCACCCCGAAGAACACCGCTGCAACTAATTTGTTGCATATATATGTACCGTCGATTGATTCCGACAAGTAAAGTGTAAGTTCGAAAACAAATGAACTATCAAACTATATATATATTAATTAATAATATTATTATAAGTAAAACTTATGAAATATTAAATAAATTAAATACATAAACGGACGGGTTGCAATAAAATCCTATCGCCTTGTGTATGAGTAGATTAATTCGAAACTTTCGGGCAATATCTACTAGGTATATATGTATATAAATACATATATATATATATATATATATATATATATATTTATATATATATTATGTGTAAGATAAAAAGAGTTTTAATTACGATAGTGATGGAATTTTGTTTTGAAAAGTCAGTTATTTATATATTACATATGTGTTCGTTCGCGTAGCCGTGCGCGTTTTAGTACCTAATTATATCAATACAAATGTTATAATTATTAAAAAAATAATAAATAATATGTATGTATATTTAAAAAAATATATGTTGCTCGCTTAACCATCATCAGATTTTTCGTCAAAACTCTGGTCCCGAGACTGACAGTTAATCGAGGTATTACTGTATAATAATATATTCATCTAAATAAAATGTTACATGAGTCATCTGACAATCTTATAACATAACATCTTTACATCATTAAGTAAATAGAGGGTTTTAATCTTTAAATTACAAGACATATAAAACGGAATTTCTTATTTAATCTTACTTTGTATGGGTACTATAGTTTGAGTGCAAAAGAATTAGTAAGTTTCAGGTTTTTAGATAAGAATATAATAAAATATGTAAGGTAACGAGAATATCAATTATTGTCCCATGCTTAAATATGCGTACACCCACTGTACCGACGACGCCCGTCCGCTCAATTATTATAAAGCACTTTAGATCCGATTCTCGTCTTAAGTACATCAGAAACGATTGTCTTTAATTTTTGTTGTTGTGTGAAATGATCTGGGCGAGATGGATGTGTGAATCATCGATACTGCACTCCCGTCAATGATGTATAATAAATCGGATAACATAGTTTAATTCATTTTGACCGGTAATTCTTTTGTTTTATAACTTAATTCATATTTTTTTATTTTTGCATTCTCCAATTGTATATGATAATTTTTGTCTCAAGGCATTTTGTTTGTCTTGTTATTGATTTTATTAATAGTTTAATGTTTTTTTTTTAATAACTTCTAGTTCTTCACAAATAAAGGCAATTCTTAAAAGTAAAGACCGGATGTTCACAATAAAAAAGAAAAAAATGGAGTAAAGAAAATCCAAAATTTCCGATATGGTGTTTTTCGGATCTAAGGTGGCGGACTGACCAGAAACAAAGTCAACATTAACCGTATCACTATAAATAATTAATTGATGATGAAATAGTTTCAATGTTGCAAAACATGAAAAAACTTTGAAATTAATTAAACTATTATTTTCGAATATTCAACAGCTTAAATCCTAATAGCTTTTGTAAATTATAAGAAATGAAATAAACTTGAAATTGATCGTATTACTAGCATCGAATACAACTAAAAATAAATCACAATTTATATAAAATATTTAATTTGAAATAAATTTTGTTATTTGTGAAGAAAAAACGAGAAATATCTTATTTTTACGAAAACTTGTACAATAAATATTTATATATAATTTTTCATATCTGTACTAATATTGTCTTGTGGATTAACTAGTATTGACATTTCTATGAATCAGAACAGATATTGTAAGGTTGATTTAAAATGAGGCATTAAGTTAATTGTTATATTTTTACATATTATAGTAATGTAAATAAAAATTTATTAATAATTATTTTTGGTGCTTTTCTATGATAACAACCTATATATGTTTATTGTTTACATGTAGTAATTATCGATTATTGAAAAATTCGATAATATAGTTTCTAGTTAGTAATTCGTTGTAATATATTTTTGATCGACGAAAAGGCTTTCCAATTAAATAATTAGTTCACATTACTTTTAACAGTCGTAAAAATAATATATTTTCTAAATAATTGAAATATTATATATTACTACTTGGCTGGTTAATCAAATATATCACTTATGTAATATATAAAATAACAATATTATCTCAAATATCAATAGTTATGATTTATTATTAGTCATACCTTGTATTAACTTTCCACCTGAAAATATATATATGAATGTCGATTAAATACATGATTATATTAAAATGTCAGCAAAATGATAGAAAATTATTAAAATTATAAATTTCAAATTGTTAATAATCATGACATGTCTAAAAATCATATAAACGTAAAATAACTTGCAATAATATGATGATTAAAATTATAGAAACATGGAATTATAATTGGTTTGAAAAAACGAAATCATAAACAGTAAAGTAATTTCATAACAATACATTTGATTTTCATTTAAGTACCTCCTTATATAAAGACAAACAATACTATAGCATTTTAGTTACTAGACGATCAATTACAGTAAATTATTATATTTCTTTAAATATATTATTATATGAGTTACCTGACAATCTTACAATATAACAGTCTTACTTTAGTAAGTAACTAAAATGTTTGAATCTTTAAATTACTATTCATAGTAAAACGGAAAATCCCATGTAATCTTACTTTCAAGAACTACTGTAGTTTGAGTGTAAAAGAATTAGTAAGTTTCAGGTTATTACGTAGGAATATAATAATTAATAAAATATTTAGGGTAATGAGAACATCAATAATTGTCTCGCGCCTAGATATACGTACACGCACCATTCCGATGAAGCTAGGTCAATTGTTATTGTTGAGTACAATTAATTGTATCCATTATTAGCGGAAATTCGACGCCGTCAAGGCCACCCAGTATTGCACGTGTACTGCTGCGTGTATTTACGAACCGACGTCGGACGTGTTGTCGTTGCGCCGTCGGTCGTACACGCACCGTTCCGATGACGCAGGCCAGGACAATTAATATAAAGCAATTTAAATTCCACTCTCGTCTTAAACACATCGGAAACCATTGTCTGTAATTGTTGTTGTTGCGTGAAATGTTCTGGGCGAGATGGGTGTGTAATTTATCGATAATCTAACCTAACCTAAGGCACTCCATGATGTATAATTAATCGGATACCTTGGTAAATCTTTTTTTCACTGTGCCCGGCTTTTCTTTTTATAATCTAATTCATTTTCTTTTGTTTTATATCTTTCTCAAATCGTATAAGATCATTTTTGTCTCAAGACGTTTCGTTTCTCTTGTTTTTGATTTTTATTATTCGTTTAATTTTTTATTTAATTTATCACCTATCAAATTTCATCACAAGTATAGTTAATATTTAAAAGTAAAAACCTAGTGTTCACTAAAAAAAATAGAAAAAAGATAATCTTCAATCTCCTTAACCCGTATAGTGCTATACGGATCTATAGAAGCGACATGGCTAGAAGCAAAAGCACCATTAATCGTGTCATCATAAATAATTAATTGTGGAAGAAATAGTTTTCATGTTACAAAAATATGAAAAATTTAAAAAATTAATTAAACTGTTATTTTCGATCTTTAACAGTTTATATCATAATAGCTTTTGGAAGTTATTAGAAATGAAATAAAATTACAATTGATCAAATTACTAGTATCGAATATAACTAAAAAATAATCAAAATTATATCAAATATTTAATTTAAAATGTTTTGAAATTCTTGACGAAAAACGAAAATTATCTTATTTTTACGAAAACCAGGGCAATGGATATTTAAATATATTTAATTTTTTATAACAATATTAAAATGATTTTGTGGATGAACGAGGATATACATTGATAAGAATCAAAACAGATGTTTTGAAGTTAATTTAAATTTGCATTACATTAATTGTAATATTACATATTCTAGTAATGCAAACGAATCTTATTAAAGTATTGTTTTAGGTGATTATTTTAACGACAAGATACATATGTAGACATGTAGATTTTTATTGTTTTTTGATAAATTGCATAAGCTTGTGTGTGGTTAATTTCTCGTTGTATTATATTGTAGTTCGACGAAAAGTCTTTTCCAATTTATTAATCAGTCTAGATTTCATCAGATACTCGAAAATATAACAACATTTCTAAATAATTAAAAATATTATGTTACGGTCAGCCATTATGGTTCTCTATCGCGATTGGGATTTAGAAACTCCGATACGGGCAAGATATCGACAGCTTTTCATATAGGTGAATAATTATAGCCAGTCGCGAATTTTCGGTTAAAGATATGTGTTACTATTAAAGATAAATAATTTAAAATAAAATTGCGTGTATTAATAAAACCGATAACTTATTTTCAGGAGTACTGTCCAGAACCAAAGTATAAGCACACACAGTGCAAAACAATTATATTACTACTTGACCGGTTAATCAATCACTCGTATATTACTTATGTAAAATATTGAAATAACTATGTAATGTCAAATATCAATAGTTATGATTTATAATTAGTCTTACGTTGTGATGATTGTTCTGAAAAAATATATATTTAAATGTCGATTAAATACATTATTAAGTTAAAGTATCGGAAAAATTAGAGAAAATAATTAGAATCATAAAATTGAAATTGTTAATAAGGAAGAAATGTCAATAAATCTTGTTAATGTAAAATAACTTTTCAATAATAAGTTGTTTAAAATAACAGAAACATTGAATTATATTTGATTTGGAAAGACGAAATCCTGTACAGCAAAGTAATGTCAAATCAATATTTCTGATTTTCTCTTATATTACTACCAATGCAAAAACAACTAAAATATCTCAATTTTATGACACTATACAATTAATTCCAATAAATTATTGTATTTCTTTAAATATAATATTACATAGGTTACCTGACATCTTACAATATAACAGTCTTACTTTAGTAAGTAAATAAAATGTTTGAATCTTTAAATTACTATTCATAGTAAAACGGAAAATCCCATGTATTCTTATTTCTAGGAGCTATTGTAATTTGAGTGTAAAAGAATTAGTAAGTTTCAGGTTATTATGTAGGAATATAATAAAATATGTAAGGTAACGAGAATATCAATTATGGTCCCATGCCTAAATATACGTAAGCCCACCGAACCGACGACGCCCGCCAGCTCAATTATTATAAAGCACTTTAGATCCGATTCTCGTCTTAAGTACATCAGAAACGATTGTCTTTAATTTTTGTTGTTGTGTGAAATGATCTGGGCTTGATGTGTGAGTCATCGATAATGTACTCCCGTCAATGATGTATAATAGTTCGGATAACGTGAAATAATTCTTTTTTGACCGGTAATTTTTTTGTTTTGATAACTTAATCGTATTTTTTATTTTTGCATTTTTAAATTGTATATGATTATTTTTGTCTCAAGGCATTTTGTTTGTCTTGTTATTGATTTTATTAATCGTTTAATGTTTTTTTTTTAATAACCCCTAGTTCTTCACAAATAAAGGTAATTCATAATAGTAAAAGCCTAGTGTTTTCTTACAAAAAAAAATAGAAAAAAGATAATATTCAATCTCCTTTACCAGTATGGTGTTATACAGATCTAAAGCAGCGACATGGCCAGAAGCAAAAGCACCATTAATCGTGGCATTATAAATAATTAATTGAGGAGGAAATAGTTTTCATGTTAAAAAAATATGAAAAATTTTGGAAATTAATTAAACTGTTATTTTCGATCTTTAACAGTTTATATCTTAATAGATTTTGAAAGTTATTAGAAATAAAATAAAATTACAATTGATTTTATTACTAGCATCCAATACGACTAAAATTTAATCAAATATTTAATTTAAAATGTTTTGTAATTTTTGACGAAATACGAAAAATATTTTATTTTTACAAAAACTAGTGCAATGAATATCAATATATATATATATATTAAATTTTTTATAACAATATTAAAATCATTTTGTGGATTAACGAGGATATACACTGATAAGAATCAAAACGGATGTTTTGAAGTAAATTTAATTCACGCATAAAATTAGCTGTAATATTATTACATATTCTAGTAATGCAAACAAATCTTATTAAAATATTATTTTAGGTAATTATTATTGATGACAAGATATATTTGTAGACATGTAGATTTTTTTGTTTTTTGATAAATTGATTAAGCTGATTAAATAAATTAAATTCATTAGTGTCTGGTTAATTTCTCGTTTTATTATATTGTAGTTCTACGAAAAATCATCTCCAATTTAATAATCAGTCCAGATTTCTTTAAATACTCGAAAATATAACAAAATTTCTAAATAATTAAAAATAAGTGTATAATTATTAAAGTCAATCGCGACGTGATTCTTCGATTAAAAAAATGTGTTATCATTAAAAGAAATGAAATTAAAAAGTAAATTGCGTGTATTAATTAACCCTATAACTTATTTTCACGAATACTATCCAGAATCAGCGTATAAGCACATAAAGTGCTAAACAATTATATTACTACTTGGCCGGTTAATCAATTACTCGTATATTACTTATGTAAAATATTAAAATAACTATGTAATGTCAAATATCCATAGTTATGATTTATTATAATTCTTACTAGAACTTGATCCTACTACTGAAAAAATATATATTTGAATATCAATTAAATACATCATAAAGTTAAAGTATCGGAAATATCGCTTAACTATCTTTCAGATTATCCGTCAAAACTCTGGTCCCGAGACTGACAGTTAGTCGAGGAATTACTGTGTAATAATATATTTCTTTAAACAAAATGTTATATGAGTCATCTGACAATCTTATAACATACCATCTTTACATCATTAAGTAAATAGAGGATTTGAATCTTTCAATTACAAGACATAGTAAAACGGAAATTCTTATCAAATCTTACTTGGATATTTTGCTATAGTTTGAGTGCAAAAGAATTAGTATGCTTCAGGTTATTACATAGGAATATAATAAAATATGTAAGGTAACGAGAATATCAATTATGGTCCCATGCCTAAATATACGTAAGCCCACCGAACCGACGACGCCCGCCAGCTCAATTATTATAAAGCACTTTAGATCCGATTCTCGTCTTAAGTACATCAGAAACGATTGTCTTTAATTTTTGTTGTTGTGTGAAATGATCTGGGCGAGATGGATGTGTGAGTCATCGATAATGTACTCCCGTCAATGATGTATAATAGTTCGGATAACGTGAAATAATTCTTTTTTGACCGGTAATTTTTTTGTTTTGATAACTTAATCGTATTTTTTATTTTTGCATTTTCAAATTGTATATGATTATTTTTGTCTCAAGGCATTTTGTTTGTCTTGTTATTGATTTTATTAATCGTTTAATGTTTTTTTTTTAATAACCCCTAGTTCTTCACAAATAAAGGTAATTCATAATAGTAAAAGCCTAGTGTTTTCTTACAAAAAAAAATAGAAAAAAGATAATATTCAATCTCCTTTACCAGTATGGTGTTATACAGATCTAAAGCAGCGACATGGCCAGAAGCAAAAGCACCATTAATCGTGGCATTATAAATAATTAATTGAGGAGGAAATAGTTTTCATGTTAAAAAAATATGAAAAATTTTGGAAATTAATTAAACTGTTATTTTCGATCTTTAACAGTTTATATATTAATAGATTTTGAAAGTTATTAGAAATAAAATAAAATTACAATTGATTTTATTACTAGCATCCAATACGACTAAAATTTAATCAAATATTTAATTTAAAATGTTTTGTAATTTTTGACGAAATACGAAAAATATTTTATTTTTACAAAAACTAGTGCAATGAATATCAATATATATATATATATATATATATATATATATATATTAAATTTTTTATAAAAATATTAAAATCATTTTGTGGATTAACGAGGATATACACTGATAAGAATCAAAACGGATGTTTTGAAGTAAATTTAATTCACGCATAAAATTAGCTGTAATATTATTACATATTCTAGTAATGCAAACAAATCTTATTAAAATATTATTTTAGGTAATTATTATTGATGACAAGATATATTTGTAGACATGTAGATTTTTTTGTTTTTTGATAAATTGATTAAGCTGATTAAATAAATTAAATTCATTAGTGTCTGGTTAATTTCTCGTTTTATTATATTGTAGTTCTACGAAAAATCATCTCCAATTTAATAATCAGTCCAGATTTCTTTAAATACTCGAAAATATAACAAAATTTCTAAATAATTAAAAATAAGTGTATAATTATTAAAGTCAATCGCGACGTGATTCTTCGATTAAAAAAATGTGTTATCATTAAAAGAAATGAAATTAAAAAGTAAATTGCGTGTATTAATTAACCCTATAACTTATTTTCACGAATACTATCCAGAATCAGCGTATAAGCACATAAAGTGCTAAACAATTATATTACTACTTGGCCGGTTAATCAATTACTCGTATATTACTTATGTAAAATATTAAAATAACTATGTAATGTCAAATATCCATAGTTATGATTTATTATAATTCTTACTAGAACTTGATCCTACTACTGAAAAAATATATATTTGAATATCAATTAAATACATCATAAAGTTAAAGTATCGGAAATATCGCTTAACTATCTTTCAGATTATCCGTCAAAACTCTGGTCCCGAGACTGACAGTTAGTCGAGGAATTACTGTGTAATAATATATTTCTTTAAACAAAATGTTATATGAGTCATCTGACAATCTTATAACATACCATCTTTACATCATTAAGTAAATAGAGGATTTGAATCTTTCAATTACAAGACATAGTAAAACGGAAATTCTTATCAAATCTTACTTGGATATTTTGCTATAGTTTGAGTGCAAAAGAATTAGTATGCTTCAGGTTATTACATAGGAATATAATAAAATATGTAAGGTAACGAGAATATCAATTATGGTCCCATGCCTAAATATACGTAAGCCCACCGAACCGACGACGCCCGCCAGCTCAATTATTATAAAGCACTTTAGATCCGATTCTCGTCTTAAGTACATCAGAAACGATTGTCTTTAATTTTTGTTGTTGTGTGAAATGATCTGGGCGAGATGGATGTGTGAGTCATCGATAATGTACTCCCGTCAATGATGTATAATAGTTCGGATAACGTGAAATAATTCTTTTTTGACCGGTAATTTTTTTGTTTTGATAACTTAATCGTATTTTTTATTTTTGCATTTTTAAATTGTATATGATTATTTTTGTCTCAAGGCATTTTGTTTGTCTTGTTATTGATTTTATTAATCGTTTAATGTTTTTTTTTTAATAACCCCTAGTTCTTCACAAATAAAGGTAATTCATAATAGTAAAAGCCTAGTGTTTTCTTACAAAAAAAAATAGAAAAAAGATAATATTCAATCTCCTTTACCAGTATGGTGTTATACAGATCTAAAGCAGCGACATGGCCAGAAGCAAAAGCACCATTAATCGTGGCATTATAAATAATTAATTGAGGAGGAAATAGTTTTCATGTTAAAAAAATATGAAAAATTTTGGAAATTAATTAAACTGTTATTTTCGATCTTTAACAGTTTATATCTTAATAGATTTTGAAAGTTATTAGAAATAAAATAAAATTACAATTGATTTTATTACTAGCATCCAATACGACTAAAATTTAATCAAATATTTAATTTAAAATGTTTTGTAATTTTTGACGAAATACGAAAAATATTTTATTTTTACAAAAACTAGTGCAATGAATATCAATATATTTTTTTTTTTTTTTTTTTTTAGTTTTCAACCCTGAGGTTGGTTTTGCAGTTTTCCATAAATTCTCCACTTATCCCTGTCATCAGCTAGTCTCTTCAGTTCTTTGTAATTAGTTAGACCTGCCTCGAATATCAACTTTTTGATGTAAGATGTTCTTGGTCGTCCTCTATCTCTTTTGCCATCTGTCTTCCCTTCTATTATAGTGTACAACAGCTCTTCTTCGTGTCTCAGGACATGCCCAATCATATTCCATCTTCTTTCTTTAATAGTGCTAAGCAGCTTCCTGGTTTCATCAATTTCATATAGTACACTTTCATTTGTTTTTCTTTCTGTCCATTTCACCCGCATCATTCTTCTCCAGCACCACATCTCGAAACTTTCGAGGAATTTTTGTTCCGCTTTGTTTAGTACCCAGGATTCACAGCCATACAGTGCGACGCTCCACACATATACTTTTATAAGACGTTTCTTTAAACTTACGCACATGTTTTTAGAGCACAGTAGATTTCTTTTATTCGTGAATGCTGTTTTTGCTTGAGCGATTCTTGATCTTATTTCCATAGTACATTTTCCTTCTTGGCTAATTATACTTCCTAGATATCTGAAGCTTTCCACTTGTTCGATACTATGGTTGTCAATTATAATTCTTACATTATGAATACGGTCCTTTTTTTGACACATCATTACTTTTGTTTTGTTCCAGTTGATTTTTAGATGGTAAGTTTGGAAACATCTTGCTATTTCTTCCAGCGCTCTTTTCGCTATTGGCGAGAAGTGCGATGTCATCAGCAAATCTCAGGAATGATATCAGTTCTCCTCCTACTATCAAACCAATTTTGTCTCTGATGAGTGTTTCTTTAATTTCGTTGATAGATTGTTCTACATAAATATTGAATAATATTGGTGATAGTGGGCATCCTTGTCTTACCCCTTTTCTTATTTTGGCTGTTTCGATCATGTCTGACACTTGAATTATAGCTGATTGTTCTTTATAAATGTGGTTTATTATCCGTCTATCTCTATAATCAACGCCTATTTTCTCTAGTGTTCTAAACAAATCTACCCAGGGAACTGTATCAAAGGCCTTTTCTAAGTCAATAAATGCGATGAAAGTATGTTTGTTAAATTCTATTTGCTTTTCAATTAATAATCTTAAGCTCAAAATTGCCTCTCTGGTTCCCTTATTTCTTCTGAATCCAAATTGGTCGTTACTTAACTGCCTTTCAATCTTATGCTCTATTCGGTTGCTTATTATTTTTATGAGGATTTTAGCTGAGTGTACCATTAGGCTCAAGGTCCTGTATTCATTGCATTTTTCAGCCGTTGCTTTTTTGGGGAGAGTAATTATGATGTTTTTCTTAAAATCTTCAGGTATTTCTCCAGTTATATATATGTCTTTAACCAATTTAAACAATTCGTCTTGAATTTTTGTACCTGCATTTTGAATAAGTTCTGACGTTATCTCGTCTACACCTGGGGCTTTTCTAGTTTTCATTGTCTTAAGTACTTGGTTGAATTCTTCCCTTAGAATTGTCGCACCTTGCATATCTGGATTACTTACATTATTTGGACTTGCTATTTCGTCACCCTGGTACAGAGTTTCAAGATATTGTTTCCATCTGCAGACAATGTCTTCGTTATCTAGTAGTAGTTTCCCATTTATATCTCTTATTTTACTGTTAGTTTTTGTTTTTCTACTAACAAATTTCTTTATTGCGTTGAACGCTTGATCCATTTTGTTTCCTTTTATTAATAACTCTACTTCTTTACATCTATCTTCTAGGTATTTCTCTCTTGCTTCTTTTGCATCTCTGTTTATTTTGTTTTTAAGTTCTTTATATTTTCTTATTTTTTGGGCATCTTTGGAGTTTTTGTACTTCCTCTTTTCCTCGATGTCTCTTAAAATGTTGTCATTTATCCATGGTTTTTTTGGTTCCAGCGTAT
Organism: Chaetogeoica ovagalla; assembly: GCA_032441825.1. Classification (NCBI taxonomy): domain Eukaryota; kingdom Metazoa; phylum Arthropoda; class Insecta; order Hemiptera; family Aphididae; genus Chaetogeoica; species Chaetogeoica ovagalla. The sequence continues at coordinate 6,723,183 of CM063735.1, forward strand.
TTTTTTTCAGAGTCTTAATAGCTGCATTATGTATAGTTTCTTTAATTGCTTCCCATCTTACATTTATTGAATCATCTTGTAAGGGTAATTTTATCGTCTTATTTATGTAGGATACATAGGCTAATGTTGTACTTTGGTCTTTCAGCATATTTACGTTATATCTTATTTTATTTTCCGTAGGTTTTTTAAGTTTTTTAAACGTGACATTACTCTTCATCATTAAGAGATTGTGGTCACTGTCCACATCGGCTCCTGGATAAGTTTTACATCTACGGACTTGATTTCTGAAGCGTTTTCTTACCAGTATATAATCTATTTGGTATCGTCTGATGTCCCCTGGCATTTTCCACGTGTATCTTTTTCTATAATGAATGTTTTGGTATGTGTTTGCTATAGCCATGTCATGTTGTTTACAGAAATCTACAAGTCGGTCTCCTCTTTCGTTTCTAGTGCCCCATCCATAAGCTCCTACTTCTTGCCCATCAGCACCTTCGCCTACAACAGCGTTCCAGTCTCCTATTATTATTAAGTTGTTACTTCCTTTCACTAGTTTACATAATTCTTCGAGTCCAGCATAAATTTCTTCTACCTCATTGTCATCTGCTTCTGTTGTTGGAAAATATACTTGAATTATTACGATGTCACTGGGTTTAGGTTTGAGTTTCACCATTACAAGTCTGTCATTATAGGCTATCTTATTTATCACCTGTTGGCCCCATTTCTTTTTTAGTATCACTCCAACTCCGGCTCTTCCTGGCTTATCTCCTCCGGAATAAATAACACGGTAATCATCAGACCAGAAATCTCCATTTCCAGACCACCGCATTTCACTCACACCTAGTATATCCACGTCTAGCCTTGCCATTTCAATTTTAATATTTTCTAATTTTCCAGTACTTAACATAGATCTTACATTCCACGTACCAATGTTTTGCCAAGGATTTCGTTTGATGACGACCTGAGAAGCCTTGTTTCTTCTCCTGCCGAGACAACTGATATTTCCGAGTATATCTGGTCTAGTAACTTCTTTCTCTTCATAACTTCGATTCATACTGCTTACTAGGAATATTAATGTGGTGGTATCCTTCTCCTTCCACATCGCAGTTCACGAGCCAGTCTTTGGAGTATGTCCAAACTGCCTTCATCAAATCCTTCCATTGCCGTTAGTTCTGCTGCAGAACTCGCCAATGGTCGGTAGTAGCGGTTACTGCTGCCCTCCGCTACCTCCTTTTAATCGCCGTTTACGATAAGCAGGAGTTACTGTGGTCCTATTCTAACCCCGGACCCACAGGGGAAAATCAATATATATATATTAAATTTTTTATAACAATATTAAAATCATTTTGTGGATTAACGAGGATATACACTGATAAGAATCAAAACGGATGTTTTGAAGTAAATTTAATTCACGCATAAAATTAGCTGTAATATTATTACATATTCTAGTAATGCAAACTAATCTTATTAAAATATTATTTTAGGTAATTATTATTGATGACAAGATATATTTGTAGACATGTAGATTTTTTTGTTTTTTGATAAATTGATTAAGCTGATTAAATAAATTAAATTCATTAGTGTCTGGTTAATTTCTCGTTTTATTATATTGTAGTTCTACGAAAAATCATCTCCAATTTAATAATCAGTCCAGATTTCTTTAAATACTCAAAAATATAACAAAATTTCTAAATAATTAAAAATAAGTGTATAATTATTAAAGTCAATCGCGACGTGATTCTTCGATTAAAAAAATGTGTTATCATTAAAAGAAATGAAATTAAAAAGTAAATTGCGTGTATTAATTAACCCTATAACTTATTTTCACGAATACTATCCAGAATCAGCGTATAAGCACATAAAGTGCTAAACAATTATATTACTACTTGGCCGGTTAATCAATTACTCGTATATTACTTATGTAAAATATTAAAATAACTATGTAATGTCAAATATCCATAGTTATGATTTATTATAATTCTTACTAGAACTTGATCCTACTACTGAAAAAATATATATTTGAATATCAATTAAATACATCATAAAGTTAAAGTATCGGAAATATCGCTTAACTATCTTTCAGATTATCCGTCAAAACTCTGGTCCCGAGACTGACAGTTAGTCGAGGAATTACTGTGTAATAATATATTTCTTTAAACAAAATGTTATATGAGTCATCTGACAATCTTATAACATACCATCTTTACATCATTAAGTAAATAGAGGATTTGAATCTTTCAATTACAAGACATAGTAAAACGGAAATTCTTATCAAATCTTACTTGGATATTTTGCTATAGTTTGAGTGCAAAAGAATTAGTATGCTTCAGGTTATTACATAGGAATATAATAAAATATGTAAGGTATCGAGAATATCAATTATTGTCTCATGCTTAAATATGCGTACATCGTACCGATGACGCCGGCCAGCTCAATTATTATAAAGAATTTTAGATCCGATTCTTGTCTTAAGTACATCAGAAACGTTTGTCTTTAATTTTTGTTGTTGTGTGAAATGTTCTGGGCGAGATGGATGTGTGAATCATCGATAATGCACTCCCGTCAATGATGTATAATAAATCGGATAACTTGGTTTAATTCTTTTTTGACCGGTAATTCTCTTATTTTTATAACTTAATTCATATTTTTTTTTTTGCATTCTCAAATTGTATATGATATTTTTGTCTCAAGGCATTTGTTTTGTCTTGTTATTGATTTTATTAATCGTTCAATGTTTTTTTTTTGAATAACCTTTAGTTCTTCACAAATAAAGGTAATTCATAATAGTAAAAGCCTAGTGTTTTCGTACACCCAAAATAGAAAAAAGATAATCTTCAATCTCCTAAACCGGTATTGTGTTATACGGATCTAAAGTAGCGACATGGCCAGAAGCAAAAGCCTTTATTAATGAATTTAATCCTTTGGGATTTGGAAACTCCGACTCATGAAAAATATTGTCTGCCTCTGCATATATGTGTATAATTATAGTCAGTCGCCACACGAATTTTCGATTAAAGAGATATGTTACTATTAAAGATAACCAAAAATTAAATGTAAAATTGAGTGTATTAATTAACCCTATAACTTATTTTGAAGAGTACTAGCTCTAGAACCAGTGTATAGGCACACACAGTGCAAAACAATTATATTACTACTTGGCCGGTTAATCAATTACTCGTATATTACTTATGTAAAATAATAAAATAACTATGTAATATCATATATCGATAGTTATGATTTATAATTAGTCTTGCGTTGTGATGGTTGTTCTGAAAAAATATATATTTAAATGTCGATTAAATACATTATTAAGTTAAAGTATCGGAAAAATTAGAATCATAAAATTGAAATTGTTAATAAGGAAGAAATGTCAATAAATCTTGTTAATGTAAAATAACTTTTCAATAATAAGTTGTTTAAAATTACAGAAACATTGAATTATATTTGATTTGGAAAGACGAAATCCTGTACAGCAAAGTAATGTCAAATCAATATTTCTGATTTTCTCTTATATTACTACCAATGCAAAAACAACTAAAATATCTCAATTTTATGACACTATACAATTAATTCCAATAAATTATTGTATTTCTTTAAATATAATATTACATAGGTTACCTGACATCTTACAATATAACAGTCTTACTTTAGTAAGTAAATAAAATGTTTGAATCTTTAAATTACTATTCATAGTAAAACGGAAAATCCCATGTATTCTTATTTCTAGGAGCTATTGTAATTTGAGTGTAAAAGAATTAGTAAGTTTCAGGTTATTACGTAGGAATATAATAAAATATGTAAGGTAACGAGAATATCAATTATGGTCCCATGCCTAAATATACGTAAGCCCACCGAACCGACGACGCCCGCCAGCTCAATTATTTCTATTATAGCTCTATTAATTCATAATAGTAAAAGCCTAGTGTTTTCTTTCAAAAAAAAATAGAAAAAAGATAATCTTCAATCTCCTTAACCAGTATGGTGTTGTACGGATCTAAAGCAGCGACATGGCCAGAAGCAAAAGCACCATTAATCGTGGCATTATAAATAATTAATTGAGGAGGAAATAGTTTTCATGTTACAAAAATATGAAAAATTTTGGAAATTAATTAAACTGTTATTTTCGATCTTTATTAGTTTATACCTTAATAGCTTTTGCAAGTTATTAGAAATGAAATCAAATTATAATTGATCTAATGACTAAAACGAAGTCCTGTACAGCGAAATATTTTTAAATCAATACTTCTGATTTTCATTTATATACCTCCTTATATTTAGACAAACAATACTATAGTATTTCAGATACTAATTAGACGATTAATTACAGTAAATTATTATATTTCTTTAAATATAATATTATAAGAGTTACCGGACGATCGTCCAATATAACAGTCTTACGTTAGTAAGTAAATAAAATGTTTGAATCTTTATATTACTATTCATAGTAAAACGGAAAATTCAATGTATTCTTACTTCTAATAAATTATGTACTTTGAGTGTAAAATTATTTGTAAGTTTTAGGTTATTACGTAGGAATATAATAAAATATGTATGGTAATGAGAATATCAATAATTGTCTGGCGCCTAGATATTACATCGAATACGACTAAAAATTAATCAAAATTATATCAAATATTTAATTTAAAATGTTTTGAAATTCTTGACGAAAAACGAAAATTATCTTATTTTTACGAAAACCAGTGCAATGGATATATAAATATATTAAATTTTTTATAACAATATTAAAATGATTTTGTGGATTAACGAGGATATACATTGATAAGAATCAAAACAGATGTTTTGAAGTTAATTTAAATTTGCATTACATTAATTGTAATATTATTACATATTCTAGTAATGCAAACGAATCTTATTAAAGTATTGTTTTAGGTGATTATTTTAACGACAAGATACATATGTAGACATGTAGATTTTTATTGTTTTTTGATAAATTGCATAAGCTTGTGTGTGGTTAATTTCTCGTTGTATTATATTGTAGTTCGACGAAAAGTCTTTTCCAATTTATTAATCAGTCTAGATTTCATCAGATACTCGAAAATATAACAACATTTCTAAATAATTAAAAATATTATGTTACGGTCAGCCATTATGGTTCTCTATCGCGATTGGGATTTAGAAACTCCGATACGGGCAAGATATCGACAGCTTTTCATATAGGTGAATAATTATAGCCAGTCGCGAATTTTCGGTTAAAGATATGTGTTACTATTAAAGATAAATAATTTAAAATAAAATTGCGTGTATTAATAAAACCGATAACTTATTTTCAGGAGTACTGTCCAGAACCAAAGTATAAGCACACACAGTGCAAAACAATTATATTACTACTTGACCGGTTAATCAATCACTCGTATATTACTTATGTAAAATATTGAAATAACTATGTAATGTCAAATATCAATAGTTATGATTTATAATTAGTCTTACGTTGTGATGATTGTTCTGAAAAATATATATTTAAATGTCGATTAAATACATTATTAAGTTAAAGTATCGGAAAAATTAGAAAATAATAATTAGAATCATAAAATTGAAATTGTTAATAAGGAAGAAATGTCAATAAATCTTGTTAATGTAAAATAACTTTTCAATAATAAGTTGTTTAAAATTACAGAAACATTGAATTATATTTGATTTGGAAAGACGAAATCCTGTACAGCAAATTAATTTCAGATCAATACTTTTGATTTTCACTTATATTCCTACCAATGCAAAAACAACAAAAATATCTCAATTTCATGTTACTATACTATTAATTCCAGTAAATCTTTTTATTTTTTTCAAATAATATATTATGAGTTTTCTGACAATCATTAAACATAACATGCTTACATTATCATGTAAATTAAATGTTTGAATCAATAAAATACTATTCATAGTTAAACGGAAAATCCCATGTATTCTTACTTCTTTTATCTGTTGTAGTTTGAGTGTAAAAGAATTAGTAAGTTTTAGGTTATTACGTAGGAATATAATAAAATATGTAAGGTAATGAGATTATCAATAATTGTCTCGCGCCTAGATATACGTACATGCACCGTACCAATGAAGCAGGTCAGGTCAATTGTTGTTATTGTTGAGTACAATTAATCGTATCGATTATTAGCGGGAATTCGACGCCGTCAAGGCCACCCAGTATTGCACGTGTGCTGCTGCGTGTATACGAACCGACGTACGGACGTGTTGTCGTTGCGCCGTCGGTCGTTCGTCGTTTTATTATTGTTTCGGGTGTGCGGAATTTTGTGTAATCGCGGATTTATAATCGTTATTTTTCACTGCGGTGCGACACGTTCGTGTGGTCGCGCGAATTTTATTCTATTCACACTCGTCGTATCGGAAAGTCGCCAATTACCGAGTTGTGCGCGCGGTTCGTTGTCAACGGCCGCGTTATAATATACGTTTTTTTTTTCACCTCGTCGAGGAGGTTGCTTATACACGACGAAGTCGTCGATTTTGCGTGTTGGCTGTTATATCGTACGCGTATGTGCGTTGCCGTTTTGTGTTTTCGTGTGTTCATTGCACCGTCACCGAATTGCCATTTTGGTCGGCGTAGAACCTGGGCATCACGGGAATTTATTGCATCGGCCTGATCGCCGTCGTGTTCATCGATGCCGAATTGTCGTTCGTCCGACGTGTTGTATCACGACGTCACGTACTGTCATACCGCCGTTTTGACTGTGGGTTTTCTGGCGGTAGCCGAAAACATCACCTAGGTCGTATTTTTTGTTGTATATGTAAAGTACGGTTAATAGTGAACACACACGTTGGTCAGGATAGCGAATGACGAACACGACTTTTAATATATAAAGCAATCACTATTTAATAGGTTGTAACATTTCGTTGTACATATAAATGAAAAAACGGTGAACAGCCACCACCTCGAGTGGCTGGCCGAATAAGAATGATAACGAAATACTAATGCACACAACCCATCACGACGGCCGACAGTCTGGACAGTGTTGCCAGATCATGGACGTTAAACATCTAGGTGCTAACATATAATTATTTGTTATTGTAAAACATTATTTGTATCCGGACGAATTCGCGTGTCGTATTTTTAGCATTAATATTGTAATAACGGCACCCCCTTGTCCCGTAGTATGTTAAAAATATCTTATGTGAAAATATATATACGTATATGTATGTTCATGTGTGTTAACCTGTAAATATTATTAGTTAAGATTTCATTATACAGTCTACAAAACGATAATAATTTTGTTGTTATTCCTCACCTTCATTTTCCGGTTCTTTTATTCCTTTATTCCGCCCGCGTGGGCTTCCCTCCGGCCTTAATAAGGACGGAATTCACGCGCCAACAGTTATAAAGCATTTTAGATTCATCTCTCGTCTTAAATACATCGGAAACGATTGTTTGTTTTTTTTGTTGTGTGAAATGTTCTGGGTGAGATGGGTGTGTGATTCATCGATTATGCACTCCAGTCCATGATGTGTTATTAATCAGATACCTTTTTATAATTTTTTTTTCGATACCTTAATTCATTTTTTTCTGACTCTTCTCTTTCTCAAATGTTATATGAGCATTTTTGTTTCAAGACATTTTGTTTGTCTTATTATTGAACTTTTTATTGAGTTAATTATTTTTTTGAAGTGCCTCCGCGTGTGAAAAAATCGCTGACACAACGTTTTAAGTGTATGCGATTGGAATGTGCCACACTCGTATAACTTACAGACGCAGCACAGAATATTGTACAAAATACGTATATACAATACACTATGCTAAACGCGTATAGATACACTTCGTAATAATTACTTGTGTATATTGACGTCACAACGTGTACTGGACTCGTTGAAACGTATAGATTGAACAATCAATCGAAATCTAAAATAGAAGATATGTTGAGTTGAAAAAATCACCCCGAAGAACACCGCTGCAACTAATTTGTTGCATATATATGTACCGTCGATTGATTCCGACAAGTAAAGTGTAAGTTCGAAAACAAATGAACTATCAAACTATATATATATTAATTAATAATATTATTATAAGTAAAACTTATGAAATATTAAATAAATTAAATACATAAACGGACGGTTGCAATAAAATCCTATCGCCTTGTGTATGAGTAGATTAATTCGAAACTTTCGGGCAATATCTACTAGGTATATATGTATATAAATATACTATATATATATATATATATATATATATATATATATATATATATTTATATATATATTATGGGTAAGATAAAAAGAGTTTTAATTACGATAGTGATGGCATTTTGTTTTTGAAAAGTCAGTTATTTATATATTACATATGTGTTCGTTCGCGTAGCCGTGCGCGTTTTAGTACCTAATTATATCAATACAAATGTTATAATTATTAAAAAAATAATAAATAATATGTATGTATATTTAAAAAAATATATGTTGCTCGCTTAACCATCATCAGATTTTTCGTCAAAACTCTGGTCCCGAGACTGACAGTTAATCGAGGTATTACTGTATAATAATATATTCATCTAAATAAAATGTTACATGAGTCATCTGACAATCTTATAACATAACATCTTTACATCATTAAGTAAATAGAGGGTTTTAATCTTTAAATTACAAGACATATAAAACGGAATTTCTTATTTAATCTTACTTTGTATGGGTACTATAGTTTGAGTGCAAAAGAATTAGTAAGTTTCAGGTTTTTAGATAAGAATATAATAAAATATGTAAGGTAACGAGAATATCAATTATTGTCCCATGCTTAAATATGCGTACACCCACTGACGACGCCCGTCCGCTCAATTATTATAAAGCACTTTAGATCCGATTCTCGTCTTAAGTACATCAGAAACGATTGTCTTTAATTTTTGTTGTTGTGTGAAATGATCTGGGCGAGATGGATGTGTGAATCATCGATACTGCACTCCCGTCAATGATGTATAATAAATCGGATAACATAGTTTAATTCATTTTTGACCGGTAATTCTTTTGTTTTTATAACTTAATTCATATTTTTTTATTTTTGCATTCTCCAATTGTATATGATAATTTTTGTCTCAAGGCATTTTGTTTGTCTTGTTATTGATTTTATTAATAGTTTAATGTTTTTTTTTTAATAACTTCTAGTTCTTCACAAATAAAGGCAATTCTTAAAAGTAAAGACCGGATGTTCACAATAAAAAAGAAAAAAATGGAGTAAAGAAAATCCAAAATTTCCGATATGGTGTTTTTCGGATCTAAGGTGGCGGACTGACCAGAAACAAAGTCAACATTAACCGTATCACTATAAATAATTAATTGATGATGAAATAGTTTCAATGTTGCAAAACATGAAAAACTTTGAAATTAATTAAACTATTATTTTCGAATATTCAACAGCTTAAATCCTAATAGCTTTTGTAAATTATAAGAAATGAAATAAACTTGAAATTGATCGTATTACTAGCATCGAATACAACTAAAAATAAATCACAATTTATATAAAATATTTAATTTGAAATAAATTTTGTTATTTGTGAAGAAAAAACGAGAAATATCTTATTTTTACGAAAACTTGTACAATAAATATTTATATATAATTTTTCATATCTGTACTAATATTGTCTTGTGGATTAACTAGTATTGACATTTCTATGAATCAGAACAGATATTGTAAGGTTGATTTAAAATGAGGCATTAAGTTAATTGTTATATTTTTACATATTATAGTAATGTAAATAAAAATTTATTAATAATTATTTTTGGTGCTTTTCTATGATAACAACCTATATATGTTTATTGTTTACATGTAGTAATTATCGATTATTGAAAAATTCGATAATATAGTTTCTAGTTAGTAATTCGTTGTAATATATTTTTGATCGACGAAAAGGCTTTCCAATTAAATAATTAGTTCACATTACTTTTAACAGTCGTAAAAATAATATATTTTCTAAATAATTGAAATATTATATATTACTACTTGGCTGGTTAATCAAATATATCACTTATGTAATATATAAAATAACAATATTATCTCAAATATCAATAGTTATGATTTATTATTAGTCATACCTTGTATTAACTTTCCACCTGAAAATATATATATGAATGTCGATTAAATACATGATTATATTAAAATGTCAGCAAAATGATAGAAAATTATTAAAATTATAAATTTCAAATTGTTAATAATCATGACATGTCTAAAAATCATATAAACGTAAAATAACTTGCAATAATATGATGATTAAAATTATAGAAACATGGAATTATAATTGGTTTGAAAACGAAATCATAAACAGTAAAGTAATTTCATAACAATACATTTGATTTTCATTTAAGTACCTCCTTATAAAAAGACAAACAATACTATAGCATTTTAGTTACTAGACGATCAATTACAGTAAATTATTATATTTCTTTAAATATAATATTATAAGAGTTACCGGACGATCGTCCAATATAACAGTCTTACGTTAGTAAGTAAATAAAATGTTTGAATCTTTATATTACTATTCATAGTAAAACGGAAAATTCAATGTATTCTTACTTCTAATAAATTATGTACTTTGAGTGTAAAATTATTTGTAAGTTTTAGGTTATTACGTAGGAATATAATAAAATATGTATGGTAATGAGAATATCAATAATTGTCTGGCGCCTAGATATTACATCGAATACGACTAAAAATTAATCAAAATTATATCAAATATTTAATTTAAAATGTTTTGAAATTCTTGACGAAAAACGAAAATTATCTTATTTTTACGAAAACCAGTGCAATGGATATATAAATATATTAAATTTTTTATAACAATATTAAAATGATTTTGTGGATTAACGAGGATATACATTGATAAGAATCAAAACAGATGTTTTGAAGTTAATTTAAATTTGCATTACATTAATTGTAATATTATTACATATTCTAGTAATGCAAACGAATCTTATTAAAGTATTGTTTTAGGTGATTATTTTAACGACAAGATACATATGTAGACATGTAGATTTTTATTGTTTTTTGATAAATTGCATAAGCTTGTGTGTGGTTAATTTCTCGTTGTATTATATTGTAGTTCGACGAAAAGTCTTTTCCAATTTATTAATCAGTCTAGATTTCATCAGATACTCGAAAATATAACAACATTTCTAAATAATTAAAAATATTATGTTACGGTCAGCCATTATGGTTCTCTATCGCGATTGGGATTTAGAAACTCCGATACGGGCAAGATATCGACAGCTTTTCATATAGGTGAATAATTATAGCCAGTCGCGAATTTTCGGTTAAAGATATGTGTTACTATTAAAGATAAATAATTTAAAATAAAATTGCGTGTATTAATAAAACCGATAACTTATTTTCAGGAGTACTGTCCAGAACCAAAGTATAAGCACACACAGTGCAAAACAATTATATTACTACTTGACCGGTTAATCAATCACTCGTATATTACTTATGTAAAATATTGAAATAACTATGTAATGTCAAATATCAATAGTTATGATTTATAATTAGTCTTACGTTGTGATGATTGTTCTGAAAAAATATATATTTAAATGTCGATTAAATACATTATTAAGTTAAAGTATCGGAAAAATTAGAGAAATAATAATTAGAATCATAAAATTGAAATTGTTAATAAGGAAGAAATGTCAATAAATCTTGTTAATGTAAAATAACTTTTCAATAATAAGTTGTTTAAAATTACAGAAACATTGAATTATATTTGATTTGGAAAGACGAAATCCTGTACAGCAAATTAATTTCAGATCAATACTTTTGATTTTCACTTATATTCCTACCAATGCAAAAACAACAAAAATATCTCAATTTCATGTTACTATACTATTAATTCCAGTAAATCTTTTTATTTTTTTCAAATAATATATTATGAGTTTTCTGACAATCATTAAACATAACATGCTTACATTATCATGTAAATTAAATGTTTGAATCAATAAAATACTATTCATAGTTAAACGGAAAATCCCATGTATTCTTACTTCTTTTATCTGTTGTAGTTTGAGTGTAAAAGAATTAGTAAGTTTTAGGTTATTACGTAGGAATATAATAAAATATGTAAGGTAATGAGATTATCAATAATTGTCTCGCGCCTAGATATACGTACATGCACCGTACCAATGAAGCAGGTCAGGTCAATTGTTATTGTTGAGTACAATTAATCGTATCGATTATTAGCGGGAATTCGACGCCGTCAAGGCCACCCAGTATTGCACGTGTGCTGCTGCGTGTATTTACGAACCGACGTACGGACGTGTTGTCGTTGCGCCGTCGGTCGTCGTTTTATTATTGTTTCGGGTGTGCGGAATTTTGTGTAATCGCGGATTTATAATCGTTATTTTTCACTGCGGTGCGACACGTTCGTGTGGTCGCGCGAATTTTATTCTATTCACACTCGTCGTATCGGAAAGTCGCCAATTACCGAGTTGTGCGCGCGGTTCGTTGTCAACGGCCGCGTTATAATATACGTTTTTTTTTTCACCTCGTCGAGGAGGTTGCTTATACACGACGAAGTCGTCGATTTTGCGTGTTGGCTGTTATATCGTACGCGTATGTGCGTTGCCGTTTTGTGTTTTCGTGTGTTCATTGCACCGTCACCGAATTGCCATTTTGGTCGGCGTAGAACCTGGGCATCACGGGAATTTATTGCATCGGCCTGATCGCCGTCGTGTTCATCGATGCCGAATTGTCGTTCGTCCGACGTGTTGTATCACGACGTCACGTACTGTCATACCGCCGTTTTGACTGTGGGTTTTCTGGCGGTAGCCGAAAACATCACCTAGGTCGTATTTTTTGTTGTATATGTAAAGTACGGTTAATAGTGAACACACACGTTGGTCAGGATAGCGAATGACGAACACGACTTTTAATATATAAAGCAATCACTATTTAATAGGTTGTAACATTTCGTTGTACATATAAATGAAAAACGGTGAACAGCCACCACCTCGAGTGGCTGGCCGAATAAGAATGATAACGAAATACTAATGCACACAACCCATCACGACGGCCGACAGTCTGGACAGTGTTGCCAGATCATGGACGTTAAACATCTAGGTGCTAACATATAATTATTTGTTATTGTAAAACATTATTTGTATCCGGACGAATTCGCGTGTCGTATTTTTAGCATTAATATTGTAATAACGGCACCCCCTTGTCCCGTAGTATGTTAAAAATATCTTATGTGAAAATATATATACGTATATGTATGTTCATGTGTGTTAACCTGTAAATATTATTAGTTAAGATTTCATTATACAGTCTACAAAACGATAATAATTTTGTTGTTATTCCTCACCTTCATTTTCCGGTTCTTTTATTCCTTTATTCCGCCCGCTTGGGCTTCCTCCGGCCTTAATAAGGACGGAATTCACGCGCCAACAGTTATAAAGCATTTTAGATTCATCTCGTCTTAAATACATCGGAAACGATTGTTTTTTTTGTTGTGTGAAATGTTCTGGGTGAGATGGGTGTGTGATTCATCGATTATGCACTCCAGTCCATGATGTGTTATTAATCAGATACCTTTTTATAATTTTTTTTTCGATACCTTAATTCATTTTTTTCTGACTCTTCTCTTTCTCAAATGTTATATGAGCATTTTTGTTTCAAGACATTTTGTTTGTCTTATTATTGAACTTTTTATTGAGTTAATTATTTTTTTGAAGTGCCTCCGCGTGTGAAAAAATCGCTGACACAACGTTTTAAGTGTATGCGATTGGAATGTGCCACACTCGTATAACTTACAGACGCAGCACAGAATATTGTACAAAATACGTATATACAATACACTATGCTAAACGCGTATAGATACACTTCGTAATAATTACTTGTGTATATTGACGTCACAACGTGTACTGGACTCGTTGAAACGTATAGATTGAACAATCAATCGAAATCTAAAATAGAAGATATGTTGAGTTGAAAAAATCACCCCGAAGAACACCGCTGCAACTAATTTGTTGCATATATATGTACCGTCGATTGATTCCGACAAGTAAAGTGTAAGTTCGAAAACAAATGAACTATCAAACTATATATATATTAATTAATAATATTATTATAAGTAAAACTTATGAAATATTAAATAAATTAAATACATAAACGGACGGGTTGCAATAAAATCCTATCGCCTTGTGTATGAGTAGATTAATTCGAAACTTTCGGGCAATATCTACTAGGTATATATGTATATAAATACATATATATATATATATATATATATATATATATATATATATATATATATATATTATGGGTAAGATAAAAAGAGTTTTAATTACGATAGTGATGGCATTTTGTTTTGAAAAGTCAGTTATTTATATATTACATATGTGTTCGTTCGCGTAGCCGTGCGCGTTTTAGTACCTAATTATATCAATACAAATGTTATAATTATTAAAAATAATAAATAATATGTATGTATATTTAAAAATATATGTTGCTCGCTTAACCATCATCAGATTTTTCGTCAAAACTCTGGTCCCGAGACTGACAGTTAATCGAGGTATTACTGTATAATAATATATTCATCTAAATAAAATGTTACATGAGTCATCTGACAATCTTATAACATAACATCTTTACATCATTAAGTAAATAGAGGGTTTTAATCTTTAAATTACAAGACATATAAAACGGAATTTCTTATTTAATCTTACTTTGTATGGGTACTATAGTTTGAGTGCAAAAGAATTAGTAAGTTTCAGGTTTTTAGATAAGAATATAATAAAATATGTAAGGTAACGAGAATATCAATTATTGTCCCATGCTTAAATATGCGTACACCCACTGTACCGACGACGCCCGTCCGCTCAATTATTATAAAGCACTTTAGATCCGATTCTCGTCTTAAGTACATCAGAAACGATTGTCTTTAATTTTTGTTGTTGTGTGAAATGATCTGGGCGAGATGGATGTGTGAATCATCGATACTGCACTCCCGTCAATGATGTATAATAAATCGGATAACATAGTTTAATTCATTTTTGACCGGTAATTCTTTTGTTTTTATAACTTAATTCATATTTTTTTATTTTTGCATTCTCCAATTGTATATGATAATTTTTGTCTCAAGGCATTTTGTTTGTCTTGTTATTGATTTTATTAATAGTTTAATGTTTTTTTTTTAATAACTTCTAGTTCTTCACAAATAAAGGCAATTCTTAAAAGTAAAGACCGGATGTTCACAATAAAAAAGAAAAAAATGGAGTAAAGAAAATCCAAAATTTCCGATATGGTGTTTTTCGGATCTAAGGTGGCGGACTGACCAGAAACAAAGTCAACATTAACCGTATCACTATAAATAATTAATTGATGATGAAATAGTTTCAATGTTGCAAAACATGAAAAAACTTTGAAATTAATTAAACTATTATTTTCGAATATTCAACAGCTTAAATCCTAATAGCTTTTGTAAATTATAAGAAATGAAATAAACTTGAAATTGATCGTATTACTAGCATCGAATACAACTAAAAATAAATCACAATTTATATAAAATATTTAATTTGAAATAAATTTTGTTATTTGTGAAGAAAACGAGAAATATCTTATTTTTACGAAAACTTGTACAATAAATATTTATATATAATTTTTCATATCTGTACTAATATTGTCTTGTGGATTAACTAGTATTGACATTTCTATGAATCAGAACAGATATTGTAAGGTTGATTTAAAATGAGGCATTAAGTTAATTGTTATATTTTTACATATTATAGTAATGTAAATAAAAATTTATTAATAATTATTTTTGGTGCTTTTCTATGATAACAACCTATATATGTTTATTGTTTACATGTAGTAATTATCGATTATTGAAAAATTCGATAATATAGTTTCTAGTTAGTAATTCGTTGTAATATATTTTTGATCGACGAAAAGGCTTTCCAATTAAATAATTAGTTCACATTACTTTTAACAGTCGTAAAAATAATATATTTTCTAAATAATTGAAATATTATATATTACTACTTGGCTGGTTAATCAAATATATCACTTATGTAATATATAAAATAACAATATTATCTCAAATATCAATAGTTATGATTTATTATTAGTCATACCTTGTATTAACTTTCCACCTGAAAATATATATATGAATGTCGATTAAATACATGATTATATTAAAATGTCAGCAAAATGATAGAAAATTATTAAAATTATAAATTTCAAATTGTTAATAATCATGACATGTCTAAAAATCATATAAACGTAAAATAACTTGCAATAATATGATGATTAAAATTATAGAAACATGGAATTATAATTGGTTTGAAAAAACGAAATCATAAACAGTAAAGTAATTTCATAACAATACATTTGATTTTCATTTAAGTACCTCCTTATAAAAAGACAAACAATACTATAGCATTTTAGTTACTAGACGATCAATTACAGTAAATTATTATATTTCTTTAAATATAATATTATAAGAGTTACCGGACGATCGTCCAATATAACAGTCTTACGTTAGTAAGTAAATAAAATGTTTGAATCTTTATATTACTATTCATAGTAAAACGGAAAATTCAATGTATTCTTACTTCTAATAAATTATGTACTTTGAGTGTAAAATTATTTGTAAGTTTTAGGTTATTACGTAGGAATATAATAAAATATGTATGGTAATGAGAATATCAATAATTGTCTGGCGCCTAGATATTACATCGAATACGACTAAAAATTAATCAAAATTATATCAAATATTTAATTTAAAATGTTTTGAAATTCTTGACGAAAAACGAAAATTATCTTATTTTTACGAAAACCAGTGCAATGGATATATAAATATATTAAATTTTTTATAACAATATTAAAATGATTTTGTGGATTAACGAGGATATACATTGATAAGAATCAAAACAGATGTTTTGAAGTTAATTTAAATTTGCATTACATTAATTGTAATATTATTACATATTCTAGTAATGCAAACGAATCTTATTAAAGTATTGTTTTAGGTGATTATTTTAACGACAAGATACATATGTAGACATGTAGATTTTTATTGTTTTTTGATAAATTGCATAAGCTTGTGTGTGGTTAATTTCTCGTTGTATTATATTGTAGTTCGACGAAAAGTCTTTTCCAATTTATTAATCAGTCTAGATTTCATCAGATACTCGAAAATATAACAACATTTCTAAATAATTAAAAATATTATGTTACGGTCAGCCATTATGGTTCTCTATCGCGATTGGGATTTAGAAACTCCGATACGGGCAAGATATCGACAGCTTTTCATATAGGTGAATAATTATAGCCAGTCGCGAATTTTCGGTTAAAGATATGTGTTACTATTAAAGATAAATAATTTAAAATAAAATTGCGTGTATTAATAAAACCGATAACTTATTTTCAGGAGTACTGTCCAGAACCAAAGTATAAGCACACACAGTGCAAAACAATTATATTACTACTTGACCGGTTAATCAATCACTCGTATATTACTTATGTAAAATATTGAAATAACTATGTAATGTCAAATATCAATAGTTATGATTTATAATTAGTCTTACGTTGTGATGATTGTTCTGAAAAAATATATATTTAAATGTCGATTAAATACATTATTAAGTTAAAGTATCGGAAAAATTAGAGAAAATAATAATTAGAATCATAAAATTGAAATTGTTAATAAGGAAGAAATGTCAATAAATCTTGTTAATGTAAAATAACTTTTCAATAATAAGTTGTTTAAAATTACAGAAACATTGAATTATATTTGATTTGGAAAGACGAAATCCTGTACAGCAAATTAATTTCAGATCAATACTTTTGATTTTCACTTATATTCCTACCAATGCAAAAACAACAAAAATATCTCAATTTCATGTTACTATACTATTAATTCCAGTAAATCTTTTTATTTTTTTCAAATAATATATTATGAGTTTTCTGACAATCATTAAACATAACATGCTTACATTATCATGTAAATTAAATGTTTGAATCAATAAAATACTATTCATAGTTAAACGGAAAATCCCATGTATTCTTACTTCTTTTATCTGTTGTAGTTTGAGTGTAAAAGAATTAGTAAGTTTTAGGTTATTACGTAGGAATATAATAAAATATGTAAGGTAATGAGATTATCAATAATTGTCTCGCGCCTAGATATACGTACATGCACCGTACCAATGAAGCAGGTCAGGTCAATTGTTATTGTTGAGTACAATTAATCGTATCGATTATTAGCGGGAATTCGACGCCGTCAAGGCCACCCAGTATTGCACGTGTGCTGCTGCGTGTATTTACGAACCGACGTACGGACGTGTTGTCGTTGCGCCGTCGGTCGTTCGTCGTTTTATTATTGTTTCGGGTGTGCGGAATTTTGTGTAATCGCGGATTTATAATCGTTATTTTTCACTGCGGTGCGACACGTTCGTGTGGTCGCGCGAATTTTATTCTATTCACACTCGTCGTATCGGAAAGTCGCCAATTACCGAGTTGTGCGCGCGGTTCGTTGTCAACGGCCGCGTTATAATATACGTTTTTTTTTTCACCTCGTCGAGGAGGTTGCTTATACACGACGAAGTCGTCGATTTTGCGTGTTGGCTGTTATATCGTACGCGTATGTGCGTTGCCGTTTTGTGTTTTCGTGTGTTCATTGCACCGTCACCGAATTGCCATTTTGGTCGGCGTAGAACCTGGGCATCACGGGAATTTATTGCATCGGCCTGATCGCCGTCGTGTTCATCGATGCCGAATTGTCGTTCGTCCGACGTGTTGTATCACGACGTCACGTACTGTCATACCGCCGTTTTGACTGTGGGTTTTCTGGCGGTAGCCGAAAACATCACCTAGGTCGTATTTTTTGTTGTATATGTAAAGTACGGTTAATAGTGAACACACACGTTGGTCAGGATAGCGAATGACGAACACGACTTTTAATATATAAAGCAATCACTATTTAATAGGTTGTAACATTTCGTTGTACATATAAATGAAAAAACGGTGAACAGCCACCACCTCGAGTGGCTGGCCGAATAAGAATGATAACGAAATACTAATGCACACAACCCATCACGACGGCCGACAGTCTGGACAGTGTTGCCAGATCATGGACGTTAAACATCTAGGTGCTAACATATAATTATTTGTTATTGTAAAACATTATTTGTATCCGGACGAATTCGCGTGTCGTATTTTTAGCATTAATATTGTAATAACGGCACCCCCTTGTCCCGTAGTATGTTAAAAATATCTTATGTGAAAATATATATACGTATATGTATGTTCATGTGTGTTAACCTGTAAATATTATTAGTTAAGATTTCATTATACAGTCTACAAAACGATAATAATTTTGTTGTTATTCCTCACCTTCATTTTCCGGTTCTTTTATTCCTTTATTCCGCCCGCGTGGGCTTCCTCCGGCCTTAATAAGGACGGAATTCACGCGCCAACAGTTATAAAGCATTTTAGATTCATCTCTCGTCTTAAATACATCGGAAACGATTGTTTGTTTTTTTTGTTGTGTGAAATGTTCTGGGTGAGATGGGTGTGTGATTCATCGATTATGCACTCCAGTCCATGATGTGTTATTAATCAGATACCTTTTTATAATTTTTTTTTCGATACCTTAATTCATTTTTTTCTGACTCTTCTCTTTCTCAAATGTTATATGAGCATTTTTGTTTCAAGACATTTTGTTTGTCTTATTATTGAACTTTTTATTGAGTTAATTATTTTTTTGAAGTGCCTCCGCGTGTGAAAAAATCGCTGACACAACGTTTTAAGTGTATGCGATTGGAATGTGCCACACTCGTATAACTTACAGACGCAGCACAGAATATTGTACAAAATACGTATATACAATACACTATGCTAAACGCGTATAGATACACTTCGTAATAATTACTTGTGTATATTGACGTCACAACGTGTACTGGACTCGTTGAAACGTATAGATTGAACAATCAATCGAAATCTAAAATAGAAGATATGTTGAGTTGAAAAAATCACCCCGAAGAACACCGCTGCAACTAATTTGTTGCATATATATGTACCGTCGATTGATTCCGACAAGTAAAGTGTAAGTTCGAAAACAAATGAACTATCAAACTATATATATATTAATTAATAATATTATTATAAGTAAAACTTATGAAATATTAAATAAATTAAATACATAAACGGACGGGTTGCAATAAAATCCTATCGCCTTGTGTATGAGTAGATTAATTCGAAACTTTCGGGCAATATCTACTAGGTATATATGTATATAAATACATATATATATATATATATATATATATATATATATATATATATATATATATATATATATTTTGTGTGAGATAAAAAGAGTTTTAATTACGATAGTGATGGCATTTTGTTTTTGAAAAGTCAGTTATTTATATATTACATATGTGTTCGTTCGCGTAGCCGTGCGCGTTTTAGTACCTAATTATATCAATACAAATGTTATAATTATTAAAAAAATAATAAATAATATGTATGTATATTTAAAAAAATATATGTTGCTCGCTTAACCATCATCAGATTTTTCGTCAAAACTCTGGTCCCGAGACTGACAGTTAATCGAGGTATTACTGTATAATAATATATTCATCTAAATAAAATGTTACATGAGTCATCTGACAATCTTATAACATAACATCTTTACATCATTAAGTAAATAGAGGGTTTTAATCTTTAAATTACAAGACATATAAAACGGAATTTCTTATTTAATCTTACTTTGTATGGGTACTATAGTTTGAGTGCAAAAGAATTAGTAAGTTTCAGGTTTTTAGATAAGAATATAATAAAATATGTAAGGTAACGAGAATATCAATTATTGTCCCATGCTTAAATATGCGTACACCCACTGTACCGACGACGCCCGTCCGCTCAATTATTATAAAGCACTTTAGATCCGATTCTCGTCTTAAGTACATCAGAAACGATTGTCTTTAATTTTTGTTGTTGTGTGAAATGATCTGGGCGAGATGGATGTGTGAATCATCGATACTGCACTCCCGTCAATGATGTATAATAAATCGGATAACATAGTTTAATTCATTTTTGACCGGTAATTCTTTTGTTTTTATAACTTAATTCATATTTTTTTATTTTTGCATTCTCCAATTGTATATGATAATTTTTGTCTCAAGGCATTTTGTTTGTCTTGTTATTGATTTTATTAATAGTTTAATGTTTTTTTTTTAATAACTTCTAGTTCTTCACAAATAAAGGCAATTCTTAAAAGTAAAGACCGGATGTTCACAATAAAAAAGAAAAAAATGGAGTAAAGAAAATCCAAAATTTCCGATATGGTGTTTTTCGGATCTAAGGTGGCGGACTGACCAGAAACAAAGTCAACATTAACCGTATCACTATAAATAATTAATTGATGATGAAATAGTTTCAATGTTGCAAAACATGAAAAAACTTTGAAATTAATTAAACTATTATTTTCGAATATTCAACAGCTTAAATCCTAATAGCTTTTGTAAATTATAAGAAATGAAATAAACTTGAAATTGATCGTATTACTAGCATCGAATACAACTAAAATAAATCACAATTTATATAAAATATTTAATTTGAAATAAATTTTGTTATTTGTGAAAAAAACGAGAAATATCTTATTTTTACGAAAACTTGTACAATAAATATTTATATATAATTTTTCATATCTGTACTAATATTGTCTTGTGGATTAACTAGTATTGACATTTCTATGAATCAGAACAGATATTGTAAGGTTGATTTAAAATGAGGCATTAAGTTAATTGTTATATTTTTACATATTATAGTAATGTAAATAAAAATTTATTAATAATTATTTTTGGTGCTTTTCTATGATAACAACCTATATATGTTTATTGTTTACATGTAGTAATTATCGATTATTGAAAAATTCGATAATATAGTTTCTAGTTAGTAATTCGTTGTAATATATTTTTGATCGACGAAAAGGCTTTCCAATTAAATAATTAGTTCACATTACTTTTAACAGTCGTAAAAATAATATATTTTCTAAATAATTGAAATATTATATATTACTACTTGGCTGGTTAATCAAATATATCACTTATGTAATATATAAAATAACAATATTATCTCAAATATCAATAGTTATGATTTATTATTAGTCATACCTTGTATTAACTTTCCACCTGAAAATATATATATGAATGTCGATTAAATACATGATTATATTAAAATGTCAGCAAAATGATAGAAAATTATTAAAATTATAAATTTCAAATTGTTAATAATCATGACATGTCTAAAAATCATATAAACGTAAAATAACTTGCAATAATATGATGATTAAAATTATAGAAACATGGAATTATAATTGGTTTGAAAAAACGAAATCATAAACAGTAAAGTAATTTCATAACAATACATTTGATTTTCATTTAAGTACCTCCTTATATAAAGACAAACAATACTATAGCATTTTAGTTACTAGACGATCAATTACAGTAAATTATTATATTTCTTTAAATATATTATTATATGAGTTACCTGACAATCTTACAATATAACAGTCTTACTTTAGTAAGTAACTAAAATGTTTGAATCTTTAAATTACTATTCATAGTAAAACGGAAAATCCCATGTAATCTTACTTTCAAGAACTACTGTAGTTTGAGTGTAAAAGAATTAGTAAGTTTCAGGTTATTACGTAGGAATATAATAATTAATAAAATATTTAGGGTAATGAGAACATCAATAATTGTCTCGCGCCTAGATATACGTACACGCACCATTCCGATGAAGCTAGGTCAATTGTTATTGTTGAGTACAATTAATTGTATCCATTATTAGCGGAAATTCGACGCCGTCAAGGCCACCCAGTATTGCACGTGTACTGCTGCGTGTATTTACGAACCGACGTCGGACGTGTTGTCGTTGCGCCGTCGGTCGTACACGCACCGTTCCGATGACGCAGGCCAGGACAATTAATATAAAGCAATTTAAATTCCACTCTCGTCTTAAACACATCGGAAACCATTGTCTGTAATTGTTGTTGTTGCGTGAAATGTTCTGGGCGAGATGGGTGTGTAATTTATCGATAATCTAACCTAACCTAAGGCACTCCCGTCCATGATGTATAATTAATCGGATACCTTGGTAAATCTTTTTTTCACTGTGCCCGGCTTTTCTTTTTATAATCTAATTCATTTTCTTTCGTTTTATATCTTTCTCAAATCGTATAAGATCATTTTTGTCTCAAGACGTTTCGTTTCTCTTGTTTTTGATTTTTATTATTCGTTTAATTTTTTATTTAATTTATCACCTATCAAATTTCATCACAAGTATAGTTAATATTTAAAAGTAAAAACCTAGTGTTCACTAAAAAAAATAGAAAAAAGATAATCTTCAATCTCCTTAACCCGTATAGTGCTATACGGATCTATAGAAGCGACATGGCTAGAAGCAAAAGCACCATTAATCGTGTCATCATAAATAATTAATTGTGGAAGAAATAGTTTTCATGTTACAAAAATATGAAAAATTTAAAAAATTAATTAAACTGTTATTTTCGATCTTTAACAGTTTATATCATAATAGCTTTTGGAAGTTATTAGAAATGAAATAAAATTACAATTGATCAAATTACTAGTATCGAATATAACTAAAAAATAATCAAAATTATATCAAATATTTAATTTAAAATGTTTTGAAATTCTTGACGAAAAACGAAAATTATCTTATTTTTACGAAAACCAGGGCAATGGATATTTAAATATATTTAATTTTTTATAACAATATTAAAATGATTTTGTGGATGAACGAGGATATACATTGATAAGAATCAAAACAGATGTTTTGAAGTTAATTTAAATTTGCATTACATTAATTGTAATATTATTACATATTCTAGTAATGCAAACGAATCTTATTAAAGTATTGTTTTAGGTGATTATTTTAACGACAAGATACATATGTAGACATGTAGATTTTTATTGTTTTTTGATAAATTGCATAAGCTTGTGTGTGGTTAATTTCTCGTTGTATTATATTGTAGTTCGACGAAAAGTCTTTTCCAATTTATTAATCAGTCTAGATTTCATCAGATACTCGAAAATATAACAACATTTCTAAATAATTAAAAATATTATGTTACGGTCAGCCATTATGGTTCTCTATCGCGATTGGGATTTAGAAACTCCGATACGGGCAAGATATCGACAGCTTTTCATATAGGTGAATAATTATAGCCAGTCGCGAATTTTCGGTTAAAGATATGTGTTACTATTAAAGATAAATAATTTAAAATAAAATTGCGTGTATTAATAAAACCGATAACTTATTTTCAGGAGTACTGTCCAGAACCAAAGTATAAGCACACACAGTGCAAAACAATTATATTACTACTTGACCGGTTAATCAATCACTCGTATATTACTTATGTAAAATATTGAAATAACTATGTAATGTCAAATATCAATAGTTATGATTTATAATTAGTCTTACGTTGTGATGGTTGTTCTGAAAAAATATATATTTAAATGTCGATTAAATACATTTGTTTGATACGACACGCCTAAACTAAAACCCGTGGTCTTAAGGTTGGTGACGTACCGCCGTGTGATTAACTAATGCCGAATGAGGAAAGTATCAAGGACAAATTACCGATATAAATAAATAGAAAGAGTCAAAATAATTATCAATAGAAAGTAGTGGACTGTATTATAACAAATTAATCAAATATATATATATATATATATATATACATAAAACAAATCAATGGAAAGAGGGGAAACTTAAGATTAATGAACAATATACGTAACAAAATTATATCATAGAACAATATATATAACAAAATTAATATATAAACAAAATTATATCATAGATAAATAGGAATAATGAGTATCGACAATGTTCACGATTACAAATAAATACGACCTGATGTTGACGGCGGCGTATGTACTACGTTGACGAGTGACGATGTAGTTGGCGTTCGGAAGATGACCACGCGGGGGTCAATGAACTCGGAAATTAATATTACGCGTGAAATGCGTCCGCGAAGGGGCACGCACTTACCATACGCAACGCAATAGTATGTAATGACCACGAAGGTGTCGTACACACGAAAGTGTCGTCTTAATGTAAAGTGTTATGTAATAACAATAATTACGCGATTCGCACGTAGGGCGACGATACTGGCGAGATCGATACAGTTGTATTAATTGTTCACGAGGAACCAAAAGACGGCGAGAACGGAACGCGACGTACTATCGCAACACACACGATGGGCGGTTGTCGACAGAAACATTAACCGCTCGCACGAAGGGCGACGATTACATGTACGCGAACACACGAAAGAATGATAATAATAATGCGCACGAAGGGCGGCATTGAAAGACGTCGAGAACGGAACGCGCCATACTATCGCAACACACACGATGGGCGGTTGTCGACAGAAACATTAACCGCTCGCACGAAGGGCGACGATTACATTGTACGCGAACACACGACGCGAAAAAGAAAAGAATAATTCGCACGAAGGGCGGCATGAATAGCAAAAAAAAAAGCACGTTACGCGCGCGTTCGAACAACCACGAGTCGCCAACGGTGATACGCTCCGTGATAATATGATTACCGCGAAAAGGTAACCATGTCTAACCGATACCAAACGGTCGCGCACACAATATCACTAGTCAGATAACGGCGGTATCTAACATTACTCCCAGCGTTGAAAGACGAAGACTTTCAAAAAAAGGTCCAGTCTCGTTCATGGCAGGTCAGCTTGAAACAAATGAAAACTTAAAAACTAATAACAAAAGGTTATGAGGAACATGCGAAAAGACTGATTGGAGATCGGCTTAAGTTATTGGCAGCTTCACCAATTTAACAACCGGTCTTTTTAGTAGGCCGTCGGTGGTTTGGACGGTGGCTGTACGTACGATGGCATCCGCACCGGGATGAACTGCTGTGATACGTCCAAGTCGCCAGTCAGTTGATGGACGATTCGGGGCTTCCACGATAACCAAATCTCCTACTGCGAGGTTCGGACACGATTGGTACCATTTTAAACGTCCTTGAAGTGTAGTTAGGTATTCCTTGGTCCATCGTTTCCAAAAGGACTGTTGTGCCTGTTGAAGCAGCTCCCAGCGGTGGAGACGATTCATGGATGTTTCGATGTAGTTTCTTTCAGGTAATGCCATAATAGGTTGACCTATGAGAAAGTGTCCTGGAGTGAGAGCACACAGATCATGAGGATCCGACGATAAAGGAGTAAGCGGCCGTGAATTCAGTATGCCCTCTATGCGAGTGATGAGTGTATGTAATTCATCGTAGGTGAATACTTGACTTCCGATCACGTGCTTCATGTGATGCTTGGTGCTCTTTATCGCGGCCTCCCATAACCCTCCAAAGTGCGGAGCAGCAGGGGGGTTAAAATGCCAACGACATGGAACATGCGTAGTGACAGCATTTTGTACCTGGGTTTCGCGGAACAATTCTTTTAACTGTCGGGCAGCTCCAACGTATGCTGTTCCACAATCCGAAAATAAATCGCATGGTATACCGCGACGGGCCACAAAACGGTCAAGCGTAGCGAGGAATGCAGCCGTAGACAAATCAGTGACCAGTTCAAGGTGGACTGCCTTAACTGTCATACACACAAAAAGAGCTAAGTAGACTTTACTCGTTTTGGCATTGCGGCGACGACTTTCTTTAATGATGAAAGGACCGCCGTAATCCAATCCTACCTGCGAGAAAGGTCTCTGCGGTTGAACGCGAGCGGATGGTAGATTTCCCATAACTGGATTGGGACGAATTCCTTTGTGGCGAACACATGTAACACATGTGAGAATGTATTGGCGAACCGCATTTCGTCCTGATAGTATCCAAAACTTCCTTCGTATCATGGCTAATACCAGCTTAGGACCAGCATGCAGAAATCCTTGATGATAATGCTGAATGATGAGTTCTGTCAATTTCGAAGATTTGGGTAGTAAAATCGGATGTTTGGTATCTGTATCCAACGATGCATAGCGAAGTCGGCCACCGACACGTATAAGATTTGACGAATCTATAAATGGAGCTAGTTGAGCTAATGTGGCTGGCTTCACGGATATGTCGGGTTTAATTAATTGTCGACGGATATCCGGAAAGTGTGTTTCTTGCGTAAGCAACGCGACGCGTATGATTATATCGTGTAATTCAGCGTGTTTTAGAGAACCTTGAGGGATGACTTCTCCGCGAGCCTTGAAGGCTAAACGTTTAATATAGGCAAGAGAGCGTTGCATACGAGTAAATGAAGAGAATCGATGTAGGATTTCGTCTTGCGGGGAAACATGATTCACATTGAGAACTGTGGTTAATTCGGATTTAGGTTGAAATTCAGGCAATTGTTCAGGACTGATGGTTTTGAAAGTTCGATTTGGCCATTGACTCATTGGAAGACGAAGAAACGATGGTCCTTCTTGGTGTATTTTGCATAACACTGTCGCGTTTGGTAGAAGACCACGAGAGGCAGGGTCTGCGGGATTGTCCGTTGTGCTAACGTATGACCATTCACACTCTGGAATCAATGAGTGAATCTTTGCTACTCTATTCGTTATGAAGACCTTAAAATTCCGTTGATAAGTAGTTAATCACGACAATACAACTGTGGAGTCAGTCCATGCATATATATGAGAAATTGATAGTTCCGAAATAAGAGCAGTTTTAACGCGACACAAGGTTTGGGCGAGTAATAACGCAGCGCATAGTTCGAGACGGGGTATCGATAATTCTTGTGTACCTTTTGATGACTTGAG
This sequence comes from Chaetogeoica ovagalla, assembly GCA_032441825.1. NCBI lineage: Eukaryota > Metazoa > Arthropoda > Insecta > Hemiptera > Aphididae > Chaetogeoica > Chaetogeoica ovagalla. The sequence goes on from CM063735.1 coordinate 6,750,912, forward strand.
GGGCGCAACCTTGGTTTTACACGTGAGGAAGTATACGGAGATCTGATCCAAAGGACGCACTACTCTCATATACACAATCGCAGCATATCCCCGTTGAGATGCATCCGAAAATCCCATCAATTGAATCTCCATATTGTCCCTGATATCGATATGGCGGGGTAAGGCAATTTTGGCTAAAGATGGCAGTTCGTTTACGAATTGGTCCCAAATGTCATGCAGATGACCTGGGAGTGGAGTGTCCCAATGTAAACCCATTTGCCATAGCTCTTGCATAAAATGCTTTGCCCATAGCAAGGTCGGTCCTAAAACACCGATTGGATCGAAGAGTCTCGCAATGGTTGAAAGCACTTTTCGTTTGGTATACTGATCAGGTTGAAGACTGGTGTGATAGGCAAAATTATCAGACGTTGGTTCCCAGTGTAATCCCAATACCTTAACTGCGGCATCACCTTTCGGATCTAATAATAATTGTTTGGAATGATCCTCGGCAATCACCTGTTGTAAAATGACTGGACAGTTACTGGTCCATTTTTTTAGGGAACATCCGCATGAATTTAATAGACCGATGATATCCCGTTGTATTGTTAAAAGCTCTTCCTCAGTGTCAGCGCCAATGACAATGTCGTCGACATACGTTGAGCGGGTTAACACGTTCTTTGCTGCGGGAAATTGAGAACCAGCTTGAGCATCCAACTCGTGTAAACATTTAATAGCTAAATATGGAGCGGACGTTACACCATATGTTACCGTGAGTAACTCGAATTCAGTCACCTGATCACTTGGGGACTCGCGCCACAAGATATGCTGATATGTGCAATCAGTAGGTGTCACTAAAATTTGACGGTACATTTTCGTGATATCTGCTGTGAATACAAAGCGCCTTACACGACATTTCAACAAAATATCAAAAATATCCGTCTGAAGTTTTGGACCCGGTAACAACACATCGTTTAACGATAGACCTGATGACGTAGATGCAGACGCGTCAAACACAACACGCAACTTGTCGATTCGTTCTCCATCACGCTTCACCACTGCGTGATGTGGGATAAAATATCGCCCTGGTTGTTCGGCTACTTTCATATGGCCCAATGTTAAATATTCTTGTATAAAATGCCGATACTCTGCGTATAAAACTGGATCCTTATTCAAACGGCCTTCTAAATTGAAAAGACGTTTCAGTGCGAGTGAACGCGATTCACCCAATCCATGCATGGTAGAAAATCTGTCAACAACCGTTTCCTTTGAGCTCTTCGTATTGAAAGATTTATTTTGGTCGACGGATATTGCGTCTTTGAAAGGAAGACCCACACAAAATCTACCAGATGTGTCTCGCGATGTTGTCTGAGCGAACCATTTTTCACATTGCTCCTCCTCTGTGGTCGGCTGCGACGGTTGCGTAACTTCTTCTACAGACCAAAAAGATTGCATTATCTCGTTCAGTGGCGATGAAGACGCGACTGACAAGGATTGTATAACAGATGAACCCATTTCGTTCAATGAACCGCATATAACCCAACCCAAAAAGGTATCCAGTGCTGACGGTAAACCTTGGTTATGTAGAATATCAGCTCGCGGTCGAATTACGTGTGGAAATAGGTCACCGCCGATTAACATATCAATCGGAGCAGGGGAATCGAATGTAGGATCGGCCAATGAAAGATGTTTGTAACAATCACGGATACTTGATGGAAGCGGTGACGAAGGCATAGCGGTTGTGATCTGTGATAAAATAACGACGTCAGTGCAACAAAACGAAGGTTTGTGTTGCTGCCACGGAACAAAATGACAACTCGTCATTCCTTTGACGTCATCGATAGGTTTTTTCGCTAACCCAACGATATTTAAATGGCACTTTCGTTTTTGTAAACCTAACTTTGATACACATCGAGTGGTAATGGCTGACACTTGCGAACCGCTGTCTAATAATACACGAACGTTATGATAAACACCCTCACGATTACACACGCGAATAATAGCAGTTCCTAAAATTATCTTATTACTAGAGCATGATAAACCTGCAAACTCTTGTTGTTTTTCTTGCTGAACGGTAGAAGTCGAATCCAAAATACGTGTGGCTGGTGGAATGTAAGTGTCCGAATGTAATAACGAGTGATGACGTTTTCTGCATGTCGAGCACGATAATTTTGATTGGCACTTTCGCGCATTATGAGTAGGACTCAAACATGAAAAACATAAATTTTCGTTGTGCGCCAATTCACGCCGTTTTTGAACAGGAAATTCTTTAAATATTTTACACCGATAAACAGGATGTGACTCTGTGCAAAATAAACATTTTTTGTATTCTTTTTTGGAACCCGCTGAAACGGTTAATATAGACTTGGGTGAACCAATATTTTTAAATTTTGTGCGATTTTTATCAACCTTTTCGATATCTCGACCTCTCATATTTTCCAAAATACGGCAACGCTGTCGGACAAAATCCACAAGTTTCTCAATGCTGGGCAATTCAGACTGCGAAACGCTGGCTTCGAATAAAAGACGAGTTTCTGAATCCAAAACCTTGGCACCCATGTAAAACAAAAGGAATCCTGTCAAATCTCCGACATTTAGTGTCTTAAGTGCTACGACATTTTCATGGAAAATATTTAAAAATGCATTTAGAGACGAAAGCGATTCATGTTGTATAGGTTTAAAAGCAAATAATTTGTCTAAATGTGCGGTAGCTAACAAACGCTGGTTATCGTAACGATCCAATAAAGCTTGCCAAGCAGTGTCATAATTTGAAGACACTAAAGGTAACGATTTAACAATAGTCAGGGGGGAACCTGACAAACATGATGATAAATAGTGAAATTTTTCAATTTTACTTATCGTTGTAGTATCATTAACTAACGAATTAAATGTATCGCGAAACGTACGCCAGTTAAGTATGTTGCCATCAAAATGCGGTAATTCGATTTTAGGAAGGATATTATGTTGCAATGTAGATGAAGCGGGTGACGAAATACTATTTGTCGGAACAACTGCAGGTGCCGAAACAGCGGTAATGTCATAAAACATGGATTCCATCTCGTCTGTGATAGGCGAGTCGATGGACTCAAATTCTTCAACTCGATCCAATTCAACTAATGCTCCGACTATTACTTGCTGTTGATCACGAAATTCCCTTTCATAATTAATTAAAAGTCGCGCGCGCACTTCTAACGTTGAATGTAACGATGAATCGAGTACTGCCTTTTTTGCGATCGAATGTATTTCGGAAATCGACCTCAACGCGCGGACGCGCAACAATCGCGCGCCAATTAACGCCTTTTTGCGCCTCCTCCAAAGATGAATTTCTCTTCGGCATTCTGTATTATATCCGGCCCGAAGGACCAAATGTTTGATACGACACGCCTAAACTAAAACCCGTGGTCTTAAGGTTGGTGACGTACCGCCGTGTGATTAACTAATGCCGAATGAGGAAAGTATCAAGGACAAATTACCGATATAAATAAATAGAAAGAGTCAAAATAATTATCAATAGAAAGTAGTGGACTGTATTATAACAAATTAATCAAATATATATATATATATATATACATAAAACAAATCAATGGAAAGAGGGGAAACTTAAGATTAATGAACAATATACGTAACAAAATTATATCATAGAACAATATATATAACAAAATTAATATATAATAATATTGTTATTATAAAAATAATATTGTTATATTATTATATATTATATATAATGCATCAAATATTATTAAAATATTGTTTATGTGATTATTTTTGATGACAAGGTATATTTGTAGACATGTAGTAATTATCGATTTTTGAAGAATTCGTTAAGCTAATGTCTGGTTAATTTCTCGTTGTATTATTTTGTAGTTTAATAAAATATTAACAATTATTTACATTATTATCAATTTTTTCAAGAATTAATAAACACATATTTTTTCTATAATAGCGATGTTTTGTTTTTGAAATTTATAATTAAATGGATAAAAAAAATACATTTTATGTAGTATCATCTGATAATTAACATTTTACATAAAATCTTATAGTCCAATTAATATTTTGGCCAGGAATTGTAAGTAACTTTTATAATATGCTTTAATAGAAATGAAATGATTATAATTTATAATTTTATATAATTATGAAAATTGATTTCGGTTATTTGTGCTTACTTATACTCTGACAAAACTCTGGTATATCTAAGAAAGTATCTTAAAATAATAGAAAAATGATCAGAAAAATTATGATAGCAACAATTAATACAATTTTTATGAACACACCGTTAATGTGCAGTGCTGATATCTACTTATATGTTATTTAATTACACAAAATATAGATATTAATTAAATAAGTTAATAATATAAAATATACTTATGTCATATTGATAAATCTATTAATACCTAATCTCGTTCGGTTTGTAAGATATTGAATGTAATCGCGTACATCTAAAAACAAAGTTATTTTCAGAAATTTTATTCTAACATTAAAAAATATTTTGGATTTAAATATGCCTATTCTGTTTTATAAAGGAAATGTACATATTTTATTATGTGACCGTATAATGTTTGCTATTTTAAACATTAAATTGGAACTAAAAAATAAATAAAATTTAACACATTTGGAATAATTCAAATATTATTCGTCAACTTTAAAATATTGTGAAACCATCGTAAGATAATACATTGGTAACTAAATAGAATGAACCCGATATGTGTACACAAATATCCTTATCATTATATTCCATGTTAAAAATGACTTACTCTTATTTTCATAATTTTCTGGCCCTTAACAATTGATTAAATATATTTAATGTAGTTTGCTTAGCAATACACGTGTAACACTAAATTCTATCTTTAATGTAATACTGTCATCAATTATATACAGGTGTTGATAAAGAACGGAATATTAGATAATATTTAATTAATATTTATTTATCATTTGATTAAACTGTCATTGTTCTTATAACTATAATTCTCATATTTTTAATTAAAATAGTTTTCTTATTTTTTTTATTAATTAATTAACTTATCTAGATTTATTAAAAATTAGAGTTGAATATTTTTATCAATGTTTGAAATGCGTAATTAGAAACTTAATAATACATTTAACAATTATCCTAAACGCTGAGACAATTATTTATATACATCATAATATGTAATTCAAATATATAATAAATGTATACTTTATATATTATATTTTTAAAAAAATGTAATATTAATTTTTAATTTTGTAAAATAATTTTACACCAAAATTTCAATTATCAAATCAAAAGTTTTAATTTATTGTAATTAACTTGACTTAAAATTATTTTTCTATTTTAACATTAATCTTAACTGGCTGAACATGTTTTTTGTGATTATTAATTATTCATTTAACAATTAAATTTATTTTTTTTTTTTACATTTAACATCGCAGCACGGGAGCGAAAAGCGTAATGCAATACTTCCTCCCGCGCCGCATAATTTATTCAAAAAAATTACAACAATAAAGAGCTTTAGGTTTGTAGGGGGGACATGCCCTTCCGACTCGCCAATACAAAGCTCGTCATGGTCGCGCTTACACCATGGTTCTAGGTCGGGTATGAGGGCCCTGGTCCACTCTCCTTTCTCCGCATCCAGCAGCTGCTTGTTCCACTCCGATAGTGTTCTTGTCCGGATGGTCTCTTTCTCCGCTTTCGTTGTCTTGCGCCCTGTAGCTCTTCGGAAGTTGTGCGCCTCTTCATGCTTTCTAACGAGTAGCTGGATAAGAGGTAGACCTGCCAGGATGTTAAAAGCAACATAGCTTATAGTCCGGTACCCGCTTATGCTTCTTATCGCAGCTCTCCTTTGGATTTTTTGCAACTCCAACGAATTCGCGGGAACGTATTCGATCGTGCTGCTCCACACTGGTGCCCCGTACAATAGTACCGAGTGGATCACACTGTAGAGTAGCTTTCTTCGAGCCGGCCTAGGGCACCCCAGATTGGGCATCAGTCTTCCAAGGGAAGTCATTATGCCCTGCGCCCTTGCTGCCGCATACTTTATATACTTATACAGCATGAAGCGACCAACGATGAAGCCGAGGTATTTCATACTCTTGCTTAGTGTAAGCGCCGCGCCTTTTAGGGTAAGTGCCGGTTCCGTGTACTTGTAGCGATTCGTGAACAGCACCGCCTCCATTTTATCAGTTGATAGGCTTAGTCCTGCTTCTTCTATCCAGCTAGAGACGGCCTCGATAGCCTCATTGGCCCGACTTTTCAGCTCCGGGATTGTACCTCCTTCCGCGACCACCAGTGTGTCGTCCGCAAAACATATGGTTGCGTTCCCGGTGGCGTTTGTACGCGCATCAGCCCGTCGAACATGACGTTCCACAACAGTGGTCCCAGGACGGAACCCTGTGACACTCCGTTCGTTACCTCCTTGGAGATGACGCCAGCTGACGGAGTCTGGCATGTTATGCTCCTGTTGCTTAGGTACGACTCTATCATCACACGGAGGTAAAGTGGCGTCCTCACGGTGACCAGGGCGTCAAGGATCCTTGACCAACTGGTACTGTTGAATGCATTCTTGATATCTATGCTAACTGCGACGCTGTACCTCTGCTGGTTGCAGGAGGGAACTACAATATTCTCTAGCTTTCTCATCGCGTCTTCCGTGGACGCCCCTTTCTTGAAGCCATACCCTTTCTTGAAGTCTATCGGAAATGCCTTCCGCCTTATGTACATGGTCTAGCAGTCTGCTGGCCAGGAGCGCTTCCAGCATCTTCCCTACATCGTTAAGCAAGCAGAGGAGCTTGTATGACGATGGAACTCCTTCCGGCCTGTTGCCTTTACGTAGCAGCGCGAGGCGACCACGCTTCCACAATGTTAGGAATATTCCTACTCTAAGACAGCGATTAAAGATTCCCGTCAGTAGTAGCACGATCCCCCATACTTTGCTCGGAATTTGGTCCGGGCCTGGTGTCTTCTTTCTTGCTCTAAACTTCCCTACGATAGCTGTAATTTCTTCTACGCTGAATTCCTCGACCTCGGCCTCCCTCGCACGGCTCTCGTTGACCAGAGGAAGGTGTTGGGGGAAGAGGCTATCAATTACTCCGGCAAGGGTATCCGGCTCTAACATATTCTGTGCTGGGGGCCCTCGCAGCTTCCTCATGACAATCCGGTAAGGTTTACACAAAGGATCGTCATCGACTAATTTTGTCAGATCAGACCAGCACTTTTCCTTGCTCCTCCTTATTAAGTTGTTAAGCCTTTTATGCGCTTCCTTGAATTATGCATGTTCTTATGCTGCCTTTCCTCGCTCCCGTCGGTGAGCTCGGGTTTGCGCTTTCCTGCATCGGACGAATTCCCTCCTGGCTGACGCAATCTCGTCGTTCCACTACGGGACCGGTCTCTTCTTCTGGGACGCAGGAGGCTTTGCTTTGAAAGCGAAATCGCAAGCCAACGTAATCCATCTTTCAAGTTCCGATGTCGCATCCTCTGGCCCCAGGTCCGTGATTTTGCCCCTTTGCCGTCCACTTCGCCAGCAGCAGCCCGGCTGATATACGGTCGGGCTCGACATTTGCTATCATCCAGCCTCGATCTTTGCTTGCTCCGACATCGGTGCGATGTGCACCGCTTCTATTCAAGTTCCCAAGTCGGAATTCAATGTTTTGGTGATTACTCGTGTCCTCGTCTTCGAGGACTTTCCACTCCATCATTCTCCTTGCGAGTGTTTCTGAGATGAAGGTGACGTCTACGATTGATCCGGCACCTCTTCCTATGAATGTTGGTTCGCCTCTTGCATTAACAACGTCCAGGCAGATTGTGTCTATGAATAGCGAAAGGTCTTCTCCCCTGGAGTCCGTAATTGTGTCCATCCATGCCGCCGATCTTGCGTTGACGTCACCCACTATGATTATGTCCCCTTGCTTCTGTCGCACGCTTTGCTCAAACTTGTCTAGCATCGCTCTGAAATTTGCTATCGGCGAGTTTGGTGAGGCATAGCAGATATACACCGTTACCCCGTTCACCTTCGCGGCTATGAAGCCATCTTCCTGCTCGATCTTACTCACTGTAAATACGTCATTCATTACGCCGAGAGCTGCACGTTCTGATCTATACAGGGTCCAGCGAGTGTCATCAAGAATCAACCTCGCGTAAGGCTCGCTTATAATAGCGACGTCGGATCTTTTCTCAACCATTGCTTGGCACAGCAGGTCTTGGGCTGCCCGGCAATGATTGAGGTTTGTCTAAAGAAAGCGCATTATTGGAGGTTATCCTCCGATGCCGCTCTCGGCCCTGAAATGCTGTCTCCGTCGTCAGCTGGCGGTTGATTGACCGAAGGTCTGCTGGGGCAGTCCTTTATTAGGTGTCCTCCCCGTCTGCACCGGAAGCATTTCCTCACTGCAGCGGCCGTTGTACAGCTCGCTGTGCCCTCGCTCTTGGCATTTGTAGCACATGGGCAGTTTTTGTCCAGCAATTTGATTTTACATAGGCCCCAGCTTATTCGCACGGCTTCTAGTTCTGCCAGCCTAGCAGCTGCTGCCATGGGTGCATCAAAGGTCGCAACTCACCCTCCTCCTGCATTATTCTTCAGGACAACCGTTACTCCCTCTAGTCCTGTGTCCACTGTTGCAAGACACTTCATAACTTCTTCCGCTCTACCCATTCGGGAACATTATACAGCAGAACTCTGGTTCTCCGCATAGGTCTGTTCACTCAAGTTGCTTCCCCTACGGCGTTCTTGAATAAGGATTCCAGCTTGTCAGCCTCCTCCTTGTCCTGGACTTCGATCAGTACCGCCCCAGTTTTGGTTCTCCTGATCTTCCCAAGAGTAGCGATCTCGTTGTCCTTCAAGTTTACTCCCTTGACGACCCGCTTCATAACACTCGCATAGGTCTCACCTTCACGGGGACTACTAATAGTAATGGCTTCCGTTTTAGGGGTGTGTCTTCGGATTAACTCTGCTGGCGTTCTCTGGGTGCCAGTTCCCAGCTGTGTTGATTTACGCCATTTATAACAATTAAATTGTATATCACAAACCTTATTTAATTTAATTTATTCTTTTTCTAATTTTTTAAAAATTTATTTTCAACCAAATGCTTTTATTATACTTTATATAATATATTAAGTTTTATATTTTAAGTTCTATGGGAAAATGTTATACTTCATCGGATATCATAACCATATTTCAGATAATTCTCACATTAGTAAAAGTTTTACTTACACTTAAAGTTATCCATTATGTATTGATAACAATAGGTGATGTTTGGACCTTCGATATGAAAATAAAAATTATTAGGTTATACGTTTATAAGTTTTATAAGGTTTATAAGTTATTAACTTATATAATAAATAAACTACTTAATGCCACGATGATTTGATGATAATTCATCCGCTCGTGTAAATAATATAAACAATTATTTTTATTAGGTTCACTCGATAAAAAATACATATAAACTATTGCTGTCAACCTTTTTTGTACGATGACACTCCACTTTAGGTCGATAGAAATTGGGACACACTTGAAACATTCAATGTATATTTGAAAAAGTAACAATTATTAACCTATGTAAATTGTTACAATTATATATTCCCATTTTATTAAAAATAATCAAAATTATAAATTTACATAATTAAAATTTAAACAGTTTAAGGTAGGTAATTAAATAAAGAAAATTATTTGTTTTTAACATTAAATCAGTGTGATACTTGTAATTGGTAAACTCAACATAGGTCTTCAATTCGTGGACGAATCATTGACAAACTTAAGCGTAATTAACTTTCAATATCTTTAAGCGTAGACAATTTGAGACGTTCCGCTACTTCTCGGTCGGAAAGCTCGGTGGCGCATACCATTTATCGTCGCATTAATCGCAATTGCGGCGCGATGCATCTTAAAAATAATTAAATATTAATATTTTATAATACCAATTCCTATTGATTTAGAGTTTAGACGTTACAAATTTTTTTTTCAACACACGTCATGGCTATACATCGTTCGCGACACGATGGTAAAAAACCACTGGCTTAACGTATTATCTATGACACAGCAATGAATGGGTCAGAGATTTAAGGCAACTACGTCGATTAACAGTACTTCCATCTTGCAATGACGACATATCTGACTGTTAGCTTGTGTTTTGAGCTCAGCGCAAACAACGAAACTGGACATGCCTATAGTCGATTGTCAATAAAATATGGTATCCTGCTAATAGTATTCTGGATCGGTTAAATATAATGAATATGGTGAATTATTAAGATTTTCCGGAATACATGTCATCAATAATGAAGAATTCAAACACTGTTTGCGAAATGGAAAACCAGTATCATACATACGAGACAAAAGAGAAAACTATTATCCAAATTTCAGTAGAAGGATTGAACGAAGGAAGAATATATATAATCTATAATTCGAAATTCCTGTTATTAATAGCAGCTTCAGTGCATATTTGGTCAATGGAATGTAAATCCGACAAGCGATTATTTAAGATGCAAACTTATTAACAAGTAATTCCGGTTTGAAAATGACATAAAATATCTTTTTATCAAGTAATATATTTTGCAATTATATACTCACAAGGGCAAAGTGAGTGTGTGTCCCCTATTCGAATAAGTAAACAAACAATTTTGATATTGAAATATCAAAATATAATGCAATACTAAATATTTTACGATATCATTGATACATTAAAAATATATTTCGAGTTATTAAAAATATAAAGACATTTTCTAATTCTTAAACGTGATTTATGCTATAATAAATTGATTTTATAATTTATAATAAAACAACGTCTTTTTAGTCGAATTTCATCTGGGATCTTACTTACTTATACAGTCGCTACGGCCTTCAAATAAATTTGATCCAAAAGATGGTAATATATATACTTAAAATTCTAATGACACATATTTCATAATTATAATATGTATTGAAAATTAATTAAATTTTAAGAAAATATTCTTATATCGTTTTACGATAGTTTCATTGCTCCTTCATATCGTTAATAAACGATTTTTATTCACAATTTTCAATAAAAATTGGACAAAATAACGTTAGTTGTAATATGTTATTTCCATTGTGATATAAGGAATATGAACGTGTTTCAGTTATTTGCTATAAAAATAAACGGAGTATTCTGAAGTACATTAAAGAGTACCGCTGCTTATGTAATAAAAAATGGATTTTTAAAAAGTATTTATTCACAATTTTAGAAAAAAAATTATAACTTATTCATATTAATATTGGCAACCAGAAATTTTTTTCGTAAAAAATGTTCTAAGATAAAAATATGATCAATGCGAAATAATTACCATCTGCGCCGACAGCTAGGATAAAAGTATTATTATAAGAATAACATGTCTTAATTATATTTAATTTGAACGTAATTTTACAATAATATGCTAGAATGACGAAGTTTTTTTAAATATAAATTTTTACATTTTCGTAAAATAAATATATTTTAGACACAACATTTTACCTGAACTTAACAAAATGTAATTATGATTGAACAAATAAATTATTAAATAATCAGTTTAATATTTTGTATAAACAATAACTATAAAACTAAAATTTGAACAGGTTTTTCCACATAGGTTACTAGTTCTCATTAGCACATTCACCAATGATATAGCGGCCACAAAAGTACTTCCAGAACACATAGGAGATGTAATGACATGAGATAATACCTCAGCAAATTGAATGACGAATTGAGAATTTGTTATGCAATCTTTTACACAGGCATACCTATCACAATGTCCGCATGAGTTCAGAGTCTTATTTTGTGAGATACTTTGTTGTTTTGCGATGCGAAAAATATTATTTTAGATCATTTAAAAAGACATCTTGGAGCAAGGACTACAACCGAACCAAAATGAACAAGTCATGAACCCAAACTTTATTTAACACCTATTCTATATATGGTACATATGTCGGCCAATCTGAATGATGTTCAGAATTAACAACCGGAAAAGTCTTTCAAGTTCTCGCATCACACGAAAAAAATCGTGTACTATGAAAGCGAGCGAATAATTCATCCAATGGTGGGGATGCATCACGAGTTGGAACAATTAATTGGTTAATCCGACGGGCATCTAAGTATAGTCGCACCGAGCCGTTAGATTTTTTTACACAAATAATGGGACTAGCATATGGTGAGGAACTGCGTTCAATCACCTTTCATTTTAGCATACGATTAAGTTCGCGCTCAACTGCTGGTCTTTGAGCAATGGGAATTGGATATGGCTTTATTTTTAATGGCCCATCTCGAGCAACGTTAAAACGGCAAGTGTAAAGTTTATTACAACCGAGTTTACTACTGAAGATACAATGGTATTCAGAAAGTACTGAAGTAACTGAAATTTTTCTGTACTAGACAGTGAAGTAATATCCTGCCCATGTTTTTTATTGTTATCAAATGTTTTCAAATATTCGATTTATGTGGACAATGTATTTATTACAGGACTGAGGTTATCGCGTCTTGGAACATGATGGATAATAGTATTCGACGAAAATACATGTTAGTCAAAATTTGAGCGATATATAGGCTCATGCGACTCACAAATCGACAAGGAAGAAAATACAGCAAGATCGTTATTTTTTTATGGTATACGAAATGGATATTGAAAGTTCCATTTTGGAAATTGGATCGTAATTATCAAATGATAATTTAAAAGCACTTTATATCTAGGCAACCAATCATCACCCAGAATAATAGATGTTGATAAATTTGGTACCACTAAAAATATACAATCAGCTTCATGGTTATTAATAACAAATAATAATAATACTTGAGGTGTAACCTTCTTACAATTGGTACGCAACGCCGTGAAAACAGTGACTCCATTGTCAGGTAGTATATTTAATGACGTGCCATCAAGCAGACTATCTTGAAGAAAATTAAAAATCTCTTCTGATATTGCAGATACAGACGCATCAGTATCGAGTAATGCATAAAGAATTTGATTACATACATTAATTTTTAACTCAGAACGATTTGACAACATGTACGAGGAGTTATTGTGTTTCAATGAAACAGGTTCAGGCAACACAGAAACTTAATCTAAATTAGAAATTACTGAAGTTGACGGAACAGGAATTTGACACGAAGTAGTAGGGTCAGCACCAGGACGTGTCGTTTTTAGCTGGACCCATTCTCGATTTCCGAAATTTCTATTTGCTGTTATTGTATACACCCTGTATAACAATTTAATATTGTATTAAGTATATTACATTGATGTGAACACTGGCCTACGTGACCGGGCGAGCCATGGAGTCTGCTGACCAAGCGGATTCCATACCTCGACGGACTCGGAGGTGAGAAAACACCGTGGTGGTCAGCAGTTGTTGTTGAGCAACCAGTGTTAGAGCATCATGTACAAATTTATGCAGAGCATCTTATAATAATTATCATTTTAGCATTTATATATTAGTATCTAAGTCTAATAGTTAGTTAATTTTAATAAATAGATCTTCATAATAACACAGTCTTATAAAACCTATCACAGTCATTATCCTTCAATAGCTCTCTCTCAGATACGGCCACACATCACTGTACAGGATATTGTTCGGGTAAAGTTTGTAATGGACGTCGATCATTTCGTGATTCATTCTGAGTATTATTCAATCGACCGCGATTTGGTTGTGAATTCAAGTTTCCTTGGGACCAATTATTATTTGAAGTATTGTTACCGTATCGTGAATTGTTCGGACGATCGTTTTGACGCTCATTATTCTGCTGCTGGCTTAATTGAGAATTAATTAAGCCCAGAAGGATGCAATGTCTTCAAACTCTGTGAGCACAGCGATTAGTTCACTAGTGGTTATGGGCCCTCTTCCCTGAACAGCAAGTGCTAATGATGATGGGAAATGTTGTATAATTGTGCTCACTAAGGTTGATTGATGTACCAGTGGACTTAAATATTTTGCCTTAGGGATCCACGTAAGAGCATGCATTACAATACCAGTGGACGCACGATATTGATACGGTCGGATTATGTCATCATACACTCTACGTTGAATTTCATCAGACTAAAATTGCTGTCGGAAACCTAGAACAAATTCATCATACTTAGTAAGACTAGGGATTAATAATTTATACCACATATACGCGTTATTTTTCAAACGGCGTTGAACAGCGCTCAACTTTTGAATATCCGTAAGATAAGAATTCTCAAAATAAATAGATAATTCACTAAGAAACCTTTCTGGGTGGACATCACTTAATACTCCGGAAAATTCTGAGACAATATCACTCATCCGTTCCATGGAATTTAGAAAAGATGGACGACCACTATCGCATACTGATTGAATAAGTTTCAAATTCGATGTAAATTCTTGCGTGGAAGATGTTGGTTGTACTGGTGGCACAAACGTTGATGACAGAGCTGAATTAAAAGATGTAGCTTCATTGGAATAATTAGCTTGAAGCAATTTTACAGCCTCTTTCAATTCCTTCACCTCTTTGGATACCGATGATAAATTTTCAGTATGACGTTTGGTAATTGTTTGATGTTCAATTTGATTTTTATGTAATATAGCCACGTTCTTCTCGGTTTGAGTGATCTGTGTGTCATGCCGACTCAAATGATTGTTGATAATTTTAAATTGGTCGTTTAAAGCGTATATCCTGGGATTTTCTAGTTTCTTCTTGAACTTGTCTCATTTCTTCTTGAGACTTTTTCAGCATAGCTATATGTCGGCTAAAGTGACATTATCTAATTCACTGTTGGACATGATTGGTGTAGTCATTTTCTGATCTTTTTGATGTATATAATCATTGAGTCGTTTTGATGGATTCGTTATTCGTTGTCTAGCATCAGAGGCCATATACAGATTAAAGTAAAATTATCGAATGACAAAACAGACACCAAAATGCAGACAAAACCAGAAATAGACGAATAATATCAACAAAATGCTTAATACAAAACTAAAATTCAAGTAAAAAATCAATATTGGAATTCAAATGATGACACATCCATAAAAAATATTTATAAAATGGTAACGCAACGAAAATATTCAAATCAAAAATTCAAGTAAAATAATTTAGCAGTAATAAATCAATAAACAATGGTTTAACAGGTTCTCAACAGCGATATTTAAAATAAAAAGAGTTATAACAATAAAAAAATAATTCAACAAAGTATATATAAATAAATAAAAGTATCTCAACAATGATATTCAAATAAAATAACAACAAGAAAAAAAATAATTCAATTAATACGAAGATTAGAATTCACGCGAAAAGAACTCAAATGTAATAAGATAACATAAATTTCAAAATGGAATCTCTCCTAACGATAATGAACAAAGTTGGGCATGATCAATTCTGTAATCGAGTATATACCCTTAGCCGAGAATATATTATTATAAGAAAAGAAATAAAATTACTTTTATAGATTTCCGTTCAAAAAAAAAAAATAAAAAATATATATACATATATATCAGAAATAATTCCTACAAATTTACCCTACACCTACTACAAAATATAATATTGCTGTGCGCTGAACGATGTATGGTACAATTTATGAATACTTATATTACTACGCAAATGTGTGTACGGGTCTAACAAGGACGATTAATAGTGCCAAATCCCACTCAACAAAAATTATTAATCTAACAGATTAAATGTATCAAATTTATAATACGTGTTAAAGAGTGACAAACGATGGACGGACATACACATCTAATCATGCGGAATGGACCTCGTCACGAAGATGGCATTCGGCCCAAACGGTAGATCACTTATTATAATTTTAATAATAAATACATCGAGTAAAGCTCGGAAAAAAATATTACGTATATAATCATAATGCGGTCGTCCGGAAACACATCGAAACCGACATGCACTCGAGTAATATATATATATATAATATTGAGTGAGATGTGAGCCGTATAAAAAATTTAATAGTCGTGTAACTATTTAATGGCATAACATGTAACGACATAAAAATTGAAAATAATTTACTTAATAATAACAGCCACACACATTTACGTGTACAAATGAATTTTAACAATTATCCATTGATAAGACACCGCAGTACCTCGCGACGTAATCAGTAACTGGTGTGGACTGTGGCACGGCGGCGACAATGATACTGCAACATGACATCACTCGATGAAAATACATTATCTGGTGACTTGGCAATGAACGGTAAACGCACTCCGATAATAGTCACCCCCATCAATGCGTCAACTTCTTTGACACACACCAAATATAATTGCCACGAACACTGTGGATTTATTTCTGAAATTAGCTCGGAGAGTACATATGTCCACAAAATATTATATTGACCGATATTTATATTATTATAAATAAAGAAAAAAAGTGGTGTCATCAAAAAATGGTGTCTAGATAAACTGAAAAATAGCACTACAGTTGATATCTTCAAAGGAGAACTCGAAAACAATGAGACAAAATCTTGGGAAGAGCTAAAATCAGTTATTCAAGAAACCTCTGACAGGGTGCTTGGGAAAAATACTCATGAACCAAGAAAACCCTGGATGTCGCAAGATATACTAGAGCTCATCAAGGAAAGAAACATCTGGCGAAACATAGATTATGACAAATACAAGCTTTTGAAAAATAAAATAATACAAAAGTGCAGACAAGTGAAGGAAAAATGGATAGCAGAGTATAGTGAAGATATTGAAATGATGATGAAAAGAAACAACAACGGAGTATATGTTTAGGTTACAAAATTGCAATACACTCCAAAAATTAGAAGCAATATTGTTAAAAACAAAGCAGGCAAAATTTTGTTCGATAATGATGAGGTTGCAAACAGATGGAAAGTATGCCTCGAAGATTTATACATAGGAGAAGACATTAACAACAAGCAAGAAGAATATATCGAGAATGAACATAATTTGAATCCAGCTACGAAAGGTCCAGAAATTATTAAAGATGAATTTAACCAAACACTTAGAGATTTGTGCGATAAAAAATCAACTGGATTAGATATACCATCAGAAATACTAAAAAACCTAGACGAAAAAACAGGTAAAGACTTATTTGAAATTATCAAGAAATGCTATGAGGAAGGCTCAATTCCGGAAGATTTCATAAAAAGTAAAACCATCATCCTACCCAAGAAAGGAAATGCTACCGATTGCTCAAACTACAGAACCATCGCTATCTTATCTCACTCGTAAAGATAATTCTGAACATTATAAAGAACAGATTGAAACATAAAGTGGAAGAAAGACTTGACAATGACCAGTTTGGTTTTAGGATGGGTAAAAGAACGCGAGAAGCTATTATAGCTCTGAAACAGCTGCTGGAAAGGAGAATTGACGTGAACAGAGCAACGTTTATAGCATTCGTAGACATGGAAAAAGCGTTCGATAAGGTAGACTGCAAACTCCTATTTACCACACTAAAGAAAGCCAGAGTTGATTGGAAAGACAGGCGTTTAATATTGAACTTGTATAAAGGTCAAACCACTGAAATAGATGTAAATGGAAGCAAGAGAGAAGTGAAAATTCGTCAAGGAGTAAGGCAAGGTTGCCCTTTGTTTCCATACTTGTTTAATTTGTTTATTGAACATGTAATAGATGAAATGAAAAACCACACTAGAGGAATGTCGATAAATGAGAAATAGTTTGACTCCATCCGCTTTGCAGATGATATAGCTCTCCTAGCTAACAGTGAGGAAGAAATATGCTTGATGCTTCATATACTTGACTCGTCTCTAGATAAGTTCAAACTAAAAATTAACTCGAAAAAAAACAAAAGTTTTAGTTTTAAGCAAAGCTATAACAAATACAAACATAACACTTAACTATGAACAGTTACAGCAACTAAACGAATTCTGCTACTTAGGTAGCTTGATAACCGATGACAACAAATCAACAAAAGAAATAAGAAGACGAATTACATTAGCAAAACAAGCATTTGAGAAAAAATGGACACTTCTTACTAATAATCATCTAAGTATAAGTTCAAGGGAGAAATTCGTAGAAACATACATTTGGAGTATATTACTATATGGTTGTGAATCTTGGACGATAGGGAAGTATGAAAATGATAGACTGGAGGCTATGGAGATGTGGATGTGGAGGAAAATGACTATAACGAGCTGGATAGGACATAAGACGAACGAAGCAGTGCTGAAAGATATCAAAGAAGAATGAACAGTGATGAACACAATAATGAAAGAACAATAAACATAATTGGACATCTATTAAAACATAATGAATTCATCACTATCATTTTGGAAGGAAAAATATCCAGAGGAAAACCGCGTAAGTCCTTCTTTGAAGGAATTTTACGACGAATGGGTTGTACCTCTTACCAAAGTCTCAAGAGAATGGCATATGACAGACATGATTGGCTACGATAACAAAGCTTGGCCTTTAGAATCTGATAATGAAATAAAGAAATCATTAACATTAGCAATTATATTTTAATGAGAGACAATTAATACTCAACAATACATTTTAATTAAATTAATTTCCGAACGTATTTCTGTTTTGATTAGGTTGGGCCGTTCTTAGTAATTAAACAGTAAGAAACCTTTGATGTTTCCAATCGGAAAACTGTTAAAATAGCATTCACAATACACAATATAATGCATAATAATAATAATAATAATAATAATAATAATTCCACGATTAATTCCGTTTTCAATTTTTTTCCGTATGCAAATGGTACGTAATCTAAGATTCAGGAAGGGTCGCCATCTGTAACGCTATCGTTACTGGTCGAACCACTTTAGCTCGGTCGCTAACCTGGATCCGTAAAACACCATACTGGTGAAGGAGATCCAGGATTTTTATGAGGTGAAAAAAAAATGAACACTAGATTTCTTACGGTTAGACAAATTAATTTTGTTGTGGAGAAAGCTGCCGGGCGTAAAACTCCAACCAAAAAGAAATTATACGATTGAAAAAATAATAATAATGACAAGACAACAAGTCTTGTGACGGAAAATAACCTTAACAATAACGAACAACACAAAATAAAAATAAAATTCAATAAATTAAATACCGGCTAAGAGAGAAAAAAAAAATACCCGATTTACAATCTGGATGGGTGTGCATTATACACATCCTTCTCGCCCGTAGTGGTTCACCGTTCGGAGAGATCCTGATCGGATCTACTTCATTCTTAACGGCATTTTTAAGAAGCAAATAAAAAAAATTTCAGAAGAAAGAGAAAAGAAACGCTGACAAACGTTTATAGTGAAAACGAGAAATTAATTTAAATATTGACCTGGCCGATATAAGACCAAAATAAGTCGCGTTGAGGTGGTGTCTAACGGTTGACGTTTTGACCGTAGACTACGTCGCCGGAACGATGCGTGTGTGTGGCGCGCGACATATATTTTGTTACGTTACAGTGTTTATCCTCACTTTTAAAGAAAAGAAAAGGTAGATGATAGAAGTAATTTAATAAACACTAAAGAAGCGGTATATAACTGTTTTTATTTTAACACTATTGAATAAATATGAAATAATTTGGTTCCTCGTTTATTCGAAAGTTGGACAGTGAAAGAGTTTCAACACAACGAAAGAGCGTTATACAGTGTGCCTGTCAACGCTCCGACCGCTATCAATATGGTCGGGATGCGAATATTATTGTAAATAACTAAAATGTATGACCATGCATATTCATAAATTATTCAAAAATAATTATAAGTAAATAGGTACATATAAACATAACAAAACGATACAGCAATATAAATCACGTAGCTTCACATGTAGGAAATTAAAATGTAAATAAGTTTAATACGACTTTGATAAAGGTTCATAATTTATTATATTCATATAATTAATATTTTCGTTGAATTTGATTAACGCAACACAGTACTATTCTTTATTCAAGACGGATTGAACGCATTTACGTAATTGCCATAAAATAAACTTACCATCCAGAATGATAGTCAACCACAGTGCCAAAATAATTAATGATTGTATTTTAAAATGAAACATTTTCGTTTGAAATTTTTTCTTGCAACTCTTGTTCCTGTAGTTATTATCAAGTACAATATCGACTATCGTTCTCCACTGTCAGTAACATAATAATTTTTTTTTCAATAAAATACATTAAACACAGCATAAAAATTTTGACAACCACCTACTGTTTAAACAGCTTTTATGGCAACTGTAGTAGTACTTTGGCATAAATTTAAAAACGCAATCATTTTCAAAAGCAATACACTTAAATAAATATGCAAGTACACAATCATATTCGAATGCGTGTCGTATGGTTATAAATTTTCAATATTTAATACACGGAATTGTACATAACTTTATATTTTTTGTAATAGTTATAACTAATATTAGTATTTTATATAAATCTCCGTCGCAATACGATCGGGTCACGACACTGGTGTGTGTGTGTGTGTGTGTAATTCGGCCTTAAAACTTTTCTAAAAAAAACATGCTACAAAGAGAAAATTGTTGCTGGAGCAGTTACCTTTAGTACATAGAATATAATAATTTTTTTTTTTAGCATTTGGGGCTTCTAGGACCATCCCGTCAGTCATCCAGCCTTTCATCCCTTCCCGACAGTTGCTCGTGCCTTCCAATCTGTTCCTCCTCCTAACTCGTCCATATTATTCTTCACTACATCTTCCATCTCATTCCCGATCTTCCATAGGGACTTTTTCCTGTTGGGTTTTTTTCTAAAACCATGTGGAGTAAAGGGTTGTGGTTTATCTAAACGTGCCTTGCCGAATGTAGTATCTTATTTTTAATTAATTCAACTATATTCTGCTTTTGGAATTGTATTTTTGGAACATAATAATATAAAATATTTATTGTAATATCTTCTAGATACATATTATTCCACCTAAAATATATTATTATATAGAATGACTTTCTTAAAAAATAACATGTCTGTAAAATATCCATAAAATATTTTGTTACATTATAACCACTGATAATGTACTCCATTTTAGTTGTATAGATATTTATTCATGTGCGTTGTTTTTGAAGACACTAGTTTGTGAATTTATTCCGAATTAAATAAAAGCAATAGTATATGTATTTAAAATATTAATTATACTGATAATATTTTTTGTGAAAGTCTAAAAAACTTATCGATAACTCAAAAAACTCAATGTAATAATATTAACAGTAATAATAATAATAATAATAATAATAATAATAATAATAGTAATAATAATAATTATAATAATGAAGTGTGTAACGTCCAAATCCACAAGAGTTGTTATCTAATAATTATCTTTAAGAAACCTAACCTGCACCGCGCCACATTTATGATTAATATGAAGATGACTGCGCCCACCTGCGCTAACACCGGTCGGCGTGCATATTCAAATAATAATTAATTTAATGTTAATTAAAATATATATTTTTAATCGTATTTATGTATCGGCCAAAAGTGTTTTTCACTTTCGTTTTGTTCTCACTGTGCGGTGGACAATTATCTTTATATTATTCTGTGTATTTAAAAAAAATTAAGAAAATCAGAAAATAATTTTTTTTATCCTTTCCCCATGGCGATATTTGCCGACGAGTACAAACACTGAAGGTGATATGGATGAGTTTTTTTTTATTTATTTATTTATTTGAATGGGCGGTACATTATTTTTTTCCTTGTTTCATTTATACGATTTTTATAAATATATATTATGTTATTTTATGTTTTATTTTGTTTTATATAATAAATTGTAATTGTCGTCCCCATACACGAGCGTGGGACACTCCTCCGGAGGTTATTGTCAATGATGAATTTTTTATTATTATTAATAATAGAAATATATATTTTTTTTTTTACTTCTTGGAGTTGTGGTGCTCACAAGAGTTTTTTCTTATTAAAAAAAATAGTTTTTTTACATATTTATGGTAGTTATTTTTGATTTATATATATATATACCTATATGAATTTGTTTCTTATCTATATGTTTAAATATAAATCCGGTGATGTGTGTGTCCCAATGGCCTCACCACCGGTTGGTGACCCTAACAAAAAAATGGAATGCGCCACCGAGCTTTCCGTCCAGGAAGAACACAAACTTTCTTTTGAGGCGTTCAACAGAACACTCAAAGACATGAAAAAAAACGACAAACCATTTGGCGGCACTCTGTTATCCCTTTCTGATGATTTCAAACAAACAGGTCCCGTCATTCCACGTTCAACGTACGTCGATAAAATTAACGCTTGCTTGAAATCATCGCCACTGTAGCCAAATGTAGAAAAATTCCAACTAGAAATAAAGGTGCGCGACCAAATGCTACAAGACTCACCCCCTGACATATTCCCAAACCATTTTTAGATATCGGCGATAGACAAGTTGCTGTCCATAAAGATACTGGCTGCACAAAATTGCCCATCGATTTCTACAAAACGCTTTATTCGCAAAATAATCTCATTCACTGTATATTCAACGATGTACGCATAACATCTATTAATCATGCGTAGGTAGCAGATAGAGTCATTTTCGCAGTGAAAATGTGGACGTCGACGATTTAAACCTCAAGATGCAGCAGCCGTTGCCAAGCGACTATGTATCACACTTATCGATTAATACATTTTGCGATGCTAACGAAGCTGGAAATTATCCAACAGTGACTTTGAACCCACTGGATTGGCCAGATATGCCACAACACTTAATGCAACTAAACGTTGGACCTCCGGTTATGTTACTTCGGAAATTAAACCCACCACAGATGTGTAATGGCACTCGTTTGGTTATTAAAGCCATTATGAATGGCAAATTCCGAGGAGAAAATGTATTCATCCACGCATGACAATCGTTCCCACACAGGTGCCAATTAAATTCAAATGCGTTCAATTTCTTATTGGATTGGCATTGGAAATGACAATCAATAAGTCTCCAGTCCAAACGATGTCACTAAGACACACAACAATAGCACACTTTCAGTTTAAATTAAATATTTCAAATTCGATTTATAATTACGTTCGATTTATTTGATAATATATATGTAGCAGAACAACGTATGCCAGATCTGATAGTAATATATATTATTTTTTGTAATAACTTCATTATTTATTCAATTATTCATAAAATATTTTGTTACACCCTAACCATTGAACATGTACATCATTTTCGTTGTATAGATATTTACACAAGTGCGTTGTTCTTAAGTACACATGCATTTTTTAATATATTCCAAATTAAATAAAAGCAAAAATACGTGTATTTTAAATAATTGTTGTAGTAATGATACTTTTTGCGGAATTTTAAAAAACATTTCAATATCTAAAATAAATTAATATAATAATAAAAATTACGTGACTCGATTTCCAGATTTATTAAACGCGACGGGAACACTGTTTTCCCCGACATGGTTATCGACCGGTTGTATGAGATCAAACCCATCAATTTCATATTATAATATGTTTTTTCTTGTCAATTGTAATATGGGCTGATCATAGCATTGGTGTGTGTGTATGTGTACGTGTGTGTGTGCATCGACATTTGAACTTTCTTAAAATAATCATACTATAAAACAAAATTTGTTGTTTGAGCAGTTACCTTTATTTCTAAACTATGCATAATAATATGTATTATTTTTTTTGTAATTACATCTAGCTACATATTACTCCACTGAAAATATATTTATATATAACACGACCTTCTTAAAAATTAACAAATTTGTAAATTATCCATAAAATATTTGTTACACCCAAACCAAAGAAGATGTATATTACCCAACAGTGATTTTGAACATAGTAGATTTTCCAGGCATGCCACCACACCTACTACTACAGAATGTTGGGTTTCCGATTATTTTTTTTCGGAATTCAAACCAACCTCGAATGTGTAATAGCACATTTTCAGTTTTAAATGTAATATTTCACAATCGATTTATATTACGTTCGATATATTTAATAATACATATGGCAAAACAACATTTGCCAGGTCTGCTAGTAATATACATATATAATTTTTTTAATAATTTTAATTACATATTATTCCACTCAAAATATATTAATGTTTAAAATGACCTTCTTATAAAGTAACATATTTGTCGAATACCTATAAAATATTTTGTTACACCCTAACCACTGAACATGTACTTCATTTTAGTTGAACAGATATTTGCTCAATTACATTGTTTTTAAATACACTTGAATTTTAATGTATTCCAAATTAAATAAAAGCAATGGTATGTGTATTTAAAATAATCATTATAGTGATTATATGTTCCGTGGAAGTTTAAGAATCTAATCGATATATACAAAATTTTAATATAATTTATTTATTTATTCGTATGACGATATTAACAAGCATTACCAATTCAAAATAAACTATGGAAATTATAAATTATGAGATTAGTTAGGGTTTAGACAAATAATAATAATAGTAATAATAATAGATAAATACTTAAATAAATAAAAAAAAATAAGATGTAACATTTAAATAATACTAGTACAATACAATAGCATAATAAACTATAAGGGTAACATAGGACGATGAATAGGGCGGTTATATATTAATATCTAATTCCCCTGGAAATGATCTGATTGGACATCCGTCTACTATGTGTCTTGAGGATTGGATTTGATGCCCACAGTTACATTGTGGGGTTGACCTTAATCCCCATCGGTGTAACATGAGTCCAGTGCGTCCATGTCCAGTTCTGGGTCTGTTTAGGGTTATCCATTGTCTCCTAGGGAGATTAAATCCAGGGGGTTGCATCACAGTTGGTCAAAGAGATGGTTAGTAAGAGATATTATTAGACCCCCAATCTTCATTCCTTTTTAACATCAGATCAAATTTTTCCGTGATAAGTTTCCCTGCCAGTTTCCAATTCGGTTTCCTGGATTTCAATCTTTGTAATGGGCTAACATTAGTGCAATCGCTATGAATAGGAAGTGCAGTATTCCTGGAGCATTTAATTCATTCTCGGACCAATGAGTTCATTCGGCGAAGTTTCGGTGGGGCAATGTAACTCAGTATAGGTAGCCATTGAGTGGGCGTTGATTTGACCGCTCTTGAAATGGTTCTCATGGCTGAGTTTAGTTGGACAACGATTTTGTTCACATGGGCACTATTGGCCCACACTGGGGCGCAATATTCAGCTACTGAGTATGTTAAAGCTAATGTAGAGGTTCTAAGTGTATGGGCATCAGCTACCCATCATGAGTTGGCCAGCTTTTGGATTAAATTGTTTCTTGTTTTTATTTTAGCAGCAGTTTTTGTTATGTGCTCTCTGTAAATAAGTGTTATGTCCAAGGAAACTCATAGATAAGTTGGATTTTGGCTATTTCTCACTTCTACATTATTAAATACTACGTTAACTGTTTGATTTACCTGTCTATTATTTAGGTGGAATAGTGATACCTCTGTTTTATCTGGGTTTGGTTTCAGTCTCCAGAGTTTAAAGTAGTGGCTTAGGACATCAAGGTCTGCGGTCAATGTTTTTTCACACACTTCTAGATTTTTTTCTTGTGTAACTAAGCAGATATCGTCTGCGTAAATGAATTTCCGAGCTTTGGTAATGGGGATATCATGGGTGTACAGGTTAAACAACAGCGATGCAAGTACAGACCCTTGTGGTAATCCGTTGTTTAGTATCCGTTGTTTGCTCTTCTTATCTCCAATTACTACTGTGAATAGTCTGCTGCTCAGCATGTTATCGATGATTCTACTAATTGTTTTACATGGTATTACATGCATGAGTTTGCTAATCAGTCCCTTGCGCCATATTGTACCGTAGGCTGTAGTTAGGTCGATAAAGGCAGCCGTAGACTTTGTACCTTTTTCAAACCCGGCTTCGATGTGCGTAGTTAGTGATAAGGCCTGATCACAGAAGCTTCTGTTGGGTCGGAACCCTGCCTGTTCAATCGGTAATATCTTGTTAATATCATCAGAAATTCTATTGTGAATCAGTCTCTCCAAAAGATTGTATCCAAAACACAGAAGGGCAATGGGTCTGTAGCTTTGAACTTCTTTACTTGGTTTACCAGGTTAAAGAATCGCAAGTATTTTAGTGCGCTTAGATTGCTTAGGGGAATTCCAGTCAAGAAGACATCCGTGTAGAACTTAGCTAGCGAACGTCTAGTTTTAAGACCACTCTGTTTTATAAACTCAGGGAAGAGTCCGTCGAAACCAGCTTACTTTCCAGATTTGAGGTTTTTAGTTGCTTCGTTTATTTCAGTTTCGTTTATATTTCTGGCGTAGGGTGATCTTTCTTCTATTGTGCTCTTTTTAACTGGTGACTTTGTGCGGGCCGGGTGCGTATAACAATAATACGCGTACTCGGACACCAAGAATTATATGCGTGTTCGACGCGACTCCGTGTAATATTCTAAGTTCCTTAAATGTGAATAAATTTAACGCGATTGTTTGTTTTTATATATTGCTGATATAATTAATAATTCAAATAAAATAAAATTACGTATAATAGTAATCTTAATAGCCCCTTTGGCTCAACAAAACATTGTAAAAATAAATTACCACAACATATAAATATTACAACAAAAATAAAATATTATGAAATAAGTACTTACAGCAAGTATAATAATACACAAACACTGACTGGCCAGTCGCAACCAAAATCTAAATAGAATTATTACACGTACGCTAAAATAGCAATAAATAATCCAAACAATATAATAACTCTTAACAAAATTTAACACGTACACAAAATAATAATAAAAGGTAATTTGCCTATTAGAGACAATAAATGTACAAAATCTGTGCTATTTGAGCAAATACGAATATAAAAATTACTAAGACGGCTATTCGAGCCAATATACAACAATATATGCTATTTGAGCAATTACATAAAATATATTTTAATGACGGCTATTTGAGCCAATATACAACAATATATGCTATTCGAGCAAAATATAAAATAAATTATTACGAATAAAAAACTTTAACAATTATTGCGTATTTTATAAATTTTTTTATATCCCGCGCCGAATTTTTAACATCCGCACAATAACACGAGAACGATATTTCGACGAGTACTTATTTTAAATAATACGCGACGATCTTCTCGCAAGTTCACTGGCCACCATATAACAACAACAGTACGTGACAACAAACACTATGTGAATACGAAAATCGACGATATAAAAATAATTTGAAACAACGCGTATTCAACGACGACCGTTAGAAGAAAACGAAATTTGTTACACAAAAAATAATAAAACGTAATGAACGACAGCGGTATATAAATTTTTCGTACGTACGTACATTACGTCGGTCTCGGAACAACAACAACGATAACAAAAAACAAAAATAACGAGGGCGTTGTCCTCTGATAAATAAAATAAGTAAAATTGACGATTACATAATAATAATAATAATAATATATGCATAATTGTACGCTGATTAGCCGTAACCATTGAAACGAATATTACTATCGGTAATGAGGAAGATAAAGAATTATTAACATTAACAGACTCATATAGGGTTTTTCTTCTAGATTCCTTATCCATGACAGCTCTGGTGATGTCAATAATGCGGTTTGCAAAATTTTGTGGCTGGATGTCTATATTAAGAGTCTTCCATTTTGTATTTGGGTCTATTCGTTGGATGAGTTTCCAAGCATTTCGAGTCGAGTGCTTAAAATCCATGTTTTCAACGGTGTTAATCCATTTTTCCTTCCGTGCTTTAGATAATGAGTTGAGGAGTTCATCTGCAGTATGGGGGCAATTAGTAGCTTCGTATTCCATATATAGGTCTCCGCTTTCCTTACTCCATCCGGGAATATATTCTTTCCTAAATTCTCGTTGTATACATTTCTTCGCCGTATTTATTACCATCTCGATGAAACGACCGTAATTGATTGACTCAGGTTTTATCCATCTAATGTTAACGTCCAATCTTTTCCTATATTCTTCCCAATTTGCTTTATGGAGGTTCCATCGGGGTTTTTGTATCGACTTGGTGATAGGTATTTGAATTCCGATATTAGCAATGACAGGTTTATGCTGACTACGTGGAAAGTTGTTAAGAACTTTTCGGTTTGCATAAAGAGGTCATCTAAATACATCTCTAGTCATTAAACCGAGGTCCGGGTTGTAGTCCTTCTGCCATCTTCCGGACCTAAAAGTGCCATTATCCTTATATATACTTCGTTTTAGTTGTACAGATATTTGCTCAATTGCATTATTTTAAAAACACTTGAATTTTTTAATTTATTTCAAATTAAATAATAGCAATGAAATGTGTATTTAAAATAATCATTATGGTGATTATATGTTCCGTGGAAGTTTAAGAAACTTATCAATATATAAAAAATCTAAATCAAATTAAATAAAAGCAAAAATACGTGTATTTTAAATAATTGTTGTAGTAATGATACTTTTTGCAGGATTTTAAAAAACATTTCAATATCTAAAATAAATTAATATAATAATAAAAATTACGTGACTCGATTTCCAGATTTATTAAACGCGACGGGAACACTGTTTTCCCCGACATGGTTATCGACCGGTTGTATGGGATCAAACCCATCAATTTCATATTATAATATGTTTTTTCTTGTCAATTGTAATATGGGCTGATCATAGCATTGGTGTGTGTGTATGTATACGTGTGTGTGTGAATCGACATTTGAACTTTCTTAAAATAATCATACTATAAAGCAAAATTTGTTGTTGGAGCAGTTACCTTTATTCCTAAACTATGCATAATAATTTGTATTATTTTTTTTTAAAAACATCTAGCTACATATTACTCCACTCAAAATATATTTATATATAACACGACCTACTGAAAAAATAACAAATTTGTAAATTTTCCATAAAATATTTGTTACACCCAAACCAATAAACATGTACTTCATTTAACATGTATTTAAATTAAAATAAAAAATTAAATAAATGCAATGGATTGTGGGATTATAATAATAATTAGAATAATGATATTTTTTGTGGAAGTTTAAAAAACTTATGGATATGTCAAAAATGTATTATGATAATAATAATAATAATAATAATAATAATAATTATAATAATAATGAAACGGCTAGTTTTTTAATTCCATCAAACACGACGACAGCACTATATTTACAGATACGGTTATACACCGGGTGATTGTGAACAACGCCCATCAGTTTCCTAGGATAATATTTTTATTCTTGTCTGTCGTAATATGGACCGGTGACGACACAGGTATGTGTGTGTGTGTAAATCAATCTTTCAACTTTTCTAAGTTACTCATTTTAATGCAAAAATTATTGTTAGAGCAGTTGCTTTAAGTTTGACGTTGAACATAAAAATGTATAATATTTATTGTAATAACTTTTAGACACATATGGATCCACTTATAATATATTATTATTTAGAATAACCTTCTTAATATTAACATGTCTGTACATTATCCATAACATATTTTGTTACGTTCCAACCACGGAACTTGTACTCTAATATATTTAAGTGTTTTAATGAAGTGCGTTGTTTTTAAATATACTTGAATTTTCTAATTTATTCCAAATTCAATATAAGAAATTTTATGTATATTTAAAATAATCAGTAGAATTATAATATTTTTTGCGCAAGTTAAATAAATATTTTGATATCTCGAAAATCGTAATGTAATAATATTATTAATAATAATGGGCTGGGCTACGAGTTCTACAAACACGACGACAGCACCGTTTTGACCGACATGGTTACAGACCGGTTGAATGTGATTTAACTTCTATCAATTTCTAAGTGATATAAATGTATCCTTGCAGGTCGTAATTCGAGCTGATCAGATCACTGGTGTGTGTGTGTGTGTGTGTGTGTGTGTGTGTGTGTGTGTGTGTGTGTGTATAAATCGAACATAAAATCTTTCTAAAAGGAATAAACAATAATGCAACATTTTTGTTTGAACAGTTACCTTTATCTTTCACAGGCCCGTAGCCCCGGTGAGCAAAAGTTAACATTGCCCAATAGCATTTTTAGGCCCATGGATGAAATCCCGCCAAATTTTCCTAGTTCCCCCTTTGGTTTACCCCCCTTTTCTGAAGACTTAAACTGGCTACGGGCCTTATCATACATGGAGCATAATAATATACACGTATATTACTTTTAATAATAATTTCTAGTTACATATTAACACACTCAAAATATATTAATATATAAATTATCCGTCGTAAAAGATACTACACTATCCATAAAATATTTTGTTACGTTCTAACCACTGAACATGTACTACGATCTATTTGTAAACGTATTTGCTCAATTGCTCAGAAGCACGACAATGTAATTAACTGCGACTGAAGTTTGAAATGCCTTTCAGTGGACACAACTGACTGACAGCAGTGACTGAGAGGATCTAGTTTTATAAATGCTTATTTACGTTTAATTTAATTTAAATATCATTATATTTGTTTTCGACGACATAGAATTTAGGACTAAAAATCTCGTGGGGTGGAAAGGAGTGATAAATAGTGGTAATTTGATCCTAATCTTTACAAGAAATATTCGATTACCGCGAAAGGCGAATTATTTGATATTCCAAAATGTGTGTGTGTGTGTGTGTGTGTGATTGTGTTTCAGTGTTACAAAAGGATATTGCAACTAGACCCAGATAACACGCAGGAAATATACAATCTGTGCATGGTGTACGTGGAATGGAGGCTCTTTAAAGAAGCTGAGGTTTGTCTACAAAATGCTCATCAGATGGAGCCGCACGAGGACTACATCATCAAACATTTGAAAATCGTGCAAAACCGCTTGCAAGCCAAACAGACGCCCGATCAGCTGAACGTGAGTATAGTATGTCCGTAATTATTCCCCATGTCGTTAACAACGTTTGACGTTAATTTTCGCAGCAACAGGACAGCCGACTGGATTCCACCAAAGAAGTCCGAAAAACGGAAAAGGACACGACATGACCGGATACTAATCTGAAATCGGACACCAAACCGTCTACGCAGTCGTTGTCGTGGAAACAAAAAGAGAATTCGGTTTTCTGATGGGGGGGGGGGAGAAAAAATTGTAATATTTTATAAATATATTTTTCTCTCTTATACCCGACAAGGTTCTATAACATTTTGTACATTTGGAAATTGTTGTTTTTTTTTCTCTCCGACCCGTCAGTCTACCCAGTGTATTTCATAATTTATTATTGACCATGACAATTTACAATTTATCACCACATTAATAACATCATTTAACTGTGCCCGTTTTATTTTATTCAACGTCTCACGCCCGTACACAATGTTAACGATAATCATTTCATCTCTCGAAATCCAATTCCCATTTACTCATATACACATAATATTATTGGTGCTACTATATTCACTCTCGACAGGCAGTATTTGTCTCTCTATCTATCTGTACCTACTAAAACGGAAAAACCAATCGAAAAATCATTTAATGTAAATCGTACAGTATATATTATAAAATATTATATTTTTTCTTTCGAACAAAAATGTTTATAAAAAAAAAAAAAACAAAATAAATTGCGCTGTGATGTATTTATATAATGGATCATGGTAATAATTTATTTATTATTGTATCTTTAAAATATATATATATATATTTATATTAAGTGATCGTAATTTATAATATTAAGACTTCATTAAACACTTCTATAAACGTTATTAAAAAAAAGAGAGATTAAAAGTTCTTACCTACCGCGTGCAGGTCCGGATTAATGGGGGGGGGGGCATGACCTCGGGCCCACCAATAACCAATTAATTGTAAGCTTTTTGTACGAGAAAACTTAATTTTGGAATAAACTAAATTCAACACTATAGCCTCGTTCAGATGATATTTTTCCTGTATACGGTATATGGGAATAGTGTAGCAGCATTGACAATCATAGTGTTTCCAACTTGGTCCACGCGATAAAATCCCGTATTCGTGAAATTTTTTTTTTACAAGTTACCCTACCACTGGATGATAACGAAGAAGAGAAATTTAATTAGTCTTCACAATTTTATTTCTATACAATATGAAGATGTAGATATTACTATTAAAAATGAAATCATACAATTCAAATCATACTGAGCAATGAGTAAACCATTATTTGAAATTAAAAATGATTATATGCTTGATATATGGAAACTATTTAACGAAAAGAATTTATTGGTATCTTTTTCAAATTTGTATATAACCATAAAAATATATTTAACATTCCCTTTCGCAAATTGTTCAGCTGAATAATTTTTCTCAAAACTATCTAGGATTAAAAATAAATACAGGACCAGCAGTTTACAGGACAATTCTACAAAACTCATGGTTTTAGCTACAGAAAATATACTTTTTTCATTCATTTGATAAATTTTCTTTCCTAAATAATTAACTTTTTAAAAAAATAACCCTTTCCTTGATGAGTAACAAAACCCGCTTCAAGCAGGTTTATTATATTTATTGTGTTGTGTGCAGATCCAATTATGTTTGACCTCGAGTTCAAAATTTTCTTAAATTGAATTAATAATATATGCCATTGAATAGCATGTGTAAATATAATAATAATTGTTATTTAGTTTCAAATAGAATAAAGTTTTTAAAAACATAATAATAACATAACATAACTTATAAAATTTTATTGTACGTAAATCATACGAGTCTATAGACTTACATCAGGATATTTATTTATACTTAAAAATTTATTTTAATATCTTAATTAAATAATTTACGTAGCCCTGTTGATTTGTGATAATCCCTTATGGAGTAAACACCATTCACTAGGAGTTAATGTTTGACCTGTTATATAACGAATTATGTATCATATACAATGTATATGATGTATTTAATTGAAATGTTACACTTAATTATATGCAATATAAATCGTTTTATAATAATAAGTATAATACACATTACCTGGCACGGCGCACTGATAGACAACCATTTCATCAATCCAGCAATAGATAGCACTTATCTACGAAAACGCACACGAAGCTTTTATTCGCATACAATGACTATTGAGTTACTTATTATCATATTGTTACAGTCTTACAGATATATACGAACATTATATTGTATTCATATAATTTTATATATCGAATTTGATCTACTTCCAGGGACATTTCCGAGTTTTCGGTTATAGTTACCGCATTCTTATGGTAAATAATCATTGAAACAATATCGTATTATCAATTTCTTTTTTATAATTTTGTTTATACACTATTTTCTAAAGTATAAGCTCACACGCACGCGTGTATAGTGAATTAGGAATTAAAAAAAAATAAATTCCAGATATTAATTAATAATAATACGGGGTTATTAAAATATTTATCGTGACGAAAAAAAATTTTTAAAAATAGCATATATATATAAAGAGAGGTATCTAATAAATGTATAATTTAAAATTTATGAAGCGGTTCGACGGATTCAGTATTGTATACGGTGAATCATTGCGTTTTGGAATCGTCAATACGATTTTTACATTTTGTCGAGTCGATAAGTTTTAAAGTTTAATAATAAAATTATTAACTTTTTTTTCCTGACGGAACAAAATAAAACAGTACATCGTCGCGATTAATATTAAAAATTATAATTAAAACGAATTTTGTTTTTATTTTCACGTGTACGATTATTATTACGACTTGAAAGCGTTTGGGAACACGTATATATAATAATATAATTGAGAGGACATTTAGTGTGTGTATACTGTATAGCAATACTCAAATAATAAGTAACGAATTCAAGTATACATTTCTTTGAAAGTTTCTACGATTAAATATAAGAATTTCTCGTAGAAAACATAATATATAAAATATACGCATATTATACCACTTTTTTCCATGGAAAGAAAGTAATACATATTATAATACGAAATCGGACATCCGCGGCAAAATATTTTTATTATTTATTTATTTTTTTTTTTATGGTAATAAATATAACACCCACAAATTTGTTAATATTATATTCGATAAAAATTTTAACATTAAAATTATATAATAAATCTTTTAATCATCGTCCTTCCTCATTGATTTATATAATATGTATTTATACAAATAGCTCGTACAAAATACGAGTATTACATATTCGCACCATAAAATATTTTCTTTTTCTACAAAAATAAACCGTTTAAATTCGTTATTTATATATGTAATAAGTGAAGGAAGAAAAAAGAAAATTTTTTTTTTCATTTTATAATAGAAAATTATATATACACAACACGAACGTTTATTATTGCTTTTTAAATAAACACAAATGTCAAACACTAAAACGTAAAATAAAAATACGAAGTTATATTTTTTTCTCTGTATATTTACAGCACGTTTTACACGTTTCGCGTACCTATTTAAATTGTGTCATTTTTCGATTATATTAACATATATTTTATTTTACGGGTTTACGCGTATGACGGCCTGTTAATAATTAATTTTCGAAAAGAATATATTATTTCGCATTTAACGTCGTTTTTTTTCTTTATATATATATATATATATATTAATTTGCATTTTCAATTGTAAGATGTACACGATACTATTGAAAAACATAGTTTTTTTTTTTGTGGTTGTATAATATACTAGCTGTCCTGCCCGGCGTTGCCCGTGCCAAAGATTTGTATTTTTTATTACAGCTGAATTACCCGGCTTCGCCCGTGTACAGTTTTGAACGAACTTGCATCATTTATTAAACTTTAAAATTTTAATTCAATACACATGCTCTTCTTCTCCCTCGCCTCTAACCCAGCCAGTAGCGTATTTTCAAATTTTTTCTCGGGGGTCTAGTAATTTACATTACCTATAACTATTATATAAAAAATATATATTTTTAATTCCGCCTAAAATAGCTGACCCGACAGACTTCGTCCTGTCAAAAAGATTTGTAATGTGGCAGTTTTTGTGCCTACGTATTTTAAAAATATTCTCCTGAACAGAACCGTCAACCTGGTGATAGGGCGTTGTGAATAAAAAACATATATAATGATTTAAAAGTAAGTAATCGCTTTATTGTTAATCATGTGAATCATAATTATTATTATTATCATTGTAGTGCTTTGTGGTATACGATGTTTTTTGTTTGATTACCTGGCGCATAGATAAACAAATCTGATGGTTTTCCAACACGGGAACAGGCAACATACAATTGACCATGTGAGAAACATGGGTTTTCTAGATTAATACCACAAACACTTAATGATTGCCCCTGGGACTTGTTTATAGTCATAGCAAAAGCAAGACGCACTGGAAACTGTAGTCGTTTAAACTCAAATGGCACATCAGTCTGAATCATTGGGATGCGCGGTATGAGAACATCTTCTCCTTTATACTTTCCTTTGAGTATAGTTGCTTCTATCACATTGTTTAGTAATTTTTTTATCGCTAACCGTGTACCGTTGCAAAGACGCGGTTGGTTGATATTTCGCAACATTATAACCACCGATCCAACCTTTAATTGAAGATTGTGAGGTGGCAATCCTGGCAAATCCAGCGAGTTTAAAAATTCCGGTGGATAGTTGACTACATCATATTGATTAGTAGCCGAATCAACTGATTTATATATCCTCAATTCGCCTGTAATTTGTTCTTGAATTTTGAAATTTAATTCATTTACATCTATGTTTTTTGCAGCCAGTATAGCTCGTTCGCTCAACCAATCATGGTTTCTGTAATTTTGAGAAACATCTGGAAACACCTTCTGAATAAGTTCATCTTTTGATCGAGTTAACTGACAAAAACTTTGAGGAAAGTTAATGCAGCCAGTCAACATGTCTATAGGAAATTTGCCATTACCAATGTCAATGAGTTGTTTAGAGAATATGTTTCCAGATTGGTCATTTTGCAACTCGACACGCATATTCTTGCTTAAATGAAGTACTTTGACATGTTTCCACAAACTGGAGGACTTTAGACATGCATTGAGTTCATCAGCTGGCGTTGATCGTGGAATCACCGGCAATGTTTGACGAAAATCTCCTGCTAATAAAATCATTGCACCACCAAATCGGTTATTATTGCTCCGTAGATCTTTTAAGGTTCTGTCCAAAGCCTCCAAAGATTTTTATGTGCCATCGTGCATTCATCCCAAACAATCAATTTACATTGCTGCAAAACCTTTGCCATTGCAGAGTTCTTCGAAACGTTGCAGGTTGGAGTTTCATTGCTTTGCATATTTAATGGCAATTTTAGTGCTGAATGGGCTGTTCGACCACCTTCAAGCAAAGTTGCTGCGATTCCCGACGAAGCGAGTGCAAGTGCAATTTTATTTTGTGAGCGAATTGTTGCTAATATTAATGAAATCAAAAAAGTTTTTCCTGTACCACCAGGTGCATCTAAGAAGTAAATCCCTCCAGTTTCATCATTTGTTACTTTCATAAGAGTTTCAAATACATACTTCTGTTGTTCATTTAACAGTGGAAGATTTGTTTGAATTAATTCTTTCAAAGCGTTGAGATCATACAGTCTTTCTCGATGCAACTCTTGGTTAAAAGCGTCATGCATTGGACGATTGGGCGCGGTCAGGCCTAATTGAATTAATAGTTTGTTTGACATTATCAAGCACATGTCCTCAATTGAAATCAATGCTTCATTGTAAATTTCTTCACTGATTTGTATATTTGGATTTCCCATTCTATTCTGTATTTGATACAAAATATCATCACACATATAATCTTTGTACTTGATCCACAAATCAATTGGGTTTGATGGGAAGCATGTAGATATGATTATAGAAAACAATGTTCGTATTTGATGAGCGTGTGATGATATTACAGCATCATTGAGAGTTTGATCCCAATGAGCGTCATTTTCAAGCAATTGCAAACGTTGACAGGCTTCTCTGTAGGATCCACACAATTCACCATCAACAGTTCGTAATTGTGTGAATGAAGTCATTTGAAAGCAATTGTTATATTGTTGGATATTTGTCAAAAAGTGTATAGAATCTGTTCCTATTCCTGAAACCAATGAGTACAATGGTTCTGGTGGTGGATCCAATGGTATCAATGTCACTTTACCATTTGCGCAACACAATCCATTGGCTTCGTTTTTGTATTTTAATGCCTTACAGTGTGAGCAAACCGAGTTCATAGAACCAATAACAACACATTGGTAGTTACTGTAGTCAATTGACACATCGTAACTGAAAGCAGCTCGATTCAAACTTGCGCGATTATTAGTTGAATGTCGCGCTCGCGCTTCACGCGTTTGTGATATCCGAATTCTTTCACGTTCATTTCCGTCGTCACGTTCTTGTGCAGTACGATTAGATCGGTAATTAGCTTGGTTTGTAGCATTTCTGGTTCTTCTACCTAAATTGCTTCGTCTTATAGGAGGCATATCAAATATAAATTATTTTTTCACTAATCACGAACTAAACAAACACTAACTAACTAAACACTCTGCACAAAACACGATATACGAATTTGTTTCGTGTAACAGTTGACAAACTCAGTAGATTAGGTAACAGACAACTTTTTTTTTTTAAATTTGATATGACTTGAAGTCAAATCCTTTTAAGCCGTACGAATTGTTTTATTTATTTAAAAATAATAAAACACTGTTGGTAACGCGATTTTTGTAACCATAGCAATAAAGCTCAAATTGACTACGTTTTAGTTACAAATCATTTGTATGGGAAAAAGAAAAGGGCTATTTTTAGGGTTTTTCCAGCAATAATTCTAATTTTTCTCGCCGTAAAAACCATCCTTGAACTTCAACGAACATTTGAAAAAAAGATTTGGCCAAATTGGTCCAGGCGTTGTTGAGTTATGCGCTTATCAACACATTTTGCGATTCATTTTTATATTATAGATTATATTACATATGGGACAAAACGCTAACGGAGTAACGTTTTATTTTTTCCAAAATTACACATTTACCTCGACAAATTAAAGAACAACAACAACAATAATAATGGACCGCGGTACGTTATTATAATATATGCACGGAAATTTGATAAAAAGGAAATTTCTTTATATATATATATATACATAAATATATATATATATATATATATATATATATATATGTATATATATATATATATATATAAAATAACCCGCTGCGGCAAAAACCGTTTTGTTCTTACATAATAATGGTTTGTATTTTTTTTCTAAATTATATTATATGTTTTTTTTATTTATTTATAAGAAATAATCAATAAGCGTTTACAATACGCGTGACATTTATAGAACGAGGAAATAATATCAATACGGACAATAACGAAAAAGAAAACGTATTGAAACATTTCATTAACCCCATCGAATTTCGTGGTGTCAAAAGATAAAAAAATAAATATATAAGAAAAGGGTAGCTGGTGTTGTGCGAATGTCGCTTAAGCGAATTACTTGATAAAGAGTTGATTGTTTTTTAAACTATAACGCGGCCATTAATAGAACGATTGTCGGAAAATTTAAAGCGATAATAAAAATAATATTGTGGGACTCGGAGAAATTGTTAAGAATTTTTTTTAAATATAGCCCTACGTTGAACATATAAAACGGGTTCACCCCGTTTTATGACTTGAACACGTGGGTAAACGTCTAAATAATTACTATATATACATATAAATAGTCTAAAATTGGAGAAATGTTTTCATTGACAAAATTGTTTTTTTATTTTAAGGAAAAATCCGTAAACCGTTTCAAATAAAGTACCAAAATACTCATGAAACGTTTGCAGACGTTTTGACGAGATAGTCCGAAAATTCTTTCTTATCGAAAATCTGCGAGCAGAAAAATTAAACATCGTATCATTGCAATAGACCTGCAATAGCTGATCCGTAATACAGAATCAAAAAATTGTCGTAACATTCTATAAACCCCCTACGGAAACTATTATAATACTAACGAATCGATTTAATAGCAATATTGACATATTAGTTTTTTCCGCGGTCGTGTCATCATCATCATTGTGATGCAGAGTAAAATAGTTAACAAATCACTTATTAATAATTTTTTTTTTTAATTTTTATCGTTACGAAAACGTAGTTGTGTCCTAATACGACATTGGTCTATATAAAATCATAATAATGAATATGAGACGTCCGTATAACGGGTAACTGTAATGTAACTGTATCATGCCCCCCCCCTTAGCAACGAGCGAATCGAAGAAAATAAATATTTAATAATATTTAATCGCTAATCATGCGGTATGTTATGCTGTATAATATTAAAATTGCGTAACAAATTAAAATATCTTCTCACAAAAACTAGACACGATAATTTTGACAATATACTTATACACATAATTTAACACGTATGTCGGGAAGGGGTGTGGTTGTTGTTATTATTGTTACGCGAAATGTAGAGTGGCTATAACAATAATATATAAATCCGTGACGATGAGTCTCAGCTGGTATACATATATCGTGCGGACTATGCTTGTCTGATGAACTGCAGTCGTATCGCAGACGCCTTCACAAGCAGTAGTGTAGTAAATACGGTCGGTTTTCGTCGTCCTCGTTATTTCTTATTTATTCGAGCGCGCGCGTATTTTCTGTGTAAACGAGAAACAGACATTCTATCGTTTCATTTCTTGCAGTTTATTATTGGGAGTTTATTTTTTTAAAGAAAAATAAATACATAAATAATCAATACGATTTAAATGTGATTGTATAACGATTAAAAACGCCATCGCAGCATGACTTGTTCGGACAAGGGAGGATATACGAGGATTAACATCCTTTCCTCGTGCGGCAGATCCGTGGACACTATTAAAAACAAACGGATTTTCATTTCCAAAAGGTACCTTTCAAAGAATTATTTTACGAATTATAGGCTTTTGTTTTTTACACGGCATTTCGTTCGTATCACTTTATTCGCTATAATCGATCAGATTTTAGGGCAGTTTTTATAATAATTTTAATTGGTTCTTTTTTTTTTAATTAAATAAAAATCATATAAAATATTATCCAGTGTATACGCTTTTGTATTTATAGTAATATATATAATTTGTAAACACGTTTTTTTCCGTTACATATGTGAATTTAAATTAACGGTTTTAAAAAGAAATACATATATTTTTATAACAACTATATTAAACGTTAATTATTATTTAAAAAAAAATATTCTTTTCAATAATCATTTTTTTCTATACTTCTATTATTTAATATAATGAGCCCATAATTTTTTAATTAAATTCGTTATAAATAATAAATAACTTTGTAATAAAAAAAAAATGTTTTTTAAATGATATTGTATGTATATATTAAAATGTACGTACGTTACATACGTACGTGTGTAATAAAACTGTAGATATAATACCGAATAACTTACGTTTAATTAAGATTTAAATTGAAAAAATTCGTTTAATCGATTGCCCAATGATTATAATAAGAACTAAAACGATCTCTTGATCGTACCGATATGATGAAAACACTGCGTTTGTTATACTCGTACATTTCGTCTCGTGTACATATTTATTACAACTATCGTTTTTTTTTTGCAGACAATCATTTACATAATAATATAACGCGCGTATATCTTCAGATATACATTATTATTTTAAACCTCTTAAATTCAACAATTCTGAATATAGTTGTACTATTATTGATATACGATGTGTATGGTTTAATTGAAAAAAAATCGCGATTGTTTTTAAAGCGCTAATTACGTAATTTTAACATATAATCAGTGTATTATGGAATTATAATACACTTAATGAGTCGTTAGTTTCATGTATTATAAATGAGCCAAAAACAAATCCTGGGTGACGGTTTCGTCTGGAATAATAAATTAATATAAATTTTTTTTAACGATCAATATTTATTATATATTTTGGCAAGCGAGTTCAATATCATATTTTATAGACAAGTAAAAAAAAAAAATTGTCTTCAATAAAATGTACAGACTAAAAAGAAAAACTTTCTTGGTCCAATCTTTCTCTTTCTCTCTCTCTCTCTTTATATATATATATATATATAAGCTCGAATTGGAGGGAATAGATTTTTCATTTGACGTGAGACGAACGTTGTTAATGATGACGTGGACGCGTATTTATAATAATATAGTCTTCGAAATATACGCACATTTACATAAAACGTATTGTTATAATTTTAAAGTGAAAATATAATGTACGTATATAAGTAGATATATGTACGTAGTATGCGCACGTTATTAGAGTAAAAACAAAATATTCATTTTATCGCAGATAAAAACGCGCGTATTCGTTGAATATAGACGATAATATTACTATACAAATTATTTTATTTTATTAAACGAATATATAGACGTTTTATATCGACGAACGATTATGTGTAAATAATTTATAAAAAATTAAAATTGATTATTATATGTACAAAAAATGGTGCGAGAATTAATAGTACTTATTATTATTATTTTAGAAGCTATACAGTAAATATTACAAGAAATAAAGTAAAATAATAACGTTAGAACGATAGAATTCGTGACGCCGCCGCTATCTGAGTAGAATGAAAAAAAAAATATATATATATATATATCTCATACTTCTCGGATAGATTATTGCAAGAGATGCTAATTGAAGAAGAAAAAAAGCCGTAAAATATGTAAAATGTTGGCCGATTTCTATAAAGTCGAATGAAGGAATATATATATATATATATATATTAATAATTATACTCAAAAGAAAACTGTCGTCAATCATTGAGCCATTTAAGATTTTGTAAATAAATATAAAAACTAAATATCGATTAATGTCCTAACGTCAGCTGTTAACGCATATAGCCTATATTTTATAATATTATATACGACCGGTGTCAGCTACAATAATAATAATATAATAAAATATTCACGATCAATATTCTATTTCATTGAAAATGTGCATAGTATTATTTTTAGAGTTAAACAAATTATATATAATAAATTCCGATTTCAATTATCATCCTACAAGTAACATTAAAAAAGTATACGCTCATTGTTATTATTACTATTATTATTATTATTATTATTATTATTATTATTATTATTATTATTATTATTATTATTGTTATTATTATTATTATTATTATTATAGTATCTCTCTCTCTCTCTCTCTCTCTCTCTCTCTCTCTCTCTCTCTGTGGTTTCAATCCTTAAATTGGTTTGCAGCCATCTTCCACTCTTCTCTATTATCCGTCTTCCTTTTCATTTCTACATATGAATCACATCCTTGGTCCTTTATTATCTGTTGAATATATTCCAATCTTGGTCTTCTCCTATGGTTCTCCCCTTCTACTCTTCCTTTAATAATCAGTTTTAACAATCCTCCGTGTCTCATTATATGGTCTATCCATTCGTTTCGCCTTCTAACTATATACTATATTATAGCATCTATATACGAGTATATATATACAAATGTATATAGAAAACCGACCAGTTTTTTTCTTTTGTTAACACGGTTTTTTGTTGGTGGCCTCGATGACCCGTCGAGAATATTATAGAAAAGGGGTTTTGTAATATTTTTGAATCTTTATGAGTATTTATAAATTTCGCGTATATGTGCTCGGTCATATGCCGGGGGATAATTTTATTCTTTAATTGTCACGATCATGTTTTGACCATGAATAACTCTAAGAAAAAAAAATAATAATAATTTAACTGTACATTTGTTTTTGTTTTCAGAACCAGCGAGCTTGTTGCACTCATGGCCATTTCATCGACTTTATTTTTATTCTTACACACCAGGGATCTGCACACTAGACTCAGGTCATTACAATCGGTTACGAATTCTGCGTCGACTTCGGGTAATTTTTTTTTTCACATAATATTTATATATTAATATTAAAATGTTTATTGTGTATACGCACAATAATTCGCGAACACAATGGATTTTTCATTTGTTTAATTAAAATTTATTATTATTCGTCCTTATTGCGCGCGCGTTGACCGTTATACATGCGCGGTACATAATCAATACAACTGCAATGAGAACGATTATGACTAGACACAATTTTCGATAATTGCATATTGCTTAATGGATTTATTATTTTTCATAAACATCAGGAAGTTATCGCTGCAACTGATTTTAAACTTATATGCTATTGAATTTTTGTTTTCAAAAATCAGCCGGGATTTTAGAACGAATTTCTTGAGTTCTCGTTTACATATAATCTTCTGTGCATTGCCCAAATTTTTCATATAGACCCTAAGTGAAAAATTTAAGAAATACAAGTTACTTTTATAGTAATAATATTAATTATAAAATACGATTTATTTGGTGATAAAAGTGTTATTAAAAAAGTACTATATTGCTACAGTTGACCGTGAATGATCTTTGATTATTTAGTTTAACCGTTGAAATTCTTTCTAAAATGTTAGTTTTATTGCCTAAAGTGAATACAAAAAAAAAGAAGTAGCTCTAGCGGATAATATAAGATAGGTGTGTAATGT
This sequence comes from Chaetogeoica ovagalla, assembly GCA_032441825.1. NCBI lineage: Eukaryota > Metazoa > Arthropoda > Insecta > Hemiptera > Aphididae > Chaetogeoica > Chaetogeoica ovagalla. The sequence goes on from CM063735.1 coordinate 6,793,972, forward strand.
ACAGATAACTAAAATTTCATTAAATGTGTTTAAATAACTGTATAAATGAATAAAATCCGTCGACATTTTTTATTTTTTTAACTGTGACCTACAGTGTGAGAACTTCGGTTTTCACATTATATATATATATATATATATATATATATATATATATAGTAAAATAAAATAATGATTTTTGATATTCTCGAGTACTCGTCGTCCGTTTCGTATCGACGGATATTTGATAATATGTCCAACATATTTTTGACGAACGGTGCGAATCGATTTTAAAACGTTTTCATGTTTTTTTTTCTTTTCCGTTATTATATATTTCTGTCTCGAAATAAACGTAATTTTCAAACCGTTCGTTCGTCAAATGAAAATTACAGCTATTTTATAGTATGTTTTTTTTATACATATATACAAAGAGGTAATATTCCACACGATAATATAATTATACTTATAATTACGGCTATAGTAGTACGCTGCGAGTCTTCTCATAATATTTGAATATTATTATTTTCGTGCAGCGCAATATTATGTTATTAAAAATATACATACAAGTATATGACGTATATAAGTACATATGACGGCAACGATGGTTTCGTGTTGAAATTATGATTAATACGTAATATAAACGGTTTAAGTGTATAATAAATTCGTTATCTTTTTCTTTTTAGTTTATATTCAAAAAGGAGTTTTTTCTTTTTGTACATTTTAATTGTATATAATATATAAAGGTCCGTTAATTTCGTTTTATCTCACGACATTATTGTTTATTAGTTTAAACAAAATATTAATTTCAATTCGAAAAATTGGCTCTTTCAACACTTCTTTCCTCTGTACTTTTAAAAAAATAAGTGTACATTAAACATGGATTGAAACATTACTAAAAAAAAAACACGTTCTACACTCGATTTGATGGTGTGAATTTTTTTTCTACTGAAATACAATAACATTATTTTTTTTAAGACGTACGCTTATTTAATATTGGAGTTAAATATGAATTTATGTTTTGAAAACGTTGAGAAAATCCGCGGTCTTTTAATTCTTACACCGTACATTAGATCGCCCATTTACTCATAAAATATTTATACCACTTTCAAATGGAAAACGCTTTAATTATATCGTCACTCGTAGACCTCTGAAATATTTAAAAACGCCTTTATATTCGTTTAAGGATTGAATAAAATAAAAAAAAATTTGATCAATGACTGCGTTGATTAATATTGATTATGTACGTCATATTCACGACTATTATTATTATTATTATTATTATTATTATTATTATTATTATTATTATTATTATTATTATTATTATTATTATTATTATTATTATTAACATTCAATGTTATTTGATATTAGCTGATTTTATAAATATCGATGACATAACAGTTCATAATCGTAACAATTTAAAATTCTAAAATAAACAAAATAGTTTATATTGATATGATTGGAGACAGCTGAACGAAAGAAAAACATTGATTTCATTTTGGACGCGAATAAAAATCAAATATACCAATTTTTTTTCAAGCAAACAAATAACGTAGCATTCCATTTGTCACTGTATTCTCATTTGTATGAGAATGGGTTTCTGAACCCGTTGTATTTGAAAAATAATTACAAGAGTATATATATATATATATATATATATATATATATAGGCAAAGTGATTTATACGAGTGAAAATTAGTTCTATTCTTCGACATGACACTGATCTACTTGTACGAAGTAAACAATTAAATTTAAATATCAATATTGACCTAAGATTCTTTTCCCGCTATACTCATATGAATATCACGGAATATACAAAATATTAATAAATAAATAAAAGACGTATTTTTTTTTCTTTATTCTAATATTTAAAAAAAATTTAATCATTAAATTAAAAACTCATGTTTGTATTAAACGCATTCAACCGATTCACGTAATCAATTGGCGGTGGGAATGAAAAAAACAATTGAATTTTCAATATCGATTTAGAGGACAACGCCCTCTCCCGAGAAATCGCGTACCTAAATGATTTAACTCGGTTTTCGACATTTACCGTAATTGTTGTATAGTATATAATATACACTGGCATGAGGAGGAAAGACGCGATATTAAGCAATACGTTCACGTACGCGACTGACAAAAGACGGGTTTTTGTGTTCGTTCCGTGGTCGCGGTCTGACGTCTGACCATCATTAGTTGCGAGAGTTTTGTTTCTTTTTCTTCTTTTTTCAATGCAACATGCATAACAAAATAAAACGCGTGGTGTACCAGCTATGTTATATACACACTAGTCTTTGTAGAGAACGGGCATCGTATAAAAATAATAATAATAATAATACCCCGTGCCCTACATTAAAACGACACGACATATTTTATTATTTAAAATATCATATTTTATACCTCGCGCTATTTCAACGTTGATATTACAGACAAATCCCCAGTGGACTTTCTCTTCTGTTGTCATCGTAATACCGCTCGGAATCGGATGTGCGCATACATAGCAGCTACTTGTACAACGCAATCGAAAACTTATAACGTACGGGATTTAATTAAAAGAACCGAGATAACGACGAATTTTCGAAGGAGAGAATGAGCAACGAACATACACGCGTTCTATCGTCATAGAATTTCTTCGTTTAAAGATTACCCACGAGCTCCACATATATCAACGTCGTTTTCGCACGCAAAAGAAAAAAAACTTTTACGATCTCGGATTAAAAAAAAAAAGTAGCTATAATATACTCGTATTATACGATAAAATCGCCTGTCTTTGTTGTATACAGAATAAAAGGAAAACAATACATTTTTATGCGTAAACACGCGTAGCTACTAAAAAATAAAAATATCTCCGACGGAATGATTAGAATTTATATCGGATATTGAAATGCGACGATAGAACTGTTCAATTATTTCAAAAACATATCCTACACGATGTAAAAAAAAAAGACTACCAATAAAATCTCTTATTACGAATACTTAAATATTTCTTTGTTTTTTTTTTTTCGATTTCTCTAGAAAAAAGAAACCAAGAAGTTATTGTAAATATTTTTCTGAAAAAAAAATATATACATTTGGTTCCATTGTTTTTTTTTTAAATGTTGTTTATGTTAAAAATTAGATTTTAGTACGAGTCCGGAATTGTCTTTTCATGGCAACGATGATATGCTAAAATAATAAACTCGACGTACGTCCGTCCGTTCCGTCATGGAGCTATTTGTGTTTACACGAGTTTTAATAGACTTCGTGCGTTGATAACATCTCGTTCTACATCTTTGCGTATACATCGCATCTTATCTACTATACATATATATATATATATATATATATATATATATGTGTACCGAAGAGCGAAATATAACATTTTATTGTCATACAAAATTCACTTCGTGCGCGTTTATAATTACGTCTTTGCAATAGAGTTTTTTTTTACCGAAGAAAATGAAAAACAAGAGTTTTCGAAAACCTAGACCGGACGCTTATTCTCTACATGCACGCAGACAGTATATACTTATTCGATTTTTTTTTTTTTAATATTCTCTTCTGAATTGCCTGTAGAGTTTCTGTCGTTTCTCTGTACACACTGCATATATGGTGTAGTCGAAGAAAGTCTATGTGACCGCGGCAATTCAAATTCGAGACAAAGACATAGTTTATGAACTTTGCAGAAAAAATTCTAGTCATAATTACGCAACAACGAGAAAAGCAATAAAATCGATTTTAGCCGGCTAAAATATATTCCACAATTTTGTTTAATGTACAAAATAATAATAAATACGTTAATCTTGTACATTTATCGAGTTCAAAAACCAATTTTTAATCGCGGGTAATCTTTTATTACTTTACCATCGGATATATGTTTGATTTTTCTTCGGATATAATAAAAAAATATTTTTTTTTCAAAACCACGATAGCATTTAGACAACTGCGCAGCTCGACTAGTGCATGTAGGCAATCAAAAGTTTTTTTTTTTTTTGCGTGATTCCTCTCGGATTCTCTACAGTGTGAAAGTATCGCGCGTGAATCGTTGACGATTTATTATGATTATATCGCTCGTGACGAAAACGAACGTAATAAATGTTTCCGTTTGGTAATATATCCATCGAGAGTACGCACTTATTTGAAAAGTCCATAAATATATATTATTGCCGAAAATCGACGAGAGAAAGCCGGACAAACGGTGTTGATCTTTACCACCTTTGACACGCGATCAAAACCTCGGGCGGTGCAATAGTAGAATTTTCAACGTGTGCGCATTATCGTTTTTTTTTTTTCTAAATTAAATATATTAATAATATTTTTTTTATATCTGTATAAAATACTTGATCGACTAATATTATGCGCATAATTTACACGATTATAGTTAATAGTGTATAATACACATCTGTTCCAAAAAGTGCCTGGCTCTCTGCATCGAACAAAACGCGTTCTTCGTATAATATACCTAAGTATACTATAAAAAAAAAAAACGTTAAATGTAAGGTTTGTATTCAATCAAATATTTTTACTATAGACGCGCGTATTATACTTAAACAAGACTTTCAAAAAAAAGTGGGATAGCGTAAATATATAATATACCTACTTATATATTTTAGAGTTTTTTTTTTTTTAAGTAGGACGTACGTATAGGTAATATTAAATATTTAAAAATTATGCATTTATACGACGGCGAACGCTTAAAGGAATAACACATCCGGGTTTTCGTTAACGAAATTTACCCGTGTAATTAATAAAATATTTATTATTTCAGTTTCTTTGAAAAACATAATAATCGATTAAAAACGTAATTTTTATTATTATTTCGATTGGGATCGAATTCGTAGTTGAATTTTCGTCAGGTACAGCTGCTGCAATAAATCGCCCAAAGTCATATTTATATTCATATATATATATTATTTTTAAATATTTCGGTTTTTTTTTTTATTTTTTTTAGCGAAACCGACCTATACAATCACCTGACTGACCGGACTGTTTTCGTTTTCATAATCATCCACGGGAGTTTTAATAAATTCAATTATATATATACGATGGATTGTAAACATCATATATTACAGTCGTATATTCTAAGTCGATGACACCTATATTTCAATAAATATACAATATTATATATTATAATAAACGCGAAATTAAATCGAACGAAAGTTGTTTTTTATTATTATTATTATTATTATTATTTTATACATTCACTCTTTCTAATTTCGGTGTGATAACGACCGTTTCGAAATAATAGACCGGATTATGTATATTTTACTGGTGTATACTCGTGCATATTATTATTATTATTATTATACTTATTAATAGAGCTCTGTGTAGTGTATCTAAAAACGCAAATGTTCGTGTATATTATATTGTGCGCACATCTCGTTTACAGCTCTCACCGCACATAATACCACCGACGTATTTTAAACTGATGGTCGAGTTGATGCTCGCCTAGTAGCCAAGTGGTTGTCTGTTCAATTTTCGAATTTTGACGTTAAAAGAACAGCCTATTACGCCGTCATGCCGTCACGTTCGAACAATGTAATATAATATACATTATTATTATTATTATTATTATTATTATTATTATTATTATTATTATTATTATTATTATTATTATTATTATTATACGCGCATATAAAGAGACTGTACGAGAATATTATTATTAAAAAAAAAAACGAAAAGAAAATAATTATTTTTATAATGCAATATTTTTTTTATACACATAACGAATTCGCAGTTGGTTTTTTTATTTTATTGTTTCGAACGAGTTGATTTTACAATATGCCGTTTCTCTTAAGACCGGAATTCAAAAAGCCGAATCATTTTCATATACGTTAAATCCCTAACCCAACTCCGATTGCACGTCTTCAAATAATTATTTGTAAAAGTATACGTAAAAATGTTTCATAAATACACGCACTTATTATTTCGTTTAACTCTATTCCCATACGATCGGTTTCTACGATTTTTAAATCTTTAAACAAGAGTTGGTACACGTCTTGATTGCACATATACAGAATAACATTTTGTAAAAAGTTTCATTTTGTTTTTTTTTATACAATGTTTGTATCAGTAATGGTGTAAAAATGTATAGAACGTAAATAAGATTTTTTTTAAACTGGAACGTAGAAACTATTATTTTAATTTAGAATTACTTTCATTAGATATACGATTTTAGAAAAACCTGAATGACGACCTACACTACACAAGAAAGTAATTTAGTTTCCTTTAAAACCACAACAATGAAGTCCACGCGTAGTGAACTGTATAAATATATATTAAAAATTCGCCAATAATATTGTCCGTATAAAATTGTCCGTTAGATGTTTTAAATTTTATCGAGAAAAATGAAGATTTTTTTTGCTCTAGAAATATTTAAAAAACCAAAATAAAACTTAACCGTTTAGTTTTTATATATTACAATTTAAAAAAATTTAAGGGAGGACAATGACGAATCCTTCGACGGATGCCCTTCGTATTAGACAGACAGACAGCAAATTATAATAATTCGTATTTCCGCGTTTTAAACAAAATAATACGTATGTTCGTAACGAAAATAAAATGTATTTATTATATATTTGTGTAATAATATTATTTTGTTTGAAACGTTATAGATTGATACTCTATAGACTTTTTCTTTTTAACCTTATACACATTTGTAGAGCGTAATATAATATATAGTATATGGTACTCGTTTTTTTTTCAAAAGTACTGTATAAGGCTGTTTTAGTAGATATTAAATATGTGTAAACGTATATAATATACGCGATTTCACCGACTTTTCAGCGGAATTTTTTTTTCTAGCGATATATTCTTTATAGGCATACCGGTAACGCGATCGTGTACACGATAATCATAATAAGTCATTGCATTCAACATATGTCGCTTTTTATAAAAACAATATTACATTCGTTGTACAGCGTATATTCCAATTAAACGAATAATAATAATATTCAATATAATGTTATTATAGTTGATTATTCACTATAATATTACCGCGGACGTGAAATTCCTTATTCGCTAACGAAATTCGGTATTATGCCGTTGGAAAATTGAAATAAAAATCTGGAGTTATATTATAATTATATACGATTACATAATAATATATTAAATATAAAAATCCGTTATATCAAAACCCGATATTACGTATCTATAATTAGATATTTATATGAGTAAATAATATAATATTTTATATTATCGAACAAATATTTGTTGTATATAATAATATATCCTTCTTTGCGTATATCAATGTAAATAGTGTAAAATGTATTATTCTTCTCTTGTTTAGGAAATTAAAAAAAAAACGAACGAATTCGTTATATTCTTATAATAATATTTACTATTGAATTATATTTTACCGAGAGTGTTTTTGTTTTTTATTATCGTTGCGCGTGAAACTAGCTGTATTTATATAGACACACGTATATCGTTTAAAACCAATACGTTTTCTATATTCGTGTCATACATTTGTCTATTACAATACGTGTGTGCGTGTATACTTTAATCGTATAATTTTACACGTCTTATACTTTCGTATTTCCTCCCCTCTCCAATTTAAACGTGACAAAATTATTTTATAGACAACGGGAGTAATTAAAAAAAAGGTATATTCATAAGCACAACTGTTTAATAAGAAATCCATTTTAAACGTCGCCAAATTCGATTATATAAACGACTAATAAATATGTAATTAATGTAAATCGTTAACTATTATTATCCCTGCAAAACACTACTGTCAGAATCACGAGTAATTGCTGAGATTCTGTATGGAGATATCTGTATATAATCTGTTTGAAGTGATTTTTATATTTCTAATATAAGAACAAACTCCTATTTTAAATTAAGTACTATTTATACATTAAAAAAAATACTAATTCCATTTGAACCATATAGAGTCAATATCCTCATAATAATAATAATAATAATAATAATAATAATAATAATAATAATAATAATTCGTTTGGACTCGTCAGATATAATACGACGATTTTACGCCTCTCCCTCCTCCGACTCAGTCATTTAGCCAATGCGCAATTATCGGTTTTTGAGAAGCATATTTCACGCTGGCTTACACGTATACGAATATATACGACGTTGCTAAAACGTAAATAATACTTTTTTCCTCTACTGTTGTATACTCTAAAAAAAATTTTTTTTCCGTAATTACATAACAATATACTTTTTAAATACTTAATACATCGTTTTGAAATGTAGATAACTCTGGAGCCTCCACACGAGTCTTTTCATTGAGGCCCGATACAATCTGTTAATAGATATATTAATTATATAGGGGAATTACGATTTTAATCTAAATATCGTTTCCTACACACGTACATTTCTAGACACGTAATATTTTTCTCTTTGTTTTTTTTTTTTGCAAATCGTAACGATAGCATATATTAGTATATTCGATACTTTATTTTTGATATTTTCACATTTTTACACGCTTGCTGCACTATACGTATAATTATTATTATTATTATTATTATTATTCATATGTATATCGTGTCTTTTTTAGAATAGAAAAAAAATAAACGAATATTATATAATCGTGTTTGAACATTTGAAAAGTGTAGGAAGACTGGAAATTATATAATATAATATAAGGACGCGAAATAAAAAGTTGTTCAAATTATGGTCTATTGTCCTTGTAAGGATTGTATATATATAAGCGTAGATTAAATATTTAATCGTAATAAGAACAAATTATCGTTATTAACATATACTTTACATATAGGTTGTTATTATATCCGTAATTTTATTTCATGCAGCGATCGCGTATATATGAAAAATTTAATTGGCCGCATAGGTACAATGGGCATGTATGATTTCCATAATTTTAATATAATGACAACGAAAAATCTTTTGCTGTATAGTTACGTTAGTTATATCAATTTTCTAACACATGACCTCTATATACAAGATGAAAAAAAACGAGTCTATCGGCAATTAATATTATAATTAATGGAATAATAATAAATTCATATATACATATATACAAATTTTATACATTTAATGTTATAATATCGAGTTTTTTTTATAATATACGGTATTTCTTATATATATATTAGAGACTAGTCTATTGAAACAAGGATATCATATCTATTAGAAGGTTCAGTGTAATAATAACATAACTATTTGCCATTTTACCACCAATTATATACGTATGAGAAGATTGATGTCTTATGACAAAACGGATCCCGCATTTACGATTTCTATTTAAAACACATAATTATCATTACATTTATTGTATGCAATTGTAATATTGTATTCAACTAATTTGTTGTATTTAAATATTGATGCATATCTTGAAATTGTAAATACTGTAATCCTTATGTAATCAAGGCCACTTGGCCGTATATATATATATATATATATAAATAACAAACACTATGTAAATAACTCTATAGCATTAAATAAATTTCATTATTATATTAAAATATTATACGCTTATTCAATTACTATATTATATATATATATATATATATATATTACTCTACTTTTTATACAAAAAAAGTTATATATATATATATATAATATGTATAATGTGTATACGTATGCAGAAGGAATCAAGCGCATACCGTTTAAAAACGTCTAGTTTTATGCTATACGTTTATGACAAATAATTCGACATAATTGTACACCTCTGCTGTTATTGTTATTATTATTATTATTATTATTATTATTATTATTATTATTATTATTATTATTATTATTATATTTAACGACGATGTGATTGTTAAAATAACTCGTAATAGTATAATAGTAATAATACCTGCCTGCAGCACGCTCGAGGCAGGTGGCGACAATTTAATTACAGGTATCACGGCGATTGTCAATTTAACACGTACTTATAGACGATATTATCGTCGTCGTTTCTCGTATTACATTTTCTGTTCGTCCCACCATCGATCTATACTTAATATATATAAAATAACAACGCGAGCAATTTTATACTACAGGACATAAATATTTATAATGTAGCACGAAATAGACGAGAAATATATATATATAAATAGATACGTAGTATATAAATATAATAAAAAAGAGGCTTACCTATATATACCTGTGTATATTCATATATATTCGAAATGAGTAAAATAATAAAAATAAAATGTATTTTATATATATATATATATATATATACATATAGGTAATATGCAATTGTTGTGGTACAAATGAATTTATTATAATGATAACAAGACATTCGTACACGTGTATATCAATCTGGTCGAATGTACGAGTTTTGCACGGTCTCTGGACGATAATTATTATAAAATCGAATACACACATATGCCGCACGTAACGGGAATTTTTAAAATATTCGGTCACATTTCGCCGTTATACATATTATATATATATATATATATATATATATATTATTCAATTATTATTATTGTTACGGTGCGTGTGTGTGTATACACGCAGAACATATATTAAATAAATAACGTATAAATGCAATTCGATTTATGTGTAATAGTACAACAGTTTTTTTTTATTATTCATTTATTTTTTTTCTAGGAGATTCGACCGCTATGGAGAACGACATTGACAATTTCGTTCAACACGACGAGGTAATATATTATATTGTAAAAAGAGATCATTCGTATGATTGTAAGGAAATATCGTAACAGTCATACTTAAATATATATAATAAAATATTTAATAAAAAAAATTCTACAGGCGTGTATAGAATATTTTTTAAAAATTTGGCCAAGAAATATATTCGGTATTTTTTCTTTTTTTTCTTATGACTAAATTTGTCCGTCACTATTAAGAATATAACATTGAGACTATGTCATGAATGATACCGCTACTATTTTGACATTCCTATGATGATTAAATTCAGTTGTCACAAGACATATCCATGTACCGACGTATCTGCATAAGGTGTAGATATAATATATTTTGATTTTTTTTTTTTTGGTTTAGATGCCAGATTGACTAGATCCGAGTTATGAACAAAATACCGCGTATAAATATTGATATATATATATATATATTTCTTTCTATGTATTCATAGATCGATTCAACGTTTACGATAAACCTCCTCCACTTTTTCCCATTTACCACAGCTCTACTTCTAGTTTTTTGTACAAGTCGTTTTTCCTATACGTCTTCTACGACGTGTGTCTACCACTTACCGCTTTTCCCGTCCATTATTATTAGTTATCTCATTATACTCGATCATTTTCCCTATCGGTTTCCGTTCGTTCATAACTTTATCCGTCCAAACGTATTTTCAACGTTCTTCTCTACTGCAGCGTCACATTTAAAAACGGTTCCGATCCTTTTCGCTTATTAAATTATATGTATAATATATACAGAATCTACCTACGCACTGAAGCGCAGCGGTTGAGCTTCCAGATTAGAACAAAATCTTTTTCGATTTTGCCGGAAACAATTTGTTAACATTATAGTTATAACGTGTACTCCGTTAATTAATAATTTATTAAAATCTATTCGGTTTCAATTGTTCTACGCGTTTCTGTTCTTCACGCTTTTTCTCAAACTGTTTCTTACGATAGTTATTATACGCTGCGCTGAGTCGGTAAAAACTGCAGGTAAACCGGCAACAGAGTGTATTTAAAACAGTAACGCACCCAGGATTTTTTTAAGGGGGGGGTCTAAAAAACTACATTATGAAAAACAAAACTTTTAATAGATAATAAAAATAGATTATATATTATAATAATATAATATAATCAATAAATTTTTAACACCTGGTGTTATCTATATCGTATGCGAAATTTTAACAGAAAAATATGAAAGTTGTATCAGAATTTGGATTTTCATCTATAAATGTAATACTATTGCACTAGTCAAGGGGGGGATCCGGATCCGGAGTCCATCCCCTTGGGTGCGCCACTGATTTAAAACCATCGATCTCGAAACAGTGCGGCGTATCCTAGAGTACGTACAAGCGGCGTAGAAGTTTTTCGTTCGATTTCGATCAAATTGATGCGTCGATTATAGAATAAAATTCCAGAAACCATCCGTAGCGACGACATTATAATATACTCGTATGCTGATATGATTAATCACGATGAGACATAATTTCACTTCGGTTAAACTTCACTACGTAGGGGTACTAGGTGCGATCTAGTTATTATTTTTAGGCTTTTCTAAGGATCGAGTATCAATTATTATTATTATTATTATTATTATTATTATTATTATTATTATTATTATTATTACTATTATTATAAGTGATTCGACAAACCGCAGATGATAAATACGTTTTTTTAATATAAATTATCAGACCGTTTTGAAGACGATTTCCGTTGTGAAGCCGTTCGAAAACGAATCCTATGTGAATAAGATAAAAAAAAAATAAAAATCTATCTCGATTGCTGTTTATGTGGGTAAACACGGTATATAAATATAATTATTTATACTTACAGTCTTTGCGCATAAATACGCACGCACTGCATTGAACGTCTTGACGTTGATTAATAGTTGAATACTTTCTATGTATAATAAATATATATAATTACGCCGTCACAATGAGTCGGTAAGAATATCGATTAGGTTATTTTTAATTTTAACCGAAACTACAAGGAATTATAATAGGTTTTTGCTACGACGAGCGTGTATTCTTTTTTTATCTTCTTACGTTTTTTTCTATTTATTTATTTTAAGAATTTACGGCATACGGTTTCTAACGTCGACAATAACAATATACAGTTAAATAAAACTGCAGATATTACAGCTATAACATATATATATATATACAATATTATTATACACGAGTAAGATAATCAAAATTATTCATTGGCCATGCGCATCATCATTTTAGTTAAAGGGATATGCGAGATGGAAATCAGAGCCCCGGATAGTTAGCTAGTAGTATAGGAACGCGGATAATCATTTTATGATAGACGAAATGGTGCGTCAACGAGACCATCTATCAATTGCAGATAAAACGATTACCAAATATCTTAAACGTAAGTATAACGGACAATACTCGCCGAAACGGAGTACCTCGTAGTGATTCGTTAGGACTGAAATCGCGGGCCTGATGCAAAATTTTCAAACAGTACCCTGCAGATCTCAGAAAACGGTTATGCAAGACTTAAAATCGACTCCTCCAAGTGACCAGACGATAGGATACTATATCCCATATAGAACTACACGCGATACATATCGAAAGTCTAACGAAAAAACCGCAAATCTTTCATCTGCAGGCCTTACGCATGCAAGTAAAAGTTACAACAATTCTTTTGCATCGAATTGATGGAATTACGGGTTTATTCACATATAAATATTAATCACACAATACATATCATTACCACATTGCACGGACTTATAATATTATATTGCAGATCGTACCTACATATCGTATCCGTATAATCTGCTTATGTAGTCATGCGTATAATGTATAGTGGTAAAAAAAAAAAACGTTTTTGTGAAATTTATATTAATCGATTTAGTTCGCAAATAAAAAGAAAATGTATATAGAAATCTTACGTTTCTCATATACTCGGATAAAAATAAAAAAAAAACAATATGTTACGGAACGCGGAGAACGAATAGAAAAAAAAACTCGTCTTCGTTAACGCTGAAAAGAAACGTTAAATCATATCGACTGCAGCGCGTACTGTAGAAAATGATACCGTGAAAATGATGAATTGATTTTAGTAAAATTATTAGACACGCGACTATATAATATATGGTTGTTTTTTTTTCGTTTAACGTTTCTTATTTGTATATAATATTCAGTTCAGCTGGTAGTACAATTAAAATTATTTTCTATTATAAATATTCAAATGTAAAATATAACGAAACAACAAAAAGTATAAATACTCGCGTATACGTAAATATTAAGAGGCGCGGATTTAATTTTGAAATTAAAAAAAAACCCCTCGAAACTAATATTTTGAATATTATTGCCTACCAGAATCCGTGGAAAAATTTTGCCGGATTATGAAAAAATAAGAAAATTTGGGTTCTTTGAAAGAAACGACTTTGCAAAATTTTTCTGCTCAATATTTCGCATAAAAAAATCGTATTAAAAGTTATCCGTAATTATTATTATTATTATTTTTTTAAATACAAGAATCTCTCGTACCTTGTATGTTATACGAGCAAATTGGTTTATTGTTTATTACAAATTTCCGACTGAAAAGAGTCAGTTCCGATTATTAAACACGTACCCATTTTCTGGTAGTAAATTTTGCCGGGATGGTACTTCAAATAGATCGTTTTTTGATTTTCTCAAATGCTCATTTAACGCGGTCCAAAATATTAAATATTATCAAACTTTTTTTATTATTATTATTATTATTATTGTTAAAAACAATAATAATAATACTATCTTCCCCTATGGCTCATTTTTCGTAGATCATTGGATGAAAGTACTTTCCCTGATTTGTGGAAGATTGGTTCTATCACGCCTATTCTTAAATCAGGTTGTCCTTCTTTGGTATCTAATTACCGACCCATCTCTATTCTTAGTCATTTGGCTAAAGTTTTTGAGTCTCTTGTTTTTGATTCAATTCAGCCGTCAGTCAACTCAATTTTAATAAATGAGCAGCATGGGTTTCGTCATGGCCGTTCAACTGTGACATGTAACCTCACATTTTGTAATTTTGTATTCAATTCTTTCAGTGAAGGCTCTCAAGTTGATGTAATATACTCTGATTTTGCTAAGGCATTTGATTCTGTAAACCACAAAGTCCTCATCTCTGTATTGAAAGCTTCTGGTTTTGGGAATCCTCTGCTCTCTTGGCTTAACTCATTTTTGATTAATCGATCTCAGTGGGTTAAATTGTTCAATATGAATTCTGAAATTTTTACTCCGATATCTGGTGTCCCTCAAGGTGGTCATCTATCACCGCTGCTTTTTTCCTTATTTGTTAATAGTGCCCGTGCCTCTCTCAGTCATTGTCAGTTGCTTTGTTTCGCTGATGATATGAAGCTATTTATAAAGCTTAACTCTGTCGATGATTGTCTACTCCTTCAAGACGATCTCAATTCTTTTGTTTTGTGGTCCGAAACACTTGGTTTGTCACTTAATATTAAAAAATGTAGGTCAATGGTATTCACCAGGAGACGCTTTCCTATTAATTTTTCTTACACAATTAATCATATAAATCTTCTCCCTATTGACAATAATGTGTGCGATTTTGGATTTACATTTACTCCTTCTCTTTGTCCCCGGGCTCATATCTACAATGTTACATGTAGAGCGTTTAAAATTTTAGGTTTTATTAAAAGAATAGCTGGAGAATTTAAACTTTCTAATTCTCTTAAATCTTTGTATTGTGCTCTAGTCAGGCCTATTGTTGAGTATGGCTCCGTTGTCTGGGATCCACATACAGCAGATGATTGTATACAGCTAGAAAGAGTCCAACGGAAGTTTCTTGGTTTTATTAAATATATTTTTAAAATTAACTGCCCCCCTCACGATTACACACCTGTCCTTCAAATACTAAATCTTTCTTCACTATCTGACCGTCGTCTTTCTCATAATATTTCTTTCCTCAATAAACTTCTCTCTGGTTCCGTTGATTCTCCTTCTCTTCTTCAGCTAATAAATTTTAGGGTACCGATACGAAACACCCGTAATAATTCTAGTTTTGTCATACCTCACTGTTCAACAAACTACTTATTGAATGAACCCGTAATAAGGTTAATGAGGCTTGCCAATGAGACTCCGTCATTTCTCTATTAACTTAACAAAGTTATATTATAATATGTCTGTAAATTTTTGTTGCTTTTGTTTTGTTTTTGTATACTTATGTCTTTGTATAAATTGGGCTCACGCCCGTACTTATAATAAATAAATAAATAAATAAAACGACAAAAACGTGATTTCATCAAAATTCGTTATTAACCATAAATAATACGTTACACCGAACCTTCGCTCAGATAAGTTTTATTGAATTTCGTTCAAATTTCAATAGAATTAACAAAATTTTATTCAAAGAAGTACATCACTTAATTGACATCCAAAACACTCGCTACACTTTTAAATTATTAAAAATGTTTACTATTGCCGTATGCAGTAAAAAAAAAATATAAAAATATAAATACTTTTTTCCCTTCCCCTCAATAGGCATTACGATTAATATTACTGTTGACGTATAATTGTTATTTTCTGTTTAGAAATTGGAAGCGTATTTGTTGAACAACACAGGTCGGGCGAAAAAAGAGTTGATATTTTTCAACCGGGTGCCGAAGGTGGGCAGTCAGACGTTCATGGAGATATTGCGTTTGTTATCGTTGAGAAATCAGTTCGTCTTCTATCAGGACCACGTGCAAAGAGTCGAAACCATCCGTCTGGCCGAGTCCGAACAAGTAAACATATTTATATCGTCGATCGTATGTTGTTGATACGCGCGCACGTTAATCATATATAAATACGACCGAGTTTTTTTGTGACTCGTCAATACTTTGTTAAAAAAAAAATCGTTTATACGTTGTATACCAGTTTCCTCCTCCCCCTCTCCTCCATATCGTTTTTATTATTATTTATTTTTGTTTTTTGATGCAGATGAGAAGAATAATAATCTGCGTCGAATAAAACGAATGATTATAATAATTTAAAACGAAATCGATAGTGGCACATAACACGATAATCAATTGGACTTTTCAACCAACCCTTCTTCCTCCATTAGCTTTGAATTCTTAACGCGACTAGGATTTCTTTGGCATATCTGGATGCGTCTGTATTAGCATTTTTTTTTACACGAATAATACACCAAATTTAAATTATTTAAACGCTATTCGTTAAAACTTTTGATTATTGAAAACAGTTTACTTATGTATATATATATATATATATATATACTCGTATAAAGAGGCGTATACAAGGGGGGGGGCGATGGGGCGATCGCCCCCCCTAGATACTTGTGTATGTACCTATATCTACTGACAACTAAAATTAATCGAACTAAAACTAAAAGGTCATAAAACATTTTTTTATTTAAAACTTATTATTTTTATATAATTTTTCGATAATTCTAAGTTGGCAACAGATTCGATGGGCCGTTTTTCTATACGCCCCCCCTAAGGGATGAAGTAAATACGCCCCTGCTCGTATATATATGACTTTAAAATTATTTATTTTTTTTTTGTGAAATATGTTCTCGTACAGTGTTTTAGGTATTTCGTTTTCTTCGCAGTTTGTCCGGATAAAACATTGTGGGGATATTCTAAACGCGCTGGACTCTGGTTTTAACCCGACCGCACTATTTGACACGTGGTAATGGTTAGGTTAGGTTTTACCTGCAGAGTGTCCGTAAACTGCGCGATTGTGCGAGTAGTATACGACGTACTCGCGGATGACGTCGAGTGCTCGTTGAACAATTTCAAAAAGCAAAACAAGTATAAATAGTAAAAAGTTTTATATTTCGTCTTTTTTTACACACATTACGTATTCAAAAACGAGAGGTTAGTTTCAAAAATAAAAAATTAAGTATCCGCCGCTACTGCCTTATATGTATGTATGTTCACGGTCCATATATTCTATTGAATACAACACACTGCCACACGCGGTATATTATTAAAAATATAAACGTCACGAGAAAATATTACGAAATCGCGGCTTTCACGACACGACACACGTTTAATCCATTGTAACCGTGACATATACGATGAGGTGTACGGTGCAGAATATCCGGCGCGTTAGAAAAACAAAAAAAAAAAAAAAAAAAACGTGACTAATTTCGTTTTAATTATTACACACGCACACACGACGAATGTCTTTAACGCGTAATATACCTAACAGCAGCAATAAATGTTTTTGACTTTTTTTTGTTCTTCGTAGACGAATAGAGTACGAAAGAATAATATATAATAATAATAATAATAATAATTACAATTAAACGTTGTTACAAACTGTTTTATTATACGCGGTATTGCCAATAATATTATTATATTTATTTCGATACGCGTGTTACGAACGCGTGTTGTGACGAAAATAATAATTAATTGTAAAAATGGAACAGATAGACGGCTGTTTTGTTCCAATTATCCATTGTTACGCGTACGGATATTTATTATAATCGCTACTGCCAGCAACAACGCGTAACGTTTTACTCGCTTATATATAATTTTATTCTATAAATTCGGATTTTTACTTGCGTGATATATGCCTCAGGGCTACGAAACAATCGTTCGGTATTTTATTACATTGAATTCTCAATTACATCTCTTATGTATATTTTAAAGTTTTTCTTAGAAGTGCGTATGACTCGGAATTCACTACTCCCTAATTCTACTCATCACCGCGTCTCGTCCTTTTCTCATACCGTCATACCTCTCTCCTCCCCTAACTCATCATCACATCACCTTCGTTCCCAATTGACTCACCGCTAACCGCAAGTATAACAGCTGACGTTTGAAATACGAATATACGCACATAATTCGATTATAGAAATTCAAAACAAATCATAATAACCATTCAAAAGTAATAATTAATAAACGCAATTACATTGATATTTGAACCCGTTATAGATCGTAAGTAAAAATTCGCTTCCTTAAAATTTACAATTTGTCAAATTATTAGAGCCGCGCTTTTTGTACTTAGAATTGATATACGCAAAACGTGTCCAAACGCACGCGTTACTACGGGCACTGTTTTCAGGTTTCATGTGCAGGATTAGATTAGTTTATCATAGCAGCTAATTTCAGTTTAGTGTTCCTTGCAGGTAGGTTAGGTATACATAACGCGTTTTGTGCGCGTTATTTATCGATACGAACACCGTACAAAACGCACGGCTTAAATATTCCAGCGATTATTACGATACAAAAAAAAATTTTTTTATATAAATATATATTTAGATTAAGTTAGGTATTTATTTCGATTTACCTAATACGATTTGTGTTATAATTAATTTTTTTTATTTCGAACTCTGTTTATATCGATCTTATTATTATTATTTAATTCGATTTAACTATAATAATATATATCTGCAGATATGCGCGGTTTGGTGTCTATATCGTTTATTGTACATCGTAATAGTATGTCGAAATAGTATTATATAACAGTTGTATAATATTCAGACTATTATGACACACAATTACAATAAATAAAACATTTTCGATTTCTAGGAGATAAAAAACTAAATATTATAATATAGTAATTAATATGACGGACGCATAATTATGTATATCCAATGACCGCTATAGTTATATGTTATAGGCAATTATTTTAAACCCGTTGTCTTGAAAAAATATATCAAATATCAATTGCATGCGGATTGTTTAACAAATATCATTCTAGAGGACATATTACTACACGATATCGACGTTTTTCTCACGTACAACAATTTTTTACCCTTCACAAATCCCGCCAAAAGATGTAATTGAATACATTATAATCAAAAAAGAAATTGGTATAATATCGAATTATAAAAAAAAAAAAAAATGTTAAATAAAGACGTGAAAGTCGATTTATACAGTGAAATTTCACGATTAATTCAAATATATCCGTTTTCAGAATTCTTATCCCATCGATACGTTAGAGAAAGTATGAAACATTTATTTTATGTTTCGTGCATTGTGCGCGAAACAAAAAGAATACTCGCTTTCTCATCCCTTTAAAGTAAAATATTTTTGTTCCGTTCATTTTATTTCCCATCCGAGATCCGCTTGATATAAACTATACACATCGGTTATAATTTTATTAATTCAGTAAATTAAACAAAAAAAAAAAATATATATATATATACTGCGCATAATTTACGCGTATTTATATATGTTATTTAAATTTTATAATATTTGTCCGTTATCGTTTCGAGCGAAATAATATATATATATATATATAAATGATATTAATAAGACTCACGCAAGACAAGAATAATTAAAAAAAAACAGTTTTCGTTTTTTCTTCCCCGTAAATTCGCTCGTGTTTACCGTTTGTGTCTGTATACTAAGAAAGAAAAAAGTATGTATATTTTTACATTGTAGGCGTATATTATGCGTGTGATACGCTACGCACCTGTACAAGAGTACACACGCATATAAATCCCCAAATAACGTTTTTAGAAAGGATAATAATAATATGCAGCGTAGGTGTGTGTATACATTATATATATAATTTTGAAGTATGAAAGTGTTCTTGCTTACTTATTATTATAACATACGACTATATGTGTGTGTGTGTGTGTATACACACAATGTACGTATAGTATGTCAAGTTTTATTTACAATTTAATTAAATGTTCTTATTTAATATACTTTATAAATATACTTACTTAAACCTACCTATAAATATATTATTATAATACGAAAACGGGAATAAGTGAATTTCCGTTTTCGACTCTGTGTGTGTGTGTGTGTGTATTTTATATATTCCGAACACTATCCACGTAACTTATTTGTACAATAATTGAATAATCGATGAATCGTATAGCAGCAACAACTATATAGCAGCTGCACATCACGTCGAGACTTATTACAATATTGAATAAAACACTACGCGCGTTGAGTATACCGAAGAGATGATTAATTTAATTTCCTAATTTTTTTTCTCTAATACGTTTAAAAAATAAATAAACAATTGGACGATTTAAATGTCTGTATCGCATACAACTGGGTTCGTTTCATCTCGTTCGTTAAAAAAAAAAAAAAATAGTGGCAATTCTAAGGGATGAAAAAACGATGCCCTTATAACCGTCGCGGTTAATTTTTATATTAAAATAAAAACATTAAATTTTGTTGAAAAAAAAAGCAAATAGAATTCGGTTGTGTATAACGCATGTACTATATTTTAACATTATTCGCGATAATATGTATCGTTTTTAATTTTATTTTTGCTTTATGGGTTTATGTATAGAATCTTTTTTTAAATGCTCCTCGCAAAAGTGTTTCAGTGAAGACCCTAAAATAGAGTAGGTATATTAAAATACGTGTCTATTATAAATGATGATCGTCTTGATACTCGTAATAATAATCTATAGCATTCCTATACATAAAGTTGGATTTAATCCACAAACAACGCGTCTAAAATGTAAAGATCGCGTTTAATATCGATTTAAATTGTAAGAACATATGTAGTTTCTGATATTATAGGACGTAACAATTTCTATTATATAAACCAACTATTGAAGATTTTTCATCTCTTACCTCTGTAGTCCAACGCTACAAATTCTTTTTGAAAATTAATATAATAATAACTCTCGAACGTATAACATTTTTTCCCCTTTTCTACGTTCTTTAAGATGGTTCTTAGTCGGTTATTTTACAAATGGACAGGATTGTGTCGGGATAACTCACTCATCACGTCTTTAAATACGCGATTTTCGCATTGTACACAAGTAACAAAAAAAATTTGTGATCATACGCGGAAATAGAAAATTCTCGTTTTTCGAAGAACGTTTCGATTACAATTATTCTAAAAGAAGCGTCGAGCGATCTCGAGGTTTTTAAACAGAATCGGACCGGTTAAACTGGTTAAAGTATCACGTGATTTTTGACACAACGGGGGAAAAAACGATATTATTTTGTTTTTTTTTTTTTGTTCGACTAGAAATCCATGCCTAAATAAGCGTATTTATTATGCGTTTACAGCTATACATATACGAGGACTACTTATAATTATAATATATTATAATCTTTATATCGATAACGCGCGCGAAACGAACGCATTATAATATATAAACGAATCATTATTATTAAATCGTTTGAAATTTTCTTTCAGGTCCACGTGGCTTCGATGGTCTCGAAATACGATACGCCTTCGGTGTTCATAAAACACATATCGTTCGTCAATTTCACCAAGTAATCACATTTTATACGACATTTAATGGTTAAAGTACCTGCTATATAATATAATACTTTTGGTTTTCAATCTCTCGTCGGCAGCATCTCACCGCCGTGCTTCTGCAAATGCAGCCAAAATTCGATTCTTTTTTTACCTCCTCTCGATGGTTTTCCGTTTTCACGTCTTTTAAACATTCACGACATTATATATAACATTCTGTTCTCGGTCTGCTTCTTCTGATTTCGCCTTCTGTTATAATATAACCATCGATAATCGACTTCATCATTTCAACTATCGCGGCGTTAACCTATTGTTTCTTTATACATACTCGTATAATTTCTCAACATAATATTGTTTTATTCTCTCGATTAGCTTCTCGACAGGTATTTTATCATATTTTGTTACTCTGTCACACACCTAAATTTTTCTCCTCTAGACTGTATTCACTGTTCAAGAGTTTCACGCTCATACATGGATTTTCGTTAAAGAATTTCTCATTAAAGTGTTCATCCCAATAGTAATACGCAAATATTAACACATGCGGATAAATTTTTACAAATTTCAAATAAGTTTTTACAAGTCCGTGTCCATTGGCGCAAACGACAGAGTGGGGACCAAAGAATTAATATAATAACGTCCATAATGAGCCGCTAAATTTTTTTTATATTTTAAACATTTCGGATACATAAAATATAGGTACATATATACACGAATTTTTTTTAATATTTTCCTAACATAATATATTTTATACCGTTTAGTTTTCATATAATATTATAATATATATATATATATATATATATATATATATATATATATATATATATATGTGTGTGAATATTTTGAGGTGTTTTTCCTTTTCGTTTTTCGCGACCCATTCGCATAACTATTGCAGGTTTTATCTGCCAGAGCCCATTTACATAAATCTAGTGAGGGATCCCGTGGAACGAGTGATCTCTTGGTACTATTACATCAGAGCACCGTGGTACTACGTAGAGAGAAAGCACGCGTTTCCCGATACACCGTTACCGGATCCGAATTGGTTGAAAAAAGTAAAAAAAAAACGCTTATTTAAAGAAAATTATAATCGAAACCGTATATTGAATTCGATGATTTTACTTTTGCCTCTTCAAATTTCTATACAGGACTTCGAGACTTGCGTACTTCGCGGCGACCGCGAGTGTAGGTACACGCAAGGGGAGAAACGCGAAGGGATCAGCGACCACAGGCGGCAGACGATGTTTTTTTGCGGACACGACGAGGAATGCACGTGAGTGTGTATATACGCGTATATATATATATATATATATATATATATGTATATATATGAAAAAACTCATTTATAATATTATATTATATACATTTCTAAACATTTCGATTACAACATACCCTCCTATTAAACGATTTTAAACAGTTTCCCAATTATTATTATATATTTGTGTAATGTAATATTATATCGCAGATAATCTCGCGGTATATCCCTATACGCAAATGCCGTTATTTCGAAAAAAAGGAAAAATTAAATCGCAGAACTGCTGCAGATGCTGGGCGTAGCGATTAGATGAGAACGGTCGTGTGTATATAGCAAACACGTGTGTAGGAATGATAGAAACGAATATGTAAGTGATTTATAATAGCGTAGTTTAGAAGTGTTAACTGTTTTGCTTAGAAAACGTGGGAGGACATGACGTTATCCGGAGAGACGATTCAGAGGCTGCAGCGTGAGATAACGTTACGGGAATTGATGCGGAGGAGAAGAAGAATGGTGTGAGAGTACAAGAGGTGGGAGATTGTGTTTTGTGACGAAGATGACCAGCCGACCCGACGAGAGTGTACGAGGCCAAGAAGTATTGAAAATAATACCTATAGAAAACGCTAATTGAAAACGAAAAACGTTCCAAAGGCTTCGAACTTTTTTCGGTTTTCAAAACGAACCTTTGAATGCTTTACAATACAACCGCGATCGTTTTGTTTCCGTACTGCCCCGGCAAACACGTCGGCTATACACACGCGCGGGCGCGCTCGTACAGTCCGTTCAATTCGGAAGGAGCGCTGGAGAGGGCGAAACGTTCGGTGGAACGACATTACGCGGTGGTCGGCGTGCTGGAAGACTTCAACGTCACGTTAACGGTGTTCGAACATTACGTCCCGAGATTTTTCAAAGGCGCGTCCGAAGTGTACTACGGTAATATACAACCAGCAATAATTACCGAATAAACTATTTTCAGGCTGCAAACAGGGGAACGAAGAAGAACCGATCGTTTGGTGGATAACAAATATTCTCCTTGCATCGTATAGTCCCCATTCGGTCTCGTCTTGATTTCATGTTTTGTTTTCTCATTTAACGTACTCATCACTGTCGCATTCCTATAATATGTCATCATGGTGTACGATGTCTTGGATTCATTTATTATCGACTCCAATGTATCGTGACTGGACTTGAAACACTTTCTTCAACACCGCGTCGGGGATCCGCTAATAGCGTATATTTGCATGTGCTAGCACTACTGGGGCTCCTGTTAAAGATGTATTTTCGATCGTATCTCTACACCGCTTTTTTTCCAATGCCCAATTGAATAATCTCACGCGATCTTGAGTCGGTAATATTGTATTCAACAATTTCGCATAGTTCTCCCATAAAGGTGTACCTTTACAATGCGTCTGATTATTATCACTTATTTGAATTAAAAATTACTATTGATTTTATCGGAGATGCCAGAGTTACTTCATATTATCCAAATTAATTTCATAATTGTAATTTCGAAGGCAAAATTGAATTTTGAAATATAATACCACAGGTGACATGGGCTTGCACAAGGTCAATCACAACGCGTTCAAGCCAATCGTTAGCGAAGCCGTGAAAGACATAGTCAGGAAGAACTTCACCAAGGAAATCGAATTCTATCAGTTCTGCAGGCAACGGCTATACCGACAGAGACTGGCATTGAACTTGTGACAACCAAATCGCTGCATACATATGTCCATATACCTACACATTATACCGTGGTGTACAAAGTTCCTCCTCATCGAAACGCCTACGATCGTTTGATTCCCGAGACCGCCGCGGGTACTTGCAGTCAACTTTCACACATTATATTTATTTAATAATCGATTACAAACATAAACGAGTAAAAATTGTAACGATTAAGGCTGTGAATGTAAACACATTACAGAAAAAAAAACGCAGAAGACTTTTCAAAACGTTTAATTGAAATGATAAAAATAAAAGTTATATAAATACCAGTCTAAAATAATAATTAAAAATTAGTGTTTATTTTGTAATAAAAAATGTAATTTACACTGAAAAATTCTCAGTGAGTACAAACCAAATTGTGTTATATATATAAAACTTTAAAACCGGCTTCGACAAATAAATTGGTTTCATTAAAAATTTTAAAATCAAAATTGCTTTAACTGGTAAAATACAATATTATTTGAAAACGATGGAAAATCACAATTATGATAAAAGCTTCGATATACTATTCAGTACAATTTTTTTTATTTAAACTTAGAAACTAAAAAACTGTCTTATAATGAAAACAAAAAATATTTGCTACAAATTCACAGCCTTAAACATAGTAATATACTAATAAATACTTCAATGCGTTTATTAGTTTTGACAAGTTTGTTGAACAATTTTTTTTTATGTGCGTATGTAGAATCAAAATTTTTTATAGGAATACATGTCTAAGAGAAACATTTGTTGACCTTTATACATAACAAATGAGACAAGTGTTCATTCCATTTGGACGTTCGCTTCAAACATATAAAAATTTTGTTGGACTCAACTGTATTAACTAATACAGGACAGTTTTTCCAACCAATCACTCACAACTGATTACATGTTGTTTTTTTTCTCCTATTATTTCATAAATTTTGTCTACATATAAACACATAATACAAATAACAAAAATATTTTTGACAATCTCACGTACAAATATATATTTTCGGAATCGAATTTTTTTTTTGCTCTTTACATTTTTACCGTACATAAGATGAAAAAAATTTTAGTTTTTAAATGCTATTATATGCAAAAACTATACAAATATCATTGAATTAATTAATGTCTGTCATAGTAAAATCAGTTATTTACAATGCCACTTTAGACTTTTTACGAGCAATAGCGTCTTCCACAGCCTTTAGTTGCTTCAACAACTCTTCTCGTCGAGACGGCACTGCTCCTCCTTTTTTCTGTTAATTAAAAGAAAAAAAAATTAATATTATTGTCAACCCAAATAGTGAGACCACAAAAATAATAGCAATATGATTGATTAAATGTAACAATGACTTCGATACAGTGTCTTACGATGATATGACTTCAAAGTTCGAGGCATAACAATATCATGTTTGTTTTTTTATTGATTAATACTAGTTTAAGAGATTTTTCCAAATAGTGTAAAAGTCAGAATAACGTCATTATGTCAGACAGGAAATATTTTTATAAGCGGAAAAATCACTGAATACTGAAATTGATACGCATCTATGTTTATTTATTTAGTAATAAAAAATTATTTTATAAATATTGATTTGTAAAAAAAAAATAATTTCTTCCAGTTCATTAAGTTATTATTAAAATATATTTAATTTTTAAAATGTACTGTATTTTTTTTTTAATGTGTATTGTAATATTATAATTGTTTAGTATTTAAGTTTCTCGTGCCCCCAGTTAATATTGTAGCATGATTGCTTCACTAAAAAGAAACTGGTTTATGTAACTATATTCGGGAACACGAAAAATGAGCACTGTCCCCTGTGGCTGGTTGTTTATACCCACTATTGTAACACTTAGTTCTCAATAGTGCACCATTGCGCTATCATTACGTGTATAAAATGGAATTCACAGGCATAAAAAATGATTACCTATCGCCTTGAAATATATTTGATTAACAATAGTCCCTCATATCGTTCAAATTCCTTAGGTATTAGAGGGTATTGGACAGTAAAAAAATGCAACTTTTTATTTTATGATTTGACAACTCTGATTTAAAAACTATCACTTGATGCATAACGGGCAGCACTCATTTTTCATGTTCCAAGTATAATAGCTTTCAAATATACATATAAATAAACACATTTTAAAAACTTGTTACTATTCAAGATGAATACTTACTTTTTCTCGTTTTTTCAATTCAGTTATTCGATTAAAATATTTCTGAGAAAATATACACATGAGAATCTGTTACCATTAGAAATTATAATAAACTTTCAAGTCTTTTAAAATTCAAACATCAATAATTCCCACCCATCATCAATGTCAAAAATATAAGCCGCTATTATTAATTTTAAGAATATTATATCTAATCAAATGAAATGAAAAAAAAAAAAATGTAGAAGTGGTGTAACTGATATTAAAATAACATATACAGTACGGCCAGTGGAAAACTAGCTACAACTACATTTTTATTGCAATTATACAATATACCTTATTATACCAAAAAAATTAAATGAATGATTAATATAAACAAAATATACATACTTATAAAATACATAGTATATTTATTTTAGTGTATAAAATGATAATCAAAAAGATTCCTTTTGCATTTTCCGCTAGCCGTACTATCATGACTTATGTGTGGAGTTAAACACAAATATAAAATACTGAATATATTTAAATCCTTAAAAACAGCTAGTGTCCAACTATCTCAGACTATTTCTGATAGTACTTACTCTAGGAGGAGAAGTTTTAGTATCGTCATTGTCGGATTCCAATGATCTCTTTTTTCCTTGAACAGCAGATTTTTCTAAAAAAAACATCAAAGATATATGATATACTACATGTATAAGTAAAACTATAATTATAGAAAAAAATTACCTTTCTTGACGGGAGGTACGGTTGGAACGGGCATTTTTTTCTTAATGTTCTGTTTTGTTTGTACCTAAATGTTATCATCAAACATTATTGTAGAAATACTAATAAAAGAAGTCAAATATACAATTATAAATCTTACTTTGGAAGTACTTCCTTTTTTTACTAATCTGTCAGGAGACGATAATCGTTTCCTTTGTTTTGGACTTCCACCTTCATCAGATGACGATTCTGAACCACTCGATTCAGACGATTCTGAAGAACCTGAATTAGACTCTTCACTGCTCGACGAAGAAGAAGAGGTATGAGTACTAGGAGACTTTGCTCCACTTGTTTTATTTACAGCGAATCTAGGCGGCATTGGCATTTGTCTTGCTCTAATAAACCAATGACAAAATCGTTTTACCCCAGTCAAGTCTCTTTTTATAAAACATGTTTTACCTTTGTGAAGGCGGTATAATAGAAGGTGCAGTATTTGTCGGAGAAACAGACCATCTATTAGTAGGTACAGGTGGATTCATTGTTCGACCCAATGATTTTTTCTCGAATGCATCCGGTGAAGGATTTCTCTCTAAAAATTAAAAAAATGTTTGTTTTTAACTTAAGTTTTAATAGTAACATATTTTAAAAAATAAAATATAATTCTTAACCTTAAATTAATACAAATTTCGTTTCAATTATTATCAATTATTTAATATTAATGGTTATATAAAATTGAAACAAAGTGTCAATATGAATAATATTATATGGATTTATTTTCAACTATACATACATTTGAAAGTAGTGGAGTTTTTTGAAAACTTATCCCTCTATTTTACATTTTAATTTGATAAAAATTACCTGGCTTTCTATTGGGTTTACGACCAGGAGAAGTTTTAAATGATGTCGGAGGCAATGCTTTCTTCCTGTTCTTAGTCATAGAATTAGAACGGCCTCTTGATCTACTGCGCGAACTGTAACTTGATGCGCTCGAACTACTGCTGGATCTGGAAAAATAATAAATATAATTATTTATTTATTAAATATAAACAGACCTAAGTCCTATTACATACAATCAAATGTTGTTTTGAACTCATATATATATAAA
Source organism: Chaetogeoica ovagalla (assembly GCA_032441825.1). Lineage (NCBI taxonomy): Eukaryota > Metazoa > Arthropoda > Insecta > Hemiptera > Aphididae > Chaetogeoica > Chaetogeoica ovagalla. Next base: position 6,822,526 of record CM063735.1, read on the forward strand.
TTTATTGGACATATCGTTGAGTAGGCAAAATGCATTTTTACTTACCTTGATGACGAAAATGAAGAATGAGAAGAATAAGACTTTTTCCTTCCCCTGAGTTTAGACCGACCTCCTCCAGGCGATTTTGACCTCATCCAAGGATCAGACCAATCGTCTCCTCTACGAGGACGACTCAATGATCTATCTCTTCTGTGACGGTGACCAGATGGTTGTGGGCTACAATAAAATGTATATTTTAAAATAAAATACTAAAAATGACTTAAATTGTGAATAATAAAAATACCTATAAGATTTCTCGGAACGTTGTACTATGACTTCTCTGTTTGGTGGATATTTAGGAGGTAACCCTCGATGATGAGGTTTCAAAGACGGATGATAATATGCATCTGGTGGTGGATATGGGTAATATGGATTTCTTCGAGGAGCAGTATGAAAGTCCATTGGATGACCAGGAGGAAAATGTGGTAAAGGACGACCATGATGAGGAGGCCAAAATTCAGGTCGATGATGGTAAAACTCTACAGGAGGTGGCATAAATTCATCCACATAAGCATCAGGAAGTGGAGCTCGATGATGACGAGCTTCTAATTCTGGTTTACTAAAAAATAAAAAATTTTTAACACAAATGTTTAAACAGACAATCCTATTTTTATTATTTTTTTTTGTGCTCACAATCTATCAATAGGTGGACTTATGGCAGGCGAAACAATTGGACTTGTCGGACGCTGTTGAGCATAATAATCATTTTCTTTCTCAACTTCTTCTTGATTTGATGTTAAATTCATTTTTTTCTCTTCAAAATCGATATCAGTTTCTTTTTTTTTATTAGACTTTTTAAGTATCTAAAAAAAAAGAATATTAAAATTATAATACACAGTAGAATTTCTATTTAATGAAACTCTATACAACATATTTTTGTTTTAAAAACATTTCTATTTAACAAATTCATTTTATAACATCGTAATATAATACACAAACTACTCCAATTCAATTGTGACCATCCAAATACAAGTACGATTGTACGATGTCTTAATTTATTACCTTTTTGTTGTTGACAGATGGTACTTTGTACAAATGTACAATTAATCTTTTGTTTTATTTCTTAAACAAAAGAATTTATATAATTTTTTATTTTAATTCATTTAGGTATACAAGAAAACAAATATTATTTTACCTCTTTAGCTTGACGCAATCCTCTTTCCCAAGCCGTTTCTACAGCAGGAACATCTTCTTTTTTTATTGGTACTATTGGAACTCCAGGAATCTAGTTATAGAGTGTAACTTATGCCATTAGAAATTTTTGTAGAATTTTTTATAACAAAAATAAAAATAAGAGTAATATTCACCAAAGGTCTTTCGTGAGCTCGGTAAGGATCAGATGGATAAAACGTTAGATTACCAGGTGGAGGTATTGGGCGTACCATTTCAAACATTGAGTAATTGCCTTTGTCTGTGACACCCGGATGCAAAAATCTAGATAGACCATTTTTGGTAGATTCATTTAGGTCTAAATACATTTTTACCAGCACATTACTCACCGACAGCTCGCACCCCACGTGCATTGGCCTCTCGAGTAAAATCTACATATCGGCCTAGGTTCAGTTTCTTCTGGCCTATGTTCACCTTCATCAGAAACTTCGCCTTCTTCCAGTTCTTCGGGTTCTTTTTCTTCTACAATCTCGATCGGCTCTTTAACTAATTTGGGCTCATCACATTCTCCATCTTCCCCGTCTTCAGCTTCAAAGTCTAATGGTTCTTCAGGATCATTAACAACATTAGGCTCTATTTTAGCATCGATATTGTTATGACCATTGATTATAAGAACAGTATCTTTAGATGGAGAATTAGTGTCATTATCACTTTTCCATGCTTTGACACTTTTCTGAAAAAAGTTTTTATATTTATATATAGAACATATTATTAATGTGACTTATGGACATACTTGGGAGACATTATCATCGTTTATATTGTCCATGGAGTCTTCATCTGATACATCAGATAAATAATTATCGCACGGTTCTTTCATTTCTTTATCGGACGACGAATATTTAGTTGATGCTGGTGACAGACTATTTCTGTCAGGAGATCCAGCTGTCGACACACGACTCGATGAACATGATGCAGAACTAGGACTTTCTGGCCCGTCATTCTGATTATGTTGTAGACTGAGAGATTCATCATTCTGTAGTTCAGGACTAAGCAATTCATTGTCTTGTTGTTCGGGGCTACAAGATCCACCATTTTGATGAACAGAACTACAAGAATCATTGTTCTGACATTCAGGACTAAAAGTTTCGTCCAAAAGACTTTTTGATTTTGACGATGAACTATCTGGTGACTGTGGGCCATCGTTTTCTGGACTCTGTACACCATTATCTTCTAGGCTTTGAGATCCAGATGTATTATTGTCAGGAGTCGGTGTAGCAGAATTCTGGCTGGACACTGAAGATTCATCTCTGTCAATATTGTCTGGAGACGCGGATCGGCTTGAAACGTTTGATTGAGAGTCGTCAGAATTCGAAGAAAGTTCAGAATCCATTTGTGCACGTTATAAACGCAACTCCTAAACATACACAATACACATTAGAAAACTGACATCCTAAACATGTTTAACAATTAAGATAAGATATAAAATTCAAATTAAAAAATAAGCATTAACGATAAAATTAGTCTAAAAAATATTTTACTGAACTTGTAACGAAACATTAACATATTGTAACATTAAAAATATTTAGATAAAATAGTCAAATAGATAAAAACATAAAACGTTAAATTTCAGTGGAATGACCAATATTTATTATCCTGTTTTTAGGCCCATCCCAAAGATCGCTGTTTTGCGGTAGATCTTACCTTCCATCGCAGCGAGGAGCCGAAATATATAACGCGAACACACTTTTTGTCGATAAATACATGACGACTGATAATTACTCGTTAGAAATAAAGTATATAGAAGAAATCGCGTGACACATAACCGATAAGACTTTTTTTTTTATTGTTTTCACGACACAAACTGATTTTAATTTAATTTACAAACAAAAATCTGTCATCGGCATAATGCAATGTATTAATTTAAAATAAAAAAAAATTGTTTTCGCTGAAAACTATTGAAAGAGAAAGAAGACAAAGTATATAAGTATATATTATAAATAATGTATTATTATACATACGGTTGTAGTGTCGTAAGCGATTTTGGTAGGTAGATTATTAATTTAATTCGAATAGTGTATGTTTAAAAGCATTTATTTGTGTATTTAATTAAATATAATATGTAAACAAAATCTTACAGAGAACTAATTTTTTTTTTTTCAAACGGAACATTTTCTCATCTCTCTCACGGGTCCAAAACGTAATTAGCTTGAACAGACATTCCATAAAACATCCGCCACTGGTAAATTTACTCATATTTTTTGTTATATCACAATAATAGGTACCGTAACGATTAACAAACGGACACTGTAAAAAATGTCAAAACGTAATTTCGCTATTCGCTTATACGACTTATAGAGTTTCAACAACTTAAGATGTACGACACACAAATTGTACCACCAAGATATCGCTTACATCACTTACTAAAGCCGTGTACATAGTAACAACAAATAGCTAAATATACATATATATATATATATATATATGTATTAAATATATATATATATATATATATATGTATTAAATATATATATATATGAATTAAATAAAATAGCACAATATAATTACAGTTTTTATTTTCGTTTTTGAATTGGCACGAAACGCTTAAACACGATTCGGATGTCAAATCCCGTGTGTGTGTGTGTGTGTGTGTATATATGTGTATGTGTGCTCGTATTATTCACACGCTCGGCTTACCTTTCGGAGGGCCGTGTTCGTCGAGACGAAGTAAAAAATTTTATTCGCGGACAATGGAGATCGACGACCGTTTCGAGTCCGACGACACACATGAAATCCAAAATGGAAGAAGATAATCGGCCGTGCGGTGTTAGTGCCGCGCCTGTTCGATGAAGACGGACGACGGACAACGCGCGTTACAAGGAAGCAACAGCGGACCGAACGCCGGTTACCGTAGTGAGAGTGTTTCGCACGAGACGCGATTCCGCGGTCGTTATTGTCGTGGACGCCGGAAAACGGATGAAAACACACGGCAAAACGCAAACGACGACGGCGGCTGCGGTGGCGGCGACGGGCACATATCACAGGAACACACGCACGAACCGATCCAAAATGGCCGCGGACGTGTGGACTCTACTGGCGGGCGGCCTATATATTGCCTGTGTTACGTTTGTACAGTGCACGCCCATCGCGTGATAATAAAATTACTTTTTTCGTGCGACGTGCCGCGACAAGCCTGCGCCTGCGTTTACGAATGTAACCGACCGCCATAGCACGTTGCCAATAGCTATATAATGTTAAGTCTATGGGGTAACCGCAGGCGGAATCCCGTAGAGAGCGTATTAACCGCGTGCGGGGAATGAAAACGAGCGGATTATAACATCACGCGCATCAATTCATACGGTATTTTTTTTTATTGTAGTACACTCGTATCGACTGGTTTTTCAGCCGACCGCACACGCCGTTCCGGTTATAGCTGGGGTGTATACGTCAAACGCGTGCCGATTGGTCAAGATTGTATATCCGGCCAATCGGAGTGCGCAAACGTTCGTTACAACCGCACCGTTGCGGTGCTCATACCGATTATCATATCTTTGTCGTAGCGGTCACGAACCCGTGTAAATGTTTTCGTGCGTACCGTAAAACACTGATTTTTCGAATAACGTACAGAAAAACAAGAAGAAAAAAAAACCACTACTCTTTCTTTGCGTTTTTTGCGTCAAACGAATGCACTCGATTCAGTAAACACTGTAAGTCGATTCGTAGACAGAGAAAAAAACACAACGCTTTCGTCTTCTACGGGAATTTCGACTGGACATTTTGATTTCCGTTAAAGTTCAGTCGTCGAACACACAATGACCGGTAAGTAACCGAGAATTATATTCGGGCGTTCGTGTGGACGGACGGCAATGGCCGGTTGACGAAGCCTACGAAAACGTGATTGTTTTCGAACCTTGCGTTCAATATTTTTGTCCGTTCGTCGAGGCTCTTGCCCGTCACCGATCCGTACATTTTGCTATCCGGACGTCACCCATAGTCCACGAGCGCCCACAAAAAGGTATACTTGCGCGATCAATCAAAAGCGTTCGCGTTTCATATCAGTTTTCTCAGTGTTTAGAAAAATAGGGAAAATTCGATGGGTTTTAAGTAATGTGAAAGAGCTAAAATATATATTCTAAAGCGGCGCTCGATTACATTGTAGGATTTAAGTCCTTTAAGTAACTTTATTATTTTCGGCTTAGAAAGCGATTTTTCTCACTACTAATGTGACAATTACAGTTAATGTCAGATAATCTCCTTAAAGCAGAATATTGTAGTACTCAACAAGAAAAATTATTTGATGAACTTGCACTAGGCAAAATCAATAAATAAAAATACTATGTATGTATAACAACTGTTGGAAATAATAAATTCTTCTATTTAAAATGTTTCGTACACAGAACGAGTAAATGACCGATAGTTGTTATCATACATAACTATGGTATACATTATAATTAACTCTGATCGTAGTGTGGTTCGGAATATCTGTTATGTCTTACTAGTTAGAATCATAAAGGTTCTGGATAGTTGATTTTTTAACCATGTATTTTATAAACATACGTTTAATATTAATGTAGTTTTTAAGTCTATTAAAATATGTGTGGTTTAATTATAAAGCTAGTAAAATATAATAAAACAATGTATTGAATGTGAATAAAACGAATGATTGATGTGCACGTTAATTTCGCAAAGAAAGTATTTATTTCGTTTTAGTATAATATTATGTTCTTGTATTGTTATTTTATTTAAAAAATAATAATAATAGAGATTAATAATGACTAATAAATATTGTCGATTCTATTTCGTAAATCTTTCATAATACAATTCCAATGTTTTTGGTGTGTATTATTTCATTGGTTTCTAGTGCATTTTCATTCTAATTTTTAAAAATTAATATAAGAATATTTGAATTATGAGAAAATTAACAACATTGTTTTATTATGTTTTAGGAGTTATGAATTACTCCGACGAAGGATATAAAAATATGATAGCCAGTTTCCGGACTAATGACTTGCAAGCTCTATTGTCAGCGTTTGGTGGCAATAAAAATGGTCGAAAATCTGAGCTAAAAGATAGAGCATTAGATATGTTGAGGAGTAGACAACCTAACTTTAGTCATCAAGCATATGTAACGAAAATAGCTGAGATCTATCGTTCCATGTCAAATGAGGGTCCAAGGAATAACGACATCATGCGCAATATGATGCAAACTCAACAACGGCAACAATTGATGACCTCTATGAGTATGGGTATACCGTCTCAGGGCCAAGTCCAACAAAGAATTTACCAACCACAATATTCTCAATCACAAACATCGATGCACATGACACGAGCTGGATTGCCTCAGGTTATGCCCCAGATGCAAAGAAACATGTACGGGAGCACTATTGCTGGAAGCAGTAACATTCAATACGGTTACCAGCCATCTGGTTCTCGAAGCAACGTAGTATCTCAAATGCCAGCAAATCAACAGTTGTCTGCAATCAACAGCATGGTACCACCAGATCCAATGGCATACGATATGAATGCTTCCACTTCTACTAGTTCTTTCGTTCTGTCCACTCCATCTCTAGCCAACATCAGGTTAAAGAAATTGCCATTTTATGAAGTTATAGCTGAAGTTATTAACCCAACAATTTTAGTTGGCCAAGAGAGGTGTACATTACAAAATGTACCTAGAGGTAAAAGTTAATTATTTATTTGTGGTTAGTGTAATCCAGACGATTATATTAATATAATTAATATTAATATTTTCAGGCATGAGAGAGGCGTTGTTCAAACTGACCTTATTACCTGAACATGTTAACGAAGTAACATTGAATCGTGACATCTCTTCTGGAAAAAGTGATTATATTTATCAAATTCAAATGCGTATCTGTCTCTTAGAGGCTGGAGCTACCGAAATAACTGATTATATGCCCCTCGGACTTCATGTTCGAATTTCCAACAAAATGTGTCCATTGCCACCGACTCCTCCTAATACTCGTCCAGGAACTGAAACTAGAAGAACTCCGAGACCCATCAATTGCACTCAAGTCCTCAAGCTCAATCCAAACCTTGTAAATCCGATCACTATAAATTGGACTCCAGATGCAAAGACTTATGTCATGGCAATGTTTCTTGTGAAAAAATTGACTTCAGATATTTTGCTACAAAAACTTAAAGACAAAGGAGGGAGGAGTTCGGAAGAGACAAAAAATTATATTATGAATACAGTGTTGTATGTGGATCCAGATTTGGCTACTACATCCTATCGGGTTTCACTTGTTTGCCCATTGGGTAAAATGAGAATGAATATGCCGGCAAAATCAATTAACTGCGATCATTTACAATGCTTTGATGCAAGTACATTTATTTTAATGAACGAAAAAAAACCAACATGGATGTGCCCGACTTGTAACAAATCATGTTTGTACGACGACATACAAATAGAAAATTATTTTTTGGAAATTGTTTCGAGTCCTACACTGTCAGATAGTTGTAAGGAGATTGAGTTACTGGCTGATGGTTCATGGAGAGTGTATGTGGAACAGAAAGAAAATAAAAATATGGAAACTTCTGCTGAGTCTAAAGAAAAACCAATAGATTCTGTGAATTTGGATGATAGTGATGATGGCGGCAATGATGAAAATCCAACAGAAGTCAGTAAAAATTCTAAGGGCGAGAATACAAAGGAACCTGAAAATATGAAATCGTGTTTCGTTGACCTTACATTAAGTGATGGTGATGAGGAACCACCAAAAGACAAAGATAAACAAGAAAATGAAGCGGTGGCCACGGATGCCGTGCAGTCGGTGGCTACAGTGGATTTGAAGCCGCAAGCTCAAGTACAACCACAACAGGCAGTGACCAGTAGTACAGTGTCAGGGGTTGTGATTGAAGTTGACAGTCCTTCACCGCCTCCTACAAGTCCAGTTCCTACAGCTTCGGCATCCTAAATTAACATACTACAAATTGTTCCATATATTTGTTTATATATTTTTAGATACTTATGTGTTGCCTATAATATGTTCAAAATATAATGTTAATTTCATATAAAAAGAAAAGTTGAAAATATTTTCTTTCATTTATAAAACTTAAAAGACAATATATACATTTATTTATAATAAATTATATTCATGATTTTTAATTTCAAACTTTTTTTTCTCAGGTGACAACTTTTATATACTTGCATTTATAATATTGATGATATATACGATTATAAATAAAATTAAATATTTTTATTGATATTGGATGTTTTTTTTTTTTTTTTGTATAATGCAGAGGCTTATGTTTTCAAATACGTTCATGTGGTATTAAAACGATTACCCTTTGTTATATGATGAAATATTGACTTTTAAACGTGTCTTTAAATTGAGTGTTTTCATTTGGGATGTCGTGAATCAAATTTTTATTTTATGCACCGGCTTGTTATTGATTTGAATTTAATTTCAATGTGTCTATTGTATAAATACCTACGTAAATGTCGTCTAATTAAATTATTGGATTTGTTTTCTTTTTGGTTTTTTTTTTTTTTTTGTCTGAGTAAAACGCATTTTTCTACGGTTCTTTTCATTTTTTCAAACGATCCGCTTAATTAAATAAAATTCAATAATAAATTTGTTTTCAAATGAAATTTTTTTTTAATGGCCACAAGTTACTGACACTGTAAAACGTAATCACATTCGTCGAGGGGAATTTCGCGTTTTTTGAACTGTTTAACCTGATTGCGCGTCCGGTCAGCTGCACCGTCTGTGGACTGTGATACGATTTTCCGACAATATTCGTTGTACTTGACGCGGTCGTGTGATCATTTCCGTTCATTTGGTTTCGTGTTTTTCACTAAAGTTTTCCACAAATGGCGTCAAAAAGAATCGCTCAATCTTCGGTGAACTGGGCGGCGATCGCGGAACGCGCACCTGAAGCCGACAAGGCGGCGTATTTGGCGTTCAAAGCCAAGTCCGACGGATACTTGCGCAAGTACGTTTTGAGGTCATTTAAAGGCCAATCCCAGTAGTGATGACGAATTTTCGACTCGTATCCCTTTTCCGACAATGTTGCGAAATCGATAATTATTATTTCGTTGTTCACTCATTTGGCGGTATTCGGGTGATAAAGAGCGAAAAAACTGAAGTGTTTACTTTTACCCTCCCGAAAATATACAAGAAACGTAAATTGTTTCCGTTGTAAGAAATGTTTTTGCCATAATGAATAACGTCATCCGTAATCATTAAAACTAAATCTATGGCCGAATGGTATGGAATTAGTTTTTTCCGTATTGTGGAAATAAACGATTACCATCACACGAATGACTATAGCCGAAACGTTTCGAGTCTTTAATACGTCTAATAAGTCTTGTACTGTAATAAATAATAACATTGTTAACCAACTGTGAACAAGACTTTTTCGTTGTGTAACTATTTTCAATGCGTTGATTGAAAATTTTCCGGATCGTATTCGTTTAAATCACATATACTTTTACTACTGTAATAATTGTATATATAATATGTGTTAATAATCTATTATTGTCATTTTCAGAATGTTGGCTTTGCCAGCCGAACCATTGAAAATTGATTGGTCAGCATATAAAAAACAGATTGCTGTACCGGGATTAGTGGACAGTTTTGAAAAGGCGTACGCTGCCGTCAAAATCCCATATCCTGAAGACAAGTATACTTCTGCAATCGACAAAGTCGAAAAAGATACTGTAAATATTCCTGTTGCTTATCATGCTTGTATTATTTTGTGAAATATCCTATTCTTTTTTTTGCAGATCAAGAGTATCGAATCATTCAAAATTGAAGCTGATGCAATCATAAAAAGTTCGGAAAAAAGAATAGAAGAAATTGGTAAATTGTTGCCATTCAGTCAAATGACATACGAGGACGCAGCATACGTACAGCCAGAATTGACTTTGGACATGGAAAATAAGCCGTCATTCTGGCCCCATGAGGATGTTGATTATGTTTTCGATGAACCCGAACAGAGTACACCGCAAATTGAAGAGACGAAAAAAATTGATGCTGCTCATTGAATAAAATAATGTTTCTTAGTTCTCATTTTACACCAAGAGATTTTTTTTTTTTAATAAATATTTAGAAACATTTAAACGATTATAAATTGATTGTTAAATTTGTAGGAATTGTCATTTTTTTTTTTTAATGTTTGAAAATCTGTAAAACATTTATTCTGTTCAGATAATGCAGTGATATTATATCGAGCTATCAACAGTATTGAATAAATAAATAAAAAATACCATTAATTTTTATTATTATTATTATTATTATTATTATTAAGCATAAACTAAGGTTATGTTATCAACAACTCAACATAGAATATTTGAATGGTTTAGATTTATAAAAATTGTTGTTGGAGCAGTCTCCACGGCTCTTGTGAATGGTATATAATTTCAATAGTTCTAAAATTTGAACTATAGCTATTTTGTTATACTCATATATATTATTATAAAAAAAATTCTCAAGGATATATTATATTGTGTTAAAACGCGTTTGGCCGAACAGAAAAAAAACAATTTTCGAAATAGACCGTATTATTTTCAATCTGACTTTCATAACAAGAATATAATTTATAACATTAATAAAAGTATTTTATAAACCCAGACAGTGAAAATTCAAGTACGAGTATATGTTCATGTAGTAGGTATATACGTAAGAAATGAAATTTAAAAAAAAAAGTTTTTTGAGAAAAGAACATTTCACTGTAATTTAACTACTATTTGTACACACTGTCATGTAAAATGTATTCTGAAATATTATTAATACGCTTCTAATATGTAAGTGCATACAGGCCGGACAAGCTAATGATTTTTTTTTTAATCCGATTAAACATTAAAACATATATATATATATATCAGTTAAATTGACAAAATCACTATATGTCGATTTTAAAATTTTTTTTTAATTCTTACCATAAATTCGTACGACAAATACATTTTTCATGCATGAAAAAATGAGTATATAGAATTATATGTACGATGATTTTTGGTAAAAAAAAAAATTCGGTATGGTTGACAAATAAATAAATTTACCTCTAAACAGACTTAATATACCGGCATAACTTAGAAATTCAAAATTAATTGCCGTGATGCAAAAAAAATTAAACTAACTATATTATGGTTATTACCTCATTAAGCCCAGCCTATATACTATACATATATTAAAAATAAATAAAATGTAAATGATAAAGGTGTATAATATATAAATATATAATATTACATTTAATATAATACGACAATATTTATGTATATAATATAGTAGTTAAATATTATATTTATTATACGACGTCGTACGTGTGCAGTTTCAAAATTTTTTTTAAGTGGATATAATTTTTAATTATATATTATTTATATAAATTGTAATATTTAAATTATTTTTATAGACGTGTGTGTATTTCGTAGCTATGTGAATGCACGTATGATGCTAGCAGCGACTCATCTTAACCGAAGCACGAGACAGCATTGAAAGCGCACTGTTTCCAGTAACTTCGTTTCTTTTGCGCTCCCATCGAATTCGTCCGGGCGCGGATTTTGTTCCGCATCATCATCTCCTTGACAAACAGATAATAGTCGACCAGCGCATTCTCCAGATTCTGATCGTCCATCTGCAACACCACACAATCAATTTATAATCTCACAATTAAATAATTTATATTTTAATACATTAAACACGTCGCAGATAAATTAATTTCTTTATATTTATAAAGATGTACAGGGTGATTTTGAAATGGCTGTAAAATAAAAATAAAAATCAAGAAGTAATTTTTTTAAAAAATTCATATATTCTATACATACCGTGTTAAAAAATTCCGTTATAAAAAAACGGTGATTTTTTTTTAAATTTAATATTCTTATAAATGATGTATTATTTTATTTACTTACAAACGTCCAAGTGATGCGGGCAATATTGATACAGTATTATATACATATAAGTAATAATAACAAGACAAAGTAAATTGAAGGCCATTATAGAACTAAAGAACCATATTCAGTTGACGAAGCATGCGGTTGCCATCCATCCCGATATATCGGGACTGTTACCGATATTGAGCTCTCTGTCCCGACGTCCCGAGAAAAGACCAAAATATCCCGATTGAAAATGTGTATTGCAAATTTCGCTTTATTGCATACAAATATGCATGAATCATAATCGAAAACAAAAAATGTTATTATAAGAACTGTTGAAAAAAGCAAAATCTTATGAAAAGTATTACCGTCCAAGTACTTCTACGATAAATTAAAAATATTTTTTTTTTTGTATGTAACCTTAATAAATAAACAAATAATTTATCTAAAATAAAGAACTCTAATTTTTATTTCAAAATTTAGTATTTTTATACACTCCATCTTACAATTCCTAGAACGTCCCGACGAGACCCTAGCCTAATATGGCAACCCTAGGTGTATAGGATGATTATAGCTGTTGGAAGTAACTAGAATGATAGGGAACATGAGAATAAAGGAGTGGTTCCTCGTAGAGTGAATAAATTTGTTAAAACTAAAACTAAATAAATTTGTTTGGAAAAAGAAATTTTTACTCGTTGGTTTTTCAAAAGTGTATTTTTAAAACCGCTCGTTTCACTACTCCCCCCTCCCCAACCAAGCCGTATAATCGATTTTTCGTCCAATACATAATCGACGATGATCATTGGCGGAATAAAGATGGGCGCGCAGCGTTTTTTGATCATTAGTCATTTACTGAATTCTTCAATAACTTCTTGAGTAATTTCAATATCTTTATGAATATTATTTTATTGATGGCTTAGACGACAGGGAGTGCCCGAACACAGCCATAGCCCTCCTAAATCCGCGCCTGGTTGTCGTCAATATACAATTTATATTTTATACCATAAAATAACAATTATTTTCAATAATATACGAGTAATGTCTTAAGATGTATTACGCGTGCTATAGTGTTTTTGTTTTTAAGCGGATTTTCATTTTTTTTTTTCGTTATTAACGTACATACATTGTAGTGGATTTTGATTGAACGAAATTTAAAACGATTTTTTTATTGATAAAAAAAACAAAATTACACGTTTAACGATAATTAATAATTTCCTCCCGTTTCGCTCGCATATGCGGCGTGAAAAATCGATTTCTCTTACTATGAAACGAGGAGATTTCACCAAAGGTCTGTTTCCCGGAACGTGTCACCACGTCCTCCGTTAACTACGACGGATTCTGTGCTTTGATTATATTAAAACAGACGTAAACCGCGTACGCGTAACAATCAAACTGTCATCAGGTGCGCTTCAAGTATTATATTTTATACGCGTTATCCGATCAACGGACGTGTTACAAAATTCTCGCGTGTATTTATATATTGAGTACACGTGGTGGGTAAATTTAAATTTTACACGTTTTCTCGTGTCACAAACACCATTTATTTGGTTACGAAAAAAAAAGTGTATTAATTAACACGATTGTCCTGCTGCTGGTATAACGCGAATAATATTTACGAAATCAAAAAGACTTTCCACCGAAAAACAGTGCTGCGCGTTAAGATCGGTAGAATATTTTTGGGTATAGACATAAAAAAAAAAACACCATACCGATACGACTTCCTCGCTCCGTTTAAAATCTAAAAAAAAATATTCCATCATTTTAAATAGATTAATATAATATTATACAAATAAAAACTAACAAACTAATGAGATTAAGAAAATCGGTCGGCCGACGGCGTTTCGAATGTGTTCATCAGTGCATTCAATTGTACAGTTATCAATTCTAAGCTATTAACACTTCAGATTTGATATATAGTCAAATTTTATTCGATATCCGCAATAATGTATCAAAACAAGAACAATTAAATATGTTTGAAAATTGCGAGCGTGTAAATATTTAACTCGTGTATAATGGTTTAAAAAAATGTTCACTATTTTTCAAGTCGAGGCTTATAAAAAAAATCGTTCTGCGCGGACGTAGTCGTTAGTAAACTTTTCGATGAAAAGACGGATTTAAAACGTAATTCTTAAAAAAATATATTTAAAAGAAACCCAAGGGCTAACGATAGAACTTAGCCCCTCCCCCTCAGTGACGTACTGACCGGGGGTAGGAGGACAAATCGCCTCAAAAAAAAAAAAAAAAAAATGTTTAGAAAGAATTAATTTCATATAAGATGTGTATTTGTTTAGTCAATACAATAACGAAAAACTAAAATATATTGCACGCATTCTATAATTAATTGTATTGCGCTTAGAGATTATAGCAGCAACAAATATTGTCTATCTATCATATAATAAAATAAACGGCTTATGTTTTAAAAATACCTTTTGTAATATCGTTTTAAGTAATTTATTAAAAATTAAACGTTCAACTCGGAAAATTTTAGTACGCCACTGCTCTCCTCCTTCCTATAAGTTCTTCTCTGGTTACGGCAATAGATGATTTCATGTCCATACGCAGAGGTGAGGACTTTGATGGAAAAACAACGGACGACAACGTTACGAATAAAATTATTATATTACCGGCCGCCGCCGCTGTTCCGAGTGAAGAGTTTTGTCGCCAATATACGCGCGCGGTTTGCTATTGTTGCGTGTGTGTTTTTAGAAAACTCGGCAAGTATTCATTGGAGTGTCAATTCGAAAATACATTTATATATCCGGCGCGCACTCGGTCCGGAAGTTTTTCCGTAAACAAAATTATATTTTATATATACTAGTATCTATAAGATATATCGTTAGGTATATATGTAATAATAATACCGTTATATATGGAACGTGATATTTTCCAAAGAAAAAAAGAAAAGATCCGAAGCGATCAGGAGTGTCGAATTTTTACGTAAACAGAAAAAAATTAACTGATTTTTTTTTTTTTAATTTCATTATTTCCACAATGCCATAAAACTGTATTTCGTGTAAAACATCAATTGTTAGATTCAATATTTTTCATTAAATGTTTAAAGTCTACACTTTAGACTCTATAATATATTGTATTTGTATAACCGTCGTTTATATGTTATATTTTATATTATACTCGTGTATATGTAGTATTAATTTTATAGTGTTATATTATGTTCAATATACGTAATATATGCGCTGTTGGTCAAACCGCGACAGTTCAGAATCTGTTATGCAACGATTAACAAAACGGCAACGGATTATAATAAATAAATAAATAAATATATATATTTATATTTAAAATTATGTCTGCTGCTGTCACACAGTTCAAATTCCAATACTTGCTTTCTAATCGTTACTATCATACACGCAGTAACGTATTTACGGGGGAGGGGGGTTCCCGGGTCTCGACCCCCTCTCCCAGAAAAAAATTAAAAAAGTCATAAATAACTTGGTACGTAGGTACCAAGAAAGAGAATATTAATTTTATATTATGAGTTTTTAATGTTTCTATTATAAAAAAAAAATATATACAATATTTGTATAAATAACTTGGGTTTAACTTTTGGTTATTTTTGTCGTTTACCTTTTTTATTATAAAAAACTATTAATTTGTATTAATAAATCATAATAGTAGTGAAATATACATAATATAATTATTACATCATAACTCGTATGTGTTTTTTTTATATTATAAATTTATAGGTACTTAATATTTAGACCCCCCCCCCCCCACAAAAAATTTGAAAATACGCCACTGCATACACGTAATGCTTTGGAGCGCATGTATATATGAACGTTTAGAGGCAAAACGTTTTCAAAACATTTTCGATGTAGACAGTATAATGTTATAAACAGTTGATTTAATTCTTAAGACTTAAGTACATTTTGACTGTCACTTACAATAAGGGAGCAGAACTAGTTATAATTGACGATTATACAATTTGACCTTGGTTATTAGATGAATAACCGCCAGGAAAACAATTGTACAACAGAAACAATTTGCTCTTATACAAACGAAGAAACAAAAATTAATAAATAAAAAATGCGCAGACACAAATACTACTCGTCGGGCAAACGGAAACGAACCATTCGCCGAGCGACACAGAACCTCCGTGATAATTTAGACGACGTTAATATCAACTGGTTTCTATATGAGATCTTGGGGAGTTGGACTGGTGAGATGTGCACGGTGCAAAATTCTACCGTGTCGAGTTCGATTATCTCGAATTTTAGCCAACTTGTAATTTTAATTTTTCAGTAAGGTAATATACTTCGAAAGAAGAAAATACATAAATGAATTTCAAATATTTCACAAAAAATACGTTTTAAAATGCTCTTAGAATTTTTTTTTTTTTTTTCACTACTTTTCAGTATTTAAAGGGGTTAACGATTTTTTTTTTAAATTCTAAAAATGTAAATATTTTTGCTTTAATCTGTTGACTGTTTGTATATAATACTTATAAGCACTATTATAGTCGAATTTTAAATTAATATTAAATGAACGGCTGCTGTTTTTAGAGACACTGCAACAAGAGAGATTAAAAATCATATTGTGTGACCGGTAAACGTTTATAAAAACCAAAAGTTATCATTTATCGTTTTACACATTAAGAACGGGGTATGAATATAAAATCGGAAATATTATCAACGAATACGGAAAATGAATAAGTTACTAAACCAAAATATAACAACAATTATTTTATATGCACTGCAGCTATATAACTTGGCACATGATGTATAAAAAAAAATATATATATATATCGCTTCGCATTATTATTTTTAATTTAAATAACTATGGCGCGTATTACAATAAATCGCAGTTAAAGAAAAAAACTATATATAACGTGTATAATGTTACGGCGTAAAAAAAAAAAACGATTTTTTTCGAAAAGTTACGACATACTACAGCATCCTTTTGTATTCGCTTGTATTATATTATCGAGCACGTTATCCATACATATATTAATAAATACGACTATAAAAACACGATAAATAAAACGATTTTATACTAATACGTTTATATTACAAAAAATAAAATAATTTTCTACTTACACTGGATAAATCGTTTTGGCAAACTTAATGTTTGTAACATATATATTGGCATAACTGAACTCTTGTTTGAGGAGGGCTTCATCCTCCTCTATGATAATATAACTTAAAAGTAAGTGAAATACTGTGTTAATGAGTTGTTTTCTATACGCAAATATACATGTTATACACGTTCGTGTTATCTATCAAAAACGATGAAATGACAAAGAAAAGACGAAAAAGTCGACTCGGGGGATTTGTTAAAAATTTTAATTTCCTAAATAATTTCGTAATTTTTGACGATAACTTATGAATAAGTAAAAAGTGACTCGTCAAATTAAAAAAAAATAATAATAAAATAATTTCTAAAATTTTAACTTTTATACTACAAAAAGTTTCTAAAACGCGATTCGTAATAAAAAAAAACATTTGTTTTTCTGTTGAGAATATTTGTAAATTTTTATGAAATCCAATTAAACGTCGAAACTCTGTTTATTATTTTTAAATCCACGTATTCGTATTGAACGTATTAAAAAAAACTTAATTACGCGTAATATATTTTTTTAAACAGCTCTAATATTGTTTGAGTTAAAAAAATAATAATAAAAATTAATTATAATTTTTGTATTCCCATTTACATATTATATATTAATTATTGTCTGTATAAAAAAAACGCGTATATATATATATATATATATTAACTTTATTAACGGTTAGGTTTATTCTTCTCTTTTTGTGTCCTTCATTTTTGTTTTAATGAAAATCTAATTGCAAATTATGGTAGTTTTTTTTCTACAATAATTTCCTGTCGTGTACATTTATATAATACCTGTGAAATAACGTTTGAATTAGCGTACTACTGTTCTAAAAACAAATATGTGTCGGAGAATGATATTTTTCGTACACGCGTTTACACCTCCTCTCACCCTGCAATTTTATTTAATTAATTACACATTTTATTTATTTGTTTTTGTTACTCACAAAACCTATCGGATTACTGAAATATATATACGTATATTACGTTGTATTCGAATTACACAAACGCCTTTAAATAATACTTTTATTTAAATACTACATATTAAGTAATATTAATAGAGAAATTCGTTTAAACAATAATAATGTATAGGTATATAATTATTATAAAAATAAAAAAAAATTGGGAAAAAAATATATATAAAAGCAAAATAAGAAAAAAGAAACGTGACGTAATATATATTTAATATAACGCTACCAGTTTTCAATTATCGAAGATCCTGCTGGTTTCTATCTTAACGCACACGAAACGCTTGATAAAAAAAAAAATTCTGAAACGGATATGTTTTCCGACAATAACTCTACTATATATCGACTTTCTCACTTTTTTTTTACATAAACATCATATCAGAAAAAAAAAAAAAATCTTATTTTCAAATTGTCAACACTCGATTTTTGATGATTTTCGAGATGAACAAATGAAAAAAAAAGTGAAAAAGTCGATTTATAGTAATCAATAATAAATCGCGCGGTGTGTCGGGGAAAATGAATTATTTCGTTCATTATAATTCAGTATCCCCGTACTTACTGAAGTGATCGCAATCATTATATTTTGTATACGAATAAATACTTAATACGAGTATTTTAATAAAAAAAATTTTTTTTTGATACTTCTCTAAGATATTTTTTTTCACCGGACACTATTTCGAACATTCTATTTTTCGAACTCGTCATATTTGCTAGACAAATTATTATTATTTTCATATATATATATATATGTATGTATATATATTTTTTTTTTATTGGACACACATAACGTGTATATACTCGTATATATATAAACCTATGCATAGCCCGCGCTGTTGACAATTATTTGAAATAAACCATCAGATCAAATCAGTATTTTATCAATATGACGGAATAAACAGTATGTGATCCAAAAATGTTAACAAATATTATAAAGTTTAACAATAATTCGCTCCTAATAATTAATTTAGATTTTTAAAACGTAAATGCGCGACACATAACGTGGTTTGTCTATTATTATTTTAAATTTATTGGTATGTCTTCTTGTACACGCGGATTACTTGACAAGCTTTTATTGAAAAAAAAAGTTATGCGTCCTTCAGACATTAATTATAAATGAAATATAAAGGAATAGTTATAGTGTTTTTATGTTAAGCGAATAGGAATTTTTTTTCGTGTTTAACAAATGTTTAATTCTTCAATTTTCTAAAAAAAGAAAAAAGCCAGAAATCGAAACATAAAAAAAAAATACCACAACTATACGTATTCCCGAGACGAACTTTTCTGTTATAAAATATAAAATGAATATAAGTTGTAATCGCGGCCGTAGCGTGCGAAAGATGACATCCCGTCACACTTTTATACTGTTCGATAAATAGGCATACCGAAGTCTATCGAGACTACTCGTGTTCACAGATTCTTGTAATATTGTCGAGAAAAGATTTTAATACCGACTATTCTTTCGAACGGCTACTCGCGATAAATTCTAATTTAATCGACACTTTTGGATAGGAATAATTTAATATTTGTTACTGCAAGCGTCCCGAAAATGTCTTTTGCTTCGTCATAAAATTTAGACAGTGTTGTCTATATTAACGAATATATAGTAATGGATTTGGCAGAGTGATCGACTTATATGCTATCGATGTATAGGAGTAGGTCGAATCGATGGACGGGCTGCGGCGGTGATACGTTGAATTCCGCGGCCGAAGAGAGATTTTCAATTCGCTGCCCGTCAAAGTGATTCGGAAAAAACGCGATATTAAATTTAAATATATTCTAAAAATGAATACGTACTTTGGTTTTCACGATGTTATTGTAATCGTTCACTGCGACGGCCGGTTCTCCGAGCTCGCGGAATTCGTCTTTATCGATCAAAGACATGATCTCCGCGGGAGAGCTTTCTCCGAGTTCCCTCTGCAGTGCTCTCTGGTCGATCACGTTTCCTTCGGTTAATACCGGCAACAGACCGGCGAATGTCGCCAGGGTCAAAATCACTCCGTAACATACGATTCCCGTGTGCGAAGTCATTTTTTTTAAAGGTTTTTTTTCGTGAGTGTGCCTGCGAAAACCGTTTTAATTTTATTATATACGTGTATTGTTGAAACGGGGAAAAAACTGCATGAATCGAACGTGACACAACCGAAAGTCATGCCTTGCTAGTATTATTGCAGAATACGAAATGTAACAATTTATGTTTATTGCTCGTATTTCCTACGTATATTTTTAAATTACATGTTTTTAAATATTTATTATCAAACGTTTCAGACGTTATTTATTATTTTCATCGATAGTTAGAAAAAGTAAATGAGTCAAGTTAATTTTTACTCTTTAAATTTGATATTAACGATGAGTTAACGAGAATCGATTGAGAATAAGTTACCGTAAACGTATAGCTAAAGCCAAAAATCAAATCATTGGTATTAGAGACAAATCCTCAATAATGAGCACGTCTGGAGATCCGATGGAAATATAAAAATAAAAAATAGAAATTTACAACAACTGGCATAGTGGACGGAACGAGGAGACCCTGCAGAGGACGATTCGATTAAATCGGGGATCGGAAAATTGGCGCATCAGAATTGAGGACTGGAGGAGAATGAGTGAAACGGTAGTAGCGACAAAGGTCTCTTGCAGAACGGGCTCTATATGAAGATCTAAAGGAGAATCTTTGTTCAAATAGCGTGTCGGATATAATTTATTAAATTTTATTCGCCCGCATATATTAATAATAAAATCACGCGGGATCGTATTATTATTATTTTTCCCCCAAACATATTTTTTCGCCAAAAAGTCCCGAGATTTAAGGATAACGCGCCGAAACGAATCCCTTTGTCTCGTATAATAATAATAATAATAATACACACGCCGTTATTGATGTTATACACCTGCAGAACTTTCGAACACACAATCCCGTTTGAAGTCCATATAATATTACGTGTGTTATTCGAATTGTCCTTTAATAAATAATACGCGCGCTCGAGTATTCGTTTTTATATATATATATTTTTTTTTTTATCGGATTATATATTAATAATATATTGTTGCGTCGCAGGGGACACTCTCTATAATCGTATAAACGCCATAGGTGGAAAAAGAACGGCTGGACAAAAGTGGATATAATAATAAAATATTCCACCTCTGCAATTATAGTTAATTAAATATTCTCGCGTAGTAATTTATACGAACACGGACGATATTACGACGGACGTGAAATAATATATGGGCAAAAACAATACGTAAATGATGTGGTATGAATTAGCCAGTTTATCTCGTTTGTATCTCGCGAGATTTTATTTCCTCCTATCTAATCCAGATTAAAATATTAAATGAAAATTGCACGTAATAATATTATATACCGTACACGCGCGTCGTCCTTTATTTAATTTTTCCGACGTTTCTCCATCGTCGTCGCGTACGTTAAATATTTATTATTAATATTATTATTATTATTATTATAATTATTATTATAATCCCTCGGTCGTCTGTTGCTTTGCATTTCGCGAGCACACGCCCAGAGGCATACATTAATGGGATTATATTATACGAGCGCGTGGACCACAACGACGACGCACATAATTATTTAATTTCCATCTCTGTCTATACGTATCGCTATATAGACTACGACGTTACAAGTAAAAATATCGTGAAAAGATTCGACGGCCACCGCATGAATAATGTGTAATATTTTATTTGAGGTTCTTCCAAAACGTTTGAGTGCGCGACACGTTTTTTGTTTCTATTAAAGAAAATTTTCAAAAGGGTCCAAATCCAAATTTTAGATTCCGAACGTAGCGAGAAATGTATTGGTCATGTGTTTTTTTTTTATGTCTGTACTCAAAAATTCTACCAGAATCAGTGTGACCCGAGTTTTACAATCACAGTTCGTTTCCGATAACAAATTGCATCTATTCGGTATATTAGGAAGGTAATTTTTCGATTTTCTCAAAAATCTATCATCGATATACTAATAACTAAAAAAAACTACCGAAAAATTACATAAAAACGCGATTTCGTCGAAATCGATTATCGTTATTTCTATTCGTAATTTCGAAACTAATAATTATAAGAGACGACTCGAAATCAAATATAAATAACTTTATATTATATTAATGAGAAAAAAAGATTTTCAAAAACTTTCTTTTAATTTTGAACTATTATTATAACAATATTATAGGTTATGAGAGGTTTAATTCATAAAAAGGGTCCAGTTCATTTTGTTATATTTACCAATTACACCAATGCTCACAATCGTTTTGTCGAATGCAATGGTCCATCGCATTGCTTTGAAATTCATAGTGATAACAGTTATATACACTCTAAAACCTTTATCCAAAGTAATTCACTTGAACGAAATTCATAACATTTCTTTTTCATTCTTCAAACAATCACGCGTAAATTCTTTATGTGTATATATATATATATATATATATATATATATATGTAACATAACGAAATTAAATATAACCGTTACAATATATGGCGGTAATTTTAACTTTATATTCCATTGTTGTTATAATATTATATTTAATAAACGCGTTTCGCTATTGAAGTCAATAGTGAGCTCTTGCTCAATAATCTCATTAAAAATAAAAAAATACTCTTTGCCGCTGTTTTTATTTAAGACACTCGACAATACATACAATTGCGCTGAAAACGTCCACGGGCATACTTACGAAAATAACATAATAAGTTCAACAGCGTATCCATAAACAAGTATATTATAAGCTATGGAATTTTAATAGGACACCATTCGCTCGCCACTGTTCTTTGTTATTATTTTTCTTTTTCTTTTTTTTTTTCGTCATTGTTTCTCGTTCCACGACGTATATTGAATTTAAACGACGCGGGATTATTCGTTGTCACAAGTATATTACAGCAGTTGTAAATGAAAAAAAAATAATAAAGAATTGTTTAAATTTTTAATAAAATCGAGCGAATTGTGTTTCTGCCGTTTTACGAGCGAGTATTCGTGAATATTTAAATTTTACAAAATTACCGAATAATTAAAACGTGAAATTAATTAATATATAATATAACATATATTTGATATTCGACGGAAAGAACCGTCGGTTTTGAAGGAGACAGTTCGTTGAATTTTTTTTATCCGGTTTCACTCGTGAACGGTTAAAAATGTATTGTGCCAATATATTCGAAGGAGGAGAAATAAAAATGGATGTCATTCAGTGAAATTTTCCAAAAATATGTCTTACATACACGCGATACTTTTCAGTCGGCATCAGTAACGCACCCAGGATTTTTTCAAGGGGGCGGGGTCTAAAAAACTACATTATGAAAAACAAAACTTTTAATAGATAATAAAAATAGATTATATATTATAATAATATAATATAATCAATAAATTGTTAACACCTGGTGTTATCTATATCGTATGCGAAATTTTAACAGAAAAATATGAAAGTTGTATCAGAATTTGGATTTTCATCTATAAATGTAATACTATTGCACTAGTCAAAGGGGGGGGGGGTCCGGACCCGGAGTCCATCCCCTTGGGTGCGCCACTGGTCGGCATTATATTAGACACGTTTTTTTTGCGATCGTGTTTGAACGGTTTTGTCACGCATGCGGAAAAGTTACGAGCATATTGTGCACTCTTCTCAATGAGCCGTATTCAAAAAAAAAAAAAAAAAAAAAGGATATCTTTCTAAGCAAAAGGTATAAGTGTAAAGTTATGATTTACAAGCATTTCCTCATTTCCGTATTGATTACCTTATACTTTTGTCCAAGTATAAGTAAAATGTCGACTCGTCGGTGTGGTGAGTGACATGTCCCCGCATATGCATTTACTCAATCGTACTTCAGCTGTGTTCATTAAACGTTTTTTTTTTTTTTTTTTTTTGTTCTTCGTCAGTGTGTACCATTTTGTATTAGTAAAAGACGCATTACTCAAGTAATGAAATTGACAGTGTGTGAAAGTGAAAATAATGTCAGTATATAACGAACTCAAGTACACAGCAGAAAAATCTCAAATGCCACAAATAAAACGAAGGAAGGACGAGCCGGTTGGAGTACTCACAAAGGAATACGAAGCAACATTTGTAAGCCACTCGATGCTAATAAAAGTCTACAAAAAAAAAAAAAAATCAACCGTTATGAAAACAAGGTCGAAAAAGAAAACGGATTTGGAAAAAAAAACAATTGGAAATACGTTATCTCGTCGAATAATCATTTCCGTTTTTCTTTTTTCTATTTCGGATTTTTACTTTTTTTTTTCACGGATTCTGACAGTTTTATAATAAATAATTAAACTGGAAATTCGAAAAAAAGATTCAGTTTCGCGTGCGTATCCTTTAAAGCGTACCAAAGGGCTGACACGTAGTTCGTCTTATATTATTTCGAACTGTGCATGTGGTCTAGTGTTTTGGTTTTGCGAAAAGCGCTTTTTCGATTCGCCGCGCGTGAGTGCGACAAAGCCGGTGTTATGACACAGCTGCCAGCAACCCGCTCGACCGGACAATGTGACACGTGTGTTGTGTACATATCATATTTATTTCGTTATATCGCGAATTACTCGTGAAACTGCGGGGGAAAAATTGATGTCAAATTTGTTAATTTATAAAAAAAAATTTTTTTTTTTTTTGGAGAAGGGGGGATTTAAAGAAAATTGTTTTTTTTTTCATAAAACCATTCCATTAATTTCTATTATATTATAGTTATTAATAGAATACAATTTTGAGTCTTTAGATATTTATAGCAAAAATTTATAACGTATATATAAACAAAATTCGAATTTTCAAGTTTTTCGCAGTTAAGGACTCATAGGCGCAACTGATTTTTAACATCCTCGGACTCGAAATCAGTATCAACCGGCTTAAAATTAGCATCCCCGAAAAATCTGGATTTCAATTTTGATGATATTAAAAAAACATGTAAAACATATTGTACTCGTATAGATACACATAATGAAAAATTTAAATAACTAACGATTTAACAGAATTGGCTAATTCATATATTGGTAAAAACATGGTTGCCCCTTGTGCCAACCATTTTTAAGTCCGCCTAAATAATTTTTAACGCTCTCTAAAATGTAGATCGCGCCTATGGTTAAACTGATCGAACTCATCTCAAAATTGACTTCTATTGTGTAAGCTTTCCTAAGCATCAATATCGTGTGATATACAAGCGCAGCTGAGATGTCCGGCAAAAAGCCCGCGGAATTTATCGAAACCTTTCGCGCTTATCGTGTACACTTGAATAAATTTGATGCGCGTTTAAATAATATATAACACGCGCGTACTTCTCAGACGGACAGAATATCGGTCATGCATCAATAGGATTGACCGTTATAATCGGGTTTATTATGATGCGCCGTATAACAACAAAATAACATTGTATGGTATACGCAATTTTATAATAGTTATAACGTATCGTCTTCGACGTACGGTTCATGCAAAGGCGCTTGACGTCACTTGAAACGAGCGAATTTTAAAACGGCTCGTATCAATAATAGCATAATATATAACCTGCAGGATTCAATAATTCTAATATACGCTAAAATATATGATAATGAAATCGAAATAAACGAATTATTACATTACGACGAGCTGCTCATCTACGCGTTAGGATTAATTTTGAAATTGGTTTCGTTCTTTGAAGCGTTAAAAAATTTCGATTTTTTCAATTATTGTTTAAAAGAAAAAAAATTTGATTTCACACGAAAGACGGTATATAAGTGTACTTTGAAATTCAGCGAGATTCATGAGAGCGTATAAATGCTTTTATCGTTTAAAACCTTTCAGGTTTTTTAGTTTTTTTTTTTTTTTTGGTTTATCGAGTCGCTGGATTAAAATAACTGCTGATTCTCATAAATAATCTATGGCAGACGTCATAGTAGAATATATGAATGGAATGCGTGCACGATTAATCGACTTTTTTTTATTTATAACGTTATATATTATACTACAAACATTTATCGTACATGTATATTACGATTATAAATAGTAATTTAGCTGACCGTTTTCATGTCTTGATTTTTGATAAAATAATATTTGATTATTTAACAATAATTATGAATGTAAGAAATCGTTTTTTCCCCGTAGTAAAACGTTAACATTTAAATGATTTTCTGTAAAATTAAATTTCACATCGTGTCGTAATAATTTCAAAAAACATTTCTCGACGTCGCTACATTCAGCTATAATAGTATCTGGTGATCTGTCCAGGCTTTGTAATTGTCTCAATATGTTCAATCACTAGGACTATACAAATAGGATCTGTGAGATAAAGAAAAAAGATAGAAAAACGAGTAGCACCTTTATAAATACTAGTGGTAATATTATTAATTTCGTTACATCCGTGTAATTAATATATATTAGTGATTCGCGAGATCGATTGGAACGTCGAAACGTTATTTCGTTATTATACATTTATATATAAAAAAACTTAAACACCTCCGCGTACCAATATTATTGTAATAAATATATATTAAATACATTAAACGAAAAACGAAAAAAAAAAACGTTATTAAAAATGAAACTCGATAGTCGTCGCAAGCGGGACATTTTTTTATTTTTATAACGGCGAAGTGAGGATTATTACTTTGCGATTTAAACAAATAAATGAATTGCACTTTCACGTTGAAACGCTATACTAACTTGTTTTTACGTTTGGGTCTTGTTTCAAACGATATAATATAAAGTTTCCAATTTCTCGTAGAAAAAAAATAGTAATAAAAATTCGTAAACAGCGTGTTTTGATTATTAATAATGTTAAAAAAAATTATTTTTATTCCATTCCGATATATATATATATATATATATATGTATACGACCTTATCCAAAAACTAATAATAGTGCGCGATAATATAACAATCGTTTATTAATATTTTATATCTGAAAATTATAATATAAATAATATAATTATTATATAGTCTATACGAATATAGACAAAATTAAATATATATTTTAATACATTAACTTTTATTACACCGCGCGTGTATATATAAATTAGAAAAAAATCTCCTGATGACATAATATATAGTATGTGGCCCTATGTGGGCGTGAAACCTGTGTAATAACGTCAGATCAGCGAAAAGAGATTTAGAAGCATTTGTGTAATGTGAAATTATAGGAGAATGTTAAGCTTGATAGATAGAGTAACCAATTTAAAAAAGTAGTAGACAGATTTGAGAATTTGAGAAGATAGGCATTCATGGAGGAATATAGTGAGAAGACGAAATGAATGGATAATACGACATGAAGGATTGTTAAAATTAATTATAGATGGAAGCGTAGAAGGTGTATAAGGACCACAAAGGAAGACCGAGACTAGAATACATTCAGCCTAATAATGAAAGGCCAAGTATGCGACTCGTGTGTACAAATGAAGTGACACGAGCGGACTACAAGGAAGAATGGAAGATGGCTGCAAACCGATCTACGGATTAAAATTATATAGAATCATATATAAAAATTGGAGGTGGATAAATCTCCAGTAATGGTTTACCTAACAAATGAATACATTATCGTTATAATTAAAATATTATTTTATCGATCGTCAGTCTCGAGGACTAGGTATCGTATTTATTGCGCGCAACACGTTTATATTAAAAAAAAAAAGGTTGAACCATATTGTCTATCACTATTAAAATGAAATTATTTTAATATTTTAATTGCGATTTACTTATTTTTCTTTTCTTTTTTTTTTTTTTGACGAACAATATTAATATACAATATTAAATATCTATAACTTGTCGAATATACGTTTATAAAATTTAAAAATTCGATGAAACATTATACACGGTTATATCATATAGCAGTCATAGTAGTACCTATAAATATGTGTGTGTATCGAATATATATTATACGTGACCTAATTTTACAAGAGAAAAACTTTAGAAATAGCTTTATCGCCATAAGTAAACCATGTTTTCGAAGGATTCGTAAAATATTTTTCTATTTTTTTTTTTGTCAGTGATTCATTACAATACGAGCGACACGAATTAGGCTGTATACTGTTAATATTTACGAATGCACTCACTTTACATTATATATTTTTTTCCGTCGCTTTTTGATCAGCGTCAAAATTAAGTTATTTTACCGAATACGTTTCAAATGTGAAACATTGAAAGAGCGTATTTTTGGTATTTACTTGTAAAATGCTCTGTCTTCCTAACGATGTAAAACTCTTTTGGGACATTTGGAACCATTCGTTCCTTAACCTTAATTTCTTTAATAATATTAAAAACACGTATTTGTTTAAATAAATCATTTTCGAAAGAAAAAAAAAACATTCGTTAGTTTTTTTTCTCATACTTAACTGAAAAATGTATCTCTTATTATGAAGTAAATGTATTATAATTCGTTTATTTTTAAAGTTATGTTTTTTTTTCTACGTACACTATTTTGTACGTCAAGACAACGGCGAACAATTAATAATTATGTGTTATTCAACATTATATATTTCTTTTTATTATTTTTATTCAAACACGGTTTTATTTTATTATTATTATTTTTTTTTAATGAAATTTCTGCAAGCCAATTTAAAGTGTATCTCTTCCACCGTTAACAGCATAAAAATCGTTTTGGGCGCCTCTTATGGTCACAGTCTAATGGTGTCTAACAAAACATATACCCGGTATTGTTATGACGCAATATAGAAAACGATTAATTTATATAAACACCGTGACAGTTGATTTTTTTACTGCATCTGTACTCGGAGAAATGTATTTAATGATTCGTCTAATAAAAAATATTGTAACTCGAATATCTAAAAAAAAAAAAAAACACTTTTAGCTCGCGTAATTTTAAATTTGCTTCAAACGTTAAATGTTTTACGCGATGCGAACTTTCTACAGTTTTTTTTTTAATTTTTCGTTTAAACGTATATATAATTCCATTCGTAGTAATAATAATAATACAGTATTTCGTATATATTTATAGGGATTTAAAAAAAAAAATACTCTTTTTCCGATACGTTTTTGGACTCTGAGATCATTTCAAAAATCTGTATCATCGAAAAACCAATTTCCAAAGACAATTGATAATAATTAATATTCTTAAACACTTTTACTGTACTCTGCGATTTGGGTACGCAACAAAGACAGTCCGTTTCCTGTTGTCTAGTCGGTTTATTAAATATTCACTTAAACACTTTCAATCGATTAATTTAAACGCATATATAACAGACGTGAGGACACAATATTATGTACATTAGATGCAGATTACGTGCGAATATTACACAGGTGATATGTAAACGTTATTTACAAAATCGCTCGATTCATTACACGCGTACGTATACGTATTGGCAGCTATAGCGAAACAATGGGCGATTTATGCCGAGTAAATTAATGCAAATTCGAAGCAACTAAACCTTAATTTTCGATTACCGAGTTTCGATTTACCGAACCTAACTCAAAAGTTGTCTATTATACTCTGACAGAGATTTTAGAATCGTACGATTAATGTAAATGATTTTGAGCAACGCGGCTAATAATTAATGATAAATAAATATTATTATAGTTAAGTAATATGTGTCCGTAAATAAACGGTTTATTTCGAGCCCTTAAAATATACAAAAATCGTTATTACAAAAACCAATACGTCGGAGTTTTGCACAGAATGTAAATTGATTGTATTTAGTCGTGAAAACGGAGGAGAAAAAATCTAAAATGCCCCGCAAATGCTATGCAAAGATGGAAAGCAAACATTTCTAACCTAACGAAAATATTGTGTACGATGAGAGAGAAGAAACATGTATTATTGTGTGTAAATAAGCGAATGGTTTTTCGGTACCGGACAAAGGATGTGCTTATATAGTTACATGATCTCTTTCTTGATAATAATTTATCGATATAAGTTCCGGTATATACAGTTAGCTAGTCAATTATTCAAAAAAACGCAAACGACAATTGATCGAAAAACAAATAAATACATTTTAAGCGAGAGATATCCGACTGTTGAATGTTCAAAGGAACAAAGCATCAATCAGTTTAAAGTAGAACGGTACGTTATCGAGAAAGAACCTCCGAAAAAATGTTTCCAAGATGAGTCAACGAAAATAATAAAAAATTACGAAACGGTAAATAGATTATTTTCGTAGGATTTCGTATAATTTACAACATTTCAAGCTCAGCGAAGTTTTACTCGTATTATTTTATTTACACATTATTATATTAAAAAACGTATACACACAAACGCACGGGGATAATATAATTAGTATTTTACTAATCGTTACACAAATTATTTTTTTTTCCTCTAAATGTTACGCTACATTTTGTACATTAACGATTCTATTATTATTTATTATTGAATATAAAATTATTTACACACGGTCGTAGAGAAATTATCGCCTGGTTCAATTAATTGTCGCGCGATCAATTATCGTTGAATAATTGACATGTGTCCATATAGGTATATATATATATGTATATATACTTACTTATATGTATGTACACACATTCGATAAATAGATACGCGTAATGTCAACAGATGCGTTTTTTTTCTTTAAATTGTGTACAGACAACGAAGAAAATAGTTATTAAATTCAATTATAAATAATAAAATTATTTGTAGCAACACGTGTGTATATATATATATATACGATTTCCGTCTTTCGTATAATATTACGTTATATATATTTTTTTTTCTCGAATACAAACCGATGACTGGATCGATATTCTCGTTATACTCTAATTACAAGTACGACGAGATGTTTTTTTTTTCGTTTTTAAACGAAGCTATACGTATACCTCGGGGGAAATTCTTTAATAATATTTGTTATATTTATTTTTTTTTTTTTAAAGTATATTTTTTATTTTTTGCCCATTCAATTCTAAATTTTGTCGTCATATCAATACAAATTGTACCCCTTATTATTGTTGCTATAATTAGGTACGTCAACGTTTGGTTTATGACAATATTCACGAGGAGTACATACATGATATTTCTCATGAAAACCTATACACAAGACGTACAAGATCTTTAAAATATATTTCCCGAGCAACGGGCGCGAATGAGTTGCGGGGTAGGAGACGATTAATCAGAAATGTTTAATAGCCGGTATATGATACGCATTTATTTTATTGTATTACCAGTGGCGTAACTATAGAATTCTATTGCCGGATGAGGATCTGGTGGTATTTTTTCACGAGGGCTAATCAACGTTCTACGCATTCGGCACAATATACTTTCTAATCCTTGGCTATATTTACAGAAAACAGAAAAAAATCGTATAAAACCGGTTATGGTACGCAATAACGTAGAGAATACTTTTGAAAATTGTACATATATAATAATAATAATAATATTAATAATAATAATAATAATTTAACTATATTGTAATAACACCGATTTTCGAGAATCGATTCATAAAGTTCACCATTTTGGATTTTGAAAATAAATTTTAAAGTACAATAATAATTGTAGCGCAGAGTTCTATTAAACGATGTACAGAAAAAAAAACTGAATATATATGTTAATCCGAGGATAAAATTATGTAATTCAATTTAACAAAAACGAAATATCACAAACGTGTATAGAAGACGCGTTTTTGATCGTATAAATTTATTTATTTTTGATGCTTTATATTTTCAACGCGTTATTCGGTATTATTATTATTATTATTATTATTATTTTAGTAAAATAAAACAATATCGTTTACAAATTGCCGTTAATTTTTTTATTTTTTGTTTCTTTTTTTTATGTTACAACGACATCCGAGCCTCATTAATTATTATAATTAAAAAATGCGTAGAGCCGAGTGTAATGTGTAAGGTGCCTATATATTTATATTATTTTGCAATTTCGTGTATACACACTTGGTCTCTAAATAGATAGATGGTACTCTTATTATTATTATTATTATTATTATATCGACGTAAAGTTTTTTTTTTGGAGGGGGGGAGGGATAAAATTGTGGTACAAGAATGTAAAATCAAACGCGCAATTTTTACAATATAATTGTTTATTAAAAAAAATAGGAGAAACAGATGGTTTTTTAGGGGTAATTATCGACGTTGCCTATAAAGAACGCTAGATTAAAATGAACTTATTGCTTATATATGTACATGTGATTTAAGTGTTCATTAGTACTACGGTAACATACAGCAATAGTGTTATGAAGAATACATTTATATAAATTTATTTAAAACATATTTGAATAATGTAAAAATTATTCCAAAATTATTTGTTCGATGAATAATGTTAAAAAAAAATGTGTTATTTGTGTGTTAACTTTGAAAAAATGTATATTTACATATTAAATACGTTTAAATCCGGAAACTTCCTTATACGCATAACGAAAATGACTTAGTTTTTCGAGTGGATTTTTAATTTATATAAAATACAATCGGATAAATTACTATTTCGTTGGATTATTATTTTTTTTTTTTTTTTTTTTTTTAAAAAGATGTTTCAAACAGTATTCTGCGATGAGACAGAAAATCCCTCCTCCCAAAATTATTCGAATAGAAAACGCGTTCGAATATTAGTTTAAAAAAAAAAGCATTTAAAATATTATTTGAGTATATTGAAAATGTAATTCTATTTACAACGCATTTCAGGTATACGAGGTGACTATTCGTTTTTTTTTTATCACGAGCCAGCGATTATTATTAAGCGAATTTCATTTCGGTATTTTTTTTTATTCGCTATTAAAACGTTTAACGATTATTTATACGCTATTTACAAAATTATGTCCCCAGCATCACTTATATGACTTAAGTAAATGTAAACGTTTGATTATAAAATTGCAACTTACATTCTTCTACACAATGTATATATAGAAGTAAAATAAAAAAAAATGAAAATATTTTTTCAATTTTTATTCCCGAAATTATATTTTTTTTTTTGATGGTCAATGATTATTACAATATCAAATATTAAGACGTTTTACATTTGGCATTGTTAAGAACGGACGTTTAGGACTGTCGCGTTAAAAAAAAATGTCTGATCAATCGTCTCCGAGTGTGTGAGAGAAAAAGAGTAAATTTCCAATGACTATACCATTGCAAGCCGATGTAACGTTTCTTGAATGTACAAACGTCTATTGCTCAGGATACATTCATCGGATTTTTGAAAACGACACGACGTGTAAATTCCATTAAAAATATATTCCTTGAGAATTTTTATAATTAAAATCGTCGCGGGTCGTTATTTAAAAATCAAAAGCTCTATTAATAGTTTATAAAGGATGAGAGTAATAAAAAAAAATAAAAACGGAATTCACGAAACAAAATAAATAATAAAACAAAAATTATTTATAGAGGTATTTCATGTGATAAAATGACAAAATATCACCTCATGTGCGAGAATTTCAGGATACTACTGTGTTTTCTACGTATACGATTTTTTTCTTTACATATTATAATATTATAGCCTATACTCGACATTAAAATAGTTTTGATTTCGCGTTCGTTTTATTTTCGAAACATTCTAAAATGTCGACGCTTCCGCTATTCTTTCGAACATTTTAAAACGTCACTCATACGTAATATTGATCGAATATTGTTAATAGTATAAAGACGAAAACGCGTTGTGTAAATTACTTGAAATTCGTATGGGGTTTTTTCAAAAAGAAAAAAATATATCATAAGCAAAGTTCGGAAATGCGCTAAAAAAAAAACATAAGTAAATATAACAGCCCGAAAAAGAAAATAGGAAAAATATAATTTCTGTTAAAATCATTTTTTATATATTACAATACGTAACGTTATATAGCGAAACCGATTTTTATATTACAATACGTAACGTTATACAGCGAAAGTATTTTTACATAATATCTAAAAATATTTTCCGGGGAAAAAGAGCGTTTTTGACGATGTTTCAAGCTAAATCGCTCTTTCTCGTCCATATCACGTTTAGGGCAAAGATTTTGTTTTCAACACGATTGTCACTGCGTGATTTCAAATTAATTTCATTTCAGCGCTTTTTTATTCATTAAAAAGATTATTTAGTAATCGTTTTCAAAACGTTCATCTCCGGCACTCCTTGAAAGGACGTGTAAACATATGATTTTCAAAACTCATATTTTCATTCGTGTGTACACCGCATCTTATACAATATAATACATAAAAATAACTAGGTACATAAAATAAATAAATGAAAATCCTTTTTCAATATTTTTATTTCCAATATTCCGTTTACTAATAATTAAAAATTTCATCTGGAGAGTCAGATTTTCGCGCGTATAAAAACGGCAGTACGCCCGTTTTTTTTTCTTAATTTAAATTCATACAACTATTTCTTAATTTACGCAGAAAGAACGTTTGTTTAAAAATCGTGTCCAAGAGGTTTTTTAATAGTAATCTATTTCGACGCATCTCAAATAAATAAAACGCTTTGGTAAACATTTATTGAATAAAATAAATAAATCCGACACGACGTGTGAATTCGCGTAAAATATATATATATATATGTATATATATATATATATTTCTTAAGAATTAAACTCATATGCGTTATCGTAAAAGATGTGATTAAAAAAAAAAATCAAAACTTTACATATAACCAACAGCAGTTATGAAAAAATGAAAATATTAAAATCACGACCTAAGTGTTGAACTATATACAAACGTATATAATTAAAAAAAAAAAAATTAAATTAAATATATTTAAAAAAAATATGAATTATATTTCCTAAGATTATGGAGCCGGGTGGTCGGTGATGACGATGATGATGAAAAGAAACAAAATAAATAAAAATCACATCTCGTAACGATAAATTTGGCAAACAATTTTTTATCGAGTGTAATAAAATATATTATTTTTTTAAATAAAATAATTATTATAATTTGTACGTACCTTTGTTTGTTTTTTGTTTATTTTTTTTTCGTAATACGCGCGTGCGAATATTCGGCCACCGGGTTTTGTATAAAAGTAAAACAGAAATGAATAGATGAGACGTTTTATAGAGGAGCACCGCCGCGGGGACGGGCGCGAAACAACGCCGATGGGGTGTCGCGCATGTTCTTTGAGCTTAAAACTACACTATCTATATGTAGAGTAAAAAAACAAAAAAGAAAAAACACACACACCTGTGTATTCTTCTCTAACGTTTTGTACACTACAGAGCGAAATATGTATATTTATTATTACATACACGTGTATACGATAGCGATGGCGTTTGTGTTTCAAGAGAAAAAAAACAAATGATAATATATATATATAAAGTTTTGGTACAAAAAAAAAAATAAATAAATATATATATATATAGAAAACGTTTAATATCGACATTTCAGTATTACACACCATATACGCGCGCAGAAAACGCGTGGTCTACGAAATGAAATAACGAAATACGTAATGTACAGGACGATTGATTTACGTGCAAAATGAAACATTTACCGGGAACGCGGTGTAAAAATCACGTGAAATATGTGTAAAATCGATGATTATATTATAATAATAATAATACATATTATACTTTCGCTCAAACGTATCGTACGATTTACAGAAAAAGCTCTATAAATATTTTTTCTAATAACGCGGTGGAATTCCGAGAACAGAACATTTCAAACACCATGGCGGTGTCCATAGGAGAGCGGGGACTCTTGCCGAAATTTTTTCAATATTGTTATATTAGTTCAACATTAAAATATAATGAAGACTGAAAAATTATAAAATATATTATAGACCGAAAAAACATTTAGTTACGGTCTTCTCAGTTCAGAGTTTGGTTGTGTGACAAAAAAAAAAAAATAATAATAATAATAAATATTTTTTTTTTTGTGGCTTTTGCTGCAAGGAAATTTCTAACGTTCAAATCGCGATTAGAAAATTCGTTTCGCCAATACGAAATAATTAATTTTATTACGTGACATACGTACTTTAACCATATAAGATATTGTGTTCTGTACTCGTAATTGAAAAAAATAAATAAATAACTCGTTCGACTGTGTAATGTGCCACGTGATTCGAATCCGCGAGAACATCAATTTAACTATAATAATATTGTTTTTTTGTTTTTCGTTAGATCTATGTATAAGAGGAATTAAATTCGCTAATGTTATGAATGCATTTTATGAGATATTTTATTGAGAGGGCATTTAAAGTTCGGGTGGCAAAAATGTCCCGTGTGAAAATATGTGAGATGATATTATATTCTCCTATGAACGTAATAAATCTGCTATTTTCGAGAAAAAACGCTACGGACGATTTCGTTTTGCGTCCGAAATAATTAAACGTTTTCTTTGATTTTCAATATTCCGTTTACGAATAATATTATTGTTATAAACGCGGCAATCCGTCGTAATACATATTATTTTACCAGTATATTATACAAATGATTATTTATATTTTTTTATTAGTGCAGGTATTGTAACGTAATATATTTCTATACATCGATAGGATTTCATTCACTAATACATATTTTATACGGATGTAACGACATTTTAAAATTGGTAAGATTAAAATAGTGTATTATAATATAGTGTGGAATCAGTTTTTTGTTTTTTGTTTTTATTCTAAATAAAACGATCGATGTAAATAGCGTTTTTTTTTTATTCCCATTTATTTAAATATAAATCATCTCTATTCGTTAAAAATCAATTATTTTTCTTTCTCTTTTTGCAAATGTTCTTTTATAAATAAGTATAGTTTACTCGTGGTAAAGGGTGTAGTAGGTGGATCGTTATACGGATTTCTTTTGCGCCTTTTATAGAAATCCTATGAAACATGATAGAATGTCATTAAGTTGCATATCTCTCTGGTCTCACATTGGGAAAAAAAATGCTATCGAGTTTCTGATTCACTACAGTAGTTTGTAATAAGCAGTATATAAAATGTATATGTATTGTAATCGTTAAACGCGCTACGAACTCCGTCTACGAATGGCGTAATTCTTTTACTATTTTTTTTTTTTTTTTTGTTCTCTAGAAAATAAAAAGATTTTTTTTATTACTGCTATAATATACGTAACTCTTATACGCGCATTTGTAAATCTTAATATCCATTTTCCGTAGAACGTATCGGCGGCGCGCTATAAATCTGCGTACATTATAATTCAAATGATAAAAATTTAACAATTCTTTCGGTTTCGTATACGCTCTGCAATATAAAATATTATATATATATATATATAATGCGTGGAAATATTATTTTATGTAATTTCGTCACGTGCGCGGTTAGGTTATTATTCATATATTATATAACACGACATAATAATATTTGCATATTTAACGATATAATAATTATTCATTTTTTTTTCTTCTTCTTCGAGGTACACGGACGAGGTACTCTATGATTATCCCGTCTCATACACCTCCATCCATATTTATCTCAAATTCAATCTGATCTTTCTCCTAGTTCTTCCGCATCGTTATCGACTACACCTTCCCACCGCGTTCTCGATCTATTCCCGGTTCCGGATTCTTTTCCAATATTGAACGAAGGCTTCGTTCCGGACATGTGCCCTGTCCGTGTTATATCCGTATATATTTGCAGATGGCATTAACGGTGTTCCGTTTCCGATACAGCGATTCTATAGTTTCTCGTTCTTTCTTATTCTCCACTCGTTGGTCTCGATGTCTTTCACAGGTCCAAAAAATTTCCTTTCAAAAACGAACAGTTTGTTTTCGTCGGTTTTTTTTCTCGAATCATCACCGTACGTAACAATGGGTCGTACATAATTGTTTCTCTTAACAAGGATCGAAATCATAACAGCTACGTTTGTTATTGTACCGTTATTTTGTCTCCTTACGACCATATATATTTATTTCGTCCTCATTGACGCAATTACTGATGACTGAATAATGATATTGTTAATTGATTTTTCGGCACAGCCATAAAACCGTCTACGCAGTCATATGATAATATATCAGTTCATTCGTTTTTCTTATGATTTTTTCCCCGCGAGCAATATTAAACGATAAGCGAGCGATAAAAGTCTCGTATTGTCTCTGATTTGTTCGGATTTCATAGTTTCCGTTTTGATTTTTACAAATGTTTTCGCGATACTTGATTTAATGAAACCGATTTAAGATTTACGTGGGAAACAGAACTCTATCGCACGATATCAGTGAAACTTTCTCGGTGTATTTTAGCGCATAAGCTTTTTAAGAGTGAGGAAAAATGGGAAATTATATATACCCCCATTCGAATTCGACCATTCAACTCAGTTGTCTGTATTCGGTTACACACATTATTATATACGTATACGCGTATAATATTTATCGCGTCTATATATTTTATTACTTATTTTTTTTTTTTTTTTTGTACGCTCAGCTTTTATCAAATTTTAGTGACGACACCTGTTGCTTTTCTCATTATATATTAAATAATATACGCTCTCCCGCAGTTTACACACCGCAATCGTTGTACGTATAATATATTATACATTTACCAACTACCGCGATCTATATACGTACCCACACACACACACACACAAATTGGATTTAATTCGTTTTTAAATTTATTACATTCTATTTTAAATTGTATATATAATATATTTATTATTATTATTATTATTATTATATATTATTATCCGCATGTTAGTCGTATATACACCGCAAATTAAGTTAAATATTGCACACAAGGTCGCGCGTATGTATAAACCTTTCGATATACATTTTCTACTATTATTATATTATGTTGACGTACACAATATTCGCCATATTCGATTTATTAATCCGTTATTTTATATTTCAATACTTGCAAAGATACAAAAAAAAAAAAAATTCAAACGGAATAAATCGTATTATAATATATATATATATATATCCGACCGTCGTCAATGGCATTGGCGACAATTTCGTATTTTTGTGTGTATATAAAAATGTTTTGCTGTTTTGTGTGTTTCAATGTCGGATTGAAATTCTCGCGAAACGACATGGCTATAAATACGGGATGATATAATTTTTAACGTTTTACACGAATACGCGCGATTAATAACAATTTTACGTAATCCCCAGTAAAATGTAAATTTTTAATCCTCATAATATTAGATTTCGTATGCATATAAGAACGTGCTCGATCATAATATTACCGTTATATTATAATGAATTGTGATGTACGCCTATACGCGCGTCCCGTACATAATAATGTGTTACAATAATATATTACTGCGAAAACATACGATTGTCTTTACGGAATAATTAAATTATTGTACAGCGGTAATTGCGGAATAAATCGTACGTGTATTAGTGATGTATACGAATCGAATAAAAATTTCATATCGAAAATTGTTCGAATGTTATAAATTATTATTTATGTCTTTTTTTCTTTTGTTTCCTTTAATAGCTAGAAATCAAATAGTTTTTTTAATCGACGAGCGTTTTGGTTAAAAGGTTACGATTATCGAACAGTGTACCGCGACGAATTGAATCGCATTTTTATCGATCATTACACTTTTTCCCCCTCCCCCCCTCCGGTAGAAACGGTAGAAATCTCTGTGCGTCGCGTGTCTATTATTGCAACGAAAAAAAAAAAAAAAACGAACTTCGTATTTTATAAATAAGCAGGTTAGGTTATAAACCGCGACCCCGATTAAAATTCAGATAATTACACGCACTCAAAACGAAGGCACTACCACCGGTGTTTATAAATGTCTGATGAACCATCTCCGATGAGACGGTAAATATTTAATACCTGCGGGGCGCGCGCATGCCTATTCTCCACTTCACAGCGTCTTAATGTCCATCGTTCCTGAAATATTCGCGGAATTTTCAAAATCGTTCACGTGTGTGAGTTATTATATTGTTATTGCGCACAATGTTCATTAACGGTATTTAGGCATACGTATATTTATAACACCGTTGGCGTATTAGGTAAATCGACGGCGAGTGAAAATAATGAAATTACGAAAAATAAAAAAATAAATAAAACAATAACGGATTTCTCGCGCGAGAAAACAATCTGATAGTGTGTAATCGGTTAAAATGTTCTTGTTCGTGAACATACCAAATTATAATACACGTCCGTGCGATTGAAACGCCGCTCTGTGGTTTATTGATTGGAATCCGACTTGGTGCGGTAATTCGTCGAACACCTGCTGTCCGCGTTATACGACATTTATCGTATTTTGACAATTGAATTATACGCTTGGGGGGGGGGAGGGGAGAGAGAGAGAGACAATTATTTTACAGATTTCAAACGGATCGGTGAATTTTTAATACGTACACATCGTCCGAGGTAAGAAACGTCTCGGAAATCGTTTGTAGCGAGTAATTCTTTTCACTGTAACGATCGCCTCACATAATTAACGCGTCAGTTTTTTTTTTTTTTTTTTTTTTCATTACTTTCGTAAATTATTGAAAAAAATCCACCGTCGTCAACACATTTATAATCACGCGCTGACTGTAAATCGTTTTTACACGCTTTTGCGCAAAAAATATGTCTTTTTATAACATAATGTTTGTTTTCTTCGCGTTATACGCGCGATATCGAAATACTTTTCTCTGCGTGAACAATACTTTTATTTACACGCGTGTAAATATATTTTTATACAAATATATCGAAAGAAAACAAAAATTCTCTGCCGGACGATACGATAGATAATCCGATTATTTTTCGCCGTTCGCCACTGTCCCGTTTTATCCTCGCCGAGGTCACACGCGACAGTTTGCAGCTATACACAAACACATAAAACGAATGAAAATACGTACCTACACGAATTATTATTATTATTATTATTTACGTCACTAGAAATTCAAAATTCAGTTGAAAAAAAAATCGTTTACAGTTTCAAAACGCTGAAAATATCCATGTCGAACAGTAGCATCTCGTGTGGCGGCACTTCCCTAAACGAATATAACGAATAATGAGCGGAAGAAAACTTAAAAACTCAATAAACAAAAAATTTAAAATAATTCGCTGACGCGTGTTAATTGTTTTAAAAATTTCGTATTTAAAATAACCGTCGATTCGGTTGATCGTTTGACACACGAGCAAAGGCTCGAAAACGAATAAAATAAAATATTGAGTATGTACGTACATATAATGATTAACCGGGCTTTGAATGGAATAGGTTTTTTTTCTACCAAACAATGATTAATCGTCTTCGTATTTCAATTTATAATTGACGACGTAAAAACCGCGGCAACGCGAGCGTCATTCTGGGAGAATCGCATCTGTTATACTACCACAAAAAAAAAATATATATATATAATAATACAGTGAAACGTCTCCTCTTAAAACCCGGACATCCCTCGGACAAATCGTGCAGAAATCAATGCGTTGTTATATTATTTGAATACCGTACTGAACATTTGGTTCGGGCGGTGTCCGCTATATTCTCAGACGGTTTCCGCTGTCTTCTGTTGGATCTAAAATAATGATCGATTGTCCGGAGAATTATAAACACGTCTAGCTATTATTGAAGTGTAAACCTTATATTATGTTTAATAAATGGGACAAACTTTGAATTTCGAGGAGACCAGTACTCGTCCATTCTAATTTTTTTTTTTTTTTTTTTTGTAATTCGCGTTAAACGTATAAGTATGGTCATATGGAAAAAAATATTTTCAAGCCGTTTTACCGTTGAAATGTAAACGGATATGAAAAAAAAAATACACCTGTATTGTAACAAAGGATAAATATCATCATTATGTTGATAGATTTAAATATCTATTAAAATTTAAAGAATTATCTTTAAGGATATTTCAATAGAATAATTACTGTTTATACATAATAATTATAATAATAATAATAATTTGAAACCGCTCGGAGCGGTTTGGAGACAAAAAGAACGCGTGCAAAGTAATTGATGCGTACACA
Source organism: Chaetogeoica ovagalla (assembly GCA_032441825.1). Taxonomy (NCBI): domain Eukaryota; kingdom Metazoa; phylum Arthropoda; class Insecta; order Hemiptera; family Aphididae; genus Chaetogeoica; species Chaetogeoica ovagalla. The sequence continues at coordinate 6,864,204 of CM063735.1, forward strand.
CTTATCAGTCAACAAAAAAACACGATAAGACAAAACAAAAAGTGAGTTCGATTTTGTTCGATCTGGTTCTATTTTTGCTCCAAGCAGCGAAAAATACGAAAAACAAAAGTCATTTACACGCCTTCTTTTCACGTTTAATATTACTATTGCTTACGTTTACCGTTATTTCATCACGTAATTCGGTCAAAAGTATTAAAAATTGTATTATTTTTTTTGTACGTTATTATTTTTTTTTATTCATCTCTTGCGCGTAAATTTTTCGTTTTTCATTATCATAATAATAGTTCACCGTCTAACAAAAAATGCCTAACAAAAGCGGTATAGAAACAATATCATCTTCGTCAGAACTCATCCCGACGACTGGTGTTAAAAATTAATAATATATCCCGCGAATCAGTACGTGTTTTGTTTCGTCTTGTTCAGCTTTGTTTTGTTAGTGTGCGTGGGAATGTGTTCCGAGCTGTTATTGGAGGAAAATGTTTCGAGCAACTCGGAAAAGTTTTGCTCTTTCAGTGTGCGCCCGGCCTTATATAGCAGTGTTTGACGGAAACAAAATGGTTTTCAACTCTTCTTCTACACCGTGATAACACGCGTATAATAATTTTGCGTATTGTGTTATTTGTTCAATCGACCCGGCAAAAAGCTTCTTTCGTATTAATTCCGTTATTAAATACGGATGCATCCGCGGCGCCCGGACATTTTTATATCCGCCAATACAATAATGTAAAATAACTTCTTTCTCTTTTTGCGTCTACAATTTAGAATATATTTAGTACATAATGTACGAATACTGTTTTTGGGAATACATTTTTATTGCGTATTTTTATTTTAAAGGCTTCGCTACACGTCGAGTCAAACTGATACAAAAAAACAAAAAACAAAAAAACCGCCCTCCCCATAACTTACCCGCACCTGCAATTGTTTACATCAACGTGTTTTTACGTATGTGCGAATAATGTTCTTTTTCTCTTTCTTTCACTCCCCCGAAATTATACTTTTATATAAGTATACATATATTTATTTTACGAATAAGGTTGATTAGATCACGGCGGCTATAAATCGCCGAACGCGCAACGTCTAAAGGAATGAATTACAATTCTCATGATTATAACGTATACATACACGCGTCGCGTCTCCTGTGGGATCCAAACGAGAATGCTGCAGGCAAGTCGGTCGTTTTTTTTTCTTCTTTTTTTTCACACTCTCCAAACGTTATAAGTATTAACGCATAAAATATAAGTGTATTATATTTTATTTTACGAAATTAAAAAATTTCAAATAAAAAAAAAAAAAGGTTATCTCGCTCAATCTCGGACTTCTTGAACTACTGTCGATCTTTGGCTTCTACCAGACGGGTACCTAAAAATGCTAAGAAAGAGTCTTGGCGCAAAATCTGATCCAATCTCAACCCATCAACTAACGTTTCTGAGTTTTGGAATATTGCAAAGCGTTTTAAAAGTTACGTTCATCGTTCGAAGCATCATTACAATGAGGATTGATTCTCCGTTTTCTGCAACAAGATCACTCCTTCTTACGTTCCATCACGTGATGACGTTATCCACTATGACAATTCCAACTATAATTCGGACGGCGTTAATTTTGATTACCTCTCAGGGCCGTTTTCTCTTGTAGGACTTAATAACGCTATTTTATCCCGTACATCAACTTGTGGTCTCGACGGCATCTCTACTATTATGCTAAGACATATTCCTACTCACGGTATAGAGATTTTACTAACCATTCTGAACAATATTTGGATTAACGAAATTATTCCTCCTTCGTGGAGAGTTTCGTTGCACTCCTATTCCTAAATACGGAGCTACTAGTGTTTCTTATCGTCTCATTGCCATTTCATTAAATTTTTGCAAGTTAGTCGAGCATATCTCAAAAAATCGATTGGAATTCTATTTGAAATCCAATTCAATATTGCCGAACAACATGTATGGTTTCCTTAGAGGCTTGGGTACCATGAATTGCCTAGCAGCTTTCATTGGACCTATTTACCGGTTTTTTTGTTGTAAGGAATTCTTGAGTGCCGCTTTCATAGAAGTAAAAAGGGCGTACGATTCTGTTCACATTCCTACGTTACTTTACAGACTGGTAGAAATTTCGCTACCTAGTAAACTCTACTCTTTAATTCAGACACTTTTTTCCCATCGTTTACTTCACTTTATCTCTCCGTCTGGACAAGAGGTAGTGCCAACCACTTATCGTGGTCTTCCTCAAGGCAGCTGTCTAATTCCAATTTTATTCAACATTTACAGCTCTTTTATTAGTAAGAAACTTTCCGAATCTGACTTTAATGACATTATTATTTTTTCTTGTGACATTTGTCGCAAATGAAAACATCGTGAGAATTATAATAAATGTTTTTTACATTTTGTCGAACATTAAATAGTATTTATATAAAAACCAAAAGTTAAATATACACGATATATTGAGTATTAATTATATATATTTTTTGTATGAAATGTATCGTATATTTCCGCGAAAACGATAATATTTACGCGTATAAAAGATAATTTCTAAGATGAAATTAAATATAGAATATAAAAACAGCGCGTTATTTTTATAAACGCGTATAAATCCGATCTCTAATAATAATAATAAATATAAGTCATGTCCGCGAATATTCACGTCTGTACACAACAATATATAATATCATAACGCGCTCGATTTTAAACACTGTAATAATAATAACGAACGCGCGCATAATTTCATGCGACATAATATATTTATAATAATATAAAATGATAATTTATAATGTACTGTGTAAACCGTTTTACACTACGGACACGTTATCCTCGTCTTGTCGATACGACATACGAGTACATAAAACAGCTGCCGGTATATAAATATATATATTCGTATATAATATATTATAAGCGTAGGTGGGTGTATCAACGACAGTGGATGATTACAATAATAATAATAATAATATTGTCAAACAATATGATATTATGATATACTGCTGCACGCGTTTAGTGTGTAATACGATGTTGATCGAGCTTATAAAGTCTGACGACGGTTCGCGATGATTTATATGCGCATGGGGGGGGGGGAGGGAGGAGAGCCTCGGTAAATTTTTTTGAATTATTCATTTTTGACAAGGAAAAGTAATAATAATATTTATGTATACGCGTTATTATACACGCTCGCGCAGTTGTTAATCTAACCCGATATAGTTAACATTTTATACGTATATATTTTTAATTTTTTTTTTTTTTAAGATAACTCGCTTGTCGGGGGTTTTGGAGTGAAAAAAAATTTAAACGAAAAAAAATTTACGTATTGCGTCGTTGAATATTCGGATTCGAGAAAAATCAATACCTATATAATGCGTAGAATGATAAGACCGAGTAGATATAATATTAGTGTGTCCCGGGATATGTACACTTGTTTTATAGTTGTTTTTGTTTTTTGTTTTTGCTACCTACAATACTCTCCGAGAGTTATCTCGTCCGTTTTTCTCGTCTCTGAACTGGCGCTTCAATTTTCCATTACCGCTCTATCGATAGCAGCAAGTCACCATGTATTTTCTCGAGTCGACTCGTCGAAATCTCTTTCTTGTCTATTCTCGCGATTCACTACAGCTTCACTTACGTGTGACAGACAGATTTTCTCGGTGCGAGGCCGACACGTCCACTGTTTACGCGCCATTTCCGTTTCCTCTTGTGAAATCTCGGGCTCCTACTCGCTCCTGTCATAGAACTGTCCACACATATTTTGTCTTTCGTACGTTTTTCAAAGAACGTCTGTTCTTGGCCCTTGTCGTCCTCAATCCTATCATCCCCCTTAACCTGCAGTGGCTTTTTTTTTATACTCGGGATTATCGACTTTTCGAACGGTATACTTACCGTTTCCACACACCGCCGCGTATTCCAATCGCATTATTTATATGGTCTTTTTTCGTTTTTTTGTTTTTTTTTTTTTAATAACGAGCTTATTATATATGAAAGTATAATTATATTTTGTATTCGCTTTTTTTTTTTGTATTCGTTAAATGACTATATTGTACAAATATTATTAGTAATCGATGTATATTGTGTATAAATAGAAAAAGTTTTGTTTAACTGTAATCGCTATCGTTTTTACTGCCACATATTATTATTCGTTTGAATAGCGGGGAAAACGTGTAAAATGTTTTACTCGTTTCCAATGAAAAAAGCGGAAAACATTTTTATTCGCAACCGGGGCCCCAGACAGACGATACGAATTCATAAACGAGACGTTTTTTTATAAAGTATTCAATAAAATAATCGCATCACGCGTGAAGAGGATTTGAAAAATAAAAAAGAGTTTAAATATACGGGGGGAGGGGGGGAGGACTAGTCGTCGATGCGAATGATTTCTGTTCGGAACGGACGAAACGCGCATTGCCCTCTAACAGTGTGAAACTCGACTAAAACATGAAATAACGCCGCAGTGTTTCCGACGGTCCGCGTGACGTTCGCTATTAATGTAGTCCAGAGATGACGTTATGTGATATATTATGTACATAAATAATATCGTTATAACAAATTTCAGTGTGTTAGGTGGGCTTTTTTTTTTTTTTTTTTGGTCGTTTTTAAATCGATCGCGATCGCGTTCTAAAAACTAAACGTAATATACGATATATGTTATACGGATCCACGAGAGTCCCATTAATTTTTCGGCAAAAAAAAAATAAATAAATAAAAAATATATATTTTAATGTTAATTAATGGTATTACGAAGCCATTAGGTTTTAGAGATCGAACCGAACGAAACACGTGGAAATCTATTGAAACGTGCAAAGGCACTACTGGTCGGTCGGCCGTCACTGTGACTCCTAAAAAAAGTGCTCTCTCACACGAAAGAGCACGCACAACTCGAACTCGTGATGCGCTAATTAATCGCTGGCGAACGCCAATTTTTATACACGCGCTCCGTTTTGGACATTTGCGAATATTTGTGCGACAAATTCGCTTTTCGAATATTCGGTCGTTGTGGCCGGCGAACGACCTTTTTTTTTTTTTTTCTATACATCTCCGGGATTATTTTTCGTTACACATTTCTTCGCGACTCGTTTTTTTTTTTTTTTTTTTTTTGTGAATTCCGCAATACATGTGTTTTTAGCCTCGTACTCCAATTCAATACAGTCTTCGTTACTCCGCCGCATTTTTCAAAATCCGATTTCGTTTCTTTTAAAAACGCTTATACGAAAAAGTCACTGCAACAGGTGTAGTGGCTACAACGGCGGATGAATTTCTACGTAATATTAAAACACGCGTTGGAAACGCAGCTGCTTGTCGGCCGAGAATCGCGTTCCCCGCGGATCGTGAGCAATTCGTGCGTGCTCGTCGTAATACAATTTGCACGCGACGTTCAACTCGTGCGGAATGCGCTCTGGATGCGATGGACCCGGCGTCAACCCTTAGACGTGGGCTTAAACTACTTATCATCCGTGACGTACAACGGCGTCTTGTGCGACACAATACCGAAACGGACCATTTTTCTTTTTCTCTTTGGAACAATATTTTACGCGGATTACGTACATTCTACTACATATAATATTATTCCGTTGCGTTTCGCGTACCGTTGTCCGTTCGAAATATAATACGCGTCATTTGGAATTTTTGTTGTTTATTGCTTTTCCTAAAATCGTATCTCTATCGTAATTTTAAAATCGTAATCGGGATTATTATGTATAAAACGTGTGTTTTAAGCACGCGTAAAAAAAAAAAAAAAAAAAAACGTTTTTAGCAAATTTAAAAATCTATAATATTATAAAAAAAAAAAAAAAAACGTTCAAGTCTAATATAGACAAAATAATTAAATTGTTGGTTTTATGTATATTATTATTATTAAATACGAATCGCATATGTTTGATGCCGACCACCGCACAAATAGAAAAAATACTCAACGAATTCTTAGTCAAGTAATACGCAGGATATTCTGTGGCCAATACAAAATATTCCCCATTATAATATTACGGTCCTCTTCGGCTTTATTTTGTTTACCGAGATTTCGAATCGAAATATATAATCTAATTACAGTGTTATTCGACCTTTAACAGAAAAAGTTTGTTTAAGAATAAGCGTTTTTTAAAACTAGTGGAAAACAAAAAGCAACAAAAGAGAAAAACCGTTTTTCTTTTTCAATCCCGTTCGTAACGTCGTAACGACGTTTACAATGACATTTTCGAGACTTGACGGGGGCGGGGGGGGGCTGTGTGCAGCACATATCGTCGAAAAGAATCCGCGGGAAAAACGCGCGTTTCGTATTCGCGTCGTCACGATTTACACGTTCGGGGCGAATATTTCGTTCTACCGTGTAGAGAATTTCCCACATAGTTACGTGGATGTGCACCACTAGAATCGCGCAGTCGTATTATTATTATTATTATTATTCGGGGACATACTGTGTTTATCGAATAAAAATGTTTGAAGCAAATCGTTGGGATTTATTTCGTTCCCGATCTCTCAGCGTACCGTTTTTTTCAAATTCAAAACGCCCAGTCTTGGATGGTAAGGTACCTATCGCGTTTCGTACGTTGCCTGGGCCGAAATGCGGATTACGTCCGGCCGCCGCCACGTTATAATAATATATCGACGAGAGACGCATTTCCAATGGAATCGGCGGGGGACGCCGCTGTGCTCTTTTTTTTATAATAACACGGCGATGCCGGGGGAAACGGGCGAAAAGTCTTTTTCGATGTAAACGCTGTCGGAGGCTGTGTAAAATGCGCGCGTCATGCGGCGCGCGTGTATGCGATCGCACAACAACGTCACGCGTAGCGTAAAACCGATTATTTATTTTTTGTTTTCTTCTTTTTTCGCTCTTTGACTCTCTGTAAATCCAATAGATTTATTCGGTTTACCACCGCAAAAACAGCAGCGTGCAATATACGAACATTTTACATTATAACGTTTACGCGTAATTCCGAATATAAACAACGCGAAAAATAACGACGTTTTTCCGGATTATTATTATTATTATTATTATTTCTCCGTCCGTTTCAAATCCCATTAAAATAATTTTACGAGGCGTATGGATCGTGGTGTTGTATTTATATGCGCCGCCGCAGTGGCGCGCCGCAAACGCGCGTTTTCCATCGTCGGACGATAGTGCGGTTAATAAATCCTTTCAGACATTTTTGTTCTCTATAAAAATATTATTATATGCGCTCATATCGTCGATAACGAACATTTCGTATTCTCCACCAGTTATATAATAATTCTCAAATTTCAACCGCTATATTATGTACTACAGTTGGTCGGACGTGCGCCGAAGTACCAGACAACAACAAAAAACAGCCGACTGTACTATACGAACACATTTGGCTTCGTATCAAAATGCTTTTGTGACACAGATTAGAAGACGATATCCTGAAATATAAATCGCGTTTTGTCAAATCGTTACGATCGCGATGTGATGTAAATTATTATATTTTGCTTTTCCCCCTCCCCTGAAAAGGGCAATTTTTTTTCTAAACACAATTTTCACGGAAATTCCACCTGTTTCTGACGAGATGATGACCCATAACACATGTACGAAGTATACGTTCCTGTAGCATCAATCGTAAAAAGGACATTTTCAACGTAAAAAAATTAAATCGACAAATGACTGAAAACGATTTCATACGTCGTTGATATCAACGTGATTTTCCTTTTCCTAATCTTTGTACGTAATTGTATTTATTTTTATATAGATTAAATACTTGAATAAATGCTTTTGTTTTTTTTTTTTTGGTATTATCAAATCGTTTTTTTAGCGATTTATTTTACTACAAAATCCGCGCCCATGTACATGTATTATACACACTCACGGGTGTTATAAAACTACGCAGATACGAGCTCACGGAAATTCGATTAAACAGATTTCTATGAGTAAATGCGATTACGGACGAAATTCTACGGTTACGTCACATTTGTCTCCTCTTCAAATTTTGTGATAATTACAGTTTACTTTGATGATTTTCATCGCGCGTTTCATGTAAAATTGTTAAATTCTCATGTATATATCATTTAAAAACTCCCCTCGCGAATATCTCAATGATTTCCTACGAAAAAAAAAAATATATATATATATATAAAACGTATTCCGATTAAATGGTTTCACGTGCTTGTGGAATGCGAGGAAATAAAAGAAAAATGTAGCGAGTAAAAAAAGAAGAGAAAAATAACAGTCGAACAGTGTGTTTTAGCAAATGTAAACATGCCCGTAACACGTGGGACGAGCGTATTCGTGTGTCGACGGGGACGGTAAACGGAGACAAGCCTCCCCGTATTCCCACAAGACGTTTCGGTAAACGTTTACGTCACGGTCGTGTGTTGCGATAGGTCGCGTTGAAAGTGAAAAACGTCACCGAAACGCGTCGTGTAATACGTGTACACCGTTTGGTGGGCAGAAAAGTCGGCGGTACTCCTTCGGCACCGTCGGGACTTGGGAAAGAAACTTTAAAACGCGTATTCCATAAATCAGTGCACTGTCGCATCTTATTCTTCGAATATCGTATCTCAATATCCGGGACACTGAATTTGGATCCCGCGAGTGCGCGTATTGTGAGAACGGCGGTTGGGTTAAAACGATTCCTCTTAATTCCGAATCGCTTTGAACATTTGAAAACACTTGGAAAACTAACACCTCTCGCCTGTTTTGTTCCGTGGTTTTCGGTCTAATAATTGGCTTGCAACAGTTTCTGTCACCGGCATTCCTCTTCAATCCTTGGTCATAACCAACATAATATTCTATATATTCTATAATCCGGTTAATATGAACTGTATAATCGCGGTCATCCTCCTCGAATTTTTTCCACCAACCGTCCTCCCCAAGATTATTCCTAGCAGTCATTCGTGTCTTACACAACGATCTATCCATTCGTTTCTTTTCCAAAATGTGATCTTCTTTCCAAAATCCTTTCTCAAACTCCTTCGATCGTTATCCTATCGGTTCAGCATGAGCTGGTACGATTTTAGAAAAAATTTTTCCTGACTTTAAGGTGGTCAATATTTTTTAAAATAAAAAGACTTCTTTATTTTCTGAAACGTCACGCCTCTCTCGAAAAAAATAAAAATGAATGCATTCCATTTTCATCGTTGCTTGAATATTGACGAATTAAACGATAATTAATAACATTTAATTTCTGGTACGAGGTCCTATTTCTCAAATTTTAATCGCATTTTATAGTTGATATAGTTAGTAATAGCATTTTATAGTTGAATAAATACGTATATAATCCCATCCGCAAGAAGAAAAGGCACATCCCTGTGCGGTGTCACGCAGTAAAAACTCGATGACTGAAAACGGGCATTTCTCTTATTATTACTCGTAAATAAAATAAAAGTAGCTTTTCGCTGTGAATTTTTTTTTTAACGCCCCAAACTGCGTGTGATTGATTTTAATATATCGGACGGTAATTACGGGAATTCATCAAAACGAAAAGTAACGCAATCGTCGAATTTCTTCTCACGCGTGTTCGACCGCAGTTTCCGTACACAGTTTTGTGAAACGTCAAATCAGATTCGTAATACGAGTACCACGCGTCGATCGTTGAACGTACGACCACCGACATAAACCGACAAAAACGTCATTTATAATTCGTTTTCACGTCTTACTACTGTTGTTACTTTTATATTTAATTTCCAATCGTTAAGAACGTTATTAGTGAATTGTTTTCGACCACAATCCGTGGGTTTTAATTTTTCAGGAGTGAAAATCCCGATGGGATAATAACAATTTCTACATACCAGTTGAAATAGCGGTTAAAACCTATTAAATGTCCGATTCTCGTGGTCGTTTTGTCCAGAAGAAGGAAGGTTTGTACCTACGCGTTTTTCCAACCGTCACAATTTCTCAAACTACATTCGATATTTTTGTAGAAAAATTATACACTACGCGTGTCAACCGATATGACTGACGTCGAGGAACAAAATGAAAAATATATGCCGAAACGGCCGAAAAAATTTGTTTATAATTATTATTATCGCCGCGTTACGGAAACAATATCATAATTTTATCACATAAAAAAAAATCTATGTACAGAAATTTTTACCTCGAAAAAACCACGCAATAGAGTTATTACTACATCGTGTGTAACGTTACTTTTTGCGTGTCTTTTCTGTGTGGAATACGACTCGTTTGGTATTTTTACGAAACGTGACTTTGTACGCGAGTCTCGGGAATTAAGAAAAGTCGTTTAAGACTTTTCAAACAAGGCGGAGGGGAGGAGGAAATTCGATCGACTAGCACACGTTATAACTGTGACGACGAAAACTATATTTTATTTGAAAAAAAAAACAGGGGGAGGGTAATTACATATTGGCGTTGAATGTTTTACGTTTAAAAATATGCAACAAAAGTTCGCAGGGGAAATTTCTAATTTCGTTTTACCGCGTGTTTTTCTTTTTTGTTTCTTTATACATTTCACAAGCGAATCGAATGGATTACATACCATTACCATTGAATTATATTATAAAATCAATGCTATTGCTACTTTAATCGTTTCTTAAAATTTGAGTTTATTTTCAAATAAATTTAGCGCCATGGACAGACACTATAATACATATTGCGCGGCGGTGCCATATAGTATACTATAAAAATATGTAATTTCTCGATTACTGGAAGGTTATGACGGGAAGGGGGGGGGAGAAACGAATGGAAATTTCTATTCGTTTCACGTAAAGGACAAATCGTTTGAAATTCATATATAATATCATATTACTAAATTTAATATATATATTACACGTATATACGCCACGCAGTTTATAACCTACACGAATATATACTTACCACGCGCGTATTACGGATTATAAATGAAAAAAATAAAATTTCACAAGGTCAAAACTGTATGTAAATATTTATATATATATATATATATATATATATATATAATAATATGTCGATGAACACTTTCGAAAACGATCGAATTCGAAATTCCCATAAACTAAATAATAAATATACATTATATTATTATGTAGGTTTATACGTTGTATTAAAACAAAAAATTTTATTCGTACTATATTTTTCGGGATAGTTCTACTTTTTAGTGGGTTTTCTTGCTTATACACTTTAAATATATATATAATATATATAAAGTATATACTATATAATGGTCTCTTGTAAATATATATTACACTATATTGCAGTAATGATCGGATAGTGGCTTGAAATATAATAAGACTACGGTCCGGATTTAACATAATTTTATTTTTTTACGTACAATTATGATTGACGTGGCACAGTCTTTTAACCAACGTCATTTCAGTACGAGGAGTTGGACGATGTAACGCTCCTCGTCCGCTACGCTCTTAGCGTTACGAAAGGGTGGTCGATATTATTCATACCTATATTTCTATTCACAGTTAAGTCGGCTGATTATTTCCTACTCTTACACTAAACGGTCGTTGCAGGAACGGTATGAATAAAATTTTCTAATTTATATTTTAACAGTTCATTTTTTTCCTGCACTCCTTCATATAATATTATAAACGCGAGTGATATTATTTTTAAATCTTCGACACAATATAAAGACACGCACTGGCGCAGTTATTTTATTTACGAAACTCGTTTCAAGCGACCCGATCGGGTCTTAATGAATTTTATTATTATTCGCCAGTGCCTTAAATCTCGCATTATATATTATGTGTGTAATACGTTTTTCATTAAAACTCATCGCGTATTATTATTATTATTATTTGCGATTTCGGACGTCGTCGTACATATGATGTGATGAACGTATACGCATAAACTTTTCGTTTATATTTAATATAATAATAATAATAATAATAATACGTTCACTGCAAATGGGTGGCAGTATACGGCTTTTAATCTCGTCAGAATCGTTTAGAAATACATTCGCGTCACACACGAAATAATATTATTATATAACGTCATACAACTGCTCGTGTATTATTTACGACGACTTACATATTATATATTATACATAATTATCATATGAAAATTAAAATAATTTTTTTTAAAGCAAATTTTTTTACGATCGAAAAATTCCGTGAAAATATGCCTAGAGAATATAAAATTTATGAAATAAAAAAATATATATTGTTTACAGTCGGAATTTTATATATATATATATATATATATATATATATATATATATATATATATATATATAAATTAAAACTAGAATAATTTATTTTATAATGTGAAAATATAAGATGAAAAAAAACACAAAAATGTAAGAAAAACTGTTATCAAAATAATGTGTGTAACAGGAATACGTTTGTAGCTTAAAAATTATCGATCTACGAATAAATAAATTATCTATTAATTTATTTCGATGGTTCGAAATATAAATGTTAGCTCACACGCAGCTGTATAGATTCTGTGTTTATTGCGATTTCGATTTGAAAACAAAATGATATTATAATTAATGGAATAAAATAATAATAGTTTTGGTCACAAATTGATTTATTCCAGTTATTTTTATAATAAAATTCGTTAAATTTTAGACTTTTGTATCATATTATAATGTCCTAATTATTATTATTATTATTATTAATGCAGTGAACCGAGAAACATATTTTCAGAAAAATTAAAACTATAAAAGTGTGTACTGGTTATGGAAGAAAAAAATAGTTAATTTTTTCGTTCGTAGGACGTTTTTTAAAAGAAACCTGTCTGTATGAATTAGTTTCATTATAAAAAAAAATATATCTATTTATAAATATCATATAAATTACCTTTTCATAACGAGATTAAATGATATTATTTTTTTAACGATATTTATTGTTATTGCGATTCGAAATATTTTTGTAATCTCGTAATTCGCACAAAGCACGGCGGTTCTATCTCTCTCTCTCTCTCTCTCTCTCTCTCAGTTTCAGACAAATGCTACACATAGCCTTTGATCGTAAGTATATATCTATATACGTTTTAGTTAATGACAATTAATAATCAATCAATCGTTCGATTTTGTATTTACGAAATCTCGTAATTCGTATACTATATAGTCTCTCGAAACGTCGTCGTCGCTATGGTGATTTTTGACGGAATCCCGTATATAATATCGAAATTATACGCGCAATCTTTTTTTTTTTTTTAAATACTCGAAAATTATAAAGAAAAAGAGGAATGGAGAAGGATTTTTTTTATTGTTGTTGTTGTTGTTTTGTATTACGATATAATACGAGAAACGACGGCGACGGCGCGCCGAGGCGTACGATAATAAAATCATTTTTTCGCCATCGCATCGAAACGGATTTCTTAAAATCGGCGGGCAATTACAAAGATTTATGTATAACCGCATAAAAAAAAAAACACACCGTTCGTTTCAATATCATTTATATAATATTTCTCCTTCGTCTTTTGGTCATCACAATACAATCAATGGTCATATATACATATTTATCTATCGTAACTTATTTCCTATGTTTCATGCTCGCCATCCACTTTATTCTTCTTCTCTGAGGATCTGCATGATATGTGCAAAAGCTTCCACAGTTTAATGTAACGTAACTAAGGGAAAAATAAACGCCGGGCTAAAGATGTTATCCTTTTAATATTAATTATTTACCCCGTATTTGCAGCCATTTTCTCCTTTAACACCTATTCGTAACGCTTTCATTCCAAGATGTTCTAAACGCCGTATAACACCGGTTTTTATTTATTTTCTCTACTGTTGCTACCTACGGCTATCGTCGCCGTTTCACATCAATACATTGCTATACGCATATATACTCTTCCGAAAATTTGTTTCTATTATTTATACAGTCCGTAACGTTATTATTGTTGTAAAATCATTTTTTTTTTTTTTTGCTTCCAAACGCTTTTATATTTTTCAGAGTTATTCTATTCATACCATCGATTTTCTTCTGCGTTATTCGCAATAATAAAGTAGACGGAATTTCGTATCGAATCGGACGAACAAAGAAAAAAAATCAAATTCCAATTTCACCAGAAATAAAAAAAATGTCGTTTCGAAACAAAATAGTGTGTAATTAGTATAAATCGTATATGCGTAGACACTCGAAATCGACACGATTCGTGTTTTCGGTGGAGAATTTCAACATTTTTTTCGGGAATGAGCTGCCAGTAAAAACTCCGTTGAAAATCAAATTCATACCGCTCGTATTAAGATACGTCTGTGAGCGTTTCACCAAAATCGTTTCAGTACATATATAAAATATATCTTTTGAGTTGTCCTCGAAGAACCAGGTTATACATTTTTAATTTATCGTTTTACGCGCAAATTTTTTAATAGTGAAATTCTTTTTTTCTCCTCCGCACACAGTTCACGCGGTAATCTGCAAATGCGTATATACGTAAAAATTTATTATTTAAAAAAAAAGGATTTTCTTCTCTTATTATTCTTACTATTATTATTATTATTATTATTATTATTATTATTATTATTATTATTATTATTATTATTATTATTATTATTAATAAAATAATCCAATTGAAATGAAATGGAAAGGACGGAAAAATATGGATATTTCGTCGGTATTTTACGAAAAACACACACCTGTGCTTGAGAAAATTAAATTAATCCGTCCGTTCCGCAAAACTTCTCGTATTATAATAATAATAATAATATTATTATTATTATTATTATACGCATGATTTGAACGGTTGTCTCATTAGAATAAAAACGAAATCCTCGCAATAAATGAATATTCCCATACAGTTCGGTTTCGTTCTCACGTATTTTAAGAGACTATATAGCAGCGGAACAACAACAACAGGAGTCGTGATTTTTATTCGGGAGGTTTCTATATTATTATAAACTCGTATTAATATTGATGATATTGTACTAGTATTGTTTTCGCGACAATTCGCGACTTTCATACCGTTTTATAGCTTTAGAAAGTGTATAATATGCATTATATTATTAATATAATGCATATTATAATAATACGCATTTATTATTGTTTTTATCCATTAATATATGTATACTTGAAATCATTCTCTGGAATAATAATAATAATAATAATAACAATATGATGTATATGATTGAAATATAAAAAAAATATCGTATACGATGATAAATGCTTGTATAACCGATATTATTAATATTTATATAGAAACGATAATAGATAGAACGATGAATATTTATTTCACGTTTCGCACGCGTATCCATTAAAAAATATAAAATTGGAATCGAATATTGTATAGATTTTGTCGATTTCCTCGCGGTATAATATTCCAAACAGTTTCAATTAAATCGTTTACATAAAGAAAACGTACAAAAATCGTGATGATTTCACTGGTTCCATGTTAAATAAAACACTTTTTTTTTTAACAGTAAAAAATAAAAAATCAAAACGCCTACAAATTTATTCGATCGTTTGGTAACTGCAAAAAAAAACAATAATTTTCAAATAAATATAAAACTACGCGCAGAGCTCCGTGTTTACTTTAAATATTTGTAAACACTAAAATAATAAATATATATTATAAAAAAAAATTATTGTACAAAGTTTACTTATACTTTTTAATACTATATATTCTTGTAAGCCGTATTATATTCAATTCGAAACTTTCATTCGACTTAATATTATGTATTATATTATAAATACGCGCGAATATTTCGTGGTAAACCTATTTTTATTATTATTATTATTATTTTTTATTCCGTTTAAAATAAGAAATGAAAAAGAGAAAGAGAGAGACGAAGATAATATTTTACACTCACATATTATTATATACGAGTAATACCGCGCGTTACGCCTACTCGTTTAGATACATTATTTTATTCGTGTTCAGTACCGACGATTATTGAGCCTTTGGAAAATTAAAAAAAAATAAATAATAACGTATTCTTTTGAATAATTTCGTCTGTAACAATAATAATCGTTCATCTGGAGATAAAAAAACTATATTATAACCTGCACTAATGCGCACTTAATACGTACACCACAGCGTAATCCTCGTGAAATTATTCGTAATTTTAAATTTAAAATAAAAAGAAAACGAAAAATCAATCGAAAAAAAATTGTTTATTTAAATGACTTTTAAATGGAAAAAAAAATTCTATATGTTTTATAAAAGTGACAACGCGTATGTACATCTCGACTTATTATTCTATTTAATATAAATTATACATAACAATACATTACATGTTTCTTTAAATCGCGTTTAATATACAAAAAATTGCAGTGCATTCCCTTACAGTAATACACGCGTCTATATAAAGCGATAAATAAAATTATTGATTTATTTTGTCAAAAAAAAAATTCATTTAATATCGAAATCAACTATACATTTTCATTAGATAAAAAATGAGACGCGGTGTTCTGACGATACGCAATGACTTTTATACTATCAAATGTTTTCAAGTTTTTTCGTGTGTATATGAGGATTTACTATAAATCATATAACTGTATTTTTGATTTTGTTTTCGCTAAAATTATTATAAAAATGTAAAACAATTTTTTTCTCACAATATCGAACAAATAGCTATTTAAAAAAATAAAGACGCGTAACGTTAGAAATCGAAGATTTTCATTCAATCGACATTCACGAAAATACTGATTTCGTTCGTTATACAGACTAACACAAATAATATCAATTTATTTTAAAACAATTTAAATCCTAACAAATTCTAAAAACTCTTATGAACTACTCCATGCACGTATATAGCTGTGATTTTATTTTTGGCGCGAAAAGTCTATTTAAAAATTGTACAAATTTTCGTGCGTATTTATTATTTAATGCAAAAATTAAAAGAATATTTATACATATATTATTGCAGATGGCGTATGCAGTTACATAATATCACAAGAGGTATATAAATACAACAAAAAAAAAAACAGGTAAATTACAATTTATAATAAAATTGTTCTATTTGATTTATATAGCTAATATATATCTGAAATATCGTTTGGTAAAATCGATGTTTCCCAGTGTACGGACGTCAGAGTTATCCCTGTCAAATATATGTGTGAAATATTATTTCTTTGTTGTGTTTTTACTCATTTCAAAGTTATGAAAAAAACTTCTTTAGTGGATACCGCGATAGTGTTACTAAAATCAGTAAAAAGGAATTTATATTGGGATAAAAATTTCAATCACACGAATAGAAAATTTCCAAAATGTTTGCAGAAGGATTATTATAATTTTTCCATGTTTGGTACCAAAGAAAGTGAATCGCTTTTTTAAAAAATATTTTCAGAGATTTTGTCGTCAAAATAAATACTTCAATTTTTTCTTTTTTTTTTTAGTATTTCCTTTCAAAGCAAATTTTATTAACAATTTTCTATAGAAGATAATAAAATATCAAACCTATTTTAAGATAATGCTATCTATAAACACGGTAGAAATACAGAAATTCAAAAATATTTCTCTAATGATTTACGAGAAAAATTATCCCAAAAGGTTTGGATTGCGAGAAATTTTAATTTCAACGTTAAAATATATTTTTATTCTTTTTTTTTTTTGTTATTTCAATAACCTCAATGAAAATAGATGAAAATTACTCTTTTCAATTATTTCGCGAGTATTTTAGTTTTTTTTTTTTTTAATAATAATAATAATAAAAAAAAATTGCGTCTTAACGATTTACATTATTTTTTTTAGTACCTATATAGTTGAAATAACAAACGCGTCTGACATTGTTTTAAATTTGTAAGCCTTAAAACAAAAAAAAATCACCTCCTTTATAAATTAATTACTCACCTTAAAGTCTACAATTGCTATAAATAGTCCAAATTTAAAAAAAATTTCTCGTCGTTAATACAGTGGAAAGTTACACATTTGATGAAAATTTGAGTTGTATATGACCATTATAGTTTCAAAGTTACAAAGAAATAACGATAATAATCGATTTTGACGAAATTGCGTTGTTACCGGTTTTATGTGATTTTTCAATACTTTCTTCTGACCTATTAAAAGAAATTATCGAGAAAATAATCTGACTAAAGTATACCAACTGGATGGGAATTTACTACCCCGGAAAATAGTGGTACGCTTCTTCTGGTAGAATTTTTTGAGTATAGACATCAACAAAAAAACATATCATCGCGTAAAACCTATACGCTCAGAATCTGAAAAATAAAAAAAAAGAACAACGGATAAAAAGATAAGTGATATGCGCTTAGGATATAATTTTAAAAAAAAATTTTCATTATCGAATTCCATATTAAACATTTACGATAAGATTATTAAAATTGTGGTCCATATATATATTTATTTATATATTGTCGTTCTGATATTACGAGTGTAAGAAGAACTTAGTATTTATTTTGGACCAGTAAGTAATATATCGCTCTGGAGACGGACTACGATGCAACACCGAGTCCGAAACGTCAGCCAAAAAGTGGAGACGTACGAGGGATGTATCCGAAAACAATCCGAATAAAAATTGGTGTTTTTTTTTTTTTTGTTATTCCGTAATGGTCGGTGAGCTCATTGGCAAGAGTAGAAGGGGAGCGTGAAGCAAAGAGCGCGCGTATAGGTGGCGCCGCGGGCCCCCTCTCCCTGTAACGGACCCGATTGTCGCTGACCATATGCTGAGGGGGCCTCCTCGCCGTGTGTCGGCGATTCTTGCCGCGTATATCGAATATTACACACACACACGTTTGCGCGCACATATAAATAAATACACACACACACACATATATAAATAAATACGCGCACACATATAAATACAAATACAGGAACGCGCGTGTATATGACGTCGGCACGCGGCGCGCGAAACGAGGAGAATATTTTAACCGACGACGACGACGACGACGACGACGACGGCGGCGGCGGCGGTGGCGACGACGACCAACCATCCACACAACCACAGCGGTTCTCATACAATTTCCTGTTGCGCACCAATGCGGTTGTGGTGTGCCTGCTGCAATATAATAATAGCGACCATATACCACCGATCACGCGCGCCGGTTACCGCCATCGACAAGGTCAGTATTGTAATAATAATAATATGCGTATCGCAAATCACCTGCTGCGGCTACACTTTTGTACTTTTATTTTATCTATACGTCGTACATAAAGTCCAACTACAGAGACGAAATCAATGTGTAAGTGGTTCAATGTATTATTATTAAACGGTGATAATAACGGAGGAACACGAGCAACTGGGACCGATTTGTTGAGAGAGAGAGAGAGAGTGTGAGAAGGTTATGTAATAGGTGGACAGCACGCGGCCCGCGAGATGCGTTGTATCACACATTTACGAAATACGTGCTGCAGAAAATTTTATCGTGAATTTACTTTTATACGTACGCGCTTTTGTCAATTGTAATACATTTTTAATAATAATAATAATAATAATAATAATAATAATAGGTAGCGAGCCGCCAGGTGTTGTCGCTCAAGCGACTTTACTTGGATAAAAATTTTCTATATTGTTATCGTTATAAAAAAAAAATAAATAAACGATTCTGAACGGTATTTCGGAGAATAATATTTTATATAACAAAAATAACTCCAACTCCTTTTTTTATCGATTAAACGATACTTTAAAACCTAATGTAATTGTTATGAATATATTCCAAGAGTTAAAAGAGAGTTTTTGAAAATCTTCTCTCCTTAATGTGCGCAAAGTATACGAATATTTCAAATTTCTACACCCCGTTAATTTCGAAATTACGAAGAAATAATACGATAATCGATTTCGCTGAAATTTTTACGCAATTTTACGGTAATTTTTTAGTCGCGTTTTCAGGCACTTTTGTGGAAAATCGAAAAATGACCTTTCTGAAGTATCGACTACACGCAATATGCTACCGGGGAAAAAAATTATGACTGTAAAATCTCGGAACACTTCTTCTGGTAGAATTTTCGGGTACAGACGAGAAAAAAAAACACATCGTCGTAAAACCATTACGTGCTCTGCTCGGAATCCAAAATAATTTAAATTCGAGTAATTTGACACACAAAAGTTGCGAACGCTTTTTGCAACTAACGCACTTGCGAATCGTTTTCTTTTTCTTTTTCAAAATTCGAACACGGGTAAATCGCTTAACAAACGAAACCATCTGCAACATCAATTACGATGTGCACACGCATTGATATAGATTTGCAGAATCTAAGAGTGAAACAGTCGAGAAACAATTAATATCCCACTAATTAAATAAATTATAGGTACACGATCGTTTTACTATTTTCGTAATTAAATTATCTATGTAGGATATGAATAATAATAATAATAATAATTCATTTCGTTTTTAAAATTTATGGAGAAAAAATATTTCCCCGTCCTTAATATCTTATTAAACGGAACGCTACAAGGACTTGGACGGTGGTCTGCAATGACTCGGTTATCGTTTTCACTCTATTTTACGCGCTTATATATTATAGCACATACGTTATACAAATCGCATAATTTTCGCGTTTTCAGAGCATTTAATATAGACGCGAACTCAAGGATGGACACAGGATGAGCCCAATACCAATTGAGTAAAATTGTTACATTTATTTGAATTTTATTATTATTATTATTTTTTTTTTTTTTTTACGTATTTTTAGTGTACCGCGTTTTTTTTTTTTGGTAATTTTTCATTCTGTTACCCAACTTATTGTCGTCACACGATTTAATCGACTTTTGATTATGTAAACAGAAACGTACATGTGTGATATTTGTTTTTTTCTCTCTTTTCTAAACGTAAATCAATAATAAAACAAATTAATTTCTCTGGAAATTTACACATATTTACATATAATATATAGTAGTAATTATAACGAACGTTCGTTCCGTTAGAGACGAGTTAAATAAAGAAATTTTCAAGAGATTCGATTTTTCCTATATACGTTTCCAATATTTATTCTCGAAAAATCTTATCGATTAAACTTTTCTAATCTAATTCATTCGTTTATCGCGTGTACAGAACAAGAGCAATTTCGTGATACGAAATAAATAAAATAATAATAATAAAATTTCAAAATACGCGTGACTTTCAATTAACAAATTTCAAATGATTTCCACGTGGTCAATGTATTTTCTATATATGTTGACTAATAATATATAGCGAAGAATTATTATTTCAAGTTATAATGACTTAATTTCAGTGGCAAAAAAAAATCGTTTTATTTTTTCACCCGCAAATATTACGGGTATTTATTGTAAATTTTCGTCGATAATAACCAATTTTTTTTTTTTTTTAAAACGTTTCTCGATGAAATTCATACGTAAATTTTCGCGTGTAATTCAATGGAGAAACAATGATAAAACGTCCGAATATCTTATTATTAATAACGGTACGAGTTATTTACATAGATATAGTGAAGGGACTGCATTTAACTATATCGCGCGGTCTCCTAAATGTCCAATAAAACTGGATAAATTTTCAATATCTTCTACATATATATTGTATATAATATGTAGTGCCTCTTCACTTTACCACCGTGTCTTAAACGTTTGTCGCTCGGAAAATATTCTCTCATCGAAAACTGTTGCAACATCTCGTGTAAATTCAAAAAAAAAAAAACAATATTTCTCGAAAATAGTTATAATTTAAAATCTCCGATAACCGTTTTAGAA
Organism: Chaetogeoica ovagalla; assembly: GCA_032441825.1. Lineage (NCBI taxonomy): Eukaryota > Metazoa > Arthropoda > Insecta > Hemiptera > Aphididae > Chaetogeoica > Chaetogeoica ovagalla. Next base: position 6,885,613 of record CM063735.1, read on the forward strand.
TCGGAAAGTCGAATGGAATGATGAAAAAACGCGCGTGCAGACGACCGGTCTATACAGAATCATACGATATATTATAAAAAATTATGGAACATTTTTTTAGATAAAAATAGAATATTACATAATTGGCGCCAATTATAAAATCGCACCGAGATACAATAATATAAAACATGACGTATTAAACGATATTACATACATCGTATACACGAGTAGAAATAATATCGTATTATTATTTCTAAAATATTATTTCATCAATAAACTGTTCTATTGGTACACAAATTCGAGCTACGGTTTATTATAAATGGCGCCTATAGATGGATACACACCGCGGACTACTACAAATATAATCCGCCTATAACATATTATTGCGTACATAGAACATTTTAAAACATTTCGGCTTTAAATTTTCAATTATACATACATACGAATACGAACGCGTGTATAAAAATCAACGCACTCAGTACCACCTAATTAATGTATTTTCTTTTCTATATATATATATATATATATGTGGAGCCAAAAATGTATAAAAATTCATCAATTGAGAACGGCTGGGCCGATTTGACTCAAATTTTTTTAATTGTTCGTAATTGCCAGGAGAAGGTTTTTACGGAAAAAAAATTTATATAATATATCGGCCAAATACGATTTCAGAAGATAGACTACAAATTAATCCGAAAATACACTACATTTATATGTATATCATCAAAAGCTTTAGATTCGGATTAGTTTGTCCTAATATTTCACACTTCAATTCACAAGCCATAATATTATTATATGTGCCAGAGTTTCTCGATTTGTGAGTCTCGCAGTTATAGGTGAAGAATAATAATTGATGTATTTTCAGAAAATTCTTTTGAAAACGAATTTTGACCACGTAAATATTTATGTAACGGATGCGTTCTGGATGTTGTCAGCATATTGCGTACAATAGATGTCCGAGACGCACATTTTAAAGCTGCTACAAAAAAAAATCAAAACTAAATCCCAATCAATCATTCGTATACAATTGTCATGAATAAACGAAAACAAACGTACACTATTCAATTAATATCTACCTAGTAAATATTTATTTTTTTTTACCAAAATATACTTTATGAAACGTTATTAGGTAATTATTAATATATAAATACTTTTTTTTTTCTTGTTAATACGTATTTATTTATCTGCAAATCCATTAATGAGTAAAAATAAAAAAGAATAAATTGATTTTGGGCGTGTCGTTAAAATTTGAAAAGTTTAAAAAAAAAATGAAAAATTTTAGAAACTCTAACCTATAAAATATGCTAATAGAACATTTTAATTCGATCGTTCTTTGCAAACTCGAAAACAGAAAAATACACTGTGCGATACACGCGCGACGACGAATATATATATATATATATATATATATATATAAAATACTGAAATGAGCGTTATAATAAAAAATAATTTTATCGTAGTAACTATATAAACTACAGGGTCAATATTATAGTGATTGTCGAATTCGTTATGTGGGATATTTAGCGGGTAAAATACTATAATTATATATGTTCGCGTACATTGTTCAAACTGAAGCTAAACGAAACTTTTCCATTCGTTCCGCAATTGAATGACAATTTGAAATAATCGTTTTACACGTGTTTTTCTACTGAGCGCACGAACGCCGATGTAATTGCGTAAATTCAATTTCACTCGAGTGTTCTTATAAATCAATAATAATAATAATAATAATAATAATAATAATAATAATAATAATAATAATAATAATAATAATAATAATAATAATAATAATAATAATAATAATAATAATAATAATAATAATAATAATAATAATAATAATAATAATAATAATAATAATAATAATAATAATAATAATAATAATAATAATAATAATAATAATAATAATAATAATAATAATAATAATAATAATAATAATAATAATAATAATAATAATAATAATAATAATAATAATAATAATAATAATAATAATAATAATAGTTTTCGCGTTCGATTTTAAACATTTGGCGTAGGTATATTAATAATATTTTAATTAAATACAATTTTTGAATTACACAGAATTTCGAAATTCTTTTTTCTTTCTTTTCTGTTTTTTTATATCCATAACCGCGTCTACTCCGACAAATCACCTCGTATTGCATCGCGTTTATTCGCTCGTTGAAAAGTCGAGATTATTATTAAATAATAATACGATTGTTACAATTAAATATATTACAATATGTACGGCATTCGACGATTTTCTGCGTAGAAAAAAAAAGTGATTATCGAAAAAAAGTTTTACATAGTATTTTATCAAATTTCGAATATACTCATCGTGTGTGTATACATAATAATAAGAAACGGGCGGTTAGAATTTAGTGTTATAAGGATAAATCGATGGAAATGTTGAGTGATTTTAGGAAATTGGACAAGACTAAACAACGAGGAACGAAAAATTGAATTACAATATGAAAGGAGTCATTTAGGATTTGGGTGTAAAGTATAAACTGGATACGGTGAATCGTCAAAGTTTCAAGTTTATAAGCATGAGCCGGTAACGATTTTAAGTTTTTGAACCGAGTTTTTTGTTCAGGTCACCATATAGAGACAATGTTTTGAATGCAGAAGCAAACTATAGATACGAAATCCGACGAATATTTCACGAATAATAATTATTTAAATTTTAAAATACGCGGTGAAGCAAAAAGATACTGCGCAGTATAGTTGACATTGAAAATTTACAATTAGACGTGTTTAAAAACTCTATACAGTCAAATTTAACCGAAAATTTCTAGTTAAGGTGTTAAATTAATTTTAATTTCATTCAAAAATAATAATTGAAATGGTGAAAATTGTCACGGAATCGCAGTGAAGACTATTATATTGTAGTGTATACAATTCTAAGAATACGATGGTCTTCATAATAAATATCCGCGTACAATTAACGTTAACCAAACATGGTTTTATTTAATTATTTATCTATTCTTTTACAGTAATAATAATGAGTGGGGACTATTCTTTTACAGTAATAATAATGAGTGGGGACGTTTTCTCTCTTATTAAATTCCGAAATAATTAACAAAGCCTCGTGTTATAACAACGCATTTCATTAAATTACGACGAAATAATAGCGACAAATTTTGTTTTCGTTCATGATTTATACGTTTACGTAACGCCGCGCGTCTACAAAACGGTAAATGTCGTAATCAAATACGATTTGAATATTTTAATTTTATTTTCAATCTGTTTTTTTGTAATTTACGATCATTGAATATAATTTTTAATCCGTTGACTACGTACAATTCAAGACTGGCGAAAAGGCAATGCAATCGAAGCATCTGTTTACAGGATACCGACCCCACGAAAACCGTATCCCGCTATCGGGGAGACATTTTTTTTTTTTTTTTTACAACGAACAACTCTTGTACAGTGTAATTTAAGAAATTTAATTGTCCGTATTAATAGTCTATACGTATTCTTAATATTAATATTGTAAGTCGTTAAAAAAAACTTTCTTAAGAGACGCACTACCACACGGTTTGAGACTCGACTAACAGCTTATCTGCAGGTCTCGGGATGATACGATCTCTGCGAACGGCAAAATTTCAAACAGGAAAAACGTAACTATCCAAAAACGAATTCATATATATATCCCCTACAGCTTTACATACACACCCGAAGTGGTTTTTCACGACAAATCAGTTTTAACTTAATGATTTTCGACTGCCCGAAATCTCGTATTTCTTGTTACTTACCTGAGTTTTCAAATATGTTAGAGATTAACTTACGTTCCATTATATGCGGTACGAAATTTTAATAAAAAAAAATATATATATATATATATATATATACTTCAATTTTATAGTTCTACGTTACCGCATTTTGCGAGATATTTGAAGTGTTTGCCTTCTTTACTTATCAGAAAAAAAAGTAGAATTTAGATCATCGAAAAATAATTTTGCATAGGACCCCGAAATTCATAACGCTCACAATACCTACAGCTGTTGCAAATTTTTTTTTACATACAAAAAATAAATAAAATCTATTAACGGTTGCACTTTTGCAAAAACTAAACTTCAAAGTGTTTCGAATATATTTATTGAAAAAATAACATGTGAAAATACAAATCGAATGTTTGGTCTCCTCTTTTGAAGTGTTTTTTAAAGTAACGTTTACCGTACCTAAAAAAAAAAAAAACGGCAAAATAAAGAGAAAATAAAAGACTTTCACCGTTAATAATAATCAAATAATTATAACATAAAACTCATGGAAATAATAATTTCCTTCTCGGAATATACCACACAAACATCGAATTCCTTAAAACGTTTTCAGTTTAGTTGATAAAAGGGCTTAGCATTTTTGTTTTATCCATTAGTGTATACAGATATTTTTAGACGCTTCAACCTACCAACTGGTGACTACTGTTATTTTATTCTAGCTGAGGCACCAAATATATTTATATATATATATAGGTAATAGGTTATAGGATGTTCGCGTTTGTCCGCTGTAACACAACTGAGCGGTCCATCATTTTTTTTTTTTTTTTTTTTTTTTTTTTTTGGGAGGTGGGAGGTGGAAATCTTCAGAAGATACCTCTAGAGGTTGTGACGGATTCGCCGCGGGGCGCCTACCGTCTAAAACCTCCCCCCTGGGGGCAACCATAGGTTATACGCCCTGGGAAGAAAGAAATGGAAAAGGGAAGAAAACAGAGTACAGGTTATGGTGCGGCGGAGGGTCGGTGACCTCCATTGCTCCTAGAGCGGAGCAGTGGAGGCTCTCGCGTGTGTCACGAGGCTAGGGGATCGGTGGGCCGAGGTTGTTGGGGGCTATCGTGTTGGCTGATCGGGGGGATGTTCCAGGAGGGAGCAGGGACGATGTACCCAGTCGTAGGATCTGGGTGCGTAGTCTGCGGTGGCAGCGATCGTGGGGTTCGACGACCACCAATTCGCGATCTTGGTGCAGTTGGTGGGTGGAATATTCCAATTTCTTGGTGTCGAGGTCCCTAGTGATGACGCGGAAGCTGTCCACGGTCAGGGGGTATATTCGGACGCCGCCAGAAGTGTTGACTGCGCGTCGAATGGGGACGTCGTGTGTTGCGAGGGCTTTGCGGATTTTAGGCCAGCTGACAGATTTTCCTAGCAGGATTGGAGGGGGGCATTTCTCTCTGGGAACGGGAGACGAGGACATGTCGCTGTCACTGTCGACCTCGGAGGACGAATCGCTGAAGATGTTGGTCATATCGGTGCGGGTCGGAATTTTCAGAACGGGTTGTGGAGTCGGTTTTTCCGTGTCGGAGAGAGTAGGGGGGGGGGAACAGGAGGTTTTGCGCTTCTTATTCCTGCGGCGGCGGGGTTTCGGAATTTTGCCCGAGTTTACGGAAGAGGTCGGGGATGCGGCGCGGGAGGTTTGGTCGCGTTCTCCTTTGAGTGCGGAGTTTTCGGCCTGTAGGCTGACTACAAGAGCCCATAAGGTTTCGAGTGTCATGCCGGGAGGGAGTGGAGGAGTACCCTGCGCTGGGTCCATCGTCGAGCTCGGGTTAGTACCGTGGTTGGGGATTGTTGCTGGGTTGGAGAGGGAGGATTGGAGAGGCTTGGGGTTGCTGTGGCAATGAGAGGGCGCGGCCCTTCGACAGCGTTGACGGATGGGAGTCCCGTCGCTTTCGCGACGGCTTACCTGGTGTTGTTGGCTGGCAGAGTCGGCGTGAATGGCGGCTGGTGCTGGACCGTGTGCTGCGACTGGCGGTGACGACGGCGTGGCCGGCGTGCTGCTGCCTGCGGGGACTAGTCCTGAAAAGGACTGATTTAACGTGGAGTAGTTCAGGCTGTTCGGCTGGCGTTGATCGGTGTGGCTAGACTCCTCAACTGCTGCTGGACTGGACTCGCTCCGCGGTCCATCGGTTGCGGACCGCTATTTATACGTGTTGTTCTATGTGATTACCCCCTATTTGTTGTGTCGTATCTCTCTCTATCTGGTGACTATTTTCTTTCCCAGTTTTATTGTGTTCGACGGGCGCGCTCTGTCGGTATACGCGGGCGTTTAGTCTGACGCTGATTGAACGATCAATCGCATACACATACGCTAAGTTTATCATTATTAATATTATTTCATAATATGATCAATGAAATAAACTTAAGGACTCGTTTTCCCCCTTTCTACACTCGTTTACTCGTTTATTTTACATTGATATGACCGCAATATATATAATATAAATATAACATAATAACTTAAACTCTGTTTATTTAAATTTGTACTTATTGTTAAAATTGGTCGCACAGGGCCTGTTATTAAAATTCCCAAGTCAAAAATGACATTGTTTTCATCTATAATATTTTCAATACTAGTTGCCGTCGCCGGAGTTTTCGAAACGATTTAACGCGATATACATTTTTTTTTTTTTTTTAATTACAAATGTGTTCTAAAACCGTTCTATAATAACGAAGTATTTTATTTTAGTTATTTGTTTTTTTTTTTTTTTTACAATATACGCAACATATTTTTTTTGTTTTTCATAGCTTCGCGTAATACGACTGTTTTTTGATTTTGCAAAAAATTTAATTGTAAATTAAAAAAAAAACTGAAACACGAAGACTGGTTGCAGTATGACGAGAGTATTATTGAATAGAACAAATAACAAAAGTCATTTGTCGACGATCTCAGTCCAGACATACGTGTGTATTTGCGCAATACGCTCGCGTTGTTTGAATTTTTCTCCGCGGGACACGTGAAAACGGTCAATATTTTTCTAAAAAAATAAAAAAAAAAAACTATAACAACAAATATATATATATATATATAAAAACTTTACGTTAATAAAATCGCTTCTCTCTATAGAATTGTTTATGTGAAAGGCGAAAAACAATGTAATCTTTTCGGATTCAATTTAAGTTTAAATATTATATAAGACATATTTTCTCTATATTTACTGCGCGTCCGTTCGCTGCAATTGTTATTAAGTATAAATCTCGAGACGGTACGAGTATAACCGCGAGAGTACACACCGCGTGCAAAATATGTGTTCACAGTTTTCTTTTTCTTTTTTCTGCCGCGTATTTTTATTTGACATTCCGAATTACTTAGCTCTGGAGATACCGACTTAAACCAACGCGAAAAACTTTAATTACATAAGAATAAAAGTATATTTTGCAGGTTACGACGTCACAGTGGACGTTTGTGATTTAATAATCATTATATTTGTTATATTTTAATAATACTATATAATGTCCGCGGAAAATATAAATAACGTTATACGGCGTGTGAGCGTTTTAAAAATTTCGTTATTCTCATACGTATGCCAGCCACATTTATATTAGCCGAATTTAACTATACGATTTATTACGGGTATGATTTGTGTTCAGATAATTGTTATAACAGCAGTTATTGTTCGGTATCCGACTGAACAACACACAGGGGTATTATTATATAACGATAGCGATTTTCTTCTCGTAATCTCGTAACCGCTTAATAAATTTTCTCGATATACGTTTTGTTCGCGCGTTAAAATTGCTCAAACATTTAACAATAATTGGCCGCGTTTTTTTCCAATAACGGTGTAATCGGAAAATCGTATTTTCTCGTGTGAAATATTTTTATGAATTCGTCACTCACAGCGAGGACATTTTTCAAACTACATATGCCCGTAAAGCGATCTGCGTTTAATTACTATCCACAATCAAACTCCAAATCATTCCGATATTTTTGGTATAGTTTTTGCAACGATGCGAATACACGAAACGAGTTACCCGATTTTATTTATATTACATTATCGACGTTTTATGTTTGAAAATCGATGAGTACATATATATTAAATGATATCCTCGCACCGAGAATGAAACAGACGTAAACGGAACGAGAATTACAAAAATACTCATTAATTAAACACGAATTTAGTTTACAGTATTTTTTCAGTAAATTCTTATACGCATTTTGAGTAAAAATACATATATAACAACAAAAAATGATTTTTCCATTCATTTGAGAATTAACCGAATCGACGTGTCCGAATTCTCTCCGCCCGATCGTGAATTAAAATTAAAATATATTTTATACACTGTTTCGATAATTTTAAATCCATCATCAAAACGTCAGTCTCCGTTTTATAACGTCATACGTTTAAATCATATCTGTGACTCGATCGTCTGCAATATACACAAGTTAAAAGTTAAAATTAAATTTAAAAGCTAAGTTAGTTTTATTTAAGTTACGTTGCGTTTTTTCATATTTTTTTTTTAGATTCCGATCGAAATCAAGAATTAACGTATCGAATGATACGTTTTTTTTTTCGTTTATTTTTACTCTATCTGTGAACACATTTTCGTGAAGAAAGGCGTGATCGAGACATATTATGCGTTAAGTTTCCGGTAGCAAATCGTATGTTTACTATCGATTAGACTTATTCGACACGTTTTTCGACCTTTTCTCCACGTCCCTTGAAATTTCATTCAAAACAATCAGAAAATTGCAACACACAATTTGTATAGCTCGTAGACGCATATAAAATATTTTACCATATCTATTAATTACTCGTATATAACAAACTACTACAACAGCCTCGCTCGGAATCGCTTTTCGAGGTATGAAAAAATTCATCACTGCCTACAAAATTCTAAATAATAATAATAATAATAACACCCACCGAAAATGTCTGTCTATAAGCAACACGAACACGACTCGTAATTTATATAAAAAGACAAAAAACAGATTAATTAAATTACACGACGTGTTACTTTCTATTTTTTCTAATACTTATATATATATATATCGACTTTAAATTCGACACATAATAAATTAGTTTCGAAACGTCGATTTTACGTACTTTATGTTCTCTATACAAACATATGTTTTTCTATGTGTCGCGGTAAAAATTTCTTAAAAAAAAAAATTAATTATTCCCTTATTGGCACCGGTTTACCGCAATACAATTTTAAACATATAATTGCGATAAATACAAATATAATCGGTCCTATTTTGATTTTTTTCTTCTCCTTCTGTTTCTTTACGTGAATATGCTTTTTTTTAGCGAATTTTCACTTCGTAAAATACGCAAAAAGTAAACGATAAAAAGAAAAAATAATCCGTTTTTTTTTTTTTGTTCCTCTCCACAGGTAGATATCGAGTAAGAAAATCATCGTTCGAATAAAATATGGTTCTTTGGAACAGAACGTTCCTGTTTTCGATATCATTGTGCGCGATCGTCGCGTCGTGCGATTCGATGTTTCAAAAACCACTTGACCCGTTCACGTTGCTCAGATACGACAAACGGACGGCCGAGGATGAACCGTCCAACAACGAGAAAAACGCGTCGGTCGAATTTGACGAATACCCGGTCAGTATTATATAAATTTCAAAAAAATAATATATATATATATCGTTTTTACGCGAGTCGATTGATTTTTATTTACCATTTTTTTTCTATAGATTTAAAAATAATAATAATAATAACATTTCCAATAAATTCGGCGAAGTATTGCCTCGCAGCTACAATGGAAAACGAATACGGTTCACCTAATATCATATAGTAATAATTTTTAATTTTAAAATACGTCAATATTAAATAAATACGATTCTGTGCAATGATATTTCAAATCCCCGGGTTTATTTCGATAATAATTCAATCGGTCATTTGAGAAACATCTTAAAGTCACCATTTTTTATAAAATGAGATTATGGCGGATTTTCAATGCTCTAAAGGTAGATACGTGATCCACAGAGAAATGACATAAGTCACTAACCTTGATCCACTAATAACAGGTTTTTAAAAATATCGTCGAAAAGAAAAGAGAAACAACACGAGTGAAAACATAAACTGACTTATGTTGTTTCTCTAGGAAATGGTTTTAACAGAAAAAATCAGGAATATATGTTTTGTTGCATGTTTTCATAGAATGGTTGTCAGCTGTTAACTAAGTGATAACAGTTTAAAACGATAACCATTTTAAACTTTGATTATGGTTGTTATTAAATGACGCGATGAAACGTGATTATAGTGTGTTGTATGGTTTTAAAGTAATACATTTTTCGCGTTAAAATATGAGTTCATCTGATGAAAAAGAAGTTACATCCAGAAAAAGGAAGAAAGGTGTTAATAATATGAGTGATTATAAGTCAGAAGGTATCAAAAGATCTCGGGTAAAAAGTGAAGCGTATACAAATTGGCGAGGTCACGCTATTGGAGATGTTACTCCTGGACCTGATTGCAGGTAAGCGTTTTCTACGTTTTCTATTATTTATAAGTTATACCTTTTATTGAAAATGAGAGTTCGAAGAAAATGAGCTATTTTATAAAACTCGCTGTGCATTTTATACAAAAATATATTAACTGCTTAAAATTAATTTAATATTGACATAGTTCTTAACATTATTTTGTTTTTACAGATGTCGTCGTCAATGCTTCATTAAAGTAAACGAAGAGGATCGGTTAGGGATATTCAAACGTTTCAGAAATCAAGAAACTAAGAATGAACAAGACTGCTATCTTCAAGGTTCAATCACTTGTCAACCGGTGAAGGATACGACGTATAGCTTCAGAAAGTTCTACAAAGCCAGACAGGGGTTTTCCAACAGTGTACAAGGTGCCTGTTAGCAATGGAAAAATCCAGGTATGCAAAACTGCTTTTCAATCCATTCATGGCGTTAGTGCTCAACGCCTAAAACGCATAATGAAACTTTCGCTTGAGTAGAAAAGTCCTATCGACATGAGAGGTAAAAACAGACCAGGTAATGCTAAACCCGGTACTGTTATATATAGAATAATGGAACACATAGCCTCTTTCCCAATCAAAGATTCCCACTATTCTGGCAAAGGGCACCATTATTTAAGTGAAAAATTAAACGTACTTACCATGTTCAAACTCATTAAGCGAAAAAATCCAACTAATATTGACGAAAACTACAGATTTTACTTGAAAATATTTAAAGAACGTTTTGACCTTTCTTTTGGGCGTCCACAAGTTGACACCTGCTGCACCTGCGAAGAGTTGGACGTGAAAATCAAAAGCAAATTCCTGAACGAGACAGCGAAAAGGGCAGCGGAAGCAGAAAAGGCAATTCATTCACTAAAAAATTCTATTCAAAAATGAAAGAAATTGGTCAACTGGCAAAATCTAAAGAAGATGTTGGTACTATCTGCATTGACTACATGCAAAACTTGCAGCTTCCGTGTGTGCCAGTGCAAGAAACTTTTTATCTCCGCCAACTCACTGTGAGCGTATATTGTATACATAATTTGAAGGATGACACTGCCATATTTTATCTTTAACATGAAGGAATAGGCACAAAAGGACCAAACGAGGTAACATATTTCGTACTAGACTACATAAACTCGTCCATGTCAGAAGACGTAAAATATCTTCATGTGTTTTCTGATGAAAGCAGTGCTCAAAATAAAAATCACACCATCATCAGAGCATTTTCTACACTAGTCACTCTTGGGAAATTTAGCATTATAGACCAGTATTTCCCCATAAGAAGACATTCATTTCTTCCTTATGACAGGGATTTTTCTGTCCTTAAAAAAAAATAAGAAGTGTGATCGTATATTCACCAATAAAAATACTCAAAACTTATTCTATCATCCAGCAATAATCAAAAATTTATAGTGAACCTAGTGAATTCAAATAAAATATTTGACCAAATCATGGTGGCTAAAGCTCTACAAAAGAAAAATGCTCTCTATAGAATCCAAAGGAAAAAATATCCATAGGTCAAGCAAAGTCACCTTTAACATTTAACAGTTTATGCAATTTTCCCATTCTAAAAAATTGAAGGGACTGTGTAGGTGAAAGATTTCATTGGTGGTTTACTGACACACACGTTTAGACTAAGAGATGTTCTAACTCAACAAGTTTATCTGCCCTCAAGCCTAGCATATCCCAGCGGCTGTATCCCCATCAACATTATAAAAATGGATGATCTGAAGAAGTTAAAATGGTTTTTACCCCATACCAACGCTGTGCAGAAGTTTTGCGACGATATATTTCAATGGCCAACTTGTGACAGCGAACGTCCTGAAAATGACAAGTAAAAAAAAAAATATAAAGTACTAATATTTTTTTTATATACCACAATAATTCAATATAAATTTTATTAATTCCAAAGTTATTAAAGTTCATGTAATAAAATTACTGATTGTTTTTTTTTTTAATAAAATGAATTTGTGAAAAATTGTTTTTCAAACTAATTAAAATAATAAATACAGTTTCAAAGTTAGTTTTAGGACTTTTATACTGATTAAAATTAGTCTTTTCGAACCCTATCAAGTCATAAATTTGAAAAACAGCATAAGTCAAGTAAGTAAACAATTAAGTACCACCCTGTGAGATAAACTGTAGTTATTATTTTTCAATAGAATAATATTGATTTAGGGTACTGTAAAAGAAACATGTCGATTTTGGTAGCTGTGTTCGACTTTAAGTCAACCATGAAGTTTTTACATGTTTTCCGAAAATTTGGTAACAATGACTTGTATTGTTTCTCAAATGACCGCCGATCCAATTATCGTTTTCATTCAATTCGAACGCTCCGTTAAATCGATTTTTTTTCGCTAATATTAAATGTTTTTTTTTTTACTCTTTCTGAATTCTTTACCACAAAATCAACGCGCGCAAAAATGTTTATAAAAGTATCAAATGAAAACGCTGTGTATTTGCGCGATATAAAACAATTTTTTTAAATAAACTGTACTAGCGTCAATGTGCAAACATAAATGTTCGCATTTTTTTTTCTTTGAAAATAATAGTTTCGATTGATAAATTTTAAGCTATCTCAAAAAAAAAACCCCCGTTTTCTCGTTAATATAACACAACAGTCGGTCACACGTACACACACACACACACGCACTGCAGTCTTAATTATTTATCCGTCGAGACGATATTATATTATTATCATAAAATGTTATGGATAGAAAATTGACCGAAGTAAAATAACGGACGATAGAAATGTACCATTACCGAGCTCACATCTCTATACAGAAGACACTATATTGTTGTTCTTAATCACAAAACGAAAGAACAAGAAATCATTCCCAACTATTTACGTTTACATAAATATATAATAGGTATACGCGTATATCTTTCTTATATTAACTGCAAAAATTTTAAAATTATTCTATTTTGTTTATACAATAATTGAAGTTGTCATTTTAAACCGTTAAAAGTTTTTCGTTGAAGTAAAAAAAAAAAAATTGGGCGGCTTATCCTGTTAAAAGAATTAAATATTTATTTCGCAAAAGTATTAAAAAAAAAAAAAAAATTATACGTACGTATATCCGGTTTTTTTCTATTTTTTTTTTTTTAAATCGACACAAAAATCGAAATCGCCGAGTAAAAAAAAAATTAATATTTCATTCAATTTATTACACCTATACAAATCATATTGTTTATTATTATTATTATTATTATTATTTATTTATTTATTCGAATGTATACGCAACGCGCGCACATCTCTCGGTTTTTCGGACGTACGCGTACATATGTTATATAATATGCGTTCAATATTTATCGCGCGAATCTGTCGAAAACAAATGTCGGCTCGGTACGTATATGTAAATCAGAAATTCTTTTTCCATATACACGCGTATACGCCTTTAAGTATAATCGTTCAGTTATATTAAATGAATAATTCAAATGAATAAACAACGGGTATATAATATATGGTCCACCGGCATATCCAAATCGCGGATATGCGTAAATTTTGGTATAAAAAAAAGAACACAAACAAAAAAGTGTTTAGAATAATTTCGCGTTGGTACACCTTAACGCATATTAATACAATATGTATAGAATAATTGTTAAAAAAAAAAAAAATTACTTTCAAATTTTATATTCGTTGTTAAATCGCATTTAACGAATATATATTATAATATAAACCGTTTTCGAAAATTGTATTCCTATTAGGCATTTATACACGTTTCGAACGAATTTTGACTTTTTTTTTAAACGGAATTTATATATTTTATTTTTATATAAATATATAACAATAATTATGAAAAAGAAAAAATTCTCGGTTTTATAATTATTAGTTATTCTTACACAGAGCCTAGGGCAGGACGACACCAAGGCCCTCCCACGCTATTTTTATATATATATATATATATATAGTTAAACTAACTCCACGCTATATGCAACAAACGTATGTGTGTATAATGTATTAATAACAGTTTTAACCATGTCTGTAACTACAAATAAATTCTCTATTAGTTAATTTTCAAAAAATCGAATAAAAGCTATCTCCGAACAACACTCTAACAGAAGATAAAAAAAAAAAAAATCGCTGATTATTGACTATAATATATACATATATAATACGTACGTTTTTGCTGACGTTAAAAATTAGTGGTTACTTAATAAATAAATTAATATTAATTGATTTAATTCCTTCAAATTCGACAAATCGTCCATATGCTATTCAGTTCAAGAATATAATGTACCGGGCGGCGGACGAAAATTGGTTCACGTTCGCGCGGTCGACGTTCTGTCGGTTATTCTGATTGGCGGAAACCGTCGTGAACCGACTGTTGCCGCCGACAACGACAGAAGCCAATGGACAGAGCAGCTATTTAGCCGCCCCGGCGGGTCCTCCGAATCTCATTCAACGCGCGCGCGTTCCGATGTACTCTTGAACTGACTAGCGCGCATTATAATCAGCAGTTTACGGCGGTATTTATGCAAACAATGCCGAAATATATTTGTCATTTATACCGCATTATAACTGATGAAATTTCTCGGGTTCTTTTACCAATGGGTACTTATCTACGGGGCTGTGCTCGGACACAAAATATCATTTTGTCAAAACTTATTTTCTCTTTTGTTTTTTAATCTAATCGATTAAATTCGAGAGATTTAAAGGACCACAGGACGGCCCTGTTTCCGAATTATATAATATAACGTGTATATATGTAAACGTTTCGTTACGTATCCAGGTAGTCGTACCAAAACGGACGGCACTGTTGCTGGACAGACTAATGGTGGCGTTACAAAAAGCCGTCGACGGAAATAATTCTGGAAATATGAAAGGATACTATCCGGAGAGATCGATTCCAATCAGCGGAGCTACTAGACCAAACCCCGGAGTGAGTGAACCGCACATATATTATAATATTAGAAATATATATTGTGACGCGATGGTTTTCTTTTCTTTTTCCTTTTTTTTCGACGTTTTAGACCGTTTTCAAAATTGCGTCTCCCATATACTTTAACACGACTTATTGTTTGTTTGGAGATTGTTTTACAATAACAAATTTCTATTTAACAGTATAATTCAGTTTAGAAAATTATTTAATAAATAATTTAAGTAATTTAGAAAATTACTTAATCATTATAGGTCTCGTCGCGTCTCTTAAACGCTATATTATTATATACTCGCGGAAAATATTCACCGGCATTTTTAAAAATCAGTAAATTCCCTTGAAACGTATATCCCTTGAGAACTTTTAACTGCGAAATCCCGCAGAGGATGGTGACCACTTAAAAATCAAAAATAATATTATTGTTGTCTTTTAACAAACGAGCGATGGAGAAAAAATATATCAATAACTATTGAAAAACAATAGAATGGAACGTGTAAAAAAAAAAAAATTATTATTATTATTTACGTATCTCCGAAATATACAGATTAGCAGCTGACGATGAAGAAAATCACCACAAGATAAATCGTAAATCTCGATCGATCGTTACACAAGCGTGTATTGCGTATTTCGTATCTTGCGGAACAAATAAATTTATTATACGTGCAAAACGTTCTGCAATTATAATATATTATATGTATAATCTCTCCACGAGTATAGGAATAATAAATTTTAATGTATAAATATATCAAAAACGTCGATTTCGCGGCGGTTTAACGGAATAAAACATTTAATGTTGAAAAATGGCGGGAAAAACTACCGCAGTATTGTATTTCAAACGCATACCTATTTATATTATATCGAATTTACGTTTGGACATTTTTTTTTTGTTTTCAGATGGAACTACAGAGACGAAATCAACAGAAAGGACGACTGTACTGGCGATGCTATTTCAACGCTGTGTCTTGTTTTTAAATAGAAGAAAAAAAAATATATATATATGTATATCTTATATTATACTACAATTTTTCTTTCCTGAAACGAAATGTCAGTTGAGAATATTATTATTATATACATATACGTACATATAAACCGCGTTCTCGTCTTAATATTATAATCTTGTTTTTTTTTTCATAAACTAAAAAATGTTCGTATACCACTGCTGTTACTGTTTATTATTCAACGTCAAACCCCAATATCCATTATAATACATATTAAATTACATACCTATACGTATACGAATCGTCAATAATCTGGCGGAGGCTTTGTAAAACGATTATTGTGTACATAAATGTACACGCGCATATAGTGAAAATGTACTCTTGTGCAAAATATTTTTTTTTCGCTTTCGGATCGATCCCAAAAAATCAGAAACGAATTTTTCTTTTTTAATTTTTATTTGGATTATAAATATAATTTAAATCGAATCAAAATATATATTGTGCTAAAAAAAAATTACTAATTAATAATTATATTGTATACTTTTACAGTACTTTTAAAGAAATGCGCGCGATAATTCAATTTCTGTAAGGCGGAGCGAAACGTATAACATTTTTACACATAAGAGTATACTTACAGGGCAAACATTGTGTACCGTATTGAAAAACGATTGAATTATTACTTTACGCCTTGCACATAACAATATTTTTGACTATTTTTTCTTTTATTTCGATACAACAACACCGCGAGATATAAGAAAAACATAATATATACTCTGTATATATGTATACGTATACATATATACATATAACAAACACAAAATTATTCTCAAATTTAACATCTTAACATCAGTAAAAATATATATTTTTTTTATTTTTGTGGCTATATCACATGTTATATTTGGTAAAAAAATTAATAAGAAAAGCCGAGTAGAAAACAAATTATTGTCGAACACATAAAATAGTGTATGTGTCCCTTGAAGTTGACATTTTATGTTTGGTCCCGCAATCAATATTTTTTCTTAAAAAGTATAAAAACAGAAACATAAAAAAATACGTCACATACGGACCGATTCAAAGTAGACTAGTTACTATTTTATTTTATTTTTTGTTTTTACGTAAAAACGTAAAAAAATTAACAATTAACGATAAAAAAAATATTTAATAAGTATTGAAATTACGATTTTATTTATACGATCAATAATAATATAAACGTCGCGTTGAATAATTGTATATATTATTACAATTTTTTCCAATCACTCGTTTAAATATTCATTGCGGAGATGCTGTATAATAAATGTGATCATCTGACATACCGTGTTTATTACAATAATTCTATTACTACACCCAAACATATGTTTTCGTAATTTCGAAATATTTTTATTTATTTTTTTAATATATTTTATTATGCGGTAAATTAAACGGAATATGATATTGTGTAACCATACGCGCTTTTAATACAAATATATATTTCGTATACCTATCGGGTATATAAAAAATATTTGTAAATCTATTTTATATAAATGTCACGAATAAAAAAAGAACAATTCGAAATTGCTGATACGTCAGCTATACTGTGTATACGTCACGTTTTTTTCTTTTTTTAACCGTCAAATAAATTGCAACTAATAAACAGAGTATTAAAAGCAGATTATTTCCCTATACAGGTCAATTTCAATAAATATAACAATGTATATTATTATAATACATGTATACGCAGCCACATATTTAAGGCCCTGCAGCAGGAATTGTCTCTTACAATATCGTTGTTATTGATAAATACGCACACGAGCATAAAATTTCACAAGTGACAAATTTTATGAAAATGTTTTAAAACGCAAGAAAATAATAAAGAAAAAACTGTTTTAAGTATTTGAACACGATATAGTATAGTATTTTTAGTTTTAATGTATTAATTTTATTTATTTTTTTTTTTTTTTTTTGAAAATGAGTAAAGACATATTGGACACCTATATAGGTAAAGTAAATTTTAGTCCCTCTATATACGAATAAAATTATTAAAATGGACTCGAGAGTACATCTCATACGAATAATCGATAAATATATTTCTTATGGTGTATATGTATTTAAAACGAATTAACGAATAATCAATTAATTGATAATTTGATATTATTTTAATTCGTATTGGAATGTTTACGAGATATTTGTTTGTATACGATGAAACGAAAAAATTATGATTTTTTTTTTTCTTTTTGTTTTTCCAACGATTTTAAACGTAATATTTTTAGTAAGACATACATAGGCACCTCTAATTAGTTACACTACAGTAATATTACAATAATAATCTCTTGATTTTCTCTTGTTCCGCGCGTTAAATGAGAAAAAAAAGAATTGAAACTCTAATGAACCAGTCCAAAACACGTTTCTCGCTGAATTATTATTTATATATATAAAAATAATAATAATTTTTACAATAATAATATTAGGCTTGGCCGTAAACGCATTTCGACGGTATAGAATAACGAGAACTTCCTGGCACAACACATTTAAATGAATGCTAATAAATTATCTCGAAACGTTTTTTAAGATATATATATATATATAATAATAATACTGCGCGATTAATTGAAACAATTTATAGTCGCTTCATCACACAAATCTTATTATCGTTTTCGCCGAAAAATTAAATTATTGTATGATTTAAAAAAAAAAAACGCCAAGAATACACGGAAAGTTGTGTTCAATAAAACGTGTACAACAAAAAGAACGGTATACGATATCAGTGGCATATTTAGGATTTTGTCAAGAAGGGGGGGGAGATATGTATATTGAAAAATATGTTATTGACCTGAAGAGGGCTTCGCTTTTTCGCCCTCTCCCATCACCACATTTCTTAAAAATATTTGTATTATTACACACGCAAATTGATTAAACTCATTATTTTTCCAAACAAATAATGGTGGCTAATATTATAATGTCTTATTGATGTATTTCCTCTATTAGATTATCCGGGTAAAATCATGCTTATTGGATATTGTAAATGAGAACATCAAAAACTAAAAAAAAAAAAACTCAAGGGGGGGATCTATCCCTCATATCCCCCCGTAAATACGTCACTGTACGATATAAGTAGCTTTAGAGGGGAAAAACTAATAATAATAATAATAATAATTTTTTAAAAAAAAGAAATACATATAATTTGAAAACGCACACGACCGCGCTCGCGTATATATATTATATAGAAAAATGTACACGAATAAAACATTGCAAAAACGATGTCATAAATAATTTTAAATTACATAAATTACTAAACGAGAATGAGGATTAATATTCATAATCATTATCGTTATAACATGACCATCTAATTATATATATATATTATTGTAAATAGAGTTCGTGTAGTTAACACTCGTCTGTCGATTTATTTCGCACCTTCGGCTTACAGAATTTAGAATTCAGGTGAATCCGAATAAAAATCATCACTGCAATCGTTGCCAGTATTATTACGTACTAAATATATACGTTTTGTGGTTTCCGATTATTTACTAAATAATTATTTATAGTGTACACCTATACACGTTAATCGGCAATTTTTTTTTTCAGTGTACCTAATCAACGGCGTTGACAGTCAGCAAGTATTTGTGGAAATTTTCGACGAGTGTCCGAGAACCTCATCATAGACTCTTCCCTGTAAATCTGTATAATACGTATAAAATTTCAATGATTTATCAATTCATATCCCAATACAGCATCCGCGTGGAAAAAATATCAACTGCGCGTAAATAACAATAATAAAAATAATAATAATAATAATAATAATAATAATATCCGTTCCGGGCTGAACATTTCCGACACGGTCCCCCGGGATAATGGGAATAGACCTTTATTCGTAATGTGCTACTACTGGTAAAGAATCCGAAGGTGGGAGAAAGAGAAAAAACGGCCATGGGGAAGAACCTGTCAACGGTGGATGGATAGAGTGGTGAATGATGCAAAGAAAGTGGACAATTTGTAGAATAACGATAGAAATACGTATGAAATCGTGACAGTTGAAAATACTTGGTAGAATCGTGTAAAATGCCTTTCAAGTGCAAAACGAATAAATAAAATTATTAATACTTCGTGATTATAATTTATATTATTATAATATAATATGTATTAGTCTAATAATTGATTGTATTATTTAAATATATATATATATATATATATTCACACACAAAAACCGTACAGAATGTAAACGTATTCCGACGAAAGTATTTGCAGGGATTTTTTTTTTGGGTGGAGGAGAAGTAAGAGAGGGTATTTATTGATAAATAATCCGTACAAATATCGGACAGTGGTCGAGTTAAATTTCTCGACTTCTGACGCATATTATATACTACGTCAATCGGCTCCTCACTGTAGTTTAAATACGTACGTAATAATTATATGCATGTATCCTATATACGTATATTATATATATATATTTATCAGAACGTCTTGTTTTTCATTCCTAATTTTCGCCAATACTTTTCATTATTGAACAAAGTAAAAAACCAAAAAATTGTAATACGATGTACAAGAATATAGAAATTTATAAATTAGTATACAAATACTGGTACTGTTATAAATAATCAAATTGTATAAATACAAAACGAAAATCACAACGCAACTTGAAAACAACGACAAACTGTTAAAAGAAAACATTCGTACAAAATGAATAATCAAAGGGGCGCGAACACACATATAGCTCAAAAAATCGAGAAACGACGGGAAAAATATAAAATAACAAACGACGAACGATGTTAAAATATCTTAAATAAAGATATCGCAATGAAACTCATTGGAAATATATGTACATGTTTCATGTGAGCGCAACAGAGATGGGAATAAAAAGGTAAAATTTCGGCACGTTTTTCGTTTTTGAAAATCGTTGTATGAAAATTATCCACCGAAATAAAAAAATATACAAAAAAATGTTTTTCAATTGCTAAAATAATATGTTTCGACCGATGAAAAGCATACGTAGACCTGTCGACAAGATGTCATAAAACCGCATGCGAGAAATCGAAATAATAATAGCGCGAACGTTTTTATGAAAAAGGGTTTGCGAGTGATTCGAATTATAACCAATAAAATGTACGCGATGATATCCGAGCGTGATATTATACGATATTAAAAAGCGTGCGCGAGACTCTACGGGATATATGCGAAAAACCTGCGTTAATTGAAACACGTACACACCGCGAAGTGCAGTGTACCGTTAAAATATCATTGAAAATCGACATTATTCATTCGAAAATCCCGCTGTGTAGCGGATTAAATCTACGAAAAAAATAAAACTTCCCGGCGGAATTCGAAAGATTCGATCGCCGTAAAAGAAAAATTTATTATTATTATTATCATTATTATTATTTGACAAAAATGTACTTTTAAAATAAAACACGTACGTATATAAATGTATCATTATACGGTTTCACACGCTAACGGCGCGTTTGGTCGAGCCAAAGCAATTGTTATTATTTTACATTCATCATTATAAACTCAGTTTCCAATTTCGCTAGCCGTAATCAGTTTTCATTTCCAAATCTGCCGGCAACTGTGAGTGATGTATATATGCCGAAAATTTCGTTCGCGAAATTCTTATGAACTCTACGGTATCTGCAGATATTTTGACGTACAAAAATATTAAATGGGAAAAACAAAAATTTTATAGCAATGCTACATAGACCGCTTTAATCAAAGCATTTTCGTTCTGAAAATCTGACCACCGATACTCGTCCTCGGATACTTCCAGTTGTTTTCATTTTCTTTTCATCTTTTCACGGCTCCACTATGTCGAATATGTCTTATTTTTTATTATTATTATTATTATTATTAATTACCTTGGGACTTCTTCGGTCTTTGCATACCCGGAAGATTTGCAGATAGGTCATTGCAGTGCCAATAATCGCTTATCGGTTATTACAGCAACCTATTGTTATTTTTTTTCCTGTCATTCTTATAACATAAACTCAATGCAAATATACAAACTTGCAATATACAAAATAAGTTTTTAATTTTTGATTTGACTATGACTTTTTGTAATCAAAAACAAATAATAATAAATAAATAATAACTCGTGTAGACAAATGAATACAAGTAGTATATAAATTATAAACGAATATAAATTTATCTACAAAACAAAGACTCTAGGCCAAGGGAACCAAATCAAAAAATAAGAATTCCCTGTTTTGTTGGACATTTATTCAATTCTTTATTATCATTGTCCACAGACACACAACACAAAGCTTGTTACCAATCTATATAATATATCATTATAACGGTATTTATTTACAAAATATTTCATAAAAATCTTAATGTATATTTAAAAAAAAAAAATAAATAAATAATAATCGACCTTATTAGGTAAATAAAGAGGCAATATTCTGAACATCATTGTGTTATCACAAACATTATTAGTTATTGCTAATCGAGTCTCAGTTTCTAAATCAAACTTATAATTCAGTATACAGCCAATTAAGATGTCAGCAACAACGCGAATCGTATTCACGTTTTACAAAAACTATACACATAACACCTACAAAATATAATAATAATATTGTGTTGTACATATTATTATAGTTTTATTATCTACGTCTAAAGGCACTATCATATTATAAATGTATACGTACAAAAATAAAGTATTGTCATCATTTAAAAATAATAACTGCTGCGACAAAGCACATTAACCAACGCAATAATTTATAAAAACATTGAGCTACCCTCGTCCTATGCAACAACATGCCTATGTCCAATGCGACAGAATAAACGAAATTGTCATTTTTCATCATATATATATATATATATATATATATATAATCAACAACTGATTTCGTCGCATGAAATTATACCAAAACAATGATTTATGCATGAAATCACTTTGTAATAATTACATATGATTGAGTTAATGAACAAAACTTGTATAGCCAATTATAATAAAAAAAAAAAATTATAAAAAAAGTTATTTTTGTGCACTCACAAAAAAAAAATATATATATAAATGTTTGAATATGAATTAATTGTTGCTTAAATGACAAATTCTGTCTTGCTCTCTTTGAATAATAATAGAAAAAAATAAAATAAATAAAGAAAATTTGCAATTTGGAGTAATAATAATTCTACGATGGTCAATTCGCGGTATGATTCTATCCCAATTGCTTCCAAATTGATACTGATTTCAATCTCTTTAAAAACAATGATTTCACTATTAACAGACCCTGTGTTTGCACACGGTTTACATTCAATTTATACAACATAAATATAATATATTATGTATGGTAGAAAAAAAATGTATTTAAGAGAAACTGTAATAATAATAACAGTAATCGTAATAGATAAATAAATAAATATTAAAAACAAAATATATATATATATATTTGTAGGGAATAATTAATATTTATTGGCTGTATTGTGACTTTTACTGGAACGACCTGACAATGTCCTGCACGCTGATATATGTACCAAGCACCAGAGCCAGGACGCCAATGACGATCAACATAATGTCCTTCCACAGTACATAGTTGCAACGTCCAAAGTCGCGTTCAGGCCAAAGGACGCAGATCTCGATGAGAGCTGGAAAACCAATGCCCAACACAGACAGACAAAGGGCACCAAACAGAGATATGAACAGCTCCAATCGCGGTATAGATACGGCCAATAAAACTGTGAACAAGTGTTTCAAGAAATTTATGTAATTTACTAGGGAACAAAAAAATTGTTGTTGATTTCTTTTTTTTTTTTAAAAATAAAACTGTCAAAATGGGTCAAGTGATCACATTCTGTTCTATTATTTTCGTCATATTAAATGTTAATAAACAATGCGTATCAATTAGTGAATCTCATACCCAAAAATAATTATTTTGATACTTCAGCTGATAAACTAAATGAGACACAATTACAGTAAGTGTACATTTTACTAATTTTTTTTAATTATAATAATGGTATAATTAAGATAAAATTAGATATATACATGTCTTATTATCTTACAATGTGGCATTCGTTTGAATGTTTGAACTCAAAGATACATTAAATATTTAATAAAAATTTAATGGTATACATCTTAAACAATAATTATGGTTGGTAAAAACAATAAAAAAATTATAAACAGCACAACTGTTGTATAAATTGTCCTAAATATGAATGAAGATTTAAAACCATTTATCTCACTTAATTTACCGTACATAAATAAAAAATATCACGTTTTATACGTAGAACATGATAATTATAATTTTTCAGACATGCAACTTAGCAAACACATTTAGACACTTACAAGTGACAAGTACGACAGCAATGCGAAGTAAGTATTCCATAGTAGTTTTATCCCAGTTTTGAATCCTTTTCTTCATATACGTGTTCCAAATGATGTCCACTGGCACATAAGCCTGGAGCGCATAAGTGATAAATATAGCGAATGCAAAAATGAGTTTGACCGCTTGTGCAAGTCTGCATAATAGAAGCAAAAAAAAACATTTATTATTACGATTCGAAATTCGAAATTAATTCAACTCACATGTCTTTTTCTGGTAAATTGAGTGTCACGCTGCCTTTGGCAAACTCTCCGTACTTAACGTATCCAAAAAAGCCCATTGCTACATACATGAGCGTGATGGCGGTCATGCCAATGTTAAGTACACCGGTTGTGCCTCCAAAAGACGCCGGGGTCTTCATGTTATTCTCCAGTGCCAACACCTAAGTACCGATATAAAAGGGATAAATTAAAACATTTTTATTAGATTTCCAGTATTATGCGAAACATTTCGAGAACATTTTAAATGCCATAAAAATATTTTTTCCTTCTCTGAATTACTTACCACACCAACGGCTTCCAACGCGAATAGAGTCGTGCCCACAAACAGAGTGTATTTTCTGGGTTCGCCAATGAGCGGTCTCGAAGACACAGGCGGCAAATCCGTGAATACATACCAAAGGACAATAGCAAGGCCAACAAACGTGATGATATTAGCCAATTGCGAAAAAGGTGCCAGCAACTTTAAGTTTCTAATTAGATTTATTGCCACCAATGGAATCAACATCATCATCATGTAGTAACGTTCGTTCATCGGTTCAAAGTAAATGTCCAATACCTGCAAATCAATAATACTATCAAAAATAAGAGCTTATTGGAACGATTTATGTACACAATGTACAGATGTCAAATCGAGTATGGTTCATGCAAAATATTTTAATAATGCACAAAACAGATATTTTTTTATATTTTGTTTTGGAAACTTTTTTTTTTTTAGGGGAAAACATATTGTCCTAAACGTAACACTCCGATCATCACCGCGTACTCTAAAATAATAGATAAATTTAATAACTATCAGTGAATAACCTGTTTCATGCTGGACCCAATGAACATGATGTACACACAACATATACCCAGTTGATAGACGATCAGGAATCCGTCGACGATAAGCCTGCGGAAACAAATAAACATGAAAATCTGCCAAATTCTGAAGAAATCAAATATTCAGGGGTTTATTTCCTAAACTATTATTAGGTTTAGCTATTATTGTAATAAACATGGATCCATTAATAACCAACAAGGCCATAACAATGATAATAAAAAAAATTACCTACACATAGGAAGTGTATCGTTACTGACAGAGCATTTTAGATTTGTAAATGGGATGAGACGCAAACACAAATTGATATTATTATTATTATTATCATCACTGTTCGTATACAAAAAATGCATACAGGATTAAATCTATACATTTCGTATAAGGGATAAAGAGTAATCACGATACGAACGTGTCAATTGTGCATATATATATATATATATATATATATATACCACCAAAACATTGTATTGGATGTGCACCACTTATCAAAAACGGGCAAAGTTAATAATGAAATTAATTAAATGAAGTAAATAAGAAAAGCTTCTTTTTAACTATTTGAAAGTTAATTAACTCATGATTTAACTAGTTAAAGTTCAGAATTAATACTAGATTTTAGTTAACTAACTAAACTAAATATTAATTTTTTTCATATTTATCATATATTTGATTTTTATGAATTTAATTTCGTATATGTTAATAAAATATTCTATTTATTTAGAATTCCAAAAGAAAATTTACTTTATACAAAAATATACAGATACATTCTAAATTAATATTTCAGTATAATATATCATTACATTTTTTTTAAATTTATTCTATAAATATGTTTAGTAAACACTCTTTTTTTTAACTAAACTGTTTAAGTTTATTATCTGTTTATGAAAAAAATTAACTAGATAAATAACTCGTTCATAAATATTTAAACTATATAATTTAATTAGTCAACAGTACACTAAATTAATTAGTTAAATGTATTAAATTAATATAAACTTAACTTTTTCTCTCAACTTTAAATCTTTAATTAATTTATGCCCATTATCAACACAACATAATATATTCAATGTATAGTATGCATAATATATTATTATTATTATTATTATTATAGTTGAAATAAAATCACCAACGCAGAAAGAGGAACTCCGAATTTCAAAAAGGCTGGACCGTCTTTTAAAGCGTATTTCATGGAATCCGGATAACTAAGTATGGGCACTCGAAGTCTCTTGCATAATATGTATTGAGATCTAACCTATAAATTGAGAGGAATGAATACTGTATAAACATATATTAAGAATACAATTTATACAAAATATAAATGTATGAATTAATGAGAGAACAAAAAAAAAATTAATACAATTTTAATAAAAATAAATCAAAAAAACACGTATTTTTAAAATACGAATATTACGTATATTTTTAAAATATGTATTTACGTTTATGGTATTTTATTTTTTATAGTAATTTTACTTTAATGTGACCCTAATGACAACTTACTAAAACATGCAAGCAATAAGTGCACAGAATTCCAATAAGTATGGTGCCCACGGAACCGACGAGTAGACCAGAGTTGAAGAAAGCATTGGGCATGGCTAGAATTCCGGTTCCCAAACTACCTTTAAGCAAGTGAATGAGCGTCTCCGAGTTTCTGTAATTAACAAACCAACACAATTGTAATATTACATTTTATCTGATGTCAATCATCAGTAACAATCAGTTATCATCGATTTGAATGTGTCCAATGAATCTGACAATCATCGTTGAAAACTAATATGTATTTCATACAACCGATATATCAAAATTTGTTCGTGTACAACTCTTGATAAAACGAATATATATTTATTTTCTTTTAAGTACATTGATTAAGGACTAATTCCGACCGAGTTTCTAATTGGTATCTCGTAAATAACAATAATATTTATTATTATTAACTCGATGATAAATAAGCAAACACACAGTGTCTATAAACCAGAGGTTCCCCCAATCTTTTTCACTGCAAGTTCCCATTTAGGATTCGTAAAAAAATTGCATGCCCTTCCTTCTTTTTGTATATTCAAAATCATTTATTGCGACTTATTTTTTTTTTGTATGAAATAGGTCATTTTATCATGCTTATAATGTACAAAATCTCGTTTGAATAATTCATAATTTGAATATATTTTTAACTAAAAACACGCGAAAATAGTCGATTCGTTTTTTATCATTATTCTATTCGTGCGTAATTATTTATGATCTGATTTTTTCTTTATTTTATAAAGGATTGACGAAAATCGGTATTATAAAAGGGTTCCCTGTTGTTACGAGGTACACGTGGAAATATTTAATCCCACGCTTTTAAAGTCGGTCATTGGCGACCGATTCATACTTTACAATATTGTTTGTTCTAGAAGATTTTTTTTTTCTGGCGGTCTATCGACAACGTGTGCGCGAAAATGAACTTCGAGCTAACGCACACGGCACAATATTTTTCTATAAATATTTATAATACAAGTGAAATAACGAAATCGTTATTTAAAATTATGAAATAATACACGATTTTTCTCTCGCCAATTATTCGTATTTTCCAACGCGAGATTTTCAACGAATTTAATATATATATATATATATATATATATATATATATATATATATATATATATATATAAACGAAGAAAACGAAAATTAATAATTTATTTTTATTAATATTATAAAATAACTGATAAAAAAAAAAATTCCGACACGAAACTAACAATATATAATATTGCGGAAATTTTTACCATACTCGTTTGGATTTATAAATTAGAGGCCGCCACTGTTATATATATATATTTTTTTAACAATTGAAATCGCTTTAAATCGAGTTAAATCTCCACCTTGAAAATTCATCAGGAGTTGAGAAACGCGGCTCTGGCTATACACAAACTAATGTAAAATACACTATATATTCGTTTAACTGCGACTTCTTTCGATTTATCTGAAACGAATAATGGACCAACACGCGCGGTTATTAAGCAATAATATAATTATTATCGGCAGTTTGTACGCCGGCAAGTGGTAAATAAAAAAAAAATCATAATAATAATATTCAATAAATAAAAAGCCAAACCAAATTTTTATGAATTCAGCGCGAGAGATCGAGGGCGTTTCGATTCGTTTATACAATATAATATATTATACGAATTATGCGTTTTATAATTCGGTTGCGCGCGCGTGCGGTGATGAATTTTGACTTACGTGGTGGGATGTTCGAGTATCCTGTGAGCGTGTGGATCGTAAGGCGGAGATCCGTTTGCGTTGTTGAGCGACACGTTCTCGTGCGGTACGGTCACGGAATACGATTTCGTTTTGTGTTCCTTGCTGAAAAAGAGAAAAAAAAATAACAATCAATTAATAATATTATTATTATTATTATTATTATTATTATTATTATTATTATTATTATTATTATTATTATTATTATTATTATTATTATTATTATTGATTTACAATAATTGCAGATCAATAACAAACGACGTATCGACACGATGGAATTATAAAAAATATTCGAAAACAGGATCTGATGAACAGTGCGATAATAAAATCACGGTGTGTAGTAGAATTACATAATATTCGTTTTATTGTACGCATACTTTTCCGTTTCTTTTCGACTTGTATTATTTGCGCTTATCCGCAATAAATATTACACTCGGTCCAGACAGATGGTCGAAACTTATGGCAAAAAAAAAAACCCCCCGTTTTTTATTTTCAACGCAATAATAACATTACGTTTCGCACGTTCGACTCGCATTAATGTTTTTTTATCCGTTTATTTTATAAATACGCCTATGAAAAAATATACAATAACTACAACGCTTTTACAATATAATATTACTATACAAACGACATTTTTTTTTAAAAAAAAGAAAAAAGAAAATAAATATTTGTTTTTATCACAACTACCTGCCTAAAAACGTCATTCTATAATCCGCTTTTTAACGGTGGGGTAAACACGTCTTCTATTTTTAATTCTCGCCATTTTGGTTCGGTTAAGACCAAAAGAGAAAAAACGTGTCTTCTATCCACGCATGACCGACGAATAAAACCGACTTTTCAAAACTTTTATTATTCATCGGCTTTATAATACGTTTGACATTGGTTTGCACTTTAGCGTTCATTCCGACTCTCCTGATTTTTTTTTTTTTTTTGTGATCGAAAATCGAGAGGGGGGGAGGCACTATATCAAATTGCAAAAAGAATTTTTCAAATCCGACTGACGAGACGGTTGTAGTTCTAGAGATCAAACTAACTCTTCGGGCTTTAATATGCATAGATTAATATACATTATTATTAATGACAACAATTTTATATCTGAAAATTGTTCATAGACGAACCGGTTTTTATTATTTTTTTTTAATATCGAAACTAGTCTATTTTATATATATATATATGTATATAAATTGTACGTATTTTTTTCTTTTTTTTTTTTTTGTACCGAATTCGTCATGAATTATTTATACCGTATTTCATCGATTTACATTTTTCATATATCAGACACGCTGTGTGTGACACACGTTCATAGAAAAGTCTACCAGGGACGTATGCAATGCACGCGTACGCACGACGCTCGACTACTCTATTTTTCACAACTATAAAACCGTTGGTAAATTTTTTATTTTTATTACTCTTCGTTTTTTTTTTTCAACCAGCTTCCAGTGAGCAATACGAAATAAACAACCGCCGTACGTAGTTCGAAATCTACTACTACACTACTATTGTAGTGATATAAATATCAACGTATAAATCATATAATCTATCCGTTCCTTTTGCATTTTTAATATTTTTACAATAATAATAATAATAATATTATTATTATTATTTTGCTACGCGAACGATAAAATCCGGATTTTCATTCAATGATATTCAATTGATATCGTCAGGTGGAAAACGAACAAAATAAAGTGTCAATATCGAGTACGTTAACGCCTATTAAGATTTTGTGTACGTATATATAATTAATGCATCGACAATATTAATATTAGATTTGTTTCAAAAATTATTTTCCATAAAATTACTATCGTTTTACAATTTGAAAGAGAAAAAAAAGCACAATTCAATCATTAAAACGTTCTCAGAAAACAACGACGTATTACGTTATTAATAAATAATTCCATATTATTTCCATTTTGATTTTATTTTATATATATATATATATATTACTGTTTGACATTGGAATCGTGAAGAAATGCTCACCAGGATTCTATGATCCACACTAAACTATGCGTTTATAATAATAGAGTTATTATTATTATTTTCTATTCTAGCGTTTTTTATTCTTTTATCAAATTTCAGATTAATTTTATATATATATATATATATATATATATAAACGATATAATATGCGATTTATCAATTATTATATCGACTGACATTAGTAGTGTCGCAAAAATAAAATAAAGACGTATTATATACGAAGCGATGTCTCGAAACAATATTTAAAAATTTTTTTTTTTTTACGATAATTAAATGAGATATTTTTTACTCGTACACGTAATTTACATAATGTACATGTTAAATAGGTGGAGTATTGCACACGCCGTTTTTAATAATAGAACACAACGACCGAGGGAGTTCAAATTCTGAACAACGTGTACAGTTGACCGCCGTAGTCGCGCGCGTGCGCAACATTTTTTCTCCTATAATTTCAATATCGAATTATTATTATTATTATTATTACGCCAATTTTCGTCAAGTGTCGACGAAATCCTTTTGAGATACTTAAAAAAAAAATATCAACGTTAATGTATTACTAAATTCGATTAATATCGGAAGAAAAAACCGTTCATAACTGTCTTCTAAATGAACAACAACAGTTTTCAACTTCGTAAAATCTTTAGTACGTTGCATTTTTATAATATTCTCCTTTTATTTTAACGCATTTGATAACGCAACGTAACACACTATTTCCATCGCGAGCTTCGATTTTATACACACCATGTGACTAGATAAATCAATAACATCGAATTTCGTTATTCGTTAATAACAATAACAATAAAAAAGAAGAATAAATCGAAGTATATATATATATATATATATATATCATCCGCATGCAGATACGTGGACACGTCTCGTGGCTAATGAACAAATTTGGTCGCCGTAGGAATAAAATAACGATTACTGACATAATATTAGCAGCGACGGTTTCGTTCGTGACGTTATCACGATGGTGACATTCTCGTTGTCGGACAAATTTTCTCGCGGAACAACCTTATAATAAGACGTGCCCGTGTCCAAAACAAAAACTACTCGTGCAATTGTAGATCCGCTCGATAAAAACCTAAGTGTTATGTTTACCGATTGGATGTATATTGTTGTCGCAATTCAAAACCGTTGATAGAACAGTTCAGTCGGTGGCAGGGGAGGGATCAAAGCAAACGCGAATGCCCGAATATAATGATATGTAACAACAGAACAACAATGCCCGAGAGATCGATTGCTTAATAGTCGATAATAATTTAACGAGACGTTGGAAATGCGTAATATATATATATAGTCGATTGATCTAATTCACAATTCACCACTACCCGGTACAAAGTTTAAAAAGCTGTTACGAAATGATTATGACTACGCGGATCGTTAATAATCGGTCTTCGATCTTATTATTATTATTGTAAAAACAAAAATCAATAACAATAATAATAATAATAATAATAATAATAATGACGTAAAGCCGTGTAAAAAAACCCCCACGTCTTTTGAGACTATTCATAAACAAGTCGAATTCGACGACGGATAAATTAATCGTAAAATAAAAGAAAAATGCTTTTGTACTTTTCACAATACTAAATTATAATAGTGTTCGCCACGGCGGCGCGAATGATCGACCAAGCCCAAAAAAAAACCTGGTAATTTTTAATCTTTAAAACGCAAAATATGACATTTTCGGTGTTTTTTCTTTCGTAAAGGCGGTGACCACCGTGAGTTTGTCTGCGCAGACGCGCAGTCTTTTTGCACGAGCGTTGATAATATTTTGCGCGAGCGTTGTGGATACGCGGAATAAACCGCGATTGTGTGATAAACCGATCAATTTTCATCCGCATGATCATGCAAGCGCAAAACCGTTAACCATTCGTGTATAATACCGAGTTCTCTGGGCGAATTAAATTTGAACCTAACGCGCGCGCGCGACAGAGAGAGCGAAAAAAGTTTCTTTTTTCTCTTTTTAAATCACAGAAAAAACCGGGGCCGCTCTGAATCGTCCGAATTCGACGACACGTTTGAAACGCAAACCGACAACGTTGCTTTTCGACAGTGCTTTGTCGTTTCCGGCTGCGACGACGAAGGAATTGCGCGTAAAACTCGTACGTGCCAAACAAAGTTTCGCGGTTACCTCGATACATAAATATTTCCATTGATTTTTACGTTAAAACGCGAAAAATTTACGGATCGAATTCGTAACAACAACGCCGACGAATATAATAATAATCGTAATAAAATAATATTTTCGTTCTCGTTATACGGTTTAATGACGTGAAATTGAGTTCACATACGCGCATGATACAACAACAATAACGAGCGTATATATATATATATATATAAATTATATAGTGTAAAACAACAATGTCGACACAACTAATACTTCTACTATCAATTCCGGTCTTTTTTTTTCTTTTTTCAACAAATAATTTGTTATTTATACGTTCGAATAATTCCGCTTACAATAATACGCCATAACTTGCAGCCCACACTATAAATAGGTATTTTGAAAAAGTATAAAATATTAGTAACGTAAAAAAACTGATTATCGTAATGGAATAAATGGCGTTTGAAAAACGTTTGCCGCGCCGCGCGAGATGAAATTTTTTTAATAATATTAACCCGCGCGTTGTATAATACAATAATTTCATAGTAATAATAATAATAATAATAATAATAACAATAATAATAATACGAATTGTTTCGTTAATGTAGAAAAACAAAACGTTTGTCGGTGTTTATATAGATGATAAAAAGAGTGCCGGAAATAATATGTTTACCATGCAACTTCTCGCACCTCCGATAATAATAATAATAATCGTCTGGATTATACGTATAATATACTTAAGAAATTGTACGGGAAAAATGTTTTTTTTATTATAATTATCGAAAAAAATATTATTTTCATTAGATTATCGCGTTTAGAGATTTTAAAGAGGCCAGTGTAAACCCGATCGGAGATTATTAAGACTCGGTGATTTATTATGCGAGTTTGCAAGTCTTTTTTTTATATAAACACTCCACAAAGTAGCTAAAACAGTATGAATTAATTAATATAGTCGTCGATTTTGAAATACAAAGTTTTGTCTCGCGTACTTTACGATTTTCCATCGCACGTATTGTGATTTTATGGTTTTTAAACGCGATTAATATTTCGATTACATGAATTTTTCTAAAAAAAAAAAAAAAAACATTTACGGTGTATTTTATCATTGCAAAGATGTTTATAATATCCGCCGCTTTTAACCTAATAATTTTTCTTTTTTTTCTTCAAACATTTTCAATATCCCCCTTTTTCGGATTGAAAAGACAGAAATCTACCAAAAATACACCATTGAAAACGAATCGCGCGTACTATTATGTAAACATTTTTTTTGAATAATATTTTGAAAATACGCTCTTACGGGGATCGTCAGCAGCGAGTATTTTCTCTCTTTCCCGTCTTGCACACACGAATCGTAGTAAAAACAAATAAACGTTTCGTATTTCCAACGTATCAGGCCTAGTGGGATTCTGTAAAACAGATTCGAATTTTACTATATAAAACGACTTTCTAAAAATGTCCATTTTTTTTTTTTTTTTTTTTTTTTTGTCATAAAATTAACTCGGACCGAATTTAAAATAAAATGGTAAAGAAAATGCACGACGAATTCAAATCCGTTTTCAGAATGTTTTAACTACGAAACGCGCGATCGTGTGTGTGTGTGAACAAGACGAAGAAAGACAATACTCGTTTCCAATCGCCTCGACAAAAAGTTAAAAAAATCCATAAGAAATATCGGTGAAACCGACTGAAAACATTATTCTATTCAAAACCAAGACATTTAATCTCGGAATCGTGTTCGACTCGACACTGTGACCGCGTGCGTTTCCGCCTATGTGTTCGGGAGAATAGAAAAAAACCGACACGCGCCTGATATTATTATTATACAGTCATGAAATACGTTAATATATTCTTTTAGACGATTTTGTCACGTGTATACGTCTTGTATTAATCTCTCTAAACGCGCGCTGGGATAAAGAAAAGAAAAAAAAAACAGAAATCTCCTCTCTCTCTCACGTCCGTTACTCGAAGAAACGGCATCGGCCGCGGCTGTTAAGGTCAAGTGCGTACGTTTACACTTACGTTAACATTTTCGTTTTGATTTCGTGTAGGAACCGCCCGCGCCGTGCCACGAGTGCGACGTTTACGTTTTTTTCCTCCCATCCCACACTCGTTTATATCACATACGCAGCAAGGCCTAAACACACATATTCGAAATTCTACAAAAAAAAAAAAAAAAGAAAAAACTGGTTTTTGTACGTTACACAAAACGCGTACGTATTTATTAACGTTTCGTATTGTATAGTTTACACGCGGTCCCTCCTCCTTTCACATTTCCAAAACGCTGAAACGACGTTACCACACCGGCTACTACGGCGGGTGGGGCGTTCCGTCGTTTGTTTTTTTTTTTGTTTTTTCGAAAATCGATTTCCACCAAATCCATCGCAACGGGGACGCCAAGTAAAAGAAACGGGTTTTTTTTTCTTTTATATATATATATATATCAGTGGCGTCATTTGGTGGGGCGGAGGACATTTGTCCCCGCCGTCGTGTTAACAGCGATTCGTGCCGATAACACGTAAATGCAGAGTTATCCCATCCAGAATCTCCACAACAACCGCCGAGAGGAGCAAATTGCGCGGCATTACGGCGGATTGAAATTGACTTAATAAATAAGATTAAAACCGCGATTATAAATATCCGTGGTTACGAATTACCGCGATTCCGGAAGGTTTCCCCCGGCCTGGGGCCGATAAACGTGGTTGGTTATCGTTAATGGCGGAACGCGTAAATTATTATTATTAACGTTAATTCGAAGAGTTACGGTTAGAGAGAGAGAGACGGTGGGTGATAAATAATAATAATATCCCCGGACCTGAAAAAATGAAAAAGAAAAAAACCATTTCGAACGGAAATCGTATTCGATCGTGAATGGGGAAAAACACAATATTTCGTCTCGGAAACCGGCGAGCCGCCGCCGGTTTATATTATGTTTTCGGTTCGACAAGGGGAATCGGTCGCTCGAGATCCGCGCGACCGATTAAATTTCCAATTGATAAATAAAAAAAATTACTCACGTTTCGGACGGCGGTCCGGCGATGCCGGTCAGTGACAACGATTCGGACATGTTCTCCTCGTGTCGTTTCGCGCGACGGCGCCGACGACGACGGTTGAAATCACGCGATTTCGTTACTTCTCTTGTATTGTTATAAGACCTGAAACACACGCCGACGATTTATTATTATTATTTTCACATCAATGAACGCGTTACGAAGAAATAATACGAGTGGTAGTGCGTTATATTACCTAACCCGTGGTAATGATAATACTGTTGTTTTTACGAACGCAATGACCGATTGAGCGGCGATCCCACGTGCGTGAAAAATCGATAAATGTTATCGTGCGGACGCTACATACATTTATAATACCTCATATTACTTCGCGTTCAATTACCGGTACAAGACGTCGAGTTTTTTCTCACTCACTCACCTTTGAGAATTTTTTTTTATTTCAGCGTTAAAAACGACGGCGAATTATCAGCGACAAGCAGCAGCAGCAGCAGCGGCAACAGCGTCAAACCGTCACAGTCAACACAGGACTATACGAAACATCCCAAAAACAGTACCGCTCGCGTCCGGTCGCCGACGTGCCACAGCTACTATAAACGTTATAATATTATATATAAACCGCGTCGTCGTCGGTCTCGGTCGAGTTGTTGTCGGTCTCGGTCGGTGTCCGGTCTACGTCGTCGTACGTACGCGCTCGTCTCGTTCCGCCGGGCGCGCGCCGTCCCGCGAACGGCGATCGATAATACGACGGGACGGTGGTGGGATGATATCAAAAAAAAGGGGGACTCACTGACGCTTCTATTTACTTCTTACCCGCCCCCCATCAGGGTGACGGTGGTGGTTCTTGTTCCTCACCACCCCGCGCGCGCGTTAGAGAAATACGGATAGGAAGTACGACGGGGAAATATTTGGTCGCCGTTTTTTTTTTTTCAAAATTCTACGCCAGTGGTTCTCAATCTCGGATCGCGACTCTAATAACGATTAGAGAACGTGTTTCACGCGTTATTATTCAAACATGCTTTCATATTTAAAATTTTCCTCTCAAGAGCAAAAAAAAAAAAAAATTAAAAATCATTATGTAATTTCTAATTCTTTATTAACTTTATTCCTTAATAACGTTCCACACGCGACCGTATTAAAAAAGAATACGCAAGAAAAGAAGAAAAAAACCGTTTTTTTATTATTATTATTATTATTATTGTTGTTGTCGTTGATAGAAAATAAACGATACACTATCGACGTATTACAAAACGTATACACGTTGTTCGTGCGAAAATGTCCACAAGGACTTTTGTAATAGAACGTGCAGTTTTAGCAACAGAGAAGTCTATTGTTTCGTATTATATTTCACTAGGGCACACATTTAATTTTTATAACGAGCCGAGTTAATAAATAAAAAATACGATTTCAAACGATTGCCACGACAATAATTACTACAATTTTTTTTTTCTTACGGTCGCGAAGAGTTCAATTCAAAATATTAGGCTTATATATAAAACGAAATCGGAACCCGTGTGATGAGAACACGTATACGAGAGAATACATTTACCGAATGCCTGC
Organism: Chaetogeoica ovagalla; assembly: GCA_032441825.1. Taxonomy (NCBI): domain Eukaryota; kingdom Metazoa; phylum Arthropoda; class Insecta; order Hemiptera; family Aphididae; genus Chaetogeoica; species Chaetogeoica ovagalla. The sequence goes on from CM063735.1 coordinate 6,922,788, forward strand.
GGTAAAATATAATAATCGCGATAAATTCGAATGATTTCGTCGCATTCGGCGTTTGCAGTCGTTATAAACGACGAATATTCTCTCTCTTCGTCTTACACCACACCATAACGAAATAGACGTTTCCTACGTACCGATCGATCTAGTGATGCGATAAGAAATTTGAAAACGGATTCGGCGATTCCTCGCGAAGTCCACTCGAGATCGAATTTCCCGCATTATTAATTTTTTCTCATAAATCCTTAAATATTAATCGAACGATTTTAAAATAGAATAATAATTGGCCGATAATCAACTCTTAAAGGTTTCGATGTTTCGATTATTAATTTTTTTTCAATTTCTTTGCGAACCGAACATATATATATAAAAAAAAAACGTTCTTATTTTGTAACGGCTATTGGAACGCTAAACGGAAGATCTAACGTCGAATTTATTACACGACTCCCCGGTTACGGCACGCGCAAACCGCTCCGAATTCATTACTATATTGTAATTTATTTTTATCGAAATAAAAGTGTTTATGAAAATAATTAATAATGTTGACAATGACGTGTTCTCTTGTACGCTGTTGTCATAGTTTACACACACAATACACAACGATAACAGTGTATTTTTTTCTCTCACCCGACTATTTATATATTTATAATCCTACACATTCTGTCCCGCAGACACCACCGTCTATCGAGTTCTTTGTGTGCACGGAGAAAAACGTCTGGAATTCTTTTACTCCGCGTTCAGGCGTGTAACCATTGCTGCTGTCGCGCGTCGGATTGTGCAGATCGAAGAAGAAGAACTAATCGACGATATACAACCGAATCGCATATAATAAACTATTGATACGATATTATGTGCTAAAAACGAGATTTATTATCAAAATTCCTCCTCGGCTCCCCGTAACGATAATACAATATAATTTTGCCTGATATCGTATACACACGCGTGTATTGTGAATAATATACGTTATGTGTTGGACACTTACTGAACGCATAATGCGTATGTTTCTTTGTGCTATTGAAATTTCGATACTCGAGTCTTGAAATAAAAAAGAAAAAAACGCGAAATAATAATAATAATAATAATTAACAATAGACGTTGACATAGAGACGTTACACACTAACGTTATATAATATATTTTCGTATTCACGTAGCTTGGAGAAATGAATGGGGGGGGGGGGCGGAATGCTGCAGAATTGTACGAAAGCGTATTGAGACAATCAATTCAAGTTCTATTTGTACATACGTATTAAAATACACGCGTCTTTTAATTAATTCAACCGCAGCCGATGTTTTCAATTACACACAATGAAAGCTAGTTTAGTTTTATATAACGCGTTTTTTTGTTTTATTATTATTATTCATTGTACAGACAACAACTGGCCTTATACACGCACATATATATATATATATATACCATTATAGGCGCGTAATATATTTTAATTTCATAGACATAAATTTTAACCACTTGTGTTTAATTATTATCGAAGAGTTTTTTTTTTTTTTTCAATAGTTCATTAATAGTTTTATCGATAACGTTCTTTGACGTTTCTTTTTTTGTTTTAATTAAAAAACCGTATTTATTTAATATAATATAAAACGTGTGTTTGACGCCCTACGAACAAAACGGCCGTGATCGCGTAACTTTAAACGCGTATTTTGTCGACGGGAGACGCGCGATTCGTCTCACATTGAAAAAAGTAAATAAATAAATAATAAAAATAAAACAGTTTTGAATTTTAAACGAGACCCCGTTTCACAGCGTGTTTCAGTTTCACGCATAAACACTTTCGCCGCGGTTACTACTAGGTACAATTATTTAATTTCGTTTTCGAATCTTTCGTCGTCATTTAAAACAAATAATTATACTTTTTTTTTGTCTCTTAATTGATCGATAGTAAAAATGAAAATATATTATGCACTTGACAAATTGTATTATTAAGAAACGCCTAAAAAAAAAAAAATGGAAGATTCCATATTTTAATACACCGTCGCAGGTTGAAGCGATCGAAATATTGTCACGTTATACGATTGCAATATTCAATTATTCCATTTCATTTACGATGTACTTCAGATCTACGCGAAACTATTGGTTTCCAAAACGGACTGTATACAAACGTTTTCGTGTCACACGCATTTGTCTAATGTGCAGGTTATTATTTCGTTACAATATAAAATGGTGTATAACTCTCTTTTGGACAGATCTATAAATTCAATAAAAATTATAACTATTATAATTAAAACGACGCGATCGCGCCGTTGGTGTACAATTTGCTATTATATAGTGATGATATTTCACTGTACCACGATATGATGAAATGCATTACATTTGACGCTATATTATAATGTATATAATAATCTAACACCGGGATTAAAATATAATAGTCCCCGTCCAACGAGATTTATATCTTATATTATAAACTTTATTACGCGTATTATATATAAATATATACGAAATTTCGAATTATAATTTTCGAAGTCAAACGCCAAACTAAATAGTAATATGCCATATATATATATATAGAACACGAGTCAAATATATTTTACGCGTGAACTATTATTATAGTCTAGTTTAAAAACTATATATATATAAGACATTTACATACCCTATTTCTGTATATAAATAATACGATATTTAACTGTTCACAAACACAAAACGATCTTTGTCAGTTTCGGTAAATTCTTCGGCGGTTTGACCTCATGACGGCGCTGGACGGATGATGAGTTTTAAAATTAAACGCGCGTCCGAGACGGTACAAAAATAATCATCATTCCGTCGTATAGGTGCGCACGCACGCCGCTGCAATATATTCATGAACAGAGATGAACGGCCAATTCTTTTTTTTTTTTTGTTTTTTAATCTCATTTTGTTTCAAACGTGAGAAGAGCAAAATAATAGGAAAAATATGCTAGGATAGATACAATAGCAGCGCGCGCGCGAAACGTAATCGTCCACACCTCAGCAAAAGTCGAACTGTTATAACGTATATTTTATTGTTTTACAATAAACTGACATTTATGTTGACGCGGCGTGGGCGTTTTGAAAAGCGCACGACAAGGTGTTTTCGATGACGGCGGAAAAGAAAAAAACACATCCATCGCGGCGCGTAATGGATTGGTTATTTTCAAAAACAGAAACGATTTGAAAAATTATTTCGATCGTCGCGGCAAGTGGTAATCTCGTCGAAGAGAATAAGTCGTTCCTCGAAACACGGCGAAAACATTGTGACGCGTGTGAGGGAAAAGTGCGCGAAACATTACAAACTGAAAAGAAAAATAAATATGTTAATCGGTACAACAAGAAGTTTCCCCTGTACAAATACAATACGTATTTTTTAATTGCTCGGTAATAACCTGCAATCAGTGGCGTAATTGTGGGGGAGTAGAGGGAATATGAATGTCGAATCTCCCCGCCATTAGACTTTTTCTTATTAACGAAATGGAATTTTGAAACAGAACATAAAACGTTTCCGATCATCAAACACTTGTTTTTGATTCATCGCGCCGTGTAGATCACGCGCGAACAACGCGAATTATTATTTATTTTCTTTTTTTTTTTGTTGACACACGTCACTTGCAATCACGACGTAAATCCGTAAAGTCATAGCTGTGGTGGCGGTCCATCACTGTTTTACATTGGCATTCGTCCTGCTCGGATCGATTTGTTTCTAAATTTAGTAACAAAACTATACAAACGTATGCATACCTTATGTAAATCCCGATCGTATGTCGATCATTTTAGTCCTTACACAAACGCATAAAGTGTGTACACCGATTATTATTATTATTATTATTATTATGTCGATTTCGTGAACGCTAAGTCCGATGTCAGCTGGTTAGGTATAAAAAACCAAAAAGACGTTTAGAATTTTTCTTGCGTTAAAACAAGAACCATTGCAGGAAAAGTCGAAAAAACATGTCAATCATATCGTACGAACTGTGCGCAATTTCCAAAATAGTTATTAACGAAAATCAAGCAGATGTGTCCGTTGGCACTGGCACGCGTTCATTATTATTCAAGCGGAAACACAGACAAAAATTTCGATTTTAAAAAATATTACAAAAAAAAACCGAACAGAATTCCCTAACGCGGGCATACTCATACATTACACGATAATTCACGCGAACACGATGAAAAAAATGTATATTATAGAAATTTCCTTTATTTTTTTTTTTCAGTGATATAATACAGTTTTTTTTTTTTACGTTAAAGTATTCGTTTGTTAAAACGTTACATGGTACATAAATATCGAACTGTAATAACAGCTATTTTCTTTATTTAGTATTTTTAATTGAAAAGAGTGGAGTAATATATTTTTCACTGTGTCTCCTGTACACATTTTGATTCAGTTAAATAATACGATTATAGACATAATAACTAGTACAACACGTACCAATATTTAATCTTAACGTCGAAATAAAATATGTATACGATATATTATATTATTAATTATTACAACTTTAAATAATCAGAAACACAACACGGGCTGTGCAAACGAGTAGTATACTTGCAGCAAAGAAATGTATTATAATTGATGATTTGTACATAATACGTTTATTGCCAAGTCGATAAAATTCACCAAAAGAAAAAATGCAAACCCAACGTTCTTATTTTTAATTATTATTGCAATACTCGGTGTAAGCAATAAACCTCTTTCTCTCTCTCTCTATATATATATATATTTTTTTTTTTAAATATAATAGCAGATAAATATTATCGACGTACAACTATTGAATTATTTGTATGAAAACACGCGCAGTATTAATGATAATATATTATTGATAATGAAATAATTGAAATCATACTTATAGTGTTCAAATTTATCGTATATATTTAGAATACTAACTGAGTAGCACGTATTAAACTAATTGAAGATTATTTAATAAATGACGTCTTTTACTTCATTATTATTGTTATTATTATTTTTTTTTAATTGATGCAATACTTAACATGGTATTGATTGTAAAAAGAATAAAATAATTCGTATAATATTGATGTTCGATATATATATGGTTCTTAAACATTATTATTAAATTCTAAATTAAAGTTTTGATAATATGATAAAAATGCGTTATTCTTTCAAAAATATTTCAATAAAATCATATGGAGGGGGGAAATAGGTTTTTCTGTTGCCAATAATATTTTTCTATATATAATAATAATAATAATAATAATAATAATAATAATAATAATAATAATAATAATAATAATAATAATAATAATAATAATAATAATAATAATAATAATAATAATAAAATAATAATAATAATAATAATAATAATAATAATAATAATAATAATAATAATAATGATAATGACAGTGACGATAATAGTATTTACAACGGAAATAACGAGAAAATTGTAAATACTCTTGTTTTATTTATGACTTTATTATTTGGTCGAAACAATACAATAATTCGTATAACTGATATAATAATGGTCATCATCACCCCTATTTAATCGGACATTTCGTTATTCGATAATTGTACGTTTCTATTCATTATTTACGTAGACACATATTATATATATAAAAAAAAAAAAAATTAATAAAACGTTAAATTTAATTATGATATATCGCGAAAAATTTAACTAATACGATCGTTTTCTCATTTCCGTAATTTGTAATTAAACAATTACAAAATTTTTTGAGTACGCTCCACGAAAACATTACGCGCAATCTGAATATTATATCAGTTTCGATGAAATATTAATTTTGATATCTTCACGTACGTCAATGAAATATTGACTTATAGAAATACTCGCGTTAAACACACGTCTATCATATAATGTTATATACAAGCAAATGAACATTTCGTTTATAAGTAAAAACGAGTGCAAAATTGCTCGATTGACGAACGTTTAATGAATAAACCGCGTCTTAGAATTGAATTTGTTTAATATAATAAATAACGCGTTTCAACGTTATGACATTGGTTACCGCGGTCACATATATGCGTGTAGAATGTATAAAAAAAAACCATGGAAATGCCTGTTTATAATATATTATACTTATAAGGAAGTCTATCTATTACGCGATACAAATAAATCGAATTATGCACGGGACAGCCGCCGTAAAACAATATTCGCATTTTTACACGAATCAGTCTACGAATTTTAATACTTAAAAGATCTAATTATACTGGCATAAAATTTTGTTATTTATCGTGTCGAATTTTCGTTTTTTTTTGTTTTTGTACTACAAAACAATAAATTTCCGATCGTTATGAATCATTACGGAGGAATTTTATATGCCGACCGCGAATTCGTTTAGCGATTTTATCCAAAAAAAAAAAAAAAAAAAAAACGATAACCTCTCGTCCACTTACGATTTCGGCAAACGAATGCGCCGCAAAAACGTATTATAAAAAAAAAAACGTAAACGATCGCACATTTCATTTTTTTACTTCTACACTCGTATCTCCTCGCGTATATATTTCGCAATGGGTATAATTGTAGCGCAAACGACGATCGTTGAACACTTTACTCGTGTAATGATACGTGTATGTAATTTCTGAAAATTTGTAAGCGTAATGGATTCTCCGACACATGTAATGTGTCACAAAATCAAGAGTTTATTACGTATAATAACTGTCGGGGGCGGGGATTGCAGACGATCTGTTCGACGTAGGATCAAAAAAAAAAAAATCACGTCCACCACTCGACGAAATATCCCCTAATTATCCTAATTGCACGCTCTGCGACCATTTATAATATCCAAACGAGCGAATGAAAACATTTTTATTCATACAGTTTTTCCTTGTGCGTAATGATTCGGAGAATCGAAAAAATAAGATTTCAAACGCCTGTATTTAATTGAAATTGTAATTTGTTTAAAAATATTTAATATATACATTTTATTTTTAAGTATCGAATACACGCGCGAATCGCTTTCCGATATTAATACGTTCAAAATAACCGGAGAGGGTGAAATATATAAATATATTCTTCGTCAGTCGTTATGTATGATGTAAGACGTTTACATATCATTCGGTAACGTACCCATGGTAACGCTAACGCCGATCGAGTTATTCGCGTCGGCAATCGGACATATTATTCTAGTTGTTAATCGACATTGTTCTTAGGGTGAACGACGCATCCCTGTATCCCAAGCATCATCGTACACCAGTAGTGGATTCGAGACGATGTGACAAGGCCAATCGTCGTCTTCTTCTTCAAATGAATTTAAAAATGTTTTATTTGCCTCTTCCCTCCTCTCCCCGCCGCCGCGAAGGTATAGTATCGCTTATCTATTGGCCGGTGTGTATGCAAACGATCTATATAGGTACTGTTCGACTGCTGCTGCTGCGACCACGGTCAGCGAATTAGATCGTGTGTAATCGCCTCCTAATGCGGTACTTATTTTCACGAACTCGACAACCCCGCCGCCACCCCTCCGGAAGATTACTTACACTACGCGTAAATGTAGAGTAAATCATGACGAAACAGATCCGAACAGACACCCCCCCCCCCAATGGATTAGGTGACAACAAGTTGAAAACTTTAACTCGAAAACGTTTGTTCGGGATTATGAGATGATTAAACATGCTTTATCACCAATGTGATTGTGGGGTGCAATCTCGTAGAGCGGCGTTTGTCAAAACCGTGGGTCGCGAGAAGTTTATAAATTATATATATATATATATTTATACATTTCAAAAGGGATCTATGACCAAATAATAATTTAGTACAAAACATTCTTCTATTACGCATAATATGAGTAATGGAATTAAATATTTTTTTTTTTATATTTCATAGTGTGTTTAGTACTATAGAGTATTATAATAAATCGCTAAAATTACATATATGTATATGCAGAACCGTGTGGGTCGTGATAAATTTTCGACGAAGAATTTGGGCCGTGGTCCTAAAAAGATTGAGAACCACTGTCACAGAGTAATATGGAGGTGGCCCGCAGTATACGCAATCTGTGTCAGCCGTTCAGTTCAGCGCAGAGGAGGCATTTGAACTCGGAACCACGTCCGCGTTAGCGGATCAATATTATCGGTTCGATTTTATTATAAATATCCGGTAATTAAATCAATCCAAATGTATACTCATCGCACAATGCTAACCACGCATTATTTTATCTTGTACGCCATTTTAGCAATTGAAATTTCGAGTGGTTTTGGAAATTGTTTCCTCCCCATCGCATCATGTGTTTTTAATATCAAGTCATACTGAAAATGGAAACATTTGTCGAACCAATGCGTGTATTACTCGTGTGAGACCGACCTGTGCGTTTATACGGTTAGCATATTTTCATACCTAGTGTGTGTGTGTGTGTGTGGAAGGAGAGAGGATTGGTCATAACGCTCACGACGACTGTCGGCAGGCCCACATGCGACCCTGATGCCGGTGACACTTGAATGATCTAGTGCCCGGCAGCCGGAACGCCGAAATGGGAACGCGACCCAATTGTCCGCGCACCGTTCGACGAGCTCGTCACATGATTCCCTGGTACTTGGTCGCGGTTGTGTGACATAACATTTCGCGGTTTTAAACGCGCGCGCGCGCGACGTGGCACCGCCGCGCCGTCCGCTCCGCGACCTAACCGTCCTTCAGGCGTGTGCGGACAAACACGATGTGGTGAAATGATCGCGGTATAATTTCTATTCGGTTAATTCGGGAAATTTTTCGAAATCTACAAAAAGAAAAAAAATCACCGACGCACGTTAAAATGCAGTCGAAAATATTAATCGCGAATTAAACCCGCGTCATGGCAATTACGAAATGATTTATTGATAATTCGTATTGTGGTTATTATGATGTAGTCGGTTAGGTATTAGTCGGACGAGATTTTGTCGCACGCCGATTTTTCGTCTAATATTTTTTCATTCGCGTAAAAATCGCGAGGCAAATTGTAAAATTATTTGTCGAACGGTTTATTTTTTCTTTCTTTTAAATGCTTTAAAATCGTTTTAAAAATCAACGTAATACAATCTATTATTATACGTATAAGGCCCTGGTCGTGATTTTCGCAAAACCAACGAAATCCAATTTCTTCTCTCTTGTGACGAGGACCTCACAACAAATACATTCGGCGGCATTTCACGTTGGCATTTTTTCTTCTATCACGATTTTATAATAATTTTCGAGGGCGAAAAAACCACTCAGATTCTAAATTGATTAAAAAAAAAAAATTTTTATTTTTAAAGGGACAATTAAATTAAATTAAACGAATTCTTCGTTATCCTAACGTATTCGAAGCAAACGGATTATCGTAGAAAAACCAGGACGCAGGAGTAATGAAAATAAACACAGTAAATAAATAATGTGGACCTATACGCATGCGGTCGGTAACGAGGGATAAAAATGAAAAGATCGCTTTCCGAGTACCAGGGTACAATGGGAGGAGGCAGCGGTTGGGTGGTCTGTTCATCGTTATTGGTAATGCACGATAGTTAAAGATAACCGCAGAGTCCGGTCGGACAAATAGGTGTTATGTCACATTTGGTGAATAATTTGACCAGGATCACATGCGCTATCGTGTCCGTAAACATCCGTACCCTCCACCCGCCTTTCACGTAGTAGCGTTCCGCGTCGCGAAATACCGGCCACAATAGCGGCCCGGTGCGTTGTTGCGTGCGTGGAATATGTGTACGAGGACTCCCAAGGGTTCTCAAACTTTTTTCCCCGTTTTCGTACGTTGCTCATTCGCGTTATAAGTACATTGTGGATAAACATAATATCGTCGTCTATTTGCCAAAAATAATTAACCATCGAGTACGCGTTCCACACTAAAATCCGGAATCAATATAACGCGTACGCTATTTTTATACCCTTTTTTTTCCAACTGTTTTTTAATAATATTTCATATTTAAAACGCGATTATTCTTTGTAAAATTAAAAAAAAAAATTCCATTTTTCACAACACACTAGTGTGCACGCCTTTTGGTAAACACTGCTACACATAATATGTAAATCTTCTGAACAACAATAATCTATTTATTCATTTATTTAATTATTGTATTTATTCGTTGTTGTATCGTTCGTTTCGCGTTAAATTAATTCAAATATTTATGTTGGAGATTGTAAATCGCCATAATCGTGCGCAGACTGTATGAGATATTACAATCAATGGATAGTTGTATATGAGTAATCGAACTGGTAAATTACATCTCGTCATCACTGTAGGGGGTTTCTCGATGACATTATGACACGACTACGGCGACAAGTATTATAACACTAAAGGTATACAGAGTTTTGTTATTACACTGTCTGTGCTATACGCATATTACACTGTTCATATTTTTGAACCGAGGGTTACAAATGTATAATATATATTATTATTATTATTATTATTATTATTATTGCCTAAAAGTACGCGTCCGTGTAAAATAAATTATAAAATTACTAATTTTTTAGAAAAACAAGATTTTTTTCTTCCGTTTAAATACCCGGTTCGATATAGAAATTTCGTACGTTGGAGCATTGACTAGCATTGAATAGGACGTTTAAGAAGTGAAAACGGAGAGAGGTTCGAATCCCCCGATAAAGCGTGAAAAAGACGTTTACTTCAATATAATATGAGGATTACGTCTCCTCACCTTCGTCCTATAATCACTATTTTCACATAGTAAAAGTCCCTTATCTTAAGCCCTCCGTTTCGGTAAAAAAAAAAAAAAAATAATAATAATAGAGGAGCTCCGTCCCCATTGCGCGTTCTTTCCCCACTCCTCAATTTGAGCACTGTGCTCTAAATAAATATTTTTTGAACTTCCTCGGTCGTCGTCATGCGCAGGTTACATTAGGTACCGGTTAACTTATATGGCGGGGGTGTACACGAGAGAATAAAGATATTTTTGGTACCACTCATTATTCGACGCAGACAAAAAAAAATTTCAAAGATATTTTTCTTATCTTTATAAAATCTCTGTACTATCCTTTTTAAACATTTTATCGAAAAATATGCAAAATAAATTTATCATTAATATTTCGATTCAAAAATATCGTTTCGCTGTACATTCAAATTTAATGGGTGTTAAATACGTATTTTAAGGCAACCCAACACCACTCTTTAAAAAAAAAAGTGTAACTTTTGTCACACCTTTAGAGTGTATTTGGCGCCACCGACTCACTTGCACACTATACTCCGATTTATGATCGTATTTAAAATTTAAATGTACCTCTAATAGAAGAATAAAAAAAACCTTTACGAAATATGCGTTAAAAAAAAAACACTCGAACATATCGTGTTTATTGAAAAATATAATTTTTCTTTTTTTTTTTTTTGTTGTATTTCATTTTGTCGCATAATCTTAAATTTTTTTTTTCTTTTAACATTTATCGAGAAATATTTGTAAAAATTCGTGCTCTATCATCGCATTGAACACCTGAAAAATATGCTCTAAATAAAAATACTATATAAACCACATTGTAAAATATGTATAAATATATATTACTTTAAATTATCAATATAAAATATTGAATTCTTTAAGAAAAAATGCCAAACAACAAAACAACAATATTAATACGGTTAATTATTATACTTTATACAGTATAAATGAGTATAAGTATTTATAACGATGACGTACGTCGTATTAATTTTAAAAAAATGTAAAAATAAATCAATGATTAATAATTACAATATTGTGTATTTTTTTTTGTACTCTACACGCGGTTAGGTTAAAAGAGGACTTTATACAATATCATAAAATTGTTATTATCGTTATTATAACTACGGAACGATTTGTAAACATTTTAATGGTCTAAGTTCAAAATTAAATGAAAATTCGTATTTTTTTTCTATTTTAAATTCGAATATTTTTAAAATTTAAACCGTTCGAAACAATAGTATTACAATAACATTGGACATCGTCTCGGACAACGTTTTTCATTATTAGAATTAATATATATTTTAACCACGTCGTTATTGAATATTGAAATAAAAATTAATAATACATTTCTCTCGGTTGACCGAACGGAACGCGCGTCAAGAGTTTTTTTTTCATTATTATTATTATTATTATTATTATTATTATCCGCACAATATTATTGAACGCGGTATAATAATAATAATAATAATAATAATATATACGTGGTCCATTTTATATGTAGATAAATCAATTCCTCGTCGAGCATTTTGCATTGAATATAATATTTTTCTCGCCTGAAACGTTATCATGATCTGGATTTTGGACACCAAAGTGAGAAAGGAGATCAACTTGGCCTTTATTTTTTTACCACATTGTGTTTGTGGATCAGATTTCACGGTGGTCAGGGTGCATATATATAAATAATATTATTATAACACACATAAGGTCGGTTGTAAAATAAAATAGAAATGTAACCTGGTATGACGTAGATGTGTGTTTTCGTTGTAATAGAGGCGTGTGAAAAGCCATAGAAGATAACCATATTATTATAATGAGTTCGAATTTCTATCAGCGTTTGGATACATTTTGCATGGTTCTAAATGGGAAATGCGCAGCGCTATATGATTACAGTAATACGCAATTGTATAAATTTCAACCGAGTTTTATAATATTTTTATACTATTTACAATAAATCGATTATTGCGTAAGAATTATTTAAATTGTTTTATTATTAATTTAATTTTAATTTATAATTATTATTAATAGGATAATATTATTTCACTTGTTTCAACGAAATAAAATTAACGTATTGATTCGTTTTTCCTCGTCGTACGCTCGTTTATTTTACACTCTTTACTATTTTATCGATTTTTCACTGGTCCACTCTTGTTCACACGTTCCCTGGACAGACCGAGTTTGCCGTCTGCTAAGCACTAAACGCTCGATCACGACCGATGATCAGCACATACCACATGTGCTGGATCCGCCGGTCGAGCACTAATTCCAGCCTTATACGTATAATGTTCACAGTGTTGGGGTGCTGTGAAAACGGAACACAAGCATATCACAATTATTGTGTACCAACGTACAAATCGACACTCGACTGATAATTGTACTGTAAACCGTAAACGCGCGCTGTATCTCGTGTGCCCGATTAAGTGAACAGTACTACGGTGTTTGAATCGAAAATAATATTTTCACGGCACGTTTAAACCCATGTAAAATTCGGTATTCATTTTTGTCAAAAACACGGTGCTATTAACCAGATTTTCACCGTTTCTTGAACCATCATTATTTATTGACGATGATTCAAAACGGCGTCTGCGCCTAAAACGCCAATTTGATCAAAGCAACCCAAACAAAATGTATTAATAAATATATATATGTAGCTTAGTGCTGACTTTTCAAAAGGAGTTTCAAAGGGGGATAAATCCACGGACATTGAATTCGCCACGGGCAACGGCCGTGCACGATCAGCTTGTATAATACAAAACGATTAAACGACACGCGAAAAACGGTTTTTGGAAAATGCGTAAGAAATTTGATGATGAATTTCTCGATTTACGAAAACAGTTTGGAAATAATTATTAGTTACGTAATTTAAATACGGTATTTATATCGGATAAAAAAAAATTTTATTTTTTGTATATTGCGCGTAACGCGTCACTAAAACGTTAAGAGTTTATATTTATTTAACAAAAAAGAAAACATTGTATTTGTGTTATTAGACTTGCTAAAAAAAAAAATATATATATATATTAATTTCGAGTGGTTTTTTATTTAAAAAATTATTAATTAAATGTATTTGCAAATCGTAAAAGCTTCTTTCTACCCCTCCCCTCTTTGAGACACAACTTATGATGAAGGCAATAAGTATTATTAGAAGAAGAAAAAAAAAAGGAAAACGATACAAGTCACTGTTTATTATAGCATGGTGGTGCTTAAGAGGGTTAATCGCCTTCTCCCAATTGATTTTTAAAAATATATCGTTTTTACGTAGCTATGATTATATACAACGTGTAAGTAAAAAGTGCAAATAACTTTGTTTTACAAGTAAAAATATTATTACTATTTTACGTTACAAATATTATATACATCAAACGATGTGAATTTGTAATATAAATATCATATTGATTCCTATTGAAATTAGTTGATTAGGCATAATTATTTAACTATAATTATCGATTTGATATTATTATTATTATTAAGTTACATATTATAAAAAAGGTTTTTTGTAGATCTTTCATCAGGCTTCTGGAAGACATTGCATTCGACTTATATCTTATATAATAATTAAGACATAATATAAATAATAATAATAATAATAATAAAATAACATTTCAACCCCCTCCCCCGCCATCATTCGAAATACCCGAGCAAGCCTATGATACATAAATGTCCGTTATAACGTAAAATATTCGTATTAGATATTATAATCGTGTCCTTCACGCTCGTGGCATTCTCTATAATATATACTGTTACACGTTATGAAAAACAACGTTATCCAAAGATATATATTTTTTTTTTCATGCACATTTCACGTATACAATCGAGTTTTATATCTGCCGTGGTCGACGGTATTTCTTTTCTTTTTTTTTTTTAATAAAATAATTTCTAAAATACATATACAAGTACGGGTTTGTTGTAGGTTTGATTGTTCAATGAACAATAAAATTATTCGAATTCTTCGCGATAAAAAATTAATGTAAATTGAAATAAATTAATCGAATATTTTTTTTCTTTTCTGAAAAGATAAATAGAAAAAAAAACCATTAATATTGTTCGTCGGCTTAACCGAAAACGTCATACTCGCAACCTTATAAGATATAAAGAAAAAAATTAATTATACACAGCGACTTTAGATCATTCGGAATACATTATTTTCAAAATGATTGTTTTTCGAATTAAAATTGACAATAATTTATTACGTTATTTTACGTGATCTGCCAATTTTCAACGAAAACGTAGAACAATAGCAATCATCCGCCTACTCAAGTCGTAAGGGGAACCCAGAGCCCAGATCAATGATTTTCTAAATAACGAAAAATGTTCATTTCATTTCATTTTTACTAGCGGTAGTCGGTATAAATTCAAACATCATCTATAATACAGTATAACTTATAAGTACACTTTCATGCGCTACGTTCCGGTAACAAATTGTATTTAGTCGATACTTCATTTGTGAAATGTTTTTAGATTTTCTCAGTAATTCAGAACAACCTAAAATTCGGAAGAAAAATAATTTCTCAATAGTTTTTAAATGCGGTACAAAATAAAAAAAATTATGATAAAAACGCTATTTTGTAAAAATTCATTATCGTATTTTACAGTAGTAAATAATATTACACCAGAGCTCCGTTCAGAATCATTGTATTGAATGCAATAATGATTTATCATTGTTTTCAAAATTACAGAAATAACAAAAGTATTTATCTAAGCAATTCGCTCAAGCAACATCCGCAACACCCACGGCTGGCTACCCTTTATTTTTTTTTAATTTGATGTTCAGCCAACTATGAATATTTTACAAGGTTTCATAATATTTTTACAAACACTATTTTAGCTGTTTATCCTTGACATATAATTACTATAAAACCTGGTTGAGTTGCAAAACAAATATTATGGTAATTAAAAAACTTAACATTTAAATTAAATTAAAAAAAAAAAAAGTGGAATATTTAAATCACATTTTTGTAAAGATTAAAACCACCGATGTTACAAAAATACAATTGTTTGCGATTATTATTATTGAATTACATTTTCATGATTTGTTTTTAAAGAAATTAATAAATGGTAATAATTTTAAATGCACAGTTCGTTCAAGTGTTTGAACACATTATAAATATTATAATAATGAGATTATAAAACATTTTATTTATGTTATTGGCTTCGATTATTGTTATAAATTGACAATTAGGTATGTTATCTGTTATTTTAATAATAATGCCTAATTAGTAATCAATTAAAATACAACAACTTAGTATACAATTGTGTGTAATAACAAAAAAAAAAATTCGTTTTGTATATTATGTCAGTCTAAAATACAATATATAAATCTATTAAAAAATGTGTACCTTAAATTTAATGTAAGTATGTAATATATATAAATATATTAAATTTCTTTTTATTATAATCTATAATAATAACCATTTATTAAAAAAAAAGTATATATATATATTTAATGAATTCGTATCACAATAATAATATTATAACGTTAATTCGAATTAAGCAATTTAACTGGTAAAAAAAAAATTATACTAGAGATCTATCTCAACAACAGTTTTTTTTTTTTTTACTCATTAAATGTATATCCATTGATACAATTTATATAATAAAATAAAAAATATATGCAGTATTTATTGAGCAATACAATTTCAAATAACTCATCTACATATCATATTACATATATATGTATATAAAAAAAATATTATTGAAAAAATTGGGTTAGTAAAGGAATGTATTCAACAGGTATATAAATAAGTTCCTATCAAATTCTTACAATAAGAACTTATATAAATAGAACAAAATGTAAATATATTCTGTAATTAATTTTTCTTAAGTAAATGAAAGGTAGAGGAGAGGGATATGGTAATAAAATTAAGATCGAAAAAAAACTTTATTCGAACTTTACTTATATTCATACAAAGTAATTCTAAATATTTAACATTGATTAAAAAAAAAAAAAAAATTAAACGAGACAAAGAATAATTTCTTTGTTTTCGTTCCAGAGCAATTTCAAATTTAATGTAAACTTATTGTTTTTGTAGAATATGCTGCGAACTAAACGTAATAGTATTATACGAAATAAAAATAATTTTGATTCACTCTAACTAAAATACATTATAGAATCTAAAACACTGATTTCTGGCACACTTAGACCGATGGGAAATATTAACATTCGGCGATGATTATTAATTACGTTTTTAAAAACAGTGGAAGTCACTTATAAAAGTTTACAATTAACAAAATCAAATACGAATAATAGAAAGACAACAAAAAATACTGAGTTGGTATTATCTATCGACGAAACTCAAAACCAATTACACAAACTATTGTTGTGGCTCGTGGCAAGATGGAATATTGAATTAATTTTATTGTTGCACCGGTTCAAGAGTTTGCCAAAGCAAACATGTAATCAATGTAACTATACATTATAAACAATCATAAGACATGATAAAATTTAAAAAAAAATATGCAAGAAAGAAAAACTTTTTTTTTTAAACTCATTTATAGTGGGAATCACTTGACTAATACCGCAATGATAGTTTCTGAATTGTCGTCGTCGTTGTTATTAATATTATTATTATTATTATAGTGGTTGTCCGTTTTCGGCGTAGGATGACAATTTATGCAGCTAATCGTAATAATGATATGATCACGTCATGTGATGTATGATGTCGGACACACTTGTATAGACGCCGACAATGAATGCAAAAATGGCGATCAGAACGATTAACAGGTTGCGCAAGCAAAACAGACTGAACCGGATGTTGCCCTCATTTCTGTATACATCAGCGAACGTCAGGAAGTTGATGATGGCCGGTAGCGCAATGCCCACGGATGACAAGCAGAATGCGCCAATCAACGAGATTAAATGCTCTAAGTTTGGTATAGCGATTGCCAAGAAAACTGCAAAAAAAAAAAAAAAAAAAATTGAAAATATTACACAAAAAAACTGAGTCACGTCCCGAAAAGCTATATTATATATTATAATATCGACCAATTTCAAGTTCATCGAACAAACTAATAAATGATCAACGTCATCTGAGTTGACGTCACTTTGAAACTTTACAGAGACGACGGTATATTTTTATTATTATAATATGATATCTTTTTTTTACTTACACGTAACAATCACTATGGCCGTACGTAGTGCATAGTCCCAGCAGATCTTGTTTTCATTCTTTTCCATTTTTTGTTCGATACCTTTCCATATGATATCGAAAGTGACATAGTTGGACAGAGCGTAGCAAATGTAAATGGACAACGACAAAAGGATTTTCACCACTTGGGATAACCTATGTAAACGCGAAATATTGTTGTACAATTTCTTGTAGAAATTTGAGAATACAACGTTGTTTCAATGTATACTTACAGTTCGGTCTGCGGCATGTCAAGTGTTATACTACCGGTGGTCGATTCGCCGTATTTCAAGTATCCAAATAATCCGACGAACGTGTAAAGCAGAGAGATGGGAAACATGGAAGCGTTAAGAACGCCAAACAGGCTGCCAAACTTCTTGGGGTTCTTCATTTCATTTTCCAATGGTAAAACCTGCACAAACGAATAAATAAAAATAAAAATTATGATAGAAAAACGTAAGATGGGAACATTTTTGATATGTTGTGCTTCCATAAAATGTTTAAGAAAAATGGTTAGGTGTATGAATGAAGAGATATCGGACAGGATGGAAGAAAAATAATTATGGAAACGTAGGTGGTGATATTGGAGCCAGAAGAGATAAGACGATAGAGTGCTAATTAAGATATATAATTAGCTTATTAAAAATAATAATAAACTTATAAAAAATAACTAAAGGTTAGGTTAGGTGGAACGATAGATGGGAAGAGAAAGAGACCAATGTGGGAATATTCGATACAAATTATAACTAATCTAAATGTGACACATATACATACACGCATCTACGAAGGAAAGAAAAAAAAGTACCAAATTGATTGTGAATAAAGTTTAATATCATGATCCGCTTACCATGCCGATAGCTTCCATGGCAAATAGTACGGTGCCAAAAAACAATGGTATGCTTTTGATTGTGCCGACTGGTTCACGGTCGGCGAATGACGGAGTTTCGCGGAAAATATAGTAGAAGATCAGAGCAAAACTCACGATGGTGAAGCAAGTGGCGATGGAGGAGAACGGTGCCAGGAGTTTTAAATTCCTTATCCAAGCGATCAATATGAGCGGGATCAATATGTACACCATGTACATCCGTACATCCGTGTTTCCGCCCAGATAAATGTCACAGACCTAAAAAATAAAAAATAAATATATATATAAAACGTTTAAAATGTGTACTGCCACCGCCTTCAACTGGATAAATACTGAAATATAATATTTTACCGCTTTTAAATTGCTGGCTATAAACACTACGTATATGCAACTGGAACCGATTTGATACAAGACGAGGAACAAGTTCGTAATTAGTCTGAAACACGAGAATATAATAAATAAAATGTAATACGCATCTACTTCAGCACATTTACTGAGGGATCGCGTTCAGTCGTTATGTGTAACGAGTGTCGCGATAATACAGAAAAAAAATCGCGCAACGATCTTACCTGGCGAAAGGAGCCAATTTCCTGGTGACTTTAGGACCTTCTTCGAAAGCAGCTTCCGCAGTGCCCGGGTACGTTAAACTGGGTACTTTTCTTCTAATACAGAGTTCATACGACGCGGTGACCTGTGTAAATATAACGCATATAAAAACGAAAAATTCATAATAAATCATGCAGGACTGTAAAAGCTAACTCTCTGTTTGGGTGATTTTATCCTTTTTTTTTCCACTCACCAACAAATGTATCGTGTATGTACACAAAATTCCAATGATAATCGTACCGAACGTGCCGACGACGTAACCGGCGTTTTTGAACGCGCTCGGCATGGCTAAAATCCCAGTGCCTAAACTCGCCTTCAGAAGATGTATCAGAGTATCGAAATATCTGTACAAAAAAAAATAATAATAATAATAATAATTAATAAATAAACATTTTTGTATTTAATAGTTTGATTTGAATTTTAAATATTGATTTTTAATTTTAGAATAAGGTTGAATGACATTAATAACATTAATAGTTGGACGTTCGAGGAAACAATCAGACGAAAACGCAAAAAAAAAAAAAAAAAAAATTACCGCCATAGGGAGACTAGAGTCATTCGTTTAACACGAATTCATTGGTTAAATTAAAGGTTTATGTACATTATAGTTATAGTAAAAAATTGATATAATACTTATGTATTTCGAGTAAAGAGAAAATTTTTTTTTTTTAGTCATAAAAGAAATCCTAAATACGACACATAATACGACAACAATACGTACAACGGCGTATTTCAAGGGAAAGGGACACACTAACATTTTACGATTGCAAAATCGATGTTTGTTAATTTAAAATACCGATTGAACTCGTAATCAATGTACTTTTGAAAATGAAATTAAATATTATTTAATTAAAATTTCCAAACCGTGTTTTTATTTTATCGTTAATTTCATATATATTTATTTTTTTCATTATAGAAACACGATTAAGAATATGTGTACAACCGTTTTGAATTTCGTTGTTACACTTCTTTACACATTTTTAAATAAGCTACCGAATATACTCATGTGCTTACGAAGTCGGATGTTTTACGTCACGGTGTTGGTACGGGTTATAGAAATTTTGTTTCTCGTTCGCCTGTCCAAGGGAGTTCGTGGCGACGTCCGTTCCCTTCGTGTGCACGGACACACCGCACTTGTTGAGGCCGTCCATGTCGATGCTAGAAAAAAAAAATATAAAATAAAACTCTCCGAATCCATTAAATAATCGTATACAAATACGTAAATAGGTATTGTCAAAAAAGGAACACTCAGGTGTACACATTCCAGAAAATTTTAACAGAGGGTGCTCAAAAAAAAAAAATTTGGTTATGCTTTTCTATTTTATATCAAATTTATTAGAGCCGACTTCTTTTTCAAACAATAACTTAAAAAAAATAACATTAATTTCTTACAATATTATCTTGTAACTATAACATTTTTCAGTGTTCTTTTTCTTTTTTTTTTTACCGAATTCTTCGATAATTTCTTCTGGAGTAATTTTAATATCCCTACTTTTATTGATGGCTTAGACGACAGGAGGTGCCCGAACACTCCCCATAGCCCCCTCGCCGCCCTCTTTAAATCCGCTACTGAAATACACTATAAGAGGGGGACGAGTGAAATTATCTCAATCGCCACTAAATATGAGACGCGTATTGTCCATTTTAACATTGTATAATAATATTATATTCCGACGAATATTATCGCAGCGTTGCGTTTTATTAGAAAAAAAAAACACCGCTCTATACGAATCTACGACAATTTTAATGCTGGTAAACGATTAATGTAAGTATAAATATTATCTTACAACGACGTTGGATTTGCTGTTTTTCCTTTTTTTTCATTTCACGCACGAACAGTAATGATTTATCATCAATTAGACACATTTGATATTACACCTCGTTGCAATAAATATTAATTAACGAACCGCGATGGTTATTATTATCGTGTAACTATCGAGAGATTATTGGTAATAGTTATACGCAGCACTAGCACTACAAGAATATTGTTAAAACTGGCATAAAACAAGCGGCGTCGTTTGCTCGTTAAAATTATATTATTATTATATATAGTGGGCGTACGAAAAAATTTTAAATTACTATAATAGTATAATAATAATAATAATAAATTTTAATTTACAATATTCGTACGAGTTATATATATATACATATATTAATAATGTATAACGCGATAATACTCCTATAACTGATAAGAAACAATAAAAAAAAACACTGATCTATATATATATATAGTTATACCAACGAGTATTAATTTATTCGTGTCGAGAGAGAGAAAAAATATCATCATTCAAATTCATATTAATTTCGTTAATATCATATCAAACAGAAATGTAATGGGTCAAGACCGTTTTATTCGGGAGAAAGAAAACTATTTATTTTGTTGTATAATTTCACCACCAGTACATACATTATAGTTCAATCACGCGAGTGATACGATTAGTAGAATAATTTGAAAAAAGCAAGATTATTATTAAAAAAAAAAAATTTCAAGTAAAATATATATATATATATATATATATATGTATATATAAAAGAAAACCCCCCCCGTCTTGTTCAAAATAAAACTGTTGATTTGGTCGACATACTTGAAAGAACTTCATGTGTAACACTTTATTTATTTGGAAATTAAAAAAAAAACCAACCCCTCATTATTGGATCATCACTCGATGTGATGTAGCGGTGGTATAATATTTCATTATATTATAATAATCAATGGCGTTTCATCTTTAACTCGCCGGCGCGTGTACGTCATCTGCCTATATACAGCATCAGATCCGTCCGATACACAACAGTAGTAGTAACAGGATTAAGGTCATACAGCGGATAAAAAGGTCATGGGAAATTCATTTATTATCTACGCACGTTTAGATCTGTCGGCGATACGATTTGACATAAATGTTTTATTATTATTATTATTAAAAATCGACTTACCAAGTGTTTCCGTCGCCGCGTTTTCCGTTGATATCCAATTCGGACCTCAACATCCCTTGATTGTCGTAACCGTCCATGGCCAATTGCTGTAATACGATAAAAAAAAAATTAATAAATGTAAACGTTCCGCCGTTACAGTCCCCGTTCTGGTTATTATACGAAATATATTCGAATTTTCGAAAATCAATCGCTCAAACTATATGGCCTCGATTATTCCGTATTTTTTTTTTTTACAGTCCACGCGTTATAACGGCGTTTCCGAACTGGCGGCGGCGTTTCGCCACCTAACCGCCAGCGCCAAAGGGATTCCGCCGCGGTCGGGAATTCGGGAAAAAAATTGGTAAATAAGATTTTCGATTCGGACGTGTGAAGGAGAGAGCGCGGCCGCCACTCCATCGTCGACACGTCGTTTTCTCACAAACCATACGAAATACGCGTAACGAAAGAAACTTTTTAAAAAAAAAAAAATCCGTCCGCGCCGTTTGCGTCGACACTCGCTTTCGCGTCGGAAGTGTACGACTACCTCCATACAATCATTCAGGGGCGTATTTACTTCATCCCTTAGGGGGGGGGGGCGAATAGAAAAACGGCCCGTCGAATCTGTTGCCAACTTAGAATTATCGAAAAATTATATAAAAAATAATAAGTTTTAAATAAAAAAATGTTTTATGACATTTTAGTTTTAGTTCGATTAATTTTAGTTGTCAGTAGATATAAGTACATACACAAGTATCTAGGGGGGGCGATCGCCTCATCGCCCCCCCCCTTATATACGCCCCTGCAATCATTCCATCGCTATAATATAATATAATGTTTACATATTATGCAAGTAGGTATTTTTTTTTTATTCCACCGCGTGCGACTGTGTTTGCGTGGGTTAGGTTACGTGGGTGGGATATACACGGCGGGGTATTTCGACAAACGCGATCGCAGGTTGTCTTTGTGGGCCACAATGTCCTTGGCCCATAATGGTCCTGCTGTTGCTGGACAACGAGAGGAGCTGACGTCCTCTGTAGCGTTCTACTGCAGATGAATGAACACAGCGCACTCGCATGACGACTTCATACACGTCGCGCGCGATTCGGAAAAGGGGAAAAAAACACATTGCGCACATTTGTGTGGTTTTATTTTATACGTAACGCGGAGACAAACTATGACAAATGCCTCCTCACATTTTGCATGAATATTTTTTTTTAATTTTATTCTATACAGACGCGTAGCAGCAAAAATCGTCTCTTTTTTCGATCGCATATTATAATAAATTATAATAATAATAATAATAATAATAATTAGGGCGGTGATTCGACTCGTCGTCGCGTGTCGGTTATCCAGTCAACGAGAAGACGAGAAGCTAGGAGACGTTACTGTTTTTTTTTTTTTCATTTACTGACACAAATCCCGAATTATTATTATAATAATATTATAAACGTTTTTTTTTTTTTTTTTATAACGTATTCCCGCGCGTAGGCGAATATTATTTTTCTCTTGATGCAGCGACACGTGTCCGGCGTTTTATAGTCTCTCTTATTTATAATTCATACGTACATATATATATGTATGTAGACGAAATTAGACATTTCCATTAGGTCGGGTGAAATTCTATTAAAACAGTTGTTTTCCCACTCGAAAAAAATGTTGGCAAATCCGTATTAATTTACTTTTATTAAATTCGTGCAACTCGAATAATACTCGAGGATTCGTTTCGTTTTTTTTTTTTTAATTGGTATTTTTAACACGTTTTACAGACATCAGCGTTATATAAATTATAACGTATACATAACCAAGCGCGTTGTCGTTGGTTGTCTCGTAAAAAAAAAAAAATTGACACACATTGCATTTGAAAAAAATAAATATATACATTTATACATTTTCGATCGTACGTCTTCTGTATAATTTTTAAGACCGATGATGTCTTGTCTACGGTATTAAGTCTCAGTAGTCCATGGCCTGATTGACCTTACCCGTAATTTTGCCGATATAGTCGTGCATAATTTGATTACGTGTACTTCATGTCTATACGTTCTTTAACTTTATACACTTAACCTACCGTAAATTGCGAGACTGGATTTTGTTTTTTAATGTTTCGAATGGTATATAATAATATTAATATAAAACGTTACTCGTTTTCAACGTAAAAGAAAAAAAGCTCGTGTATAAACGTATAATAATAATAATAATAATAATACATATTATACGTATTATAGTGTAAAACACACACGTCGATAACGTTTATAAAGTCAACGGCAATAGAGTTAATTAAAGTCATTAAAAAAAAAATTATTATATTATTATGACACGCATAATTGGGCGCAGTGAGTAGAAAATTAAATTTAAATGTACGACCAAATATTGCATAATACGATATTTTCTGTATACCTATATATATATATATAAATTATGAATAGGAACGGTTAAAAAATTCGAAAATTATCTACTAAAAGTACGCATGATAGTGTCTTGGAATAAGAATTTTGAAAATATTTCGCAACATTAATAAGTGATTCAAAAAACTTTTTTTTTAAATTTAACAGTTACCAAAGGTTTGATCATATTATAAAAGTATAACGTATTTCAATCGGTTCACCGGCAACGACGTCCCTATATATATATATATATATTTAGAAAGGCTAATCCGCAATAAGAAACTTTTGGGCCCACTGCAGTGTACAACACATCAATGAGTACAAGAATATTTTGACGTTTTGAAAGATGAGAAAAAAGAATAAAAACCGTGTGTTCATTAATCATATATTTTATAATATAGTATAAATTTTCGATTGAATAATACTTAATACTTTGCGCACAATTAATGTAGAAATTTTCTTTTTTCCCCCATCGAGCGTATTCCATTTATGCGCGGAGAGGGTTCTAACCTCCCCTTTACCTTGACCATATAGTCCATTTTTGTATTTTATCGATAATTTCATTCGTTTGCAACTCGTTTTCGGCCGATAACACATCAAAATATGAAATTAGCTCGTTATAACACTATATACTTGCTGGTAGCAAATTCATAAATATGAGTAATAATAATAATAATAATAATAACATAACGCAGAATAAATTTTCATGATAAAACATAGTATGATATTATTATTATTATTCAAAGTGTAAATAGCCGTTCTCGAGGCGTTATTGTCAATGAACTTTAACTGCTGCAGTGATTATTATAATAATGGCGTTAATATAGCTCGTATATTGATTTTATAATAAATTATTTATACACTGTAATGTGGACCAACAGATAATAATAATAATAATAATACCGTCTCCCGCAAATACACCGCGATTATTATACCGAGGTTGTATTTTCGAAAGCGAATCGGCGCAGTTTTTATTTTTTCGATAAGAATTTCAAAAAATCGGTAAATTACTTATTATATAACGAGACGACGAAAGTTTACAACAGCGTCGTACAGTAGTTTATAGTCAAATTTCCCGACGAGCGTTGAGGTGTGTCGGGTTAATCTAATCCACCAGTGATTCCCAAAGTCGCGGTCGCTGATGTTTTTACGGTGGATCGCAGAAAAACGAATTGAATCCGTTTTCATTTTCGTCGCTTTAATCGTGTCGAATTCAATTTTTATAAAATAACATTAAACGTCGAAAAATCATTATCCGGAAAACGCCGGTTATTATCATATTAGATTTATTTTATTTAGTGTTGAACAGCGGACTGAGTATTGATATTATATTACGTATAAGTAATAAAAATAAATCGGTCACATGGTATAGAGATTAAATCGATATTACGATATCATTTGGTCATACGATGATAACAATACGAATTCGTATTGATACAACGAGTGTATTATTATATTTTATAAATAATAAATAAACTCGATATTTATTTACGGCCGTTTATAATGTTCATCTAAACGGGGAACGGTATTTCTTTGTAATTATTATTTTTATCGGTATTGGTAAGTGAGGAGGATGATTGTGGATCGCGCGTGTAAGTGTCAATAGTGAAATTGTCGCGGTGAAAAAAGTTCGGCTGCAAGTTCCTCTGTCCACGTCTAACATTGGTAAAAAAAAAAAAAAAATGGATTCAAAGAGTACATTTCCCTCTCGGTTTTCCTCTCGTGCAGACGTACGACACGAGAAATTCAACGACGTTTAGTCGAACACGTTGTCATCGTTGACAACCTTTTGAACTCGAAATTCGACACAACAATTCGCTCGGCAACGAATCAACCGCCGCGGCGGTGTCGGCTTTCGCGCGTGTGGCGTATAGGGCTAATATAACGTGTAACCACCACCACCGGCGACGACGACGTTCACCCCTCCATTTTTTCTGTTTTTCTTTTCTTTTTTTTTCTTTTTTTTTGTACGACTTCCTCCTCGCCGGACCGCACACACAGCACACACCACTGACGACCAACAAAACGCTTTATGATTTTTCACGAGTATTTTACATATACGCGTGTATAATATACTACATTATATATATATATATAAATACATAAAGGTTTATAGCGCAAAATAATAACGCTACTAATGCGTACACGGGCACTAAATAATAACCGTATTTGATAATCACACGGAACGCGCTCGTAACAATGCCGATAAGTTCTCGTTTATACAACGAATATTTCTGATGAAAACCGCGCGCGGCGGCTAGGGGAATTTATTTTCAAAAAATCTTTGCCGCGGCGAGACGTGTGTGTGTGTGTACCACCACCGTACCACATTCGCCGGTAGAATGCAAATCACCATGCGTGATTATCGGTTTTCATCGCGTCCGATCAAGGTTGGCATTTTTTTATTATTATTATTATTATTCTGATATTGGCGACGATCGCGAATAAAGGACGCGGCGCGGTGGAAGTGTGTAAACCTTCAAAATAAACGACCTCTAAATTTGAAATAAAAATAATAATTCTATCCCCGGCCACGTTATAAACATTAATAAAAATTATTATTATTATTATTATTCGCTTCTCAATAATAATTAAGTGTATTGTGGCGGACCCGTTTCGGAAGAAAAAGAAAACGATCTCACGCGGCGCTCACACGAAAAAGTGCGTATACTTTAGAAAAACCATCTAAAAACCGTATATGAAATTCGCAAAGCGTCCGCGTAATTTTTTTTCTTTACTTCTCGTAAATATACCCCCGTCGCTCCTGCAGACCTACTATATAATAATAATAATAATAATAGAATCGTTTAAAACATTAATAAATTTAGACTGACTTGTTGTTGTTCCGGTCTCGACGTGTGATCGTTATTACAGTTCCGCGTCATGTTGTCCGTTGTCGTTTCTACCGTCTTTTGGCTGAACGTTTGAACGCTGGAAAAACAAAACAAAAAGACGTTCAAACAATTTATTATTTTAATATCGTCGTTAATAAGACCGTGTAAATAAGTCATAGCGAATTCGTACGAACGTATTATACGCGTCGTAATGTTTTTGAACGAATTCCATTCGATTACATACGGGTTTTGAAACGCGCGATTTTTTTTTTTTTTTAAAAAAATAATATTATTGTTCGCAGTATTTTAGAACTATTTATTTTTTTTTTTTTGTGGAAAGTCTTTAAATCCGAGACGCTCCGCTAGTATAAATAATAAATACACAGCATCTTTTTTATCGCGGTAGACGAGCGCCGGCCGAACTCGAGTTTTGCACCGGACTAGCGCAATTTGCTGAAAGACTATTTATAGTTCACAGAATATTCCTCACACGTATTTATTATGTTCGACCCGTTGCAGTCGATACAGCGTTCCCACACACGCGCGTACAAGTGTGTCACAAGTTCGGTTTTTAAACACATCCATTATTAATCCACAATTCAAATAGCCACTTTTTTCTTCTTCTTAGAGTTACCGATTATATTAACAACACACATCAACAATTTATTGTTGGGAAGACGTGATTCCGTTGACGAACTGCTGAAGGACAAATAAAATTATCCCAATTAAAAGGGCGTAGAGAATTGTTTTTTTTTTGCGACTCTCTCTCGATTTTCGAGAGATTATACGAGAGTTTTCACGACGAGAACGACCAGCTGCTGCTGCTGTTGCCCGTCGAAACAATTCGAGCTGATGTCAATAACTTTTGATATCACGTATTAAACAACAACGACGACGAACAGTGTGTGCGGTGGTGTAGTAAACGCGTCGAATTCGGAGAGAAAAAAAAGATTTTCTTTTTTTGACAAAAGTAACAACGAAAAAATCGCCGTCGTTTATACTTCCGCGAATTCGACAAAAACGTTCCCGGAGTATTTTTTTAAAACGCTTAACCGAACACGTCTACACAAACTATACACGGACGGACGATAAAATTGTAAATTTTTTCTTTTTCTAACGCAGGTTAATTTTTCATCGTGAATACACGCGCGTATTACATTCTTCGCTATACATATTATTATTATTATTATTATTATTATTATTATTATTATTATATGACCTTGGCCGATTCGCTCGATCGACGATGATAAAACCGTCCGCGGAAATGTATATAAAATATATTTTTAACAATAAATTATTATTATTATTGTTATTCTTTAATCGTAACAGAAATCACATCGTCGGCATACGTGGATAAGTGAAACCCGCGAAGTCTATTCTCCGAATCCCGTCGCCGTTGTCGTAAGTATACGAACACACGAACGATATGTACGGCGGCGTACGCAGCAGCCCGGGAAATCGCGACAAAAAAAAAAAACAAACAAATTATACATACGTTTACGTATTATTTTTTCTTCTTCTGATGCTGACCTTGACTGTAAAAAAAATACATATTTTCTATAAAAGAAGAAGAAGAAGAAAAAAAGAATTGTAAACAACACATGGGTTTACGTGTAAAACGAGTAAGTACGAAATTCGTTCGAAAAAAACGTCGACGTGTCGTACACACCAACCTACGACGTTTTTTCTACACACTTCGCCCGGGTCATATTTTGTTGTTGTCGTTGTTAAAACTACGACGACTGGCGACTACCACCAACAAATCGTGTTGTACTCGTTATTTTTCACCGCTGTAGGCGAGCACTAACACTTAATACAGTTGGTCGAAACGTAATCCCGGTAAATACGAATAATATATTCATAAACACAAAACGTGTATAGATAATTTCGAAAAAATTATTCGTACAGCAAAGAGCGAACGATATTTTTCAAAGAATTCGTTTTTCGATATTTTATATTTCGTCGCAGAGTAAATAAGATATCATGTATTGTAATAACACGCATACGTTTTCACCGTTCGCGCGTAAGAAAACAAATTGAGAAAAAACAATTGTGTGTGTGTGTGTTTAGACGTCGAAAAACATCACTAAAAACGAATAGTACCGCCTACGTAAAAACGTCTCTCGCGAAAAATCGTTGATTTTTTTTTTTTTGTTTTCAATGGAATTAAAACGTGAAAATCGATTTGTGAAATTACCATATTTTATAAAACGGCGAAAAAAAAATCCACATAAGGTCGTCATACTCGACGTACCGCTTCGAACCTCATTTTATTGAAGCGGTTGGATAATTACTATCAACGAATGATTAATAAATGAACGTCGACCGACAGAATTCACATTTCATCACATCCGTCCTCCTTCCTATCGCGGTATACGTATTATAATAATAATAATAATATTTTCGGAATATTTATTTTGCGCGATAATAAAAACGTATTATCGCGTCGACTACACATAGATGTGTTACCGCGCGAAAGCGTCATCGGAATATTTTTTATTATAGAGAGAGTTAAAGTAAAATATTCGATATACGAGACAAAAAGTTATTATTAATCCTTCGAAATTTTTATTAACCGGTTTCGAGGCCGTTATAATATGCATAAATATATATATATTCTTAAAATTTTTAAAAATTCGAAGTTACACGCACGCTCGTGCAACAACAGCATCAATGAGGCTCACGAAAATCTCATCTAAAAATAATCTCTTTCTATTTATATATATATTTAAATTTAATTAATTTTCGACCCGTCATTAAGAGGATATTTATATGTTTTGTAAACAAATAGTTATCATCGGACGAGTAGTTATTATTGTAAAGGAACGTTTGAATTGTAATCGACAAGAGAAAAAATAGGTACTCACATTATAGTATTATTCTCACTCAAAAAAAAAAAAAAACGAATAACAAGTTTAATAATAACGCCTATATTAATTATATTAACTATATAAATATATATATATATATTTTTTTTAATGAAACAACGTATAATACAACGATATTAAAAAATGCGCACAGCAGCAACAATGGATGTTCACATATTATAAATAATCTACGTCTTTCCGACGTGTAAGCATATTCCTTATATGAATGGTCACAAGAGTAATCGCAAATGCGGTTGAAAAAAAAAAAAAACGTGACTGATAAAATGGACTTGCCGGGTATGGAAAATTAATGTATAAAATGTTTTAATTTTTGTTGAGAAATAGAGAGATAGTTTAAATCTGACAGCAGTCTCTGCATAATACAATAATACATGGTCGGAAAATGACCGTATTTATAATACGACCTACATATCCGTTGGGATGAGAACGCGTACAAAACAACGGCGAATGAATCCAGTTATATGATTGGGAATTGCGAAATCGTGAACGAACCACCATCACACGCGCTCGTGAAATTCGCTCGGATTTATTTTTTACAATCAAATGTTATATTTTTATTTATTTTTTGTCGTCCGACCGGAGCAATCGGAGCATTTCCCGAGGGAATACGAATGCGCGTCGGAATTTCAACGGACAGAGAGCTCTCCTCGATCGCTCGCCTCAATCCCTACAGGATTTTACTATTATCGGTGGCTAAAAAAACGAGTGTATCGAAATAACGCGTGTGCGCGGTCAGACGGACAACGTGCGGCGAATAGTATATACGACGACGAGCAAAAGAAGAAAAAACTATTTTCTGCGCACTCGTATTCTATTCGATAAACGGTGTGCGCATGACGTATAGCAGCAGCAGCAGTTAGACAGTTATACCGTTAATCTATTTATACTGTCGCCTTATCCGCGTGTATAATTTGGCGAGCGTTCACGAGGAAACACGTCAACCCTATACGTATAATATATTCTATGCGCTGTCAATTCTTATTATCGATTATTTATATTATTATTATTTTAGACATTAATAGTGATCGATCTCTCTCTCTCTCTCTCTCTCTGTCTCTTTCTGTGTGTAACCGCGCACCGCGACTTTCACGCGCAGGCAAAAAAGAAGAAGAAGAAGAAGAAAAAAACCGTTTCGTCAAGAGGCGGCCGCTGAGACCCGCCGCCGACCCACGCGCGCGGTCTGAATCGTGCGAGAGATAAACGCGCCGCGGTACATTTGTAGAACAGAAAAATAAAATCATGACTGCGACGGATACGAATGGCACAAGCGGTCGGACATAATGATATTATCAGCGTCGGTGTAAAATGAAATTTTATAAGAAAAAAATAAATAAATAACTTTTCTTCTAACACGTCATTACGTGTGTACAGAAATCTTCTGATAAAATTGTTGTCTCCACCGCCCATAACGTCAGAAGTTTTTTTTATTATTATTATTATTATTATTCAGTCGTCGGTGTTTACGTTAGGTTATAGATTTTTTAAATATCCAAGTAAAAAAAAAAAAAAAACGACACGTGGTGTTTTGTAAATAAATTGTAAGCCCTTAGAGAATTCGATGGTCTCCCTCCCCCCAGGCACTGCGAAGTCCTTAAGACGGCACTGTATACACCACAACTGTAACGACCGTAGATTTTTTTTTTTTACTTTTATTTACACTACGTCGTATAAATAAATAAAAAAAAACCAGTTTCAATGCCGGACACTTGAAATGATTGTAAACATTAAAAACGTCTTGGAAAAAAAAAAAAGTTTTTAATAACTCTCGGGCCCTAAATTATTAACGATCTCGATTGAATCGCGCGGTTTGAAGTGCGTCTATTTCGTAAAGAGACTTATCTTCTAAACACACACACACTGTAATATACGTACGGGATTTATATTACAATATCGCCGAAAGGATTATGGCGCTGCGTGTCTTCCGCGTGCGCGTATTTCTTAATAATAATTACCGTTCGTAATAAAAAAAATAAGAACCGGTGAAAAAATAATACGCGTTTCGAGGTTAGAGAGAGAGAGAGAGAGAGAGAGAGAGACGATTTCGTGCGTAAAACTATACGTTTTATAAACGTGCATTGGACGAGGCTTAATTCGAACATTTCACGAAAAAAATGCTGCGGTTTATAACAAAAAAAGAAATCAATAATTGTGAAATCGGTCAGTTTCTACCACCTGCACCACGGGGACGCCGCCATCGATTAGAAGATCCGCGGCATTACGTCGGGCAGACGTCGTTCAACCATCAACGATATATCCATCGATATACATTGTTTTCCGTTCGTATAAAAACTGAATAAGTTCAACTTTTATTTCCTCCATATTTATCGTATATTACCAGAAAAAAATAAAATAAAATAAAAGAACATTATTTATACGATCGTATACGAGATTATTTCGATGAAATTATATAAGGGACGTCTTATTTTTATCATTTTAAACTCGCATCATACCAATTCAGTCTGTACAGTCGTGCGACGTTGTTCCATCATATTATTATGATCGCAGCACACGTTTCTGAACAGTTTTCTGTATGTATGTGGTGTGTCCCTCTCACCGTTCGTAACGATTGAAATAAAAAAAAAAAAAAAATTCTCGACTTTCAATACGTAAGACAAGAGGGTCGGTGGTATTCTTCGCGGGACGAGTGGAAGAGGAGAGGAGTTCGAATATACGATTGAGACCGGATCGTTTTATGAGAATTATTTTACATATTATGATGGGGTGGCTTTTGTATTCTTTCTCCCGTCGTCCGATTAACTCGAGTTACTCCCACGCCTGAAATGTCACAATAATAACGAAAATTTTTAATAAAACAAATGGTTATCACAATCTTGTGTAACAATTATTTTATAACAATTGACGCGGGATATTATAAATACAATAACCTTAAAAACACGTAACTCGCGCGAGAAAGAGGAACCGTTCGAATAGTGCAGACCGTCCCCTCTCTTCTTTAAAAAAAAAACGGGACACCCTCCCCCCTCCCGCGCACACTTGGGTGGTATTTTAAATGTTTTTTTTTTCTTTTAAGTATTTGTGAGTTCCGCAACGCTTTTTCGAAAATCGAACAGTGTAACTATTACGTGAAAACAATAACTCGTAAAACTCAAACGTTCAAAAAGCGATTATATTTAAGGAGAAGAATTGTACGAGCAACAACTAACAACAAAACACCGTCATAAAAACGATATCGATTATATTATTTATATCAATCGCCTTTTGCTACGTTTTTCGGTATTTGAGAATCCCAGCGATTATTCAAATACGATTTACACTTTTTATTTCAGTATTTCGCTACCGAGAGTTCGGCAAAGTGTTCTGAAAAATATTTTTACCCGCCGAAGTGCGCCGATTTCGGTATGTATTACAGTATAGTACAGTATCCGCGTAGTATTTTATTAGTATTCGTCTACGGCGCGACGAATGGACAACGGAGTGCGAGGGGCGGCGGTGAAGAAAAACAACGTTCTCCTCCTCAACGGCCGCTGATGACCACACGAAGACTAACTCTCTTACGACAAACCGTTTTCCAAACACAATTGACCTCGAATGATAATTATAATTTATAATGTCGAGAAGTACACGGACACTGGCAGGCGATTCACCCGACGACGGCGCAGCCAATACACACACACACACACCCCCCCGTGGTCATAATACAGAATTATTGTTTAGGACGGCGAAGGGGGGGTTATCAACGAACGTTGTTGAACAAACGCGCACACACAATCCGCAGAGTGATTTTTACGTACGTGCGCGCGCGTTTTTTTATTTTTTTAGGTTTTGCGTTATAACACGCTTATTGTACAAACGTTCCTCTCCGCGCGTACGACGAAGGCGAGTCCAATGGGAGGAATGGGGAGCAACGACACTTTCACTTTGGGATCGTTGTCGGAACGGCGGCGGCGCATGTGTAAAAAAAAAAATAAATAAATAAAACGCGATCTCGTCGCAACGGACAAGATGGACTTGAAGTGAGGAGAAGTCGCGTGCGTGCGCGAAACGGTTTTGGGCGCTTTGCTTTTCGGCGAAAAATAAATACGTATTCTGGTGGCGTAGGAACACTGCGCGGCGATAGGACCGAGCTGACAAACGGAATATTTTACCGATTTTCATCACTCCCGTGCACATCTTGTAAAATGGCGTTTTGTACGCGACGGCGGACCGGAGACAACACGTGCGGTGTTTTACGATATTGATATTATTAATATTTTCCGAAACCGGGCGTTTTTATTATTATTATTATTATTTATTTACCTACACACACACACACACACACGGCACTCTACTGCAGTAGTGTCGCTGCTCGAAAACCAGCTAGGTAAGTGACGGCGAACGCGCGTCGTGTGTTCACATGGCGGCCGCCGCCTAATCGGCGAGTGCGTGAGACTCAAAAGTGGTTATAAACCATACACCAGACGGAAAGTCGTAAGCGCGTGGTCGAAAAACCGGTTAAGGAAACACTTCTAATTGGATTTTTTTGGAAAGCAAACGGAAAAAGAAAAAAAAAAAATTGACGGAACGACTCGTAAAATATCTGGTGGCCACCAAGAGGATCTCGTTATTTGGCTATCATCGTCATCATCATCATCATCATTCCCCGATTCCGTCTTCGTTTTTGTATTTCGATCTTTTCGGGCGTCGCTCTCCGGGACTCCTGATCACGCGTGCCGCGGTAAACAAGACTCTAGACTCTAGTTATCTTTGAGCGAATAAACGAAAGGGGTGCGACGAGAACGCGAATATGCCAGCGCAGGTGCAGGGGCGTATTTACTTCATCCTCTAGGGGGGGGAGGGGCGAATAGAAAAAACATTTTTAAGCCCCCCCCCCCAACCCAAAAAAATATATTTTTGTTTAGTATAGTAGATGGGTTATTTAAAAGTCGATGAACTTTTTCTTCTTGTAGCCCCCTCCCCTAAAATTTTGGATTTGGGATTGGGGGCAGTTTACCAAAAAAAAAAATGATAAGAGCATGGCCCGTCGAATCTGTTTCCAACTTAGAATTATCGAAAAATTATATGAAAATAATAAGTTTTAAATAAAAAACAATGTTTTATTACATTTTAGTTTTAGTTCGATTCATTTCAGTTGTCAGTAGATATAGGTACATACACAAGTATCTAGGGGGAGGGCGATCGCACCCCACCCTTGTATACGCCCCTGCGCAGGCGTGACCGACGTTATTACAACCGAATGAATTACGCGATCAAACACATGCAGTAGTGGACACGAATTCATCAATTAACGCTCTAGAAAAATAATTATTGGCCATTTATTAACGCCGCGTGTATATTGTTACGACAAACAATACACTGTACGTGACATTACAATAATTTAATATTCAATTATGCAACGCGTAATATTATTATACGAATAATTTCCCCGACTGTCCGTTTTGGTTTCCCAATGACTGTGAATTACCCGTCCTAAACTCTACCGAATTCCGAATAGTTATCAACGAGATTACTAAATAATATTCGAGATTTACATTTTTACACATCATTCTTCACTGATCACCGCACATTTTGTTCAACACACTCGTCGGTAAAAACAAAAAAAACATATTTCAATAACGTTATACGCGTCGGGAAATATATTGAAATAACGTCGTGTCCGTTATTATAACACGCCGGACGAGTAAATAACAATATTATTTATTGTCTTCATACGGCGCGTCGTTTGAATAATATATTATTATAATCATCAGCAATTAATACGACCCCGCGTTCGTATTTCGTATATACGACGATACGTTAATATGCGCCCGGGTATAATATTATTGTTCGAATATAATAATAATAATAATATTATTATTATTTTCGTATTGAATACTTTATTGTGGGTCGGCGGGGCGCACGTTTGATTTTAAAAATTCTATACGGTATTTTTGTGGTAAAACCCGTACGGTATTTATTGCACTATTACGTATTATATATATATATATATATAAATATAAATATATCTGGTATTTTTTGATACTAATTTATCGATTTCGACTGTTGAGATTATTTATTTTTTTGTACAGAGGTGAATATTAATCAACACATTTTAAACGTTTTAAAAACATACGTGGTCGTTTTTATATTTAACAAATTATCACATTATATTCTACAATTCGATTGAAACCAACGCAATAACAATAACAATAATAATACGATTATTATCGGTCGGCGGGGGAGGGGTACGACATATTATATAATATATAAAATAAAAACAACTACCCACTATTACCCTATTTCTTGGTAAAAAAAAAAAAAAGACACGTCTTTCTTTTGTTAACCGTTCACGTAGGGTGGTCCGACCTTGGAGATTAGGGTCCGGGGTAACATTACTTCCAGTAATTCTGAAGAGAAAAAAAAGAACCCATTCGTCTTTCCTCCACTCGGACCTCAACGGTATTCTTGTGAATACGGTCACCTTTTCTCAGTCTCTCTCACTCTCTCTTCCGAAACCAGCAACGCCAAAAAAAGTACACACAAACAACAACAAATGAGTTACAAAATAACGCCGCCCCCCACGGCGGTCGAATTCGAGTGGTATTATATTATATTGCCGTGTGTCCCGCGCACCGCATTCGAATATTTCATTGCGATGTTTTTATAACACACACACACACACACGATATTATCTCAAAAACCGATCGAATCGCGCGGGCGCGTTTAAAACGTTTGTTGTCGAATATCGTTTGATTCGCCGCGGTTACGAAAAGAATATTTTCGCTCGCGCATGTGCCGCCGACGATTGTTGTTACGCAACAACACATCGGTGAATAGAAAAAACTCGGACGTCTCCGCCGGGATGATGTGCTGATGCAAGTACGTCGCGTGATGAAATATATCACACACAGAGATAAAAACGCGCGTGTTATTATCGTATTATTGTAAGAAAAACGTGTAGAAATATAATCGCTGGCCGTCGAAACGAACCGGTTCGAAAAAAAATTACGGGTTTATTTGAAATAACTCGCGAAAAAAAAAGAAGAAATTTGGAAAAACGATATTAAACGCAACAATAATAATAAATCAAAACCGACAAAAAAAAAAAAAAAATTGCCGTGAATCTACGAAGCGAGAAACGACGTACTGTGAAATACGGTATTGGCGCGAAAAAAAAACAAATATATACTCACATCTGCTGCTGTGCATATGTTTCCGGGATATACGAACGGGGCCCCCGCACGATTACAATATTTAATTGATAGAATTTACTACAAGACCGGAGAAATTTCTAAGTGTAAGTAACGACGGTGTTTATTTTATTATTATTATCAAAAACGATTCCGATCGTCTGTCGAACCGCTGTTACGTCGTTTATTTGTACACGCGCGCGCGCGCCCGCACCTCCGTACACCCGCGCGTCGTCGTCCGCCGATACGGAAAACAACAACAAGAACAAAAAAAAAAAACCACCGGTCGTCCGTCGAATATTATTATTAATATATTCGAACAATTTATTATAAATATGATAATTGAATACACGGTGGAGAACCGGCCGGACGGTGTCGCACAACGACCGGGGGGGGAATAACGTGAAAAACGACGTCGGGCGTACGACGACGAACTGAACGGCTGCGCGCACCGGCCCACACGTATATATATTATATTTACGAGCCGCGGCGGCGCGCCACCCGTTGTTTCCCTTTCCCAAAATCGGCTCGGCAACGGTACACCCGTCCGTCGACGGCGGCGCGGGGGGTGCGTTTCACTCGTCCGTCTCGTTTTACCTTGCCCGCCGCCGTCATCGCGGTTAGCGCGTGGTTCGGATTTTTTTTATTATTATTGTTTTCGCTAAACGCTACGCGCGGGGTATACAATAAACAGATACTGTTTTTTTTTATTCTCGCAACGAGAGACATTGCACCGTAATGCGCGCGCGCTGTACAAGCACTCTTGTACGCACAAGATAATTCCCGTTGACATACACGTGGTGTACGCGGCGCGGGCACGAGACGTTCACGTGACCGAATTTGTCGTCGTCGTCAATCTATTCATGAACGTCGGGGGGGGGGGGGCATTTTTACGTCGTGTACGCTGTGTACCGGAATTTCACCCGCTCGTTTTTGAACAACGCGTTTCCGCCGGATACGCACAAAAACAATAAGTACACGGCGCGCGGCTCTGGCAGTAGTAGTGTCCGTTCCGATCGATTTCGAGAAAATTCAAACCGAAATTTTCCCCACTCTCCCACGCGCTCCGGGTACGCCCCGCGTAGAAACAAACGCTCAGAAAACATTACGTATTTACGTTATACAACGCAGAAAAGCGAAAATAGTTTTTTTTTTTAATAAAATAACATATTATCGATTCAATTAAAAACACCAAGGACTGAAGCCGATTTTCCCCTGTGACGAGGGGCTCGTACGCATTATACGTTTTTCACGTGTACGCGCATCAATCGACGTTCAATTAAACGTCCCGTTAACAATATTATTCGCGGTTAACATATTATCATATTGACGTACGTTCGATTCGCGTATGATAGTATGAAAACGGGTGTGTGTGTGTGTGTGGACCCACGCGGAGAAAGAAATGACGGATTCTCGTCAGAAGAATCATTTGCTTTGCGTTTTTGTACCATGCGCCGGAATTATGGTGAGAATATCTTCACAATTAACTCCTAAATAATAATAATAATATACTTAAGACAGTATACTGTCGTGCCTCGTACGGATGATACGTATGGAACAGAAAACGTTTACGATAACGTCGACAACGAAATATAATTGAGACGGCTATAATAAGTGAATCGCACCTTTGGCATTTGATATCTTTAAATATTGCGTATCTCTGACCCAACAGCACCGACTTGTAAGTTGGTCCAATTATATTATGGTTATGCTCCGATTTCACCTATTCACTTTAAACATCACGCATAAGGCTGGAATTTGTGTTCGGCCGGCGATCAGCGCATATACGGCACGCGCTGATCATCGGTCGTAAACAAGCGTTTAGTGCTTAGCTAAAGACAAACTCGGTCGGCCGAGTAAGTACGTGTAAATGTGAGTAGACCAGTAAACGTTTTTACGTGTATTTCATTTCGTCGAAATAAGCGAATTAATAATAAATATAAAATACGCGCATACGGATTGATCGCTCGGTCAGCGTAAAACTACACACCCGCGTATATACCGACATAGCGCGTCAGTCGACCGCGATGAAACCGGGAAAGAAAGTAGTCACCAGATAGCGCTACTAAAGAGGGCGTAGCATATAGCGTAGAAAAACTTGTATAAATAGCGGTCCGCAACCAACGGACCGCTCAGTGTAGCCACGGTGGGCAAACGCGAAAGGCCTTGTTCGCCTCTGCTCGTGGCGAACACACCGTGTGTGTATATGTGTGATACACACACACACACACGGTGTTCGCTTTTGGCCGCCATGAGGCGCGCGCTGTGTTTGTGTTTCCTTGCGACCTGCACGCTATGCAAATCCACTGGTTTCGAACTGCTATCAATATGCGACTTTATATGTTTACGTTCCACGCAATTCCTTTTCCTTTTTCTACACCTGCATTTTGCCTCGGTACAGTCTTCCTTTTTGGTTATTATTCTTCGATGTGGATATTTAATTTGCAGAGGGATTGTCGCTGCGCTAATAAGGGATGGAAGGGTTTAAACCCCATGAACCCCTGCCAATTACCCTCCGTGGCGATCAATATTATCGTGTTTATCGCAATAGGAGCGCCCGGTGCAGATCGATATATATTCCATTGTGATGGAGACAAGGCGATGTTTTGGTCATCTTGTAATCGTTATGTTGCGTTTTACGTCGAACAATTGTGTCGACGTATATTATAACTTTTATATTTAATGCTTATTACATAATATGGAAACTTAACAATTCCTCTATATTCGTTTTCCGAATATAAGTGCAACAGAAAATACGGTAAAAAATTGTATTATTTATAGACTTTAAATAATCGTTTTTGAATTTTATGCGTTGATAA
Source organism: Chaetogeoica ovagalla (assembly GCA_032441825.1). Taxonomy (NCBI): domain Eukaryota; kingdom Metazoa; phylum Arthropoda; class Insecta; order Hemiptera; family Aphididae; genus Chaetogeoica; species Chaetogeoica ovagalla. The sequence goes on from CM063735.1 coordinate 6,962,889, forward strand.
CGTCTTAACCGCGAACGATAAGAATGTAATGTGGTTTGGACAATTATAAAATGCTTGTCGAACAAAGGGTTATCGAATAATATTTTATCAGTGTATGCAATAAAATAATGTAATGTATTTAACTATTTTACTCAATTTGTATTTCATAATATATATATAATATAGTTTAGTATGTCTCGTGTGCAGTGAATCGAAAAAGGCTCTATTTCCATATCATCCGTATATCCATGTATCATCCATATATCCTATTCCATAATATATCCCTGCCCTAATTACGCGACGGCTCAAAATACACACGGCTAATGTAAACGTGACAATCCGTGTTATTGCGTCACTATCGTATAAACCAAAAACCGTTTATCCGAAGAAAACATCGTAGAAGATATCATCATTATGGAAACATATTTATAGTTCCTGATCAACGGTTCACACTGCAGCCATTCGAAATGAAATACGCGGGATTTTAAACGTTTCGTGAACTTTTAAACGTTTTGTAGTTTTGGAATGGAAAAAGAAAATAAAATACTCGCTTAAACACGTCATCGCCTCGCGAGCGTATGTGGACGACTGGTTGTCACTTCGTTGCCTGTAAAAAAAAAATAAAATGCCGCCCCTTAAATGATTAAAATTTGAAAAATAATAAAAATTATAAGATTTGAAGAGTAAAAAAAAAAAAAAAAAAAAAAAACTCGATTTCATTATAAAATTTCCAATCTATATTTCGATAATATTTAGAACACAATTTTTTTAGTAATTATAATAGCTGCGGACCGCATTTGTACTTGAATAGTTTTACATTCGTGCATACTCAAACAACTCGTAAATGGCAACAGACTACTTTTTAAAAGTAGGTACGAGTATATCACCAAAATGATTTTTAAAAAAAAAAATTTACTGTTTTATAATGTCCAATATTTCGTATAACATTATTTTTCGTGCGGTAACGCCAAGACATTAATAACAGGATTCTGCAGGAGATATTATTGCTATCCTCCTTGTATGTATATGGATTCGTCACAAATGTGAAATAATCACGCATTAGGCGGCGTATTAGCTTACGAGACAGAAAAAAAAAAAAGGAGAACACATTTATTTTTATATATAATTCTATTTTTTGTTTTATGACACGCGTGTTAGTTTTGCAGGACGCGCTGTGGAAAACCAAAACGACAGTGAAATCGTAGAAGAATTTTAACGCCGATTGAAATTCGTCAGTTTCTTCGTACACACCACCACCACTCCGTATATTTACGTACACGTACTGGTGTGATTTGCGTGGTTTTTGTCCCCGCACAACAATAATTTGCGTCGTACAAAGAATAAAATATTCCCCCACGTATGCGCAATAACGAATGATATGTCACAATGGAAAACGTGTGTTTCTTAGGAAAAAGCCGGTGTATATTATAATCATTTCGCATTATCTCGTAAACGGCGTACGCGTAATTAATAATTGCGTCTAAGAATTTACATTACGCGCTAATAACGCGATTAACACGTTTTTTTTGATTTACAGATTTCGCATATTATAATAATAATAATAATAATAATAATGCGCGATATATATATTATGATTACAAAAACAGAACGGTTCAAAATAGTAATATAACAAAAATTGTTTTTTCTCACTCTATATATATATATATACATATATTAATATATGCTTATTCGACACGCGTTTATAAAATATTATTGTATTTAATTTTGCGATTGAATAGCGCTTCGTGAGTCACAACTGATCAACAGCGCCGTGTAAAAAACATAAAAAAATAAATAAAAGTTTTAATTATAATATCCGAGTGCTACGGCCAGCGAGTCTTATTGGAAGAAAAAAGGGGAAATAAAAAAAAAATTCCCTGATGAATTACGTAGGGATGAGACACGTATGACAGACATTATACGCGCGCAATATGATATTTGAGCTACGCGATACCGTATAAACCTAGTGATTCTAGAATCCCTATTATAGGTCGTTTTACGTAGAAAAAAAAACAAATGGAAACATTCAAAAAATGCCATATAATACGCGCGTCTTATTCCTCGGCCATCCTCTGTGTCCGTTTCAAGTGTAATACGATGGGTTGTCACAAACGGATATGCTGTACAACAGCCCGATGGTCAGGGTCGTATTTAGAGAGGAGCGACCAACAGAGGGCTGTTGTCCCTGGCGGCTGATCGCCGAGGAGACGGTTACATTTTTTATACATTATTTCATTAATTTAATCACATCTGTTGAACATTGAAAATGAACTGACTTCCAGCATCAATTACAATAATGTAACTAAATGAATTTGCGAAGTCGCAATCCGGGAAAAAAATTCAATTGTGAATTAAAAATAAAATTTACGTTTGTATCATATTATAGTAAAGCTCTATTTTTTTTTCTTTTTTCTTTTTTTTTTGTTAAATAACGTGTAACATAATATGGTCAAACGTGCAACGATGGTTTTCGTTTTGCGCGGAGCGGGTATTCCTCAAATGAAATCGATTCATTACGCACACACATAAATCTGTCGATTGATCGTTGACGATGATGCGTTTCTATTATAATTTTTTTAAATTCGTATAACGGGTTTTATGAGACAGTATTGCGTCGTCGGTGACACTTGCGTTCGTTATTAAATTAACATTCGGAACAATAAAAAAAAAAAAAACGGTCTCTTTCTCAAACGGTATTCGTCACGTGAAACGGCAGTGTCGGATAAATTTTTTTTATAACCACGTTTGACGTTCATTTATAATGTATACGCATATTATTATTATTATTATAAGCTTTCCTCGAGCGATTTCGTCGTGTTTGCACACAGATAGGATGAAATCCTCGCGCGAATCGGTTTTTGGCGATTTTAACTGCAGTACGCATAATACATAATAATTATTGCGTGACGGCCAAAAAGATCGCGAGTAAATCCGCTAATTAACGGCGACGAGTGGGTTTTGAAATATACGCGATGGTGTTATCTCGACACGAGCTGTGCGCGATTGTCATAATGTTAGAGAAGAAAAGATAATAATATTGAGCACCGGAATAATCAGTGGTTTTTTTTTTTTTCTTGCTTTTCTAATCTTCGTTGTACATTTACACAGTACGCCCGGGTTCTTAACGCGTATTGTAATAAACACAGAAAACCGATGTGAAAAAATGTAGAATTCACGCGTTTAGACTGCGACTCCGCGGTATGCGATTAAAAAGTATATGATAACAGACGTCGTCGGCTAATACGCGTTAATTCACGTATTAACGGCAATAAAGTCTTTGTAAAATATTATTGTAGACATTAAACGTATAACTGCAGTAGTCGTCACGACGTTAGTTAACAAATACTTTTTTAAAATCATTTTGTACAGCTGTTGTGGACTACGCGAACAATATCGCTCTCGACTCTCGCGCGACGCTTCTTAACGTCGCTATCTCACTCATCGTAGACTTTTACGTGTGTTAATCAACGTACGTATCCAGTACAAATATTATATTGATGAACTATGGCGATCGGACGTGAATCGTACTCTCAGCGCCCGTCCCCACGTATCACATATTAAATGGTCGAAGTGGAGCAAAATAAGGGCATTTTGAGTTTTGAAAGAAAAGGATCGTGTGAACGAACGGTCCATATTGTTGAAAAATAAGTAAAAAAAAAAAAACATTTGAGACGAAGTAAATGTCGAATTATTAATTTTTATTTTATTTTTATATATATATATATATATATATGAAAAAGTAAAATATAGTTTTATCGAGATAAAATATTTTGTCACGATCGAGTGACGTTTAGACTTGTCGATGAATGTTAACATTTTAGAAAACAAAATAATTTTATATAAAAAAAAAAAAAAAAATCCAAAGACATTTTTGTAGAAAGAAAATTTGGGCGACGCAACAAGAGTACAAATTATAAATGGAAAAAAAATGATTTTTGAAAATCCAAGCAGGACGAATAATCTTAAACGGAATAAATACGGGGATGATGGGGAATTGTTTCGGACACGTATTCACTCGGAACTGTATATTTTACCAAAAAAAAAAAATAAATATATTAATTTGGATCTGTTGAAAAACGCATTACGACCAAATATTTTCCGAACATATATTAATTTATTTAAGAAGAAAAACAATACACAATTTCCGATAAAGTATTCTTTTATGGTTTTTATTTTCTGCTACGTGACTACAATATATACAATATATATTGTTGTCGGAAAAGAAAAAAATCGAATTTATATTCATAAATAATATATTTTATTTACGTGATACTTTAACGGAATTGTCTTTTTTTTTCTCGTTTTAATCTTTTGTCCAGAGACGCGCGACTCCGTCACGCTGAAAATGGTCCGTTTTAAAATATTTTATTCGATCAATATTTGAACCAGAGGAGGGGGTGGGGCAATATTTAATATTAACGCAATACTGTAACATTTATTATATTATAATATAAGCAATAAGTACGTTTCGAAATATTCCGCGAAATTCCATCATTTAATTATGCGAATTCTTTGAGTTCCGGTGTCGGGTTAATGACATACGACAGGCAAACGCTACACGATGTTATTTTTATTTTTTTCTATAAACCGAGTAGGAGAAAAAAAATTATCCCGCGCAAAATGTGGCACACGAGATAAAAATACGGTTAATTGCGTTAAACTCGGCAATTCGAAAAAAAAAAATAGACTATTACATCTGTCTGGGCGTATTTACTTCATCCCCTAGTGGGGGGGGGGAGGAAAACGGCCCGTCGAATCTGTTGCCAACTTAGAATTATCGAAAAACTATATGAAAATAATAAGTTTTAAATAAAAAAATGTTTCATTACATTTTAGTTTTAGTTCGATTAATTTTAGTTGTCAGTAGATATAGGTACATACACAAGTATCTAGGGGGGGGCGATCGCCCCCTTGTATACGCCCCTGGTCTCGTGTGTGTTATACACTTATACACGAATATAATGCGCGACGCGTAACTCGTATGATTACATTATCAAATGAATTTTATTTAATTTTTTTTTCCGTGACAGTGTATTAATTGTCTTCCGCTTCTACGGCGCATTACCGATTATAACGTTGTTTTTCACCTTTTTAATTAGTTGTTTTTTTTTCTGAAAACAATGTTGTTGACAATAATAATAATAATATTCTATTATTCCATACGAATTGTCTACAAAAACGTGTAAACAATTATTTATTTCAATTAAAAATTGCAGCTCGGTGTATAAACAATCCCCGTGCGTCCTGCTCACACCAATACTCGTTGAAATTGTCAAGGACTCGTTAAACACAGTTTTGTGATTTCGCCGAAAATCTACACACAAATAATAATAATAATAATAATAATAATAATAATAATAATAATAATAATAATAATAATAATAATAATAATAATAATAATAATATTAATATTAATATGACGATTATCTTTATACGCATTTAATCGTTTTATTCGATCGGCGAGCAGCACGTGATTAATAATATTTTACGCAGGTAAATATAATATGTAAGTCTCTAAGTTTATTGCTCAGTCGCATTACTCATTATTACAATGATAAGAGTAATAAAAAAAAATAAAAATATTAATATCGGAATTTTTATTATAGTCACACGCGCGCGTTAGAAAATTTACAATAATAAAACAAAAGTCGCCCCGCCGGTTATTTAAAACGGAATTATTTTTTCGCGCCACATTTATGGGAAGTGTGAATATATTATAATATTGTTTTGTATACGACGCGTTTTTGTTTTTGTTTTTTTCCGTCGAACAAACGCCCCGTACACGTTATTGTGAAAAAACAATTGATAAGAAAAAAAAATATCATAAGGATTAAAAAAATAATGCCTTTTTGTCATTCGAACAATAATCAAATATAACACAACGTAAAATAATATACGTACGTGTTAAAAATTACTATTCCGCTTATCGCCATAACGTTATGACGTATAGAGCGACTGTGTTTTTATTTAAAAAAAAAAAAAAAAAACGCTTTCAAAACTTTAAAATCTTATATGTACCACAGAAAATGGTTTAAACCGTTATTATATACGGCGGCGGAATAAAATAGCGGTTTTATACCGTAACCACGAGTACAACAATATTCGTTATTATCTTACGCGTATGTATACAACGACGACGTCGAACGTTACTTTCACTTTGATCCAATCGTCCAAGACCGAGACTCAGGCAAGACGAATGTTGTTAAGTTACTGATTGATACACACATAAAATATATAATTTATATACACGAGTATATGCGTAACGAGAACGTTTTTCAGAATTTTCATTAATCGTTGACGATTAGTTTCAACGAATAAATACAATATTCGCGCCGGTCGATCAATAATGGAAAAAATACAAATGAAATGAATAATAATAATAATAATAATACAGATGTCGTATAAACCAACGGGAGGTTTTGTTCGTGGACCAATACGATTTTTTAATGTTCAATCATATTTTAAATATAGTACATAACGATGATTTGGAATAATACCGTAAAACGAAAAATATACGAATAGTAGTGACGTTTAAAACAACGTTGATTATTTTGTCGATAATCTGCGTTTGGTGCTTAATAATTTTTCGGTTGTGTAGTCTACAATTTTTTTTTTTTTTTTTTTCAATATACCGCAATGATCGTATTTAAATGAAATACCTCTGCCTTTGCCGCTATTTCATGATCATATTATATAGGACGCGTACAATGTTGCGAAATCGTTAAAAATTATTCATATAGTGAAAATTCCAATGTTAATTGTAAGTTAAAGAAAAAAAAACAAAAAACAAAAATATATTAACAATTTGGTAACGAAATAAACGACGATTACAGAGTTTCTTCTCATAACATTTTAAACGTATTCGTGAACAGACAAAACAATAATATTTATAAACGTGGTTAGATTACGTTACACGACCGTATTTCTTTCACGACATTTAAGAATTCGCTCTGCCTCCCCATCGCAGGTCGATTAAGTGTACAAATAATATTTACATTAATACACGTGTATTATTAAAAGAAATTAACAAACATAATATATACAAGGGGGTGGGGCGTTCTAATACAATGTGTATCCTAAATTATGTAGACAATTTTTTACAATCGTTTATATTTTCTTGATAGTATAATTGTAGTGAAAAAAAATTAGGTTTTATTCGCGCCGCGTCCCTTCCCTCCTAAATGTTTATGGAAAAAGACATTTGAAAAAAAAAAAAACGTTCTTCCCGATTAAACGGCGGCATATTACCACCATATTGCTCGTCGTCAACAACGACACTTATCGGAGTGCATGACTATATTAATAGTCTGTCGCCTTTTACAATCCGTTTTCAAACGGCGATGACAAAAGTTTGGGTGGCGACGTGAAACTGGATTAAATTACATATTAATAATAATAATAATAATATATTATTATTGTTATTATTATTATTAAATCCCGTTCGCTGTGCTCCCCCCTCCCTCTTCTGGTTACGAGTGAAGTCCGGGTCGTGTTTTTACTTTGCGCGTACGAACGAGAGCACACCGCCGCGCCGATCGTTTCCTCCCAGCGGATTTTACGCGTCAATTATTATTTACTGTATAAACAAGTGATTTGCCGCCCGTTACTTCGGCCGGTTTCTTCGTAATATTTTCATATTTCGTTCGCGTTATGTTCGTCTCGGGATATCCCCGAACCAACTCGTGCCGCTGCACTCGATATCATAAAATTTCGCGCGGGTTTTCGCCGCGCGTGTACGAGCAACGGATTCGCCGCCGCAAGTCGTTTATTCGCTCGCCGCGTATTATTTACAAACGAAAACCCGCCGCCGACGTGTTTATATTTTATTACTGCGCTGTACCACCGCTTCTCCTCGACATCGCGTACGACGGTGACTCGTGTAAAAAGGCGTGGGGGGGAGGGGGCTTCGGTGCTGCTGCTGCTGCTGCTGGTGGTGGTGGTGGTGGTCAATGGGTCACACACGCGATGTGGCGATTCGAATATTTTGCGCTCGCGCGCACAGACGTGAAAAAAAAAACCTGTATAAATAAAACTCCTTGCAAAAGAAAAAAAACCCGTCGTCATTACAAATCTCGTATTCGAATCGATCACGTGCACGTACACGTGCACAAACTATGTATTCATTATACACGCACGTTTTTATTATTATTATTATTATTATTATGACTACACGCAATATTTTGACCGAGGGGATATTTTTACTTTATATTGTACTGGAGAAAAAAAAACCGGTTCCCGCACTATATAATAATAATAATAATAATAATAATAATAATAATAATATGTGTGTAGGTGTTTTGTTTTTTCGTATAAATACATTGTTATCCGTCGTACGGAGAAATTCGCGCGCGTGCCTCGTTTGCCGTAAATTTGTTTGTAAAAGAAGCCGCCGTTTCGTTGCCGGCCGCAGCGGAATCCGTAGCAACAAAAATGTGGTGTGTGTGTGTGCCATCAGATTATTATAAATTATCATTATTATTACATTTTGACCGGAGGAGGGAAAAAAATAAATCTGGTTTCCAATATTGTTCCATAGAGAACCATATAATTAATATATAGCGTACAAAACAACATACTATAATAATAATAATAATATTATCACCTATGTATGTATAATGTGCCGTGATGTGTGGCGGCCCCTCCTCTAATTTAAAAAACATTAGACGCGATTTAAAATCGATTCCCGGTGATTTATCAACTCATCTAAAACGTACCAGATATCGAGAGGCGTTTGCGTTAACGGTTTTACATTGCAATAATAATAATACGTTTTTCTTTTCTTTTCGGTAAATAATTTTGTTTTCGCACCAACACAATAATTTGTACACGCACGGCTTTCTGGCCGAATACGCGCGACCTTTCTCGTTTTATATATTTATTCGAAATGCTTTTTGATTTTCTGTCGGTAGTCCTTTCGCGTTCGACGAGGAAAAAAACCGTATCGCTTATACGAAATCATTATCGACACGTTTCGACGTTTTATTTTTATATACACTGTACAGTGCGGGGGTATAACTAAAGTCAATGTGCGGCAGTGGGGGGGGGGCTTTTCGAGAACGAACAATTTTTTTTATATTATTATTATTATTATTATGAATACATTCGATTGGAAAAAGTTGGATTTTTTTTATTAATATCGACTCCGTAGAAAAGATAATCGTGTCGAAACAATGAAAATTTTACGTCGAAATAGTTTTCCTTTCCGTTTTCTATACATAATACATTCGTATATGCCATCGGTTTCCCCACGCAAATAGGTAATAAAACGAATTAATGTCTCGAGTATAATAATATGAGGAGTCCCCGTGTTCTCGTATTATTCTACACAATTATACCTGATTAGATACAAGTCTATTTTATGGCGTACTGTGTGTAGTTAAGTGTAATATTTTATTATGTTCATCGGAGGAATCGTGTAGTTTAATGACCCGTATTCGAAATAATTTGGTACCTAAATTATACGTAATATATATAAAAAAAAGAATTATGTCTGCCGCTGTCGAACAGTTCAGAGTCCAATATTTGCTCTCTAATCATTGCTATCATATTACACACGTAATGCTTTGGAGCGATTAAATTATTGTTGACTTATAAATGAACAGTTGATTTAATTCTTGAGACTTAAGTGCATATTGACTGTCACTAATATAGTTACGACCGAAATTACAACTAATATAAGTTGTAATTGCCGCATAGTAATATTATACGTAAATGGCGGAGAAAACACGTATATACGAAATATTTATTTTAACTATATTTCTGTTTATTCATTTATTATAGACGCACACGCATATACGATTGACTGATACAGTACACGAATTGAACACTGGGGGACTAATGAGAGTGACTATTGGGAGCGATGTTGCTGGGGCACCTGTACACTGGCTATATTATGTACTTTTGATTTAAAAAAAAATACATTATATATTATAGGAAATGTGACGGTTCACGGAGGAAAACGAAAAGTTAAATTTATATTTTTCACTCGCTTATCCTTCACTACCTTCTTTGACGTACCGTAATAACGATACCTTCAGACATTTCTCGAGCGTCGACGAAATTTCTATACGTTAATGATACATATCAAACGTATAAGTGTACGAAAGAAGTAGATAAATGTCGTAAATTTATATTAACGGGCCATTATCGTGAAATACGACCGATAATCGTTTATTTCATTTTATAAATCTATATAATACGATGATAAAGTTTCTGAGAGTACATACACATGGAGACTTAGATGTCTCTGTAAACGTAACTTCTGTTATTCAAATAATATAAAATATAGTCGTTATAATAATATAATACGAAATCGTAGTGCTAATAAATTTTCATAATTTTGTATTACAGTATTGCCGTATGATTACCGCGGCAATGGTATAATAATAATAATAATAATAATAATATGGAAAACAATATTTTATTAAAGGTAAACTGGCCTGTGTTTACATCAGTACGCGGACATAATAATATTATTATCGGTGTAATATACGACGCGGTATGGCGACCGTAGTAAAACGCTGTGGCCTCCGGCCTTGAACGAACCGTCACGTCGTTTTCACCCACAGCGTTATACCTCCTCGATTCTGTATTAAAAATTATTTATTTACAATTCTTTTTTCTTTCGGTACGTGTGCGTTTCATATTGCATTACCGTCCAGGACGACGTTGACCGCCACCGGGGACTCATCATTATCCATATAAATATATAATATTTACAATAAATAAAATAATAAATAAATGTTTGTAGTGTCCCCGTTTGGATCGTTGAAGGACATCCGCGTATATGTAATGCACGCGAATTGAATATTGTTTGGAAAACGTTATTAACGAAAAATCTCCAGACGGTTGCTCGTAAAAACATATTTTAATCGTTTAACGTGGCCGCTGTTTATTCTCGAGGATGGTGCTAAAGATTTTTTTTTGTGTAGAAGAGGTAATAATAAACGTAATTTGCCAACCGATTTATTATGAAAATGTCGGCCATATGTTTTACACGTTTAATGCGTCGTTTTAACTCGCCTGCAATACGAATACAAATGAATATCGCGAATGATAACTTTCACTTTTTCACCGTCTAAGCATTACATTTCTAGCTTTATTATTACAGTTCTATACGAAAACGGAATTAGGCTATTGTGATCGTATCAAAATCATTTATTTATTTATCGAGAGAAATGGCCAAAATTATTATTATGGGGTAATAATTATTTTACACACAATGCTTTCGGATTTAATATAAAATAATAAGCTCGTGTCTATACAAATACTCGTATAACAAATTTATAAAATTAATATTAACTGTACACTATAGCGACTATCGAGCATACGTTCCAGTGCGCTGAGAAGACTGAAAACCTCAAAAAAGATATTCTTAAGCATTTAAATTGTCAGGAATTTTTCAATTTGCTCATTTGTTGCGACAGTTAAGACCGCTATATTTTCACTTTAATAACTCCTGTTCGTAAGTCCATGCTCCTTACATGTCTATTAATGATGTGTACACGTTAAAACGATAATTACTAGCGTGAAAAAAATTAGGATGGTATTAAAAAATCTATGAATAATCAATTTATCCGCAATGATATTGTGTCGATTTGATCACACGCGCACGCGTAAAAACGTCAAACTCGTCGAGTGAAATAAGTTAGGTGTTTGAATTGAGGGATTGCTACACCCCCTCCCATTGACGGAAATCGGGAGGGGGGCTCAGTCCCCTCTAAAATTAATTATAGTAAACTTAGCCCTCCTAAAAATAGAAGACTATACTTCATAAATAAAATAATTAAATTCTAAAAATTTTTAAATAAATTATTGCTATTATATCTTATTTTATATAAAAAAAAAAAAACAATTAAACATTTGTTTTCATACATAAAATAATAATGTACCTATTACATAAAGTAAGTAAGTGCTAAACAATATTATTTATGTTTATTGTGTGAATTAATCAATTATTAACTTTATATTAAAATTAATTCAATTATGGCTAAAAGAGTGTTTGATATCTTTAATATTAAAAAACAAAAATTAGTTGTTACTGATTCCTAATCAACAACAAACACTAGAATCTGAAAATGGACAATTAAATATCGGTATAGAAATTGATATGACTGCACAAAAAAGTATTGAAAATACTGTAGAGGAAAACAATGTCATTTGTGACTTCGGAACTTTAATAACAGGCCCTGTGTGATCTAATTTTAACAATAAGTACAAACGTAAATAAACAGAGTTTATCAATGAAATATATTTAAATTTATCAATATTACATATTTAAAGAGTGCATATTGCAGTCATATCTATTTAAAATTCAATTATTATTATAATCGCTAGTTTTATTATGTAGGCACACAATCGATCTGTTTAAAATTGTATTCGTCTTTGAACCCTTTTTCGTATACACACAGTATACAAATTTATTTATCGATTTTTATACATATATTATATTTATATAAATAGTTTTATAAATTTATATAAATAGCATTGTTTTCTGGTAGAGAATCGTATCTATAATTTGCAAGGACGTACGCAGCAAAAAGTTTTGGAGTATGTTTATGAAAATCAATTATTGAAAATTGAAACTTTTTTTAAAATTAATGTAAGAAATGTTGTCGGTCAAATAAACGTGTGAATGTGAGTAAACCAGTAAACGTTAAATAAATAGTAAACGTGTATTTCATTCCATTGAAATAGGCGAAATCATATTATTATTATTATTAAAGAAATTAATAAATGCAATACGCTCGCGTACGATTGATCGCTTGATCAGCGCCAAATTAAACACCCGCGTACGTATATACTGACATGCACGTCAGTCGACCGCAATAAAACCGGAAAAGAAAGTAGTCACCAGATAGCGTTACGATACATCAAAGAGGTAGTCACGCATAAAACACGTATAAATAGCGATCCGCAACCAACGGACCTCTCAGTGTATACCCACGTGCGGGCAAACGCAAACAACCTCTATCACACCGTGTGTGTATATGTGTGATATACACACACACGGTGTTTTTGCCGCGTTCAGAGGTGAACACAAGGTTGTTCCTTTTTGCCCGCCATAGCTACCACGCCATGAGGCGCGCACGCGGTGTGTGTGTGTGGTGAAGTGAGGGTAGCCACTTAGTTAGTAGTTTGAAGCGTCCCAAAAATGTCCGTTTACGCTAATGGATAAAACAAAAATGTTAAGCCCCCGCCCCTCCACGGATGTGACCAAATATCCGCCTACGCCCTTTCCACCACTAAATCCGATTCTGCCTTTATCAATAAACGTATCATTTTTTTGTTATGATAATAATTTATATAATCATGCGTGTAGAAATACCGCCACACTTTAGCCGATGTTCACGTCCGCAGGAGTCATGTATACTCATTTATATATTGTATTATATTATACAAAAAAAAAAAAAAAAAACTGACTGAAACCGAAAATCGTCCGCTCGCGGAATATTTTGTTAAGTCGTTATTGATTAAATTGAATTAATATACAATTAAATCTCGAATTCGCGTAATCATCTCATCAGTGGCGTACGTAGGATTTTGTCAAGGTGGGTGTCATAACATACACGAATTGATGCCCGTTTTTTATTTATTAATTTTTTCCTCATCATTCTAAAAAATCTCCTGCTCCCGTTATAATATAGTATATAATCAATAGAAACGAAATAAAAGATAATGATAACGGTTTATCGGGAAAATTTCCTTTTTTGTTTCGTTTTTTTTTTGTAAGTCATCGTTTCATATTTTGAAAAGACACTTTAAACTATTTAAGGAAGGTGTCATATCTCCCTGGCCCCTTGCTGCTGCGTACGCCACTGCATCTCATGTTATATTATAATCGCTCGCTCGTCTTGCGAACATGACACGAGTTTTAGGATTTTTACAAACCAATTAATGTAGCCTATTTAGGCAACGTATCCACTGTTGCAGTACACAAACGCGAACCGTAAATCATTTGCAGTGTACAAAACGTATGAATTCGTACGTAATAACGTTAGACAATGTACGAATATTGTGATGTGTGTACAAGTCGTACACACGTAGGTGTTTGTGATAATCACTGAGAAATATAGCACAACTCGAATTCCGGGTCTAATCTGACGGACGTTTGAAAAATGTTTTTCCTTTATATACACTATACTGTATCTACCCATATGGATGTGTTATGATCGTCGCGAGAAAACAATACAACTCGTTTAATGAAATCCCCCATGTTTATATGACGTAAATACACATCTCTAAAATAGCTTAAATATTCCGCTATATTTAATTTTACAAACATTAAACGGAGACGACGATATTCCGAAGCGTTTTCTAAATGCGTTTTTACACGTTTCGCGTGTCCTACGATTGTCCCACGGTAACGCGTACCTATACAATATCGGCCGCCAGGCTGTTATAATTTATTTTAAAAGGCATACTAAAATATGTTGTAAAATAGCTCCGTTAAAAGCTAACCGGATATACGCATTGAATTATATGCTATTAAGAAATTACGGTTGCGTTTCTTATATTTAATACAGCCTCAATTGACTTGCTATGGTATATATATACATTTAATGTTGAAAACGAAAACGATTACAATATCGATCTAAGCTGTACGGACAGCGTTGATTTTTTTAGGACTTTATACAAATATTACGCGGATTTCTCTCTTTTGTCTTTGACCGTCTTCAACCCTCACAATAATTATTTGTTATTGGTTTTCGCGGGTAAAGTAATCGATTATTATATTTGTTGTTTTTTTTTTCTCATAGTTTTCGAATCGTTATTTATACGGCGATTGCGATCCATGTAATATGCAAGAACACGACATTATATTATCATGTACGCGAGTACCTTCTATATAATTTGTTTAATAAGATCTAGTGAAATTTCACAATGCTTGCAGAAAAACTATTCGCACACCGGAGAGTGGGAAAAAAAATAAAATACTCTGAAATAAATACCGAAAGAGACCGGTCGTCTCTCGCGCACGACGTATACGATTTCGATAGTCCGAGTTAATGCGCGGCTACTGCTCCCCCTCCCCTCGGCAATTGTAAAGCGGCCGCCGCCACTCATTCGGGTCGGTTGTTTTTCTCCTCTGATCTGTGCGTTGACCTTGCGCAGGTTTATTACCGCGGCTGAGAGAGAGAGAGAGAGAGAGAGTGAGTGAGTGAAAGAGAGAGAGACGTTAACGCGCAGCGGCGACTGTACATATAATTTCGACCGGTTTTTTTTTTATTTTTTCGTTGGATATTTCACCGCGCGTGATAACAGCTAGCGTAGTACGTTTCATTATTACGTTCGAATGTATATTATTACTTTTGTAACACACAACACCAGTATTATTTATTCGTTATTGTCCGTTGGGCTGCGCGCGGTCGTTGTTCCGATAGCGCACGTATTCAATCATAGACATGATGGACGCGACCGCGGGATTTATTATATTATATGCGTATTTTTTTGTTTTTAAACATCGTTTTGCGACCGAATCGATACGATTGTAGTATCATCTCTTTCGCTGCACACACCACATTCGCGGTTACGCTGTCCCCCGTTTCCGACATAACAGTAACGCGCGTAAATACCGGCCATGTGACGTCAAACGTCAATATTAATGTCCTCGTCATATGTCGCTTCGTCGGATCCTCAAAACGCTGTTCGCCAGACATAACTCACACGCTTCTCGTGTCCTGTAACGCGTGGTGTTCACTATTGTATTGATAAACGAACGAAGAGAATTGCACTTTCTGTGGGAATACAACGCGCACGCTGTTTGTCGCGTAAAATCGCGCGAGAAAGCCGATACGCCGCGAGACGACAAGAGATATCCGATTTCACGTGACGTTTTGTCGCGACGTAACGATTTTCGCGCACCGCGTCGCGTTTTATAAGCGTTCTTAACTCGAAAGTGTTCAAGTTTTGGCAATTCATTCGTGAATTCGATAAGTTCAGCGCAGGCTTTGCAGAGTATACACGAGTACAAGTTGGGACGGTTTTGCGCGGTTCGGGATAATCGGAAATTATCGAACCGATTAGGCGATTTGTTTCGGTTTAGATTTATAAGGAATTAATTTCAGCTATTGAAAGACGACGCAAAAGCCGACCCCGGACGTTGGAAACAACTTGACAGCGGGACAGGAGAAAAACACCGCGTGCCCTGATATAAGGTTCAACAACAAAATGCACCCGCATTTATGCACAAAATACATGAAGCAGAACGGTCGTGCCCATATTTGTTTGTTTCATATTCAAAAATTCAATTCTTTAACTTATTATTACATTTAAAGACAGCCGTCAGTTTAAAGAGTTTTTTTTTTTTATGGAAAAATTGACGCGTTACGACTTCCTATAATTCCATCACGTTTTCCCTATAGTATGTATATTATTTTCATAATTAATGCGGTAGTGTTTAACGTGAACTTTCGATACGATAATTTCCCACATAATATTGTTATATACTTCAATGACGTAAATAGAATTATATATATATATACAGTAATTTAACTAGAATATATAATTATTGTATTACATAATAATTTTTATTCAAACGGTGTTTTACAGTACATTAAACTATGTTTGTAAAATCGTAGCCGGTTATGTGGTGGTCGGTTTACAAAAAAAAAAAAAAATCTACTAATTGTATATGCGTGATACAACTAAATATTACGCGGTGAAACCAAATTTTTTCTCTTTAAAATTCATATTAGCTTACGATGATAAACCAACAGTTTTCCATTTGATCATATGACAAATATTATGTTATTCGTGTTTTCACGTCAAACATGCGAGTTCATAGACAATGTTGTGAATATATCCATATTGGGACATAATTTTATAATAATAATAATAATATATAAGTTGTAGTCAATAAGGCATTTTCATTGTGCACTGACTGATAAATGTATTTATATCAACGGAAGATGTAAAAAAAAAAAAATTCTATACAGTGTTTTTATAAATTGAATATTTAAATAAATTATATAAAACAAAACAAAAAATAGATTCGTGAATCCACTATAGTCTTTATACGTTACGCGTTTTTTTTTTAAAAAAAAAAAATCAAATTTACATTGTTGTGTTTCAAATGAGACTTGTTTTTAAATACAGCTAAAAACGCATTCATATACTAATATAGAGTGAATAAAACGTTATTAATTTCACCTCGTAATTAGAAGAAGTTATAATAATGAATTTACTATTAAATTTCGAATGTTCTTTTTTTTCATACCGTGTTAACGATAGTTTACATATATCTACAGGCAACCTTGACATAATCACGTGGACAAATAGATAATTATATGTTACGTTGGAGTATTAAATAATTAATAAACGTTATATATATATTTTTTTTTTTTTACATTCCGATATCGCTAATTACAATAGTACATAAGTAAATATTATTGTATTTGAACAATAGGCATAGGGAGATATTTACTAAACGACTGATTAATGCTGTAAGATAACTAAAACCTGAAATCTTTATTATCATGTCACGAAGAAGACGAAAATCAAACACAACAACAACTAACCTCTATATACAGTCCGTTTATTGTTTACGTGTATTATTAATTGCGTACTTGAATGTTAGATTTACGCGTTGTATGGTATTTAAAATATTTAAATAGATTTATTTAAAAACAACAACATAGCCTTCGTATTGATATTATTCATTAAATTGTCGGTAATGTTAAAGCGTAATTTTTTTTTTTTTTTATTTCAATTCAATCAGAGATTACCACCTCCACCTGCACACAAGCAAATTTTACCTCTTTGTGTAATATTATTAGTATAAAATGCGTATATAATTGTAGGACGTGTCTCCTGACTGACTGATCCACGCACGGTTAATATTCTCGTAGCGATTTCATTTGAGATTTCGAGGGAATGTAACTAAGAAAGGGACTTTTCAAAAATTCCCCGTTTTTAAACGGTTGAACAAACATTTTTTTTTTTTTTTTTTTTGCGCGTTTAACAGAGGAAAACAATTTCGGCGGCGTTGGTTAGATCTACATTTTTTCTCGGACTCCGACGATTCGGTCACGTAGAAAATCGCTATGATGATGATTGTGCACCGTTAGGCGATAATCAGTCAGTCAGCAGGACTGACGTTTGACTGTATATAGAGGGCGCAAAACGTGCTTTGGTTCGCGCGTGTGTGTGTTTTTTTTTCGTTTAAAATTCGATAATATTTACGACGGGTTGGTTATTCCGATCGTATTTCACGAAAGTCATCGGGAAAACACGGCCGTGCGAAAGTGTATCTCCTTAACGGGTTACAGTTCAGCAGGTGAACTATTAGTTTTACGCAGTAAATCCTATTATTTCTATCGCAAATGTATTATAATAATAATAATTATTATTAAAGGCACAACGGTTAAAAGGTTGTCGACCGACGAAATCGGAGATGAGGGGAGGACACATTATAGCTAGTAAAGTGTTCCAGTAATTTGATAGGTAACACGTTTATCGCGAAATAGCGAATATTAACCATACGCACGCACGTTTTAATTCGTGGGTTTCTTTTATAAGCGATTCATACGTTCATTTTATTGTCTTGATTTATGCGTTCACGACTCATATCGTTTATAATACATTGATAATAACAAATCAATTGTGTGTGTGTGTGTATTATTACGGTTGATTTTGATCTGAAGACTGTCCGGGAAATCGTGCAACCGTCGATTTCTTTTTTCCTACAAAATCGTTTTCATCGTTCGTTTTAAACTAACGTTAAGTTAATGTTCGGCAATTCGGCAATAAAAATACGCGTAGATCATTGCGACATAAACCCACGGCGCGTGTAGATCACACGGTAAAATATTATGTAATCACGACGAATAATAATCGTTATTCTATTTTCGACGAGTAATTATTATTTTCCAATATCCCCGAATTAACAAACGCGGATTAAGTAATAATTGTTGGTTTGGTCGGATAAATATTAATGGCGAGCGCGTAACGATATATTTATAAGAAATAAAAACTCCGATGACGCTTTTTCCGCATGAGATAATCTTTATTGGAAAAGTCTTAATCAATTTAAAAAAAAACCGCGTTTTGTTTTACAATATGTCAATACTCGTTTACGTACAAATAAATATCATAACACAATACGATAACACTTGTACGCACGCACAAATAATCAGCATTCTGCAACATTCATTCAAAACGTATCAATTAATATTATTATATGTACGTATATAATCATGAGGTGTTTTACATATATATATTTTTTTTATGTTATTTATGAAAAAACGTCAACGGTTTAAGCGGTTTTCAATGGTGTTTTCTTATTATCACGTATAGCAAGGCCAAACTGGATTGTTAACGAATTCTAATAATACCGTTCCTCTTTTAATCGACTAATGTCTATATGACATGAATATCATTTCCAAACGTCTCCTTCGCAGTAGCGACTGTTATATTGTAACATTTTCATTTGAGATGAATTTCAATTAGAAATCTATCGCAACAATACACTCATTTTTCTTTATCAAAACGTATTAAATTTCTTTTTCTTTTTTTTTTTTTGGTTTTATTCAAATGTTAAATTATTTACACGCCGGATAGTACATACGTATTGTATTATGTATTATTGCCTGTCCACATTAACATGAGACGATGTGTGCATTGAAAAAAAAACCTATCGTTAAATAACGCGTAAGTTGTTATGCTGACGGAATTCAATATACAATATTAATCATATAATATAATAAATAATAACATTTTACACATTTTATAAGAAGTTCAACATTATTCATCATGCGTTAATCACGCAAAAACGATCCGTAGTGTCATTCGTAACGATATTTATTGTACGGTTGACGTTTGTAAAATTTCTAAAAAGCCTTAAAAAAAAAAAAAAAAAAAAAACGTTAAATGTACAAAATAATTTTGTTCTTTATATTTTGGACAAAAATGTGATTTTCGTTGTACCCGTATTTTAATAAAGAAATAAAAAATTTTTTAACGTAGTCACAATATACGAGTTTCTAACATTATTATTATTTTTTTGTGTGTACATTAAAAACCTGTCCAAGACGCATCGACATCGAACATATACGTATGTTTAATTAACATATATTAATTTTTTTTTTTTTTAAATGTATTGTATGAATAGGTTAGCATAACATTAAACGTTCGATTACGAATTCAGACACGCAGTAATTAAACAATGTGTTAAGGAGTGAAAACCGATATAACTTAGTGTCTATGCGCAGTAGAAATCGATTTTTTCGTCGACTCACCGCCGGTAAAATCATGTTTAAATAATATTCTTAAAAATGTGTCCTAGCGCGGACTGTATATTAATATTATATTCACATTAGAATTGACGTACATGCAAAAATGATACATCTGATCCGTCGAAATCGATTGTGCACGTTTCATTATTATAACTGACATTAGAATTTATAGTTTTTTTTTTTTTGAAAAAAAAAAAACAAAACAGGAAAAAAACCTACTTACTTATAACGCAAACAAGTATGAATAATAATAATAATAATAATAATAAAAGCGTTTGAACGACGTAGAATATTATTACGTTCTGCGTATATCAATGAGCGATTTAAAAAATTTATACATTTCTCAGAAATTGATGAAATCGTTTTCCTATATTGGGATATTTATGTTAAACACAACTTTCAAGTATAAAAAAAAATATGCATTTATGAATGTCTTATTGTAAGTATAATCTTTTGAAATACATTTATAAATTTATACGTATATATTTTTTCTATATCATTTTGTTTATTTGTAAAGGAATATGTGTGTGTTCATTATCTGTTACGAGATAAATAGGTACTTACATTTTCCAACACTGATCGTGCGGTGTTATTAAAAATAATTACGTGCAATTTAAATAAACGTACGTGATCGTTAGACGTAAATTTTAATTAATATATATATATATATTTTAAGTTTACAATTTAAAAACGGCCTTATAAACATTTCTCGTTTATTTTTATTGTTGAATGTAAATTTCAAGTTTTAATCTCTTCTTCTATACAATCAGTTTAGAATATTATTAAACTTTATTATTAATACGAAATTTTCCGACGTTACAGCTCACAAGGATATAACTAATAATACTGACAAAAAGAAAAAAGAGAAAGAAAAAAAATTCTACGAATTAATTGGCTCAGATAATAATTTATCATATCAATGTTTCATACACGTTGCATTGTACTCAAGTCCAAGTTACAAGAACTATTTGTAATGTAAATGGTACACTCAGTAGTCAGTACCAATATCATTTATAAAACGAATAATTAAACACGAGAGTATTGAAATATTGTCTTGTCAAATTGATATTATTTTTATTTTTGAATCGATCGGTATTTGTGGGACATATTATCACGTTATGTGTGTAGACACTATGCAGCCAATGAAACTAAATAAAATTGATTAGTCGTTAATTATTGTACATTTAATTAATAATTATTGTGCTTAAAAAAAAATACAATGTATACTGATCATCAGCAACGGTCGACGATTCGTAGTATTTTTTTTAAATGATTGTGGTAATTAATGCGTGAAGTACCTGTGTATTAATAAACAATACAATTTCTCATAATTTTCTTGTAGCGGAATATTTTAATTTCAAAACCGTCGTCAATGTTTACTTCATCAGATTAAATTAAAAACGACAAAAAAATAAAAACAACTTTAAAATTATTTGTAAAACTTGTTTTTTTCTTTTTTTACGGAGTCCAAACAACAAGTTGTTTATTCGACGAATTTCTAGATTTTTATTTATTTTGGAGAAAATCGTCTTAGGCATGTTTTTTAAGGCTATTACTCGTAAAAAATAAATAATTTTTATATATCCATTGACAGTTATATAAAAAACATGTTTTTTTTTATTTCGAGTGTATGTCATATTATATAGATAGACGGGTATTGAATTAAAAAAAAAAAAAAAAAACCGTCTCACGATTCGTTCGAAATAATATTCTCCTTTATACATTACATACGCATATGGAAAGGAGAATATTAAATTCTATACATCATAATCTTAGAAACTCGTTAAAATTTGAAAATAAATAATTCGCGCTTAAGAGACGTGCGCAAAATCAGCGGCCCGTTACCCCATATATATTTTTTTTTTTCGAAAATACATTTTTATCGTAATAATCGATTGTTTCGCGCTTAATTGGACGGAATAAAAGGATGGAAAGAAGACATAATAAGAGCAAATATTCGTAAAACGCCTATTCTTCGGAGAACCAATTGATGAGGATTATTATACACGTAATAGGTCGTTTACGTGATTAATTTTCAAAAACGTTAAAATCACTCTCCCAGTATACAATATTTCTCGAATATTTTTACTATAATAATAGTAATAATAATAATAATAATAAATGACATAATTATCGATGTCGAGTGTTTGCGATTTTGGAGACATAAATGTATCCAATACGAATTATTAACGTTGTATGCATATTACATATATTATATCTATAAGTATTGTGTGTACGATGACAGTTCGTTATATATTTGAGTTTTGCATCCGTATCTAAATCGGTATGCATTTATATATATATATATATATATATATACAATGCGATTATGACGAACGTATGATTAGTACGAGTGGTTAATTTATATGCGTGTAAAAGAGGAGCTCGAAAGTTTGTAGCGTTAAAAAGAAAATAAAAATTTATCTCATTATAGCTTCTTTAAAAGGAATTATTAAAACAAGTATGCGTTATAATAAGTACCGCAGAAATTATCGAAATACTCGTAGATACGGAATAGACGCCATCTTTATGAATCGATTTTGACTATATTCGTCGTTCGATGCGAAAATCGCGCTCTCGTGACTCATGGAAATTTCTTAAAAACGTTGTTAAATACGTGTTTAGCGCGCGCAATAAAACGAAAACTATTATTGTTCCATAGGCATGTAATTTTATAAAATATTAATATTAATAAACCACAAACAAGAGGTTTACTTCTTGGTTTGTTTCGTCTTCTAACCGCACTTAAATTTCCTTAACCCATCGTAGATTTAATTATTTCAACACTGTGTGTGTGAACAGAGAGACATTTTTTTTCAACTTAACAAACTTTTTTTAAACTCGGTTTACGCATTTACCATTTAACTTTACTTGTTATTCATTAGTTATTATTTATTTGTCTGGTATTTATTTATTTATTTTTTTTTTATATATAAAAATCGCTCTAATCCTTTTATATGGCGTATTCGCGTAAACATTTTTATCTAACTATATAATAATAATAATAATAATGTTTCCCATCCACGTAAACAGTTATTTAAATGTCGTATTATACCAAATGCTTTCGTCGAATATTACGGCTCAAGTGTTTTGTTGTTATAGAATATTTCTGATGTCGATGTTGTCCTTTATCGACGTCCTGCTGTCACTGAGCAGATACCAAGGTACCTCTACAACACGTTTTGAGCCTCAATAGAATTGTATTATAACGAGAGAAAAATATGTTTCTGTTTTTTATAATTTATTTTTATATATATATATACGATATTTTATTGCTATCAATAGTACTTAATTTTGGTTCATTTGGCGGCACGAATTAAATAGTTTATCAGTTTTCGAGATAATATTTAGCGTTGGAGAAACAAGTCCGTGTTTTAAAATTTCATATATAATGAGATTTAAAATCTAATTATTTATTTAACGATTCAATTAAAGGCGAATAAAAATCTATAAATTATTTAAAACGAATAAATATGTGTGTATATAGTGAAAGTTATTTCACTAATATAAAAATAACTGCGTCAGTAACTTTTGTTATTGTCGCGTATCTTTTAATAAGTATTGAAATATGAGGTACGACTAGCTAAAATACACTTTTCTGTGAAACCGATTGGTTCTCAGCGCATAAAAACCTCCGAAAAATCTTTTAAACCTGAAAATATTATTAAGATTCTGTAGTGGTTCTTGTTACAAGTGAACACGTTGGAAACAGAATTTTTATATTTTGACTAAACGCTTTTTGAATTCGTTGACTTGTGCACGCGCGGTAAGAAAAAGAGCATATCTATTTTGAGTGTACGAGATCGGATTTGAGAGTATTAATCACACACTGGTGTGATGACTGCTCATATGTTGGTGTATTTTAAATTGTCTATGCAAAACTCCTTAGAAACGGATCGTTTCTAATTGTAGTATATCTTTTTTTTTTGTCCGGGACGGAATCGATATGCCTATACCTTTTTATTAAACTCATTTCTGTTGATGCCAATCAGCTGTAGGTAAATTTGAATTATATCAACATAAATTATTAAAACGATGCAAAAAGACCGGATTACGCAATCGCAATTATTGTGATACGGCCGCTAAACGATCGACTCAAAGTTCGAAAAGAGTTATCAATGCAATACCGGATCAGATCAAATTAAGTTAATACAAATCATGTCGAATGGAAAAGTCCGAGTCGGTTATAATACGAATTGACTATTCGCGTTTTGTATCGAACGAATACCAATCCGTTAAACGAATAACATTTGACATAATACGACCAAAACATATATGGCGTAAACAACGTTTCGAAGTCTTTTTATAAAAAAAAAAAAAAAAAGAAACGGAAAAAAGAACCAACAAAACACGAGATTCTTACATTTCGAACGGTTTCCTTAGGCCTTTATACAGTCTTCGTTCGTATACCAAACGAAAGCAACGGACGTCTGGTTGTTTTTTTTTTCGTCGAGAACTTCGACGATTGGATAAAAACTGTGGATGTTATAGCGTCCGGGAGTCGAAAAAACAATTCGAAAAATCGAAAAAAAAACGTAGTT
Source organism: Chaetogeoica ovagalla (assembly GCA_032441825.1). NCBI lineage: Eukaryota > Metazoa > Arthropoda > Insecta > Hemiptera > Aphididae > Chaetogeoica > Chaetogeoica ovagalla. The sequence continues at coordinate 6,987,643 of CM063735.1, forward strand.
TTTTAATTTCTTTCGCGATTTTTTTTCCTATTCAGATCATATATCAAAAGCAACAAGCTGAGAACTATCAAAGTCAAAGTTGATGTTCTATTTATTTTCTATTACACCATTTTAACTAAGCATTTTCGCGGCCCCAATTTCAGCCACGTAATGAAAATCGTAAACTTTTATGTTTCAAGTTACGCGTTACTCGCTGATTATGCCTATCTTTTAGGATTCTATATATATATATATATATATATATATATATAATAAAAATAAATCCATATACAACAGTAAACACTTGAAACGGTGCGGTATTTTATGTCGATAAAATTATGTAATTGATCAATTTATGAATGTTAAGTGAACAATATGTGTAACGTAATAAGGTAATTTATATATTTTAATAGCCCGTACGCGATTTAAACGCCATAAACGATTATAACGATTAACGTAAATGTATATAACAATTCTCGTAAGCAATTTTTCTTTATCATGCCACACGTGTGTGTACAGACAAATTAAATATTATAATTATAATAATAATAATAATAATAGTAATAATATATAAACAAGTATTCATTAGGAATACATTTTCCTAAACTGAAAACAAAACCTTCGTTTATTGGTATGTGCCGGGTTGTTGTGACATTCGTCACATTAATTACGATACGATTACCGTGTGTTATGTTCATTGGTTACATTTTTATTTTTTTACTTGACGATGATTTCATGCGGAATTCAATGCATCTTATCAATATTGTTCAAAATCATATTTTCGTATTAAAAAATTACGAGTTTAAACAATTTCAACACTTATTTTTATACTTATTAAAAACTACGTCGGAGTTAAAAAAAAAATAAAATAAAACTACGAAATATTAACTATATGTATTTAAAGAATTATAATTTTTTTTAAATACTAATTTAGCGTGATAATTTTTTTTTGTTATAAAAATATAATAAGATATTTGATACGTTACATCGTATGATCGTAAAATGAACGTCACAAATTTTAAAATCCGATATGAACTGACACTAGTATTTGTTCCATGCAGACAAATCGAGTTTTGGTATGGAGTTGCAAGGTACCAACGGATTGCTGGAAAAATAGCAAATTCAACGTAATATTATATAATGAAATACGTTTTCGTTTCAATACCTACGAATAACAATCACGTGAAATTCGGGTTTGAAAATAATTGTAATTACAAAATCGGTTTATTAATTTACGAACGAAAATGAATTAGTTATTCGTGAACCATTGTCGAAATAAATTCAATACAAAAACGTCGTTCGGATCATGCAACAGTATATCGTCCTATATGAGACTGGATAGATGGCACTCATAATAATTATCGAATGTTTTCGGTGTATACATTGATAAGTATTCGGTTAACGGAATAACATTGTAAAGTAAACAGAATATATGATGCACGTGCTAAATATTTGACACGTCTTAACGAGTTCTACTTTAACATTTCAATTTTATTGTTATGCTTTAATATTTGATACTCACTGGCTACTGGGTACATCGAACGCGTGCCGTTGAATGGACGCTATGTTCGACGTCATGCACACGATGAGCGCCAGCGTTGATTTTCGTATTTCTTTGAGTTGATCTTTTCGCAAAAATATAATAAAATAAATTAGTAAAACCGATTTTGATTTGTACATTTAAAAAAAAAAAAAAATATTACAAAATTAAACATTCGATCGAGATTGGATTCGTTCAGTTGTATTTTGCAACTCTATCGTTACAACGGATTACACGTAGAAAACACCTACTTGGGGTAAAAGAACCAGGCTGGTCGCCGAATTCGTAGAAGAACCTATCGCCAAACTTCCATCTGAAAAACATTTCTCCGACAACGCATTGGAACGTGTGACCCATTATGGCTCCCGGTTTGGATTTTTCTAGAAGACCGGCCGCGAAATAATCCACATCGTTCACGTCCTCGTACAGGTCGGCCAAGACGTCTGCGTCCTTTGAAAAGCATTATCGTGTAATCGCAAATCGCGGTCGGCGGTAGACGTCAAAGCATTATAATAAACAGCGTAACGTTAAAACGTTTACATACTTTCTTGCTTATTTGATCGGTAAAGTCGTCAAAGGTTTTGGCCTCGTGCAATCCGCACAATTGTCTGAATCTGTTATAAGACGGTTCTCCGAAATCTCTACCGCGTTCCAAGTCTAAGCTGACCAAATCGAATCCGTCCGAGTCCTTCGACACTTTAAATAAGAATTCACTGACCTAAATAAAACGGATTGGGTTCAGTGGTTTCCGGATCGTTTTTTTTTTTGTTCTTCTCAAAATAACATACCTCGTCCGTGAAAAATTTATCTTGTTTTTGGGCGGATTGCGTAAGCATTCCTCTGGTGAGGCTATCGTAATTGTCTTTTTTCTGTACAATGTCAATGTTGAAAAACGAATCGCTCAGACGTACCGTGGACATGGTTTTTCTGGCTTCACTGACCAAACTGTGAAAATAAATTACTAGATTTGAATACGTAAAAATAAAAATAAACAAAAGCACAGTTGTTGTCGATTACTCTATAAATCCTTGTACTTGACTGTGGAGCGATCTGTAGGCCGCGGAGGTGAAACTGGATATCGTTGTTGGGTTCAGGGCTTGATCATAGTTATCGTCGTACCCATCGCTTGTCGGTAATAAATGATTCACTCGGGCATAATCTCTTCCTACGGGATTTTATATATTATACGAAATATATTTCACATCGTCGGGGAATCGCGTTAAAACGCTCGTTTCGGGACTGCACGATCATCGCGTACCGGTTACGTGTACGACAATATTGAAATACCTACCGACTAGTATCGGAACGAATTCGTTGTACGTCACGTGCTGATACATTGCGATCAGCAGTCTTCTGGCTTCATGGTACAATCGCTCGTCGTCCCATTTCGGATTGATTTTTTTGAACGATTCGCATAAGTAATTGTGCAATCTCATTAACGACGTCGTCGTAACCGCCATGTCAGGATGTTGATTGACTCTTCTGTCGCCTTATGACCGGACGAAATGGAATTATGTGTGCATTGTTTTCAGAGTTCCGATAAAAGACGGGGGTTTTTTTTTTTAAATTTAAATACGCGAATATATTATTATTATTATTATTATTATTGTAATATATAATAATTACCGGAAACGTAGCACACCGAGTTATCGTTGTCTACTTTGCACACTTCTGACGCGTTCTTCACGTTGGGCAAATACGGCTGGCCGTTGTGTCCCATCTGCGTTCGCAGTTTGCCATTAATAAACGTCCGTAAACTGCTCGCCGTGTCCTCGTCCGAGCCGTACAACAACGAGGCGTCGATGAAACTGGTAACTCCGATTTGCTGAATAATAATTAACATGCCGATCGTATTATTTAATTTAAAGCGTAAACGTTTATATACATATTATATATTGAAAACGATATTATTTATAATATTATTTATTCGAGAGGTTTTTTTTTTTTTAAACGCCATTCTTCGGCGATTAAGATATAAAAAATTAATGACAACTAGTACCGGGAAAATCGAGGAGAAAAATAAAACGTTTAAAATAAATTACCGTATAATATGTACCGGGGAAACGTTACTCACCTGTCTGACCGGTCGGATCTGGCAACCTAAATCCGACGTGTCGGCTCCCCGGGGAGCGGATAAACATCGCTTTTTCGAACCCGATTCGTTCGGTGCGAGTTTTGTCGGGAGACATCCTTTTGGTAGATTTTTCAATACGGTACCATCTGGATTGCAACATTTCAGCGGCTTACCGTTACCTTGAAAAAAAAAGAAATGGGTAATTCGCGGTTTTTTTTTTTTTGTGCTATACGCATCAGACAAACTATTGAAACTAATAATCGTTTTTATAAATTAGGGAGGATTGGATTTCGATGAGCGCGTATATTGTTTCATGTACTTTTTAATGAGAATGCGAAAATTTATTTTGTATTCTTTGTGTTGTTTTCTTAATTTTCTTTTTTAGAACGTTTTAGAATTTTCGATTAAAAAAATATGAATTTGAAATATTTGATTTTAATATTTTCCTACGCACCAACACGATTTTTATTTTAAATATAACAAACCATAAAGCGAGTACTCGTATTATATTATCGATCAATAATCGTAGTGATTATTCTGTTTTTTTTTTTTCGGATTGAAAAAAAGTCCAAGTCGATGAGATCTATTCAAACTTTTTTTCAAATTCATATTATTCATACGAAAATTATTAAAAAATTAAAAACTTTTTAGTACATCGTTTCGTGTTTTCGGGGCGTAAAAGCGTTTTTTTTATTCTTATCGGCCGTATCGTATAGATATATATATAAACGAAACGATATCGATTACAAAGATGCGATTTAAGATATTAAAACCGCGAGAGCAGATGGAATGGATATTTTTACTTTCTTTTACATTCAAACGTGTCGGTGTCAACTCTATCGGACGTAGGTACAATCACTCACCCGACGATTTTAACGGCGTGAATTCCGTGTCGTGCGCGACTATTTGACCGAATTGCATGACAAATAAATTATGTTTAGACGACGGTCTATCGATGTCCTTAAATATAGCTTTTCGTATACGCCTGACGTTCGGCAACTCGCCGCCCGATACCGCTTTCCTCGGTTGACTTTTACCTTAGAAAAAAACCAAAATAAAACCATTTCGTTGTGTCACTATTTTTTTTATATGCCCGGCGGAAACATTAAAACGTTCTTCCGCTGTTACCGTCCGAGTAATGGGCTTGAACAATTCTAATGTTGGCCGTATGGGATCGTCCCCAAACGGGAAACCGTAAATTGTTACAGCTGCCGTCCATGGTCCGGAACTTGGCGGACGAATCGCACTTGGGCTTGGGGAAACACCGGTCGGCCAAATCGATTTCTGAAGAATCTAAAAATCCGACAGACGTCGACGGATCCATCAACGATCTGGGAAAAATATGCGTGCACGTAGAGTAGCGAGGAAATAACGTACGGGGCGTAATGTTAAAACACATATTATTTAGTTTGTGTCGCTCGGCAGATCCGATAGATTCAATGACCTAAAATAAATTCAGTGCTCTTCAAGTGTTAAAACTGTTTTTCAATTAAAATTATTGTGCTTTTGATTTTTATTATTATTATTATTATTTCGATTGAATACCGTGTTTTCTCGGTTGCCGCTAACACCCGCCGGAAAAAAAGCTAACTCGATTGAAAAAAAAATTAGAACAAAATATTGTTCGCTTTTAGATTCTGAGCGGAGCGACGAGGAATACGAAATGGTTTCACAATGACGTGTTTATTTTTTCTCTCTCTTTCTAAAAACTACCGAAAACTCACGTACAGAAACGCGATCTCGTCGAAATCGATTATCGTTATTATTTATATTTCTTCGTGATTTCGAAACTAATGCGCTTGTAGAAATTCGACGTGTTCACGGAATACGGTAATTTATTTTTATATCGTCAAAGAAATTTTCAAAATAATGTCTTTTAGTTTTCGGCTATTTATAGCGATTATAATAAGTATTCGAGGCATTTCGTAAAAATGGCTTTTAAAGGCTTAACAATTTAAATACAACGTAAGGCGTTTCAACTACATTAGAAAAAAAAAAATAATAAATAAAAACTCGTTCGTTCGAACTGAATGGTCTAAAAGTCTTGAAATTTTTACCGAATATATATATATATATAATTCAACACACTATATTAACAATTTTCGAAAATTTCCAGCCACCCAGCTGGTTTGTTTTCGTAAGAAATCGTATTGAAACGATGTACCTACTGTAAAGCGTCAATCCGAAGCTCCGATCGGAATCGTTTTGTCGAATGCGAATATTATTTAAAGTCGTGTATTGTAATAATAGAAAATAAAAAATATATATATATACGTATTAAAATTAAAAAAAAAAAAAAAATGGAAAATTATCATTAACCGTTGAAAATGTTTTCCCGTTTAATCATCGGAAGGAGAACACCGCCGAGTGACGCAGTAATTAAAAATTTAATTTTTTCTTTACGGTATTTTCGAAGGATTCGTATCCACCGGCTCTTCTACCGTCTTGAAATCGTGCGGCGTGCCCGCGGCGTTCGAACCGTGCGCGCAATGTTCTTTCGGCTCATCGCGAACGTCTATTGAAACGAGAGAACGTGAAAAATATCGCCGATGTAAAATCGAGAAATGAAAAAAAATTAGGCCACACTCGAAAAACCGATATACGTTTACCGGGACGGTGTCGGCCGTGCTGCTGATGGTGTTGTCGGTGACGGTCGCACGACGCGCCGATCACGAGTAACGCCAAGAAAATCGTCTTCGTCGACATGTTAGTTTTATGTTTTATTGAACAGCCGAAATCGGCTAATCAGTAATCGAATTCGCGGGGGGGAAAAAAGAAAAAAACGAATTTCACGAGTCTCACCGTCGTCGTACTGTTGTGACCGGCGGCTCGAACGCGTTTGCTCGTCCCTCCTCGTGAACCGGCGGATTATTATCATCACTCGCCGCCGCCGCGTTTTTTTAATTATTATTTTTTCGGAGAAGAGAAAACAAAAAAAAATTTAGATTTTCGTTAATGGTGTGCGCTTCACACCGACTGCCGTACGCCACCACCACCACCAGCACCACCACCACCACCACCACCCCGAAACGTTTTTGCGCAGATTGTGCGTTTTTTTTTTTTCGTTTTACACGTACGTTTCGTAGCGGTGGCGGCGGCGGCCGGTTTAATACGTTTTATTTTTGTTCGATAATCTGTGATATTTCTTCTTTTTTTCCCTCCCCTCCCCCCTCAACGTTCACTCTTCGATATTGTGTTGTAATTATTATTATTAAAGCGCACAACGTTCGAACGTTTGTGAGTGTGTAATTACGTCATACATACGATTTTTTTTTTTCTACACCGTCGTTTGAACCCGATAATACGCTGACCTTCGAAATACGCGCACCCGTTTTTTTTTTTTGTTTCGTTTTCCTCAAACCCGTCTCCGCACTCGGACGACGTGTACAAAATAACATATTATACTTTATTGGGTACGGGTATAATTATTGCGGTAACCGCGGTTGGCGCGCGCCGCCGTCAGGTTTTTACGCCGGCAAAAACCCACGACGACGCGACCTTACTCATCGTAATTTACGCGTCCGTACGCGAAACAAAAAGGAAGAAAAAAAAATCATTATTCTTTTAAAACGAAACGGCCAAAGTAATTGTTAGTAATAATAATAATAATAAACGTTCGAACGGCGCGTAGTATTCGTTGTGGCGTGAAAATGTTGCGCGGCGACCAGACGCGTTTGCCAAAAAAAAAAAAGAAAAAGAGAGAGAAAAATACTACGGATTATTGAAAATAATAATTACGTCTTCCGCGTACAACGATATCAAATCGGTAAAATACGCTTTTCGCAGTATTTAATACCGCGGTGGTGGTGGTGGTTTAAGAATATTTTGTATGTATGCTTAGAATTAAGCTGCTTTTTTTTTTTCGTAAAAATTTTAAAGCCGTTTTCCGCTGGTGCTACGGGTATTGTGATCCGAACGAATCGCCACAGAAACAAAAATGATCCGCCGCCATCGTACGCGACTTGCAAAACCGATATTAATAATTTATAAATCGGCGGGGATTATTCGAGCGCGATTCGGAGATTTAGTAGAGCACTCTAAAAACCGCGCAGCACATGATTAACAATTAATCGCCACGACAACGCGTATAAGACACGCGTAAATAATAAAATAATAATTATTATTTTTTTCATAAAAAAGAACTTTTGCGTTTTCGATGTATACAACACGCGTCTGTTACAATAATTATCGCGAAAAAAAGAGAATAAAATAAAACTGACGACGCCAAATAATAATAATAAACTCTATATTTGATGGAGCAATAATTTGAAAAATACACTTTCCTCTCTCGTTACACGCACGTTTAATGGCATAAAAATTATTCAACTATTTAAATACAAATAAAAAGTATATTATTAGAAATTGCGTTTTCGTTCCGACACGTAACTCTGTGTATCGCGTGACGTATTCGTAATAATTAGATTTGAATAGTTTAAAACACTGAAAGCAACGGAAAAAAAAATATATATATATTTTTAGTACATTTTTTTATCGTACGAATATGAATTTAAAATTTACGAATACATGTTTAAAATCGATATTCGTTCAACAACGCGAGACGGCGTGTTTTCGTTGATCACGCGGATTTTTCGTTCTTTCGCATAAAAAAAAAAAACACTTTTAAACTGGGCGACAGTTCTTTTTTTTTTCTTTTACTTTAATGTTTAAATATTTGATTGCTCTATCGAATTAAACAACTATTATGTTATTTTAATATAATCGTATTCGTTCTGCAGTGTCTCGACGTGAACCGCAGGTGTACTACGCTTTAAACGATTCGTATATCGACGATTAAAGAACACGCGCGAAATTAGCTATTGACCCTTAAAAACGTATCGACAGTTATCATTAAATTATGGCCGACCGCTTGTAACGAGTTGAGAACCAACAATTGACCTTTGTCGACCTGTTCGTCGGACGCGTACAAACCGAGTATCACTTTCGGTTCGGCGATGACTTCCGACGTGAACATCGAAGTCATTTGAGTGACCGCGTTCGTGTCCATCTATGGGATTATAACAATAATAATAATAATAATAATAACAATAATAATAATTTATCGAAACGAACAATAAGTGAGTTCGCCGATGTTTTGATTCAATACTCACACAGAATCTCGTACCACAAAACACAACGGCATTGTCGTCGGTACCGATCAACGTATACGTAGGACCGCAATCGATAATCTAACGCGAATCACACAAGACTCGATTAGAGAGATGACGGAATCGTTTTCATCGCCGTATATACGAATACTCACTTGCGCTTTGCTATAACCAGGCAAACGGAGTAAATTCGGTTTGTTCTGGGAGACGTGTGCTTTGCCTCGTTGCGAATAAATATTACTCCCCCAAATGACAACGTGCCCTTGCGTGGTCATTGCGGCGCTGTGACACTCGCCAAAGCACACGTAAGTCACTCGCAGACCTTCTAAGAACTTAATTTTGGTAAATAAACTTTCGAACGGAACTTGTTTAAACTGCAAACGGATAATATTTTCGTACATAAACGTTTTGGTTAAGAGTGTGCATTGTTATAATGTAATGGTACGGGCATGCGACGGGATAAGCAGGGCCGGATCTAGAGGGCGGAGGGAAGGCGAACGAACCACCGGGGCACTTGCCTCGGAAGTCTTGGTCGAAAAAAATAAGTTGATACGATATTAATTACGATAAACAGACCGCATAAATGACGTTTAAAACCGATTAACAATAATAACGAATTTTTCTTCGAACAACTAACAATAGTTATGTAATAATAAAATTTCATTTGAAAACGAGTTACACTGCTGTAAAATGGTTTGACACGACGAGTCTTCCGTCCGGTCCATACGCGCATTACCCACTTGAAAACATTCCAGAAGAGAGTACAGATTCATGTACCGCTGTACGTGTAAAATCATACAAACAACGTACTAACAATTTTATGACGAATTTATTTACTCAATATCGGATATCACACATTCGTCTACTACTATAATATAACATGTATACAGAGTTTTTTTTTTTTTAAAAAATCGACTGAAAATTATATTTTGAACCGTTATTTCCTCGCCGCTACTGTGATTCTGACGACACCGCGTTAACAGTATACACACACACACACACACACTTTATAGCTGGAATAAATTATATAAAAGATAAAAAAAAAACCGTATATATTCTGATAATAATAATAATAAAATAATAATAATAATAATCGCAGTATACTTTGAGTTTAAACAGAGACGGTCGATTCAAACCGAGTTTATTGCATTTGTTCAGTCCGCACGCGTACACGTTATGATCTTCTGTGATTATGGCCGTGCAATCGGGTCCGCATTGGATCGACGAAATTGTCTCGTTCAGATACCAACTCACCAAAATCGGGAAACAACTGCGCGCAATATGGAAACAAAAATTATACGTATTCGGAAAAGCGGAGAATAATCACGTGATACTCCACCAGTCTTGTAAGTTTCCGAGGCCCAATTGCCCGTGATTGCCACGACCCCAAGCGTAAAGCTGATTTTCGTTGGTCAACGCTACCACGTGATAATTGCCGCAAGCGATTTTCACAACGTCGACTTTCAGCAAAAACTCTGTTGAAAAATAAACACGGTTCAAGTTTTGTAACAATAATAATATTAATTTCTCAACGATTTCGCGTGTGCGATTTTCACCTATTAATTTCGGCCGACAAATACTGTTCCAATCGCCGTGGCCCAGAGCGCCGTACTTCCCGTCGCCAGTGGTCATCACGAGACCGGTGCTGCTGACGAAAACGCTAAAGTTTTGTCCGGCTTCTACTCTGTTGGCATAAAAAAAAAAAAAAACTCTTTTAATATTCTCCCATAGCAGTTTCGTCGTCCACGGCCGGTTCCATGGTTGTATTTAACTGAGTAATGTGTTTGTCAAGTAACGCAACGACGCATTGCGGATCGTTTTTCCACGCGATCTCTTCGCCGTGTCCCAACTGTCCGTGTTTGTCTTCGCCCCACGTGAAAACCGAATAATCTATACAGATGCGATTATAATGATTATTTTTCAAAAAAAAAAAAAAATTCTATTTTATTGCTTTTCGAAATAATACCACTGGTGACAGCGATGAAATGGCTTTGACTCACTGACAGCTGAACGATTTGGATTCTAAACGGTAAATTCACCGGTCGCAAGTTCGTCGGAGACGAGAATTGATACACAATCGATCTAAACGGAGGAGTAAGAAAAAAAAAAGCACCGATGAGAGAAAAACAATAACGACGTTATTACGGTTATACGACGCGCACCTATTCAACAAATCGTCGTCACAGCTCGATTCGAATTCACCGTTGCCGTCGACTAAATCCGAATTCGTTATGAACTCAATGAAATCAGGCACTATTTCCACCAGGTCGTTGGCACTAGGTCTGCGGAGCGGATCTTTTTGCAACAAATCGTCGACCAGCTTCTTCAGATTCGACGAATAACACGTCGGTATCGGTGCGAATCTTTCCTGAAACGGGCCGGGACGGGAATCATTAAAAAAAAAAACCGTACGATAACAGCGTACAATCGTATTTTTCGTATGGTACTTTGGTAATGAAATGAATAAGCGCGGGCAGATTGGAAGCGTCAAAAGTGCGTTGAAGACTGGCCATCTCGTACAATAAACAGCCCAAAGCCCAAATGTCAGACTTCTGATTGTACTGTTTGCCCTCGCACTGTAAAGATCAATTATAATAATATTAATACAACGGATATTGTCGGACACGTTTCTTTTTTTCTTATATATCTGCACACACATGTAACTGATTTAATGATACTTGCCATTTCCGGGCTAATGTAATACGGCGTTCCGACTACCGTTAACGCTTGTAACTTTGTGGTCATTATTTTCGATATACCGAAATCTCCCACTTTCACTTTACGGTCTCGTGTCAAGAACACGTTTGTCGTCTTCAGATCTCTTAAAAAAGCCAAAAATCGCATTATATGTCATCGTTGTACGCAGGGTTTCTCGATGACGACGGGAATGATAAAATGGAATTTCGACACATTAAATATAAAGCGAAATTTTGTTTTTATATATATATATAGATTTTAGTAGAATTTTTCCTGAAAAATTTTTAATGTTCGAAATATGGTTCCAATGCCGTACAGGTGATATACCCTGTTAAAAGTTTAAAATTCAGTAATTGAATGATTTTAATCTGATAGATTTCAGTATGTCTAAAAGAATGCAATTAAACCGAGAGGGAATAAAAAATAAATAAAAATATTTCAAGTAAAATAGATTTTTAATTACTGTTATTTTCATTAAAACAATTATTTTCTGTATGAAATTAAATGTGTTTAAAGAGTCACGGTTAGTGAATTAATATGAAGACAAACGTATATTTCGACCACCGCCGACATTTTCAGATAAATAACCGTTTAAAAGTGTGTGTTAAAAAAAAAAAATAAGTTCCCCCCCCCTCCTCAAAATTTTATTGAAATTCCGTTTTTATCATTTCTCCCGCGAATAGCGCATTGAAAGATCTCTGCCTTTGAATATTTTAATATTATAAGACACGCCGCGGTATATTAAATAAGCGTACGAACAACGAAAGGCTTTTTATAATGTTTACCTGTGCAAAATGTTACGCTGATGAATGCATTGAATTGCCTCGGACATTTGTAAAAACATTTCTAGAATTTGTCTTTCCGGTAGTAGATTCGCTTTGCGTCCGATCAAATACTCCGACAGAGTACCGCCGTCCGCGTACTCCATTTCAATCATAAGTACGCCGTCCATTTCGAAACTCCCGTAGTAACTAATCGAACGAAATCACAGTATATGCGCACAAGCATATTTGTGAATAATAATAATCATAATAAAAATAATAAAAAGCCGATTTCTCGCCTAACAAATGTGTTGTTATCGAATATACCTTATTATGTTCGGATGATTGAGCAACGATAAAACCTTTGCCTCGTTCAGGGCTAGTTGTCTTTCTTGCGCAGTCATATCTAACATGTTGATTTGCTTAATGACTACGAAAATATTCTTATTCGTATTCCGGTACAAAGTGGCCACGCCGAATGCTCCTATATTTGATTTACACGTCGAAATATTTTGTTTTATTATTATTATTATTATTATCTTGACTATTACAAAACGTAAATTACATTTTCAATAACATTCCATTCGTTTCGGACACGACAATTAATATCGCTGAATTAGAATCGAGCGAATTGACCATGGTCAACAAAACGAATATTATCTATAGAGGATCATCGTTTTATCTCTGTAAAAACGGATTCCGTGCAATTCTCAGAGTAGAAAAAAAAACGAGTTTTCAAATCAAACTGAATATGGACGCGTTAATTTCAAACTCGCAATTCTATCGTTTTTATTTCAGATATTATTTTTGCGTAAATTACGAATTTTTTTTATACTCGGCTTCTCCCTTTATTTTTTTCTTCGATAAATTAATACGCATCGGAATATAAACAAAATATTTCAATAATAACGTGCCGTTTCTACAAACCTTTTCCCACCGTCCTAATCCGTTGGTATCCGTCCAAAGCGGTCTTGGTAGGTCGTTCGTCGGTCGTACTGAAATAGAGTTCGCCGTAGTATTCGTCTCCTATTAAATCCGACCATATGCCCACGTCGCACTGAAACGTTTCCGCGAGCGATAACAGAAAAAATATATGCATATTAATCAGGCACGATAAAAAGAGAAAAATAAATGTTTTAATAATAATGATATGTATTATACGCGAGTCAAATGCCGCAGGGCCGAACACAGTTGGTATTTCACGCAGCTCGAGGACAAACAACTGTTGAAAAAATCTAGTCTAGACGAACCGTGCTGACAATAATCTGACAGAGTTTTCACGAAATAATTTATATCTGGATCATCGATCAAACTATCGCTGTTCAAAACCTAAACACATTTTTATCACCGTATCACTCGAGTATTGACGATACAGTATAAAACACGAAACACAAAATAAATTCAAATCGCTTTAATCGAGTGACAATTAACGTTTAAATACTTTTTCGTCCGCGGAGCAAATATAGAATTGTGTTTCATCCGAGTGTACGAGAATACCGATACTTTTCACCTTTCTGTGTTGCATTTTATCGTCGACTTTCGCTGCGAAAAATAGAAACACGAACATTTTATTAGTAAACCGCGTAACGCGGTATATTAAGAACACTTTTTCAAATCCATAGAACGCTTTTGATAAATATGCTATTGATATTATAACACAGGTCTGCGACTAAAAAAAAAAAAATTATTTCTTATACTGTTTCTTATACACTGAAACCGGAAAAATTCATATATTTAGTTTAATTTGAATTCAAGAGTTAATCTAAATAACGGAAGGAGTAGGTAGTGTGAGTTTAGTTGTTTGAAGAACTCAGAGATAATCGTGTATTGTAAATCCCTATTATTTTACAAAACAAAAAAAAAAAAACAGTACGTGATGGGGCGATCATTTTTAGAATTTTAGAAATGACCGCATCATAGAAAACATAAAGTTTACTATTTCATATTCCATGCAGTTAAAAAATAAATTATTATTTATTACGGGGCCGTGTAATTTATTTAATAAAAACTATTCGACATGTTTCGAGCGTTCACACGTTTTCTTCATTTTGAAAATGTACGAGAATTCGTTCATAAATTCTGAACGGATTGTCAAAAAAGAAAAAACAATACACACACATATTATAATAACCAAATATATACTTATTTTATTTCAAACATGTACATTATTTTATCGACTCGTCAATTTCCAACTCGATTCCGAATAATATTATTATAGTCGCGCAAGATCACATTTATAGTAAAAAAAATAAATAAATCAATTTTTTTTATTTTAAATTATACGCGGTACGACTCAACGGGCACTGCGCTTAAAGTTTGAAGTTCAAAATCTGAACGTATCGATATAATAGATTTTTTCTGACACGCTATGTCTGATACGCGGGTGTTTAATTTGACGCCCACCGAGCGTATGCCATATTTATTAATATTATTATTAAAAATATTGCTTCGCGTATTTTTTTTTTTTTTAATTTCGCCTATTTCAATGAAATGAACTACACGTTTACTATTTATTTTACGTTTGCCGGTTCACTCATATTTATTCGTTTATTCGACCGATCGAGTTTAGCTAGTCGGTTAGACACTAAACGGTCGATCACGACCGATGATCAGTGCGTATCGCATGCGCATGATCGTCGGTCGAGCACTAATTCCAGCCTCATGTACGATGTTCAAAGGGGGCGGATGAAAACGGAGTATAACTCCATGACATAATTGGACCAACTCACAAGTCGGTGCTGTTTCAGAGATGGACTAAATCGAAAAATATCAAATCCGAGGACGTATCCATCTCCCCACTGGGCGGCGCCGTTGGTTGGACGTACGAGAAGACTTGTCGAGATTGTTGTAGAGCGTTTAAACGACCGGCTAGGTCGTGTAAAAAAAAAAAAAAAATTGGACAACGATATAAAAGTTAATACCCGTGAAATAATATATTCTTCACTAACGTTTGCATGGTTTTTTCAATAACACGCACTGTGTATTTTACTAAGTACCTACATCACACTGCCGTATTGTATTGTAATTTCAGTCATAAATACTATTGTAAATACGCGACAAGACGCATTCGGTTTTTTAATATTATCATTTATTACGTTGTTGAAAATTCAAATGAATTGTTTGTGATCCGAACAATTATTAGACGGTAAAACGCGCGGGGAGAAAAAAAAACGAAATTACCGACGACACGAAAAACCGTTGCCGGTCTTAACGAGCCGGTATTATAATTATTTATCGCCGGTATAATAAACTATAGAGTAATTAGAAAACGAAATGAATAAATAAATATTACACATTTTCGTTACGTACAAATAATATCGTCCAACGACGACGTGTCGTATTTGTATCTGACGACGAACACGCCGGGCAGAGTGTTTTTCACGGCCGTCGCGAATTCCGGCGCTCGGTCCGAGACGATCAACAGGCGATTGGATTTCGCGCCGTAGCACAAATTATAATCCATAACTGCCGCCGCCGT
Organism: Chaetogeoica ovagalla; assembly: GCA_032441825.1. Classification (NCBI taxonomy): domain Eukaryota; kingdom Metazoa; phylum Arthropoda; class Insecta; order Hemiptera; family Aphididae; genus Chaetogeoica; species Chaetogeoica ovagalla. The sequence goes on from CM063735.1 coordinate 7,003,277, forward strand.
CTCCTCTCGAATTCCAGAATAATAATAATAATAATAATAATATTATTAATTTTTTATTTGAAAAAAAATTGCCCGTTTGTAGTGTAGAGTAACGGCCGTTGGTTACTCGACCCGCGCACCGGTGTAAACGACTGCGTGTCGTCGGACGGCGTTTATTTTTTCGAACCCGTACACCGCCCACCAAGCGCAGTGTGTTGCCGTAGACGTTACTACGGTAACGAATTGAAAAAAAAAAATAATAATAATAATAACGTCCGCGACACGCACGACCCTCGATGCCCCCATCGACTGCTAAAAAAAAAGAAGACAAAACGTTTTCGGGAACAACGCTGTTATTGGGAATTGAAATTTAAAAAAAAATAAATAAATAAATAAAAAGGACCGACTACGATTGCGGGTCACTGCGGGTCGTCGGCTCTGTAGAAATTGAGGAGCGCACGCGCAATTCAATCCAATTCAATCTCGCCGTGAAATTTGTTTTTCCAATAAATTAACAGCGATTAATAAAATATCGAATGCGAGATTACTTCGCGGCGCGTAAAAATTCCTCTCTCTTTAACGTGAAATGTAATTATTAATATAATAATTGTTATTATTATTATTCGCGTTTAGTTATTTTTGTGTACTATTCTGCAGTGTGGAGTTGGTCACCATTGCCGCGCCGTTGTTTAATTGACGCGATTCCGGTGAACGGAGAGCGGCGAGCGACCGGGGCCCGGCGGCTGTATGAAAATCGCGTTATTAAATCGGAAAACAAATTAAAAATAATTATTTATTATAATAAATTTAAAAAAAAAAAAAGACTTTTTACCATAAGAATTTCCGTCGTAGAAATAAATTACACGATGGCCGCCAATCGCGTATTATTTATTACAATATCTATATGAAAACGGTGTGTGATAGAGCTCGTTTAATGTAATGCGATATAATGAAAAACGGCCCTTAACTACTGCTGCCGGAGTTAACTCCGAGTTATATAGTATTACGCGGTAATCCGCATTGTAATAGAATCCGACACTCGCAGTAATACCGTATGAGAATGTAGTACAATCGGTAAGTTGGAATTATATTTTACAAATTCAAACGTTAGTTCTCGTTTTAGGTTTTATAGGAGCGAATAACGCGAATATTTTCGTTTTTTTTTTTTTTGTTGTTTTTATAAAGAAAGAAAATATAGACGATAAAAACAAGTAATTGTAAACCAAAATATTTTATTTGCGTGTTTGGGTTAAATTTAATATTGGCGCGACATTCGGCCCCGGTGATTTTTTTTTTTTTTTTTTGCCGGGAAAATTTGAATATACGATGGAATGATCGAATATTCCGTTGTTGTTTTTTTGCGTATCTTTACATTCATCGTCAAATGTCAAAGTAGTTTGAAACTAAAAGACCAAAGTAAAAATCTGTTTTATCTCACTGGAAACGGGACATTTATGTATGTGTATATATATATATATATACTGCAATCGGCATTTGCGTAGAGCCTTTAAAAATATCGTTATATATATAAAAAAAAAAAAGAAAAGAAATAAGCCTTGTAAATAACAATAAAATATTGAATGTGTTTTTATGCTCAAAATAACGAAAATTATAATGTATTTTATAATTTATAGGGGTGTTATTATTGTTTTTTTTTTTTTTTTTTACATTCTTGCACGCAGTTATAAATAAATCGTTCGCAACGTAGCGAAATATAATCGAAAATAAGGATTTAGCGGTATTCTACGTTCTAGGCGCCGAAAACTCTATAGTCGTGGCACATGTCATGCCGGTTGATGAGAACCACTGGTTACGTAGATACCTAGTTATGTAGGAATATCGATTGGCCGATGATTCTCCGGGTACACGCAATGGCACATTGACGTATTGCTGTCAGTAAAGGCCGAGGGCATTATAAATGTATTCGACATTTGTTTTTTTTTTTTTTTAATTATAAGTTTTAACCTGATTTGCTACTTTTTTTTTTTTTGTAACGCATTAATATCGAGTATAACGTAAAAAACGGTGTTTTTAACGGAATATCCAATTCCGTCCGAAAACGGTGCTCACTTTTTAGTCAAAGCGATTTCAATTGGTTTTAATGTCCTACACTTTTCAGAATTCGCGTATTGAACGAGGTATAAACGTAAATTTTTAAAAAAAATTTATCAAAAGATTTTCCAAATCCATTTAGTTTTATTAGAAACCGTTTGTATTGGAACTCTACACCTACAAATTACTTTTGTCTCAATTTTGAAAATATCGAAATAAATATAACACTGGACCCGACACGACTCGTAAACGTTTCTACATTGAATTGAATTTAACGAGGTGGGCGAACAGAGAAAAAATAAATAGTTCACTGGGCCGACAATATCGAAGCGCGTATAAGTCACGTGAACTCAACTCGAGCGTGACACATGACGAGTGTTGACCGAAAATACTCGACTGATTAAGTACTAATTATTCGGAAAACAAAAAATTAACTATTTGATTTATTCAAACGGAATGTCACGGGGAGGTCGAGGTACGTTTACCGTATCGTTTAAATTCCGATCGACACCCTTCTATGGAATTCAATTTGTTACATAGTCCCTGAAAATATTTACAAAAAGTCGTTGATTGCGTAATATTGAACATTATTTTATTTCTTTTTATTATTATTATTATTATTATTATTATGGGTATATTTTAATCAAAACGTTCTGAAAGATCGCTCGATAATATTCGTTTCTGCAAAGGGAGCGATTATATGGTTCACACGATCATTCGCCGTTATGATCCAACACGTACAGAACGCTAATCGAGAATTGTACATCGTTGGTATTCGAATACGCGAGTCGATTTTATTGTTTTACAAAATATATGCAAAACGTGTTTTCGTCGTGTCACTGATATCAGAAAACATCGATTTCGGATATATTAGCGTATATGATTAAAATAATTTAAAAATTTTTTCTTATTATTCTTTAACGTTTTTGTGTGTTTTATATTGCCTAAGTGAAAACGTCAAATATCAGATGAGGTTTATCATAATATAGTGCAATGTTACGCCGCACAGTCACAATTATATAATAATCGTTTGTTTTCTTCTTTTTCTTCTCTTTCTGTGTCATAGTATTTCTAACGAAACGTCACAAAAGTCATCTAAAATGTTCATATAAAATCAAAATGTTTATTGAAAAAAAAAACACATTTTCAACGTTCTTCTATATATTAACTTATAAATTGCGTATAATTTCTTTTTTTTTTTTTTTGTATACGTACATTTCTTTATGTATCAAAACAATATTTGTTTTTATATTATTATAGAATATAAATAAATAACGTAATAAATATGTACAAATAAAAATTGCTTTTGATTGTTTCATCAGGCAACAATTCGAACTGGTTACATAAATATTAAAAATTATTACTAAAAAAAAAAAAAAAAAAAAAAAAAATAACACAGTTTTACATTAAAACGAACGAAATGATATAACAATAGAAACTAATAGGTAACATTTAATTAAGTATGTATAAAACATTAATTACAAAATAGGATTGTGTACGGGAGGTGTGGTTTTTTTACAGTGTCAGCAGAAGCAGAATCCGTTCAATTCAGCTGTCTCGATGACAATCCATCCTCAATGGTTTTCGATTGTTTTATGCTCAATCTTTCGTCCATGGGCAATCCTCTTTTTTGCTTTTCCTTTTCCCTTAGATAATGTTGCTCTAAATCGTCCCACGGTTGTACGTCACCGGATCCGAACAATACGAAAACTATGGCCGACGCCACCATCACTACCATCATGATCCAAAACACCAGACGCCATTCAAGAACGGTTCGCTGAAACGATTTCGAGGAGAAAAAGAACAAAAAACAAAATAGTTATACGAATATTTTACGAAAAAAAAAAAAAAAAACGGTCGACAAATTCCGAAGAGAATTTTATCGTTCCGTACGGGGATACACGGCGAGATGTAATATTTTAACGCGACGTTCGGTTTTGCGAGCACTTTGAATGGACGGACTTTCAGGTGGAAATAAATTTTGACGGGTGAGGAGGAGTAGGGAAAATGCGGAAATCCAAAGGCCTATTACGACATAACGGAGTTTTGTACGAAAAAAAAAACAAAACTCCGTTCGTAAAAATAAAAAACAACATGTTTTATACTCACGTTCGGCGTGAGGATTCCCGCGACGTACGGCGTGGCCATCCCGGACAAACACCCGACGCCGTTCACCAGCGCCATTATCGTTGGAGCGTAGTTCGGCGACAAGTCGAGCGAATTGACGCGAATGCTCGGATAACAGAATCCCATGAGCGCCATGCCCACGGTGAAACAAAGGGTGGCTACGATTTTGTTGCATCCCACAAACGAAGCGCACATCACGCCCAGTCCCGGACCGACGGTTCCTGCGGGAAACATCGGATTAATCGGACTGCTTCACGGGACAGGGTTTGGCGCGGAACACAACGATAAAACGGAAAAGTGGTAAAACGCGCGTAATGTCCCCGTGTACGATATTCTGTAAAAATATCGCACGACGCCCGGTCGGTCGTCATCTCTGAGAGTAAAATCCCCCTTTAAGAAATAACGTCGTTCGTTCTGACGTTTTAGTCGCGAACCCGCAGGGAAAACAACTAAGGCCGGAGTTACGGGCCGCCCACAATCCCTGCAGCGAACACGCCCCTGAATCGCGGTCGTTATTCCGGTATCGTCTTACCGATGACGGCGTAGATTTTTCTCACCGCGGTCACGCTCATCGTTCGCGTGTTTATCAGTCGGTCGGCCAACACGCTGGACGCGATGGACGTGATCCACTGGGCCAAGTACGGGATCGACGACAACAAACCGTTCTACAAACATACGTCGTAACAACAATGTCCGTTAACAATAATTTCATTTCCGTCATTTGTATGCTTGTGGACGGCCGGCAAGCGGCGCACTTACTTCTGCGACGGAAAAATGTAAGACGTCGCTCATGTACTTGGGCAGGTCGGACACGATCGTGAAACCACCCCAGTCGTGTCCCGCTTCGACGATTATCAGCGCCCACACTGGCCACGACGTCAAAATCGTCAACCAAGGCGTGGGCACCAAGTCCTGAAACAAAAAAAAAAAAAAAAAAAAAAAAAACGATCGCGCTCGTTATATGTTCACGTTTTTCCTTTTAATAAAATATCGATTATAAATAAATGTTAAAAACCGTTCGGAAGAGTAAATGTACAAATCAATTTCTAGAATAAATTGAAATTAAAAAAATTTATAATACAGACTTGTAATTTCTTTTGTCGTAAATTTCAGTTGTTTGATAAAAAAAATAAAAATAAAATACTTCTGAAATCGAAAGTCACGCGCAAATAAGAAAATTCTCTTTTTTTTCCATATTATTTTACGTTTTAACGAAATGGTTGTAAACATTTTGTTCGCGTTCTTTTTTCTTTCTATTAAGCGTACAATTTTCGAATACAAATTATGTTTTTTCTAACAAAAAAAAAAATATATATATATATATATATATTATATAGACATGTTCAAATATGGTTTTCAAAATTTCAAAAACGCTCATTTTGAAAAACAATTTTTTCTTTTAAATCCCACGATACAAAACGAAATATTACTACAATATATTAAATCCATAAATAAATTCCGAAAATCATTCGTTGAAAAAGCAGAACCATATTGCATTCGAAACGCGTGTCACCGCGGTCTTATTTCATACGTCTTTCGATTAAATTATATTTTCGTCAATAAAATCAATACGAGATTTCATCATCTTTCTTATAACTAGAAACAAAAAAAAACTTTCTAATATCTTTTTAAAAAAATATTAAAAAAAAATTTTTTTTTTTTTGCCACTGTCATAATAATTCTATGGTTATTTAAAAAAAATCGCGCAAAAGCCACGACGCGAGTACAAAATGCCAAAATACGTGACCTGTACATTATTATAACAAAATCCGAAAATCTACGTACTTTTTTTCTTTCCAGACTGCCGATAGACTTTTGTAGATAATCGCGTTCTTTGTCCGAGATGAACGGATGGGAATGTGGATCGTTATACACGAACATGCACCAGAGCACGAACCAGACGATGGAAATGACGCCGAAGAAGTAAAACACGTTCGGCCAACCGCCGGGTATGAAGTTTATGATGAAACCGCTCAAAAAGTTTGCGATAATGTTACCGATTTGCACACCTGTAAAGCAAATTATAATAACACGTTATAATACCACATATATATCCAGTACAAATTGAACGAATTATTTCGTCCATTCGATTGCGCAGAAAACTATTGCGATTTCAATAGTGTAATTGTACTTTTTCGGGCGCTCCGCCTCCCCGTCTTATTTATTTTTCACTGGGAAATATCAACAAATAATACTTTACCCGCAAACACCACCGTAGAGAGTTTTCCTTTTTCTTCCGGAGGCGCCCACTGAGCCAGCAGCGTGCAGAGTGCCGGAAACGTCGTGCCCTGAACAAAATATTACAACATATATATATATATATTATGAGATCCCGCAGAAATAGTAAAACGTGTCCGGTAAAAAAGCTCTACGACATTTATCGTGTATCAGTCAAAGGTTTTAAATATCGAATTATTGAAATTTCTAATTACCGACAATTCGAATATCGTGCCGAAGTAGAAATCCTTGTGAAGGAAACGGGACGTGTGGCGTAAATACCGTTTCTACGGGAAGAACGCGAAGAGTTTTAATCCCTTTTAAACACTAAAAAAAAAAAAAATCGTTTCGTATCTACGCCACCGGTCTTTAGAGAAGTATTTTTTTTTATTAAGAGACGAGAATTGATTTGCGTTTTTTTTTTTTGTTGTTTTTTACAAACTAATAAATTCATGTAATTGCGGTATCGGGACGTTGTCGCGTCCTTCTCACCTCTCCGAGTCCTTCGACGAACCGCAAGATGGTCAGCTGCGTGGAGCCCATGTACGCGACGAACGGCGTTAACAGCGTGAACAGGGCCGTGGACAATATGCCCAGGCCCATGGTGTGCTTGCCGCCGAACCTCTGGGACAGAACGCCGCCGGGCAGGTGCGTCAATATGTACCCGTAGTAGAACGCCGACAACACCATGCCCTGCGTCTGCTCGTCCCAGTCGAACCGATCGCTGTAATCGGCCGCCGACCTGGCCGCCGTTTTGTTCGTAAAAACACGCGCGTCCGGGACCGGACAGTAGTCGCGCCGCACGCCCGTACTCGAACTGTCGTCCACGACCACGGGCATGACCATTTGCGTGAGCGTTATGCTCAGACACGCTCGCATCACGTACGCCATCGTCACGCCCAACATGCCCATCACGGCCATCACCCATCTCTGCGACACGTAATCTGCGCGACAAAAAACCGAAACACAAACGGTTCGATTAAAATCACATCGGTCCGATTGTCACAACATTAACACGGTGTACGCGCGGCGAGGAATTCGCGCCATGACACACGCACGGCATTTACAACGTTTCCACCGTATTTATAATATTAATAACTCCGATAAATGTAAAAAAAAAAAACAATGCGGGAATTGTACGAAGAGATCCGGTGAAACGAAGTCGATAAACGGAGTTTTACTCTAACGGCAAGTCGTTTTGACTCGTTGTTCAGTCGTTTCGACGTGATGATCTTCGTGAGGAGCTTCCTCTATTTTAATTTCTTCCGCCCAACAGTTTCCCCCCCCCCTCTTTCGCTAGCTCCTCTATAGACCAGGACGAACGTGTACGGATTTTCGAGAACGTTGGATCACAACTGATTTAAGCCATATTGGTAACGGCTCGATATTATTATGATCATAATCGAGATTGCGATAAGAACTTGAAAAAAATTTTGTCGAAAATTAGTCAAAAATCGTGATTAAAAATTAAGCGCCTGATAACCAATCAGTATTGACCAAAAGAAAAATACATATAAATCCTAGCACTAATAACAACATTGTAAAACTAAATAGCGTTTCGGAGACAAATATGAATAAAGAACAGAATATATTGTACCAAAAATCGTGTTTATTAAAATAATACGACGGAATTATCATAAAATTCACGAGAGACGCACAAGAGAAAGAGAGAGAGAGAGAGAGAGAGAGAAACGCGTTGAAGTGTTTATGAGCTATTTCAATTTATCGTATTATACCCGCTATTATTGTATTATACGAGAGTAGTGTTGCAATGGTAAGGAATAAGATTAAAACGCGAATATATTATAAAAATATGTTTACAATATTACGCGTATTATGACGTTATCGATCGTATGTGTAAACGTGGCGGAGGATTATGCGATTAAATACACACGTATTGGACACAGTCGTATTAGTGTTTTAAATTATTCGAGCGTTGTTTTTTTTTTTTGTTTTTTAAATGCCGTTTATAAAAGAGGGGGGAAAAATAAATAACAATTTTATCGCATATAATATAACCTATAAACCGTATCATACGTTTCAGATAAATTAAACGCGTCGGTTTAATCGACATTTGTGAATCATCGCGCGCGTTTGTGTACACCACCTACCGTTATAATTATTTATTTGTTATTATTATTATTTAAATATATCCATTATACGGCGTAATTACAATAATATAATAAATTGTTTATTCTTGTATTTCGCTATTGGTGAAAGGCGAGGGGAGAACGAACGATTTCGTTCGCGGTCTGCTGAATAACGGACGCATGGCCCTCGGAATTCTCGTGGAAATAATTCGGTTTTGAAAATAATTTGCGTATCGTACAATCGATATCGGCGTTTCGTAATGAATTATTATTTTCCGTTTTTGGCAAAAAAAAAAAAAAAATTCTAGTACAATTGTTGTTATTATTATTATTATTATTATTATTATTATTATTATTATTATTATTATTATTATTATTATTATTATTATTATTATTATTATTATTATTATTATTATTATTATCGAGGTATTTACGATACCTACGGTGATTTTTTTTCAATTTTTTTTTGTTTTATCGCGTTCATTTTGAGTTTTGCAACGAAATTGTATCGATTCCGATACATTATTTGTTGTATTTTTTTTTTTTTTTTTTTGTTTAACTCGTCCGATTATACGTTTGTAGTAGTCATATTTTTCTTCTCTCCTAAGTAGCCTAAAAAAAAAAAAAAAAAATCGTAAAAACGAGACCGCTTCCGTAATGTACACACAGAGACTGGTCAACGATATTACTAATTTCTCCTAATATTACTTTTGCGAGTCGACCGCGTCAGAGTTACTAAAAAATATCGCCTTTTCCATTCCGCGTCATAGGGGGAAAGAATCCGTGCGAAACGTGTGAGACGCGCGCGAATAAAAAAATCTAAAACTCAACACGAAATCCGTTGTAAATTTGTTGATGTGAAATTATCGCGGAGCTTCATAAAACGAATTTATACCGAGTGGATACGATAAAGAATTTTTTTTTTTTTTTTTTCTTTACATATAATATTATACTCTCGAATCGAAAAACAACACGTGCGCGCACAACGTCAAATCGACCGTCAACGACGCGTTTTCTATCGACAACAACAATTACTGTAATATTGAAAATCGACAATCATTATTAACATTGTTGTGCGTAGAAAATAATGTGGAGGGAGAGAGGGGTGAAAAAAGAACGATTTACTCACTTTTCATCGTGACGGCGCGCGCGCGCGCTTTTTCTTGAAAATAAAAAAAAAATGTTTTCTCTCCGCGGTAAAACGAAAGAAAAAAAATGAAATCAATCGACCCGAATTGACATTTGTGAAAAACAAGAAAGAAAAAAAAATCCCGTTCGGTTATTTTGCAGTAGTGTTCTGCACGCGCGCGGTGTGCAGGTCGTCACGCCGCAGCGGCGTAATTACCATCTGAGTAAACGCGCGCAAACACACGGGCGAGCGAGCGCGCGCACACACCTAACCGTCTCGCCAGAGCCGCCGCCGACACGCTCGCGCGCGCACACACGTCGTATACAATACACCGCCGCGATAAAACAAACAATTTTTGGGGGCGAAGAAGAAAAATGCAAAACCGCCGATATTGTATAAAACGCGAACACGGGCGGGGGGGGGGAGCGTGTGGCCCACGGTTCTTTTGACACCCGTTTTCTGTTGTTGCGGCGATTGCGACCGGTACGTGTACTCGTAGAATTCACGGAAAAACGTAGAAACCGTACGGCACAGGTGGCTGCGGCGGCGGCGGTGTGAACAGACGGGCGCGCCGACACGATATCCGCGCGGTGTGTAGTACTGAACGGGCGCGTTAACACATCCGAGCCTTTTATCGTATTCCGCGAACGGGGCGGCCCCTTATCGTTTTATGTTTTTTCGTTAATTAACGTGTGTACGTATTCCGTTATTTTTTTTTTTTTTTTTGTGCGCGCGCGATTATCGCCGCGACGAATGGAGTGGCGCTTGTGTTTGGCACTTGTGCGTGCCGTAATGAATACCGTGAATTTTGTTTCGTCACGTTTTCCACGATCGTCGAATTTTAAAAATAACATCGGCCCCGGAATGATGGGGGGGGGGAGACAGTGGTAAATCGCGTTATGATCACACCATTGTTGTTGGCCCCGGATACAAGGGGGCGGATTTAGGAATGAAAAAAAAAAAAAAAGGAGCGGCTAGACGAGAAAACGCAACGCGCGTGTGAACGTACCGGTTAAAATCATATATATCAAAATAATTAATATAACTAATTTCGCACACTTTTAACGCCGCAACGGAGCGAAAGTACTAAACGGTTATTCTATACAATAATTGAATGATATCACGGATTTCCGTGTTATTTTGTATAATATCACATTAATATGAGATTTAATAGTACCTCTTGTTCCGTGGGTACCGGCTGTCGCGGTCTAAGAAGACCATACGCAAAATGGATTTATAAATTGTCGCTTTGCTTCACTATTATTATTATTATTATTATTGAATTAAAAACATTTATTTAACGGTATACATTAACTGCCCGAAGGCAGGGGCGTATTTACTTCATCCCTTAGGGGGGGCGAATAGAAAAAAGGGCCCGTCGAATCTGTTGCCAACTTAGAATTATCGAAAAATTATATAAAAATAATAAGTTTTAAATAAAAAAATGTTTTACGACATTTTAGATTTAGTTCGATTAATTTTAGTTGTCAGTAGATATAGATACATACACAAGTATCTAGGGGGGGGGCGATCGCCCCATCGCCCCCCCCCTTTGTATACGTCCCTGCTCGAAGGAGGGATAGTAGGGCTTCATTGCTCCCTCCCTCCTGAATTTCCCGTGCAGATTTTCGGAGTGTATTCGTCATGGCTATATGAATTTGAATAAACAATGTGCGTTGGACAAAAACGATTCACCGAGAGCTTTTCGGCGGTGTACACCGTCGAAGAATCTGAAATGAATATTAAAAGAAAATCGTGATTCGACGATTTTCGAGAATTTCTTTTTGTTTATACAGTTGACGTAACAAACGTCTGATAATGTTTAAAAATTTTAAGCGTTCAAACAAAAAAAAAAAAAAAAAATTACTTAAAAATCTACTGCAATATTGCTATAAACAGTTCGAAATTAAAAGACGGTTTTTGAAAAAAAAAAAAAATTCTTTTTTCCGCTTTAATATAATACGAAGTGCGTATATTTGAAGTGTCTAATTCCCGCGTTCGTATCGGAATCACGAAGATTTGATAATCGATTTCGACGAAATTTATGTCATTTTGCGGTAGTGGTTTTTCAGTCATATTTTTAAACGAGTTTGAGAAAATCGAAAAATTATCTCTCCAAAGCGCCCAACTATAGATGCGATTTCGCTACGGGAAACAAAATGCGAGTGCGAAAATCGGAGCACTCCTTCCGGTAGGATTTTCGGTTACGAATAAAATTGTAAAACCGAATGCATTCGTCGTTCCGCTAAGAATCTAGAAAAAATTAATAGTTCGAATATTATTTCCGATCGATTATTAACAACGGTTTCGTTGCTTATACGAAATGCCAAACACCTTTGTGTTGGCTCGATACCGTTCGAATTTAACGATTATTATTGATCTATAGCTCGCGGTTAGGTAACAATTCGATCGACTTAAATTTTAGCAAGCCGGGAGGGAAAACAAGAAAAAAAAAAAAACAGAAAATCGTTAAAAACGATTTTGCCTGGGCTAACCACGATAAATTACACCTATCGTGTACGCCAGTGTTTCCCAAATGGCGTACCGCGATGGAAAAAAAACGTTTGGGAACCACTGGTATACATATAATAACGTGATCGTTCGGACTTGGTACGGCGTGAATTATCGCCACAATAATAGCGCCACGCTCGTACGTACAAATTAATGTTAGATATGTAGACAGTTGAAATCGACGTGTTTGTGTATTAATAAAAAAATAATAATAATGTGATTATATAACAATCTACCACTGTGATTTTCGACTTTTGAATATCACTTATAATGGTCTCTGAGGTCTCCGATAATTATATTATACACTAACGTGTTATATTATGTAGTAGCTGGTATTGAATTAGTGGATATTATATATATATATTAATTGTTTCGTGTACAATCGCGTGCAGGTACATTCCTATAGGTTCGGCGGGTCATTACTTTTAACACGCATATCTGTTCCGATTAAAATGTCATAGGTCCATTTTTTCTTCTTTTCTTTTTTTTTCAGATTATTAAATTATAGATTATATTACCGTCCGTTCGAAAGATTCTTATGTCCCGACAAAAGTAGCTCACCATCTCGGACCCGTCGTTTTCAATATTTAAAATATATATATAACAAAAAAAAACACCGAAAAATCGTATAAATTAATATTATTCATCGCGTTAATATTCACAATGCGACCTATCAATATTCACACGCACCTCTCTCGGCTATTCTTGGTGTTTTTTCACCCCGTATAAAACAATACACGTATATACGATACGCGTACTGAATACAGTTAAAGGATTAGAGTATGAAATTACGACAGTTGTACCGAGGCACCGGCTTGCACTGGAGCAACCTGACCGAGGACATACGGAATAAGAATCATGATCATGATCGAAAACCCATTGGCGTTACTGGATGGAGACAAAAAAACAATGGTGGACGGACCAGAGGAGAAGGATAACCGAATAGACTCTATAGAGAATTCGAACAATAAGCGCGGTACAGGGGAACGGATGAAAGCGAGCGTTTCGGTTTTAAAACCGAAGAAAATCGTAACGTATGTGTTTGTATACGCGCGTGTACTTAACGGAATCGATTTGTAATTGATTAGGAAAAAAAACGCTATCATTATACGACGGTTTTCGGATGAAAACGAAACGCGATGAAATGGGTTGAAATATATCGTCGAATAAATAATGCCTCTCTCATTTTCCCGGACAGCTGCAGATAATTAATGCTGCGTATAATAAATTTGTGCTGTACAATCGATTGCGAACGGCGTAGTTCAACAGCTAATAATTAATTGGTGCACAATAATCGGTTCGTGTTTTCCGTCATAAGTGTTCGTGGTTGTCGAATGTACTTATTTAAAATCTCCGTAAGTGCCGCATACTTCTATATCGATAATAGATTAACGTGCGAGTTGTAAACAAAAAAACCACGTGCACAGTTCATAATTCAACACTTCTTCTAAAACGTTATCTATGAATTCACCGCGCGGATAATTTTTACGATATTAGTCTTTGGTAAAATCTTTCTTTTTTTTTTTTTTCAATTCAAAAATAAAAACTATTATCGTAAGCCGATTTAGGCCGATGGCAAACCTTCGCGTCTCAATCGTCGATTTCGAATAGGACGACTATTGCACACAAAACATAAACAAATCGAAATATTTGTACAACGCGTTTAAGTGCACGTGTGCTTTTATACGTATAAAAATATTTTAATTTTGGTGAAAAATTTGTTGAAATTGGTTGATAGCGCGCATGAAAAATTGTTGCGATCGTTTTTATTAAATTATCGAACACGAATTAATCTGAACGGTGACTGTTATAAATGCATTGTTTGACGTGCGTGATTCGGTGCAGTCATTTACATAAATAATACGAATTATGACGCGTGCCGTTGGTCTTTCTTTCAGTATCGCGTCATTGTCGTCACGCCGTAGTCGTACGATTTAAACTTCATTTTCTGCAAAGAAAAATCCAAACGAACACGAGATTTCACTACTCCACTCGATCATAGACTACACCCGCATTTCATCCGTGCTGGGAAGTGGCGCGCGCACTGTACACATATACACGTGGACGAATCATCAAAAGTTCTCCGCCGGACTCGAAAATGTTCTCTTCGCTGGTGTTCTCTTTTGTATACCGTCGACGATTGTTTTAATACTCTCGCCGTTTAACATTGTAAAATAACACGTTCGAACGGATCCCTTTTTTAGTCGTCAATAACGACGAGGACGCCGCATTAAAGTATGTCCATTCTGTACCTATAAGAGATGTTTTTTTTCGCCCCAAGAAATTTATTTCATGAACGTTAAAAATATCAATTAATCGATAAAAAAATCGATTAATCGTTGTCGTGAATTTTGAAAAAAAAGAAAACACCGCATTCGTGTGCCGTGGGTTATACTTCAAAGATTAAAAAAGCAAAAAAAAAAAAAAAAAACATCAAATTATCCGTATAATGGAGATCATTTGCGTCATAATTAACATCGTATGTATGTTGAACGACGTTGACTTGCACTTAAACGATATATACTTATAGACTTATCGATTCCGTCGTTCGATAACTGCAGCGCAACGTGATTTTGTCATGCTACAGGTGTGAAACCCGCAATTACGTGTATTATGTAAATATTAAAAAAAAAAAAAAAATTATCGATAATCGCTTGATTAACGTTGTCGCGACTTCTTCTCTATGATCTAACGTTGCGCAATTAACGGGACGGTTTACGATGAAAATACACATTATATTACCATCGACTATATGGATGTGACAAAAACCATAACATGATGGTTTGAGTATTTTCGGAAAAACGTTTATCCGATTCGATTATTACCGTCCAATATTAATTTCCATATATTACTGTATGACACGCGGAGCGTCGACAAAAGCCAGTTAGGAAAAACAAAAAAATTTTAATTTTAATTCCGTGTGACGTCACCGCGCGCCATATTCACTATATCGGTAAGTAAAACTCTGACGATTCTCTAAAAACGTCCAAAAAAAAAAAAAAAAATCACGAATAAAACGTCGATACAACCAATGACGATTGAATAGTTTCAATACTGCCGCGTAGTCAGAACACGAATTTTCGCTCCGTAAAATATTTGACGATACGATTAAATTTTTAAACCAGCGGTTTTCGGTGAAATTAATTTTGAAATTTTAGCGCATTGGAAAAACAAATTAATTACGAAAATCTAGTGAAACAGCGGTGTAAAACGTTCTTGGTTTTTTTTTCTATTTATTTATACATAGATTTTTTTTTTTTTAAATTAGAAAAACAAATTTTTACTTGAAAATTGAAAAATATAAAACAATAATGTCGCATTTGTAACGAATGTAGGGAGTGAAATATTTTAACATACGTTGTATTATTACGCTCGCGGTTTGCTTTAAGCGACGACATCGTGTTCCAAGGATGACGCCACAAATGAACGAAGAAGTGCATAACAGTCGAATTAAATATTTATAAATTTAAACGTTTTACTAAAATTAATCAACGAATGTCAATTAACCGCTGTTCGATTTCCTTCGAGTTCATTCAATATAATATTATTATGTGTATATAGGAGACATAATGTTAAGTAGTTGTCCGTTAAAAAAAAAAAAAACGTGTAAAAGTGGCTTGAGTTGAACTGGGAACTACTGCAGGTTTCAAGGTGTGTGGGAATATATAATTTTTAAAACGTTCCATAAATATAATACTCGAATAATCTTTTCTAATTGTTGAAAATCCTTGCAATTAATACGCTGCAGGCTTATAATATAATAATAATAATAATATCAAAATTATACAATATTGTTAACAAAATGCATTTTTAAACGCTTGTACACATATTACACTATTCTACATATTTATCGAAAAAAAATATATATATATATATTTTTTTTTATAATGTTTATTGTATCGTCCGAGTATTGCGAACACTATTTGCAATAGTGTTCGTAATTAAAACCGCGCGTTATTGAAAACGGAGAGAGAGAGAGAGAGAGAGAAAATACAACAAAACCATATAACGCATTAATCGGCAAATTAAGTTTGTTCGAGTGTTTTTTTCACTATGTGAAATAATAGCGATGATACACACAACGGTTTATATTCAAATAATATAATAACGTATAGTTATTATTATTATTTTTTTTTTAATATTATCTGACTTTTTTTTCTTTTAATCATTCATCTCGTAACACGTTAAAGTCATTAATCGTCACGTGTAACACGTGCACAAGACGAATTCGTTTTTACGCGATTAATACTCGCACCTATAAAGTACATCACGTTTACACATTACATATTATTAAGTGATTTTTGTTCTCTTTTCAATATCTCGTCCAATACTATTCAACGAATACTATTTATAACGAACGTTATATAATATGCACGCATTTCGTACAAGTGTATTATAATGTCTTTTGGTATACGTACTGGCACCGTTTTATGTCTTCGGCTTTCAAAGTACACGAAAAAAATAGTAAAAAACAAAAAAATTAAATAAACGCGTGTGAACGGAATAGAAAAAAAAACTACGAATCAATTAATTCGTCGGCGTAATATAACGTATTTATTTTTCTTAGAATATAACTAATGTAGACACTTAAATTAATATTGTAATAATAATAATTTTTTTTTTTTTTTTAATTTCAATTCTCAGTTTCGACACTATCGTAAAATAATAATAATAATAATAAATAAAATAATATAACGCGCGTTTATGGTATATGTACAAAAATACTAAAATACTATACAAGAGAGACTCTTAGAGTCCAAATTCAATAAAAAAGAAAATACATACAATACACGTATAAAAAAAAATGTGCAAATACCGAAATTCTCATTTAACACGAAACACTATTTAACATAATATACACACATTTAGAATGGTATACCGCAATTTCGCTACGGAAATGAAGTGCGTTTTTTTTCTCTTCTCCACCCCGCCGTCCCGGTCATTTTGTGTTGAGTCGTCGTTACTACTCGTCATTGAAATCGTCACTGGCATCGTCACCAATCAAGTGTACTAATATTTAATCACACGTCGCTGATCGTTTCAGGAACTTTCGTTTCGATAATGCTGCTGGCAACTGTGAGTGACGTTTGTCCGTTTCGTTCCGGTTTCTTTTCGGCGCACCGAATCGTTGTTTTCCCGTCGTCCCACGATTGTCTTTCACCACTGCCGAAAACGACAAACGTGGCCGACGTCGTTACCAACGCGATCAACATTATCCAAAAAACTAAACGCCATTCAAAAATAGTCCTCTGAAATCGTCAATAAGACATGTTTCAACCGAAATAATAACAACAATAAAATATTTTTTTAATTTAATAATTAATTAAATTTAAAAAAAACATAAATTATATTTTATTACGCGTGTGAATAGGAGATTCTATTTTTTTTTTTCTAATCTCGTGAGAAAAAGCGTTAGATATTTTCGATTTTTTAACATTTTTAAATATTCGATTAGCATTTGCAATTATGTATGCGTTTAGTTTAGTTTTTTTTTTTTTAATTTCTCGTGAACCGCCGGCGAAAAAAAAATATGAATATATAAGCGCCCGATATTTTCGCATTATTATTATTATTATTATTATAAAACGTTTTACTTTGAAAGTAATATTCAATGTTTGACATCGTCGCTTCTCGTATTAATTGAATTCTGCTGTGCAAGGTTATGTTAATATTTGTTACTTTCTTAAAATTATTATTATTATTGTTATTATTATTATTATTATTGTTGTTGTTATTATTATTATTATTATTATTATTATTATTATTACAATATGTAACACATGTATCTATATAATATAGACAATCGAGCAAACACAATTATATTATTGAATTCGAGTATTAAACACGCTGGTAAATATTACTCACGTTTGGCGTTAAAATACCGACAACGTACGGCGAGGCCATTCCGGACAGACTACCCAAGCCGTTGACCAACGCTATTATGGACGCCGAATAGTTGGGCGACAAGTCCAAAGAGTTGATGCGGATGCTGGGATAAGAGAATCCCATCAGCGCCATGGCCAGTGTAAAACAAACGGTAGCCGCGAACTTGTCGCAACCTACAAACGAAGCGCACATCACGCCAAGTCCCGGGCCGACGGTACCTGCACAAATGACGCGTATTATTTCGGTTATGTACGAGCCGGAGGATTTCTTTTTTTTTTTTCCGAGAAAAACTCTATAAATCTCTCAGCCGAATCGTCGTGCTTTCGACGTGAGGTAGAAAAAAAAATTTCCAACGACGAAATACGAATTTCAGACATCTCCGTGCCAGGCAGCTCGACATTTGCTCAAGTCCAGCGTTTCACACGAAGACATAGTCATTGCGGTGTACGCAATATCCGTATAATATAATATAATATAGCCCGCAGCAGTGCCTCCAAAATACAAATACATATATACGCTACAACGTAGCGGCTACATAATATACGCCTCTCTGTGCACTCTCGAGATTCTATTAAAAAATCGCCGGTATGTGTATTCTCGAAAAGAAAGAAAGAAATTAAATTTTAATTTTATTAATTGTTATCGACGTTTCTTTTTATTAGCAAAAAAATATAGCATATTTAGGCACTTTTCAGCTTATTACATAGTAAATTCCTAAAGAAATCGATGGAAAACGTCACTAAATATATATATATATATAAAACGTTTTTTAAAAACGTATAATTGAGAGGACGTCGCACGCAATTTATTTTTTGAAATTTTCAAGAGAAATAAAAATCTAACGATTTAAAAACAGTTTAATAAGCGATTAAAAAATATAGTCTTCCGTATGAATAGTACAAATACGTAGGCATAGGTTAGGTGGCAGCAAATGATCGATGAAAAATAAAAAAAAAATCGTGTTCCGGAAACCGTAAGAAAAGTAACACCGAAAGTGTGATTTTTAAACGGTATTTCGTCGTATGATGAAACACCGTTATGATAATAAATAATAACAACTCACCTATTACGGCGTAAATCTTTCTGATCAGAGTGACCGTCAGAAATCTGTGTTTGATCATGAAATCGGCCAACACGCTCGACACTACCGACATAATCCATTGCGCGAGGTAAGGCGCGGCCGACAAGAATCCGTTCTGGAGAAAACCATCACCACGCGTTATATAATATTAACGTATTCGATGATAATAATAATATCGTTTGAGACGACGCGTCTGACAATGGAGAAAACTCACTTGTTTCACGGAAAACAGTAGCACGTCGTTCATGTACTTGGGAAGATCGTTGACAATCGTGTAAGCGCACCAATCGAACCCGATTTCGGCCACGATTAACGCCCAAATGGCCGGCGTCAATAATATCGCTTTCCACGGCGTCGGCGCCAAGTCCTTTTCAAATAAAATAATAATAATAATAATAATAATCAATGGCGACGTAAGAATAATATTATTCTAACGTCTCGTATACACTCACTTTGTTTCTCTCGGTGCATCCAATCGTCTCGCATAAGTATTTGTATTCCTCGGCCGAGATGTACGGGTGCGAAAGCGGATCGTTGTAGACGGTCGACAACCAGACCACCAGCCATATCAGGCCTACGGTACCGAAACAGTAAAACACGTTCGGCCATCCTCCGGGTATGTAATAGATGACAAAACCGCTGAAGAAATTAGCGCAGATGTTTCCGATCGGCACGCCTGATTAAATTAAAAGGGGGGGGAGGGAAAAAATCACACGCACGATATAATATCATAACTATATGTCTGTTGCTCAAGAGGCGGCGTGCTCGAGATGTCCCCGGAACATTAATGTTATCCCTCTCGATAACGGTTTTTTCAAAATGTTTGCCCCAGACCGGCCGGTTAATCCACGACGTACAGCAATATTTTATACATACTTCTCGTTGTTTTCCTTTTGGTGAAAAAAAAGTCGAAACAGTGTTAGGGAGAAAAAAACTCGGCCACCTTCACTATATAAATCGAGATTTTACGAAAATTTGTATGCCACGGACGATTGAATTGATTTTTCTATTTCCGAATATGCAGTATTAGGCGCCTAATAATTTAATATGGACCGTAAACGTGTGTACGCTTATACGTAATACACTTGAAATTCATTCGAATTCTCGGGTTTAACGTTTGAAAAAACATTTAACAGCGGGTCGCGGGAAACGAGAGGTTGGTCTTCCGTTAAAAATCGAAAGTTAAGAGCGAATTTCTTTTTGTCCGCCCTCGTTGGAAAAAACTCGAACACACCACCGGGTGGCTATTGTTGCACAAACGTCGTATACGTACCGGCGAATATTAGCGTAGATAGTTTTCCTTTTTCGAGAGGAGGCGCCCATTGCGCCAACAACGAACAAAGAGCCGGAAAAGTAATTCCCTAAATACACGGGGAAAGAAAACGAATCGAATAAAACAAATCATTCGTTTCCGTGGACCGAAAGAAGATACGGCGAAAAGAAAAACGTAGAACGGTGGATGTTCGGACTGGAAGGAAGAAAGGATTGTCATCCGACTGTGATGGTTGTAGTGAACGGGTGTTATAATCTGTCTTATAGCGGACGTTCATCGGGGAAAGAGTAGAAAATATGACTAGCCATACTAGTCTAGTACACTAGTCATACCAAACAAATCCGTTTAGTAGAGTATAAGAACTTGGTATAGTGCTCACTTCTCCCAGTCCTTCGGCGAAACGCAAGATCATCAGGTACGTGGATCCCATGTGCGCCGCGGTGGGCGTCAGCAGGGTCAGCGTGGACGTGGACAGTATGGCGTAGGCCACGGTGTACTTGCCGCCGAAGTTCTGCGCCAACCAGCCGCCCGGTATGTGAGTGACGATGTAACCGTAATAGAACGCGGACAACAGCATGCCCTGCGTCCCTTCGTCCCACGAGAACCTGTAGCCGAAGTCGCCGGGCACCGCCGTTGGTGTCGTCCCGTTGTCGGCCGTCCTGGGCCACGATCCCCGGGCGGAGCACACTTCTCCGCGTAGCACGTTTACCGGGCGCGACGCAACGGGCAACACCATCTGCGTCATCGTTATGCTCAAACAACCCCTCATCGTGAACGCCATCGTTACGACCAACATGCCCATCACGGTCATCACCCATCGCTGAGGGAATCTCGCTGAGAACATAACCGGACGCGATCGTATAATAAACGTTATGAACAAAACATGAACGTTTCGTCACTTCACCGTGTTGCCGACGACAAACGTAAAACGTATCCGTACCGATGACAAATCCCAAATATAATTGCGCGCCGTCGTGAGAATTTAAAATAGAAGCGCGAAAAAAGTTTTCTATTTTTTTTTTCCGCTTTTGCTACCGACAGCCCTAAAACTGTCTTAAGCGAGGACGGGAAACGGTTTTTTTTTTTCACTCTCAAGAGATTTCCACGCGATTCGGGACGATTATTTTTCCCGTCTTCGGGATTCGACATCGACCGCTTCATCTGCTACTGATGCCGTCCAGTAGTTCCCCGCAATTATCGTTATTTAATTAAATAATACGCGTTACGACGTATTTTTCATTTAATTTTTTAATAATCGATATACGTGCGCGTAACACAATAATAATAAAAGTGACTCATTTCAACCGATTCGCGTTTTTTTACTGGATTCTATCCATTGAGAATCAACGCGGTTCGAATTCCCTGTTCGACAGGGTTGCGACGTGAAAGTCACACACACACACACACAATATTAGACATACGCGTATTATATTTTTTTTTTGTTTTTCCATAACGAATAATATTACAGTTTCTGTTATATAATATCGTAGCGTAAAATCGAAAAATCGTCTTACCGAAAAATCGCATTAAACAATTCTCCGTGTTTCTTTGTCGTTTCATTCCTGTGTTTAACACTAAAAAAAAAAAAAAAAATTAAATTCTTTATATTTTATATATATATAAAAAAAAATGTAGACGTATTATTTGTATGATAAAAATATTTCGTTCGAAGAAAATTAATGTCGAATTTATTGTATGCTTAAAAACAAAAATCGCCCAATCGTTACAATCGAATAATTGAAATTAATTTCCGATTGTGAATGAAAAAAAATTAAAAAAAAGAAAATTATGCCATTAAAAATAAAAAATAATATGACTGTCAAAGGATTCGGATCGATTTGAAGACAAAACGGATAATTAATTGCTCTACAGGATGTGTAAGCTGCAATAGCTGATTCCGTTCAAAAACGATTACAATATATATATATATTATAAAAGTAAACTTTATAATAGAAATATTCTAAAGTATATTATATAAAAGTGTGTGAGAGAATTAAGGTGGAGGAGAGGAACGAGAAAAATAAGTTAAAATTAAATGCAATAAATTTTAATATTTTAAAGATTATAAATAAAATTATAAAGATTTTTAACTTTTGACCTATTATTATCAAGTAATATTTGTTTAATATTTCAAATCGCATCGGCCGTATTTTCGTAAATCCAACAGTGCGGGTATTTTAATAATTACACTTATTAGTAATTATGAATTTTTTTTTTTATCTTTTTTCTTTAATTCCCATATTTATATTTTATACTCGGTGTTTAAACTCATTATTTCTCGCAATTACTTATTTAAACTGTTTGTGATTGGTCACGTCACACAATGAGAAAAAAAATTATTATTATTATAATTTATGGACTTGGTGTGGTCCGGTTAATTATATTGTTAAATTAAACTATAATGACTCATGGTGTTAATATGAAACATAATTTACTGCAATATTATTATATAAGGAAACCAATTAATATCCGTAAAATATTTATATATATATATATATAGACTTTAATCAGACTTCATATGAAATATTAAATTTTTATTTTCAATTTTCATTCGAGTTTTTCAAATTATAAATATAATAAATATAATCAATCAACTATAAATTTTAAACGGATAAATGAATAATAATAATAATAATAATAATAATAATAATAATAATAATAATAATAATAATAATAATAATAATACAACTATGTATATGTATTATTTTTAAGGGATTTTAACGAATTTCGCACTTCAAATTTATCTCTCGTGCTTAAATAAATTCTTTCCGAAATATTACAGATGTATTATAAAATAAAATGTATACACGAGTACAAAGTTTATTTTCCGTAATATTTCAAAATTGTTTTTTGTTTAGTATTCGCATCGTTTTTTTTTTTTTTTTTTATTTCGATTATAAACTCGAACGGTGTACGTTACAGAACTTTCTTACATTTCTATGCTTGTAAAACTACTTCAGTTCAATAACTTATAAGCTCATGCTTAGTCAGATTTTAGAATTGAGATTTCTACCTCTGCGGATTCATTAATGATTCGGGCTTTGCGAAGTATATAAACATAATATGTTCAAAAATAAAACATAATTATAAAGGGGAGGCTGTTGTAAACGTATTGATCGTTTAATTACAACATTTACGTGTAATAAAAATAAAACATTACATGGTTCGGCTTAAATGGAAATAAAGGACGATAATGCGGCGTAAGGCGAAGTACGGGTACGAATTATGTCAAGAAAATTATAAGAATATAAAATGGGAGTATATATAAATTGTGGGACAACAGAGAAACGAGTGGAACGAGACGGAAACGTGAAATTTAAGGGGAATGAAGAAAAGTCAACTTTGGACAAAAAGCATATTATTCGAGTAGTTATCCGAAGACTTGATAATGATAACTGCAGCTAATAATTCGTCTGCAGAGACTTGTTCGGTCGTATTATGTATAACATAATATTGAAATATATATTTTCGAAAAATAACAGAAAAGAAATCACTTACTTGATGTGCGCGTTTTATAGAAACGGAAATCGATTTTTATTTAAAATCCGAACTTCCATAAAATCAAAATTCGATTTTATAATGTATTATAATTGATATTTGTTTCACGAAAAAAGAAAAAAAAACCAACGAGTATAATAAAAACGCTGGATAATATTGTTTAAAACGAATAATATTACTGTTACGATCTTCCGAGCATGTGACAATACCATTAAATAATAATAATAATATCTGTGGCACTGTCAGGCCGAAATTCGAGCGTCAACTAAACGTTCCAGAAAATAGTAATAAATACAGACTCGCAAGCGAACCATACAATACGACGGGGAAAAAAATTTTAACGTTTGTTTTTATCGCGGTTTTAAATAATTATAATTGTGCGCGTGCTTATATATTTAAAATTGTCGCTGATTTTAATAATTACGAATTATAATGATAATTTAATTTAATTGTGTTAACTACGTGACAATATATCGATCACGCGCGATTATACATTATAATAATAGCGATTAGAAATTCTCGATGAATGGCCGAAATTTAACTGCGACTACACAATAATATGTAATATATAACACGCGTCGTTATGTCGTGCATTATAATTTTAAATTAACGTTCAGTAATGTGTATAAAAATATTGGTTACGCGCGTTAAATTTATTGTTTTTTTCCACAAAAATTATACAATTTAAATATTTTAAATATAAAAATATTTTACGAATTCGTAATCGGGAATGCGGTGAGATAGAATGAACGATTAAGACTATACGGTTTTCATCGAAAAAAAAGTACGATTTTTACCTTTTTCTTTGATTTTATAAATCTCGGTAACTTCTTAAGAATCAAAGACATTAACAAAAAAAAAAAAAAAACAACTCTGTTACACTGCGTTCAGATATAATAACATCTAATCCTTCGGGATTCTTTTCGGGAAATCGGTTTTAACAGTTACGGCGGCAATGGTCTCGCACTGTCCTAAGTACATCATTTTGACTATTGACTGTGCGACGTTCGTATATCGAACTGCATGCAAAACGCGGAGTTCAATCTTATTATCCTTTTCGTCGTTTCATATATCATATACGCTTGTACGTCTTCGATAAGTACAAAATTTATACGAATTCATTTGTACACATCCCAACTTTAGAACAGTTTACAGCATCGAAATGAATTACCCAAACCAATAATAATAATAATAATAATAAATCGCCTGCAACTATTATATAACTGGTGCTCATAAAAAAAAAAATCGATAGTCGTGATTATAAAAATAATATTTTTATCGGTAATTCGACAATATAACTATTGCAATAAACGCAGAGAATATAATATTATTGAAATAATGATAAATAAATGATCTCATAATAAATTGCCTATACGAGTAGGTGGTACTTGTGTATATTAAAAATTGATGATCGCATAATTAATTACGCCGCAATTATTATCATTGTCAATAATTCATCAATGACTTTTAAATGCAGCGAATATAAATAATTAATATATATATATAATATATTATAATTGTTATTGTTGTTAAAACGGTTAAAACTGGTAATAATATTATCTTACAATACCTATATTATATAAGTATAATAGGTATAATTAAAATTTTTTTTTCTTTATTATTATTATTGTCAATTCACATCACAAAGATCAAATAAAAAATTAAATAATATTTGGACGAGAAAATCCTTCTACTGGTCCACGATTTGTGATTGATTCAATGCCTTCTTCTGCATTTATAAATCACTGCCAAAGTGTATCGCCTATGCCTATTCTTGAAAATATAGATGTGTGTGTGTGTTTGTGTGCGAATAAAGTCTAATTTCGAAAACGAATTACAGGAAAATATATATAAATATGAATTTGTATATCGGCCAAATCCGACTTTATAATAAACTATCCCTATAGATTAGGTAAACATAGATAAGGTTAGGATTGAAACCTACACAAATATAATACGTAAAATTATCCATAATTCGTCCGAAATGCATAATAATACACACGCAGTTTAGACTTAAAATAAAAAAATTTATATTTCTTTCTCATATTAAATATTGCGAGAAAAAATTTAATTGAAATTTAATTAAATTATTCGTTTTCTCAGTTATAAGAGTGACGTGAAAAATATACGAGAAATTGTTTGTAATTTTCTCTCGCCCATTACGTATTACGTGGAGAAGTGTGAACGATATGACATATTGCTGACAAACTAGATTACATCCCTTATAACTTTTAATATATAATCCAAATCGGCCTGTTTTGGTAACGAGGTACTTAATGTTGAAAAAGAAGAAGTCAACAATATCAATCCGGAAAATGTTGTAGATACGCGTATTTGCTAAACTCCTCATTTAAAATATAATTTAATTCTTTTTCATCTTTTTGCTCTATTCGTCATCTTCAAGTTTTTTATGCATTACCTAACCTATCCGGGTTATTCACAGGTAAAGTACAATCAATTATTTATTAAATTACTACGTATATATTATATATACGTTAATCGCGATTCGTGATCTATGTGGAAAATATTAAAAGCAGGACAGTGTGTACACAATATACATGAGTACTTATATATCTATTTTCATATGGTCTGATGAAATTTCAAAACGACCTGTTCGAAACTTCACATGCCAAAAAAAAAAACTGAAATGACTTCTCCTGCTCCACAGACTAGGGGAATTATATATTAACCTGCAGAAATCGTCTTTGGCCAGTAACACACACACACACAGGACTGTAGCAAATGAATATCGCGCACGGAACAAAACTTGAAATCACGCCCTTTTGGTTTCAACGCAGAACTAATAGATAATATTAATTCTATAATTATTATCGTTTTTAATTCGAATGAATAGTCGTTGAAAATAATCAAAAATAATATTATCATATTAATTTTTTAATTTCTTAAATTTTGCACCCGGGGCGCAGTCACCTTTCGTTTCCCCCTAATTATGGCTCTGATTATAATAAGCACTCATTATGTGCAGCACGAGGAGGCTGTGGGCGACGACGTTTTCCGTTGTCCACGCTACGATCATTTACTGCGATAATAGTATATATCAGTTTTCATATTATAATATAAAAGCGCGGTCGGAGAGTATACTCTTGAAATTTGCACGTGTACAGTCCGTGTACGGCCGAAATAATTACATAATAATATAATTATTTTACAATAATAATATGATACACGCAAGGTTTAGCTGCGTACCATTATGTGTACGTGTAATTTGTGTATATCAGCGCGATGGAATCATCCGCAGCTCGTCGGGCATCTATGCATTATCATGATTGACAAATATAGCGCGTAGTATAATAATTATTTGACAACGACGTTCTATATGGTATATAACAAATAAAACACGTGTTCGTGGCTAGAAAAATAGCGAAAAACACGCGGCGGTCGTAATGAATTATAAATAACGTCAATAGGTCACAGGTCACTTACGCTGGCACCACAAGTTCAAATTATGAACTTAAAAAATATCTCTCGAATTAGTAAGTAATTCGTAATTTTTTTGTAACCACAAATCCGGAATTTGTAACTCATTTTTTACCTATGAAAAACAGTTTTTTATTTCCGGGTGCCAGGGTAAGCCCTGGTAAGCCATACCCTGGCACCCGGTTTTTTAATAATTATCTCAGAAACTCCAAACCTGTGTCAAAAGCTAAAGTATAGTTCGTAATTTTTTGTAACCACAAATCCAGAATTCGTAACTTATTATGACACATATATATATATGATTTTATATTTCATAATAATTAAATAATTAAATATACATTAAAACAATTTTCTTTATATTTTTATTTAATTATATTTACTATAAACATAGTACAAATATAGTACATAATATAACATGCACCTGTTATATTATTTATTGAACTTATTTGATCAATATTTAAACTGTAAATATCATTGAATCTATATTTACTTCCGATTTTTGGTTGGCATGTACTACTTTTTCCTTACAATCATCATACAGTTCCCATCTATTATTTGATCGTAAAACGTATGCAGTGTAATGGCCAGAAGTGCTTGATCGAAGACCACCTCTATCGGGTGCATTAAATGCAATTATACCTCTCATTATGTATGATTTACCAGTAACTATAATTTTTTTATTTATATTTTCTAAAGTTTCTGAGATAATTATTAAAAAACCGGGTGCCAGAGTATGGCTTACCCCGGAACCCGGAAATAAAAAACGGTTTTTGGTGGCTAAAAAATGAGTTACAAATTCCGGATTTGTGGTTACGAAAAATTACGAATTATACTCTAGCTTCTGACACAGGTTTGAAGTTTCTGAGACGGTTATTAAAAAACCGGGTGCCAGGGTAAGGCTTACCCTGGCACCCGGAAATAAAAAACTGTTTTTCATAGGTAAAAAATAAGTTACAAATTCCGGATTTGTGGTTACGAAAAATTACGAATTACTTACTAATTCGAGACATATTTTTTAAGTTCATAATTTGAACTTGTGGTGCCAGCGTAAGTGACCTTCAAAGCGTGCGTCTAAAGGAGATTCGCGTCGTCTACACGTCATTAACGTGTTATGGGCTTATGGCTCACCATGAATCATGGTTAAGAGTCATCATTTAATAAAGAATCACATGATTCAGGAATTGATAAGTTATGTTGATAACACAAATCTGTGATACTACCATTAGCCACACTGAGCCACTGAACTATGGCACACTGATTCAACGCATTCAGTTCACCTAACTCTTTGAGTCGACTCATTCACGAACTACCCATCCCTAATATTTACAGTTGACCGCTGAACCGCGCTTGTCTCGTGTCGATCGGACGAGACGAGGCTGCGATGAAATCTCCACGAATAATAATAATAATAATAATACGAGAGCTATCTCAAAATCAACCTCCGCGATGTGTTACAATTCATTACATACGACTTTAAGCACTTCGGTGATATGTTTCTGCATGTCTTAACCTGTACATTATTCTCTTATAATACACCAAGTTTCGACCGTTTTCGTTCAATATTATTCTAATAGTTGCCGTAACAACACGGAGAATACAATTTTATCTCTCACCGCTTATGATGTGTAATTCGTTTTTTGCAAGCCGAAGAAAATAGCACAGCTTAAATTCATTGTCGATTATGTGTTGTTTACGGAAATACAATGATGATAGTGAGATGATTCGGTACGTGATTGGTGTTGACAATTTAAAAACGAACGCACAGATGTGCGCAGAGCTGTTAACAATTCAATTTAAAAAAATTGGATCTTTTTCTAATACGAGAAATTTTTATTTCAATTTTAATATAATAATTGTTCACTCTACATTTTTGGCATACCATAAAATAGATAATATAATAAACAGAAATTTTAATAACGTAATAAATTATAATATTAAAAAACAACAAATGTGTTTCCCGCGTATTACAATAACTTATAGCTAAAATCATAACACAGTGTAACTATAAGCGTCACTGCCAGTGTCAAATACGTAATTGTATATACAGTGCGCGTTTTTGAAAAAACGATAAAAATGTTAATGAAAAATAATATATTATTTACGGGTAAACAATATACGCCATGCGTTTGTTCAAATACGCGAAATAATAATAATAATAATAATAATAATAATAATAATAATAAATATAGCGTAGGATTGATCGCTCGGTCAGCGTCAAACTAAACATCCAGGTATACCGACATAACGCGTCAGTCGACCGCGATAAAACGGGAAACAAAAGTAGTCACCAGATAGCACTACGGCACAAAAAAATAGTGGGGGGCTACGCAAAAAAACACGTATAAATAGCGGTACGCGATCAACCGACTGCTCGGTTGTATCACAGCGGGCAAATGCGAACAACCTTATTCGCATCAGCCCGCGGCAAACACATCAAGTGTGTGTGTGTGTGTATATCACATACATCCAAACAGTGTGTTTTTGCCGCAAACAAAGTTGTTCGCATTTGCCCGCCATGGCTACACGCTTTGAGTGTGTGTTTGTTTCCGTTTACTTGCGACCACACTATACAATCCACTGGTTTCGAACTGCTATCAATATGCGACTTTTATTGTTATTTCATTTACGTTCAACGCGCTTTGTTCTTCCTTTTTCTACACCTGCAAAAATGGATTTTCAAATTGGAATAAGATTGAAGAAAATGTTAGCGGTCATAAAAACAGTTCTGTTCACCAGGTATGTACAATGAAATGGCCTCATCGTTTGTAATAAAACGAATATTGACCAGTTAACGAAACAATATTAGAAACAGAAGAAAAATATTGGATTGGTATTTTAAAACGTGTTGTTGAAGCTATTCGTTTTCTCTCATTGCCAGGTCTCGCATTTTGAGGTAGTCATGATGTAATTGGAGTTGAAGATAATGGTAATTATTTAGGAATATTAGAGTTGATTGCTAAATTCGATCCTATGTTGAATGCATATATTGAAAATTATGCTAAGAAAGGAAGTGACCGTGTATCTTACATATAAAAACAATTTGTGAGGAATTTATTAGTATCATGTCTTTAAAAGTGTTTAATCACATTGTCGATGAAATTATTACTTCAAAGTATTTTGGTATTGCCATTGATTCAATTCCAGATCTTGGCTATATTGGCCAGCTTTCAATTATCATACAGTATTGTTTAAACTGTACAGTACTTACATGAACGGTTTCTTGTCCTTATCTCTTTGCATAGTCATACTGGTGAAACTCTAGCTTTAACTGTATTAGAATTTTTCAAATGGAGTAATATTGATATTCCCAACTGTCGAGCACAAACTTATGATATTGCTGCTAATATGTCCGGGTGATATCATGGACTGCAAGCTCGAATCAATGAGCTGAATAATTTAGCATTTTAAGTCCCATGTATTGCTCATTCTTTGAATTTAGTTGAAGATTGTAGTGTAAAAAAATGTTTAAAAGCAATTAATTTTATTTCAATTCTTCAAAAATTATATGAATTTTTTGCATCTTCAGCGCAGCCCACACAACTTCAACACAATAAATATAACTCAATGAATAATTTGAAAATAAAATCATACTTCTAGAATATAGTTTATTCTTATTTTTTATGAAATTTATTATTTATAATAATAAATAGAATATTAGATTTTTTTTTATTACATACTTAAATACCCTAAGAATGTTACTCTTCTTCAAATCTAAATTTTCATTGTTTCATTCACAAAAAAAAAAAAAATAATAATAATAAATAACTAATATTTTGTAAACATCAAATATAATTTAATTGAAACTATAAAAAGCCTTGAGAGAAAACAATATTTTTATTTTCATAACTATAATTTTTACTTGATAAAAAGCAGCGATTTAAAATAATTAATAACATAAGTACAGAATATTTAAGCCAAAGCGTTGGCAAAACGTTTGGACACCGCATCCCAGTTTACAACATCAAAAATGGCATTGACATAATCGGCACGTACATTTTTGTACTGTAAATAGTAAGCGTGTTCCCAAACGTCAATCCCAAACAGAGGAATCAATCCTGCACACAAAATAAAAAAATCAACAAAAAATAAATAAACAAATAATGCAATCAATGTGATAGTGATCTAACCAGTGGTAGAGAACAGTGGATCTTGATTTGCACAACTGACGACCGTTAATTTCTTAGTCTGAGAATTGTATCCAAGCCAACCCCATCCGGAACCTTGAACAGCAACAGAAGCAGCCGCTAGTTGTTTCTTGAACTCTTCAAATGAAGAAAAATCTCGAACTAAAGCTTTCTCTAAATCACCTAATGAAAACAATGATTATTCATTACACGTTTACAATTTATGAATACATTACTATACGACCTAATAATATATTTTCCTTAAAATATACTAAGAAAACAATGATAAAATTTACCAGAAGGTTTGGTCGAACAAGGCGAAAGCGTTTCCCAGAAAATAGAATGATTGATATGACCACCGCCGTTGAACTTCAGTGCCGGGGCCAAGCTTATGATTGTAGCTGCATCATCTACAAAAAAAAAAAAATATTTAATTTCACATCTTGTCGAGATCGATAAAAGTTTACTAAAATACGTAACACGATATGACCTTTGGCTACGGCGGTTTGTAATTTCTCGAGTGCATTGTTGTAGTTCACTACGTAAGTGTTATGATGTTTTTGATGGTGAATTTCCATAATTTCACGCGATATAACCGGTTCCAAATCTTTATACTCGAAAGCAAGTGGTGGCAATGTCGCTTTTGTTCTGATCTGGGACGCATATAGCCGATTTACCGATGCACTAAAAATGAAAACAATTGTTAACTTTATATTTCTATCATCTCAAAACGTTTAATTGTAATATTCCGTACGCAAATGATCATTACAAAAACTGAACACTAACTAATCAGAAAGTAAAAATTAATTTTGAAAGTTCTTTCACAGTAATAATATAAA
The DNA here is from genome assembly GCA_032441825.1 of Chaetogeoica ovagalla. Lineage (NCBI taxonomy): Eukaryota > Metazoa > Arthropoda > Insecta > Hemiptera > Aphididae > Chaetogeoica > Chaetogeoica ovagalla. The sequence continues at coordinate 7,035,521 of CM063735.1, forward strand.
TGAGCGATCTTAATGTACGAGTATATCCATAGGCGTCATTAGGGGGTAGCAATTGCTACCCCACCATTTTTATTGTGGTTGCAAATTAATAGCTACGCTATCCTACAAATAATTTCCTTCATTAGATCACAAAAAAAAAATTCAAGATTGCTACCCTTATGATTTTACTCCAAATGACGCCCCTGAGTATATCAATAAATAAAGAAAAAATGGGTGAAATGCCATTACTACGTCTACAATGACACTGACAGGTTTTCAAATAAAATTTGACAATTTTGTTTTTACGAATGTATCGGTGTCATAACCAGTGGTGGAAGCGAACTTTTTCCCATTAATATTTGATGCGTGAATATTAGACAAAATTTCTTTAGTCGTTTTGGAGATCAAATTAAAATAAATCGAAAGTCAAAGAAACAAACGGCCACTAACTAACTAATGCCCAATTTCTGTATAAATTATTCTAGACATTATTATTACTATTAATTATAAGTAATAAAATGAAGGGCATTACCTTTTCAACAGCGTTTGAACGATTTTGGACATTTTTTCGCGCGCTATAGAGTTTAGGACGTTAAAATGATTGTCGAAAATGCCGACAATAGGACAGACTCGAAAATGCCGTAAACTAAACCGCGGAAGTTAGAACGAGTAATCTGAAGACGTGATCAAGGGAGTAAACAAATAAATTCCGTTTTCGCGATATACGATAACTGTTATCAGGTCATAAGAGGTGCCGTTTAGCCGGCTGATTAAAAGAATATTTTTATTTTTTTTTTAGATTGGATGCCAAAATTCGATTTTATAAAACACTGTTTTTTCACCTTTTTGCTCAACAAACTTATTATTGTTATAAAAATAACTATATTGAATAATTATTGTTAATTAATTTTCATATAATTTAAAAGCAAGACAGCAAATGTCTTACATTATGTGAAAATGTCTTGAGCTTATTAATTCCAGTATTACTCTTGAGGTCCTAGTAGTACAGTCTTGGCAATAAATCGTGATTTCGCTCATGTTATGAAAGGTTCAACTACTCCAATAATTCTTAAATAAGGACATTCACAATTGGAGATGAATGGTCGTGACAAAAACTTGTTTTTGTCTGATCATCATTCACGTTTATACTAACAATTGTCTTCACAAGACACAAAACTGTTGGATATTGTTATGGATGTGCCATATTAAATGACCTAATCTAACCTGTCAGAGACAACTTAAGTCAATTGTCAAGTTCCTCTGAAAGGATAATCTTCAAAACCTAAAAACGTTAAATGTTCTCCAATGCGTGTGGAAGATCACTGTCATTTTGTGAAAATGTTTATAATCGTATATGGTATGTCAATGAAAATGATAAATGATTGTGGTACGTCGTCACTGTAACCAGAGCAGAATCAGATATACGCTAACACCGGTTCTACACGCTCTGTCTAAAGGACAAGTTAAATGCGTACCTTATATCTTTATGTCCAGACGAGTATTATAAACCCCATAGTGGTACTCTTTCCCATAGGTACTATCTTTACCGATATTACGCTATTTTTATTAATGACGAAATGTGGGAAATGCAAAATCAATTGCAAGAGAAAATGCGAATTCAAATCGAAGAACACAAATTGTGACAAAAAATATATAAAAAACATTCAGAACCAGTACAGTATGGTGTTGAAAAAGTGGTATACACATAAGCATTACGAGGTGTATGGTTTATTCAAATTGAGACAACACAACGAAACAATACACATTATTTCTTCATAATATATTAAACATTAATACGAAACAAAAAATTTTTGAAATTATTAAATAAATCTAAATTTATCTTTGTATACTGAATAGAAAATATTCAATTTTTTCCATTATTTTAGAAATAAATATTACTAGCCAAATTCAATAATAATAAAAAAAAATAAACATAAAAAACCTACTGATATTGAATAAAAAATAATAAAATAGTTTACCGAGCAAATCGATATTTCAAAATTGAAATAAATATTATTCTTTTATTTTTAGCAAACTATAATTTGAACCATATGAACTGAAAATAATAATAACTCCCATTTCAAGAGATCACCGTCTTACATATGAAGTCCGATTAAATTGATTTCATTCACAATTCATTGGTTTCTAACTACCAGTTTCATATGGCCCAGACTATATTAGGAATTTATTAATAAAAAAATATAATTACATGATTTGTACATTAGCAAAAACAATTTTGAACATGAAACCAGTTTTAAAATAATATAAAAAAGATAACTGAGGACTGTTATTAATGTATCCTGGTTAAATCTTCAACAAGTTTCACAACATCATCCAAGTTAATTTTTGTTTCCTTTCCAATTTTCTTGAATTGATGATCATACATTCCCTAAAACATTTAAAAATTATTTATTATATCAGTCTTCTATATAATATTAAATATGGAAAACGTATTATGATTTAGTAAACATTTTTATTAGTTAATACAGTAAGTAACCTAAAAAAACGCTCTTAAATAAAAAGTGTTGTTAAATGTTTTCATAGAAATTACATTATGTGCATATAAATTTAATTGTAAACTGTGTCTAGATGACCTTTAACTACTGAAGAAACATTAAATTAAGAGTTCAATATTACACTATTAACTTTCTTTATAAAATTGTTTAAGCATTAACTATACAAAACCCTTTAACTATACCTTAAGTCCGTTAACAACTGCAATCATATCAGTTTTTGATAATTCTAAAAAGCTTTCGATTAAATCTCCATCAACAAATGCTTCGGCATGCTCTGTTCTACATTCTGTATGATAACTTCGCCAAAACAGATGTTTAATTTTACCTACACCTTTAATCACAGTAGCCAAACTTCTTTCCAAATCTGACAGGAATTCAAACATTTTTGGAGTCAATTGTGTAACTAATCCTGTTGATAACAAATAAAATAAATATAACAATTACAAGAAAAAATAAAATTCAAATCCACAAAAAATTATTTTTTCAATCTTAACAATAACTACACTACATGTTCATCTGAAGAATGTAGTTACTTCGCACACACTAACCTAACCGCAACGACTGCGAACTGACACAGGTCATTTTTTTTATCTGTTACCCCCTATTATATGGAATATGATTAAAAATAACTCAAAACCATACTGTATAGTTAGAAACTAACAGTAGGTAAATATCAGCCCACTATAATTGATGATGTTACAATGGGGTATGACACTCATTTTGGTTTGTGTGCAATCCACATTTTTCTTCTATAAATGGATTTATATATAGTAGTAGACAGAATAACTTATTTTAATAAATGTAGAATTAAAAATAACATTTTTTAATATTTATGCACATCATTTGTTAGGTACTTTAAATAAAATATTTATCATAAAATTTGTAACAAAGTGTTTATAATAAAAATTACTATTATTTTCTATTATTGAAAAATGTATACATTACCTAAAGCTCCACTACATGTACCATACAAAATACCACCTTGGACTGATACATATGTATCCGTAAAATGTTGCATGACTAATGAACCATGCCTGAAGACATTTACCAGATCACCTAAGTGGAACTGACCGATTTCTTGAAGTTGATGTCTAGCTTCATCACTGGTTAATGTACTAAATAATTAAATACTCATTTTAATGTAGAACTGTATATTTATTAGTAAAATAATTTAAAATACCTGTCTTTGTGTATAATAAATAAATTTTTATCATTTTCTGCTCCTAAAAATACATCATCGTCAATGATTTCTATGGCTGTAGACCATTTTGGATTGAAATCTCTAGCTATCTGCTTAGACAATGATTAAAATAAAAAACTAATAATAAAAACAAAAAATGTATAATTTACCTCTTCAAAACTGCCTTCCATTGTTTTGTACTGTAACAATGTTAATGACCTCATCAAATCACCACAAACAATAAAGTCACCTTTTGTTTTAACGAATAATGCTACAATGTTATTAAAATGACTGCACTCGAGTCTCAGTTCTTTTTCAGTAGTCCATTCAAATAATCGTACCTACAAAAAAAAATTTGAAATAAAAAAATACGATGTTCCGTAAAATATACTCATAAATTCAAAAAAATTAATATATAACTAATAAAAAAATGAACTATTACTGTCTTTGGCAGAAATATTTACGTTACACAAAACATTGATATTTCCAAATCGGTTTTCAACTTATTTTATTTATAATTATTACTTATCGGGTACTTGTATAATTTTGTTAATGAAAAAAATCATAATAACAATTATTAAATATTAAAATGTACATAATCAATACTTACAGTACAATTAACTGCTGCTAGAAGTTTGCCATTGAATTCAGCCATACTATAACATGCACCTTTTACTTCTTTCTCAGTTATTTGAGTTAATTTTGTTAAAGCGTCATCCCAATGGAATATGAGTATTCGTCCCATTTTGGGATCTTGATCTTCGGGGTTTACAACAGCAGTTCCCAATATATAATATGTAGTTGGATCGTCACCCAATTTTGCCGATATGATACTTAATGCGTATTCATTGGAATTTAATTGATGTGCATGCAATACTATAATTTTTTTTTTCATTTAAAACAATCATTACTATAAACACATAGGTATGCATCTTTATTTTTATATTATAAATAAGAAACTTACCCTCAAAAGTGTTTTGATCCAATACAAGCATATTATGTATTTCAACTTCAAGACCATATTCACTACTTCCAATACTTAATGGTCCCTGATTACTATTTCCTGAAATTGCATTATTTGGAACACGGTGATTAACAGCACCCGATATATTTTGTGCAGTAGTACTAGCACTTGGTCTAGCAGGAACTAAATTTATTCCCTCATGGACGTCGATTCTCATTGATATAACACCGAATGACTAATTGAAAAATTAAATAGATAAATGTATTATTTGTATAAAATAAATTAATATTAAGTTCGATTATACCTTGCTTATTTCTTGATGTGCAATTCGTCTGGGTGCTTCCCCAAGGGGAATGGTGCGTATATGCAGTTTTTGCATTTCATCAATTGTACCAATAATAATAGCAGTGTCTGTTGCCATAGCCAAACTTTAAATAATATAATAAATATAAAATTAGAAAATTACATATTTACAATTTGTATTAACATGTAACGTAAACCACTCTAATGCAGTCACATATCATGGTACAATAGCATTTCCACTACAAACCAACAATATTTGACTTATTTTATATTTATCAATGACTCTTGCAATTTTATTATTAGTAAAATTAATTTTGAAACCATTAAATTCTCTCTTTTATACCATAATACAAATTAAAAAATCTTTATTGTAATGCCATAACTATATGGTCTACTATGTTTAAATAAATTATATGCCAATAATGATGAATTAGACACTAATGATAAAGTACAAGTATTGGCAAAGCATAAAACATCGAAATTTTTAACTTCTATCGGAACGCCAGATGTATGGTGATTAACATGTTATGTTTATTTACCTGTCTGGATAACTTTTAGTGTTAAGCGAACACATATGGTTGACCTTACGCAAATTTACATTTGAAAAAATCAATTTATTATTTGATGAATAAATTACTGTTGGATGATCTGAACACGCAAATACACTCGTAGTAGAAAGCGATTGAAACTTTCGGATTAATGTTGGTTGAGTACCAAGATTGACCTAAAAATTTATTTTTATTTTAATTGAGTAATAAAAGAATTTAAAATATTACTAATACTAACCTTACGTCTCTCACTCAATGCACCACTGTCAGGGTTTAAATGAAAATAACACAAGGAACCATCTCCTAATGCACATAGTAAGTAATGTGTACTTTCAAAAGTTACCATCAATATTGACCGCGGTATGATTTCTAATATATAGCAAACAAACAAAATATTTTTGAAACTATAGAAATAGTAAAAAGAAGCATTTACCTTCGCCTAGAGGTTCTCGTACAAGTTCTACAAAGTCAGGAAGTTGAAATACTTTTACAGATATATCCATCCATAAACCAACAGCTACTAAGGTTATACATTTAGAAAACTCTACATCAAATGAACAAATATCAAGGCAAGATATTTCATGTTCTAATGTAATAAATCTATACACATAATCAAAATAAAAATTATTATCGAAAAAATGTTTTTAAAATAAAAATAATCCATACCCATTTTCAGTAACTTTGTCACCTCCAATTTCAATATAATATAAACTATTTCCTGTAGCACAAACAGCTTTGTGGCCATTACAGGACACTACATTAATGCTTTTGCAATCGGGCACATTCCACTCACTGACTAAACGCTTGGTTTCCAAACATATGAGTCGAACACTAGCAGATGTGATTTGAACTATTTTATTATCAAATGTATTACCACAAAAAAATGTTTGTAAATCTGATTGAAATCCTTCTAAATCGATTTCTTCAACCTCTTCGCCATTATATGTCAAAACTCTGCTATGTCCGACAAAAGATAAAACTAGCGTGTCATCAAGTGCACTATCAGTAGTGACTCTTAATGGCCACATGCCCTTAACGCCAACCAAATCAATGGTGGCTACTTCTTGGATCCCTATTCCATTGCGTATTATCCTAAGGGATCCTTCCTTGAATGCTCCTTAAATAAGAGAAAAAAGTAAAAATCAATATTACAAGCACCTTTTATTTTCCTTTGTACAAACTACGGAAAATATGTACTAGTATCACTTCTCTTAACACACATTTTCAACAAACACATACCTGAACAAGTAACAACTTGTCCTTGTCCTTGTCGCTCTAAGTCTATAACACACATGTCAACAATAGGTCCCAAATTCATAAACGTATCTAAGATTGTTATGTGTGAACCATATATATCAGGCTTCTTATTCAGTTTAATGAGTTGAGAATCACCTACTCGGGATGCAACATATATTATTTTATTATCTAAATATGTAAGTGACTCGGGAATACTGATTTCGCCTAGAAAAATGGTCAAAATAAACATTGATTTCATTTTAACTTTTATTATTACTATAATTAAACTACTAACCTAATAAATCAACTTTTGGATCTTTAATTTTGAATGTTCCATCAGGATTTTTTTCATAGTTTAACAACAGCATAAACAAATGACCGGCCATATCTCCAAGTAAATATCTTGTACCTTCTAAATCAATTCTAGTGTAACACACTATTGTACTTTGCTACATGAATACAAAATAATAAATACATTTTTCTATTTATTTTTATTTTCTCATTTTACCTTTATAACAGGAGGGGAAATAGCAATAAAAGAAGAACCATTGTGATACAAAACCGATTCTCGACCAATAATAATAGCGCCACAAAGAGGCTCTGGAACAGGAATGATCATTGAAGCTTCTGTTTCGACATTTTCTTGTTTCCAAGACGTCTAAAAAATTAGCGAATAATTGATAAAAAAAAAAATGAAAAATTTCAAAAAACACAAATACAAAAATTTTACCTTTGAAAATTCTTTATCCTTTAAAGATAATTCTTTGGCTTTAATGTGTCGACCCATGGTATCCTGATGAATAATAATAATGGTCGGATTAGCACAACCAAACAAAAAATCAATATCTTGTACTTCCACTTCATCCATTCTGACAACAAGAAATAATAAATTCAAGGTTTTTGTTTTGTATAAGAGTAAAAATAAATCAATTACTAGCACACTATTAAATAAAAGTATATAGCATATTTTACCTCAAGCAATAAGCCTTAAGTTCGCTTTCTTTATCTAATGGTATGATTTTAAATAATCCATCATATAATTTTAAACCGATTACTCTAGCACTAGGATCAATTACAGCCATAGCACCAATTTCGGATATTTTTCCCACATTCTCGCATATGTTACCATGAGCTTTTGTAATAATTTCAATATCGCCGTCATCGGTTTGCATACATTCCAATATCATAGTGTTATATCGAGCAGTTACTATGAATAACAAGTCTTTGTCTTTATGCTAAAAGCAAAAACAATAAAAATGAAGTCATTAACATCGTATTTGATCACGTTTAATCTGTTTAATGTCGTACTTTGGGCCTGAAAACTTGCATTATTTCAATTTTCCCATATAGGGCAACTTCTTTAATTGGTCGCAAACCTTCTTCGGTCACTAAAGATATATCAATACGATTAAACCTCGCAACGAGTAGATTACGATCCGTTGGCGAAGTGAAATTTGCTGGAATTGAAAAAAAAATTGAACTTGTATACAACAATATACAGATACAGTTGCTAACAGTACAAAGCACGATCAATCCGTCAATGCAGATTTTGGAACCAATCTGTCAATCCGAATTTCAGGATCTTTTTTTTTTTTTTTTTTAATTATAACAACGCGAAATTATCGACAGAATAAAAAAATTAGTAGTATTAACAATATTTTGATAGTAAAAATATAAAGCCTTAACATCAATCGCATGGCGGTTTCAGTTGCGCTCAAAACGATACGAACAATCGTAACAATTTACGATATACGCTTAAACACATATCGGCGGCCATTAAATTCGAAAACGCCATTAAATTCGAGATAAACAATCAAAACAGAGGTTTCAAAGGGGAAAACATAACGCTGGCGTGCCAAACTGCATTAATTACACCCGCGTTTCATTGCGTGTCCGCGAGTGCACGGCCCACACTTGCCGGGGACCGGGCAACGAGATGCGCACGAAAAACGACTTGGACGCGGAATAACAACAACTATAACAGACATTGTATATTACCGGAGAGGCTGGCGACGACCGCTGTCGGCTTGTGAGCGGTCACCGTGTAAAACTGTTGATTGGCCATGGTACAATAAATTCCGCAGTATTTTTTTTTTTTTGTCTTTAAACGATCATCTGAATCCACGCGGACGCTGACGAAAACACGAACTCGTCGTGTCGAACCGAATCGCTCGGAATTAATGACCAACTACAGTAAACGCGAACAAAACGCAACACGTCTATTTCGCAGCACGGGAAATGTTTTTTATTTTTTTAACGCGCATCTGTTGGCCATACGACGTTCTCTGTCCGCGACAACAAACGCGAAACCCGTGCCAAAAACAAATGAGGCTGTTTGGTAAACGCAGTACGCGAGAGATTTCCGACGGCCGTGCGCACTGCCGATACCCAAACACCGGTATCCTGCTCTAAGTGTTGGTACGTCTGTAGGATAGTAACCGCTACCGCTGTTAATTGACAGTGGGTCCGACTGGCGGGGAAAAACGCACAGACGCGTTTAATAATCAAGGAGCATAGATAATTGCCGTTAACGAAAACTGCGGTACCGGTATCCCGTTCACAAGTTTAGGCCCGTACACTTCCCGTCATTTTTCGCCGTGCGTTTGTTTATCGAAATTGATTGTGCCATCGGTGCGGCATCGTTTTTATACGTTTGTTTCAAACCGTCTCTGGCGTTTTCGCACTCGCGCGGTTTACGTTTACGTGATACATTTAAATTGATTATCTTGAGTAGCGTCGAACGCGCACCGTTAAGACGTCTGAAGAATAATCATGAAATTAGTCAAGTGAGTATTTAAAAATCGTGATTCGATCGCAGTAGTCGCTGACGTTCGAAACTATACGATTTTAACAAGTTAAATACACTCGTACAGCTGGTACGGAACGATCCGTTGGAACGTTAAAATTCTTACAATCTCGTTTTAAAATTTATCATACCAATAAATCTTTTTACCGTTCAATTCTATGTATATTCTTCTAAATTATTCATTGTTTACGCCTGTACTTCAATCCAAACATTTAATATTTTACGATTTTAATTATCGAAAGCGTAGTCGACCATTATCTACAAATACTGGCCACTGTAAATTACTATTTGGTGTGACGATAACACGCAAATAATTGTTGGCAATAAATCGATAAGAAAAATGTATTTTAAAACATATTCTTGTGCAACACATACAATTTTCACGTATCAAATCACTATACTCTCATATTCCTCCACTATAGAAAACATGTTTTGCATTCTGACAAATGTCCATAATTATAATGAGAATTCACAAAACCAACCGATGTTTATAGTTCACATATTAAACATAAATAAATATATTTTCTTCTAATACAGTATACAATGTACTTGTTTTGTTAATAGAATAATTTGTATGCATCGATAATATTATTGAAATAAATGGACCTTCGTAGGAAACTATTTATTACTGTTTTAACTCAATAATCATTTTATGTTTTAGATTTTTGATGAAACTCAGTCATGAAACAGTGACGTTAGAACTGAAAAACGGTACTAGTGTTCATGGTACTATCACAGGTAAATGAAAATAATACACATTTCTTCTAAAACATTCTAGTTTTTAATTTTATAATGGTACTTTATTATTTACTTCAAAGTCTCATCAGTGATCTGATCAAACACAATTGCAAATGTTAGCATATATTTATTTATTTTTTACTACAAACATTATTCATCTCTTTAATGTTTACTAATGTAATTTGTATACCCAGGATGTATGAATAAGTTACAATATCTAAGTTTAATATGTTACTAAACCATTATATAATTTTTTTAGGTGTTGATGTAGCCATGAATACTCACCTTAAAGCTGTTAAAATGACTGTGAGAAATCAACAACCTATCCATTATGAAACACTTAGTATTCGAGGTAATAACATTCGATACTACATTCTACCCGATTCACTTACTCTTGAAACACTGTTAGTTGATGATGCTCCCAAATCACGAATGAACCGTGGTGGGCGAGGAGGTCGTGGAGGTTAGTATTTTTGTTTAATTAATGTATATTATTACTTTCAAGTTAAATAAAGTTTGTCAATTTTGAAATGATTTAAAACATTTTTTTTTTAAAATAATAATCTGCATTTATTTCAGGACCAGGAAGGGGTGGTCGTGGACGTGGAGGTCCCAGAGGCCGAGGAAGCCGGGGAGGGCCTCGTGGAGGTGGTGGACGTGGACGTAGTGCCCCACCACGGCGTTAATTCTTCTGTGTATTCTTCAGATTCTTGTATAATTCATTGATTAATTTCAAAAGTTTTAAAACTACTGAATTTAATTTGTCAAATTTAATAATTGATAATTGCCTAAATTTTAAAATAAAATCTAATATGTATGAATATGATTGTATATATGATCATATAACTTAGTTTTTATCATAAAATATAATATAATATGTATAGGTATACACATTTTAATGCACTCTTGTATTTTAATGAGAAGTAAATATCCATTTTCTTTTTATTAAACTACATTTAAAAAATAAAATAAAAATGTCTCATATTTTTATTTTTCTGTCAGATTTGTTATTTAAAACTTCCTAAGACATATACCACCTAAGGAGATAGTTTTTACCAGTTATCAATTTCTTTTTGAAATATTAAAAACAAAATTAAAATTGCTATTGAATTATTGCAAACAAAATACATATAGTAAATATTAAGACGTATATGTTTAGTTTTTACTAGTTTTATTTAGATGACACGAATCTGATGCGCGTAGAAAGGTCTGACTTATGATGGAACTTGTGCGAAGGAAACCCACATGAGTCACTAAGAAAAAGAGTGAGCTGCCAGTATTCCTTAGACAGCGATTTTATTGTGCTCGTAATTTGTAATCGAGATTCGCGTCATCTATATGCTCCTCAAGAATTTTTTCTTTAATAAAATATATTTAGTTTATTGGTCATTGATGAAGTATTAAACTATAAAGTATAAATTTTATACTGTAAAATACATTTTAATTATATGATTGTAATATTTGATGTGATGTTAATGATTCTAATTATATATAATTACTCTATTCTATATCATTACTTTTGATGTTTTTTTTCTTTTGAATATAATATTTCAAATTAATTATATACTTTATAGTTTACATCATTTTTTTAACAGCTTATCATTTATTATATATATATATTTATATATAATGTTATATTTAAAATCTGAAATGGTAATAAGAATTGTTCATTAAAAGGATATTATCCCCACAATTACTATCTCTATCTTAAATGGGAATAGGAAAGTCAAAATCACATTACACAAATTTTTAATTGTAACAATCCCATTATATTTAAATTTTAAATACCCTTTAACCAAGTTTAAAGAAAAAAAATGTTTTCAAGAGCTTAACATTTTTGTAAAATATCTGACAAAAAAATGATATTAAATTTTTAAACAGTTGCAATTTCTTTGTCGCACTGTCAGTTAAATACCCAATACGGCTTTTTTCTTTATTTACATACACTACTTTGTGTAGTGTAGTTCCGAGAGAAATAATAAATATTGTCACCACTACCAAGTGGCAGAGTGTAATTCTTAAATGAAAAGATAAGATTTTATTGTTTTACACACTAATATTTAAAAAAAGAAATGTTAAAGATTAGGTATGAATTATAAATTTTACATAAAATTGACGAGTATTTAACACTGTTTTATAGAGAAATACATGTTTTAACGTTTCGAACAGGATGTAGTGTATTGTGTAAATACATCCAAAAAGTAACATTTAGCATCCTAATCATAATATTAGGAATGGAATTACTATACATATGTAAATAGATATTATCGCAGTGTCGATTGGAAAAAAAATTACAGCAATTTATGTGTATAAAAAAAAAATATCCTGCTCGGAAATCGTGGAGAACCACTACTTCTTTGCCGGATAATATTTTCAAAAATAATCCGCTCTTTAAATGTACGCTAATAGGAATTGGCTAATATTATTTCGTTAATTAAAGTTATAATTTATACTCTTTGTAAATATGTTTTAGTCATATTTTCCATTAGATAGTCCGCAACAAAATAAAATTTGTTTATTTACCACGTAATCGAGTTATGCAATGTGCACAGCATTTTCAGAATCTGTGTTAAACGCGTATAGTGTATGGACTTAAAACAGAAAGAAAGCAATAATCACATCTACATTTTGACAGTTATTTTTGTAAACAATTACTCATTTAAGTGTATTATAGAAAAGAAATAACACACAGTATAGTAAGCATCTACAACACATAATTACCTAATTTATTTGTTTTAGTCGAGTGTATTTCGAGTTATCGACCTATTTCTCGTTTATCAAATGATGTGAAGTAAATGTATAAATTATTACTATAAGATAATAAAAAAATATTACATACGTATTATTTTACAATAATTGTTTATTCAACAAGTATAGTACAGCGTACTATAGTAGTATAGTACTAGTAGACGTTATAACATTACCTTTCGCTTGAAGTTTTAAACGCGGTTTAAAGGTGATTGTATTATAGAAAAACGTATGTTTTTATTAAATCTTCTTTGCATTGAATTCATTTCCAGTGCAAAATCTAATACAATCATACTACATTTGGATTAAATAAAAAAACGAAGGTAATATAAATCTTAAATTATTTATATATATAAGTATCTACTAAATATCAATAATCATATTTTATTAATTAAGTACATATTGTGTTGGCAATAATAAAAAATTCAACGCGTTAACATCTTTTAAACGAGATATAATAACTAATTTGTATTTGGTAACTGGATTTTTTTTTTTTTTTATAATTTTTTATGTGTACGTCGTCGAAACGCGAATCGTTTTACCAAATAATATATTTCTTCATATAAGTTTTAATCTTTCGATTATTCATTGGCTTTTACCATAATCGCTGTAGTGGGACGTGACGTACGGTTATTGTCAATTGAATTACCAGCTACAACTGTATGTATTTGAGGAATTAGAAGGTGTGATGTATACTGCGCAGCGGTCTACGATCTAGACGTGCAGACATTCACAGCAGAGTTTATCTATTATACATACATCCCTCTGAACTCTAAAATCATGTAGAACGTTTTAATTTTAATTTATTATTTTAAATAAAAAATTATAGAAACAATATCACGATGAATTACGAACTTATAATAAAAATAAATATATATATATATATATATGTTTACTACCTACTTATTTTTTTTTTTTTTTATTCTAGTAACTTATGTACTCAGATATGCCTACGAATCCTCTGCAAAAACTTATATCGTAACACGCGTTTATATATTATAAAAGAGCCCATTGAAAACTATAGGCTCCCCGATGAAAATTTTATAATTTATTTTATATTTTACCTACTCAAAATAACACTACGTATAGCGTGTATAAACGAAATGATTAATTAAAACGCTTGCGGAAAATCAACTCGTATCGTCGTCGTCGGTTAAGATCACTCGAGAATTTGCCGTAAGGCAATATAAGAAGTTCTTGTTTCAGACAGACGACGACGAATGCGTGAAAATTATACACGTACGGTTTTTACACTATAAATATATCGAATAAGTCGACGACTACAAAAAAATTAATTGCGACGATAATTTTATAATTATAAATATTGTATTGCGTAATAACACTGTACAATACCTAATTTACAAACTCGTGTAGATCAAAAAGAAAATATTATTATTATTATTATTATTCGTATAAGTATATTGTTATAATATTCGAATTGAAAATATTGTAATAAATCGTGTAGTCGAATTTTTAACAATTTCCACCTGTATTTATACACTCGTGATTAAATTGAAAATAAACGATCCACTTATATGAACATTTCGACGGTTTCTACCGTGTTGTTACGTCAAATTCGAACAATTGTTCCAGTGTCATTTATAGGATTTTCATTAAAAATATAAATGCACGAAAGCACTGTAATACTATTATTCGATTGAAATGACAGCGCCAATGTGCGATTATAAAAACATTAGACGTATTATCTGCTGCTGCAGCTTCTAACACACCTTCTAATCCGAATATCGATCTTTAATTTATTTTATTTTTTTTTTTCATATGTTATTGTTCTTTTGTCCGTCTTGTCGTAACAATTACAATTGACTTCTGACCCCGTAATAAGCGTATGCGAGATGATAACGCGTTCACCGTGTTTGGTTAATGAACATTATTTTTTATTACCTATTATGTGAATTGTATAAAAATATAGAAAAACTATGGTTTGCTTTCATTTTTTTTTTTGTTTTCATATTATTTTAATGGATCGTACTTCGAACTTTTTGGTGTACGTATAAACAATAATAATATAGTGTTGTTCGTTTGCGTTACCAATCTCTATAACAGTCTAAATTCATAACAAAAACGTAAATGAAATAAAAATCGTTCGTTAAAATATTAGTTTTCTTCGAGTGATTTCGGTTAATCTGCGTGAAACGAGTGTTAAATGTGAAAAATAAACGGCACAAAAAAAGAAATAATAATAATAAATAAATACTGTTGCAAAGAAACGTATCACGGCTAATAAGGGGAAGCGTATACAGGTATTAATAACCGCTTAATTATTTACATTTAAAGTCAGTATATACCTAAGTAATTTTTTTATTTCTCAGATTACACATTATATTTTTATAAAAATACATTTTATTTTTTTAATAAAAAAAAACCATATTTATTTTATTATAAATAATATGAATATATAGTTTGTAGTAGACATATAACAGTTTATATACGTATATATACATTTTTTTCAGAAATAAATGCGAATATGAATAATTTTCGACAGAGATTATGTTTTTCGACGCCGACCGCATCGGACGTTTTGCTGGATCACGAAAGGAAAAACGTAAGATACGAACCGATATTTTATTGAAATTATCGCGAGGAATAAAATACCTGTCAATAATTATAGGTATTCATTTATACGTTTTTTTCTTTAGGAATTTCAAGATTTAATCGTATTCTTCGGTACAGACGAAACGGGAAATGTGATTACGTTATGCATTAATCAAATTTATCGTTTTAAACAACTAAACTCTTTCGTGTGCATTCGCCGCGGTGTTCATACCGGGCTCGAATTGACCGGCAAAGGCAAATTTTACGATAAACAAAATTAATTTACGCGTTTAGTTGATAATTCTAATAAGCGTTTTCTTTGCCTCTAGAAACCGATTACGGCACTTACGAGTTTTCTAGTTGGAAAACAACCAGTCTCCAGTTTCAGTGTGTAGTGCCTATGCAAACATGGAGAATTGTCTTCAGCGGTCGTCTGAGGTTAGAAATAAACTTATACAAATATATTATATGGGTACTATATAATTATTATATTTATATATGTGTGTGTGTGTGTGTGTGTGTGTGTATTGTGATCAATGCACAAATATACAGTTGTTTAATGTTTTTCTCTCTCTATGTTTTATATATAATTTACAGAAGTCAAGAAAATCTTCATCACGTAAAAATTAATTTTTTGTAAGTCCATTAAAATACACTCCGTATTTCGTGTATCGTCGTCCGTGCTTCGTTTTAAGTTACATATATTAATATAATTATTGTACAGATGGAAACCGTTTGGATTTCCAGTGTACTGCGACAAAAACAATACGTTTTTCAAACACGAAATCGACAACGTTCATGCGGACATGTAAACAAAATAGTCTGTAAACCGTTCGAATTCTCTCACCTAATGTCACGTTATGTGTGATTCCAGTGCCCGGAATTTATTGGGATTCGATCAATTCGGTCAGGTTTCCGGCGCTATTGTCGTAGACGGTAAAACGGAAATGATAAACATGCGCGCGATGAAAATACGACGGTGGAATATGTCGATGAACGACTCGGTGTTCGCCGGTTTTACGGACGATGGAATTTGTTCCGTGCAAAAACTAGAATGGTAATTTAATAATAATAATAATAATTATATTATACCGTATCGTTCAAACATTGACGACGATGATATATTATAGTTTTGTAAATAATAATAATAATAATAATAATAATAATATGTGAATGCCGTTTGGAATATTCAGGATAAACTGTCGCGGCCATTTGAAAACCAACTCGGAACACGAAATGTTGACGTCTAACGAAATTCGTTTCTCGAACGAAGAAAACGACGAACCACCGACGACATCAATCTCGATACAACACGGAAGTACACTAAATTATTATTATATTGTTTAAAATTATTTTTAATGGTCATAATATAAATAACACGGTGGTTCCCCCCGATGACTGCAATTATCATTAATACAAACACACATATATATATATATAGGTTTACGTAAAAAGAAAAATTCTATAGTTGTTGTAGGAATTCTCAAAATAAATTCAAAAAAAAAACAAAACATCATTCGTGTTATTTTCATTCACGTGAAACTTTGCAATTATTTAAAAATTTCTCTCTAAATCTTTTGCCTCTATTAATATAGGTAATACTCGCTATATTTTACTTTATAGGCTTTGATTTGAACGCAAATTTGAAAAATCAAACGCCTACAATCGTATTGAATAGCGTCTCGATTGAAACGGTATTCGAAGACGGTCTTAAGGGAGTATTCCTATGCTTCAGGTGATTTTTACATAATATTATATTTGTTATACACATAAAACATTTTGTTTGGAACGTTCTCACATGTGTGCATATTATTATAATAGAGACGCGCCCAAACACGAAGTGAAAATTAAATTCGAACAAATCTGTGTGAACGGCTACGCGGGCCTGACCGTAAACTTGGATTCAGACGTATGCACGCACAGTGACATAGTGGGGAATAAAGCCAAGTCTCTATTCCGATTGAAGAAAGCCATTGTCAACGGTATGATCGACAATAATGTAAGTTTTGCAGTTTTGTCTTATACGAACGCGTGTCAGATTAATATATAATTGTTGATTTGTTCGCTTGGTCGTATGAAAAGGCTAACGTCCCGGACGGCATGTGCGTAACGACGATTGCGATGAGAAACCACATAACCGGGAACGAAGATTTATTGAACGGTTTAAACGACACGATTGCAATAGCGAAGCAGAACGATTTCGGACTCTTGTCGGATCGTTGTGAACGGTAATGAAAACAAAAAATTATAATAAATACGCGCTCTCGTATAAAAAGTAAATACAGAATAAAATATTCCTGTAATTGCTAATCTCGTCCTTAGGTTGAAAAAACAGTGGCGATCGTCAAAACCCAGTGCCGAGCTGCTGGAGGCGATTTCCAACGGGATCCGCAAACACGGTGTCTACGCCGTCCGGTCGTCGGGGACGTTCGAGGACGGCGAACGGACGTCTTCGGCCGGCCAATACACCACCGAGCTCAACTGTGCCGGCTGTCTGGAAGACGTCGTCGCAGCTGTTTTCCAGTGTTGGTCGTCGAATTTCTCGGCCCGAGCTCTGACGTACCGAAAGTACGCGTAGGAGAAGTTTAATTCCGTTTACGGTTATTTGTGTACACGATTTCGGTGAAAAGTATTTCAGGAGGTCCCCCCCCCTCACGTCTGCTGCAATAAATTACGGATCGTAAACGTTCAGATAATATACGTAATATACGCGTACCAATTACGAATATAATATGATTGAATTGATTTTAAATCGTGTCTTCGAATATTGTGAAATAAATTGACAGTTTTAAAATTTAAATTTAAGTTAATTTCCGGAATAAAAACAACGGACGATAGATAGTTGCGAGAAGCGCGTAATGTGTGATGCGTAAACCGCACGAATGGTAACGGCTGTAACGTATACGAGTCGCAAATCGCAGGGATATTTGACACTATATTTTTGCGGCGGAGCAAACACTCTTTATGATTTTCGAGAATTTTCAGGGATAAAAATGTGTACCGTTTCCGCAGGAACAACGGGCAACCTTTGATGTGTCACATGGCCGTGATCGTACAGGACCAAGTGTACGGCCGTGTAGCTGGAGTCGCGTTCACCAGGGACCCGAACACCGGCGATCCCGAGAAAATCACTATAGCCGCGACCTACGGCCCGGGTGAAGTAATGACAGTCGCTACACCGGTCGACCATTACGGGTATGTATGGATTTGTATTTTGTTTCAGGAAGTCGTTTCAGGATCCACCGAACCCGACGCCGTAGTCGTTCGACGAAAATTCAACTGCAAAGATTCTACTGTGACGACATCGAGTAATAATATAATATTTACATACACTATGTCGTCTTAAGATTTTTTTAACAATAATCATTTAACTGGAACACATTATAATAATCAATGGTAATACGCATATGGGGGTTGCGAAGTGGCGAAGATTTACCGCACACCATCTCCGTTCAATTGCAGACGATCAGAGTGTAACGCTCGAATCCTCCGGATGCGCATTCAATAAATCGTAAAATACGCGGTGTTACACAACGTTCTACTGCGGTAACAGCAATAACCGTATACAAAAATCTATTGTCACCGAAAAATGATATTATACCCAAATACACTGTAAATTTATTCAGCTCTGTCACCCGCTAAAAATCTTATACGATAGCGGTAGCGATACCGTTTTGTACGCGGTATTTTCGATGTACGGAAGTACGAAATATGTTTTATCGTTAACGCGCGTGTACAAAAATTGCAGATTTCATCGTAGAAAGAAACGACGACGACGAGCCGGCGAAATCGCGCGTTCCCGACGATTTGTTGAAGAAGTTGGCCGCTCTCTGCGTTCAAGTGGAAGACGTGTTCGGTTCGCCGCAAGACATCGAATGGACGGCTGGAGTCCAGGTGATTTTTATTACCTACTCCTTTACGATTTTCCAAATTAAGAGTTTTTTCTTGAGCCGAAACGACTATCATTATTTCGATTATCGTCTGGTATAAGACGGATTATTATACGATTTTTGCTAATCGATACGGATTATATATATATGTTTAACTTAACCGTCCGTCCCGTGCCGATAGGATCGAATTTACCTCGTCCAATCGAGACCGATCACGTCCATATTCGCTTGGAGTAACGACGAGATCACGCGAGAATTCGACACGCCGTTTGCGGCCGACGACGTGGTGATGTTTTACAACGTGAAGTCAGATAACAATATATTATTTCGCATACGCGCAGAGTGTGTATTATGGAATATAATATTTGGAATTTCAGAGAGGTCTATCCGTATCCAATGCATCCGCTTTCGTTGACGTTGGACTTCTTTTCGACGCACCCGCTGTTCAAACTGTCTGAAGGAGAGCCCACCGACGTTTATCGCAACAGACAACTGTTTCACACGCATTACAATTTGTGTCTCAACGCGTGTCAAGTGAGTAAATAATATATAACACAAGTATACCTACGGAATCGACGAAATTAACAAATGCGCGCTTGTGTGTATAAATATGTAGATGTTTCAAGATTTAGAAGTCGGCAGTGTGTACGTGAAAATAATCGAATACTCGATAGCCGGCAAATGTTTCTTGACGGATGACGTCTGGCAGAGGATATTATCCCGAAAACGGAGCTCTGTGTTTAAAAAATGCATACGGTCTTTTTTAACGTTTAAGGTATTACGCAAAACAAACGATACGAACTTATCAAAAAAACAAAGTGCCTATATATACTTATAAATATCAGCTACTATATAGGAAATATTATACCTCGAATCGCGATTGGTCGAAACAAGTCGGTTGATTTCCAGTGTGAATGTGGAACAATCGGATTCGGCGTCGGGTCTTTTGCACAATATCAACGTTGTCATGGACGTTTTCGAAAAGGTATATTTATTTAAATCATTCTATGACATAGTATACACGCGCATTCGCGTTTTATGATTTATTTTGAAAAAATACTTATTTAAAGGTCAACTTTTGTCACGTCGCGTCCAGCACAAATAACATCGTAGCGCACACTTTGTTGGCGACATTAGGACTCGGTTTTAATAAAGGTAAACTCGTCACGATTTACCTCCCGTAAACAAAACAAAAATCAAAACGATTCCTTCATAACATATAAAAAAATAATAATAATGGGATCTCCGATTTTTAGACTCGACGATAGAATCTCTGTCGAATTTAGCCGGCTCCATAAGTACACCAGACATAATAAATGTTTCGATCCTAAAAGACATACAAGTGAGATATATCAATAATAGCGCTGCGTACAGTTGTTAATCATATTCATTAAATATGATTACATTTTCAATTTTTTTTTTTTTTTTAAAGGCTATCGCCGATGTTATATCTGAAATGCCTTCAAAAAAAGAATTTTGCGATTTGCCCGTCGGGAATTGCTGCAATTGGTTGAAATTAAATTGTGAAAAAGGTTACAGTCAAGTGGGAGAATTCATTGAAAACTATGGACATCGCGGTGTTCAAGAGGTTCGGGACATTTATCAATAAAAAATATGTCACTTATCCGATATACTATAATACTCGTATATATAAAACGATTTATTAGATTTGACTTTTAGCGTGTAGAAAAAAAGTAATCAAATCCTAAGATTCCAAATATTTTTACAAATTCTCACGTTAAATAAATTACTCGAGCTGTTAATCATTAAAAAACGATCGTTTATTTCGTATTTTATAAATCCGTATAAGAATATATTACATATGTTTTCGTTAAATTTTCACGGGTTTATTTCCGATTTTTATAGTTGGACTTCGGTTCCGAAACGTGGTCGACCGATCCCGACCGATTGTTCTCGTGTCTTCAATCGTTGGTGTTGTCTAGCCATCGTCAATCACACATAAAACCGAATACCGAAAACAATTCCGGTACTGTTTCTAGAGGTTACATTAAAAGGTATAAGACTAGTTTTTAATCGCGATACTTATATATAATATTATTAATCGTATATCATGTATACGATTACCGCACGTGCGTTTCTCGTCAGAATGATATTCGATTACTTATTGAACAAGTATCGTCAGAGCATTTCGTACAGAGAACAGTCCAAAGACATGTTGGTGCAAATCACTCACAAGCTGAGATTTGTTTATCGAAAACTCGGTGAAAAACTCGTGGACGAAGAGAGAATACCGGATTCCAAACTGGTGTTTTTCATGTCTCAGTACGAATTGAAGAAAATATGCGACAACAATCGTCCCGAAATCGTGTACAAGTGAGTCAAGTTAAATCGCGTATCCGTTAATTAGTATATTAGGTATAGATACATTGTAAGCGCGTTATGAGAAGAAAGAAAATCGATCATTTGCTTATTATTGCGTGTACACAGAGCGTTAAAGAGACGAAAACTATGGCCGACGTTGTTCTCGTTGCAATTCGACGACGTGTATTGTGGACCGCCGATGCCGACAAACACTTGTTCGGACCAGGTTGAATTTCGTACGTCATATTGCTTTTTTTGATATTATATTCTGGAATCGATATTATTTGTGTACAGGAGCCGGATAGTTGGACGACGCAATTGAAAGGTTGTTGTGTGTTTCCTGGACGGGTGAAAAACCGAGCGTGCGTATTGGAACGCATCGAAGACGCGCGTCATCATTTGCGACCAGGAGACGTTCTGATCGTGAAATCCGTCGACGTAGCTTGGTCACCGTATTTCCCGATTATTTCCGGTCTGGTCACGGAGATCGGCGGTATAATATCACACGGTACGCGATGAGAGAAGAATTCAATAAATACACCCTCCCGGAAATTGAATACCGTTATTATAAATAATATACGAAATTAAACGGTATTATATAATATTTAGGCGCGGTCGTGGCCAGAGAATACGGATTGCCGTGTATCGTCGGTGTAAAAAACGCAAAGAAACATTTTAAGACGGGTAAGAGGAAAAAAAAAAGTAGGAACAAATGTATCGGGACAATTTTGAAGTTCCGAAACGTGTTTCGTTTTGATGTTTCAGACGACGTGGTGATTCTAGACTCGGAAAAAGGATTCGTAATGAAAGAAAGTCGCGTGACGAATTGATCACATCACTATCACAATAATTTATATTCATATCAAAGTATTTCAAATAGAAAAAAAAGTAAATGAATTGAGAACAATATAAAAAAAAAAAAAAATTAAAAGAATATAAGATTATAAATATAATAATTATTAATATATATATATATATATATGTACAAAAAATAAATAATAATAATCTATCGTTATTATATATATAAAAATCAAATCGAATTAAATTTTTAAGTTCTTGGTTATCCAATTCATGAAACTCGTCACTCTGGTGTACACTCCGGGGAACTGACCCTTGCCGCAACCTATCCCCCAGCTGACAATGCCCACTTGAGTCCATTTACCGTCGTTCAACATCAGAGGACCACCGCTGTCGCCCTGTTCCAGAAACGCAATAATATTACTTTTGTACGTCCTTATATACATTATATGATTTTTACGGTTTTTCTCGTAAATGTACTTACGCTACACGAGTCCCGAGCCACTTTGCCGGCACACAAGAAATGATCGACGATACCGCCGGGAGCCGCGCTGCCGTATTTGATCTTACACTCTTGATTCGTCCACACCGGCACGTTGACTTTTTGCAAAACCGCCGGTTGTGGACCGTCTGAAAAGTGACATTTACAAAAAACGGGCGGAACGCGTTTTATGGTAAAAAAAAAAAAAATAGTTCAATGTATTACTACTATGTGCGCCTATAATACTTACTCTCTCTCAAGCTGCCCCAACCGATGACGGTAGCCGTCTGTCCAGCGTACATCGACCTGCTCGTGGGCAAACATATCGGATGTATTTGTTTTGTGAACTTCACCGGTTTTTCTAAAGTCAATATCGCGATGTCGTTGTACTGGAACGCGTGACAAAAGAACATTTGTTATTATTGTACGCGGTCCATACGTATATATAGACAAAAAAACCAGTAACGCGTTTTGTCACCGCACTAACCAGAGTTCTTTGGTCGAAACCTTTGTGTCGGACCACTCTTTTGATTTTTCTCTCCAGGTGTTTTATGTCGGCTTTGCTTTTGATGTTGTAATCGCCGAGATTAGCTGTCAAACGAGCCACGTCCCACGGATTCATGCTACAATACATCGCGTCAAAAATGTCCAATTAATTTTTTTTTTCTTACGAGAAATATACAAATCGGATCGGATTTTTACAATATTATATATATATACACATGATCACTCACTGAGCGACACAATGAGCAGCCGTCAATACGTGCGAGTCATCGATTAGAGATCCTCCGCAAAAATGTCTGCCACCGTTGAACAGAGCCACCTGCAGCAATAAACATAATATGCATTATATAAGACGCGTTATATTGTGGCGATTGCCGTCGGTCGTTAGTCAAACGTGATCGCGTTTAAATACAGACATCATAATATTATATTGAGAATTCACGACGGACCGCATTGTAGTTTTTTTTTTTTATTTTCGAATAAGCGCGATAAAATTGTTCATGTATAATATTATTATATATTAATATATATATATATATACATCGTATCTAATAAGTTATAATGACAGCCGAAAGATTATCCACCAATGAACAATAATAAGATCAATACAATAAAGATGAAGTGATGACAATGTGAATCCGTCGTACAATATACTATTATCCGAGCATCGTATTATTATTATTATTGTTATTATTATTATATACGCGTTTTCTCAACACTGTTGTATGGATACATACAATTATATAGATGATCTATTAGTTCTATAATGATTGAGACGTACACACGAGCCGTGCTATGGACGTACCGGAAACGTACACTTCGGATTACTTTATAATATATGTTCGGATCGTTTCACAAATTCCCGGGCTAATATAAACGATATCTCACTGCGATATTAGGTGCATTGCATCACACAATACGTGCGGAACACGCGTTTTTAATCGACTCGTTTATTATAACGTTCGTATTAGCCGTTTTACACTTACGATCCACGGCCATTCTCCGGGATCAGCGTTTTGGCCGCCGACGATCCTCTCTTGATCTTGCGGACCGTTTTTCAAGCCGCACTGGAATTCGAATCCGTCGTTATCGTTGTCTCCGTGCGACAACGTGCTACTGCTCGTCGTGGTGGTGGTGGTGGTGGTAGTGGTGAGATTAAAGTTTTGCTGCGGCGGCCATGGAGGTATCGTCGGAGGAGGCCTATTGGTTGGCGGATGAGGTGGCTTAGACGTCGCCGGCGGATAAGTGGGAACCGGCGGTACGGTGTGATCTGGTGGATGAGTGGGCAACGGTGGTGGCCAATTCGGTGGCTGTACCATGGTCGGCGGTGGAGGTCTTCCGTCTATTTTATGACTCTCGTCCGTGTCCAACATGTTCGGATGATCGCAACATACGCCGAACATCTAAACGGCGAGTAAAACGCGGGTTTTAGTGATTTTAGTACGGTTAAGACAGGTGTATACGTGTATACGGGGGCCGCAGGATTTCCACCCTCCCCCACCCCCACCACCTAAAACGGTATGTTGCGGGATTAGGAATTCTTTTTTCTTTTTTTTTTTGTTCTTTTTTTTTATATTCACTTGTTTGCGGTCGACACTTATGTACGTGCACGTGTCGTACATGCCGATCACCCACGAATCCCAAAACTGAAAGTCCGGTAGTTTGATGTACGGATAACACGATCGGAAGCTCGTGCATTTGCCCAGGGTGCCTCTGCCCGTCAGACACGGGCTGGAGACCATCGTCCACGAACTCTGCCTTTTCGTTCTCCACGTCGTGGCGGCACTGACGTCGTCGACGCTTTTAACACCGGCCGCTTCATCTGCAGTACTCGACGGACGCGTGTTGTCCAATAATAGATCATTTCCCGTCGGATACGCTAAACACGAAAAGATGTATATACACGAGTACACATATATTATTATTCCATAATTAATTATTATTATCCGTCGATTTTTGTTTACAACAATGCGTGGACACGGAAATATTTAAAAATTAGCGCGTGTATAATAATTAAAAGTCCATCCTCCCGGATTTAATAACGAATTGTCGAGAACATCTCTAGGGTGGAGACGAAACAGCTTCAGGGGTTAGCCGCAGCACAATACCATCCGGTAAGATAATACAATATAAACGCTCAGACGAACGAAAACGTTTTCCCGTGACATCGAATAATAATATACGATATTATTATTATTATTATATATTTAGTAGTTGTTGCCGTGTTAAACGAGCAAATAATGAAATGCGTCCATTCGTGTCTTGCACTTTGTAGTTATTATTCGAGACCGGTTTCTCGGATATGTTACTTTTATTAGTCAATATAAAAAGATTAATCCCCCGACGGACGTGCCGATAAATGGCCTTTATAACGCGTCATTATTTTATTTCTATTAATGCGTGTACCAGCGTTAAAAGAATTATATTACTTATGCGCCGTCGTTATGGTATATTTTATTGAGTACGGCGCGCTCATCGTGTAATTATTGTCAATTTTTAATTCCACTAAAATATAATATTTCCATCGGGACAAAAAAAATAAATAAATACGTAGAAAATATAATATGTATATATTTAAATGAAAAAATTAAAGTATACCGCGGTATAGTTAAATGTCAGCTAATACTTTTGTTCGAAGTTTTATTAACTATTTCGGTCCTGAATTTTTCAGTTCCGTTAATTTAAATTAAAAAAAAAAAATAATAATAATAGTACATAATACCGAGTTATTTGCGCGTGAAATATTTTATAAAGCATTTATTACAAATTTATTTATCGACATCTTATAAGAAAAAAAAATTGAAAAGTTTCGTTTCAATTTAGGTGGAAAAAAATCACGTTTTTAATAGATTTGTAATCGCGTTATACGTGTTTGGAATTTTTCGCAGATCAACAGGATCCGTAATTTCTGCTACATAAACTCCAATACGAAAAATATATAAAAATTTCAACTGTATAAAACAATTCCCACGGGGCTTTCTCGTGACAGCGTTTTAGGTTTCTCTCTCGATTGTTTTTTCTTCGGTTTACGCGGGTAAATTATACTAAATAATAGCCGCAGGATGTCGAATTTAAGCGAGACTCTATAAAATCACAAATGGCGAATTATATTTTTAATTTAGTATCAGAGGAGGAGGAGGAGGAGGAGGAAATTGCGATTTAGCAGTTCTCTCTGGCCGTTGCCTTCTGCAGAATGGCCAGACGTTTGTGTTATTATATAGCTACGATGATGAACGGATCATCTCTCGAGATCATACGCTAATTTAAACGATTATAGAGGATGTGAGTTTAGTGCTGGGCGGTAACATATCATAATAATGACCCAGTTCAGTTCATTAATTGTGCAAAAACTGACCACCAGAGTCACGCGTATAAATGTATAATATATTAGCGCCACGCGGTTTTTTTTTTGTTTTTAATAATATATTTTAAAATTCAAAACGCCTCGAGCGAACGATACGCGCGTGTCTACGCGGTTTAATGTTTATACGTATAAAAAAAAAACCGTAAGAGAGAAAAAAACAATAAATAAAATGTGTTATTTTCGGACCTGCACCGCTCATATTGAATCCATTTATAACGACGCCCTTTTTGCAATATTATAAAATACATATTTAACGCGTAATTCGAGTATAAGCGCGTAGAACAATTCGATTTAGAATTTTTTTTTTTCATATTCTAATAAAAATATACTCTACGCGAATTTTTTTGGCGCGTTCGGTTTGATCCCGACGATTTTCAGACAACAACGGTTAGTTTATATTACGCTCAAATATAACGCGTATACGATATACCGCGTGTTAAATCATCGTGTTTATATATATCAATAGAAGAACGTTTCATTTAGTTTATGTCGAAATATCGGTCGACTTGCGACGGTTCCGTGTCGGAGAAAAAACAGTTTAATAATAAATCACTTCGATATTTGGTCCGCGGTCGTTTAATAAGTACAAGGTCTCGTCAAGTGCGCTGCGGCGACGATTTTAAAATCAATCGCGGTTATTTTATCGGAATTCGTTGTGTCCAATAATTTAATCATTATATTAATAACAATAAAATAATAAAAAAAAATGATATTTTTGAAATTAAATTTGACTCTATTAGAGGAAGTCGAAGAATAGCGGGGGAAAAAAACCATAACACCACCACATCGGTAGAAATTGACACGCAAATGTCCCTTATTAAATTTAAATTCATATACGTTTAATATTCATGTTGTAAATATGTCTTGTAGGCTGCAGTGTAATACCGCGAGTAAATAGTCCGCGCATCTATTAGTAAATTATTATAATAAATAACTGTATAACGCTCAATACGTATCTTAATAAAATGACGTGAAATTGTTTCTAAATGCATAACAGGCTATATAACGGAATTTTCGTCAATAATTTCTTGGGGAAAATGTTTCATATTCACAAAAAAAAAAGAAAAAGACATGAGTCAGCGATAGGTTTTGTGGTACCTAAATTAAATAACAAATATAACACTCAATAGTTGGGCCCGATGTTGTAAGCAAAGGCCTACTCATATTTTACTTATCAATACTGTACGCCATCCGTGATTGATAACACTATACGATGTTGTACACATAATTCATCCCAGTAATATATACTTAAATAATATTTTTTATTTTTTAAATAAAGAAAATTTTATAAAATAAAAAAGGCCCCCCTCCCGTACAGACGTCACTGGTCTATTGACAGTCAAGTATACACTGAATCGGTTTCTGACAAAAAAAAATAAATATTTTCGAAATTTCATAAGACAAGCGGCACAATTATGTTATTTATGGGATGATGTGACAAACGCGCATATCGCCCATCCAAGACTTGTGAATATATATATATATATATATACGAGCATATATATTTTTTTTAAACCACCTTAAAAAAAATTATCTAATTTTTGCTCGAAAAATTGAATGAAATTTGAAATGTAAATGTTTAGTTCGTGTAATATATACGTACGTGCGAAGTTTCGCTCAGAGTCTAATTGCAACGAATTCGAGAAAAAAAAGAACAACTAATCTCTTCGCACACTTTGCACCTGTTGTTATTATATTATTTATATATACATACACAAACTTCAAACGGTATAGATCCCGTGAATGGTTTTGGATTCCGGCACAACGGACGATTTCTTTTATACGTACACGCGTTAAATGGGAATCTCGGTTTTTTTTTTTTTTTTTATTTTATTAGTTAATTTTGGCAACCAAAACTTGAACTTGAACCGTTTTCACAATAATATTTACATCGAACGTTTTCACATTTTATGACAGTTTGCAAAAATAAATAAAATATAATAAATGCGTAAAAAAGAAATGGGTTAACGATATTACAACACGTAAAACATGTACAACAATATTTATAATAATAAATATTATCCCCTGCGAAATATAACGTGTTCGAAATTCACTTTTGTTCCGGTTCCTAATCCGAAGAGTGTGTGTGTAAATATATACAAATATAAGAAGCACGTGCACATACGATGACCATAGTACGGTAATAGTTGTCATCGTATAAAGCCAAATTACTTCTCTGCCAAACCTAACCCACATAACACACACACCAACACACCATCGTATACGATTATACGAATCGAAATACACATAAATTCGCGTACCGTTTTTTTTTCTTTTCTTTTTTTTTTTTTATGTAAATATTTTCAACGATATTTTCTTTTTTACTTAGAGGTCATCACAATAGTCGTTTGTACATATATATATATATATATATATAAAATATTAAGTCTGGCAAACCGTGCCGTTATATATATATATATATATATAATGTAAATTTTTTTATTTTTTTGCGTTTTAAATTAACCACCAAACTGGTCGTCGTCGTTCGCAATAATCTTACAGCGTACGTAAAGAGTTGAACGATCAACTTGGGTCAATATACTCCAATATACATATAAATAAATGCGCGTAACATACGTATATTTATAAGCACCACATATCGTATGTACCTACGCGTTCGGTTTCTATATAAATATATTACTGCTCGTTTATATAGGATGGAGGGAGGGATGTAACATAATATCGTACGTATACGCGTGTTTATTATATTATTTTATATAAATACGTTTTCTTCTTTTATTATTATTATTATTATTATTATTATTATTATTCGTTTGTAGGTTATTTCACTGCGCAGAATAAAAATTCTACAATAAATTCCACGCGAATCGCACTACTGTATTATAATACGACTGTCATCGCAGTATTACTGATATATGATATAAAGTGAAAACGATTAATATATTTGAAAACAAAATATTATAATCGGCGTGGTCGTCTTCCCACATCGACGCGATATAATAATAATAATAATAATAATAATAATAATAATAAAGTACGAGCGGTTAATAAAAAAAAAATATATATATATATATATTTATAATCATCGTTATTTTCTCCAAATTGTACAATAATATGGCACAGTTTTCAAACGGTTAATTTATTTTAATTTATAGAAAATAAAAATGAATTACGCATTCGGCAGCAGCATAATTTAACGATTAAACACATATAACTATACTGTATTTCGAACGTATAATTTTTAGAGAAAATTTTTATTTAAAAATCGAAAAAAAAACGGCGATTTCTTTAGTAATATACAGTAGTTATTCGTTTTTAGTTCGCGCGAGTTTTCTTCTCGGTGAAATTCTCAATGCGTTTTTGAAATAAATTTTATCGATACGAATTTTGGCCAGAAATTATTATTTCTTAAATCGCCGTCGGCCGGTATAAACCAGTGATTTTTTTATATACGAAGGTACGACTGGGCGCACAAAATCGAACATATCTTCAACTACATTATGTATATACGTATAATAATAATAATAATAATAATTTATGTATACACTCGATTTAAACTATATTGTGTATGTGTGTTATGCTTATGACAATGCGAATAATTTTTTTCTTTTCATCCAAACATCGCGTGTATTTAACGGGGATTATTTGTTTAAGAGAAATTATTATTTATTCTCAAATTTGCAGCGCCCTTGTGTGTGTGTGTGTGTGTAGTTGATTGTCGAGATGTGAACGACAATACACAATAAATAATATAATATAACGAGAACGTAGGAGGTGATTTCCACACCTTCTCGGTGCTCGACGATTTCGCATTAAATTAATTTTATTAATACAACATAAACGGCACGCGTGTATTGTGTATATATTACATATGACGATTCGGTCTTTGCAGCTTCCAGTCGCTGAAAATTTCGGAATTTATTTAGTTTATTTTTTTTTTTCGAAAAGTAAGAGAATTTTAAAACGAGTCGTAAGTATATTTCGGTTTAATTCGAAACGATAAAATCGCGTGTATATTTAGTCAAAAATATTGTACTTTAAAACAGTCATTCGCGTATAATACATAAAATCGCGATCGTATTACACCGATTCGTTTGAATCTAAACGGATTTACAATTTTTATTGACGTGTAAAAAAAAAAAAAATTCTCTCATACTCGTACATATGTCATTGAAAATTTTTGGCAACAATTTGTATCTTTTTTTTTCCTCCAACCTGCGCATATGTATAATATTTTATATTATCGCTAGTATTGTCGAAACTGGAAAATAATATATCCAATCTACATATTTTTACATTCATTTCGACCGTTATACGTATATTATAATGGCCGTATATACTGCACCTTGTATACGTTCGAATTGACTATGTTAACGACAATGTTATATTGTACGATATAGTTTGACAATAATAATTTATAATATAAATCCGTGAGTTTTCCTCGTATTCGAGAGTGCGTGCGCAGAATCGTAGAGAAAAAAATAATCGAAATAAAAATAAAAAAAATCTTTTAATGTATGTTTAAAAAATCACATCGCGTACATTATAATAATGTACGAGCGACTTCTTCGAAACGAAAAACTGGGGCGATCGACTTATTAATATATAAAATTAAATAGCGAACGCACTTATATATAAAACATGCGTCACGCACCGCCGGATTCGGAGAATATTCCGGAGTTATTATTATAATAATATTTAATCGAATATATTACTCACGACGAGACTTGTAAAAAAAAAGAAAAAATGTCTAATTTAATAATAATGTATGAGTAGTATAGAGAAATTTTACTTTTTACCATACGAATTGAAATTTTTCCATATTTTAATTAATAATTATTATAATCTGTGACTTAATAAGAAGTTATACAAATACGGCTACGTTATAATTTTCGTATAATATACTACATAGAGAGAGAGAGGGAGAGAAAGTGGTATTTAAAATATTTGAAATTTTATATATTTCTCACACCGAAGTATGAGGAAAAAAATTGTGTTTTTTTTTTTTTTTGGAAATTTTAACGATAATATCATTTGCGAAATTAATAAAATCGAAAAACGACAAAATTTATGTCGGGGACTCGTATGATATTATAATATGGCGCCGCTAAGCGGTATAATGTATATATTTACATACGAGTATAATATGTTTAAAATAAAAATTATATACATTTTTTAAATTTATAATGTTTTACTGCTGCGACCCGCACACGCATAAATAAAGATTTTTTTTTCGTCAGTCGTTATTGTGTTTAATAATCCATTTAAATATTTGTAGATTAATAATAATTATATATTATATAATAACTCGTTCTGACCTTGTCACCAACTTCACGATAAATGCGACTCGATTACACGTTATTAATATTACCTGTCGTTAATTGCATATCATTTACAAATACAAATAATATATTGACGCGTTTGAATTTTTTTCAAAAAAAAATAAAAAAATATTATAATTTTTCTTGATTTATACATACACGTAAAATATATACGAAATTCGAATTTCAGTCTCTATTCTTATATATATATATACGCACAAGCCAATGTAAACGAATTTTGAAACCGCCCCATTCTCAATTTCAACTTGCGAATTATTATTTTTTTTTAATTCTACTACATTTCGAAGAATTATTTGTACCATAAATTACACAACAACGATTGTTCGGAAATTGTCTCGATCCACTTACATCGAACGAAAATCGAGTCATATATAATTTTATTAATATCGGTTGAGGCCATTTTTTTTTTTTCGATTTTCCCATCACAACGTATAAATCCAAGTGAAATTAACATTTCATACACAGTACTGAGAAATAACGGTTTCGTTTTCTACGAATTTTAATAATAGATATAAATGAATCAAAACGTGGCCTTTGAAAAATGGAAGTCCGGCGACCGACTACCCTACTCGCGTAATATGTCAAAGGATATTGAACTTAAAAAGAATTAAAATTTACCCGCGAGTAAAATTTTAACTACTTGTCCAATAAATAGACGATTTTCTACAATAACATTACATATATACAACAATAGCGATAAGTAAGAATTGTATAAGTGTTTTTCATATGTTATGTGTATGACTAATCGTATAAATCGTATAAATATGATATAGACAAGAAATAAGAAAAAA
The DNA here is from genome assembly GCA_032441825.1 of Chaetogeoica ovagalla. Classification (NCBI taxonomy): domain Eukaryota; kingdom Metazoa; phylum Arthropoda; class Insecta; order Hemiptera; family Aphididae; genus Chaetogeoica; species Chaetogeoica ovagalla. Next base: position 7,068,545 of record CM063735.1, read on the forward strand.
TTTAATATATTTCTTTCTTTTTTTTTTTACCATAAAATATTGATATCGAATACGAGTATTCAAACGGTGTGTCATCATGCAATAGTGATATGTGGTATTATATATACTTCGAAACGAGACGTATGGGGAATATTAATATATAATATAATACACACAGCTTATTTTTCGAACTACGCGCGTATTATTATTATTATTATTATTATTATTATTTGTACACGAATTTTTAATTCGACGTATATAATATGAAAAGTACACACGGAGGAATGTCTTGTAATGGATTTTTTTTCTCTCCATCCGACCGGAGATGTCTGATGGATGACTATATACTTGTATATATAATTTTATTTTATCCGAATAAACTGGTTACACATTTGTTTTTTTTTTCTCTTCTATACGCATATTAATCCCGAGGCGAAAAAAATTATCTAAATAAACGCGTATACGTATATGAAAATTATACGACGTTAAATATTAAAAAGTATCGCGGTATTCTGTAGATTTGCATTAAAATATAAAATAATTCGTATATAAGAAGCGCGTGTATCTTTTAAATCTGAATTCTCGCGAATACATATATATATTTTATTTTGAAGTAAAAAAAAAATAAGCTTCGCAAATGTTACGTAATACTTTTTTTTTTCAATAGAACTACTGTAGAACCTTGCGATACTCACGCCTAATGATACGACAAAAACTTATTTCTACGTGTCATTTATTTAAAAAAAATATTTTACATTTCAACCAAACTTTTAAAGAAAATTCGTTTAAACGCCGAATTATTTATTTATTTATTTTTTATCTAAAAATAGGAATAAAATTTATAAATTGAAATTGAATTAAAGACGTTTATTACTAATATATAGCGTAGAAGTATAGTAAAATTATTTAAAAAAAAAAAAAATTTAAAACGTCGAATGAAACAAAAATTATAGCCTTTGTATCAGATCTTCGGGATGAAAAACTCTTATGTTAATATAAAGATTATCTTTTTTTCTCTCCCTTAATACAACTCGAATGGTATAATAGTGTATTGGTGAAACGCGACAAAATCAAAAAAGCGATTTGATTTCGGAAAAAATAACATATTTTCCCTTGACAAACGGATATTTTGTACATTCGAGAATTTTTTGTGAAAATTTTTATAAATAGTGCCGATCGAAATACCAGAAATGTGCCGGTGGACGTGAAACGCGAAAACTCCACAACTAAAGGAACCTTCACACGGGAGACGTTCAGAGTTAAAAATATTTAATAATATTAAAACTATAATATAAAATCACTGTCCTATTAAGTAAAACAATGCCGTAGAAACCAATGGATTAGTTTTGAGAAAAAAACAGTTTTTGTATTTTTCATTTTATTATCTGTTAGTCTATTCTGATTTCGTATAAAACGTATTCGCACCTTTATGGTTTTTTTTTACGCAATGAAATAATAATTTATAAATATTATTCGTTTTTTTATATACGAATAAAAGTTACATTTATTGCTATTGTTACTTATATAGAGACATAAACTTTTTTACACTTTTATTTACCGTAAGGATAAACGCCGTAATGGTATAAAACAATATAAAAATAATAAAAACGTTCGCAACGACCGTCGTAGTATATACCGACAATTAATAACAATCAGAAATGTAACAGTCACGTTATTACGTTACATTAACCTATTATTAACCATAAGAAGATAATAAACTTTCCGAACAACAAATGAAGATAACAGTATTCGTCGTGTTTAAATAAACGTTTAAGTTGAAATGTTAAGTAATAACTCCCGGGTACATAAAACACGGGTGGAAATGTTGTGGAAAAACGCCGCGTCCATAAACATATTTTTAATAACGTATTATTAATAGTAATTAATGATGCGAGTTGTTCTTACTATCACAGTACTTGTGATTTTTTTTTATTATTATTATTACCAAAGGCGTTTTCAAAGAACGGTAATAATTGTTCTTATAGCCCAATGTAATTTTAAGGGGGGTTTTTTTTTTTTATACGCATAAGAATTGTGCAAAATTGATAAACCCATAAGGAATCTTAACTCGGTTTTTTTTTTTCGACTTTTTCGGCACTTTCGCTCAGTACGGCAGTTTCTGTAACGAATGCGAATTTCGATTGATTAAAATATCATGTTACACGGAGATAAATCATATTTCAATACGAGTAATAATGTCAATCCGTACGTCATAGTCGAAATTAGCCGTTATTTTTTTATTATTATTATTTATTATTATTCGACGAATCCGTTAAATACATACACGCAATATAATTGTGCGCGCGCGCGCGCCCGTATGTAAACAAACGGGCAACAATTTTTTTTTCTCTCTCTTTTATTTTTTTTTGTTTTTCGCGCGACCGTCGCCATAGACGCCGCCGCCTCCGTCGTCGCGCTGTCATTGAACCTGTGTCGCGCATTGGCCGGCGCGCGACGACGACCTTGGCGCAGGACATATCGCGCCGCGTATTACCGGTCCGCGCGATAAATCATTTTATAATACAGTAAATTTCGTTTTGTTTTCTTACGCGTATATATTTCTCTCTCTCTAAATATTCGATTTGTGTGTTTAACATAATGTCTTCGACAAATAATATAACGTGTTTAGTATTAATATAAGCACTTTGAACTTGAAACTGGTAAACGGTTCATGTTAAAACTATTGTCCGGGAGTGTTTTACGGTTATGGACGTGAGACGTTGACAATGACGCAGAGGGACGAAAAAAAAAAACAAATTGCAAGCGACGACGATGTGGTCGTGGAAGAAGATCGTGTTGAACGAATAAATGAATGGAACGAAAGAGTTCTAGAAGAACGTGGGCGAGAGAAGAGACGTAGTGTGTAACGCATAACACAGAGAGAAAAATCAAATTTATCGGGCGTCTTATCCGGCACAATTATTTTCTTATTAACACGTTTGAGGGGAAAATGATCGGTGGAAGACCAAGTGCCAATTGTTTTCACGTGATAAAAGAGAAAATCGGCCGCGCGTCCTACCAGCGACTAAAGGAAGCAGACACACACACGGCTAAATCAATAAGGCGTTGCCTCCTCCTTATTCAGAAGATGATGACGAATATGTATTTCGCGTTCGAAATACACCCGTAAAGAATGGCGAGCAAAAAAAAACCGATACAATACATTATTATAGATCGTTGAAAAAACAATCGTTATAAAATGTTATTATAATCGGTGCTAGAAATTAAAAAGGAGAGGGTGCGCGAGAGTGTAAAAAAAAAAACGTGCGTCCCTGAAAATTATAATGTCTCGAAAATTCGCGGCGCTTCGGCTCCACTACTTCAGCAGTCACTATATTATTTAATCCATTGGATCCGTCGTAATATCAACATCCTCCGGTCTCGTTATGTTATTTCGGCCGTCGATAACAGAATTCATTACTTTACACTGTATAGAATAGAAGAGAAAATTGAATGGAAGATGAACCGAGGACGACCTGCAAGAACATCGCGTAATAATTTGTCAAACAAATTATTTCTCACACTATTAAGTTACGTCGAACTGAAGGAGCTGTATAGATGGCAAAACAGGGAAGAATGTCTAAAATTCGAAAATATAACGGCGTATATCACATACCGCAACAAGACAATTTTGTTAATTCGCAATAAAATCGTAAAAATCGTTTTTGATTTATATATATATATAAAACAAATCGCGTTAAAAATTCCAGCAAAAAAAATGGGAATTTTTTCCTGTAAACAAAAAAAAAAAAAAAAAAACAATGACATTTCGTTGGACGCGCGTCGTTTTGAGATAAAAAAAAAATGTAATAATAATCAAGTCCGAAGAAAATTCAAACAAGTACCTATGTATAATAATATTATAGAAGCGTATCGCGGCTCTAAAAAGAAAGTTTCTCGAATATCAAAAAAAAAAAATTATATATATTGTGTATATTATACGGGAGATTTTAAGAAAAGCCATATTATATTGTTGTTGTAACAATAAAGATCGGTCTAATCGCGATTGAGAAAATGTGAATTGTACGACTCGTTAGAAGACGATTAGTATTGGTATTAATTTTAATAGATACTTTCTTCTCTCGCGCACGCAATAATAAAATAATAATGACAGTAATTTATGCGATTAAGTATTAAGTGATTTCGTTTTTAAAACACAATGAGGGGAAAAATATTATGAAAATCGGTCGGAAAAAAATATAAATATTTTATGAATAAAACGCGCGCGCGTTTGATTGAATAAGTAACGGTGGTCGGCGATGCGTAGTGGCACATTTTTCAACTCCAATTTTTTTTTTTTTTAATATTGTAAATTGCGAATAATTTTCCAAACTTGTTTTTTTTTTACCATAAAAGTGAAATTTCTATAAACGACACGACCTCGTAGTGTTTAAAATCCGTACGCTGATATATGTATAAGAAAAAACATATTTAATCTAATAATAATATATTATTATTATTATTATTATTATTATTATTATTATTATTATTATTATTATTATTATTATTCGTATTTAACGCGTTCTGTGAAAATCTCCGTTCGGAAAAATTAAGGTTTATAACAGTTCGTATATGTTTGTATTAATATAAATCAATAAATTATTATCAGAGATGACAAGTTCTGGTCTCTAAAACGAATAAAACACACTACAGAGGAAAACCGCGTTGACGTTGATTATAGAGTAGGATAATGGAAGTTTTAAATGTCAAATAGACGAAACAGCAATAATTGAGGATGCGCAGTTCAGAACAGAGATCTTGTGGACGAATTCGTTAGAAAGCCTTCGAATGTCCTGTAAAAGCTTTTTCAAAAAAAAAAAAAAAATGTATTTCTATAAATCTGCAAATAATAAAATTATATTTATCCGTTTTGTTTAAATTACATTTTTAAATTAAAAACGTTGGCATTTAATTATTTACATACACGAGACGAATGTGTGATCGTGAATCGTAAATTTTTATCTTATATATAAATAATGTCTCTGCGACATTTTTTTTTTTGTTTTATTTTACGAATCGTACACGTGAATTCACACGTGACAATGTCGCGCGCGCGATTGAATTCTCGGACATTATTTTTTTTTTGAAATTCGCGTGCATTGTAAATGAGTTATTTAACATTTTTCATAATATTCGCAAAACGAAGCGAAATTTATAATTCCGTTGGCCTCCGGTACACATATGACTTTGTAATTGAACTACGCGCGTTTAAACGCGAACGAATATAAACAGATTCGTAACCCGTTTTCGAATCTTTAGGTTTATATATATATATATTATATATAAATTCGGGCATACATTGAAATGTGCGTATGTTTATGATATATTCGCAAAATGCATTTGGGGCAATACGACGGAATTAGAATTTGAAATTTAATAATTCGCCAAACGTGCAGTACGCGTTTGTAACGTACGAAATTGAATTGGCGTCGGAATAAAAAAATTAGTGTATTTATTTATTTTTTTTTTTTTAAATTAATTCCCCTCCCCCCCCCATACCGATATTACAGGAACTAAAATGATATTCGAGTGTGAGAGGAGGGTTTTTTTTGTACGTACGAAAAATACGATTTTATCGATTGAACGCGTATAATTTTCAAAAAAAATGAAAAAAAAAAAAATGAAAAAAATTTCTAAATGAATTCGAAAAAGTATTTTACAGAGAGTCGAAGAAGGATAATAATAATAATAATAATAAAACACACAAGTCAGTTGTTACCTTCGATTACGACCGCGTCTTCGGCGTTTATGTACGACGGTGGCGTCCGTGGCCGGTGCACCGCGACCGCCACCGCGGGAAAATCGGACGACGGACGACGACGACGACGACGGCAGACAGACGGCTGCAGCGACGACGACCGTTGACGTTAAAAACGACGGCCAATGAAACAGTGCCGCCGGCCCGGAGGAACACTTCATGTTATTATTTATCGTCGCAGTCGTCGGCCGGGCGCGTTCAAGTCCTCCTATAACTTATAAGTCCTCCTATAAGTCCTCCTTATAGTCTCGTGTGTGTGCGTGTACGGCGGATACACAATAATAATAATAATAATAGAACGTTTCCGGACCGCGCGACCGGCTGTGGTGATGCCGGCAATCAATATGCAGCAACTGACCGTCGGTCGCGAGACGCGCTCGCCATTTATTCAGGAGAATCTCGTCCGCCGCACGCGTCGCGTTGCGGTTTCTTTTATATTCTATACCACACAATTTACTACTACTACTACTACTACTACTACTGCTGCTGGCCATCGCGTCGCCGCCGCTCGTCTGCGTCCTCCGTCTGCGGTATACACTTTTTACACGCGCAGTGGTAAAAGAATTTATTTGTTTACTCGTACGATACGTATAACGCGCGCATAATTAAACGATTAAAGTGGAAATTTCAATTGACGGAAAATTTTTAAACGCGTCTGAATATATAGTTAAAATTGAGCAACGTAATGTAATTAAATATAATATAATAAATATATCGGATATAGTATTCCGCAGTGGCGTATATGTAGACATACGAGATTTTTTTTTTTTTCTCAGTGGACGCGAAGCAGAGGGCATTCAAAGGAACTTTCTAAAAATGTTTATATATATATATATATATATTATTTAATTACAATTCGTATTTATATATATATATATATATATAGTCCGGACTTGTTATTAAAACGCATATGGAATACGGTGTCAATATTTTCTAAAAATAAAAACCTTTAAATATTCTCCTTGTGCTTGTCTTAATATAACGCGAAAAATTATTATCGATGAACGTATATCGACGCGTACGCGCTTTTATATATATATATATATAATAAAATCTAAAAAAAAAAAAAAAAAATGATATTTAGATTAAAATTAAATATTTGATATACATTACGGTATAACGGAATAAACGTTGTTTTTTTTTTTAAAAATAATTGTAATATTATATTATGTATTTTACGTTTTTTTTTTTTTTTTTTGTATTTATAGTACTTTCATTATTAATAATCATCTATGCGAGTATGTAGAAAAAGTACATGTAGGTGTTGTTAAAAAATTTAAATTTAAAAAAAACGACTGTTCATATATAGCATTTAAAACTATTTTTCGCATTAATTAATTACCGCTGTATATCGTACTCCGCAGTTTTTATAAGAGAAGAGCACATATTTTTTCAAGAGATGTACTCGACTCAGTTTAAGAATGACTGTCTCGTACAATATTTCAAATTATTTTCTTCGATCAATATAGTAAAAAACAAAAATCAATTATTTTGTATATCTATTGTGACTATATTGTACCTATACGAGTCACACAAGATGACTGTATTCACAGAATACTCTTTAAAGTTCAATCATATTTTAAATATTACGTATAACAACTTATTACTCGAATGTAAAAAGTAATTATTCCTGAAAAGGATATAAGTACAGTAACTAACAGAAGTATTTAAAACGACGTAAAATATATTTGATCAATAATCTAACTATTCTCGGTGTTATCTCCCTTATTCAAATAATCAAGTATATTTATTATAATTTTCTTATGTATTTCGTAACTAATCGATATTATTAGTTTACTTATTAGTTATTGCGTAGTAATTTATAAACACAGAATTAAGAAAAAAAAGTATTAACCCCCTCCCCCACTTTCCTAAAATACATATTGATGACCGTTTGTATTCGATTAAATAATAATACAATATAATTGCACGGTATTTGATATTCCTATTACTAAAAACTATTACAAAAAAAAGAGTGTTCTAAAAGTAGATATTTGGAATAATTTTTGTGAAATATTTAAAATACTTGGGGAATTAGTATTGTCATGAAGTATTAATTCGAACACGTACCTATTCCGAATAATTTTTTTTTTTTAAGTAATCGAAATAATATTTTTTCCAAAATACTTTACCCAAGTCTAATATATGCATTTATATATGTATATATATATATATATATATAAGCGTGCAGAGATGGATATATCGGTAGTTTTTGTTTAGAGAAGAATATATTTTAAAAGAACCTGGTCCACCTGGAAAATGAAAAAGAAATTTATTCGCTTCGCTAGCATATATATATATATATGACGCATTCAATATGAACGTAGTACTTTAAAGTAGAGCATATTTTATAACAAACTAATGACAAGTCATCGTCGATTAATATTTTCATTTCATTTTTTTTTTTTTTTTTTTTTTTTACCAATAACGGGTTTCTCGTAATACAAATAATATGTACTTTTGTATGCCACATTTTGAACAAAGTTAACTCTGTTCAACAATATGAATTTCTTCTCGCAATAAATGCTCATGGTGCGAGCGCATATAAGACTTTTCAAGCGGTCTTGTGTGACAAAATAATATTATAGCAGATTACTATTCCCAACAATATGATTCCACGCGTATTTTCAATTTTAAAAAAACCACGTTCACGGCACTTTAGGATACTACTCGAACGGCCGAAAGAGTATTAAATATAACGAATAAACCTGCAGCAGACAGCAAGTAATGTAGATATATCTGCTGCGGGATAGAGCCATAGAGGCGCAATAGTATAACGCTAATTGTATACAAATTATATTTCACCGAGAAATTAAAAACGCCTACACACAATATATCATATACACGTTCCACTATATATTTAGCTGTACTATGAGGATTAAAGACATTTTTTTTTTGTCTTCGTCGCATGCAATGCTTGAGTATCCTTAAAACGAAAACCATAAATAATGCGTAACAAAGGTACAATTAAATGACAATACAATATAAACATGTTTTCAAAATAGATCCTCAATCATTTCCGACACACTTGCGTTGCCAATTCACGCAGTGTTCGCGGCTCTTTATAATAGTTCCATCTTCGACTAATTGACAATAATTTATAATATTTATATATATATATGTATTAAAATAATTCCGAGATCTACAATAAGCGAATCGTGTACTCGTTGTTGTGATATCTTGCGAGAATTTATTGAAAATTTAGTAAAAAAAAAAAAATAATAATAATTAAATATTTTTCTTATAATCTCTTCACTATAATGCGGAAATTTTTTTTTTTTAATAACGCGTATTGAGCACGTCGATATCGGTTTTATCTCGTTGCGTTCTTTCGGATAATAATTTCATATACACACTAGGTACTAGGTCATGTTAATCCGTTAGAAATTTCAAGTTCATATTGTATACGTATTGTACAGGTATACTTTAGAGAAGTAATTTTTTTTTTTTTTTTACTTTCCCTGTAGTCGACACTTGATTCATATGAGAAAACGTTGATTTATAATAATTGGTTTTACATTATTTTTTTTTCTAAATAACAGGTACAACACGTCATCTTGAATTTCACATTTTATACACCGGACTATGTAAAATTGTGCTCCGTGTCATCCCTCACCTGTGTGATAATCCTCGGCCGTTGTTCGCCTTCATCATCATCATCATTATCGTCTTTCATCGCTAGACCGTGCTGACATGTACGTCTCAAGTACCCTCTACATGTTTAACCGGTGTTCGTACCAGTACGGACAGTTGAATGTCTGTCTACTGGACCTATGCACTTAACCACAACTTTCGACGGAGAAACATTCGGCTAGACTCGTGGAGAACATGTCACCGTTCTATTCTCTACTTTTTTACAAATGCTAAAATATATAAAATTTTACAAAAATGGTGTGTTAAGTATAAGAAGAATTCTATATGTGTGTAAATATGTGATTAATTTGTTGTGTTGTGGCAAGTGAACCTACAATTACAAAATATTATCTGAATTTTAAGAAAAATAATTTCATAAGTTAGCTGAGGATATTAAAAAAATTGTGAAGGGGTTCCCCGGCGCCCGCGGGCACTACTTTTTTACAAATGCTTAAATATTTAAAATTTTACAAAAATGGTGTGTTAAGTATAAGAAGAATTCTATATGTGTAAATATGTGATTATGTGTTGTGTGGTGGCAAGTGAACCTACATTAGCAAATAATATCTGAATTTTAAGAAAAATAATTTCATAAGTTAGCTCGGAATATTAAAAAAATTGGACAGCGGTCCCCCGGCGCCCGCGGGCAGTACTATTTAACAAATGCTAATATATATATTCATATGAAATTTTACAAAAATGATGTGCTAAGTATTAAAAATTAACAAGGCAGCAAAAACAAAGAGGAATTTAAAAAATTAAAAATAAAAATTAAAAGGATTTGTAAAAATAAATATTCAAAAAGATAGAAAAAAAAATTATAAGTTAATACTCGTAATCATAAATAAAAAATAAATAAATATACACATGTATATTAAAATATATATTTAAATATAAAAAAAGAATAAAGGCAATGAGTATTAATTAAGAATGTTGTTGTATATATTATATATTACTACCGTTTCGACAAAAAGTCATCATCAGGTAAAATTAAAATTAAAATTACCCTTATGATGAGTTTTTGTCGAAAACGGTAGTAATATATAATATAGACAACAACATTCTTAACTAATACTCATTGGCTTTATTCGTTTTTTATATTTTAATATACATTTTTATATACATGTGTATATTTTTATATTTTATATATATTTTTTATTTATTATCACGAGTTTTAACTTAAAATTTTTTTTCTTCTTTTGTTTCTATCTTTTTATTATTTATTTTTACTAATCCTATTGATTTTTATTTTTAATTTTGTAAATTCCTCTTTGTTTTTTACTAAACTGTTATATATTGTTAGCATTTGTAAACTAGTACTGCTCGCGGGCGCCGGGGAACCCCTGCCCAATTTTTTTAATATACTCAGCTAACTTATGAAACTATTTTTTTTAAAATTCCGATATTATTTTGCAAATGTAAATATACTCCCAACAATAAAATATCCACAAACATATAAACACATTTTATTAAATAATTTCAAATATTTAACACATATCGTTTTTGTAAAATTTTAAATATTTTAGTATTTGTAAAAAAATACAGCCTGCGGGCGCCGGGGAAACCCTGCCCAATTTCTTTAGAATCCTGAGCAAACTTATGAATCTTTTTTAAATTTCGATATTAATTTGCTAATGTAAATGTACTCGCAACAATATAATATCTACAAACATATAAATACATTTTATGGAATAATTTTTAATAAATAAAAAATATATATAAAATAAATAAATATACACATGTATATAAAAATGTATGTTTAAATATAAAAAACGAATAAAGCCAATGAGTATTAGTTAAGAATGTTGTTGTCTATATTATATATTACTACCGTTTTCGACAAAAACTCATCATCGGGTAATTTTAATTTTAATTTTACCTGATGGTGACTTTTTGTCGAAACGGTAGTAATATATAATATATACAACAACATTCTTTATTAATACTCATTGCCTTTATTCTTTGTTTAAATTTAAATATATATTTTAATATACATGTGTATATTTATTTATTTTATATATATTTTTATTTTATGATCACGAGTATTAACTTATAATTTTTTTTTTCATCTTTTTGAATATTTATAGGTATTTGTTTTAAGTATAGGAACTAACGAAGTATTAAAATTGAACTGTAAGAACTATTTGAATTGAAAGATATTACAAAATCTATTGCTTAAAAATAACAGTTTCAATAAATGTTCCACCCCACTCGTGTCGACTACCATACGACTTTATGAAAATAGCATACGCCATCTATCATTCTCCTAATTAACTAAATATTCGATTTTTTTTGTTTTAATAGTTTTTATTATTATTTGTTTATACAAAATATTAAACTCGTTGATTGGTATTGGAATTTTAATTTATTTAACCGTTCGTGATTCAAGGGAATCCCAAATGCCTATAGCTCATAAAAACCGGGGAACCCCTCATGTTTAAAAACGGGAATTTTTTTTTTTTTTTTTTATGGAAACGGATCGTCTTAAAAATGTCTTTGGTCACTCCTCACGAATCCTCCGCGTCCTGAAAACTCCGTTAAAAAACCCGTAACCGCAGATAAGTGTGCCGCTGCAGGTTTATTATATACAAATTAATTCGTGGCCGTGTCCCCGTGGGTAACTGATAAGAATATTTGAATCTAACTATTTTGTATACGTAGTGAGTTCAAATAAACTTTCGCGTCGGCCGTTATAATAATATGTGAAACATGTGAATTGCAATCGCTACAAAAAAACGTGACACTGTATGCATGGCCCGAATTCTGATCAGCTGGCGGTCGGCAGCCGTTACGAGTTGCACTGGTGGGGATAGACGAGTTTTCGTCCGCCGCGCACTCCTGGTCTCTCGGCGAACAGAGTGTGGGTGCCTGTTGCCCGAGTACTTTTCACAATAACATTTGTAATGTTCAGTCTTTTATTTTTAAACGTTGAATAATTGAATAAAAGAAAGAGAATAGGCCATTTAGTCGTTGGGGGGAGGGGGGAGTGTTCTCCGAAATGAACGTGAGGTACCAGAGTATTGTAGTACACTCGATGAAAACGTACATAAAAAATTATTGCACTCGAAGCAATGAACAAATGTATGCCGCACAAATTAAAAACGCCACGGTCGTATGTACAAATCACTTGACCCCAGAGATAAAGTTACATTTGATTACAGAACGATGCAAACTCTGGCATTTGCCCGCGGACCAATGTGAATTCAATGATCCGTTTTGGGCGTTTTATTGGCCTGGTGGCCAAGCGATTTCCAGGTAAAGTAATTTCTTTTCTTTTTTTTTTCTAAAAAGAATTCGTCGATACGTTTACTACACGCCTCTTCTAATTTTCCAGGTTTATTTTGGACAACTGCCAGCATGTAAGCAACAAAACAGTTTTGGACATTGGTAGTGGTAGCGCAGCGTGTTCACTCGCATCGGTTATAGCGGGTGCCAGTCAAGTGACAGCTAATGACATAGACCCTGGTGCTTAGAAATATTTTGCAATAATTCCGCTCGTGTAATTTATTTCTTGGTTCTCTTTATAGTTGCGTGTGTAGCAGCTAAATTGAATGCTCATTTAAATGACGTGTACATTGATGTATTATCGAAGAATTTATTGTCCGATGATTGTTCGCAATGGGAAGTAATCATTGTCGGAGACATGTTTTATTCGAAAGATATAGCTGATGTACTGTGGAAATGGTTGGATGGATTGCGTGATCGAGGAAAGACGATACTAATCGGTGATCCTGGCAGACATTGTTTTGAACCTAAAAATCATTTACAGGAACGTTTGAAAAAACTCAAAGAATACAATTTAACAGAAAATTGTTGTTTGGAAAATCGAGGATTTTCTACTGCATCCGTTTGGATGTTAGACTGATATTTGTTTGACATTGAAAGATAATAATTGTATTTGATAATAAGTAAAAAAAAAACATTTACAATTTGTGTACACAACTTACAAATACATAAAATAAAAAACAAAATTGATAGAAAATATTAATTTCTAAAAATAAATCTATAGAACTTATTACTCTCATTTAAAAGATCATTGAACCATTTTATCTTAAATCATTAGGGTGGATTAAAATGATTATAGGTATTTATTTTTTTTTTTTGGATACCATTTAAGTCTGAGTCATGATGTAGTGTACAACAATGTAACATATCATGAAGTATTTGTAAAGAGACATAGATGTATTGATTGGCTTATAAAAAAAAAATACGTATAGTTTAAAAATTTGTCTCAATTTATTAAAATACACAATAATTTTATTTGTTTGTATTATTCACTAGTTTGTTTTAATCGAGTAGTTGATAGCTGTTTAATTTTTCTGCACTGTAAAATCCAGCTTTTACTTGCCTTCCACCAAAAAATCTTCCATTTAAGTCTACAACAGCTGTAACGAAATGACATTTCACATTAAGATACAATTAAAAATGGTTTTTTTTATATTAATTTAACCTTTGACAGAAATTATTATAAACCCCAGTCACAAAAAAATAATATACTGTGTAAACATATTCCGATAACTTGTTGTCATCTTCAGCACGAACCAACAACTTGTAATTATTAAAATACGTAAATGTAATTAAAGAGTACTATTTTTTGTGACTTGGATTTATAATAATTTCTAGCATAACAATCACAAACGCTCAAGCATATTTTAATTTTACCTTTGATTGCTGATTCTATCCGCTTAAATTCTACAAATATGCGTACAGCTTCTTCATGGTCTACATTTGGAACTTCATAAATAACTACTCTATTGACGTCTCCATATTTTGTATTGCATTCATCTTTTACTTCAGGTTCAAGATCTTGATCGACCTCACCAGGTCCAACCATGTTTCGTAATAACACGACCTAATTTAAAATAATTAAATATTTAAAACTACATTTTTCAAATTAAAAAAAAAATGAATGACTATTAAAATTTTTTTACCTTTGATTGTTCTTTCATTATTTCTGTAATACTCTGTAGAGGTTTAGGTGGTGGTGGAGCAGGCGCTACGAAATCGTCTTGTGCCATAGCAGTCATAGGTGGTGAAACATTACCACCTGGTTTCTCATGAATAATTCGACCACCTCTTTTACTGGTTTTTTCTACTTGTAATGCTACCGAGATACCTTGTTCTTTCTTTCCCAACCCTTGTCCCTCCTAGAAAATAAATATAATTACATCCATTAATTTATATAATTTTAAAATACATAATAAACAGTATAATTTTTGACGCTAAAACATTTAAAAATAAAAAATACATTTATGTTAAAAATATATTATATATAGCTAAAAATAAACCTTAATCTAAATTAGTGTTTTACAATAAACAAATTTAGTCACCTTAAAACCATATTTGGCCATAATTTTAGCTGCAACTCCCATACCCATACCAATCCCAGGAGGTTGTTGTGTTCCAGGTGACTGCGATGATACAAATGACTCTTGTAACGATGGTGGCGGAGCAATAGCGGCACCTGGAAGTCTGGCCGTTGATTTTGGTTCCTCTTCTTCACTATCACTATCTTTACGTCCACCAAATCCAGGAAATCCTGATTTCCGTCTGTCATCCACATTGGGTGTTGAAGGAGCCGGTGGTATATCTACCGTACTGTAACCTCTAAAACATATATTGGTAAAAAAGAGTTTAATTAACTTTACAAATAAACAGTTATAATGATAACATACGGATCTCTGTTTTTATTGCGCTCTTCCCTTCGTTTTCTTCTTTCCTCGTCTTCCTTTTCTTTTTCTTTATCACGCATGTCTCTTAAATCTGAAATTGTAATAATTATTTTTATATTATATACATTTTATAACACTACAAATGTTTAAATATCATAACGAAACTAAAGTAATAATAAAATAAACAATTATTATATAAAAAAATATAAAATTATAACGGTAAGCGGATAAAAGAGTTGATGATACGAAATAGAAACCCCCCCCCCCCGATAACTTAATATTACGTTCCAAAAATGTCGTTTACCTCTAACTACTCGTTCATAATCGTTTGGTATTAAGGGATCATATTCATTTCCATCAAAATTCCAGTCCATAGATGGAAATGATTGGCGTTGTTTTTTTCCTTCCTGTTTATCATACAAATAAAACGTTTATAGATAATTTGATGAAAAATATAAAATACACAGTAATTTTACTCGGGCCATGGGAAAAATTGTAAAGCCAAGTCCTGGATCAAACATGGATTCATCATCGTCTTTTTTTTTTAAATCAATCACTGGTGCTAAAATTGACGTTGTTTTACGAGATGCTTCTCTTCTTGGCTAACAATAAAATAATGTTTTATAAATTACTAAATAAAACCTAACTGCATTTTAAATTAAAGAACGTTCAAAGAAAATTTCCAGACTTCAGGAGATATTGAATATAATTATTACAATAATGCACTTTTCAACGTGATTTCAATTTCAATTTGTATAAAACACTTGAAATATATAATATACGAGTACCAAGACATAATATAGCATGTAAAAAAAAAAAATATATATATATATATAAACGTAAGTAAATTCAAATTATTAAAAAAAAAAAAAATGTATAAACCTGAGTTTGAGCGGCTTTTTTCAACTGCATTTGAGACTGAAAGAGTTTCATGCCCGACGACCAGCCATCCGACTTTTGTTTAACAATATCGAAATCGTCGTACAAAGACATTACAAATTATCACCGACCTGGGGTTAGTAAACAAATACAAATACGTGTTCAAACGGGACTTGAAAACAATTGTTTACATAAAAAAAAAAAAAAAAAAGAACACCAGACTTAAAAAATATCGTCGTATTAACGATGTATTAACTTGTGTTTGTCGAACGATATCCATCGTTTGTCTTTTGATTAAATATGCGATAAGGTTATCATAAAAAATATTTTATTTTTTTTTTTATCATACAAATTGGCCCCCCGACATTTTTATTGTGGCACAATGAAATGCCAGCAAATCGGGGCACTGCGTTTTTCCGTGTCGGAAGAAAACGCGCGTCGTGCGCGTTTAATGTTAAATTTTTATTAATTTTCGATTGGGAGGGGGGGGGGCACACGCGGAATAAAGTATTGTCTTCAGTTTATAAATAAGCAAATAGGTTGGCAATTAGAAATTTACAGCGTTGCGATAAATCGGCTTGGGGATTCATAACGCAGTCTCGTATTATTTTTCAGTTACATTTACGGTTATCGCCGGCCGGCCAATGAAAACTTAATTTCGTACAACGAATACACGGAAAATCGCGCGAAATATGGCGAAATTGTTTTTTATTTATTGTCAATTTTTCGAATATTATTTACAAACAGATTTTCAAAATAACATTTTATTTAAATATATATTAAGACAATATTAATATCATGCCATACGTCTTTTCATCGTATACATAATTTCTCTGCTATTTATTGTATGTAATATTTTATTATTATATAATTTTTTATTTTAACCTCCTTGTATTTCTATTGTAATATTCATTGTTTTCTCTATGTATTTTCTCTCTCTCTCTCTCTCAATCAATTTCGTTTATTATATTTTTCTGTTGTTGTATTTTTTTTTAATATACCTGATGATGACTTTTTGTCGAAACCGGTAGTAATAAATAAATAACTCATACAACAATATTCTTTTATTTTATTTAATACTCATTGGCTTTCTTTTTTTATATGTATGTATATTATATGTGTGTATTTATTTATTTTATATATATTTTTTATCACGAGTATTAACTTATAATTTTTTATTTCTATCTTTTTGATTATTTTTTTTTTACATATCCTTTTTATTTTTAATTTTGTAAATTCCTCTTTGTTATTGAATACTATTTATTAATCGATCATAAATTTAGTGTTCATAAAATAGGGCACGCGGAAGACCCATCCATCACTGTATTGCCGTGAACAACGCACAACCGATGATGGATTTGGGCTGCGCCGTTTCCTTCGGCTTGTTAAAAAACACGGATTACACTTCGCGCAGGCCTCTCACAGACGATGGAATTGTATTATCCACGTTGTTACGGCAACTGTTAGAATAATATTGAACGAAAACGGTCGAAACTCGGCGTATTATGAGAAAAAGAATAATGTACAGGTTGTGCGACACGGAAAAACATGTGACCGAAGTGCCCGGTAACAGAAATCGAACGTCAAGAGAATTCATTACAGCCAATATTGAATAAACGTTCAATTATTTTTCTTTTTTCCTTTATTAATATAGAAAAAAAAAAATGCAGACAATTCAAATATTTGTTCATAATATTTCGTTCGTTACATATTATTGAAGCGCTTTAGGGGATACGTAATTTTTTTTTGTTTTTCCTTGTGGTGCGTAGCGGAACAAATAATTATTAACGATAAAGAAACCATATATAGTTACTTTTCCCTCGTTTTTAAAAAGGAACAGTTTTCGTTTCTCGAAAAATTTTAATATCGAAATTTCAATTTAATTTTAAAATTACAATGCTCTGTGATTTCATTAGCGACTCAATACTAATAAGGTGATTTGCACTACAACATTTTCGTCGGATAATCAATAATAATATATTGTACATTTAATCTATGAGATAATGAACAGCCAATTATTGACAATATCAACTAAATTAAATGTTTTATCTGCGATATTTCCCTAAAACCATATTTTAAATTGACGAAAATAACAATTCTTGTGTAAATATAATATTATCGGAACTTGCGGGTCGTGCCGATTCATATTGGGGGAAACATACGAATCCTTATTTTATTTTTATAACCATTATTCTTACAAATAATGATAATTTATATAATAATTAAATAAAATTTGCTCCAAGTGGGAAGTACGGGCTATTTAATTACCTATAATTTGCTTGCTCATATACTATAATAATCACTGATTGTGTATACTGATCAATCTGGTATACAAAATCAATGCTATAATAATTAATGTACTATACGATAATAATAATAATAATTAGGGTTGCCACATTTGGCTAGGGTCTTGTCGGGACGTTATAGAAATTTTAGGATGGAGCGTATAATAATACTGAATTTTGAAAGAAAAATTAGAGAATCTTTATTTTAGAAAAATTATTTGTATATTAATTATTAAGGTTACATAAAAAAAAAAAATATTTATAATTTATTGCGGAAGTACTTGGGGATGGGCCATACTTTTCAGAAGATTTCGCTTTTTTCCACATTTCTTTGTCCCCTCTAACATATTTGTAGAACTTCTGCGCAAGTCATATTATAATTAACTTGACACTGTAAAATCGACTCCATAGTCTCTGGGAGCAGACGATTTCGTTCATCATTCCGTGTCCCGTATCTGTAAATACCGTGAATCCGATAATCCGCTGTACGGCCGGACCACCGATACGATTCTGAGAACGAACGAAAGTGTCCGACGTGAACAAGCGATACCTAACGATTATTATATTATCGATTTAATTGGATTTTAATCGCATACGTTTAGTCGTACAAGAACGTGTAACAAATTGAAAAACAAAATTTTTTTGTTTTCGATCATGTCGTGCATATTTGAGATAGGTTACGCCGGCATCCGTAGGTTGGAAAATATACTCATAACCAGAACCAAAATTTGTTATATAATTTGTACAAATTTGTAATCACAATTCTAAAATTTGTACAACCCTCTAAAACCGTGTAAATCGAAATTTTAGTTTCGGATGCCAACGTGACGTTGCGCCGGCATCCGCTTTTCTAATTTTTGTCGTAGACACACAAAACTGGTTTTAAATTATTTTCGATTCATGATTTACTCGTTATCAGCTCTGGACTATTATATGTTATTATAATACTATTATTTTATTGGAGCCATAAACGAGAAAGTAATTATAAAATTAATTTCATATTGTCTTCATATGATAATTGTTTATTTTATAATTATTCTTGTTTATAGCAAGAATCAGTGAATTTTGCAATATATTCTTGTAACCGGACGCAAAAGGATTTAAGATTTAAGAAACTAGTGTTATTAGCGATGCGGATGAATGATGTTAATCAATTAATATTAAGAGTTTCGCCGAGGAAAATTCTTTGAAAAGTTCAAATCACAGCTAATGCATTTAGAATTATATTTTACTTGTTCTGACCGATCAATCGACTGACCGTGTTTATTTATTTTTTGATGTATAGTTAGGGTAAATTTTGTAGAGCATTTAATTCGGCAGATATCGCAAATAAAATTCATTTTAATAATTACTGAAATTATATTTTAACTGATGATACACAGTGGATCAAATCACAGAAAAATGCCTTTAGACCCAATGTTAGCCGAAAACCAGTGTAAATAAATACACTAATACGGTAAAACCAATTTTATGATATTTTGGTGTGCGTCGATATCAAAATCAATTATTGATATTATAATGTAAATAATCTCTCGTTTTCTTTCAATTTTCATCAATTACATTTTTAACCACACATTTTGTATTGTGTTTCGTAAAATAATATTAAATTAGTGGATTTAAATATTTTTGAATAAATGGTACAGGAATTTAAATATTAGCGGGAATTTTTCATGTTTTATGGTGATATCAGACACTGATATCAATTATTATTTATTATCTTTATTGTACGTAAGCGCATGAGCACAAATCATGGTGCAGGCCTCGGTTTATACGCCTCCTGTCGAAACATAAATACTAATGTGGTATGAGTCACTCGATTCATCGATCCGCAACATCGCTTAAATACGTAACCACGGTATAAAACACGTTTTGCCGACTGATCGAGAGAACGTCATACCATAAAGCGATATAGCGGTATCGTTTATTGTTGGTAACCATCGGTGACCAGCTGCTGTCGGCATGGTTGTTGTCGGTGTCTTCCCCGTCACCACCCCACCGTACAATAGTGCCCCACACGTCTTTTCATCATCAAAAATGGCAATATCATATCTCGACCATTAAACGTGTGTATTGTCTGTGTGCGTGTGCGTGTGTGCGTGTACGTTTGTCGTGGTTTCTCGCCACATTCGATTCATTTCTCCAGCCGCTCGTTATACGCGTACTCGTTCGGAACGTTGGTCGCGATCGTTTGCGCAAACGGCGAAGTGTATTCGTCCGACGGTTCCGCGTTGACGTATGCCGACGGATAGTGTTTTTCGGATAACGACTAATGTCGTCGTTGCAATTCATCGTGCATCCAGCCCCTGGAACGGACGATCAGTTAAATGACAGGTACGGTCAATGGCGTCATAGGGTATAGGGCGTTTTTGGCGTCTGTTCGCGAATTATCGCAATGTGCTTTTTTGCCCGAACCGCGAATGGTTCCGATGCGGGTACGACGCTCGGCCGCCTTGGACGTTCTGCCAACGGCCGCCCGTTACTCCATTGTAGAGTTGCGTCTAAGTTTTTTCGTCAGGGTGTGGTGATCACTCTGTTGTGTCATCCTTAGGTATATGATTAACCCGAGGTCTTTTAATGTGTATGCATAAATATATATATATCGTATGTATACAATATATTGTATATATTATATATATATATATATATGAATATGTGTATATATATATATGTATATGTGCCCGTGTATATATATTCATCCATTTTGTATATACCGTATGGTGTGGTATAGATTGGTATGCATATTATTGTGCATTTCTCCTGTTTGTCGTCGCATTGATTATTCAATGTACTCGGAATTTCATTATTATTATTAATTTACCACCCAATCCTAAGCATCGTTTTATTTTTATACGATATATTTTTATTTTTTTTTTATATATATATTCAGATGTTTATAAATTATTACATAATATATCTTAATCGTGTTGCTTAATTAATTAATTTTTTTTAAATGTTTAAAATCAATTGAAAATAATAATTGTGTATGTGATATCGAATGTAATGATGCATATGTTTTTGGCTGTTTTATAATAAATTATATCTTATGATAACATTAATATTGTTCTTAGGAGAGTTATAAGTTACCTATTTATTACGACTGGATATCAATAAATACTCTAATCGAAATTGTCAGTATATTTTATTTTTGCAAATATTTATATCAGTGTCTTTTAACCGATTATAATTTACGATATTTTATGAATATAATTATGAACGTTGTTTATTAATTTTATAATTTACTATTATAACGCGATAACAATAATTTTTAAATGTGTACAATAGACAGTTAATAACATTTAATCAAATTTTTTTACACATTTTTTTTTGATTAATATTTTTAAATGCATAACAATACATCAAATAAGAATTCGAGTAACTTTAGTTCGTTAATAGCGATTCGTATTTGTTTTCTGAATACTTTGAAGAACCCATTTTACATTAGCCCATAATTTCAACTTGTTACTTTTTCAAAAATATATTTTTGTGTTAATTATTAAATTAGAATATAATATAAATCTAGTACTGACCATTTAATGTGACAATTAAATATTTTTTATTTACATTTCTTTTATTTATTTCTTCTAATAATTCACAAACTACCTATTTAATTATATATTTTTATATTATTATGACATACAATTATGTATATATTTAAAAATTCCAAATGAGTTTATATTTATATTTTTTTAAATAAATTTAATTTAATTGTTTTTGGTATTTTTAGATTTAAAGAAATTTCAGAACGTTTGAATAGAAGTATTTCTGGCATTTCATCGTTTCCTGTGTTGACTAACATAAAATCACCTATCAAACAAATTGTCGTTGGACCGTATCACATTGGTCTTTTATTTGAAGATGGCAGAGTTGCAAGAATTCCATTTACAGTACTTTCTGAAAGATTGGACTTGTCCAGGTCTACTGGAGATACAAATAAATTACCTTCCAAGTCCACCGGTGGAGGTGGCGGTGGAGGGGGTGGCGGAGGTGGTGGAAATTTGAGTTCTGCTACTCGCCATCTTACTAGACGAGCTCGTATTATGAGATCTGGCACATTTCGTGGGACTTCGAGGTAAATATTTAGCAAAATGTATGCACATTTCAGTAAATAATGAAAATCATTATTGTAGGTCGTCTGGTAGTGGCGTGATAATGAGTAGTAGTTCGTCAAGTGGCCGCCCAGTTATGCCAGCTCAGTTTGTACCTGAAGAGCTTGTAGCGCAAGCACAAGTTGTGTTGCAAGGTAAAAGTCGAAATTTAATAATACGTGAACTGCAGCGAACAAATTTGGATGTCAACTTGGCTGTCAACAACCTTTTGTCACGTGATGATGAAGAAGGTGATGGTGAAGGTGGTGATGAAGTCGGAGGTGGACCTGGTGCAGACTCATATGTTCCCGAAGATCTAATGTCTTTATTAGATGGCGGAGGTTTTCATGCAGACCATTCTGTGATTATTGATGCTGATGCAATTTTCTCAGAAGATATGTTTTCATATTCTTCATCCCGAAGGTAAATGTGATATATTGTTTTACATTTTATTTAGCTTTAAGTTATCTACATTGATTTTAGACCCGTGTTGACATTTCGTAGGAGTGGTGCTAGAAGATTGAATGATCGTGAACGTGTAAGCAATAGCGCAAATGATAGTACTTCCGGTGATCGTAATTCAGGTCCAAGTGATCGTGACAGTTTTACTAGATGGAGAGATCGCCATTGCTATGGACAGCAACAACATCGACAAAGACAGCAACAGTGGCTTGAAGGAGCATTACGCGATTCGGCATGGGATAAAGAAACGGGTAATTATATTTATAGAAATTTTATTTCTATTATATATTATAATTATTGTATTTTTTGTAGACTCTAAAAAGAAGGATTCTAACGTTGGAACTTTTGAATTTTCCGCAGACTCCAAAAAAAAGGATAACAATACTGGCAATCCTTTGTGGTTGTCTAGTGATGCAGAATATTGGCCAGAACCGAATGTAAAATTTGTACAAATTGCTGCAATTCATTCTGAATTAATTGCTCTCTCAGCTGGTGGACAACTTTATCAGTGGAAATGGGAGGATACTGAGCCTTATAAGACTATTGACGTATGTATAGAAATATAGTATTTATCTTGATTATTAATTTATATTTATTTTTTCAGAATAACGTACACCATCCTAAAACTAATGCTCTTGGTTTAACTAATGAAAAAGTAGTTCTTCTGTCTGGTACAATTATTCGAGTTTCTGTTGTAACAGAATCAAATAAAGTAGCGACGTGGATGGATGAAAGTCTTACTCATGCTGCTACTGCTGCTAAACTTGAACATCCAGCTCAACTGTATACTGAATTTGTAGTTGATCATATAATTTCTATTCATACTTGCCCACTTTATACTCTGGCCCGTTTAGAAAGTGGAGCACTTTATTGGTGGTATGTATACAATATATTTACCGTTGTTGTGATTTATTTATGTAGAAAAATAATATAAAAAATCAAATAGGGGAGTACTACCATTTAATCAAAGGCGTAAAATATGGGATAAATATCGTACTAAAGCAAGAAAACAAAAAACTAACAATTTAAATTCTGACATTGTAGTTGGCAGTCAAGTTTGTATGAAAAATAGTCCTTTGTATCAACCAGGAGCTATTGGTATGTTTATATTTTAATTTAAAATTGTTTTTTCATTTTATTAATATTTTATATATTTTATAGGTATAACTTTGTATGGCGGTGAACCTAAGATAGGTCAACTATTAAATTCTGCATGGACGTACGCTGATGTTTGTCGATTTCAAATTTTGACTCCACCTCAAATATTTCAGTCTCAAAATATTAACAGTAGTTCATCCAAGTCTAGCACACCCACAGAAAAAAGTAAGGAGACTGCTGATAGAATTGATATGCCGCCACCTCCTTCACCAGCATCAAGTACTTGTAGTGATACAGGAAACACTGTTCAAAGTTCAAGTAAGTCAACAAATTATAATTATTGTGTACAAATATTGTTAAGTTAGTTACTTAATTTTACTTTACAAAGATTTATTTTATTATTGATTGTCATGTCTCCTGATGAATACTTTGAAATTTAAACGCAATTTGTATTTTGTTATTATTTTTTTGAAAGTATATATCTTCCTAAAAATTTAATTATTAAATATATTGATAATTATTTCCATCCAGAAAGAAACAAAAGAGTGACAATGAAGGGTCATCTTGAAGATGATAAAAATGTTGAAGAAGATTGGCCATTAAAAGATGTTGTATTTGTTGAAGATCAAAAGAGTTTGCCAATAGGTATATTTTTAATTTTCATTATTTAAACTTTTTTTAAATTTATATTTAATTATATATTTATTGTTTTATAGGACGTGTTGTTCATGTGGATGGTTCATATGCAGCTGTGAAGTTTCCATGCGTTTCAAAAGATATTTCTGGAATATTTCCTAAAGATAAAGATGCCACTGCACCTGTTGCTAATGATGATGTAGTGACAAATATTATTAAAATGTTAGATCAGCATGAAGTTAGATTGATGAAAAAAGATGATTTACAGGTTAATATTTCAAATAATTGTTTTTAAATTAAAATTTTAAATCTATCGTAAATAAAAATGTATATTTAGGTGTGTAAAGTAGCTGTGGCAAGTAAAGTGCCAGATTGTTTTCAGAGAACACCCAGAAGAATAAATATACCTACTGATAGTGGAAATCAAATTCTAACTTTAACTATTGATAGTCAAGGTACATTATTTTATAAATGTTGTATTTGAATATATATATATATATTTATTTTATTTTAAGGCGTACATGCTATTGTTAAAAATGGTTCTAAAATAAGTTATATCAAGTTTAATATAACTAGTGGAAAAATAGAACAAGACAGTCCATTCCCTGTTGATGCTAGTGCTTTAATAGGATTGAGTCCTGATAATATGCAGATACTTTGTACTGCTGAAGTAATATTTAATTAATACTTTTTAATTAATAATTTAGATTAATTTATGTTTTCATTTTAGAGCAAAGATAATATATGTATTTTACGTGATGGAAATCGAACAATATACCCATTGGCTAAGGATAGTACTGATTCGATGAGAGAGCCTCAGTGGTTGGATTTAGGACCTGTTCGGTGTATTGGTATTGGTTCATATACTGTACATTCTCCGCATACAAAAGCAGTTGCTGCCATTATAGTTTTAGATGTCGAACAACAAATTCTTATGTCGCGAATATTGAAGTCAAATCTTGAATCAGTGAAAACATTGGTACAACAATTAACTGTTGAAAATGGTATTTACTAAAATAAATTTATAAATTTATTAAATATTTTTATTGAATTGTATTTAAAAAAATAATTGTTCATATTTATAGATAATGGGGAACTCTTATCACAGATTTTAGCAGAACGATGCGATGGAAATCGTAATCTTTTACATGCTTGTGTTTCAGTATGTGCACCGATATCAAATAAAGAATTGGATGGTAAGAATATATCATGTTAATCAATATTAATAAAAAAATTTAATGTTTAATATTAACATATTTGTATTATTTTAATTTTAGAAGGTGATAATGTTCCAAATCCATCAACTTCTAATGTAGATACTTTAAATGTAATTCAGAAAGCATTTGGGGTCCGATCGTCTTTTAGTTTAAGAGAAATGATGAGACGAGCTTCAGCTGCTGTTTCTAGATCTAGTATGTTAATTGCTCTGCTAATAACTATATTATGTACAACATGTGTTATTTTAACTAATCATCAGGCACCACAAATAATTCATCAGATTCTGAACCTATGGAAATGAGTGAAGATGCACCACCTCCAGGTACTGTTCCCGAACCATGGCATGAGCCAGTTAATGCGACTACTCAGTCAACAGCTGTTTTACAAAATGAAGAGGAGACAATTCAGTCTACTCCAGTTATTAATCCAACAACTGAAAGGCGAAATAATGCATTAGCAATTTTAAGATTGCTCTGCGAATCAAATGTTTTTTCGCCTTATTTACTGGATCTACTAACTGCAAAGTAAGTCACATTATATTTAATATAGAATATGACTTGAGTATGTGTGATAATAATAATTTGTTTACTTTTTAGGGATGCCCAGGGTTTAACTCCATTTATGTTAGCTATTACAGTTCGAGCATATCCTGCTGCTATTATTTTACTCGATACTATTCATCGTGTTGTGAGTAAAGTAGTTGCTCCACCAATTTTTTGTGAAATGCAAGGAACATCTACTACTGAACAGGAGCATGCAATTAAAAATGTAATGAGTGCTTGGAGATCTTCAGCTGCTGGAACAATACCCACCGCTAGTAGTAGCAAAGTAATTCCTGAAATACCTGTATATAATAAACATGCAGTAAAAATTGGTAACCTTGATTTACCACACCCTTGGTCACATTCATCTGTGTTACCACAACAGCAATCAAACGAATTTTCTAAAGGTTAATTCTATTTTAAAAATATATTATTATCTACAATGAATATTTTTTATTTATTTAATTACATTTTTGTTTTAGGATTTTTTACTATTCCGCCTCCTCCGCCTCCTGTTACAATATCACTTTATAAGACGCCACATACATGGTATACTGATAGATCAATGTATATTGATAATGATAAAGAATTAATTCTAAAAGCCAAAGAAATTTTGGCATCTATGGTTTATCCTCCTGGATCAAATCCAGATTACAGTCCATTACATGTCCTTTGTTGTAATGATACATGCAGTTTTACTTGGACTGGAGCTGAACATATTAATCAAGTAATATAAATAATATAATTATAGTATAGTATATATTATGTTATTTATTTTTTTTATGTACAATTATGTATTAGGATATATTTGAATGCCGTACGTGTGGCTTAACTGGATCACTGTGCTGCTGTACAGAATGTGCTCGTGTTTGTCATCGAGGACATGATTGTAAATTAAAAAGAACATCTCCTACTGCATATTGTGATTGTTGGGAAAAATGTCGTTGTAAAGCTCTAGTTCAAGGTCATCAAACAATTAGATATCAGTTACTTAACAGATTAATTAGTGAAACGGACTTAGTGACTCATTATAATTCAAGGTATTATTTTGATATTAAAAATTTGAATTCAAAAACGTAGTAAATATTTTATATTTGTTGTATTTTAGAGGCGAGAGTATATTATTATTTTTGGTACAAACTGTGGGTCGACAAACAAATGAACAGCGTCAGTACAACAGGTCTTCAAGACAACGAGCTGCTTCTCGAAAAACTCCTTCATCTGATATTGGTAATTATCAATTATAATCATATTAATTGCATAATTTAATTTATTAATTGTATGCATAATATGTATATATTTTTATTGTAGAAATGGATATGCCAGATCATGATTTAGAACCACCTCGATTTTGCCGTAGAGCATTGGAAAGATTACTAAGTGATTGGCCTGCAGTTAAGGCAATGATAATGTCTGGTGTAAAAAATGATTCTGAATATAAATTAAATGACCAACTATATTTAAAAAATCAGACTGGTACAACATTCTTGGACAAGTTTATGCATTGTTTACTTTTTAAGTGCAATTCTGAAGCAGTGGCAAATGCATATTTGGTAATAATAAATCATAATTTATATTAAGAAAATGTATTAAAATTATGCTTATGTTTTTAGATGGTTGATGCAATTGTTACAACAATTGTTAGAGAACTTAATAATCCATTGTCTAATGCAGCTGAAGTAAATAACATAGCCCGTCGTTTTATTAGGTCTGTTATACGTGTGTTTGTTGTATACAGTGTTGAATTAGCACCTCAAAATAACAAACGAAGAATGTAAGTATTCATTATTTTAATAGTTGTATAATTTTGTATATTATTTTTGTTTCGTTCAGGCTTGGAAATTTGTCCACACCATTTGCTCGTGCAAGACGTATTTTTCAATCAATGATGAAACTTTCTGTAGAAGAATTATGTGAAACAGCTGAAAGTTTAATTGCACCAGTTCGACTTGGTGTTGCAAGACCTACTGCTCCATTTACTTTATCTAATTCTAATCCAGATCAACAGGTATTATAATAAGCGTTGAATAAAGTACAACTTATATAATATTTATACAATTATGAATAATAATATTTTTTAAGAGTTATGAAGAAATATTTTTTGTTGAGCCTATGGCTCCAAATAACATGAATTTATCTGATCAAGTAGAAGGTGCTAATATTCGTGGGCAATCCCAAAGTGATCAACCCCCAATTGACATTGAACTAGAAGATGAAATGGCTGATAGTATGTACAACTGCATTGTATTATTGATATTTTATGTATTTGTTTCAAAATTATTTTAATTAATGACAATTAAAATGTTTTTATTGGAATTTGAAATCATACTATATTAATATTTTTCCCATTTTTATTTCTTAGATAATGATGGTGAAGGTAGTGATACAGAGGATGCTATGGGAAGTGGACTGGAAAATCGTTCCGATTTGGAGCAAAATAATATCTCTGTTTCCAATCAACAAGGTCCTGTTGACCCAGAATCCGACACAGAAGATATGTTAGTTGAAACAGATTCAGATTCTGATCAAAGTAATCAAGATGGCGGTGGTCAAAGAAGTGTTCAAACAGGAGCTACTGCAGGTTCTGATACTGATGATGAATCAGGGGAGTCTACTCAGCAAGAAGATGGTGAAGAATCTGAGGCTGGAGAAACTGATGAATTAGATACTGAAGAATTTCTTGTTTCTGAAGATCAATTGGAAAGAAGAGCGTAAGTTTTAACACACAGACACATATACATATATATATATATATATATATGAATATTTTTTAGTTAATTTTAAATTATATTTTACAGTACAACTTCTGGACAAGGGCATAGAACTAATTTAGCCCCACAATCTATGCAATGGGCAATCAGAAACCGTGATCCTGCTACACGAACAACAACAGGTACATATTTAATATTAATAAAAATAAATTCTAGTATTTTTAAAAAAAAATTCTTTTTAAACAAGTTTAATATACTTTCATATTAGCACCATCTTTGATTTATTTTTGTATAATTTATTGTATTTATATTTATTTTTTACACTTAATTTTAATAAAATATATTATAACCTAGTTTTAGTGATCTCATTTTCATTCAATTTGTTAATTACATATGTGTATATTGGTACTTATTTTTGTATACATTTAAAATTATTAATCTGGTGTTTCACACTACTGCACAATTTTTTTAAAGCTGTTTAAAGAAAACATAAGCGTTTAAATAATAAACTATAATTTAATTTATAGGATTTAGAGTTGCCTCTGGTAATTCTTTAGTATTCATAGATCCTTCTTCATTAAGACGGTCTGCTGTTGCAGCAGTTAGTAATAGTACTAATAATTCTGGAAATGGAAGTAATAATGCAGCTGCAGCTGCTGCTGCAGCGGTTGCTTCTGCCGCAGCTGGTCTTAACGATTCAATCACTATGGCAACCACTGCTTCTAGTTTAGCAAGAGCATTTGCAGTTGTTATTCGACAAATTGCTGATTTATTAGTGACATCTATAAATGATCCGCCTTTAATACCAATACCAACAGCACCAGCAATACCTGCACGTACATCAACTCAAGATACTTATAACTTACAGGTAATATTTAAAAATATGTTTATATTTTTCATATTTGTGACTCATTGATTTATGAACTGAATTCAGATAATAATTGAAAAGTCCCTTAAACCTACATGGGATTGGTTAATGGCAATTATGGATTCAACAGAAGCTCAGCTTAGATTTGGTGCTTCACTTACTCAATCATCTGATCCACAACATCCAAGACATCCTTTGCATTCAACAACAACCAATAATACTAATAATACACTACCTACCACATCTTCCGGAATAGGTATTTATTTTTTTTAAATTTTAATTATTCATTTATATTATAAGTATTCTTATTTTTAGGTTCAAATAGTAATAATAATTCAACAGTTGAACCTCGGCGTGAATTTATATCATACTGTTTATCTTTAATGAGAGCTCATAGTAATGAGCACGGGGATTCCTTACCAGTATTGGATGTTTCTTCTTTAAAACACGTTGCTTATGTCTTGGATGCTTTAGTTTATTATATGCGAGCTGACACTGCTGCTGTTAATTGCCAAGCATTAACTCCTCCTATTTTATCAGAGTCAATTGATAGTGAACCTTGGATCATAGATCAGGTAAGTGAGAAAAAAATATAATGAATTATATTTAGTATATGTTTATATTGTTAGAATTTATATTTATTTTCTAAATGTTGTAGGATGAAAATGATAATGAAGAAAATGATGAAGAAATTAATATTTCTGTACCCTCAGTTAATCAGAGTCCAAGATTTGTAGACATGGATTCTGGAACCAGAGGACGACGACATGCATTTTTCCAGCGTTCAGATTCTACTTTATGTTTAGGATGTCCACCACCAGATCCTTTTGAAACACCTATGACTCAGGCTCTGCCATTGGCTGATCAACCACAGTTACTACAACCGAATGCACGTAAAGAAGATATGTTTGGCTCTCCAAAACTTTCAGGTATATTTCATTTCAGATTTAGTGTTGTTTAGTAAGTCATAAGTTATATTGGTGAAGAAAAATTATTTATTATTTAAATACATGAACCATTTTATAGCACCTATAGATGGATCATTGGAAGGTCTGCCATCAAGGCTTAGTTTATCCGGTCGTAGCGATAATGGAGGTGAACAGTTACCCAAAGAACATGAAAGAAAAAGTTGGTAGTATAGAGTAGATTTTTATTTTATTGTATAACCCATTATTCAATTGTTTCTGGTAATTTCTGAATATTTTATTGTTTTTAAATATTTGTTGCCATTATAATATAAAATAAGAGGTTAGGATATGAAATATTAATTAACTTTTTTATAAATAAGTATTTTTAATCTATATATTTTTAACCATAAGATTAATAATAGAATTATCAGCAGTTACTTTAATATCAGTATATTTAAACTAAAGTTATTTTTAGTTCTTCTGTTTAATGTATATATTTAAAAAAAAAAAATTAATATTAGATATTAAACAAAATTAATACAAATATAATTAAAAATATTCAAACTTAATTATCAATGATAATTGTTTCTATGGGTTACATGATATAATTCATTTAACTATAAATAATATAATTTAATAGAATACACATTTACATTTAATGGCGAAAAACTGAAATGTTTTTATCTATTATAAAATACAATAACATGCTGATGTCCGCTGACAAATTTGTTTTATGTCAAGCATTTTAAAATTTTAATGGTTTATTTTTAAATCTTAATATGTCTTGTATTTTTAAAAATGACTATTGAGAAACAATATTTTTTTGTAATTTTTCACCTATATATCATATGTATTTAATACAGTTTTCTTTTTTATTTTTGTAACAAACAACATTTTATGGTGGACTTCACTGTGTTAAAAGATAATCTTTTAGGCTTGCTTTCATCTTGTTATAGCATATAGTCTATATTATAAAAAAATTGATACCCTTCAATTACATACTCATTCAGATTCATGTAAATGATAAATTTTTTGGATGCTTTTAAAAATGTATTGCATTACTATATACAATTATTACATTTAATTATCTAAATTTTTGTGGAGTATAATTTGTGTATGGCAAGATGAAAACTAGTAAAACAGTTCAGTGGGCATTCTTCGTTTGTTTTAATTTTATTAATAAGTATAATTATAGGGCATGACACTGAACCAGAAGATCTTTCAATTAGACCAAAATTGGGGGACAACAATGAAATTGCTGAATTATATGGTCTTGGTGATGAATCTGATGTTTCTCAACCCATTCCTGACTGTAAGTAGAAAATGTTGCATTCATTGGACAATGTAAAAAAATTTTTTAACTAATTTTAGCTGCGGAGACTTCAAAAAAAGATCAAGATTTAAATATTGTTCCAAATATTTTTTCTTCCGATACAACATCGTCTGTGGTAAAAAGCGTAATTGTACGAGCTCCTTCTGGTGGAACTCCATCAACTTCTGTAAGTACTTGTATTTATTTTACAAAATTAGTAAAGCAAAACAATAACCAACCTATGATTTTTAACAATCAATTTTTATTAAGAATATACTGGGGATATCTAAAATTTACTAAATATAAATAAAATCAAACTTATTAATAATGTTAATTAATTTACTTGAATTTTTGATTTCTAAATAACTATAAAAATATTTGTAGTTTTAATTTTAAAATATTTTAAGCAGAATGTAATCATTTATTACTTTGTTCATTTAATTTAATTATAGTCTAATTCAGTGCAAGCTAAATCTACTACTGATATTAATGAAGATATTCATAATTCTAATTCAAACAATGACACTGTAAAATCAATGAACAAGTAAGTTTATCTTTTGTTATATAAAAATAATTTTATTCATTTCTTTTTTTTTTGTAGAGGAAGTCGTCTTGGTGAAAGTGTTTCTCATGATTTATTATTAGGCCGTTGGCGTTTAACATTAGACCTTTTTGGTCGTGTATTTATGGAAGATGTAGGTTTAGAACCTGGATCAGTTGTATCTGAACTTGGAGGTTTTCCAGTTAAAGAAGCAAAATTCCGTAGAGATATGGAGAAATTAAGAAACCAACAAAATCGAGATCTAACATTATCAAAAGTAAGTGCATATTGTATTTCATTGTTTCAGTTTTTTTTATTATTTCGTATGGCAATATATCAGTAAAATAGATATATTTTTTTAATTCAAACTTTGTAAATGTTATTAGTTGGAGCGTGATCGTAATCAGTTGATACTAATGACATTTAAAGAACTAAACAATCAGTATAATTCGTATCATCGTAGGACATCTAGTGCACATCCATGTTTAGCTGTTAATAGAGTAAAAGTAACATTTAAAGATGAACCTGGAGAAGGGTCAGGTGTTGCTAGATCATTTTACACTGCTTTAGCTGAGGTAAAAATTTGAAAAATGTTATTGAAAAAAAAATATAACTATTATTATTATTTAGGCTCTTCTATCGAGTGAAAAATTGCCAAACCTCGAGTCTGTCCAAGTTGGTGGTCGGTATTCACAATATACTGTACTTCAACGTTTAAGAAATCGTGAGCGTACTGAGTCTCCTCGAATAAGACATATTGGTTCATTGTCACCACGTGTGCCATCAAGACGATCAGAGCGTAATGATCGTGAACAACGTCGTGTGCTTTCTGTAGATGCTCGTTCATTTGTTCCTAACTCTGGATCATCTGATACTAATCCTAATGCTCATCTTACCCCTCATCAACAACAGCTTGGTGAACGTCTTTATCCAAAAGTAATTTTATTTTGAATTATTTATTAAATTATTTTTATAATTAAAATAATGTCAATTTTTAAAATTTTTAGATTGTACAAATAAGACCAAGTTTAGCTAGTAAAATTACAGGAATGCTGTTAGAGTTATCACCTGCTCAACTTTTAACATTATTAGCATCTGAAGAAGCCCTTAGAATGCGTATAAATGAAGCTATTGCTTTGCTAATGCAAACTGTAGAAATGTCAGCACTTGTTGATGTTTCTCATCCATTACCACCTGCTGAAAGTCTTCTTGGTATATGTTTATTTTATTCATTAATTTTCCAAACAAAATTATTCATTAATTGTTCTGTTACAGAAGATGTTGATTTGTTCTTAAGTCTATCTGAGCAACATGGTACTAAACCTAACACTCCCACTACAAAAGAAAATAATCCAGAAGAAAATGTAACTGAAGAAAATTTAGATGATAATACGCCATTATTTTATTGTCCTGGTAAACAAGGATTTTACTCTCCACGCCAAGGCAAAGGTTCTTACGAACGTCTAAATGCATTTAGAAATACTGGAAGGTAAATGTTTTATTATATTTATTTTTTCAGTTATGTGTTTATAAATATATATATATATATATATATATATGTGTGTATGTTTTTTAGGTTGATTGGGTTATGCCTTTTACAAAATGAATTGTGTCCAATGTATTTCAATCGCCACGTTCTTAAAATAATACTTGGTAGATCTATTAGATTTCACGATTTAGCATTTTTTGATCCAGTTATGTATGAAAGCCTTCGACAACTTGTGTTAGATGCTGAATCAAAAGATAAAGAAACATTATTCTCAGCTTTAGATTTGAATTTCAGGTATGTCATATTTTCAACTTAGTGTAAGTGGTGTGATTAATTAAATTGTTTTTTATAGTATTGATTTGAGCCAAGAAGAAGGTGGTGGAAGTGTGGAATTAATTAGTTGTGGTGTTGATACTGAAGTAACGCCAAACAATGTTTATGATTATGTTAGAAGATATGCAGAGTTTAGAATGTTTAGAACTCAACAAAAAGCATTCTTTGTAAGTTTAATATATTATTTAAATTTATAGAAAATTGAAAATTATATTTGTTTAATTTTAATTTTAGTCTTTGAGGTCTGGAGTGTTTGATGTGATTCCTGAAAGTTCATTAGACGGTCTAACTGCCGAAGATTTAAGACTATTGTTAAATGGAGTTGGTGATATTAATGTCCCATTATTAATCTCGTATACAAGTTTCAATGACGAGTCCGGTCTTGCCACTAGTGATAGACAAATAAAATTTAAACGTTGGTTGTGGTCTATTGTTGATAAGATGACTCCTTCTGAAAGACAGGACTTGGTAATGAATCAATTTACTTCATATTAATAAATCAATTTCATATGTAATTCAAAAAAATTAATTTAATCACTAAGTAAATTTCTATGCTGAAACTTAAAATTAAATAAGGTATTTATTTAATTTATGTGAGTGAGATGTTACTTTTAAATCATGAAAGTGACATCCCTTTAAAAACAAAACGAAATTCTTTTTTTTTAGTATTTTTATTAAAGTATTTTTATTGACGATGAATACATTTTGGTTTCAGGTGTATTTCTGGACTGGGTCACCAGCATTACCAGCATCAGAAGAAGGATTTCAGCCAATGCCTAGTGTCACGATGCGTCCAGCTGATGATTCACATTTACCTACCGCCAATACGTGTATATCCAGATTGTACATACCATTATACAGTAGCCGTACTATACTTAGACACAAACTTTTGATTGCTATAAAAACAAAGCATTTCGGATTTGTTTAAATTTTGTAGGTTTGATATATTTTAATAAATGTATGGAGAAGAAAAAAAACTATTGTAACAAAATTAATAATTATATTTAAATGTTTCTTTGACGAGTTTCAATATCTTTTTTATTTATTTTTATGTTCAGTTTAAAAATTTGTTTATTTCGTGATGGTAATTTTTTAATTTGTTTTCTTTATATACATTATTTGTACTTAATAAAAAATGTGTATTCACGATTTTAAAAGTAATATTAAGTGATTAAAAGTTAATACCAATAGTTTGTAATTATGGTTTTGTTTAATAATATTTCTCATTTAGCTTTAAATTTATTGTGCAGTAACAGGACACGTTTTTTTTTTTATCATTTTGTATTATTCGTAATAATATTTATACAAATTACTAAAGGAAAGAAAATGCAATTGTCAAGATTTTGTTATTGTTAGTGCTTTTTAAACAATTTATGCTTATACATTTATTTTAATGGGAATTTGTCATTTTTATTGAATCATTGATTTTTCTCAAAAAAAATTACGAATATAAAATCCATTGTTTTATGATTTCTTTTGTAGTTTAAAACGTTTTTTTTTAAATTCACATAAGATTTTTAGTCTTAACCATATGTGTGAGAAAGCAGTTCAGTTTAAGTCCACTAAAGTATTTTTAAATATAAAACGAATCTTTATGATCTGTTCATAAATAAAACATTTGAGAAATGTTAAAGCTCCAAGAGTCACGTTCAAAATGTAAGAGAACAAAAAACAATATGGAGTGTGATTCCTGACTGCTCAATTGGGATTTGGAAATATCACGTTATAAATAACCCGTTAAAACCATATTGCGGTCATATGTATTATATCTACTACCGCCATGTTCTTACTATAAAAATGTATTATTACCGTGAACGCTAGTCGTGGTTATTACCAAATGTGTCATTACAGAAGATAAACCGTAACCGTGGTCATTACGTTTATGCGTATCACGAGATCAGACCATACACTGATAACATGTTTTTGTTACAGTATTATGCGTTTTGGTAATTTGTTTTTGTAACTGAAAACTGAATAGTAAAAAATAAATGTTCCTTTATTATTTGTTTTACGAACGAATGGTGAAATTGTTATTTAATTTACATAATTGTAAGTGCAGTTAACGTATTTTAATTCATATGGGAGGTTATAAAATGTTTATTTTTTAAAATAAAGTCAATGTGTTTTTTAATTGTTTCTATTTTCAAAGTATGTAGAAACAAAAAAAATTAGAGAGAATCGATAATTATTAAAATTTCTGGAGATATTGGTTATAGAACGATAGAATTACATTGGTACATTTGAAATGTTACATTAAAATGATTTTTTATGTAACCTTATAAATTTATTTTCAAGTATTTAGAACAAAAAATGTTTTCTACGGAACAAAGTGGTGTCAAAGAACGAAAAGGATTAAATAATTGTAAAGAGAAGGTTCACATATCTGAAGCTGTAATAACGGAAGAAGAATGCAATTCATATTTTCGTCCACAATACCCAACAATTAAGGATACTATACAAATTAAAAATAAAAAAAATGTAGGACCATTAATTCCTACCATAAATGAAACTGTACTTATTGATAAACCATGTAAGTTTTAGTTGTTTTTTTTTTATTATTATTATTTTTAACTTTAACATTACGATTGTTTATTCGAGTTACGTATGTATTGTTGTGTTGCTATAGGCAGTAAAGTTTCAAAACAACCAAATGAATATATCAAAAAAACAAATACATCGGTTGACAATCAGAAATTTAATAAAAATAATAATGTTACTGAAACAAGATTATATATAGAAAAAAAGAAAAAAGAAACGTCTGAAAAACATAAATTAGAAATGTTGGATAAGAAGAGATTAGCGGAAGAACGCAAAATTAGGTTAGATAATCTACGAAAAACTACAAGAGAACTAGCCAAAGCTTCTGTTAAACAAAAGGTGATTGAAATAATACTTTTGGTTATTATTGCCATTGTCGTTGATAATATTTTTTTGAATTATAATTTATAGTACACATACCTATTCATTACAATTCTTTAAACAGAAATATTGGTGTTAGTAATTTAAGGGTTTGAAATTCAAACTTAACATTGATCTCATTATAAAATCAAATGGTATTATGTACGATAAAAAATAATAAAAATATCATGATAGAATTGACTTTTACCGTTAATCGATGTTTAAAATTTTAGACTCCTCGTGTTGAAGAAAAGAATAAAATTATAAATCTATCAAAGGAATCAAATAGACCAGAAGAAGTATAGTAATATTTATTGTTTATCAATTATGTGATACAAATTTAACATAATTTTAGGTCGATCAAACCTTTCGTCTTTCACCTAAAGTAGAAAGTTATAAGAAAATACCGAAAATTCCTATGAATGTATCAAAGAAATGTAAAAATGATTTAGAAATGATATATGATGACAAGGAATGTTTAAAAATGACGAAAAATGTAATTGTTTTTGTTATTAAATTTGATTAATTATATAACAATTATTTTTTTTTTTATTAGGTTAAAAACACATCTATATTGTCAAAAGTATCGAAAAATGAAAATATAAATCCACAAGAGAAAAGTATGTTATGTCTAATTATTAAATTTAAATTATTTAAATTTTCAATTGTTATTGTAGAACCTCATTTACGTGATATTACCAAACCTGAAGATTTGTTTGCCAAATTAAAAATCAATGATGATTATAAATTAATCAATAACAATTTATTTGATTTTTTAACGCCTAAAATAGTTAATGTCGATACTTCATCAACACAAACAGATCATAATAATGGTAGTATTTTGTTGTAAGAATATTAATAAAAAAGATTGACTATATGTTTATATTTTCAGAACAATTGGCGGAAAAAAAAACTGAAAAAGATAGTGTAGAGATGTCTGCTAACAACTCACAACTAATTGATACTCAGGCGTTCACAGGCTTAGATTTGTCTAAAAATTCACACGAGGAAATCATAAAAAATATAAGGGACCTTCAAGAATTAGTAATTAACAAACATTCTCCAAGCAAAATTTATTACTCAGAATCGACGCAAACTGAAGATTATAACAACTTATTATCATTGTTTTCTCAAAAAAAATGTCCGCCACCACCTATGAATTTTATTTCAGTATTAAAGTGTAAAAATAGATTACAACTAACAAGACATAATTTTAATTCTTATGAACCTATTGAGAATTTAAATACAAAAGCACATTCAATTTCAAATGATTCACATTCTGATAAAATCAATAATATTAATATTGCCGAATCTGCTATACAGAATAATCTAGTTGACTATGATAAAATTGATTATGACAATAATAAAGACCAAAAAAATGATTGTAATACAAATAAATCCAGAATAGTGGAAGAAACTATTGTATCAGAATCTGATGATTTGACTTTTAATGAAACATTAAAAAATAATAGTTGTGAAAAAATAACAAAATGCAGTACACCAAATAGTGATAAATTATTTACAGAGTCCGAGAACTTAGTGACTAAGGAAGATATTAAACAAGTTTTGAAAAAAATTAATGGCGACTTTAATTTTTCGACAAAAGACATTTGTAAGGATACCAATGATTTACATAGCCCTAGTATGTATTTAAAATTTGGTGAAAATAATTCAGTGTTTAAATCATCTCGTGTAAGTAATGATCGAGACAACTTTACAACTAAATATATGTTATTTTTTATAATATACAAATTATGTTTCAGTTTCCTGAAATCCATGATGAATTTCAAGCAGAACTTGAAACCCTTGACCAATTGAATAACTCTTTGTGTGATATAGAAAATATGAGTTGTGATACGTTGATAAAATCTAATGTAATTTTTTAAATGTTAATTCATTGATTTATTAATAAACAGTTATCATGTTTTGTTTGTAAATTTTATTTTGTAGTAAACTTTAAGTGAAAGTAAATATATAACATTTTTTCAGGAACAATTTGTTGATAATGAACTTAATAATCATTCTACTTCTACTGGTTTGAATTTTAAATCATTTTTCAACAAACCAACATCATTTTCAAAATTAAATGCTGTGTCTTTAAATAAGATGTATGTAGATAAAGCAATAACTGGGTTCTCTATACAAATGGTAAATTATATTTTCATATTTCATTATGTGTTATTGCCGTGTTTATTAACCTCTGCTCTGATCTGAATGAAAAACAATTTATTATTATTTATTTAAAAAATTTAAATTGTTTTAAAAGTTAGTAAGGAGAAGATAAAAAACTTTTCCTTTCATCTTATTATATGTATGTATAATTTTTCAGTTTGAACAATTGATTAAGGATGAAGAACTTAGGGCAAAACAACACCAAACAATAATTCTTTTAAAAGAGAAGTCTTTAACTAATCGTTTGAAGTGGGAAATTACCATGTATGATCTACAGATAAGGTAACAACTTCAAATATCTTCTTCTTTATGTATATGTATATATATATATATATATATTACATTTAACTTAAATCAATAATATTCTATTTTTTAGACATTTAAAAAATCGACTAGGTTACGAAAAACAGTTACAGTCACTTAAACAAAAACACAGAGGTGAAGTAAAAAAATTGGAACACTCATTGTATCAAGTAAAACGACTTGGTAGAGAAATAGATTCATTCTATACACGGCGGCTCATTATTCTCAAAGAGCATGTACAGCTTTTAAAAATGCAATCGTCTTCTAAAAAAGTTATACGTAAACTCAAAAATTTGGACCAAGTTCCAAAGGTAATATAAATTTATTTAACTTTAAAAACAACATTTAAGTGATGGAAATATTTGATTAGAAAGAATTCTGGACTCTAAATAGTAATTTTCTTAAACAAAGTGATAAGGCTGACTTTGTTGATACGGTTGAAAGTGAATATATTAACAAAAATCCTAATGAATTTGTTGTCACATCGAAAAATAATAAAATATCTCCAACTACATTTAAAGTAGATGAATTTAAAATTATTTTACGAAGTAAGTCATTTTAAATATTTTTTTTTATGTATGTATTATAAATGTTTGTAATTTTTAATTTTTACTTAAAAATGTTTAGAAATTATTAACTTTTTTTATAATCAATTGTTAATTGTATAAATATATTTTTGTAGTTTATGTGTGCAATAATTATTCATTGATTTGTTAATTAGATCAAGCGACTTCTCCTATTAATATTGAAACAAACCAGGTTGATAATGCCAAAATTCAAATGGATATTGGAGGGTCTTTACCATCCACTAAAAACAAATGTGTACAAACATCTAAGCTAAGGTAAATACAATATTTATCTTCTGCATTATTTGTTAATATTTAATAATTAATAGTTATTATATGTTTAATTTGTACAATGTCTCTAGTAATGAATCAATTGATTTGTCGTATAAATTGACACAAGAAGTACCTATAACTGTAGATAAAACATCATTATCGTCAAATTTATCTACAAGTCATGCTGAGCCGATGCAGACTTCAGAAAGCTCAAGTAGTAAGTAAAATAATGTGTAATTTCAAAATAAAGTTCAAGTTCATTATTTATTCATATTTTATTTTCAAGGTACAATTTCAGAAAAAAGTGACTTGAACAAACGGATATCAATTTTACAAGACCAGCTTAAAGTTCGAAAGATAGAATCATTAAGATTAAAAAAAGAACAAAAAAAAATTAGGTTAGAGAATCTCAAACACCTTAAAGCTAAAGAGCAAGATCTTTTAAAACAAATAGACTTATATGACAAAAAAATTGAAGAATCAAAAAGGAGTTTGATTGATGAAATAGAAAGAAAAAGTATTCAGCTAAAAAAGTGTTCAATAAAATTTAATTGTTCAAAATACTTTATTGAAAATAATCATAAATCAGAAGAGAATAATCAGAATTTGCATGATTTGAATAGTGAAATATGGACCAATGGAAAACAATATTTCTATCCAATTGCAATGGAAAAGTCAAATAATCCAGATATCATATCTCAAGAAAACTCATCATATAAGTTGCAACAAACAGTTGTTATTAAACCAAAACAAAATGTTCACAGATTTGAAAATAATTGTGATTCAATACAAACTGATCATTGTAAACCTAGAAATCAGTCCATAGAAACAAATCAGGATTATGGTGTTTTAATACTACATAAAGAGTCTACTGAAAGAGAAGTTGAGATTTTGAAAGAATCCAGTGAAATTGACAGTAAAGTAAATAGTATTCTATTAAAACCTGATTTAGTAGAGACGTTAATTTATACATCAAATGATAAAGAAGAAAATTTAAAAAAAAAGTCTCATTTAAAAGAAATAAATGTAATCGCTGTTAAAAATTTAGAAAAACCATTATGCAATAATTGTATATCAAATCAAGAGATGTCGAATACTTTTAATAATCAAGGATTTTCTTTTGGAGACAAAATAAGTATTGAAAATTTGACATTTTCCAATAGACATATAATTACAAATTCATCTAACAGTAGTGATATTCAGAAAAAACTTTTTTTCGGTTCCAATAAAGAGGGTAACATAATGTGTGAGGAAAATGAAAATGATGTCGATCAATTAAAGACATTGAATAATGAAATTGGAGTAGACGATAACTACAGTACAGATTTTATATCGGATGATAATTCTTCAAAATTTCAAGAGTCATACCAATTTAATAAGAGTGAAGATAATACTATAGAATTTCTTGATGAAGAACAAAGTAACGAATCTTCTTATGAAGAAGAAAGAAGTGAAGGTGATGTAATGTTTGAAGACAAAATATGTATTGAACATTATTCGAATGATGAAAGTAATTTTGTGAGTAAAAACAAAGTATATAACTATACAAATCAATAATAAATATAGTAAATAATTTATTATGTATTAGGTTCAAAATGAAAAATCTATAGAAGGTAAAGTTGATGATATAACTAACAATATTTTCAACTGTCTTCTTAATGATGCAAAAAAAACATTAAAATCTGACTTGAGCAGATCATTATTTTTCTCAAAGAAAAACAATCTTAATGATTTCACTGTAGAAACTCCACTATTAATGAACTTGAAATGTGAAGAAAAACATCAAAATATGATCTTTCTCTCTGAACAAGTGACAACCATTTCAGATGTACTTTTTAAACGCCATTTACAGAAAATTCCATCAGAAACTCTTCAAATGTATTTATTTAAATTGAATGAATTACAAAAGGAGAAATTATCACTATACTTAAATTGGTCATCTCATAGAAAACGATTGAAGTTACCAGAATATTTAAGTTATCGTAAGTGAATGATTTTGAAATTTTGCTTGTCGCTTTTATGTTTGTTTAATAAT
Source organism: Chaetogeoica ovagalla (assembly GCA_032441825.1). Taxonomy (NCBI): domain Eukaryota; kingdom Metazoa; phylum Arthropoda; class Insecta; order Hemiptera; family Aphididae; genus Chaetogeoica; species Chaetogeoica ovagalla. The sequence goes on from CM063735.1 coordinate 7,111,201, forward strand.
ATAAATAAATATGCTTATTTTACTGCATCCTATATTGATATGCCTGTGTTATTTGTTTATTTAAATATAAATGAATTTATAATAACTAATATTTTTTGTATACTGTGTATTGAGTTATGAAGTTTTTGAAAAATATTTAGTAATATTGCCAATTAAATATTTTAAATGGTAGAACATTTGTTATAAAAATATTAAATTAAATTTTTGATCTAATTTAATAAATAGTTAACCTAATTTCCTATTTGAATAATATTTATAAAATAACAACATAACATTTATTTTAAAAAATCTGTTAAATACCAAATACTATTTTTATTTATTTTAAAATTTAAATATAAATCGAACAATTAATTGAAAAGTTACAGAATTTCAATAATATAACTTACATAAAATCAGTAAGCATTTGATCACTACCTAGTAAACATTTCTATTGATTTTTACACAATTTAAATTTATAAATATATAATTAATTGGATTTTTTTTTATAATTAATTTTTGTAATTATGTATTATATTTATGTATTGTACATTATGTACATGTAATTATTACTTTTACTATAGAACATGAATCTAGTGATGTCGATAATGATGAATCGTTTGAAATGTTTTATCAGAAGTATAAACTTCAGGTAATAGTATTTCATGATGTATTTTGTTTACTGTTTTATGTTCAATAGTATTAATGAAATATCAGTGTTCATAAATGAGTACAATTATATATGTTTATAGAAGAAATGTCCTATTTTTCAAGATGAAAGCAATAATGAAATACGCAATCAAACACAACAAGAAACGGAGAAATTGAAACTTGAACAATTGCGTGTAAAAGAAGAAGTATGTGATGATACTCTTAGTATAAATGACGTTTGATAATTAATAATATTGCGTATTAATGAAATATAAAATTTTCTTTTAGATTAAACGTCTTCGAATATCAGAAAAGAATAAATTGTTTTTACAAAAAATACCTAACGAACCACCTCCACCATACAAAAGTCCTACGAATAAGGAAACACTTGTTGATACACACTACACACCAGATGAAACTTATAAAATAGTTTTGGCAGTTGCTACTCAACTATTTAATGATTTTCAAAGTCCAATGTCAAAAGATTACATTTTAGATACTGATTCGAGTTCACATGTCAATTACAAAATGTTGATATTTGATTATTGTAAAGAGATGGCACAAAATGCATTTATTGACAATAACAACAAACCCATATGGAGAAGACACATAAAAACGTTGAAAAATTTTCGAGCAAAACCAAAAAGCCCTGAAGATTTATGTAACATCATTATGAAACAAATTAATAAGGTTTTAGATACTGATAATTGCGAAGAAAAAGTGAATAAATTTGTAGTGAAACAATTGCACGAAGAAGATAGCAAATGGACAGACATTCGAATGGATGAAATGGACGTGCAAGATGATATTGTACAAAACTTGATGAAAAAATTGATTCGTGATACTATAACAAATATTGAAAAAAATTTTTATTTAAAATTTATCGATTAAATTTATCTATAGTTTTTACTTATGAATTATAATTTTTCAGTATTGTTTTTTTTTCATATAAGATTGATTATTTATTTATATATTTTATTTTTTATATTTAATATAAATTCACTTGCTTGTTTGCCATTCATATGTTTCATTCGATTATTTTATGACTTTTTTTCTAAACAACTGCACTAAATAATAAATATTATTAATCAATATTTGAATAATAGAAGAACCAAATGTATTTCAACATCGATTAGTTAAAAGATCTTAAACGTCGAAAATAAAAAACGACTCTAAGACTAATATCAAAGTGTCAATTTTTTAATTGTTGTTCGTAATTCGTTGAAGTATTTTGGCTTTGAAAAATTATAAAGGATCTAAACCATATTTGCTCCACGCATATATGTAAAACAATTTTTCACACAATAAGTTAAGAAACGGAAATTTTGTTTTGTTAAGAAAATGTGTAATTTTTAGAATTTCGTTTTAATTGAATTCCGAATATAACGGACAAAATTATGAAAACGCTATACACAACAACCTACGCGTAATGAATTATTTATTATCGCATCAATAGAGTGAAAAGATAAAATTCCAAGAATCGTCTGCAGCATGAGCCACCCACAGATTAAACGAATTGAAATTATTATAATAATTCATTATTAAAAGAATACGAACTATGGGGGAGTAATGTTTTTATTATGTAGTTCATGTATTTGCAGTATTGCGGTATGTGATATCAGGAAACAGTTTGTTCAAACCAAGGAACGTGTTCGCGTTTACATCCATAATAAATGGCTACACTGCACTGATTGTAGTTACGAACGTGTTTTGGGCGCGCGCGCATGCGCTCAAGCCACATGTTTGAAATATCGCGTTTTCTATCGGCTTCGTCACCTCGTGGGGTTTTCGTACATCTGTTATTCAGTTATAATTTTGTTTTTTTTTTGTTAATTACTTTTGTCAGTCCAATTAAATTGTCTGTGACGTTTCTATATTCTCGTTCTCTGTAATCACAATGGGTAAGTGTCTTCGTAATGTATTTCGAAATTAATACGTGTTTATATATATATATATATTATGTACACTATATTTATGTAGTCTGTGTAAACGCGTTTGTTGTGCGATCGTTTTGATATATTCCGTAATATGTCGATTATTCAGGTTTTGACCGAGGTGGACGTGGCGGTGGTGGCCGTGGACGAGGCGGTGGAGACCGCGGTCGATTCTCAGGCGGTGGACGCGGTGGTTTTGGAGGAGGCAGAGGAGGCGGCGGCAGAGGCGGTGGGGGATTCAGGGGACGCGGCGGTGGTGCCCGCGGAGGCCGCGGCGGCGGCAGGCCTTCTGGTGGACCTGGTGGCTTCAAAGGCGGTAAAAAAGTTATTATCGAGCCGCATCGTCATGCAGGGGTTTTCATAGCTCGTGGCAAAGAAGACGCTCTCGTTACGCTAAACATGATCCCGGGTGAGACGATTTACGGCGAAAAACGGATTAGTGTTGATCAGGTAAACTCGTTACAAATTATGACCGGTATTGAAGACTTATTCACGAACCTTTTTTTTTTCGATTTCAGGCTGAAGGCGAAAAAATTGAATACCGTGTGTGGAATCCGTTTAGATCCAAATTGGCTGCGGCCATATTAGGCGGTATCGATGAAATTCATATGCCGCCTGGATCAAAAGTATTATACTTGGGTGCTGCTAGCGGTACGACTGTATCGCATGTATCCGATGTTGTAGGCCCTGTAAGTTGTTCATATCAATGAATAAATACGTTACAAATTGTTGAATGTAATTATTATTTATAGGAAGGTCTTGTGTACGCGGTCGAATTCTCGCATAGGTCTGGCCGTGACTTAATCAATGTTGCCAAGAAAAGAACTAATATCATTCCAATTATTGAAGATGCAAGACATCCTCACAAGTATAGAATGTTAATTGGAATGGTTGACACAATTTTTGCTGACGTAGCTCAACCCGATCAAGCGAGAATTGTATCAATTAATGCACAATATTTTTTAAAGAACGAAGGTCATTTTGTAATATCAATTAAAGTAAGATTTTTTTTTTCTAAAATTTTTTCCAGTTTTTTCATTGTAATATAATAACTTATCATGTTTACGAATCTAATATTATTTTTCAGGCAAATTGTATTGACAGTACAGCAGAACCAGCAGCTGTGTTTGCACAAGAAATTGAAAAATTAAAGGCTGACAAACTGAAACCTACCGAACAGCTTACATTGGAACCATATGAAAGAGATCACGCTGTTGTAGTAGGTGTATATAGGGCAGTTCCAAAAGCTAAATAAATCGGTTAAACAATTTTTAATAAGTGAACAATTTCTTTTCTTTTTTTTTGTACAAATACTCAATAAGACCAACTTCTACTGAAGCATATTATAATAAAGTTTAGATTTTATTATTTTATAATATAGTATTTTGTATGTGTTGGACTTTTATTTTGATACAAATTAGATGTATTGAGGGTTTTAAAGCCAGATGTGATGAATTCATAAAAGAATGATAAATTGTTAATCATTTTACAAATGAAATTGAAATTTTTTTATGGTAAACCAACTGTAAATATCTGAAAATAAATAATATAATCCTTTTAAATTTTTATTTCTTTTAATTTTTTTTCAGCATATAATTTATAAATTTAAATTAATTTCATTAATTGATTAAATAATATTTCTTTAATTTTATAAATATATATAGATAAAAAAATTACAGAAATCTCAAATTATTAATTTAGTTGTAGTTCTATTTTAAATCAAACAAAATTACAACGGATATACACTATGTACAACATATTATAAAGTCTGTACAAAAAATAAACTAAATACAATATATACAAAAAGGAAAAAAGTTAAGGGCATAAATAAATACAACATATTTTAATTTAATAATTTCATTTTGTCAGTAATACATTTTGTGTACACATTAAAATTATTTCTTTGTGTACTTATTTCTTGAATTATATACTATAACGAGAGATAACGGACCTCATTTTTAGAGTAATTTTATTATTGAACTGTCTCCAATAAAATATAATTTTGGTTAAATACGAGTTTTGTAATACAATCAAAATGAGTATTAAGACGATAAGAAGTCCTGAGAACCGTATGATAATCCATGAGTTCAGCACTGCACGGCAGTAGCAATTGATACGCATCAAATCAAAATTTATTGTCTTCAAAACATCGTATTAAAATCGTGGTGTCCGTGTTGAATTAAAAATTTTGAAGTATTAAACACTTGTAACAAAATTTTAAGAGGAGAATATTTTTTTCGAGTTTATTTCTCGACCATGTGCTTTTGGACATGTCATAAAATCACAGCTCATGAACCAAAACATTTTTGGTTCTTTGATAATTACCATAAATTATACGTTTCAACTTGAGAACTTACAAATATCCAAATCGTTTATGTGTATATATGTATGATTAATATTAATAAATATTAATTACTCTCGTTAGACAATATTGTTTTCCGTTAGTATTTATCGTGTGTAGTCAAATGAAAGTAAATGACGTACCCATCAATGGTCAGCTGATATTTATCCAAAAGCTTAAATAGCGTGCATTGTAAAACCATCTTTGATGTTTTGATCAGAATTTAAAAAAAAAAAATAATTTTTTTATAAAGTATTTCAAAAAGATATTTTTTTTAAAAAATACCTATATAGTGTTTATTTGATCGTTCCTGTATAGTATATTTTAATTGATAACATGGTCCTGCGACGAATAATACACCAAATTATTCGTCACGTTTATCTTTTTACACGTAAATCAATAAGTGTTTGGTCATTACCTACTACTACTACTGGCTTTTAAACAAAACTCCACACGATATCCATCGGTATTGGACAATTTAATGCCATCGTGTATATTATACAGTTAATTTCATTCAGTTGTGTACATACACGCCTATAATTTAGAACATATTTTACAAACGTTCGTTTGGCGGCAAATAAATAATGCGTCGTCCTAGCGTTTTAAAAAAAATTATTTCGGAAAACTGATTTTCGCCGGAGAATTACAATATAACGGGTTGGGGTGCAAAAACGAAACGTACGTTTAACCGAATACGATCAATTAGAAAAAATAAATAAAATTAAACGGCCGTAAACTGAGCTCTGTTCAAAATCTGTGTCCGTCAATAATGTGATTTAGAATTGCTTTTGCATTTCAAATAACAATACAAAACGCATTTGTTGGTCTACTGTGGCTTTGTGTCGAGGTCAACGAGATGAGTGGCTGTCAAACACCACTCGGTTACGCCGTATCGCGTCAGTTAAAATTTCTCGTGTAAAATTTTGTTCTTTTTTTTGGATAATTTTTCAACTGAAATTTATTACTATTATTATTTGTCCGATTAAGTTTAATTTAACATATAATTAAAACGATGGATAAATAGGTAACGGCGGTGTTATTTTTTGTACCAGTTTTAGTTTCGAGTGCGAATTATTATTATTATTATTATTAATATTATTATTATTATTAATAAGTAATAACCCTTGGGCGGTCAATACAATCGAATATTTACCTGACCGCGATATAATAATTATTGTAGATAATATATTAATTTCATATAAATTACCAAATGGTATATATATATATATATAAATTCGCAATTTAACGTCGTTAAGAAGAAAAATTTATGTGTAGAGACGTCAATATTTTTATACCTTGCCCCGGGCGAAAATGTAAAAAGTTTTTTTAGATCCAACGCTATGCGTTATATTTTTGTCCAACGGATATGATTGTTTTTTTTGTTGTTGTATGACAAGAGGATAGCCTCTAGATCAGTCGGATAGTGACCATGAAATATATGGAAGGATTCGTGTTCGATAGTTATTTATTGTGTTTATAGGATCAATTAATAAAGTGTTGTTGTTTTTATCGCGTATCAAATAATCCTTAAACGTATGATATCTCGCGTGTATCTATATTTTACCGTGCAATATAAATATTGCAATAGTGTAATAAATTATGTGGAACACACGCATAACCTTATATTAAAAATATTTAAATTCTTTACATCATATTCGTTTAAATTATAATTCCGACGAGAATTCATACGGCGTACATTTAAATAATCGTAAACTATAGTACAAAAAAATAAATGGCTGCGCATAATATCATGACTAACGACGTCTTACGAAAAAGTCACTAACGTGTAATGTATATAGTAGTTGAATAGTTCACAGTCAATACAGTATTATGTTATATTAGCCAAACGCAAGGCCGGGCGGAGTTGTTGTTGTTGTTGTTGTTTTTTAACTCGTTAAAATCAAGTTAACCGATTCTTTTTTTGTTGTTGTTATTTTAATTGAAATGAAAAGACGAAGAAATTCGTTGAAAAAATCCATTTATATCAGTTGATAATAACATTATTTCGTTTTCATAAAATAAAAATATATACGTTACTTTTAAACTTTTAAACTCGTTGTACAATGATTGTATGTCATAAGTATACGATATTTGTTCGGTATCGGTGGAAAATTTAATTTGGTCCGGGTGCGATAACGGACGGTCGCGGCGACCGCGATAAAATCGGCGACCGGCCGTGTGTGTTTGATGAGCCACCGTGGCGTGACGACCGAGTGAGCTCGCGTCTTTTGCCGTTGTCCGTGGCCCTTTTACGGCCTTTTCGTGGCCTTTTTACGGAGACGTCCGTTTTGTCACGAACCGTTTTCCTCGTGGCCGTGTCCCGAGTGCGCTGAATTCATATATTCTTTCATTGCGTGTAACGATCTGTCGCGGTGAGTCGACCCCAGTGTGTTTGCCGTTGTGCGTGGCCGTTTACGGAGACGTCCTTTTTGCCACGAACCGTTTTCCTCGTGGCCGTGTCCCGAGTGCGTTGAACACGTACACTTTTGTTATTGCGCAACCGTTTTTGTACGCGTCCGGTGAACCTTATAAAGTTGGCCAGCGGATATTGTCAGGACCGGCCGAAGGTTTTTTGCCGCCCTAGGCAAATCTAATTTACGCTGCCCTATGCAATAGTTAATTTTTTTGAACAATGAACATGTACAATTCAGCATACTATATTATATTATATATATTATAATAATTAAATCACTTTGGTTCATTTGAAATTTGCCGCCCCTACACTAGTGCCGCCCTAGGCGGCTGCCTGTTTTGCTACCACATTGAGCCGGCCCTGGATATTGTAGCCAGTGTAATTTCTTTTACACGTATTGCGCAACGGCGTTGTATCGACGCGCGTGTCGTCCGGCATTCGAAACCGTTCCAGCTTCAATCGTCCTGTTCCGCCGACCTGACATTACGGATCGTGCACCAGTAATCATTGGAGATAATCGTAATATTTTCTTGTGTAATATAATTGTTATAATGTATATTAATGTTTTGTTTATTGGATTACCCACTCCCGCGTGATTTATATAGATAGGGAGTCACCTGCCTAAAGAACTCCCTTAGCGTACAATATTATTAACTCAATGGAAAGTCACATAAACGTATTATGATATGTGTAGGAGCGGAATCGTAGCAAAACTATATTATATTGCGTGTTGAACCCGCGATTTGTGCGTACATCATTTCATCTATTCCCCTCCGCACGTCGTCGTGAGAAATACGTTATTATCAAGAAGCGTATATATTTATCGACTCCTTGTCAGCCTTCTTTAACAGTCCTGTGTTATACCTATAGGAAAAAAAGAAAAAGAAGAAATTAACAAACGGATTTTCAAACGCATTGAGATTTTTTATGTGCGAAAAATACGCGAGTCTTTTGAAAAAAAAAGAAAAAAACCAAAAGATGTGTGAATATCGCTAACTGCTGACAAGTCCATTTTTATCAATTTTTGAGTTTATTATCATCATTAAATGCATTAAACACGCGTAAATACATCGTTTACCGTAAAAAAGGAGTCAAATCCGACTTTCCAAAATGTCAAATTATAGCGTTCGAAAATTCCCGTTTACTGTATTCGTTTAGTTTTTCCATCGTTTTTGAATAATTATGAAAAGAATACTCGTCCCACTCCGCCTTTCTGCAGTTAGCGATTCGTGTAGAAGATAAATCGTTCAATGAACTCTGCTGACAAAAGTATTATCGATCGAACCGACACAAGAGCTCGGCATTTATAGTAGTAGCGAAATAAAAAAAAAAGAAAGAAAATCCCGTTTTCCGAAAATCACTACTGCCGCGTATTATGGCGTCCTCCTCCTCCTCTGCAAAATATTCTTCTGTCTTGCACGGGCGCCGGAGGTTTCTCGAGATAATGTTCCGCTGTAACAAAATTACGATCTCATTTGTAGGGACTTGCGCGGATTTCGTCTCCAATTCCCATTTGCCGAATCTCGAGACGTCGCGGCGAGAACGATAATTCCGCCGCACTCCTCTTCAATCCTGTAGCCGCGCGCGGTTTAACATTTTAATCTCTGTCGGATAAATAGTATATTTCCGATTTTATGGTTTTTCATTTTTTTTTTTTTTTTGTTTTTTTGTTCTCCTTTCGAAAATTTGCGTTTCGTTGTTTATAATATTATACTGCTGTGTGTGTGTGCGTGTGCGTGATACGGCGTTTAATAATAATGAATCCCCCCGCACGAGTCCGATGAGAATATATAATAATATAAACGTTTTGGATTATCTCACGAATTCATATACCGGATAATAATAATAATAATAACAACAAGCGCCTTTATATATCTACGTAGAGTGCGAGGAGAACGGAATCGAAAAATTCTTATTCCTATAAATATTCACACACACACACACACACAAGAGCATTTAGGAGGTACTCTCCGTCAGCAGAAGGCTTATAATAAAACGGTTTTTGCTGATTATTCGCTCGTCGAATTCGCACGCACACCTCGTCTGTATACAAACAGCGAACACGGCTAAAACGTAATGACGCGTTTTACAATTAATGATTTATACACGTAGCTTCGTAAAAATCATGTTTTCTTCTCGTTTCATAAATGCCGTGCGTGTGTGTGTGTGTGTTTTTTTTTTTAATGTTTTCAACGCACGTACTCAAAACGCGACGCCGTATACGAATTAAGAAGAAGACGCGCGAAACCGGCGGTGGTAGATTAAATATGCAAGCTCAAATCTATTTAATTTTTACGTATTACGCCGTTGCAGGTATACACGTGCGCTTTTCGTACACTTCGAAATGGTGTTTACGCGAAACCCCCCCCCCACCCCACGAAAAACCGGAACCCGTAAAACGATGCGGTGTGCGCGTATAGAGGGGCATCGGCCGGTATATACCGCTCGCGCCGCCGCAGTGGTATGTACGATAGCGGCTTGGTATGCATGCGATAACGGTCGTTTGGGGGAGGGTAAAACGCGCGACACACAATGTGTGCAATCCGACGAGGTTGATGCGCGCGTTCGATGGCCACAAACCAGTAGGTATAACCCCGGCGCTTATAACTGCGTGTGACATCAACAATATAACAACGCTGCACCGTCGTCGTCGTCGCTTACACACACACGCGCGAGAGACCTCGTGCAGTGTGTGTGTGTGTGTGTGTTATAATAAAATCCGGTGAACGAATTGATCAGTAGTTATCGGATGTTCTCCAGTATACGACGCACATGATTGGATTTTCGAGAGGATTAATTACCGATTTGTCAAGTGAGTCGGAATAAATTTTTTAATCGTTATGTAATATTATGTTTTCCTCGTCGTCGGAATACCGGCGAGGAGATTTAAATTCCTGTTTTGAAATTCGGACGTTACAAAAAAAAAAAAAAAAAAGTCGACATTTTTTTTCTTTTTTCTCTCGAGTTAAAATTAAACGGCGCGGATAACGATAAAAAAAAAAAACATTAAAGTTTATTATTATTATTATTATTATACAATTTTGTTCTATTCGATTTTATAGGATTTATAACGATATTCAGCAGCGGTCGATTTTCGAGAAAATCGTAAAAAAAAAAAAGAAAAAAATAAACAACTCGGTAAAACGCGTATTGACTCCCCCCCGGTGTATATCGGTTTAAATAAAACGTGAATTTTTTTTTCTCTTTTCAAAGAGAATAAAAACGTCGAATTTCGTAACAAATCTTTATATATACACCGGATTATAGCGCGCGCGCGTGGCCCAGTTTTATATTAATATAATACCCATATATGAGCTGTGTGTATCGCGCGCACGCAACACGTCCTTCGCGTCGAAAATAGTCACTATTTCTTTTTCCATCATATACACCGCGGATTATTATTATTATTATTTTATATAGGTATATGCAAACTGTGCTGATAGTTATTATTATTATTATTATTATTATTATATAGGTAATTGACCTATCTGCAATGTTATTTTATAACCGTATATAATACTTTAACTACTGCAGGTCGTAGAGTCGATATGCGGCCGGCCCGTTCGGATTGCAAATAATAAACTCCGACGACATAATATATAAAAAAAATGTCTTTTCTTCTTCTTCTTTGTGGTATCCGATTAATAAAAAAAAAATTTGATAGTTCATCACAGCGCGGTTTTTTTTTTTTTTTTTACCGAAATTTGCGCGTTTCAGCGACGTAATTCGACGGCAGCCGAGTACATATATATATATATATATATATATATAAACGATTATAATATTCCGGGCGAAATAAAAAAAAATTCCAGTTCTTATATTAATTATAATGTCATATGTACAACGGAAGGGGGGAGGGGAATATATTTGTTATTATATTTTTTAGGAGCCGGTTAAATATATAAGTAGTTTTTTCTTCGAATAAAAATCAAGGAAATAAACGGTTTTCTTTAATTTCCCGAAATCACATTATTTTCGTAGGGCTTGAGGTGTAAGAAGGAAAAAAACGTTCCCGAGGTTTTCGTTTATACGAGTATATAGTTTTAAGCGTTCCGCGTATTATTATTATTATTATTATATTATGTAAAATTTACAAGTATATGTGTACATTTTTTTTTAAAAACACGCTCACTCCACTTTTAACCGTGAAGAATTAACATATTTCAAATATATTTCGTGTAAAATTTAAAGCACTATATGTAAAATATTTATTACATTTTTATAAAATAAGTAATTCTTTTCAATAAAAGTTTAATACCTTTTTAAAGAGAACATTTTTTTCGCGATAATTATATAAATTTATAATACAGTATAGTGGTTGCCATTTAAGAAAACTAACAACTAATCGCTTAAATAAAAAAAAAAATAGCATAAAAATAATTTATTTCATAAACATGTTTAGTGTTTTTCTTTATATAGCTTTAAATTGTACAAGTAAAACAATTCAATACGCATGGTTAAAGATAGCGTGAGAAATCACACATATTCTATATAAATATTTTATTTAGGAAGGCGTAATTTTTTTTCCTTTGTTTTCTAACAACGATTTCCAACAGTGTTTCTCTTTTCTCATTTCTCATACTGTACAAGAAAAGAGATGTTCCGTTATTAGAATATTGTTGTTGGAAAACTTCTATTTATTTCGTTACACACTATAATATATAAAATAAGGAAACAGTTTAGAGGTCAGAACCTTCAAACAAATCTGTTTCAAAGGGAAGAAATTATAAAATTCCACTGTTTTAGTCACAAAACGTGCCTGCACTATTGTAATAAAATATTATCGCGTACATACACGCAGCGAAATACTACGATAATGTCTAGAAACCGTATTTGGAAAATATTACAAGTGTAATATATTTTAAACGTGGTATTTACATATATCGTTCGTATTAATATATATATATATATATATATCAGTCGTTTTGGAGGCGCGTATATAGGTAATATATTAAATATTTTATTCCCTAATATATTATTTATATGCGTATAAAAATAACGACAAGCAAATTAAGAAAAATAATATTAAATTCGTAAATAAATTGCTTTAAAAATATAATAAATACACAAAAACGTGTGGGCGTGTAGTAGTAATGTTATATGACGAAAGCTGCAGAGGAGCCGATTTCAGTATAATAGCTTTTTAAAGGTAGTATAATACAGCGTTTAAATCGTATTTTTTGATTTATTTAACTATCTTGTTCAGTAATAATAACAAATAATAATATGTGACTGATATCTGATACATATATATATATATGGCGAAAAACGCGTTGACATTCCGGTGTGATTGCGCTGCAACTGGTAGATCCGGGCAAGGATAGTTTTATTTTCGTATATTTTATGCCGTTGTATATAATTATTTTTTATTAAAACAAATATCAATAATACCGGCGAAAAAAAATAATATTTTTTTAGACGAAACTACATGGACCGATTTATATCACGCGTATATTATTATTAATAATAAATAACATATTATGATATATATATATATATATCGATAATTCTGTATTACGACGATTCGTGTGAACATTTTCTACTTTCAAAACAGCGCGTTTATAACCATATAATTATATTTACATAAACGTATATATATATATAGGTAGGTACGTCTTATATATTATTATTATTATTATTATTATTATAGCACGCCAATGTATCAATATTATCATATACCAAACGCGTATATTATAATATATAATAAATATAATATTGATAATATACAGTGAAATATAAATTTTATATTTTTCTCCGCGGTCATTATTGAAAATATTTAATAATATAATATAGATGGATACGTGATGTTTTCTACGTGAGGATTTTATATATTGTAAGTGATATTTATTATAACTTTTAATATACAGACATCATTAATCGTTATTATTCCATCATATATATATATGTATTTTTTTTTTTCAATAACGTTTAAATTATAAAATTATACAAATTCGTATATAGTCTTGTCTGCGCACGGATAAACGTATAGGAGAGGTATATATATATATAATTCTTAAAATGTATAAGCACTTCCGCATTGTTGGCGAGGACATTTGTTTTTTATTATTATTTTATTTTATATATAAAAGTGTTGACGACACATTATCCACCAAAATATTTCACTTACTCTATCCATTATATAGGTACATATTATATAGTGTGTGCGGATTAATCGAAGTGTATGTCACGGTCATATTTTAAAGTGCAGTTAATGATGATAATAATAATAATAATAATTATTATTATTATTATTATTCTTATTATTATTATTTTTATTATTGATACGTTATAAGGTCGACTAGTCGCGATTCTTGCAACACGCACGTGTTAATTTCAGCCCTTCATCACTTTCGGGTCCTCGCGGCGGCCGAATAAATCTGCAATAACAACAGTATGGGAAACCGGTAACAGTAATGAGCGTACATTTTTTTTTCTGCTCAGTATAACACGCACGCATGTGCGTATATATATATATATATATATATATATATATATATATATATATAATTAATTACTTTATTACCAAATATAATAATTTTGCTATTTACAAGGAAATTGAGTTGTTTTTTTTTTCATATATTAATGGAAAACGCTATATATGGGGGATTTGATACGAATTATATGTATTCGGTTTAATTTAACAAAATACTACGCGTATAGAATTCATAAATATGTTTTGAAATATATTATTATTATTATTTTATATTTTAATAAATTATATATATATATATATATATATATATATATATATATATATATTATAGTACTACAACAACGATTTGAAATGTTTAAACGCGCATTTGAATATCGTATTTATATAATTATTTTATTTCAATACCGCGACACGTAAATTCGGATTTTTTTTTTTATTTTAAATATGTTGTTGATCATTCAACAGAATATATATATATGTGTGTGTGTGTGAGATCCGTATCTTTTTTTTATTTATATCTATTACATCTCTATTATGTCATTTGGTTCAAATGCCTGAGGGGTTCGTAACACATATTATATACTCTCCGGGAACACTTTTGCTTTCTGCGTGTGTCTCCTTCGGTCAAGGTTGCCGAGGGGATTCAAGGCTCAGATTTCACTTTTAGATGAACTTTATAATTTATTCTAATATACTCGCACACGTATATAATTACATACATTTCTTCGTTTTGTAATTACGAGCGCGCGCGCATTTACGTACACTGCAATAGTTATTAATGAAGCAATAAAAAAAAAAAAAAAATACATAATAAAAAATAAATTCTAAAATCCGTTTAATTCAATCGATAGCTAGCCGATATGCTGTATATACGTATAAACGCGCGCGTGAACGTATATATTAAATAATAATTTATATATTATTATTATGTATAAATTATTTATATATACCTCGTTGAGAGCTTTCATCCGTTTTTGTTTTTTTTTTTTTTTTAGAGGTTTCGTTTAATGATCGTGTTGTTTACAATAACTTTATACGAGTTGAGAAATTGTTCATAACTAAAACTTAAAAAAAAACTCGTACGACGTTGGCCATCAATTAAGGTTAAAAACATTAATATATATATATATATATATGTCGTATATAGCTATCTGTTGCAGTACATACACACAGTAATTTTAATGGTGACATGTATTATAATATAATACACGATCGTATCGCATACACTTTCAAATGGAATTCGTATAAAATTCGTCTTATATATATATATTCTTTTTATATTTTATATAAGACCTTCGGGGAGACATTTATACAGATCATAAACACAATAATATATTGTAAGATACTGAAAACAAATTTGCATATTTTATATCTAATATACTGCGAGTATAAAATCTAAATATGTGCGCGCGTAAAAATATATATACGTATATAAATGACGATATTATGCGAGCAGTGTAATTTTTTATGTTTTTTCCCCTCATTTCAAAAAAGCGCGGTTTACAAAAAATATTATCGACAATACGCTCGTCCGTTTTATTATATCACAGATTATTATTATTATTACTATTTAAACCGAATTTCGTATTCGATTTTTAAAACAGTATAAATCGATTGGATTTATATATATATATATAATATTATATTAAAATTCTTCTGCCTGGCCTTTTCGAAACGAATGAAAAAAAAACTAATAAATAAATAAAACGTTTTTATATACCCGCAGGTATATATATATATATATGTAGTCAGGATTTTTATTTAGGAAGGAGAGAGGACTGAGGCTAATAATTTTTTATACAGGAGTTTAAATAGGATGTTTATTTTTTTTTTGAATATTGAAAGTATTATTAAATTTTCCACAATGGCTGATTGACGTATTAGCCGTATACGTCGCAACTGTAAATATACGACGAAACGAAATGATTGAAAAATATGCGCGAACAGATATCGTTTTAAAATATTAATTAATCATATAGCTCGTTACGTGAATCGTTTAAAAAATATATAAATATTTAAAAAATTTTCAGAATGTCGTCTTTTTTTCTTCTTTTTTTTTTTTGTCTAAATTATTATATTACCGACGTGTATATTATATACAAATCATATATAAAAAAAAAAAAAAAAAAAAATGTAAAATTTTCAATATATTACAATATGTAGTTATATATTTATAAATATTTTATTTATATGTGTTTACATAAAAACGCGTCGTTGACCCAGAGCAACAATATAATATGTGGGTAGTTCAATATTTTTTTTTATTTTGTACTTTCCCTTTATTCCGTTCTTTTATATAGGATATTATATTATGTGTTACACAACTATACATATAGGTTACCTTAAACTTGGCATCGTGCAGCTGTGTATGTTGCATTTCATTTCGGATTATGTGTTATATTTAATAAGTATACTATATATCGCCTATAGTAGGAGGTGTATAGGAATATCACTTACATAAATATTATTATACACCTAATATATTAAATAATTTATATTTATATACTAAATTTTTTGTTTTTTGTTTTTTTTTTTTTTAAGAACGACATTTTAAAACGTCTAATATATGCGCAGTTATAATTCTGTGAACTGTTCTCGTTGTTCGAATAATTTTAATTTGCATATACTTTTTGTGTTTCCACATAAAATGCGCTCTGAAAACCTGGCAATATGATAATAACGCGTGGTGTACGTTTGCACATATTACATACGTACAAAACGAAGTTGCGTATAACGAAAATATTTTAAAATCGGCTATAATAGCGTAATTACACTTTATTAGTAATGGAATTAAATTTAAAATGTTCATCGATACACGATCGCAGTAACGTGCGGTGAAAGTAGGACATCGGTTTGGTAATAATATATATATATATAAATACTTGCGGTCAGTGCAGAATAACATATGTGTGTGTGTGTGTATCGAGACAATTTTTTTTTATTCGTTCCTCTATACATAATAACTAGTTGTGTATACTGTATACCCATATCGGGTATGGATGATGTGCAAAACGCAAAAAAAGAAAAAAGTATAAGTAAAATTATTTTAATTAGATAATAACGCGTATATGTATTATAAAAAATGCCTTTTATATTTACTTTGAATATAATATATATCCACGTAGTTTCCTGTTTAAAATCGACAAGAAGCTTTAATTATATATATATATATATATATACACATATTTATATAGATTTATTATATTATAAATAAATATATAATATTATGCGCAGTAAATATATTATATATATATATATATTTATATATATATATATATATATATATATATATTTCCATGATTTCAATGTAAAATATGTATATATATATATATATAATTAATTATTATATAACACTATACATTGTGTCATAATTATGGAAGTTTTTTTATTTTCTAAAGTTTATGACAACAGTCACTTATTATACCGCACTAATAAATATATATACATATATATATATAATATTAAAATTGCGATTTGTATAATATTGCGTTTTTTTTTTAATAAATTAAATTTTCACATGTTTTTATCATATAGTTATAGTCTCGCGTAATTTCCATACGAAAATTGAATATTGAATTCATTTAATTTTCATTGTTTTAATTTAGACATAGTTTGAAAAAAAGTTATATCGTTACTGTTATAAACTGCTTGAGAAAAAAAATATTTTTATTATATATACAGAGGCAAATTCAACGTTAAAATCAATTTCAATCATTTACTTTTATTATTATTATTATTATTATTATCATCAGTCTGTACTTATAAGAATGCGTTTTTTCGAAGGTTTTATATCACACCGGAAATATTGTTTTTTTATTTTTTTCAATGTCGAATACTCATTGTTTTAATTGAATCATAACATGTAATACTTGCGTACCTATATATATATATATATAATTACCTAAATATTATTATATTATATTGAAGTATAAAGCCATATTAATGAACGATAGGAAGTGTATAATAATCGATTGAAGTCATTTCATTCTGGTATAAACATATTTTTTTTTAATTAATAAAAGTCGCGGCGTAATTCGTATTTATAGTCGATATTGTGTATATTATATTAAATTCGCGCTGTTGTACCCAATATTCATTACAAATATGAACTAAAATATAACATTGTACAAAAATATATAAATATATTATTATAATACACGAATTTTAAGCGATTAATATCATATTATATTAAATTATTCACATATATTTATAGGTGTAATATATTAGTGACTAATACATTTAAAATGTTTAATTTAATTAAAAAAAATCATCATTTATTGAAAACTTGAACGTTTAGTATATACATATACTAGGTAGTTAAATTATTTAGTGTCAGCTATATAATATTAAAATAATGTAGTGCAATATACTTTTATATATACTTACCATTTATATATACACATTACACATACGAGGTAAATAACAGTATTGTAAAAATATTCTCATTAATTGGTTTTTTCTACGGCATACAGTAGATACTTTTTTGAGTATTTTTCAATTATACGATACATTGACATGTAATCATAATGAATATTTAGAATTTTAAATTAAATACAGGAAAAAGTCTGCGATTGGGATAACGTCTACAACTGAAGTTCTAAACGTCGAATAAATATGTATGCATGGAGAAAATACATTGTTTACACCATAAATCGTTAAGAATTATATTATAAAAGTATACACATTTTTAGAAGGCTAAATAAAAACATCATAATATGTATATATATATACGTTTTTATATAAACTTGTTTCGAATCGTAGTATATAAATAAGTCGAGTGTGAATAATTGGTGGTTTAAAATTTAGATTAAATTGTATAATATACCTCTATTGCTTATATAGTAATAACTATAAAATCGGGTCGTAGATGTATAATAACACAAGAAACGTAATATAACGTATTAATTTGCTGTAAGCATATCGTAGTGTGTTATTTAAACAAAAAAAAAGTTTAAAATATTGCAGTTGAAATCCCGTTGAATTCGGTGTATTATAAATTGTAGTAGGTATATTATACTGTTTGTTCACCAGTCAGTCAACAACGATTATAACGGCTAGTTTTTATAATAAATAATAATTAGTGAATTACTATTTTATTGAAAAAAAAAAACATGTTTATGTTATTTTCCGGGGATCTGCAAATATCAAATTTGACATTCGTTTTTCTTTAAATTAACAGAGATTTATTATAGTAATAATAAATTAATATTATTAAATAATTTGAAATTAAATATTTTTTTGAGTAGGTATTTGTAAAATATTTATATCCGATATTACACAATATTATATATGTAATTCGATAATTTTTTTTTTTAATTCGTAATAATACGCGTACAACACGCACAATACCCAATTATACGTCTGTTATAATTATTTCAACGTATGTAATCGTAAAATATTATACACGACACAATAATTGTGTCGTGTATAATATAATATATTATTATATATTATTATAATATAATATAATATAATATTTTAATATTATTTTAAAACAATTATTGTTTTAAAAATAAGAATGGGAATCGGTTTTTTTTTCTTAAACAAAAAATATGTCGTATAATGTAATATATGAGTACAGGTTATAGGTAAGTAATAGGTATACTATATATATATATATACTTATTTAAAAGTGAACGGTACCGCGATGACCCAAATAATAGTTTATGTCATACATTTTAGCTTTTGAGTAAAGTATAATATAATAATAATAATAATAATAATAATAATAATAATAGGAATACCTAATGATTTTATGTAACCCGGTTTTTTCTCTCGCCTATACCGCGATTACGTTTTACTTTTTTTATTTTGGATAGAAAGTTTGCCCCGGTTTCGATATTGTAGTAGACTATAACAGATTCACGACGATGATATTACGATTATTATTATTATTTTTTTTTTTTTTATATAAATATCCAATATTTTATTGAAATAATATTAATAATGCCCAAATCTGCGCGGATTTGTTCATAAATTTATTGGAATTATGAAAGTTATTATATGGTAATCTACTGAAAACTATTATAAACGTTTATTTATTTTAGAAGTATATGGTTTTTTTTTTTTTAAAACTTCGCGTTTTACAATTTCATTGCAATGTTACGTTGTATACGTTTTCAAACATATATTATAATATATAATGTTATATACGTTATTTTAATTTATACTCTTCTTTTTTTTTAACGATAGACACAATACAACTATTTATTATATAGTAATAAAAAAAAAATTGATTTTAAGAAATTTTTAATCACAATAAATCAACACTATAATATATACAACTCGACTGTGTTTCGTCGAGTCCTGCTGCAAAGCCATTGTAATAATATATAGTATATATGCGGTATGAATTGATATAGTTTCATTTTTGAAGTATATATATATATATATGCGTAAATGAAATATGATTTTATTATCTATAATTTATTTCTATTAATATTAAATTAATTAATAACTACCCTACAATAATATAATATAATTTTTACGTATTATTATAATACGAGTATATTATTCGCGTGCAGCGAATATAACACTCGTCGTACTCTATAGTAATGTATAATAATATATATATATACATATAATTTTTTTTTGAAATTATTTGCACACCATCATAACCTTGGATAAGTGTAGATTTATCTGGTTTTTTTTTATTATTCTGTACATTTTAATAATAGGATAGGTCAATAATATTGTTCATGTTATGACATTTTTATATTATACGAGTACCTATATATTATTATTATTATTATTATTAATGCAATTGTCAATTAATATTGTTTGTGCCGTCGTCGTCAAGCTATTATAAATATACGCGATGGCGAAGGTTTGTTAACAAGAGATATATTATCTATAAACGTGCAGAGAATGCTGGTAACCGCAACATCAAATTTAATTCTTCTTTTTTTTAATATAAAAATACATAATATACGATTATTATTATTTTTATATCATTTGCATAAATGATGAATCAATGGATATACGTATAAGTATATAAAATATTATTTTTAGATTTGAATTTTTTAGAAAGTTAAAAAAAATTGATATTATTTTAGGCAAATTAATATTTAAAAGAAAAAAAAAAGAAAAGTGGGTCAAAAATCAACAATTATTGCCTATACTTATTTGAAAGTATTTTTTTATTACTTGTAATAATTGCATATTATAATTTTACAAATTGTATTTTCACTCAAAACGTTTAAGTGATTTAATATAGACCAAGGTCGAAACAATGGTGTTCGATTAAATACACAGAATATACTATATAATATATCTATATATTTTATTATTATATATTTTTATGTTTATCATTATATAAAACCGCGCTTCGAAAAATTATTCATTTCTTTTTATTTACGCGAATACGCTATATGTTTACTGTTAACCTACTATTGAACATTACGTAATTTCGAATCCCGAGATTTCGAGACAGTAAAATGCGATTTCCAACAGGCATATTAAATATCGCACGCGAACATCTCTCAGTAATACTTATATAATTTTATAATGAAGTCAGTACTTATAACTAAATGTCAAATTGATGCAAAAAAGAAACGTCTTACGAATTTTTTTGTATATAAATATATAATAAAATATTATAGGTATATATAGTTATAATAATACGCCTATGTGTGACCAGAAATTTTGTTTATCATCTTCGAAATCGTTTAAAATCGTGAGTAATTTTACCCAGAAAAACGTATAAAAAGATATTTGAGTAAATTAATTATTAAACAGGTAGTACAGAAAATTAGTTTTAAACGATAATCCAAATATTCTTTTAATTTTTTTTTTAATAATTTACAAATAATATATAAATACTATACGTATAACAATAGTTTCCAAACACAAAATAATTGAAACGTATATATATATATATATCACGGGTAATGTTAATATTATCTGGATAATATTGACATTAGCCAATGTAAATTCGATGATAATGTCATAAAAATATTATTAGAATAGTAATACATATAATTTTTTTGTTTCTACAATACATCACCAAACCGATTTATAATAATAATAATAATAATAATAATTTTAATAATAATAATAATAATAATAATATAATAATAATAATATAATAATAATAATAATAATAATAATAATAATAATAATAATAATAATAATAATGACGCGCTATATAACTTGGTGAATGTTATTATGGCTATAATATTAGCAGTGCGTTACTCAATATTTAACAGAAATCACGACATTGTATTATTTTAAACAGTTTACTTAAGTGATTTGTCAAAATTTATACGTGTATTTACCGTGCATTAAGAATACTAATATATTTGTATGCGTAATATATAGTCGCTATTATTTTACTATCGACGTATATATATATACTTGAGTAAATTTTATCGAAAATAAATAATGACGAATAAAAAAAAAATGTTTATAACGTACGTAAATATTTATTAAATCTGAACAAATGGCATCTCTGAATAATATTTTGTATATTTCGCAATATACTCGTATATAGAAAATACATAATAGTATATTATTATATAAAATTTTGCGTTTGCTTTTGTGCGTTTTATTATTTTTTTTTTCGTTTTTTTACAGAATGTGCAGGGAGGCCATCCAACCACAACCTCCTCCTTCTGCTTCCGTCGAAGTACGAAGTGCTTATAAGAAGTACAGCTCGTCAGCAATTGTGCTTCGAGGAATATCCCTGACCGTCCGTAGAAATACGATGTACGAATATTATTATTATTATTATTATTATTATTATTATTATTATTATTATTATTATTATTATTATTATTATTATTATTATTTTTAAAATAAATTATAGAGTCCACGTTACACGGATATGACGATTTTTCCGCGATTGCTTTTAGATTCTGAACGGAATCGTCATACATTTTACAAATGACGTTTGTTTCTTTTTATTTATTTTTATGTAAATAAAAAAAAGTAGGAGTGCTCGTTCGATCGTGACTATTATTCTATATAATAAGAATTCCGTAGCAAATTTTATCGATAATAATATGCAGTTGGCACTTCAAAGAGTTTATTTTTCGATTTTTTTTTAAAGTATTTTAACGCGTCCGTCCAGAAAAAGTACATTAAAAAAAAAAAATTGTAAAATGATTGATTTCGTCAAGAATCGCGCACGTGTTCCGTTATTTCGAATATGAATTGTCTTCGAGTTTTGTGACTTTCAATACGCGTATTATTGTACTATATATGTTAAAAAAAAGGATTTTCTTCCCCTCAACATTTTATATAAAAGTGATTGCAATAATTTTGTGAATTACACTAAATACAAGCTCCGTTCAGAATCGTTTTTCGAATACGATAATTGATTTATCATCGCTTTCAATTTCATACATATGAGCTGTAATAGTAAAACTCTAAAATCTCTACAGTCTACCGTCATTCACTTATGCGATTTATCGATTTTTATTTTTCGATACACACCCAATATTAATTTTAATATTTTAATTTTCATAAGGAAAATATTATAAAGGCTTAAGTTTTTTTCAACGTTTTTTTTTTGTTTTTTTTTAGATACGGTCTTTTGGGACCTAGTGGCTGTGGTAAAACGACTCTTTTAAATTGTATAGTCGGTAGAACGAAACTGGACAGCGGCGTCATCAATTTAGAATCAAACGGTATTGACGATATTGGTTACATGCCACAAGTAAATATTTTGCTTTCTACGCTCGTAAGTAATGTATTTATATTATTATACTGTATAACTAAATATGTTTTTAGGATTTGTGTCTGGATCCTTTACTTAGTGTCGAAGAAATTTTCATGTATTTTGGATCTATTTTTGGTCTTTCTCGAAAAGAAATCATTACTCGTTACAAATATTTCAATGCTTTATTTGACTTGCCTCCAAGACAAATGTTAATAAACAATTTAAGGTAAGCGCGAACGAGCTGGTATTTTTTTTAAGGAAAAACTAAGTTCATATGATTAACACCATGAGTGTTTAACTATACAAATCGATTTAAAAACTAATGACAAACACTATTTATTATTGAAGACGTAATTCTATCGTGAGTATATAGCGGCACAAATGTATGGTAACGTGACACTTGACTGGCAAGTGTCCTTCTGGCATGGCGCTCAGATCATAGTATAGTCAGAATTTCTGAATAAATCTAATTAAAAACCTTCATTCTTGAAATTGACTACCTTTTTATTATACATATAAATTAATAGTTGTAATTTATCATATTTTTATTACGTCTTATGTATAATACAATGTATTTAAAATTGCCTTCGGGCATTAATTAAATAAAATAAAAAATCTAAAACTTTTACTTTTTTTTCATAAAAACAGTATAGATTCTTTATTTTTACATTGACAAATCCTAAATTGACTTTATATTAATCATTTAACCTTCTTATGTGCGTTTGGATATAGCTGGTTACAACTGAACAAGTATAATGTTACTGTTCATTATTACGACTTTAATATAAGTTTGACAAAAGTGGTTGGTGGGAGAGGGCCTTACCCCCAATGGCTACGTCACTAGGTTTTAAAATTGCACATTGTATATTATAATAATCGTTCGGTTTTAAACAGAAAATACCTATGTGCATCACCTATTTCGACAAACGATGCAATATTAAATTGTAATGCGCATTATAATACGATATATATTTTTTTAGCGGAGGTCAACAGCGTAGAGTTTCCCTGGCAATTGCCCTTCTTCACAATCCAACTCTATTAATATTAGATGAGCCTACTGTTGGACTTGATCCGATATTAAGTGAAAAGTAAGTATAGTAGTATACTTAGGTATAAAACAGCGTTTTAACGATATCGTCTAATGTATTTCCGTGGTTATACGATTAATTTCAGAATCTGGTTACATTTATCTGACCTATCTTCTGAAGGTAAAACCATCATCATCACTACGCATTATATCGAAGAAGCTAGAAGAGCACACATGGTCGGTATGATGAGAAGTGGAATGATGCTATCGGAAGACGCTCCAGAAAGTCTAATGAAATGTTATGGATGTTCATCTTTAGAAGATGTGTTTCTCAAATTATGTATTATCGATACATCAAAAGTCATACAAGTAAATTGTTTATTTTCCCGTGCGTTTCGACTTCAGTTCAATATATGGGAACAAATGTTTTATTTTTTGTTATATATATCTTATTGCGATAAAATTTCAAATATACACTATACGTATATTATTTTTAAAATATTTTGTTGCAAATTGAAATTTATTGAAGTCACTTTATTGTTTAGAAAACTTCTTTACCCATCGAAAATGGCGTACAAAAAAAGCTGTTACCTTTAGACAGCAACAAGAAATTCGAAACCAGACGATTTCGGGCTCAGATGTTGAAAAATCGATATTTATTATGGAGAAATAAACAGTAATTGCGATATTGACAGTCTACTAAAATATACCTATAATAGCCCATAGGTGTTTAGGTTTAATATCTAATTGATACATATATATTTTTTATTAGGATGACTTACTTAATGTTGGGATTGCCAATCATTATAACCGTATTTTTTAATATGGCAGTCGGACGTGATCCTAAGAATAATAGAATTGGAGTTATTAACGACGAAATTGATTTCAGAAACTGTGCGAATTTCACTTATAAACACAACAATAAATGTTTTTTGGACGAAAAAATGTATGGTAGTTGTCAACTAATTTACCAACTTCATAAAAGAACTTATAAAATTGTAAGTTTTATAATGTACAACGCAATAAGTAATTTTTTTTAACAATGTATAGTATGCGTATAATTACTAATTATTAAAAATATTCATTTATTTTATATGTTATTAACTATTATTGGTAATTTGGGTAGAAAAACTATTATAATGTCGAAGATGCGAAGAAGTCTATAAAAAAAAATGAGATTTGGGCCTTGTTACGATTCAATTGGAATTATACGGAATCGCTGAAAGACAGAGTGACTACTGGTCGAGACAGTACCAACGATGTAGTCGATCATAGCTTCTTGGAATTTTGGGTCGACGATTCAGGTGATTTTTTATTTGTGAAACAGATTAAATAAACTTTCAAATCATTAAGTTTTATGAGTATGTTTTAGATAGATATATGTCGATTTTAATTGAAAGAGACGTGACGTTAAGTTTAGCTGACGCTTTAAAGAATCTAGTCGGTTCTTGTAATAATTCACTGGATAAAGTCATTTCTTATCCCATCAAGGTATCTATATAATTTATTTGAGGAAAAACAAAAAGAACGCAGTATTGTTAATTATTTTTATACGATTTTCCTATTAGATTCATGATGCTGTATACGGTTCCAATTCGGGATCTTTTACTCACTTTGTTGCACCAGGCACGGTATGCATGTAAGTATTGACTTTAGTTTGTCATAGACACACCTAGACTTTGGTGTACAGGAAAATTATATAATTTTATATACCAGAAATATCATCTGCTTATCAACACATCGAATATTATTCGTGTAAAATATTTTTAAAACATCAAGTGTATTACCAAGTCAAGCTCATCTGCTTTCATTTCTAGGCAAACATTGTACGTAACATAATGGGTTTCTTGTTTTATTTTTTTTTCAGATGTATGTTTTTCTTGCCATTAATTTTTACAACGTTTGTCATGCTTGACGAGCAAAATGATGGTATACTGGACCGTGTGATAACTTCTGGTATGACATACTTCGAAATAGCGTTAGCTCATTCAGTCGTTCAATTTGTGTACATATGTATACAAGCAATTGAACTTTTAATAATTATGTACACCTTCTTTGATAACCCATACATTGGATCGATTGTGATTGGATACAGTCTTCTCTTGATTATTGGATTAACAGGAATGATTTATGGTTGGTTATATTTATATAATATTATTATTTATTTTAATAAAATAAATAAATAATTTTTTTTTTTTAATTATTCTTTAGGTTTTGTACTGGCTTTGTCAAATGACAGCCATTTTGCAGCCGGTTTTGCAGGAGTTGGTACTAATTTTTTGTTAATGTGTGCTTGCGGTAAATAAAATATTAACAGATAAATTAACTTTAAATAGGCTTTAAACAAATCATATTTTTGTGTTCAGGTTTCATTTGGCCCACTGAAGGTGCTCGTCATTTTGTCAAGTATACAAATAAGTTTGTTCCAATCACATTGGCCATAGAAGCATTGAGAGGTATTACCATGCGCGGTTGGTCCATTGATCATACAGCCGTTTATATGGGATTTATTTCAATGTTGATTTGGGCTTTGATATTCTACGTAATATCTTTTGTGTTGTATAAATCAAAGAAAGACACATGGAGAAAAGTGTAGATGAAAGAGATGTGCAGGATCTCAAAATAAAAGAAAATTCTATGTGTCAAGTACAAAAGACTGCCAGAATGCTTTGTGGCAATCAAATATATTATTTAGTTTTTTTTTAATGTTATAAATGTATAATTTTTTTAAAAACAAAGTGTGTAAATAAATGTATTAAAGTATAAATGTAATTTATTATACATAATACTAAAATAGTATTATTGTTTATAAAAGTGAAAATGTAGCACTTTCTAGTGCGAAAATACTATCAATTATTCACAAAAAAGGTTGCAATACAATAAAAATGTTTTGATCTATGTGCACTTATTAGAATTAAAGCTGTTGGTTTTTATAATTATTTATAAATGAAAATACTGTTTTTATTACTTCTCTGCAGTCATTAACATGGTCGATTATCTCTAATTTTTCATTAACGTCATGAATAAATTGATTTATGCTATCTTCAATTGTTTTTTCGCTAGACTGTGCATCTAAACAACTCGTAGCCAATTGCGCTAACGATGATTTTTCAGAACCAAGTATATTATCAAGGTCGAATAGTTCTAGAAATGGTGATGGCAATTCTTGGAAACGCGGTGGATAGACCTGCAAAGCAAATAATATTTCAACGTAATTGACATTTATCTAGAAAAATTAATACTTACTGCAAACCGTAAGACAGGTAATGTATCATTAAATGTCGGAGGAATGAGCTGTAACTGATTGTGAGGAACATTCAACGTTTTGTATGCTATCAGTGTATCCGGTAACATTGACGTATTTAAGGAACACAATTTAGTGTCTATAAGAGCATTTATATTGTCAGTTGAAAATAATAAATGGCTTGTATTATTCAAACTTTCTTGAAGCTGTAGACAAGTACGAACACGAGATGATAACATTCCTATATCTGGTATCATTTTGTAATCTGAAGTCTTAAAAAAAAAATGTATTATTTATAACTAATAATATTACAATATACAATATATATATATATATACCTCAGGATCATTAGCATCAATTTCATTTATAGTTATATCATTTGTAATTAAAAAATCAAATAGAATTTCACGGATTTTATCATTTTCTTCCCAATTGATATATTTGTCTGTTAGCAAATGACCAGAACCAATGACGGCTAGTTTTCCCTTTTTGCCTGTAACAACAATAATAAATTCATTATAATATAAAACACAACTTTAAATCTTTTACAATTTAATCAGGTAAAAATCTAATGTAGGCTATGTTTACAATGTGCAAACGTGAATAAATGAACAAAATATAATACAATGCAAATTGTGCAGTACTAAATATTTGTCAATGGTACCTTCGCTAGAATAATTTGAAGCGGAATAAAAGGCACAAAGTGGTCTGTTAAGAGGATATGCAACAGAACCACTGGTAAGTATAGGAGCAGCTGGTTTCGCAACATTTAAGCTAGCACCATAAGGAAATACAAAACTCATACATCTGAAAATCGTTACATTTGAGTTATCAAAGTTAAAAAAGAACAAAAATAATTTAATTTTATTAAATGTTGCATAAGATTCTTTAGAAATGTTTACTCTTAATTGTTTTCTTGGATACATTTATAATTTGTGTTTAGTGTTCATTCTCATTATCCATGAGATCAAAACTATTAATTAGTTCACTAAATTTTTATTTTTTCTGTTAATTATAACATTATTTTTGCTTGTTTTAGAATTAATTTTAAAAACACAAAACAAAATATATTACTCGTTAACTTACTTTGACGTGTTTTCATTTTCTCGACCAAAATATTTAGCTACAGCTTCGTTGACAACACCATCCTTTACCAGACATTCTTTAGGATGGAAATATAAATAATAATGTGTGCGTAATACACAGTCTAAATAAATAAAAAAGTATATATATGTATATGATTAGTATGATATGACCATTTAAGATATCAATCAATTGCA
Source organism: Chaetogeoica ovagalla (assembly GCA_032441825.1). NCBI lineage: Eukaryota > Metazoa > Arthropoda > Insecta > Hemiptera > Aphididae > Chaetogeoica > Chaetogeoica ovagalla. The sequence continues at coordinate 7,140,161 of CM063735.1, forward strand.
GGCATAAACACTTAGGTATTGATTTTTAATGGTTCATTGAGTGACAATAAATAAATAAAAATTGTATTTGAAGTATAAAATAAATTTAAGATTTCATAAAGAATTTTTTTTTTGTGTTGTTTGCTTAAATACTTATTTCCAAACAATTGTTATAATTGTTACAATATAGAAAATTATATGTATATAATATATTATATAACTAGTTTTAAAATTTGAAACTATTTTTTTTTTAGCTTCTATCATAAATGGGAGGAAAAGAAAATTATTTTGTTTAGACTATTCGTAACACACAAAAAAAAGAAAAAAGATAAATTAAAATGTAATTGTTAAAAAAAAAAAAAATTCCAATAGCTAAACCAAACAAAATCGTTCAATAAGCGTTTAAATCTCTAAGTATTCACACACTCGGCACCTATGACTGCAAGTAAAATACTATTAAAAATATCTCTAACAACTTTTGACACTCTTACCACTATTAACCATAATTCCGAATTCTTCTAATAAATAATTTATATTTGTATGTAGTTCTTTTTCACCGCCTTCAGTGAACATAACTAATACGGATCCTCCGAGATCTATATATTTACGAAGACAATTGAATTCAGCTTCAGAAAACATGGCACGCGGCGCTCCGAATACAACTAATCGTACGCCATTTAAGACGTCCATTGTAATTTCGTATTTATTTCTAAAAATGATTGATGCCTATATCATTTATCCATACATATTTTAATAAAATTGTCAGGAACTCACATGGCAATGGTGTATGATCCTTTGAGTTTTCTTCTTAAAGTTTTCAAATTATCGTTGATGTCAAACATTTCGTTTTTAGCCATATCAAATAAAATAATAATATTATTATTACTATCTACCGACTTTGTCATTTCAACGTCTGAAATAAATAATAAAAACATTTTCTCAGTGCCTCTATATATATTAGAAAAATAGAATATTTATTTATTAATCGTTAAGAACAAATAATATTCATTATGGAAATATAGTTCCTACCTTAAATTAGGCGGAGAAAATTAAAATTATTAATTAGGAAAAAGTATCGAGAGCATTAAATCAGTTACAAAATCAATGTTGCTCCTCGTTGTCAGTAACTTTCATTTTTTATGTAAAAATAAACAACTTATTATATAATAATATAATATCCTACTATAAACACTTTCAAACCGAAAAGTAATTTTTTTATATTTAATGTTCGAGGAGCGAACAAATGATTTTAATCGAATTATTGATTTGTTTATGGTGGTGTTTGTGGGGGAGAGGAGATTAAAAGTGTGCGAAGTTAGCAATAGAAAGCAATTGATAAGAAAATATACGATCCAATGTGGATAGATATCAGTCACGGATTAAGATAGGAACACGGATGTAGATAGAATGGTTACGCGACGGAATATGATACGCTGTAGTAATAAACGGCCAAGTTAGTTCTTACCAATTTAGTCGAAAACCTAAACATGTACTACTATAGCGTTCTATAGTGATACATATTTGAAATTAACAATTTTATAATATTATTTTAAAATATACATCATAATAAATAATTATTACATAAATCATGACTTTTAATATTATAAATTCTAATCTCAATTAATGTTATTTATTGCATTTGTGGTTTGAAGTTTTTGATCAACAAATTTGAAATTACAATAGAAGATATCAATGAATTATTAGGTAAATACAAGAATGCAAACTCATAATAATAAATATAAAATAATAGTAATTTATTACGTGTGTGAAGTTAGCAAGAGGGCCAGCAAGTAAAACGTATATTAAGTTGTCTATGTCTAACTCCTGACACTAAATTAACATTGATAAGAATATTGGGTAATTTGATTGAAATACGGTAGATTGCACTGCATATATAAAACGAAAATTAACACTTGAGAACAACTATGACGAGGAATAATTTTATTAAAATATCTAACAAATTATCGTCAACTGCGTTATGGTTATTTTCATTATAGTAGCTGAAATAATATTCACTAATATTCGTTAATATTAATGTTAATTAGATATCATAATTCTAACTACTTTGTGTTAATTAAATTATAATGTTTATCTAATTATTAAAGTTGTGTGTTTTCGGATATTCAAATTTGATAAAAATGTATTTAAATTTCATTAAATATCAAATAATAATCCATTTACTTTGCTATAATTTAATTTTTACAACCCATATAACATATATTATTCTCCATTCCATTTTTTATTATTATTATTATGAAGCGTTATTCATAATAATAAAATTGTTTGCAATTAAAAAACAATTTCAATAAAAAATATTAAGTTAAAATGAAATAAAGTAATTAATATATAAAATTCTCGTGTCACAGTTTTCGTTGCCATACTCCTCCGAAACGGCTTGACCGATTTTGATGAAACTTTTTGTGCTTATCCGGTATCTATGAGAATCGGCCAACATCTATTTTTCATCCCCCTAAATGTTAGGGGTAGTCCACCCCTAAATTTTTTTTTTATTTTTTAGACAAAATTTTTAATTTCTATTTTTTATGATACAACATACAAAAATACATACAATCCTCAATTTTCACCCTTCTATGATCAACCCTTATTTTTTAATAGCCATTTTAGTAATTTAATCATTTTTCCTCTCCGGTCGAAAACTGATCAATCGTCATTTAATTAGTTATCCCCGCCAGATGTCTACAGGTGTCACTTCTGACCCAGTAAACAGCACGGAGTAGGGATGAGAACGAAGCCGGTCTCCTTTCTTTCTCACTCCCTACACAGTTGTCGGCCACAATAATGATGTTTATGCATCAAGTGTAGTAGTAACGTTGACAATTATTATTTTATTATTATTTCTCAGTGTAACTGTCATATTAACTTTTAATCATTCTTATTTTATCAATAATAATTAAATTATCAATTTTGAGTGTATTTTGCACGATTAGTTAATCAAGTGATTTTATAACCTCAAAAGTACTCAACACGTGACACGAGCTTCCAATAACAACGGATTTTGTGTTGTAAGTATACTTTTTTTTATATCGAAAATATTGTTGATCTTATAAAAATGTAATTTTAATATAATTTTATTAAAAAAATGTAATTGAACAATTAAGATTTTCATAGTTTCCAAAAAATCAATCATTATGAATCTTTATTTTGAAATGTCAATGAAAATATTGGTTGTATGAAAAAATTATAAGAGACAATGTTTTCATAAAATTTAATTTTTTACTTTTGTTTGAAAAATTTTTCCATAAAACTTATATTTTTGTTGATTACGAGTATTAACTTATAATTTTTTTTTCTATCTTTTTGAATATTTATTTTTACAAATCCTTTTAATTTTCTAAATTCCTTTTTGTTTTTGCTACCTTGTTAATTTTTAATACTTAGCACATAATTTTTTTAAAATTTTATATATATATATATTAGCATTTGTAAAATAGTACTGCCCGCGGGCGATGGGGAACCTCTGCACAATTTTTTTAATTACTTTGGTAAAACTAAAGAAATGTTATTTCATAAAATTCCGAAAATATTTTGCAAATGTAGGGTTCACTTGCCACCACACAACACATAATCACATATTTTCAAATCATATAGAATTCTTCAAATTAATCAAAAACTCATCATAGGGTAATTTTAATTTTACCTGATGATGACTTTTAGATAAAAATTCTCCCACATTCCACACGTGTGTGTATGCATGTATTTAATCGATGATGGCACAGATTAAATGAATATTTATGTCATCTGTGATTATAGTAGCAATGAATGTTCAACCACTTGTGTCAACCGCCGTACGTCGTTATTAAAATAGTATACGCCATCTATCGTCCTTTTAACGAACTAAATATTCGATTTCCAATTCAACCATTACCGTCGGCTATCTAGGTATATTTAACCCGTAACTGGTACAGTGAAAAAATATAACGTTACGAGTACAGCGAGGTGTGACACACCGCTTCATTTGATAACAAAAATTGGACACTTATAGATTATTTTAATTATACCTCCATAAAAAGGTATACATAACCTCCCAGTAATATTATAAATATTGTAATTGATATGTATGATAAGAAAAATGCAGCGGTGTATGACACCGCACTGTATCAGTTACGGGTTAATCTATGGTGGTACTACTACTACTACTCAACACGTCCTACAACTACTACACACAGAATGTGGTGGAATACAAATTTTCTCGAATTTTGATTTTCTATCGTCTGCGGTCTCTATAATCTCTGTTCTGCACAGGAACACTATGTAATCTTCGGTTCACTGTTCCTGACGTGTCCGCTATACCGTTATAGTGGTTATTTCGTTTTCAGTCCGATTTGGAGTTTTGTACCGAATTTCACGAGCATACCGCGCTTAAAGTTTTCGATGGAGTTGAATCAAACGTATTGTATTAATATCGTCAGCCGGAGTAACAATAAACGCTATTATGGCTATTCGTTTGTCGTCGTCGAAAAATTCAATTCCAATTCGTCGCAACATTTTCAAAATTATTACAGAAGACTGTTGACTTTCAACCGGTGTGGTGAGTGGTTTCAGAATCTCGATTGTCCACACGTTGAAGTCGGAAAAGTTAGTACTTACAATGATTTTAAATTTAACATCAGGCGACCAATATTGTGCTATACTTATATAAAAGTATACTATTATGCTTAAAGTATAGTATTCTGTTATCGTTTTCAGATTGTCATTGTACGAATCGATAGAAAAATGAATTTATGGGCGCGTGGCATTATTTCAAAATGTGAAAGTCATATTTTGTTTCCTGAAGTATATTTAATCGACTCTCAAGTACGAGATTAAATACGTTTAATATTAACGAATAATTTTTGTCTTTTTTTGTTATTTAAATATTTATTTCTTTTAGAGATTTTTCGACAATGACAAGATTGAATTCAGAATTTGTCCGACAAAATTTGCACAGCTTATACTTCCGACTTACAATATATGTTTAAATCTTTGTTCTGACGATGATGACTTGCACTATAAAACAGCGATTGATATGCTGATTAGTAAAAATCAATATGGCGAATTACATTTCTATTTTACTCCTAAATCTATTGAGAACGATATTTATTATGGTGAATTAACCGTAAATAATCAAAATGATAATTTAACGGTACCATTGAAGAAACTGTTGAAAAATATTCACAAAAAAAAAAACTTTCAAGGTAATTAGAAATAATATTTAGTATGTTTGACTATAAAGTTAACGAAAAATGTTCTAAAATATAATCTAGAATTTGATTTATGTTTTTGGACTGAGTGGAAATACATACGATATTTTGGAAAACGTTTATGTATACTTGCTGTGTAATACAAAGACACGGGTCATACATATACAACCAGGCACGTCCTACAAAAATTAAACGCCTGGTAATTTTTTTCTTTTTTTAAAACCCACAGCGAGTATAGTCAACTTAAATCTATGTGTCTGTACAGTAAAATAAAACATTTATTTTTGATAGCAAACGAAAATCAACTTGATTTTATCAATTTTTATAATAAGGAATGATTTTGCAAACTTTTATTATGTAAATTAATCACTTGATTGAAATTCACCAGTTCTTGTTTACTTAATTTTGAAGACAACAATTTTACTAGTCAATGTTTTAATGGTGTAATTAATAAAATTAAATCATTTCATTGTGAAATTTTATCATTCGTACCATTAAACATGCCGTGTATACATTTATTACAAATTAAATTTTTACTAAAATTGTATTCTGTTTTTCAGAGATTTCCAAATACAGACAACGTAACATTTCATTTTTTGATCCACTTAATTTCAAATATTTGGTAAGTTTTAAAACCCTTTAAATTAGCATACGAGTATTAATTTTTTGATTTCTATTCATTTAGCAAAACATTTTCAAGCCAAGGGATCCAAATAGTATGATATTTTTTGACAAAAATTTAATTGCAAGTTATTCAGATTTAAACGGCATAGATAATTCACTTGAACTCTCATTGTACGATTCTTCAGATGACCATTCATCCACCATAGACTACTCTGAATCTTCCAATCCTAGCAACGATTCGGTACTAGAAGTTCAAAAACAACAAATTGATTGTACTAATCCAATTGCTGAACAAAAAACATACTCCTCATTTTTTAGCTCTTCATTATTGGATTGTAGTAGTGAATTAAATTCAGTGATTGATAGATTATATAATTCTATAATTCGAGGTAATCAAGAGTCCATAGTTTTGGAGACGACTGCTGACCATGTGGATGAAAATAAATTGAATGATGCAATAACTATGGATATAGACACTATCACAATGTCTACTTGTTTTAAAACTGAAAATACTAACAGTTATTTATCTGAAAAAAAACCAGGTGGTACTGTTGATCAGAAAATCGGAGATTTTTCAGAAGAAAAGCAGTTTACCAATATCGATATGTTGATGAAACAACAATTTGATTGTTTACCAAACTTATCTACATTAAAAAATACACAGTGCAAGTCGAACAACAATTTCGATAATTTTACTGCAGTTGAAAAGGAAATACTTTCAAATCGATCGATAATCGAAATAAAAGTTGAACCCATCAAAACGTCAATGGACGATTCACATGTATGGTGGTCATCAGATGACGAAAGCTGATAATATACTTTTATTTAAAAACATTTTGTATGTGACTTATTTTTAATAAGAACAATTTTTTTGTGCAACTTATAATTATAGGAAAATAGTTTTTCTAGAGAATTATTATTTATATTTTTATTGTATATAAAATTGTTAAAATATAATTGTTAACATTCTTATTTTTGTGTATTATTAGGTATAAGAATATATTTTTATTTAATGCAAACTATACACCGGTTGGTATAGCCCATAAACAAACAATTAGTTTGATTATATATATTTTTTCAAAGGAACTTAATTGTTGAGAACAAGTAATAAACTAATAGGAAATACGTTCAGTCATTTTAAGACTACTAAATTAGTGTACAATAATTTTGGATTTTATTTTTTTGGAAAATATTGAATACATAAAATTAATATACATAACATTTAATAAACTATTCAAAAATCAATTATAACACATACTTATGTTTAACTAAATAATTATCATAAAATATAATTTATGATTTATTGATATCAGCACAGAAATTTATCTGTACATTTAAACATTTTTCGATTATTTGTTATTGTATTTGGAAAATCAGGTATACAATATATTGTTTTATAGAAATTTGAAAAATGCTGTAAGTTTTGTTTTAATCAATATTTTTAAGTTTTTCTTTATAATAATAATATATAGTAATAACATTTATATTTATTAATAATAATAATAATAATAATAATAATAATAATAATAATACTTATATTATTACTATATTATAGTATAGTAATGATTATTAGAATCATACACTACAAAAAGAAAAACTTATATTAATTAAAACAAAAGTTATAGCATTTGTTATATCTCCGGGAGACACTTTGTATAAAATTAGGGTGTGACCGATAGTGATTTTGCCGGTTAACTTTTGTTAAACCAAAAATGGGCTGTTTACGCAATAATTTTGAAGCTGTTTTTTTTAATGTTACATATATTTTCGAAAGTTTTCTATAAATTTCAATTATTTGTGGAGTTTATTGATTTACCATAGTATAGACATATCACTCATTATTTTTCCACAATGTATTATGGAGAAATAATGAGTGATATGTCTATTAACGTAATCTTAACCACTTTTAAATACCTCTATTTTCATAATAGGTAAGTCATTTTACTATGTATATTGCACACTAATTTGATCCAGAAAATCGAAACAAATGTAAAATATTTTTAAGATATTAATATCACAGTGACAAAAAAAAAAAGAAATAATATTTTATTTCACCTAAAAATGGTATTCAAAGCCTTTAGCTAAGCCGGTCCATCTGTCAGGCACAGACAAAAAGTACAAATTCATAGCGGTAACAAATCGATTTTTGTACTCCTCTGGGGAAACGATTGTGGGTAATTTACCTTGACCACCGAGTCTCTTTACCATTGTTTCAATTTTTTTGTCCCACGTAAATGTACGAATGTAATCTATAAAAAATAAAACAATATAAAGTCATCGAGCCAGCAAAATTTAAAGAAGAATAAATGAAATAAAACGTTTACCAATGACTCCTAAAACCAATTCACCAGAGTCTTCGTCCAAACCAGCTAACAGAGAATAATCCATGACGAGTTGAGAAGAGAGAAATTCTGCATCATCGTTAATTGCTTGAATTAAAATAATTTTTGAATGAGGATGAATGTATAACGGTGATTCACATGACACTGAGATATGAATAAAGATTAACAATAAGCATATGTAATTTTAAGATACAAACAATTAAAAAATTGCCTACTTTTAATAAGATTTTCGTCTAACAACACAATCTCTCCATCTTGTGAATTTGGATCGACCAATCTATTTCTAACCGATCCTTTTAGATCGAATATGTGAGAAATATTTTTATTGTAAAATAAATTTTCCATCACTAATAAGTTTGAATTGAATGATGATCCTTTCGCTGTGTTGCGATACTTTACTTTATAAACGCCAACAATTTTACATAGTAGGGTAGGTCGTCTGTTTGCTTGGCGCGAATGTATGTATGCAAAATACTGAGGCGCAAATTCCAAAAAAGACAATATCTCAAAACGAGACATTTCTTTTAGTACAAACCTGTCATCTACAGGTAATAATTATAATTTTATACATTTTATAATAAACAATAATTTTACTTTAAATTACCTTTCGTTTTACAAAAATTTGAACCCGATTTCCCTCCTCTGGCTGACCACGAAATACACCTTGTCAATGAACGTACATACATCTCTTCACCCGATATGAAAAATGTTTCTCGCAATTTTGCAAATTGTTTAGCGAAAAATACTTTAACATAGAAATTGGTAATAGAATCTGAGAAGGTTATCTGTACGGAAATAATTGATAAAAAATAATTTTGAATAAATTGTTAAGAGAAAACAACAACTATTTCATATGATGTTATTTTAAATGTTTCAATACATACATCAATGTGTTGTTTTGATTTCGATTTATCGTCCGTTTCTTTTTGATCATTGTCTTGTTCAATGTGTTCAATTATTGGCCTATTAAATATTTGTAAATTAATTTTAAATATAATTAAATATACAGGTATATATATATTTTTTTTCTTTTTTTTAAAATTAATTCAGCTTACGTAAATTCTGTATTCGTTACGTTGCTCTGATAAAACGATGTACTTAATGTAAATGCAATGATAGAACTGGGTTCTTTTTCATAAACTGATATAGGTGTACGACAGTGTATATTTAATACGTGGTGTTCCGTATTTTCAATGGGATTCTATGAAAACAAAAAAATCGATCATGGATCATTGAAGTTATTTTAATTATATTTCGGGCATGTTCATATAAAAAACATACAGGGATAATTGCAACTGGCGTGGATGATGGTAAAAATTGTGACAGAATGGTTTTAACACTTTTTTTATCCGTTTGTGACATAGACAATTGAGATTTGGGTTCATTTAGTACATTATTATCGTCTATATAAAATAATAAAATAAAATTCCCAAATGATATACATTAGAATAGTTTAAATTAATATATTTCTGTGATACTGACATTCGTCTACTGCATCGCTATCACTGTCCGTTGTAATGTCACTTTGTCCATGAGATACGGACGAATAATTTTTTCCAGTTTGATATATCTCGGAATCGTTTAGATTTTCAAAATCATGGTCAACAGCTATTTCCGATTCAGAAGCTAATGAGTGTTGACTTGGATAACTTGAAACATTGTGTTCTTCAATAAGATATTGACTTGAAACATATTCGGAATTTATCACTTCATCTATAACTTCTGACATGGTATTTGATTTGCCTTCACTTTTTTTCTGAGCTTTGTCTTCTTTTTTAATAGCTGTTTCAATTTTTAATAGTCTAGAATTCCAATTTATTGTAGCTTCACTTACGGCTTTCTTTAACAAAACCATTGAATCGTCCAACTTCCATATTGTATTTAATATTGTGCCTGATATAATTGATTGTCATGAATATTGTACAGACATAATATTACATACTCAGTACATACCATAATTTGCATCTTTGTCAGTTAATGTCGGTGAAGTGATTCGAAGTTGTATATCGTCTACTCTTTGTTTGAACAATCCTTGATCCTTTTGCAATTGTTGTTTGAGTGGCTGAAAATTTGCTATAAAAAAAATATATATGAAAGGTTATTTTAATCAGTATGAAGAATAGTAAGGTCATTGTTTTACCATTAGTTTCTGAAGTTAATGAACATATTTTCGCCATTACTGCATTAAAAATTTCGTGGCCCATTAATGCCCATTGTTTTACTTCTTCTAACAAATCAGGGCGATATTGGTTTACTTTAATAGGTACTATTTTAAGTTTTAAACTAGGTAGTCTAATTTCCCACCTTTTTACGTCTATATATCTATAATAAAAGTTATGCTTAAAAAAAATCACTAAATTAACTATTAGAATCAGTATTAAAATTTTCGACATTACTTAAACGATGCTACTGTTTTGTTGTAGACAAAAAATTGTATATAATCTTTGTTTAAGTAATGGCTGCAGTTGGGTAACGCACGACACGAACATTGTTGTGAATGAAATTTTAATTCCAAGAACTTGGCAAAGGAAAATGACCACGTATCATTCGAAATGGGCACCACAGGTGTTATCTAAGCAAATATTTTTTGAATTATTTATTTTGAATATTATTTTTTGTTTTTACTAAATTCTACTTACTAGAGAACACCTTATACAATACGACCATGTATAAATTAAATTTTCATTGTATGGAGGATCGATTAGACGGCCATTAATATTAGACAACAAGAGTCTAATGCAACCTTTATCATGTATGTAACGGCGTTCATGTCTGTTCATCGGACTATCGCATGAATCAGAAGGACATTCATATGTCTCACGGAAACAATATCTCTCTAAAAATCTACCCAAGCATATATCATTAACTCCGTAGAATTCCATAAACACCAATCTAGAAAAGAAACAGTAAAATTTAATTTTATTTGACTATATTATATTGAAAGTTAAAAAAATAAATACACACAAACCTTGGTTCGACGCAAAATGAAGGTGCATTATTTGATTCTGCACAAAAGCTATAAAACATCACAGGCAGCCTTTGATGATTTACTGGATCAAATATATCAACGAGTTTCTCATTTTTTATGGAAATCTTTTTAGATTTTATAGATGATTTTCTCATTTGATTATGCAGTATTCTACCACCACGAGCTCGAAATAAAGCCAACATAGTTTGAACTTCATCACTGTTTATGTTTTCAGTTAGTTTAGATGTTATAAAAGCATGTCTTGGCTTTAACTATAAACATATATATATAAATTATGAACATTGTTTGTTATTACTTATTACACATGTTAATTTATCAAGGTTAAAGGTAATATAGTTATAAATTACATTTATTTCTAATTCCAATTGCTCATTTTCTTCATTGTGGTCCATTTCTAATTTCATGTTGTTCAAATTTTGCGAAATGTAAATATGTTTAGAAAAATATTTCCGTAGTTTACAATGCTTCCCAGTATTCGATTCCAAGTATGGTACTGAAAACTAAATAATGACATGTTTTTTATTTTATTTTTAATGTAAATTAATCGCGAATACTATTTTATTTATTTACATTAACAACTGGTGATAACGAGAGTATTGTTGAGTTCAAAAAGTATTGAAATTTATTCTCTGGATCAGTTTCTGTTGACATAATAGCATGTGACTTATTCACTTCGGATAATTCTGTTTGATTGAGATTTTTATTTTCAATTAGTACATCTTGCTCACCAGTCAAAAAGTCATTATTTGACTGCTTAGTTTTAACTATTGATGGCGATGCAAATTGATCCATTATATACGATTTTTCTAACTTCCAGTTATATATCATTAACACTAATTGTCGAAGTATAATTTTCAATATCTTTAATTGTTTAATAGTACTGCCTCTAAGTAGAACTGAACAACCGCGTTCTGGTACTGGACATCCTTCAAAAAACATTAATGCTTTATTTCCAAACTTTTCAACATAAAATTGTTCACACGTTCCTAATACTGTTTTTCCCATATGTGCATCGACTGAAGTTAATATTTCAGCACCGGTACATCGAGCAATACGCTCTAAAACGGATGCCTTAACATTTAATACTAATGTCATGCCCATTAGATTAAAAAGTTCTTGTGCAATTCTAGATACGCTCTTTTGTACCAATACAAGATCAGGTTTCATTGATTTAATACGACTTACAATGTTTCTGAAGTAATCGTGTTCCTATAAAAATGGTAATATTCAGCATGTAAATCATTGAATTAATTACTAATTCACTTACTTGCATTATTACAGGTTCCAACGATAATAATTTTCCTTCAACGCGTTGGTAAATTATTGAACACTGAAGCAGTAAAATTTTAGGTCTAGAAATTCTAGATGCCATCGCTTTATTTGAAATATTCTTCGAACAAACTATACCGCTAACAATACAACTATCGCTTCGTTCACCTCCTTCTAATTTTTTTATCTGTAAATAACTGAAATAAAAAATAGATTAAATATGTGATTGAAGGTCAAACTGTTTTAAACTTTAAAACCTTAAACCAAGTAATTGATTATCAGTTATTTAGTATATTTTGAGATTAATGTGTTAAAATTTTATTTAAATTAAAAGTAAATTACGTACTGGCAAATACTCATATTTTCTGAATCTGTTGATAAATCCGGAGAAAGCTCACCAATAATTAAATCAGAAAGAGCTATCAACGTGTCAACCCAACTGTCCGAAAGGTCATTTTTTTTCAACATTTGTTTGACAAAGTTTAATTTATGGTCTTCAAATATACTTCTAAAATTGTAAAAAAAAATAGATGATTAAGTTAATAATATAAATTATAAATCAATAACTAGAAATGTGTCTTTACTTAATAATAAATAAATTACTAACATTAAGTAATTAAAAATATATGCTTCATTGTTTTCTTCTCCTAATTTTTTTGGAGAGCTCCAAGTTTTCATAGTACCAAAATTATTACGTTGGTAAGTTTTTGCAATAGTGTCCAATAACTTTTTTATTAATATGTCTATAGGCCGTGGTTCAACAACTAAAATTATATTTCATTTTAAAATAAAATTATACATTAAATCACTGTTGTAAAAACGATTAATTTTACCTAAATTTTGTTTCATTTTTTGAGAACTTGGTTTTGAAATTTGAACTGTGTTATTATGAAGATCCAAATCTAATTTGAAACTTCCATTAGAAACATTTGAACTCTGTTTTTCTAAATAAAAAAACTCACAAGAAAATTAAATACCTTTTTTAAGCCAATAAATCACTATTAATTAAAGCTTACCATAAACTTTAGATTTTACAGTGGTACTTTTTACATTTTTATTCGATTGATTTGGAAGAACCGAACAAAATCTATACAAATAATTTCCGTCAATAAAGTCTCCAAGATTTTCCATAATATCTTCTATATATCCTGCATCTAAAAGTATTTGTCCTATTGCTGTGCCATGCATTCTAAATTAAAATACATAATATTATGTATAATGATTAGCAATGAGAAATATAACAAATTACAGCAAAATACAAAAATATGTTTCGCAATGGTCTAAAATTATTATTTCAAAAATATATGTTTTTTAACGAAAATATAATAAAATTAAATTTTTTGAAATTTTTATAGATACAGTGCATACTTTTATATAGTATTATTTATACGAGTTAATATTATGCATATATTTTTTTAATGAAATATTAAAATGTACAAAGTAAATTAAAATAATTTAAAAAGTTTAATAATATTGAATAGAATGATTGGATTTCTTATCTTATTAGTTATAACAGTTGTAATTTGTTTGAACGATAAATACAAGTTAATAAATTTTACCTGCTAGTAACTTTCTCGTGGTTTAGTAACCAGTCAATTAAATTATGTCCGAGAAAACATGAATGGTAACTTCGTAAACGGTATCGGTGTGTCTTTAAAGTTAAGCCACCATTCATTTGAGTAATTTCTTTAAATAAACTATGTAGATCAGACACATTTGGATCATTTTCAGATTCTATTGGAGACAGATTACTTAATGTACTTGATCTAATATAAAATTAAATGAATTTTTAATAAACCATTTAAAATAATGAGTTGATTAATGAATTTAAATATACCTGGATAATGCGAAATTTTCTTCTTGGTAACCAACAGAAATTTTTCTACTGGAAGAATTAACTGTTTCAGTTATATTCTCAAAATACTTTTTGGTTATACTGGTATTAGTTAATACTTCATTATTGCCCAATTTCATTAGCAGTTCATTTCTAAGCGATACCAAATCAAGAGATAATACTACGTCTTTGGCAGCGGACTGCAAGTAGGACAATACTACTTTACAACAATAAGTGCAAACTCTGAGGTCTCCTAATGAAAAACAATCGTTTCAAGAAATATTTATAATTAGAATTATATCGATTCACAAATACAATCACTTTTGGTAAAAAATCATGAAATAAGCACAAAATTATCATACCAGAGCATCCCATTATTTTTCCAGGTATTTCTTGATAGCAACATTTTGAGCAAAATATTTGTCCGCATACTCTACAATGATGACGACGTCGAAATGTTGTAAATCTTTCACAACAATCATAACATTCTTTGCTTACAGAGTCAGGCATCCAATATTGTTTTAAATCGGTATTTCTGTTGGGTGGTAAATCCTTAAAATACAAAAATAAGTTATTAGTGTACAAAACTAACCTAGCTACATGTTTGCTACAATAAATTTCAACTCACTCCCGAACGAATTGGTAATAAATTACCAACTCTTTTTAAAATATTTGGTAAATTTCTCGCATCTATAACAGCGAGAGCTTGTGAATTATCTCTTTCAGCTGGATCCTAATCGTGTAAATAATAATAATAAAAAATTATAATTATGAACATAATACCAAATACGTATTTAGATTAAAAAAATATTATTTTTTCATAATTGTTTTAATTTTTATATTATTAGGTCTGGTTTTACTGTTTATGGACGCATTTACATTATTAACAACGGGTTCAGTCTTGATTTCAGCTACTTGATTTTCATTGCCATCCGTTGGGCTCGTCTTGAAACTGAATACTTTTGAGAAGAAAGAACTGACAGACGACTGTTCTTGTTCAGGACTCAATGGTGTAAACTCTGTTAGCGCTGTTGTTGTATGAAGATTGGTCATGATTCAGAGTGAACGTCTGTCTTCACGAATAGCACAGACAATTTTTATTCATAATCAATCTTAGTGACTTATAAATATAATTGAATTTATTCGTGAATTTAATTGTTAATTGTACAAGTTCTTTTCAATGAAAAAAAAAAACAATTTATTTCGTTAAATTTCACTTTGGATGTTTGATGTAAGCACTTTGAACTACAATCAAAGTAGTCACAATAAAAATAATAGATAATATATATCAATTATCTATTGGTATTTCCCGGTTACCGATTACAATACTGATAATTACAATGATAATACATTTGATAACGCGAAAAATGAAAAGCAAATTTGAAAAAAAAAAAAAAACGTGGTTTATGGTTTTTTTTATATCTTGTTTTTTTTATAAAAGATTGTAATTTCGCTCATTTGTATAGAGACTAATATAATATTTACGTTATGGATATTTTTGAAATTGTACTCGGGAGTTACGAATCGTTCGTGATTGGTGTAAAGTTTCGTTACAAGAGCCAGGTAAGTAAGACAATATTATAATAATATTCGTGTACGAGTGAAAAAACAGTTTTATATGAAAATTTAGCAATCGAAAGAACGGGAACTAGTACAATCATTTAACGATCACGTGCATCAAGCCAGTATCCGTTCGGTGTCGTGTTCTTCCAAATATATGGTGTCAAGCAGTACGGACGAAACCATAGAAGTGTACAACATGATCAGGCGATGCCATGTACATACCATACTACAGCATAGCGGTACAGTAACGTCATTGTCGTTTACACCAGACGAATCGCATTTGATCAGCACCAGTGACGATGGTTCTATAGCGCTGTTCGAGACGGGTTCGTGGAAGTTAAAAAAACTTTGGGATAAAGCTCATAAAGGATCGGGTAAGACCAGGAAAACAAAAGTAAATTCGTTTCAAATGTTCACAAAATGAATATTGTTGTAGCCGTTTCATACTTAGCGGTCCATCCTAGTGGGAAATTGGCATTATCTGTCGGAAAAGATAAAACTCTGAGAACTTGGAATTTGGTTAAAGGCAGACCCGCATACACTACAAATCATTCCAGGTAATTTATAGTTTTATTGCAGTTTGTTTTGTTTTCTAACGGTTTATTCATTTTTGACTATTAGTATGACAGCATATTACTTTTTCGATAAAATTATTTGGTCTCCAGCCGGACAGTATTATGCTTTACCGCTAAACACGAAACTAATGATTTACGACATAGGAACTGCAGGAATCGCTTGTACCATTGAAGACAATCAGAAAATACACGGTGTCATGTTTTTAATGGTAATAATAATATATTTAGTTTGATAAATGGTCGGACAGTAATTGTTTGTTTGCAGGAACAGCTGGTGTGCTTTGGCACAGAGAATGGTTCACTGTATTGTTATAATATTATTAAAAATGAATGCATATGGGAAATGAAAATAGGAAGTATTCGAGTGAAATGTTTGACAAAAG
Source organism: Chaetogeoica ovagalla (assembly GCA_032441825.1). Classification (NCBI taxonomy): domain Eukaryota; kingdom Metazoa; phylum Arthropoda; class Insecta; order Hemiptera; family Aphididae; genus Chaetogeoica; species Chaetogeoica ovagalla. The sequence goes on from CM063735.1 coordinate 7,156,920, forward strand.
TCGATAATTGGCTTGTAACAGCATTGAGTGATGGCCATATTTCGGTATGGGAACTCAATGGTAATGAAAAACCTACGGAAATTTGTTCGTTGTTTTTGGACTGCAGAGTGACTTGTATGACCAGTAACAATTATGTCAGGTATTATAAATGCATTTAATATTATTACTTAATATTGTATTAACAGTACTACAATGGCCAATAATAATTTGTTGCATATAAATTGTATAATACGAGGCATGTTCATAAATCTAGAGTACTGGGTCTCTGATGCTTAGATTTTTTTTAAATAAAGTTGGCATACAAAGTGTGTATATGTGTGTGAGATATAATTTACTCAAAGGGAAATGCACCATTTCAGATTTTTGAAAAGGTCAAAAATGTTTATGGGGATGGTATTACGAACCGTACAAACGTCTGCAATTGTTGTTACGAGTTCATTTGTCTTTTAATAAATATGAAAAATGCACAAAATTGTTATTGTGCTTGAATTCAGAAAAGAAATTGAACAATATTCTGATACATTACATTTTATTACTATATTATTATTAAAATAAATATTTATATTTTATACTTGAATTTTTTTTTTAATACTTGCAGTAAATCAGAAAATGTAAAAAGTGAAACGGAGGAAGAAGTTGAAAGCGATATAATCGTGGATGTCAAAAATCCTAAAGAAACACAAAAAGTTAAACGGAAATTGTCAATAAACATTAATGATCAAAATAGAAAAGTAAAAACTAATTTGAAAAAGAAAAAAAGTTTATTACAAAATTGGGAAGTAAACAATGATGTTTAGTGTGTATAACGTTTAAATTATTTTGTAAATATACAATTTTTGAATACAAGAAAATATTTTGAAACGTTTTTTTTTTATGAGATTTAGAAACAATTACTACACACAGGTAGTCGCATAAATGTATTATTATTGTTGAATTATTTAATACATTTTTACTTCATGTAACTAATGATGTAGGATTGTAACTCAATTATTGTATATTTTTAAATGTTCACTTTAAACGGTAAATGTTGGTAATTTCAATGATGAATTGAACACACGGAAACAAATAAAATTATTACTATTACTAGTTATTCCCACATCATTTCATGGAAAAAATACAACAAAATATAAAGAAATAAGTTTTTAGTTTTTATTTTGATATTAAAACAAAGATACATAGATACATTCAAACAACATCAAGTTTCCCAAAAAATTCAATATAATTTAAGCATAATAACTTGCACACTATTGGTAACCCTAATATAAATAAAATACATTTAATAACAATCCCAATTACTTATGTTTTAATTCACTAATTTGCACACATTAAATAAATATTTAATTGTATATAATAATATAGAAATACAAATAATATATTTATAATAAAACAATTATAAATAATAGGTAGACGATTAAAAAAAAAAAAAAAAAAAAAAAACATTAATAACTGAACACAACAAAAATAATTCTTAACTAGTCATTAAAATATAACGAAATATATCAAACAATAATATATAAAAAAAATTTGATGAAACTAAGAATGTTTTTTTTTTTTTTTTATATTATTACACCTATTGAAAATAACTGTCAATTGATGCTTGGGAATTAGGGGGAATAAGATAATATATTGTTCATTTTGAATTTATTTGAAGTTATTATTGGAATATTTAAAAATTTTCGAAAATTTAAAAATAAAATATATCAAGTATTGCGAAAATCATTTATAATTTTTATAAAACCGATGAATAAACCATTAAGATAAATTAGCGGTTAGGTCACCATATTCGTCTGGTGTGACTAGAATGTTATTCTTTGGCGATCTACTTAAGTCTTTGGTTTACGAAAAAAATTAAATAAATAAAAAATTAATCAATTAACTTCTAAACTTTGGCATCCAACAACAACACCTAAAAACAATTCATTTTTGGTTTGAATAAATAATAAATTTGACTACATATTGTCTTAAACTACACAATAAATTAGTTACAGCGAAAAGCAAGGGCGGTGTACATTATTATTGCATAATAATATTAACATCTGTGAAAACCAACACCAATATAATATTAATAAGTTAATATTTCCATATTACCTATTATTAAAAAGCTTAATTATGTCATTTACTTAGTTCTATATTGGACGATTGTAAATCGTCTATATAATACGTAATTAACATACTCTGATTTGAATAATTATTATTACATTGTGGGTAATAAGTTTTCAAATTATTTACATTATTTATTATTGTACTCAAATTTACCACCACCAATTTTGAGCTATAAACTGTAAATAGAGCAATTCAAGATAGCTAGCTGGATAGAAGAACACGTAGCTTATACAATTTGCATTATACAATATTTCATTTAATTCAATGTACTCGTGCCATTATTACGTTTGTTGCGAGAAAATATCGAAATCATAAAACTTAAGATATTTTATCATCGTTTAAAATAAAACTTGATAATGGCACAAACTGTTCGTAAAACAAAGAATTTATTATTATTTAATATAACCTATTGAAAAGTTTATAAGTGATTGGCACGCTATTAAAAATGTTAAAAAGTCACGACGTTAGTTCCTCTAAAATTTCTTCGGTTGTACGCCGTTCACTCCTGAAACGATCCATATATATTTTCGGTACGGTCCAATCTAATAATATTTCAATATTCTTTTTCAGTAAATCATTTTCACTTGCGTTCGTTTCACGGTAAGCATTACGGCCAGAATTTTCTATTGAATCGCACAACACCAAATCTATTAGTCTTTTTCCAAACCCTAATGCGTTTAAACGTTCAGTGGTCGATATTCGAATGAGTAACACTGCCAATAACATGCGCATTCGGTCTAAAGCCATGCCTGGAGGGATAAATTCTTTTGATTCTTGTTTCGGTGAACACGTCTCTTCATGAGTAATTATTTGTGTTTTTGTTTTAAAGTATGAATTACATTTTACACACAGGTACGGTTTGTCGGTTTTGTGTATGGTCAACATATGTTTTTTTAAGTGCGGCAACTGCGTAAACGCAGTATTGGTACAAACCAGACATTTGAACGGCTTTTCACCCGTATGACGTCTCACGTGCATTTTCATGGCAGTGGAATGGGCAAAGGACACTTTACACACAGGACACGGATATGGTTTTTCTCCGCTGTGCCTTCTCTCATGTACGGTCAGTTGAGAACGCTGTACAAAACGAGCATCGCAGCTCTTGCATTCGTATGGTTTTTCATGTCTGTGCGTTCTCAAATGTTGTATCATATGTCCTTTAAACTGTTTATGGCAAATTTTACATGTAAACGCACGTATGTTATTATGATAGCTAGACAAATGTTTGGTTAGACCGTCCCTACGTAAGAATGCTTTGCCGCACACTTCACAAACATAATCGTTTTGTCCCATATGTCGTTTCATATGGCCGCGTAGAACCGAACGACAAGCGAATAACTGATGACATATTGCACATTCTAATGTATACTGTTTGTTATGAGAGCGCGCGTGCTGCCATAATTGACTGGCTCGTGTGAAGGATTTTAAGCATTTGTCACATCTAAAAAAACGTAGAGAAATTGCTCAAGAATTGTGGATTTAAAAATTATAGAAAAACAAAAGTTAAAAAAAATTTAAAAGCCAAATTGATGGGACTTTTTTATTTTTAATTATATTGAAATATTACTGACAATTATGAAGTAAAAAATATTAAAACCGATATTGTCAAGATATGATATTACGAAAATTATTGTCACTGAAAAGTAGGTAAAATTCTACTAAATGTATGTAATTTTTTTTTATTATTAGAATAGCTAGTAGAGTAATTTAAATCGGTCCGAATATTTTTATTTGCAATTTCGTTAATTATTTTAAAATACTGAAATGTTTAAAAAAAAATTCTATGGAATTTAAAGGAAAATAATAATAGTTAAAATGTTCGGTTTATATATTGTCAGCCGTGACGTTTGGAAAAATATAAATACTCTCATTCGCCGATAATACAGATCATGTCAATGGTGATAAAACAAAATTAATATTATAGATAATAAAATGATAGAAAACATTTAACTTTGTACATTTATTTTATCACTGTCAATACAGTTACTTAAAAGTATTTTTTGTTGCTTATAAGGTATTATTATACACTCAATTATAGCAATAAAATAATAATTATACAGTATTTGGATTTACGGAATGGATGGGCGCAGTATAAATTATTGTAGTTTTGAAGTATGTTCGATAGAGGTTTAGTTAATTACGAATTTCTGAATTATTTATATAGCAATATAATATGCAACAAGATGAAGTGTCTTTTTTTTTTATTACTAAAATTGTTAAATTTTTAAAGAAGGTAAAAAGTTACTGGAACATTATTTTCTGGTACGGCAGCAAGAGAAACACATACATCCAGTAAATTAATATCGATCACCGGATTAATTTTTCAAAAATCAAAAATTATATTTGAAATTCGAATGAATGAAAATGAGATTTTCTTTTTGTTACAATTTTTACGAACTACGAAATACTACTAACTTGCAAGAGTCGTTTCAACTGAAATATAATTAATTGTTTCATAATGAGTTTAATGTTAAAATATTCATATACCTGTGAGGAAAATATCCAGTATGAATGCGCACGTGTTCAATAAGGCGTTCCTTGATGGGAAACTTTTTGTCACAATGACCACACGTAAAGTCTTCTTCCCGGCCACAATTGTGAATGCATAACTTATGATTTTTAAGAGTATTCTGATGAGTGAATTTGTTGCCGCACAAATCGCATTCAAACGGACGTTCACCAGTATGAACTCTGTAATGCTTTTTTAACACGTTGGGGAACGGGAAAACCTTATAACAATATTTGCACTGATGTTGCCTAGAACCTTTTCTGATGACAGTTTTATTTTTCTTAACAACCCCCATAACTGATATATATATATCTAACTAGCGTTGGTGCTATATATTTGATTAGCTGTTAGGTGTTATTCATGCTTATTCGTTCCTTACACGTATAAAAATAATTAAATCGATATATATATATATGTATAAGAATCATAAAAAAAGATAAGTGTCCCCAACACCAAAAGAGAGAAGCATTGATCTATAGTCGTGTGGTACAAGATGTTATATAATATCAAAATTTGAAGTCGTACGTTTGTCGTATGTCCATAATGATCGATCGATACTGTCCGTAACTCGGCTTCATGACTAGAATATTACTGCCGTTTTATCTGAAATGATCTTAAAAACAAAACACGCACGTTTTACAATGTAATAATTATAATAACAAGGGTATTAGTCGACGAGATTATTATCGTTGTACGTTGCGCTCAACGTTTAATTATTTTATAAAAAACCCTAAAGAAAAATTTATAGAAACGCGCTGTCGGAAGAAATATATTTTTAAAAGCGAAGAACGACGGTTAGATCAAATGCAATGAACGTGAACAGAGTAGGCGAGTCGTTGTAGTGTTAGCCGAACGGTATTTATGGCACATCTATTCGGAATGCGGACTTACTTTATAGCGCAATGACAACACTCATATTACTGGGACACTTCATTTTCACAACGGAACAACAGAAATGTCTAATAAAAGGCATCAGTCGCAGTAGGCGGCACGCGGTCTCCTTTTTCTCTTCGCTACTGTAAAATTAAAATACATAATACGGGTCAATTGCATGGCACGCACGTAATAAACCGCCGCCGCCGCCGCCTCCTCGTTGTACGTCGACTACAAACAGAATATCTATCGGTGTTGAAACAATAGGACGCATTGTACTATGCGGGTTATCGGGACAAAATGTCAATAATATTAATTAGATAAAAAGGAAAAAAAAAACGAATTGCCAAGCGTATAATAGTGCGTGGTGGTGGTGGTGGCGATGAAGAGACTTGTGGACTCGTTAAGTAAACACGTTATTTTTTTTTTCCTCTTTATTTCAATTGATAATGTTAATTTTTTTTTGTAAAATTTACAAAATGTTTTTTTGATAACGCGTTTTAACAACACGGATACAGTGTGGCCAAACGCGGTTTCGTTGCGGTCACTTGAAAAGACTGTATAACAAGTGACGGCGCGGAGGGGGCCGGGACACACGTTTGACGCCGTTCCCCTTTCACGGCTCACACGGGGGGGCGGGGACTATGTTAACCGTATCAAATGTTTTTTTTTTTTTTTTTTTTTACTCGATCATTGGGTTCCACCGAAGAAGGTATGTTATTTTTTTATATTATTTGGACAGAAAAAGGAACAAAAAAAAAAAAAGGAAAAAAAATTGCGCTGCCGAAACCAGGGATCGAACCAGGGACCTTTAGATCTTCAGTCTAACGCTCTCCCAACTGAGCTATTTCGGCACTTGTGAACGTTTGGTAAAACGGGCGTATTTAAAAGGCAGACGTCGTCTCCTTCCCGTCCACGGAAACGTATTTCGAAAGGTTCCCCGGAACTGTTGCGCGGGTATTATCGTTTGGGGCGATTCGAATATTTGTGTTTTTTTTTTTTAACGTTCAGATGGCGGCGGGGAACACACGACGGTCTCGAATTGTGCTGTTTACTGGCAAAACCTTCACCATTTTTACGCTGCGTAATCCGATCCATTCAATTTCCCCCGTCAAGTGTATTATACCTTATGTTATTATGTTTGCGGTCTGGTCCGTTGCAGTGGAATAACGTGAAAAATTCCGTCTGTAGCGTATGCGACTCTTTTTCAAGTCGTTTGTTGAGTCGCGTGCACGTCATTGCAGTCGTCTATAATATTATCTGGAATCGAATATTTCATATAGAGGTGTAAAAATAAAATTAGCTGTTATATACAATTTGTTGTTATATTGTATGCGTAAATATATAACGGGGGTACCATCCGAAATGTGATATTTCAACTGTAGATACCTATAGATATTATACGATAACACTTTTTTCGGGGTGAAAAAGAAAATTTTAAAAATTGTTTTTCACTTTCGCCCCCTGCCCCCGGAGGTTGGCTGAAATAAAAAGTTGTTCTCTAAATCTAATCAAAAAAAAAAAATTCATATCGTGAAAAAAATAGTCAAAAACATTTAAATTTCGAAACAAATCAATAATACACCCCCCCCCCTGTAGTAACCGATATATATATATATTATATATATATTCGTTTATAGATTTAAAGATGCGAATAATTACAAAACACATTGTACATTGGTTTATTTGTTCTATATACCGTATACGCGTACAATATAGATTTTAAAATTCAGGTAAATTTACTTTAAACTTTCGACTATAATTACATGTTATTACAATATAATACAATGGTACCGTTATTGTATACGGCCGTGCGGGTAAAACGCGATACGCAAATATTATACGCGTGAGCTACTCTACATACGTATATGTGATGTTTAAATTTTAAGGGTACCGCGCGCACGAACACCGACTTGTATATCGCGGAGATATACGAGGGTTATATTTAATAGAGTACTGTAGGGTCACCCCGAGGGGAAGATTTAAAAACGGTTAAATACTGTAAGTTTTGTTTGTTTTAAACCGGACCTCGGAAAATTCATATATTATATCCGTACGAAATGAGTTTTGCTACGCGGCGATTTGTGGCGCGGCAATGTGTGACGCTGACGAATAGCGATTATATAATATTATTGATAAAAAAAAAAAAACTTTTAATAAAGTACATAATACGAGAATCCGACGAGTTATTGGAATTTTCAGTTGAGAAAACGGCAAATCAATCGCGCGGGCAGTCGTCGCGATAGAACTCGAAACAACAGGGACAGCGAGCACAGGCGGATCTACGGGATGTGCCAAGGCACACTCTAATGTAAAAAAAAATTTATCAATTTCTATTTAAATATCATACAATAGGTTATAGTATTGGTTAGTAAACAAGTGTTGGATACTTAAAATATTTTAACTACAGCGTATTTTATGGAAGAAAATTATAAGCCGAAAAACAATGCGTAAAGCGGGTAAATTTGTTTACAGCCACCTCTCGATATTATACGAAAAAAGGCCGGGCCACACTCAAATGTAAAACTCTGGATCCGCCTGTGACAGCGAGTACCAGAGGCAGTAGGTAATATTGAACAGACCGTTTCGAGTCCCATTTTAATTTCAACGTTTAAAAATGTTTTCACACGATTCAACGCATTACAATGAAAATCGAACAATATAATGCCTGTGTAATATTCGTAATTATAATATTATAATCGATTTTTAATGTTTTCGCGAACAAGCTTATTTAAATCTATTTAAGATTTTATACGAAATTTTTCTCTTTAATGTCTATGTTTGAACGAGTATATATGGGACCCAGTCCCTCCTTTTTGAAAAAATTCTGGTTTGCAAAACCAGTGCCAAAGCGTACACCGTTTCTTTTCTGTAAACGCGTTTGGGAACGCTCTTTAGCCGAATGTATTTTTACACTTTTACGTTTACAATATATTATTATTATTATTATTATTATTATTATTATTATTATTATGACAAGGTGTCCCGGACTTTTGATCATAATACACTCGTATGTATCAGTCACATCGTGACGTGCAAGCGTTCTGTTCGTAACGCCTATACTGGTAACCCATACTGGTTTACCAGTAGTGTTTGGAATAAGATATACAATAAATAGTAATAACCGGATATAAAAATTATTTACGGATATTGGACGTATTTGGAAATATATGTTTTTTTTTTTTTTTTTTTGTCGCGTTATGAATAAAATTACGAAAACAACGATGTTTGCGGATGTGAAGGAGAGGAGGCAAAGTCTTCAACGAGTTTACAAAACATATTTCAGTCTCGCGGTACGCAAATTAATTATTTTCCAATTCAAACGTTTCGTTCGGTTGTAGGACAAAGCGACCGTTGCGGCGAGTGGGGATGGTGGTGGTGGCCTTTTGAATTTACGCACAATATTCTCGGTCTTGATTCCTGCGAGAAGTACTCGGAGGCAATACACGTACAATTGAGACACGCTCCTTGCCCCGGGGAAAATTAAGGACAGAGGGCGGTAAGAAATAAGAGGTTTTTTTTTTTTAATTTTTACACTTTTGTATACAGAGAAAATATTAATATTCGTATATTTTGATTCGTCTTATTTACGTGTTAAAACGCAACGAGTCCGCCTGCGCATTACACAACGTGGAATTATCGCGTTTAATTATTATTATTATTCAGAAAACCTATAATAACATAATATATTGTCTCGCGCGAGTATGGCCCGCCGATTTACACTCGTACAACACTACACGAAAAAATATTCTATCAATTGTAATTGAATACGATAATTCACACGGATCCGGCAAGTTCCGTAACGTACAACACGACACTACAAGACACGACGTGACAAAACATTCGAACAATTGCTTGTCGGAATCAGTTCATTTAAAATATAAATATTTTTATGTACTCCTCATATATTTAAATTAATTTATAAATTACATTTTGTAAACGTACATTTTCGCACTGATTACAACAAGCCTAATTATTATTGTATTATTTATATAATTATTGTAGACATAGTACACAGATACAGTCTTTATATTATACATTGGATCATAAAATATATTATTGCCATCACGGCCAAATCTTTAAATGCCGAAACATGTTGGAGGGAATTAACAATTTCCGACCGTTCGAAACGAAAATTACAATCAACTTATTGCGTGACTGTCGTATGTGAATTGGACGTGATTTTTGTCGTGTTGCACGAGTGTGAATCGGGCTCATATCGTCGAATATCGCGTGTTTTTTTGTCGGTACGCAACATTTTTCTTACTCTAATATTATTAGAAATTAATGAAATGTTTGTATTCATAAAATGATTACGACATTCCGTTAAATTACTGTAGACAAACGCAAAACAAAAACATTATTATTATTATTTTTTTTAAAGATAAATTCGTGCGTATGCGAAAATGTATATTATTATAGTGTTATAATAATACTGTGTTCATCAATAACACCCGGGTCTATGTGAAATGTACGTTTAATTGCAGATAATTAGATTTTTTGTCATTTTTTTACTTGCATTTAAGAAAAAAAAATGAGTGTTGGAATATTTTATACGGGTACACGCAGTGCAAATTATTTCCTTTCCCCTTTTATTCGATTGCGTAAGTATACATTTAGTAAGTAACGCTTTTAACGGAATTATTGATTTACTTATTTCTAAACACTTGGATTCATATATAGACGCACTTAGTGTTTCATTATTTCATTTTCATTTCACTCGCGTGCGTGTGTGTAAAAATACACCGTGGACGACGATAAAATATAAAAAAATATTATGATCAAAAGTCACAGCAGTCGTATTAGATTTCGAGTTCATAAACAGGACATTGTTATTATTATTTATTATATTAATACAACGGTTAATAACAATACAATTTCTGAATGATAAGACCGTTTGAATTTTTCGTTTCACTTATTTTTCTAAAAATTGAAATTTGTTATAATGTAAAAAATACATTTTAAAAATTCGAAATTTACCATGTGTAATGAATAGCTACAGTTGCTAATTATTTCGAGTTAGACACACACGATATACACTTATTTATAATACACTACACATGTACGGGTAATACAATGCGCGTAATGTTTTCACGAGTCACATTTGTTTTTGTAGACATTCTTCCCGGTGGACGGCTGTTTGTAAAACGTATAGTTTTTTTTTTCTTTACGAAATAAATCTAATTAAATTAAAAACATATAGGTAGGCACTCCGCCGAGTAGCCCCGATAATCAATACCGTTATAATTACTGCTCGTACTATACAAAATTTATAGTAGGTAAATGTCTCCGCGAAGTCTAAATAAATAATTGGATCGGGCGCTTGAATTATTAATTTTATTGATTTATATTTATGCTCTGTTGTGGGTTGTTTCGATTATAAATACCTATATAGGTTTACAAAATATGAGGAGGGTACGCGTTGGTCATCTCAAATTCTCGTCTAGACCCGTCGTAATAATTGCACGTTCAGTTTTTTAACGTTTTTCTTAATGTTTCGGATGTATAAATATATTGTCGCGGCACATCCCATCGTAAATAATCAATCGCGTTCATTATATTCGATTTGCGTAGCAGTTAGTTACTCTCACGTCACCGATTTGAGTAAAAATTTAATAATTAAATCGAATTTTTATATGTAAAAGACTATAATCGCGCAAGTCTCGTTATACTGTCTTTTATAAAATAAATATAAGACAACCCCAATGCTACTTTAAATGTATTTAAATTGTTTATAGTTTTGAATTAATCGTATGAGTAATTATAATGTTAAAATTAACAATCGCCAAATAAATGTATAGAAGGCGCCTTCAGTCAATATTATTATCTACGTAGATAAAAAAAAAAAATGTTTTTAATAATTTTTCTCGACGATTCGATCGATACATACTCTGCAGCAGTGGAGAAAAATTGATTTTCGTGTTCTTTTCCCCCGTCAATATTTTGAAAATATACGATTAATATAAACGAGATATGTTTACTAACACGTTTTCTTCGATTGTATTTTGTACTGAAATTAAATATTTTTCATTTTTCACTTTTTTATATATATATATATATACGTTTTGACTTTAATGGAATTCCTTCATATTGGCCAAACATGTATTTATTTATTTATTTATTTTTTGCATTCTAGTCGAGAGGTTGAAGGGCTGCTGTTACTATCGTAAGCGATGTAGATTGTAAGTTAATGATTGTCGCGTGTACGTGGTACATAATAATAAATCATAAGCATCGCGGGAGGGATGTTATAACGGGGGACAACGCTTTGGCTTTGAATTCTATAGAGAAAACGGACAATTTGTCGTTATGGGAGTTATGAACACGTGTTCGCGACTCGTATTTAATCAACTGCACGTCATCAATATGGCGCGGCTGCTGAAGAGAATTCTAAAAGATCTCTAATGGAATCTACCACCTCTGATTTTTCTTTACTCGTTGTATTTTTCTCTGCGTACTCACCCCTTATCTATTCTTATTCTTTATATTTTTTAGCCTCTTATTTTTATCCACCTCAATCATTTATTAGCTCGAGTGAATACGTCTTTGTTTTCTCAGGTCCGCGTTTGTCATTTTTTTTTTTTTTATTATTATTATTTATGATCATCCCTTTTCGGACGATGTGTATATATATATATATGTATAAACCCTCCGTTACCGCAATAATATTATAACATTTAAGGGTTGAATTTTAAAAGTAATTTTCCGATGATATCTCGCATATATAATAGGCGTTTATGTAAACGTTTAATAAAAATTGATCAAGCAATTGCATCAATAATGATTCCGTTAAATATAATAATTTTTTTGTTTCTTTTAAGTAATATAATCATAGGATTGGGGAGCTCACACATTTTCCAGCTAATTATTTATACGAAATTAATATAATAGCAATAATAATAATTTAGTTTTTGGCTGGGAGGGGGTTTAGCTTTAACCCGCCATGAGTCGCACTATTATTCGTAACACATATTTGGTCACGCAAGGTATTTTTGACCGTTCACTTATGTCTCATATTTTTCTTAACACATTTAACGTACAAATACATTTATTAATGATTCGCAAGAATTATACTTTATTTATTAACTATATCTTAAAAGTTGGTATTAATGGAACTATTCCAGTAAATCTTAAAGTGAAAATAAATTGTTAAAAAATTATACGTTATTGAAAGAATACACGTTTGAATAGAATATTACGTTTGAATTTATTGTAGAATATAATGCCTACCGCGGACACGAGCGTGTGACGACTAAAACCAAACGAAAACATTGCAACCTTCGATTATAATAATTATTCGAATCGATAAGAGGCAAGTGCAATTGGATAGATTGGTTTTTTCATTTAAAATTGGACGCCGACGAAAGTAATACCTAAACAAATCCGATATCGAGTTCAGTCGCACACGGTCTTTTTGACATGTTACAGATATTAAAAACGGCTATCGGTTCGACGGAAAATAATTAAATGTTTTTAAAAAAATAGCTTGACGTGTACGTTAGACGCGTCGGATTACACGAAATAAAGTCAATTACTCATAACGAGTAATAAATAAACCCGCGGTATTTTATACGACTCGTGGCGGGTTAATGTACCTAATCTCGGTGCACTACGCCATACACCATAACCATCACCGCCGTTTGGTTTATGTAAATGACGAAGTTTTACGAGATCAAATAAATGTGAACATATATGTGCATTAAGGACGTATAAAACGAAGAGCTGAAGGTGGTAACATTGAAGTGCGGCGGGCATTAGATACCTACGTGTAAAGTTTGTTGGAAATGCCTCGCGCCGAGTTTCTCATATCAGCAAGCGCAACGTATATAATAAATCCGTCTTATCTCGTATAATGATTAAGCCCTAACCAAATCAAGTATGTAATGCGCGTGTACTCGTACTGTTGCGAGTCACGAGATCAGTATAAAAGAAATGATAGTAATACACGGTGTACCGCCGCGGAGTGCGTAATCTCGCGTTGAGTATTAAAAAAAAAAAAAAATAAATAAATAAATAATTTCTCTTACGTTAGACTCGAGCGATTCGATATGATGGCTAGAAGTTCAACGTTATTAAAATCACACGCACGCGTATATACGACTGCTGTCGTAGGTTTTCAAAGGTATTATTATTATTATTATTATTATTATTATTATTATTAAGGTAATAAATCGTTCGAAGTGTAATACATGTGATGTGGATTTGGATTTTTCACGTTATTACCAAAAAAAAAAAAAAAAATTAACTTCCAAACGACCGTTTTAATTCAACAACACTATGAATTTTATATAAGTCGTAATTTTTAGAGATTTTTTTTTCTTTTGAAACGAAATTGGTTTGTTATACATAAAAAAAAAAAATTATAATAACAACTCGTTAAGTCTATTGTGTCTATATTGGCTGATATACTTAATTATGTTAAACACTGTTATATCGCACGACCCAGATCTTGGAATAATTGCGCATTATTATTGAAAAATATTACTTTTACGATTATTATTTATTTTTTTTAACGTGTAAAATCTTTCAATTGCATATCCAATCTATACTATAACGGAAGGTGCGACAGAGTACTGCGAACAAAATATATCGAGAAAATAAATGAAGATATTATTTCAATAATAAACGATATATATTTATATATGTATAAAATGATCACAATAAATGATCAGACACGATAGGAAAATACCTATATATATATTCTATTCGTAATACTTATATTCTGATATGACATAACTGAATATGTTTCTGGTATTAGAGATACAATAAGAATTCCGGTAATGTATATTTTATTCGTCACAGTTCACGTTCAAATCGGTGAAGTATTATGTAAAAAATCATTATTTTATTATCGTTGAAAAATTATTATTTTGAATTCGAAATGAATACTAAGTCACCGGACTTGCTATTAATGAACTAAATTAATTAAAAATCTATTAACATTGCTATTATAAAGTATTTTAATTGCAATTTTAAGTTTAGCGATGTTTTATATTATATTATATAATCATATATTACGCACCAATTTATTTCGTATTTACGATTAATAATTTGAATAAATAAAAACCAACATATATTTTGCTTCTTGACAGTTATTATATTATTTATTTATTCAGTGTTGCAAAATATTTCTTTCTCTCTCTCTCTCTCTCTATCTCGTATTATATTCGATTACAATCGGATGGTAAAAAATTGATTTGGTTAAAGCTAACGTGCTGTAGATTTAACTGGTGTTGGGTTATCATTTGTGATGGTCACGACGGTGACGCGTTTTTACTGAAACGACAATACGTGTCTTATTTTTTTTTTTTTGTGGACACCGCAATAGGATTTATAGCGTTGACCTGTTCTAAACACATTACATATTTATATTTATATTACACTACATCCTATTTAGGTGTCCCGTTAAAAGAATGAAGGCTTTATTTAAAAAAAAAATATCTAAGAATTAAATTATCATTTGTCAAAAATTAATTTATTTATTCGTAAACATTAAGTGTTTAAATTTATTATGACGAGGTACAGTACGATTTATTGAAATATTAGTAGCTATTTTCTTCATCTAATATTCAGTAGACCACATTTTTATATATTTGAAGTTTATTATTATTATTATTATTAAGTTTTTATAAGTTTATTACTAATAATTGTGGGGGAATGGCAGAATGCAAAATTTATTTACTTATACGTCATATATATACTTACATTGTATACGCTTTCAAATTTTCGTTTCTAACGCACACCATAATAACATTTATTATTTATAAAAATGTGCGTTATTACAATTAAGTTTTATTTTGAAATACTTGATTTTAATTAAATTTAAGAGATTGTTTCCTTTACGCGGAAATAATTGCAGAACATAAAAATATAAGAAGAATTTTATGATTATAAAATCTCGAAAGTTTACGTAGAAATTTTGTAATGTTATATTTATTATATTTTTTCCCGGAATACTATTTTTATTTTTAATTCTCGCACTGTATATATTATATCGTGTAATTACAATAGTGTTAATGAAAAATAATGGGGTGATGTAGTATTTGTTTAGTGATATATTCAGAAAACACTATTCTGTAGTGTATTATATATATATATATAGCACGGATGGTGTATTATTTACAAAATATCTTAAACATAAATTTTTCAAAAAAAAAAACCTTCGTCTCTTGAGAACTACTTATTTCAGTTTTCACCGCAAACATTTAAAATTAAATCGAAAATTCTCAAGAGACGTTGATCAGCATAGTATATTTTAATATTACAGTACCTATTACTTTAATAAACACTCCCCCCTCCCCCCGAAAGAATTAATAATAATAAAAATGTATTAATTTACTATATTCTATAATGTGTGTTTGTGCATAATATAAACGAAGAATTTTGACCTGTTCTCATTTGCGGTGTAGGTATTTATTATTCATACGGCCTATAATTTCATTATCGTTACGCAATTATTTATTCATAAACATATTTAAAAACAATTTTGTACTCTCATCAGATAGTATACTTATTATTATTATTATTATTATAAAAGCTTCTTGGTCATTTGATAGAAAATTATCTCTTCGATTATTCAACTTTCGCAAACTCGTTACGGTGAATTTTACATTGAACGCGTTAGACGGTAAAGCTATACGTGGTTTTTTTTTTTTTAATTTTTAAACCCCTTTTTGCGTACTGTATAGATGCGCAAGAATGTCGATTCGACCTGTTTATATTACACGTATATAACGTCATTTATATAAATACGTTTTAGAAGTGGCGTTTTGACAACGGTATAATGGCAAAAATATAGGTTATATATATATATATATATATATATGTACAATATTGTTAAATATTTACGAGACGTTTAAACTTTACAACTACTTTTACTTTCTGTTCTTTTCTTTTTTTCTAGTTTATTGGGTATTCGAGTTTTATGAAAATCCAGTGTTTAATCGCGGTGTTCGAGACGACGACAGTGTTCTATGAAAAAAAATCATAATTCTCGTCGTCCTATCTAACTTGTATCTTATCACAAGTAAAAATACACAATATACTTATGTATATATTATTCATTTATGCGGCCGGAAGTAATAATTTGCTATACTTCAGTAATTAAAATGGGCCGAATAAAAATTGTTCGTATTTTGTTTAATTCATCGAGTCGAAAAGCGTATGATATAGAGTTACATTATTATTACTACGCTACTGCGGTTTATTATTATTATTATTAGTATTATTATTATTGTATTACGTCTTACAATCTCTTGATAATTATATCGATTGTAATAATATATTTTAGGCTGAACAGGCTGAACTCTGAAAGTCAGTCCGATGATTAAACGGCCGATATCGAGCCGGTTTATTATGGCGAAAAGTCGGTAGACTTTTAGTGTAATATCGAAACACGCAACACTAAATGCGACGAACATCGTTTTCGGTGTCAAAACGTCACGGCCTATACACACAGCGGCATTTTAATAAGTAAAAATATGTTATGTGCGGAAAAAATTGTCTTGTAATTAACACAATACGCGAATAAAAACTAAATAATTAATATAATACGAGTGCACTGGCTGACAGTGTAGAAATAATAATTATTATTTAAAAATAATGTTCGATTTTCGGAGTCGTTGGGAAATTGGAAACACTAATATTATTATTGACGAATAAGAATTTTCGTTAATGGATTTTTTTTTTTTTTTTATATACGAAATACGTATTTGAACACGTTTTATTTCGTATGAGTGCGTGTGTCGGAACAGTGAAAAAAAAAACGACGCATTAGTAAAACCGATTATAAACGATATAAATAATTAAAAAAAAAAATAAAAAAATATTTCGCTTATTAATAAGATGTGCGAATGTCTACGTCATTCCACTAGGCACGTGTACGGGTTTTTTGTTTTTACAAATATATGTAATAAAATATTCATACGAAAATACACATTTATGTGGTGCGGAATCCTCTTAACAACGAAAATACGGTAAAAAAAATAAAAACGTATTTTGTTCTTTCGATTTTTACCGACTACGACTACGATTCATTGACAAGGCTGCTGCACACGTTGAGTGACTGTGCTGTATTTGTAAGTAATAGTAAAATTATTGTAGGTATTAGCTTATAAGTAGTAACATGGCGGGTAAAGGCGAACAACGTTGTTAGCTTCTAACCGCATCAAAAAAACACCATGTGTGTATGTGTGATATATACACATACGGCGTGTTTGTCGCGGTTAGAGGCGAATAAGTTTGTTCGCGTTTGCCCGCCGGGACTATACTGAGCGATCCGTTAGTCGCGGACCGCTATTTATACGTGTTTTTTTTTTTGCTACACCCCCCCCCCTCGTGTCGTAGCGCTATGTGGTGAATATTTTCTTTTGCCGTTTTATCGCGTTCGACGGGCGCGCTCTGTCGGCATACGCGGCTGTTTAATCTGACGCTGTCCGAGCGATCAATCGTATCCCCGTGTATGCTAAATTTATTATTATTATTATTTCGCGTGTTTCAATGAAATGAACTGAAGAATTCATCTTTCCCCGTTCTACACTCGTTTACACGTTTACTCGTTTATTTTATATAGGCACGACTGCATTATATATTATATATGTATATAATTTTGTTATAACAAAATAACTTACACTCTGTTCACCTACATTTGTACTTACTGTTGAAATTGGTCGCACAGGGCCTGTTATTAAAGTTCCTAAATCAAAAATGACATTGTTTTCATCTACAGCATTTTCAATACTTTTTTTGTGCAGTTATATCAATATTTAATTGTCCATTTTCAGATTTTAGTGTTGTTGTTGATGAGGAATCAGTAACAACTAATTTTTGTTTTTTAATATTAAATGTATCAGACACTCTTTTAGCCATTATTGAATTGATTAAGTGATATTTTTTCTGTAAGGAGTAAAGCGAGAATTTTATACAGAATCGGATTGGGGGGGGAATGTAAAATATAAGTATCGTATTTACGCAGAGAAGCGTGTACTAATCGCCGCGGGAAATTATTAGCCGTAGACTAGGAAGTGTTGTACACCGAAAGTGCAGAATAAACGCTAAAATACTTATTATTTAGTAAAACAGAAAGAAAAAGTTCTTTTTTTTTTTGTTTAAAAAGCGATGAATAGTTTTCTTTCGCATTTGCCTAAGTGGTTCGGTGCTATTTATAGTAGTATACGGTAATACGAATCGCGTTCGGTCGTGTTTATACATAATCGAAAGTGTTATCGATTATTCAATAATAATAATAATAATAATTTTTTTTTTTTTTGCTTCCGCACGATTCTCGATTTACACAAAAATTAAAACTCTTCGCAGCAGCGAATTATTATCATGGCATTTTGCAATTTTAAAATTCCCGTACACGATAAAACAAAAAACCGCGATTTAACAACGCGTTATTACACACACACACACATTGTATAGGCACGCGATGTGCCTTTTTCAAGTGTATTTCTCGTTTTTCTCTCCGCAAACGGCCGTTTAAAATGTTAATTGATGTGTCTACACTACTCCGTGCACTATTTTTCTCGGTTAAAAATAATTAATGAACCGAAACTTGTTGCTCCCGGCGGCATTCTATTCATGTAGTATATACGTATATATATACACGGTTGGTTCTACGGTGCCATTGATTTATCGCGGGGAATACAACCCAAACTAAACGACGACGGGGCAGCGCTGAATTACCGCTATCTCGCCGCCGCTGTTTCTATAATTTTCCATTAATTCCCGTTTTTATAACGCTATTGCTCTCACCATCATAGTGACCACGTGGAGACTTTATATTCGCCAACCGAGCACCGTGTTATTTTCTACATAATACGTTATATTATGCAACGGATTTCGATTATTAATTCGTATAATTTAACATTGCCGTTTATTATTAAGTATTCTCGCGATGCCGCTGAAATATTATGTTGATATAATAAATAATAATAATAATAATAATAATAAAAAAAAACGCATTACGAAACACGCTGTGCACATTAATATACATTTATATAATGATACGAAAAACGTTTCAAACGATTGAAGAAAAAAGAAATTCGTAAAACGACGGCGAGAATAAAGAATTTCGCGAAAATCAAATTAATCCCGGTAGGTATTCTTCCCTTCCCCCCACGTTTTCGTTATATACATATTGCTTTTAATTCGATATAATCCCCGGTATCGATAAATGTTTGTATAATTGTGCGTTATTATTATTATTTCTCGTTTAATAATCACGCGAAATTTTATATAATCGAAAGTGTTATTTATCTCCTTATACGATCACGGAACATCTCCCGTATTCAAAATATACGCGTATACATATATAATTATTATAAAATCAATAATGTTAAAATTATATTTATATATTACCCCGATATATATATATATTTTGACGATCCGATTGTCAATAAATCTAAAGCTAATAAACCCCTCCTATATATATATATAGTAAAATTGTTATAGTGTATAACCTCGAAATTTTGAAGTTTTTCAATCCGGCAAGTTGCCTGAGGGATTTATCGACTTTTAAAAACTTTTATCCGTGTCGTATATATATATATATATATATATACACTATACGTATAGTAATCCCGCGCTATTTTATATTGAAACTCTAACAAAAACGACTATATTTATTGTTTTATTTTTCATCTTTACCGTTTGCTCTCATTTTTTTACCCCCCCAGGACTAAGGGGAAACTTATAAAATCGGAATTAGATTATACTGCAGTATAAACGTCCGCCGATGACAATACAAACCGATCACTCGGCAGCACACTCCTCATACACTGACTAGAAAATGTACGGACAGAATCTTCTCGCGGAATCGATTTGGCGATTAAAATCGATATACGTTGCTAGAATTTCACGTGTTTAAACGAAACAATTTAGTTCCGCAATGAATCTTTGCCGAAAATACTTGTTGCGACATTCACACACACACAAATTGTTTAATTTTTTTTTTTTTAAGTCTTTCGAATCGTTCAACACACTTTTACGAATATTGATAATATTATAGTTTTTTTTTTACATATTTTTGTTTGCAGTCGTGTACATTTATACGTTTCGGAGTTTTGAATTTAAAAGCAGATTTCCATCTCCTGTAGAGTACATATAATATATATGTAGTCGTTTTCCAAAGGACAAATTTCAAATAATAATTAGTAAATAACTGCTGTAA
Organism: Chaetogeoica ovagalla; assembly: GCA_032441825.1. Taxonomy (NCBI): domain Eukaryota; kingdom Metazoa; phylum Arthropoda; class Insecta; order Hemiptera; family Aphididae; genus Chaetogeoica; species Chaetogeoica ovagalla. The sequence continues at coordinate 7,177,577 of CM063735.1, forward strand.
TAACGCGCAATAGCGCCTTTGTCCGTAATATGTACTGTTTCGTCGTCGTTTCCAATCGGATAGGTTCAATATTACTTATTATTACCGATCGACTATTATCATTAATAAAATTCTGGAGAAATTTTTTGAAAATACAAAAAAAATATAAAAAGGAATGATTTCGATACGTAATAGGTATGCATGCACAACAAAAACAATAACAAAGTGGATTAAAGTACATATAATATTTATTATCGTGATCGTATAAACTGCGTGTGTCCATATTCGATTAAAATAGTTGAATGCGATTTAATATTTTCATATACAGTTTGACTACAGAATATTATTTTGTACAGACGGGTATTTTCGTTGTTCAAACAACAGTATTGAGGACAGTATGTTTCACGATATGCGAACGTTTTACACGTCAAAAGAAATTTCAATTACTTAACGCGTAATTTATAGACGGGCGACATATTTTGTTAAAAAAAAAAAAATAATAAATAAAAACGATAAAATTATACTTATTGAATTAAAACCTGATCCGATGAACGTTAATAATAATAATAATAATAAAAAATTAAATCAGTTTATATAATTGTATATTTTAAACATAAATACAGTGCTATATTTTATAAAATACTGTTTTCTACACTATTTATGGAAAGGGGAAGAAAAGAAAGGAAGATATTTACACGTTATAAACGAAAAACAAAAAAAAAAAAAAAAAGGAATGTATATAAAGTTACAATTCGTTGGGATACACAATACAGGTATTATTAAAAAAAAATGTCTGTTAAAACAACAAGGTAATGTTTATACGGTTTCACATAATAATGTTTTGTGAAAAGGAGCCAAAGTAATATTGGACAACAGAATTTTTACAATTTTCACGAAGTATTATATAAAAATAATGTCGATGATGTTAACGCGATTAATGTTACTTTAAATGTGAACGTCAGACGCTGCACGGCTGCCGCTGATCCGCGAACTGAAATCAAATAATATAATAAACACTACGAATTAATATTAATAATCGTACGGTATTTTTATTGCAATTATATCGTATAATATAAGCTTTTTTTTTACAACATCAAAACACACTATCTAATCGTTTCAAATAGACCGATAAAAATACTAAATTTACGTTCGATAAACCTAAAAAAAAAAAAAAAAAAATAAGAAAATATATAATTTGTAGAGTAAGAGTATTTGATTAGTCGAGTTGAGAATAAAAAAACAATTACTTATAGTTGTAAGATCGATTGATTTTACTAAAAGGACCTCTTATAGCGTATCCGCATTATAGTTTTTACGGCTTTGAAATTAAAACTCGTGGATGAAATTTGATATGCACACATAAAAACATGTATTATTTTCGGTATACAAATGTAATCTTCTTCGTCTTCAGTAGCAATTTTTGTTTTGTTTTTTGAGTGGATACGTATCGATAATTTTTTTCTATTTGAAGTTCTTTTATTATTTCATCCATAACGCTATTCGGAACGTTATTACGATCATTTTGATTTTTAGCTCGAAGAATAGTTACAATGTTTAATGTAATGCAATATCTCTTCGGTTGATTATCCTTTGTAAGTGATGTCTCCAATTATAACATTATAATATGTTCGGGACAGCTTGCTCTTTAGTGGGTATACAACGTTTTTGTTATTACGATAAAAAAATAAAATTTTAAAATTTTTGTCGAAAGGATTCGAATGAGATTTCATATTTAAAAAAAAAAAAAAAAAAACGAAATAACACTTCAGTGTGTTGTCGTATCGAATAAAATCAAATCGCGTTTATTTTGAAAACGATGGCATATCCTACTACACGTTGAAAACGTTAAATAAAATACAATTTTAATAGAAAATAATAATCTATAAGAAAAGTCGGCTTTTATCCCGTTTCGATTTGAATATTCGTAGAGTTATTCTTTCCCGCTGTTTCTTTTTTAATTCGTCTTTGTTTTTCCGATATAAATAAAAGCAATTTCTTCTGGAGATTTTCTTGTCGTTGTCGATTTTCGTTCTCCGCGCACTGGGTAGTGATGTGTTTGTAACATTCAATCAAAAATCACCGATTTCAGACAGTATATTGAATTATCTAGTTTTCTAGTACTGGTCAGTTTCGATTACCTCGTAGTAAATATGAAGCTGCAATGGCACATGTAGTGAAATAACGTTTTCAGTATTTCGAAACTCTTTACTATATAATAGTCTCTCATTGCGATGTAATAAGACACGAAGCAAAAGAAAAAAAAAGTCAAACACCATATTGACAAACAATTAAATTACATTTTTCATTAATTTATAAATACGTCGTATATATATGTGTTCAATTGTTTTCCACGTTCAAATTTTAATATAAATTAAAATAATACGCGTAAACGAAAAATTCGAGAACATTTTTATATTAATATAATAATAATCGGCGGAAACTTCAACGAAAACATAAAAGTATTTTTTTAATGACATTTTAGTCTTCGCGGAATACTTATTTATTTTGCTAAAATTCATACTTCACTATTGGGTACATAAATTTAATAGCGAACAATATTCGATTAATATTTATGATGTTTATATATATATAGAAATATTCGTTTGTGTTATTCCTACAGTATATAATTTAGTAATCGAAATAAACGAGCGATTTTAATTGAATTTCTACATTTTGCTTTGTAAAACGACACATTGTCCGAATTTCAATATCAGCACTGCACGCTTATCCGAGATAGGTAGGTACGTCTCGTAAATTATTATTGTGCACGCCGTTTGTGTTGGTTAACGTCGATTGTTGCGAATATGTTCTATATGTATATATTAAATATATACTTTTTTTTTTGTACATCCTATTACTCGATCAGAAACCAATATTCATCCTGATATTGATTTTTAATTCACTCCGCGTTCCAGTAATGTTTAATATATACTTCAACAAAAGTAGTACGCGAAATCTCAAAAAAAAAAAAAAAAAAAAAACAATATTACCGACAATCGCTTAACGGATATAATCCTGCTTTCCACTCGTTCACTCGGAAACTTTTTTTCTAATACCCATACGCGGTTTTGTTGATTCCAATTGGTTTTTCAATACGGCCATTAAAAACACGAAACGCGGATAAAACGCGACGCGGTTAATTCTCTTTTATTATTATTATTATTCTTGCCAAAGCGTTTTGTGTCATTCGATTATATTATTATCAGATACCGATAGGACGCGTAAATATTATTTAAAATAGCTCACGATTATTTATTTATTTTTTAAAGTTTTTGGCCATAAAATTGATATAATGAACCGCGTGTTTTGGAATAAGAAATAAACGGGAAAAAACGTATTGATTTCGTTCACGGCTGGTGGTAAACTGCGACGATCACAATACTCGAATTCGGTCGATATCAATTAATTTTATAATAATATTTCGTTTTTCGTTAATTATGTTTGCGTTTACTTCGAAATTACTTATATATATATATATTAAATATTTCTCATATTTCAATATGTAAACGCATGTGTAAGTATAGTGTGTTTTTAATTTTATGTACAGATATTTCTTATAACGCCTTTAAGTCTTTGTATATATATATATATTTTTTTTTTTAATTTTTAATACTTTGTTATTTTTTGAAATTAAATCTCCCGAGTATAATAACAATTGTACGATAATAAATACAAAATTATATTTCATTTTATTGTATTTAATGTGCAATAAAAATGGCCGAAGGCAACATAATGTTCGCTACTCCGTTTTACTCCTCAGAAATTGTCCATTACTATTTATAAATATTCCCGCATATTATCATCTCGTTTATAATTTTGTCATATTTTTTATTTACATAACAAACGATTTTTTTTTCATATAATTGAATTTTTCAGTTTTTAAAATTAATATAAATATTATTATTTTTTTTGTAATTCGTGTGTTTTCTCTTAAGAGAATAGCACACCAATTCGTGCGTAAAACTCATTTTGCTTTGTTTTTCGAATGGTATTTATATATACTCGTAGGCATTAGGATTTCAAATTTTTACCATATATAGTGGAAAACGTTATCTATGTCGTAGCTTTTTCTTTTATTTTTATCTTACATGAATTTAAGTTATTCCTTTGTAAATGTTCGATTTTTTCTTAGTTTATTTTTTAAACATTATCGACTACTATCGAGTGGTGTTTACAAAAAAATAAAAACCATCACGACACTGATGGAATGCTCTTATAACAGAAATAACATACTATTGAAGTTAAACGTACCGGCGGAGTACGATTGCGGCACGATTTATAATATTTGTATTTCTATGCGCAACGTATATACCTTCGGTCAGTCGTATTTGTTGTCAGCTATAGTGTCCGTAATTTTGCCGATAATAATATTATGTCCTAACGTTGATTTTATAAAATGTGCAAACGAAATTCGCCGTATTAGTTTAGAAAGCGGAAAAGATTTAAATATAGTTCCACACTATTCGCAGTGTGTAGGGGACACCACGTTTCGATTCATCAGCGGGTTCTGACGGTTATGTCAGATGGACGGCGCTGTAAAAATGCCAACGATTTTTTTCTAATTGTAAATTTACCGATCAAAAATTAAACCATTTGTTATGATATTTATTGTAATAAACTTGGCAAATTAGTCGCGTCTAATTTCTATAATCGCGTCCACTTATATACGGTGTTCGTTATATATTATTATAATGATATATTGTGTATTTTCGACTAAAACGATTAAATCGATTTTATACTAAAACCCTAAAACGGTTTCAAACAACTGTTCACATTCGATATAATATAAGCCATTAGGCATTAACGTCTAATGACAATTTTAATATTAAACAGATTATACTGCATCGCTCTAGTGGATAATGGAAATTTGCACTCACCTAAGAGTATTGCATCGCGTTTGTATTCTTGAGGTGGCGGTGATGATTTTGGACGTCCAATGCTGATGACGGATTGACAAGTAACTTTCATTAAGCCGTCGTGAAACTGATCAGGAGATGTTGACAAGTTTAATTTGGATGTGCTGATGTACAAACCGCTGTGCAATTTTTCCGTACGCTCGTAATTAGACATCACCTGATCCCAAACATATTTCCAACTCGAGACGTCAATGCGTATTTACGAATAACTGTTGTCTTTTTAAACGTTCTATATTATATATTTTTAATCTGGCGAAGAGTTATACTTATATAAATAAAAAAAGTTTTACAAGTAGTATAATTTTATATATTAATATTCGTAATTATTGTTTTATTTTAGATTCGCTATTGAAAAGTATATAATAGTCGTAATTTCGGAGTCAAGAAAGAGAGAGAGAGAAATGGCGATGATAAGGTGTAGCTAATTTGTGTAAATCAGTGCACAGAAAACAATTATAATTACCGACATTCACGTTAGAATTGTAAGTCACAATGTGTACGGAAGAAGACTTATTATAAAAACGCGAATAAGAAACTTTTTGAAAAACGAAAATTTGTTCAACCGCAAAAACTTCTTTCTACAAATGTTAGTTTGAATGCAACTCGATAATTAAGATCTGAATAATTAGCTACATAATTGTCTATATACGTTCACGGGGACTACCCTGAGTGGGGGGGGGGGCTGTCGATACTTGTATAATATATAAAACTACATTTATTGTGTAAGGTTTTACAGCTATTTTAACTGATAAATAACAGATATATATATACATTTCGTTATTTTTATTTATATCGATTAGTTTATTTAATACGAGTGGAACGTAAAAAAAAAAAAGACAAAAAATTTAACTTACGATTTCGTTATTGATAAACCACTTGAGTTTTGCAGGCGGAAATGATTTGCCCGACGTACAATTCAAATAAATAGTATCACCAGTTTGATAAATTCCGGAGCCTCCGTTGATTCTTGGATCATCTTTGGATTTTGGTAAACCTAAAATAAAGTATTTACTGTTATTCGTTGTTGAAATACAGAGAAATACTTAATCGATTTATATAATTTCTAAAAGATTATAACAACAACAACAACAACAACAACAACAACAATAATAATAATAATAATAATAATAATAATAATAATAATAATAATAATAATAATAATAATAATAATAATAATAATAATAATAATAATAATAATAATAATAATAATAATAATAGTAATAATAATAATAATAATAATAATAATGATAATTTTTGTTTTCGTTTATTACACTTAATAATATTTCAATTGTATTTTATTTTTTATTTTTTGTAAACGAGTAGCTCGTAGAATATTATCTGAAATATTTACATATATTTAAATAATATAATTAATTGATTTTATAATTTGTACTCATTTTTTGACGGACAAAAACGAAATTATATTTTAATTTTGAAAATCAATATTACACGTTTAAATGTTAAAGTCGAATATTCATTAAGTCTCGTCATTTAAACGTGTTCATTATAGTTATTTTACGCATATTTCTTTTGTAATATCCCGAATTAAGTAGGTATTGATATTCGACGTTTAAATTATAAAAAAAAATTTAATTAAAAAAAAAAAATTTGAACGGTTCTCGAGTTTATCACTGTCAAAATGAAAAAGATTATTAAATATTTTCGTTGGAAATCGCATGTTTAAAATACGATAGTATTAAAGTGTAAAATTCGATTTATAAATTATACGACGTCTCGCGTACGCTTTCTATTGCGATTTTCATTTGCGTAATTATCGCGTTACTCCTACAAATTCACCTCTTTAATACATAGGCTTTGCACAGCAATTCAATTTTATTTTATTTTTTTTTTTAACAATCCGTTACATTTAATAATATATATATTGTTTCCTTTATGTAAAATGTGACCGTTTACTAGGGAGTAAAATATTCGTGATAATTGTGTATGATTTTTTAAGGTAATTATCAGGGAATTCACAACAAGGTGGTAGTGCACGAACGAGTGCGGTTGAAAGGTAGATTTGATAAAAAAAACGCTAAGACACTAACGGATGTGTGTATGGAGTGAACAGAATGGACAGAGATGAAAAACGAACGCGTATGTAAGAGGCCGGTGGTAAATGTTGGAGTGCATCTATTGCGGAGGGAACGATATGGAGAATAGGTCCGGGGACGCGTTAGGTGGAAATAGATAGCTGGTGTACAAGATGGTGTTTTTTTTTTTTTATAATTCAAACACCTCTCCCGTCCCAAATGAAAAGCAGTAATAGCGAACGATGCCGATTTACAGGCGAAATGGAGAAATCGGTGTCCGAAGTGCGGAATTCATCGCCGGTCGGAGATCAAACGAAAAGGAGACACCGGACCTTCGATGGATGATGGTGCAGTTGTCTTCACGCGTAGACGCGTCCAAGACGTGCAAACCGTCAGACTGTACACTTCCCTCTCCCATCACTAAAGAAGAGCCGCAGGAGTTTTCGAGAAAAATCCACACTGCAGGACGCTGTACCGGCGGACCAATAATAAGTCATTACTGGTCAAGTATGAAACAAGTATGAAGCGTCGTAAGTTTGTTACCGCGAATTTCACTCGTATTTTCGATTATTGTTGAATTAAAGTTTTATTTATTTTTTCTATCGTTTCGATGTTGATACTTGTAAATGTCTGTGCGCCGAAGCCGAGAAACAAACGAGAACGGAACGGTGTAAAAGGAGTAAAAAACGAGATAGAAATATAATTATTATTAAATTCATCATTACTCGAGTTTTTTTTTTTTTATATATATATATAAAAATTAATTTCCGTATATAAAAATATAACGCACGTCGTAACACGTGTGTGTGTGCGTGTTTACGTAAAATGCGCTATTTATACAAATGACATGTCTGCGAACGTGACTGGCGGCGGCGTTTACGTATTATAAAAAATGTATGGCCGAAATGTGTTTAAAATAATTACTATAACACGTGTAATGTACGGCGTTTTTATAATATTATATTTATGCGCGTACGCACAGACACCCGGTGTTTTGCGCGCCGGTTTTAGGTCGCTATAGCGGCCTTAACAACAAAAAATAATAATAATAATAATAATAATAATAAATAAATAAGCGTAAAACCGTGCTTACGTACCGGGACGCGCGTATAAGGTTTTTCGCGTGTGAAGTGTGAAATTACGCGTGCGCGTTTTTTACTTAGCCCTTTCGGAAGTTTAATAGTATCCGTCCGCGCGTAATAATAATAATGATAATGATAATAATAATAATAATAATAATAATAATAATAATAATAATAATGATATATTATGCGCATTCGTCGGCTCGAATGGGCTATTAAAATAATTTGTCGGAGAGGGCGGAGGAGGAATCGACGCGCGATACAACGGCCGTGCAAGCCGCTGTGTGACTATTTTTCAAGGAGCCATCGCCGGTAATATGTAATAACGCCGCGGCGCTGTCAGACGCTCGTCGTCATACACACCGCCGGCGCCCGGGGTGTGTGACACAGGAGAAAGGCGTCGTTTGAAACACTTCGAGAGACGTACACGCACACAGACACACTATTATCATATGTAATAGAGTGGTACGACAATACTGCGCAGCGAAAGAGCAAATGATGTATTAATTAATAACGCGGTTATGGATGGTTTTTTTTGCTTTGTACACAATACGCATTGAACTGTTCGATTTATCGAATTCAAGCAAATTCGATTGTATTTCCTCGTCTCTAGTTTAGTATTTTTTTCTGTCCCGCCGGACCCCGCCGATCCTATTGACCGTATAACGTATCCGAATATAAAACAAAAAACAAAAAAAAAATTCTTAAACTTTCGGTTTCAACACGAAACTAGTATCGAATTTTAATTTATTCAATTTTAATGTATTTATTATAAATACATTGTAGCTCGACCCGTGGCCGGTGCTTAGTGTTTTGTCGCCCTGTGCAAATAGAAAAAAATCGATTTACACAAAATCGATTTATACAAACTGTGTTGTATTGTAGGAAATCGAACGGTGAAATTTCGTCTTCGGAACATTGAAAAAAAAAACCCCCGGGGAAATCTAATTGATCATAAAAGTAGGTGGAATCAAGGCGAAAACTTATGAGTAAATATAACGAGTAACGGTGAAAAATACATTTTTTTTTATTATTAAATAAACGATGCCGCCCATAAGAATCCAAAAAGAAATTTGCCGCCCTGTGCGGTCGTACGTGTGCCTTCCGCCGCCGGCCCTGAACTTGACAATTAATGCGATATATAAATAAGTTATATACAAAGAAGTATTCATTTTTTGTTTTTTTTTTTTAATTCGAATAAATATTGTCGTTGAAAAATAATCAATATTTTTTTGTATCGTTATTATTATGATTAAGTGTTTCGATTTTCTAAAATTCTGCACTTTTTAAAATTTCGCATCCTAGGCACCTTTCGTCCGTTACCCTCTTGCTACAGCTCTGCGAAACATATTCGTACACACACACACACAGAAAATTCGATTTTCCGGCCGATAAATAACGTAAAAACGTTATAATACGCGTCTTTGGTTCCGGAGCGAATCAAAAACAATATTATTTATTTTGTTTGTATACATTTTTTTCCGACTTAAAAACAATACTCCGTACGATAGCAAAATTTTTATTTTCTATTCGTTAATCGAAAGAGGTCTTTTTTTTCAATTATTTTCCCAGTTGTTTTCCTATACGTTAATAATAACGTCGTCATAACGACGTTCGAAAATCGAAAGGAAAATTGGTTTTTAAACGCGACGCACGCGAAACTACCGAAATAATAGGCTCGCGCAGTCTTGAAATTCACACTGAATATGTACATTTTCACTATATAATATTGTACGTAACAAAAAAAATGTCTTCCGATTTTTGGACTATTTATTAGTTGTTGAGCTATTCAAGTCGTAAAATGGATAAATTTTTTGGTTTTAAAGGCTGAACATTTTATACGACACAGGTCCTACGCGTTACTTCCAAAAAAAAATCTTGACAGTTTTATGTCACAATTTTATTATTACTCGTATTATTATTATTATTATCATCATTTTTACCACTTTCAATTTTCCGACAGAGTTCGTATTACACCGAAGTTCCACTCAGAATCGTTTTATTGCTTTCAAATTTATAATAATAACAAAATTCTAACACTTTGTCTAAATAATTCACTCAGACGACATCCGTAACGTCCGCGGCTGGCTACTCATTTTTTTTAAATCGATATTACAATATTTCTTTATAAATATTACGTACGATTACGATACACGTACACTGAATTATGAATTATTATATACGAATTTAATTGAATTCCTTCCAAACGGATTTTTTATTTTCGAGTTTTAAAAGATATTTTATGGAAATCCGTACGCGTTTTACGATTTGAAATCAAATTGTATAATATTACTGTCACTTTAACACATTCTATTTCTTTTCTTGTAGTCTTTTGAGAAGTTGACGAAGAAGAAAATATTCTTTTATTTTCGTCATCTTCGACTTAGAACGTGGAAATTATATTTTTAAACATTTCAATTTTTTTTTTTTAATCATTATTGGAATCCCGACGTTTCTAACCACTTATTTAAAATGATAATAATAATAAAAAAGAGAAAACCAAAAATAAAACCGGCCATTAGCATAGGAGAAATTGACTTCTGTGATTAAAAAAAATATTATTTTTCAACATAATAAATAGTTCTATATTAAATAAAAACTATTCGTACGTGTTTTTTTCATTTTAGTAGACTCGCGTCTATTTTATTCACGTATTTTCTCGAAACGATTTCAAGAGGACGACGGTAATAGTCGTCGAGAATATAAAAAAACAGGACGACCTAGAATCGTTATGGATGGGAATTTCGAAGCAATTTCGAAACAAGTTTTTAATTAGATTTTTTTTTACCTCTTATCTAAATATATTGTTAAAAAACGATTTCGGTGAAACACAAATTGCACGTCGCCAACCATTGCAATCGTTTTGCGAACACACGTTGTTTCGAATGGAATTTTAAACTAAATCGCGTTTTTTTTTCGCGAATCTATCAGCTGTTCTTTTTATTTTTAGAAAAATGTTTCGAATATTCGGAAATATTTTACTCAAAAGCATTTAAAACGTATTCGTTTTTATTCGAACTTATGAATTATACATAGATAATAAATATGTAATAATAATTTTTTATGATGACATACTGTACGTATATATTGTTGTAAGGCCAATTTTTATGCCTATCCGTACGTTAAAAAAGAAAATAAATAAATATGATTCATTTGACCTGAAAAATATTTTACGTTATTTTAAATTAATGTACGAGTATGTATGTATGTATATATATATACGTATTATATCCTTTATAAACGATGTTTATCGTGCGCATGAAGTGTTATTAGGTTAAATAGTTTGTCTTTATAACTTTTTAAATGTTGTAAGTTTCACAATTTAGATAAGAAAAGCAAAAAAAAATAAAAATATATATTTCGATCACGTGCTAATAATAATAGTAACTTATATCTCAATAAAAATTTATAAATAAACTTTTGATCTAATCGTTGTAGTATAATATTACACAATAATTAATACGAATTATAATAACTTAAATTATTGTTAACGTTTTACGATAAATTATTATTGTAAATGTAATAATACTGATTTACAGCACACCTTTTATTCGGCACGTAGTTATACGATATAATAGTTTCAAAAACATTGAAAAATAATAATTGCGTTGGGGGAGATGATATTATGTATATTAAACATTTGTACAGATTTCACGTTATATCTCGTGTTATTTGTTACTTCACGTAAAAGATATTTGAAAATGCGTTTAAGCGACTATATAATGTAGTGTACACACGATGTGCAATCAAATCAAAATAATTCGACGACTACGAAATTATCGAATAATTATTATATTTTATGTTTTTAAACTAGAAAATGTTATTACATTACAAACCGTTGCAACGCTCTATCTGTGTATAACGGTTTTTTTCTAACACGAGAAATAAAAAATATTTACTAAAATACGATTTTAGAATACTGGAGGAATAATTTTTTTTTTTAATAAAATAGAAATACGAGTAATTGAATTTTATGTTGTACGTGTACGCAAGACTCTCGTATTCGTAACTTTCAAGCTCGCTCAAGTTATAAACGGACAGACATACATAAAGTGTCATTATCGTATAAAATTTCTTATATAACTATTGTTTTTAAGCGCCGGAGTCCAAGTACAGATTTAATTGTGATTCAATTTGGAAACTTATTCGGAAATAATTTACATTTCGTGAATTTTAATATCCATACGATTTACAAATTCGTTTAGAATTTCGTTATTCGTTTGCGAACACGTTTTCCGTGCTGTGATGATTCCGTGACACGCACGTTACGTAGCAAATCGTCGGTAATTTATTTAACAGGGTTTCGATTATTCCCAGCGTAATTTTCTAAAGCGTCGAATTAAAAATGACTCGAAAATTGGGAAAAAATATCCGTTAAAATTGTCCGAAATCGTCGGTCAATTATTAAGAGGAGTTGGCTTCGCTTAGAAAAATCGTATTACACTAATACTCATGTCCTACTTCGATTGTTTTTAACAATTTAAATTCTAAATAAAAAACAACGCGTTGAATTCGGCCGTACTTATATGTATTTGCAGTGTATCGTTTTCACCGCTCCATCGCGAATAATAAATTGGTTTGGGAGACTTGTGAATCTGCGAAACGCGCCGTTATGAGTTGAACGGCGCAATAATATATCATCTCAACATATTTGAAAAGGTAATATATTATATACGCGTGTATACCTGTATATATATATATAAATATATATATAATAGTTTCATAAGAATATATTATTTAAATAGTTCGTTTACAACGGGGTACAACTCAAGTGTTTTGAAAAATGTTTATTGTTTCTCTGCTGCAATCACGACTGAGTTCCTACGTAGATTTTAAGTCGAGGTTTTTTTTTTCAAATAATGATTTTTCACTTATCACGATGAGACGTTCGTTGTATGAAGTCAGACGTTTAGCTCCGGTGCTATATAATCGAACAGGTTAAGAATTACACGAGAAACCTATTTTTATATCTTAAATTTTCTTCTAAACGAATTATTTAAAAAAAAAAAAAAAACGAAGTTTTCATTAAAATAATATTACAAACAAATAATACGTTCTATTGACTACGTGCGGATATGAGAGGAGAGGATTCGGTATAAAATCTCGGCATATTTAAAAGAAAAAAAAAATTAGTTTTTTAATATTGAATTTCTTCAGGGATTTCGGAAGGGCTCACGATACAGTCTATATTTTTAATCTTACGTCATCCCATGCGCACATCTATGAATACACACTTTGATTCGCATTGAAAATTATATGATTTAAAGAAAAGAGAAAAAAAATCCAAAAACTCGCCCGTTGTAATTATATTTCGGCTCAGATATTCGACGAGGAACGAAGAAGCGCAATTTCGGTCGTAATAAGATGAGACTATACTAACGCGACACACTTTCAGGATAGGCTATAGTTTTAACGAGGATTGAATGAAATGTATCTTGAGTTTTTCGAAACGACAATAATAATAATAATAATAATAACAATAATAAGCGTTGTGCGTGAGAAAACGAGAACTCTGCAAATCGTTTATTATTATTTTTCATTTGTTATTCGCTAGAAATATAAGAACGATTATGTATTGTTTTTTTTTAAAATCATTATTTAAAGTTTTTTTGTTCTGTTATAAGATTTAAAAATATGTTTTTTCAATAAAAATCGAAAAAAAAAAGAAGAAATATGTGCGTTTGAATATATGTCTTTCGAACGCGTTCAGTGATTTTATATCCGTTTTAAGAACACACATATTTTATGTGTTTTATAACGAATGCGAGTGAATAATATGAGATGACGAACAAACGTTGTACAAGCGTTTTACAATATGACGATATTGTTTTGTCAAATGCGTGTTAACTCCGGAGACTGTGGATTCATAACATACAATGCGCGCGCAACGTTATTGTAATATTTCTCTGTGGAGAATATCGTTTCGGTTTGAAAATAATAATAATAATAATAATAATTCGTTTTCAAATCGATAAATGTCAATTTTTACTAACACGTTCTACACGTCCTGGTAAATATTTCAAATTAAACGTTGAAAAAAAAACTACTACTACTATTACTACTACTCCGGACAGTTCATGTACGATTGTTTGCTTAGTGCTTATGTATATGCATATATAAATATGTTTATACCCACAAACTTAACGAGATTAATTTGAATCGATTGGTTTCGACTAATTAAATTGTGTTTTAAATATAAACAGGCGTACGGACAACGCGGTGTAAACGTATAATAAAAACGCGCGCACGACCCATAACTGGATTATTATTATTAGGAAATTAATTTATAACATACGAGCGCAATCGTCGCGGTGTTTGAACGCGTTCTCGATTGAATAACTTACTTATGATGGCCATTTTGGATTCGGCGTGAACGGTTGTGAAAAACGGCGCTTCGGCAGACACTTCACATTTGTACTCGCCGTTCATCAGCAAATTAGCGTGACGCAACGTGACTTTTTTGCTATCCGAGTAAACGTGCTGTAAATTGAAAAACATAACACAACGGCCGTTGTTATTTAATGTAATATTTCACAGTTCGTCCAGAATTACAAGAAAAAAAAAAGAAAACCAGAATTTTAAATTTGCCGCTCAACGTCATTCTTCTGCAGTAATAACGCGGTTCGAACTTCAATAAATATATTTAGGCAAAAGTACTACGCTGTAGAAATTTAAATGAATATTTTTTCATAACCTGTGTTTGTATAGGGATTTTTTTTTATGGAAACTGTTCGTTTTACGATAGTTTAATAACCAACCTTCGGTCTGACTTCAAACCCGGTTCAAATCGAAAAATGCCTATTACGATACATTTAACCCAGGTTAAATTGAAGTCTACTCGATCCGCCGATTTTAGCGAATTAAACCGAGTTCAGAGATAACCTGCAATCTGATCGGCCGTTCATTAATGTTATCAAATGAACACCGGTATCACGGATTAGATGAATTTTGATTTTAAAACTATGTCTGCGTTGTCGAAAGCTTTTTAGTTAGGTTATACGTATAGGAAACGGATTTTGAATCCCGTTTCTCTAAAACAAATGGAAATAACATTACACTTCATTTTATACTCTCAGATTTCTCATTGAATGTAAGTAAATTAATTTTTTTCCCCTTATTGGTCTACACGTACGAAATGATTCTCCGGCGCCATTATATGTAGAACATTTTCTTTTTCACTATATAAATCTTTAAATAAATCAGTCGTCCTTAAACGCGCAAAACGAGTTTGACGGAATTATTCGATCAATATTATAGTCGAATATTAGACTTGGAATCATAGGAAGTGTCAATGTAAACGATTTCATACATTCCATATTGTAATCAATGCGTTTTCCATATTTTCTATCTAATATATATATATATATTTTTTTTGCACAGTGTTTTTACTGGATTTACGTTTTCTGCCTATGCGTTTACAAAGTGTTTTGAATAAGAAAAAAAAAATGAAAAAAGAAAAACGTTTCTCTTCTCCATTATTTGAAAACGCGATAAACTAAATATATATATATATTATTATTATTATTATTATTTTAAACGAATATACGAACTAGAGAAACAGTTATTATTTTTATTCAAACGAACGGAAGACGCGGTAGACACCTTTAAATGACAATACGGATGTGTGTGTGTGTGTGTGTGTGTATAATTAGAATCATTTTACATTTTCATTATTCATCAGATTGTGTTTTTTAAAACGCGAAAATTCCAAAGTCTTTGGCGAAACGTTTAACCAAACCCAAATACACAGTACGGAATAGGGTGTTGTCCGAAGTAAATCTGCTATCCGTTTGCTAGAACATACGGTTTTATGAATGATAATAAACATTATTTCCATTTAATAAAAAAAAAAAAGTTCCGTTAATTAATTTTGATTTTTAGTCAGCTATTTGTATTATGAATATCTTCTGTACTACGTTGATGATTTATCGGTTTTTACAAAACATCGGGTTTAACGTTAATTTCCATCTCGGAAAATACAACCTTTTAGTTTAGTAAAAAGATTTCACTAAAAGTTCGAAATACCTACAGCGCTAAAGATGATTAAAAATTCCATGTATTATTAAGTGTATTTTTTATTACGCGCGTTCTATGGTATTTAAAACACGAGTCTGCTGCCGAGTTTTCAAAGAACGCCGCGGATTATTGAAAATATGATAAATTTTTTCTACGAGCAATTTTATTACAGCAAAATTGCCGTTATTAAATATTATTTAATTGAAAAGTTTTCACGAATAATAATAATAATAATTGATTCGGTATTTAAATTTCAAACCGTCTAACGAAAGGCTTTTAAGTATAGATCTTTCCCGTACAACCTTGCACTGGCTTTAAAAATAAACTCGGATTATATAATATCATAAAGCATAAATACACTTTTATCATAACATTATATTATATAGTAATTATGCGTACGAGTAAGTGCATTAATGAAAGTCGTTTAGTTTTTGAAATAATTTATATAACGCGATGTAAATATTACAAAAATGTTTACGCGTCTTCCCAAGTTTTTCGAAGTTTATGTTTTCGCTCGGTTAATTAATGCGATTTTGAAGATGTTTATAAAAAAAAAAAAATTCTCTCCTACTCCAGAACACTCGATTCAATTATATAATTGAAATTTTCTCGTTAAAAGAAAACAAAGAAAAACGAGCGGACTTTGCGTCAACTTGCACGGCCGTTGTAAGGACTGATAAAAGATTCATTCGCGTTTAACGAATCCGGAGAATATGTTTTATAATTTAATATTTTTGTTGTTTAATGATTTGAATGTTACGACAAACACTCGGATTTCAACGCGTCTTTTTACATCTTTTTTTATTTTTCATTCGTAACGATTGACGCGGTTCTTCGCACGCTATAAATCGCGCACACGCCGTTTTCAATAACGATTTACAATTTGTTTTATACGGTTTTTTCTTCTTCAAAAATCATTTTTAAAATTTATGACAAAAAAAAAAAAAACAACAGAATTCGCCTTAAATTCCATTTAAATACAATACGCGTGATGTGTTATATACATTTTTTCATCGGTATAAAATAGCTTTTTTTTCCCGCGTTTTTTAAATCGTATTACACAATATATACGAGAACGTTTTCGTCCGTACGTTTAAATCGTTTAATTTTGAAATTAAATATTTTATTATTTTTTTTTTTTTATTCTAAGTCGTAAGCATATAATTCGATAATTTCTTTTTTTTTTTTTTTTTTTTTTCCCAGGGAAATTAAAGTCCCCGTGCCGAGTGGCCGCCGCGGCGCAAAAGAATTTTCGTCGGTATTTATTTTAATTGACACGCGCGTTAAATTACAACGTGCAGCGGACACGGCGTTTGTACGAGACGTGTCGTCGGAGAACATTACACGGAAGGGAGACCGCGCGCGTGTACACGACGAAGGGCCGCGTGTAATCACTACGGCAGTCCCTTGTCGTTTCAAACGTTATCGCGCTTCGGCGTCCGCAGTACTAACACCAGTCCCCCCAGCTTATACGGGCGTAACTCAGCGCTGACAACGGAATTGCGGTTTCGGCCGGTAAATACAGTGGACCGTTAAATTGTTATCGACAAGCGATTTTCACACCGTAATAATTACAACGAACGTAATCTATCAAAAAAAAAAATATATATATAAATATAAAATAAAAGTAAAATACAAAAGCGAAAGAATTTTGAAAAAACTCGGATTTCTTTTTTATATATATACAATTAGAAAATTCGGAATTTTTTTTTTAAAAACGCGCTTACAAGAATTATAAAACACACACGGCACGTGGTCAATTCTTCATACTCGAATTAAATGTAATAAAATCGGCGTTATTTCGTTCTTCCCTTCCCCCGCCAGACGATTACGCGAAGTCGTAATAAATAGACTTCGGACATTGGACTACACACCCGGTCCAAGACCCCTTCAAGGTAGGAAATATTATCAAACGTCTCTATCACCACGGGACACCCTATCTGAACTCTCCGTCAACGACTATCGAATTTCTCTTGCGTTTTCATAACCACGCGGAACGATTGCAAGCACAATATTTCCCGTCTAATAGCGGGCATTAAGCGCTCCAAATCGCATTCTGTCCCCGTATCAACACAATTGTATTTTTATTATTTCAATACGGTCGTCGGTCTGTCCCCGCTAGAGACGATGACGGTTTTTTCTTTTTTTTCTTTTATCGTCCGTTTTAAACACGGCCGGAGAAAACAATGCGGGGTCAATTACGAGTAAACAACACTCACGTCCACCGTGATCCCGTCCATGTTGTAACTGTGTTTGAGGTGTTTGGACGACGGGACGTATCGGTAGAACTCTTCGTTGTCCTTGTACCACGTCACCGAATACAATTTGTCCATTTGCATGTCGTAATCGCAAAACAGTTGTACGGAATCCCCTATGAATACGAACGCGGGCACTTTGACGCCGAGCATTTGAACCGTTTCGCCGACGTCTGAAAAGGAAAAATAATGGGAAAATGTGTGTTGAGAACCAGCGCGCATTTATGTTGCATATAGGACAGGAAAACGGGGAAGCGACGAGTACTCAACCGAAGCCGGGAGGCGATGAGTTAATTCGGTTTTAATTTACAAGCACTTCGTCGAGTTACGCGGTCACGACGAAATAGAATTGAATGAAAAAACAAAGCGACTCGTTAAGAATAATCGATATCGAGATAATTCGCTCGATTGCTCGCGTGAATAATACACAACCGCCGGTAAATATTATTTCGACCCGAACGAGACGAAAATGGATTTATATTTTCCGACCGATCGATTTTTGTTTGGGCGCTAAAAAGTCCCGTGTACCTACGATTAACTTTTTTACGCTTCTATACGCGATTCGTCAATATAGTTACGAGCGATCTACGGTAACTAAAACTCGTCGTTCTTGTTTATTTTTTTTTTTTTTTTTGGAAAATTAAACTCTTTTACACGTTTTGAACGTGAATTTTTAAAACGATCCTCTACTGAAACGTACGGCGTAAGAAAAAAAAAGACGAAAACTCCTTATTTATTTTAAACAACGCGTGTTCGTTGAAATGACGACGGTGTTTGGGAAGGCACGGTAAATCGTATTAAGTAATTTACCTTTTCGCACTTTTGATTAATAATATAATTAATTAATAATTTCATCACCGTAGACATTATCCGGTGTGTCACTACTCGAACACGCTTCAAATACGTTCTAGACTGGCTTAATATCATTCAGGCGACATTTATGGAATTTGTTAGAAAATTTATGTTTTCTTTTAAAACTACGTTTTCATTCGAAACACGTCGAATTGGATTATTATCGATTAAAATCTTCAATATCACAATATTTTATTTTCAAATATTTTTTTGAATTATATTACTTGTTATATTACTTATATCATATTCTTATTATTCTCGAGGTGTTAATTAAAGCAATTACGTTTAAATTACGCGAATAATTTTTATTTCTTTTTAAAAATACTACGATTTTTTTACACGGATTTTTCACGGTTAAGTATAACATTAAAATAATTGTATATTTAATATATATATATATAGTGACGGCAATAATTAATTTTTTCAATAAGTATACGAATAATAAACACGATGCGTATTGAAATTAATAGCGGAATACAATATATATTTTTATATTTACTTATTTTACTAATATTATCTTGCGAGTCGCATTGATCGAAATTTCATAACACGATGTTAATTATACAATTCTATAATGACGGGATTAAAATTACAGAACTTTTCTTTTGTTTTTTCTAACGAGTTTAGGCTTTTTTTTTTTTTTGTAATCCCAGAGAATTTTAACTTTTATAACGTGCAAAAGATTTAAGAGTTTTATGCGTTAAGCGTCTATGGATTCTAATTAATTTCAATGTTAAGAAAAGTTTTGGATACGTTGTTTTAATGTAGACATTATTTTGGTAGACAAACAATATAATAATGGTTTGTTTTCTTTAAAAATTTAACACTGCTCTATAAGGCGCGGTGTGTGTTAATATTATTGATAAAATCAATGGACATATTGCGAATTATTATTATCAATACTATTTATTTATTTTTTGTTTTTTTAACGAAAATGTCAAAAAATTAACCAAATTTTGTTTATGTTACCTATTTATAATATTTAGATATCGATTATGTACAAGAAACAATTGTCTCGTTTATTTTTGTTGGCACGGGGCGTTATTCATTATAAGTTTAGTGAAAAATTATATGAATACAAACGATGTTTGTTCGCTAAATATTTAGTGGAATTGTGAACGTTACATGTATTTTTTAGTTTTAAAACTAAACTTCGCGTTGCTCACGCGTCTTTCAGATTTAACGTAATATCCATAGGACCGGGCGAGTTAACTAGATTTCTTTTTTAACACGTTAAGTATAGTTAATACAAGAAAGTATAGCTCAAGTTAACAGTTAATTTTAAATTGTTAATTTAAAAAGTTAAAAATTATTATAATGGCTGATTTCGAAGTTGCCTGTGAATTTGTTTTCTCCTACTAAAAATTGTTGACACACCGACGAAAATGAAAATCGCGTTCAGAAAATGTACATTGTATTACGGACATAAAATAATCGACTTAATTTAAGCATCCGTGTATAAAGTTAACAAATTAAATATTTTTAAATACCTTGTCGAGTTGAAAATGAAAAACGTTACGCGTTATGAGTAATATTAAACTATTTAGCCGGATTTGAACTTTATCTGACGATATCCGTTATACGATGGCTGAAAAAAAACGATTGAGGACCAAGCTGCACGTTGGATATTATTAAAACGGTGACCGATCGACCTGATCCTACGCTAATAAAAAAAAAAAATAAATAAAATATTTTGTCGCATTGGCGTCTAATAAAGTTCATATTACGTATACATACGTAGTTATCGATTCGTTTAATTCGAAAATACTGATTTTATAACTACAGAACGGGGAGAATATCATCCAGTATTCGGCTTTTGGACATTTTTTTAAATTCTTCTATTCTCTCTAAATATTTTTTTTTACGTAAATGATACGTTAAATACAAAAAAAAAAAAACGAAGAATATTCGAACGTATGTCGTTATAATTCTCTGTGAAATTTTCCAAAAAAAAAAAAAACCATTCGAGTCTATCCGAATTTATTGTTCATCACAGCGCATAATGGACATTCGTACGTCGAAATTCCATCATACTTGTAAATATAACGTATTCATTTTTTGTTCTTTCCCGTCGAACGATGGGGTAATTGATAATTTTCCAATTGACTATTTTAAATTCAACATTCGTACGCGGAGTCGTGCACGGAATACTACTGGGTCGGCCAAACGTTATGCGAGCATACAAACGTCTAACAGAATGTTTTGTGCACACGAATTAATCCGACGATTTCGTTTCTCCAACAATATTCGTAACGATTCGATTTTGTTAAACGATTTGAATATTTTCAATCGTTTCGAATATTGTTTTAGAGTTAATGCCGTCGTCGTCGTCGTTTAAATACAATATGATTTATAAAAACAAATCCAAGTTTGTTATATTATGCTCACCGAAGAGTTCTATGATCGAGAACAGTAGCGCTGCCATAACGGACGCGATTTCAACGGTTCGCATAGTTTTAGACATTTTTTAATTCGGCTAATAACGTATCACGGGCATTTGATTCTTTCCATTTGACGATCTGTAAAAAACAAAAAAACAAAAACAAAAATAATAGAAATTCACACATATCGTCTCTTGTTCTACGACGAGATAAACTTATTATAATAAATGAAAACGATCACAATAATCGCAGTTTTAATCGTATACGGCGTACGGCTAGTGTTTTATTTTTAATTATGTCTGTCGCGTGCGAATCTGACTTAATCGCGAAAACGAATCGAACTTATTAATATTGTCGTTGAACACGCACATTTTATTTTATTTGAATAACGTTTTTTTTTTTTTTTTTGTTTTTTGTTTTTTTGTATATGACGACCACTTGGTTTCCGGCTTTCCTTTTAATTTAGTTGTGTTCATTTTGTATCCGCGAGACAACTCTTCTATTCGATACCTTAGTAAAGTAAAAATATTTATATTTTTGCCAGAATAAGTACGTATTTTTTAATAATGACGTCTCGTCGATTTCGAAAACACGCATTGTCGTTCGACAAAGTAGGAAGAAAAAACTATTTTTCGTCTCCTAACCGTTTATATTTTCAAGGGGATCTATCACAATTTTGCCGAGAATCGTGAATTATTTGTTCGCGTTAGAAACAAATTTGTCAAATATAAGTAGTTCATTTCGTGTTTACGCCTTCCGGAAGGCGACCGGAATACGGCTCGGTCCGTCGTCCAGTGGACAACAATAATTCTTTATTCGCCGATTTCTTAAGACCTTTTTTATCGCTTCCATCGAATCGCTCCGCAGTTCACTGTTATATATATATATATTATCGGCATCGTCAATAATTCTTGCTCGGTTCATTTATTTGATATTTAAAACTCCCTTTACCCCCTACTTTGAGCCGACGTTGACGCGCATCTGGGAGATGAGACGTGTTTTATTTAATTCGCACACCATAACTCGTCTCGTTATACACTAATTTTTTTGCGCAGATTTACGAATTTTTTTCAAAAAAAAAAAAAGAAAAAAAACCGCAATATTTGCCGCGCGCAATAAGCATTTTTTATAATCGTACGGAGGAGGCGGTCTCGCATGTAGGTTAGAGAATTCCGAGAATACGAATTCATTCGCGTAGTTCGAATCCGCACGAACGCGCGATTTATCATAGAGAACACCACGCCTGTGGTCAGTTCGTGTACAGGGACGTTATATAAGCGCGTTACAATGAGGTGTCGGTTTGACTGTTAATACGAAATGCCTCAAATAAATTACTCGGGTTTGCCAAATTACCTCGTGTCGCGCCCGTCCACGTAAATGGAATTTCTTTTGCCTGGTTTTTTTTTTTTTTCTTTTCCCTCTCCGCCATTGTTTAGTGTAAGGCAAGGCCTTAAATTTCCACTCGACAACCATCGGAATATACCGCGCAAGTAGGGTTTACGCAAACCGTATACTTACCGGCACGCGACCGGTGAAAAATGCATAATAGCCGTTGTTTTTAACGACTTCACGTCTATACGTGCGCGCGCGCTCGCGCGACTCTTGTTCCTGCGCCGATCCCTTTTGCCCCCTCCCCCTTGTCTTCGGTGTCCCCTTCGGCGGACCCTGCGACGGCTATAAACACGAACGCCATTTTAAGTCCCTTTCGTTGAAAACAACACGCCGTCGTTTTTTCCTTTCTCTTCTACACTCGCCCTGCACACCGCCAGCGGATACAAAAATTGTACGCGTGCACAACACGCGCGCGTAAAACACGGTAGCTATTATTTAGCGTTTAAAATATTTAAGTGATTTTTTTTTTTCTTTTTACGCTCTTTCCCCCCTCCCCCCCTCACCGAACGGAGCGCAGACGATTTACTTATACCGTCCGGATTTTAACGAATAATAATAAACTCCGATGAGCACAATTATTGCAACGATCGATTAATCGCGAAATTTATACGAATCGTATATATTAATAGTAGTGATCAACGTGGGCGGGGGAAAGAAATTTATGTCTACTTAATCGAAGGGGGGCAGGGGGTAATATTATAGAATTTATTTTTTTTTATATATATATAAATGAATCGCAGGAAAAAGTCATTGAACCGAAAACAAAATCGGAATTGACGCGTATAAAATATTATACATACTTAAAAAAAAAAAAAAAAAAGTGGAAAAATGTACGGAATCATCGAAATTACAAAAACCGTATGGAATGTAATAAATCGCCTTATATTATTATGTTCTGTCGCGCGCGACACCAAAAAAAAAAAAAAAAAATAAAAAAAATAAAAAAAAAAGAAGAAATTGTCTCGTATAACGCGCGTGAATTAATGTCGGAGAATTTAGCACGGGGTAGTGGAAAGGGCTGGGTTTTGAAATTACTAAAATAAAAATCGATTCTCGGATATTTTTCCCTTTAATATTCCATTCGACCGACTACGATATTTAACCGTTCGCCGTTGAAAAACGATTAAAGAAGTTTCACTTTATACTGGATGTACCGCTTTCCGGATTTTCTAAAGATATACGTATACACACACACACACACATATGCGCGACGAAATAGTTTTCACAAAACCGAGTCATTTCGACGCGGAACGACACAATGTATTGGTTTCACAATGAATCCGATTCTCTTTTCATCGTGCAAGACCGTAACGAGAATGTGAAATAATAATAATAATAATAATAATGTGTGTGTGTTTTAAAAGTCAAATATTGTTCGTCTACTATCGATCCGAATTGTACGTATGTGGTTAAGAACGCGCGCGTATTTCGCTCGATTATTTCTATTATTTTATAATTTTCAAATTCTAAACGAGTCCGTGCGATTTTCCGTACGTATACAAATGCATAGAAATTAAAAAAAAAATAACGATTATAAATTAATAATGGTGAATAATAAATTTGTATTTATATATTAAACACGCATATGTGGGGGATTGTACAAAATTAAGCCAATAATTGTTAGGAAATAACGAATATTAGACATTTTGTGTGTATTATAATTTCTACTTGTTTATTTTTTTTTTTTACGGAATGTCATCGTCGGGGGTAGGTATTGCATGAAAAAGCAAAAACAGAATAAAAAAATAAATAAAAATCGAATAAGACTCGAGTTTATATTATTGAGTCGCGGTCGTTGTATTTTTGTTTTTCGCTTAAAAAAAATTTTGATTTTTTTGTCGAAACCCGCAGTAGTGGAAAAAAAAAAAGACAAACGCCTTTAAAACGACGACTTCTATATATATATATATATTTCATAACACAATTTGGCTTAATTGTATACTATTCACGTATATACGTATTTTTTTTTTTATATATATACAAATTTATTTTTGCTTTTATGAGCACTTATTATTTGAAAAGCTTGCGTAATATCGTATAGTAGGTAGAGACAGGTATTTTTTCATTGCGGTTCGCCAGTATCGTTTTTCAAACGCGATGTTATATCGGTGGTCTTTTCAAATTTTTAACAGCACTGCTATACGCTGCGTCGGATGACATCTGAAACGATATAGTGTCTCGAAACAAATGTTTGCAACACTCGGTTACCGTATTGACTGCTTATACACGTATATACGCACGAAGGCACTAACATATTATTATCCGTTCTCGTACGGATTTTAAACCGAAATATTCGACTCTAACCCGTCGCCGGTTAAGAGAACGTCTCTCGGCAACGCTTTTTTTTTCTCTTTTTTTCGTCAATACAAAATGCTCGCACCGCATCTCGTCACAATCGCCTTTATCGTTTTGCTGATGACACGATGATTTCGTCGTTCGTGTATGATCGCTAAATGGCTGGGCGCGCGCGCGTGTACACACACACCATAAAACCGATCTTGACTGTTTTGTTTTATGGTCTCTTGGATTAACATATTGAACTTATTTAAACGTCATCTGTTTGCTTTCTATTCACAGGCCGCGATAAAATTTTAATTTCTTCTGTCCGCGGAAAAAATTGACCTTGGTCTTGCGATTCGACTGAACCTTAGAACTCACACTGAAATGTCATTACTCGCAAACTCCTTAAATGACAGTATAATCCTTTGGAGTCCCTTTTTTTACGCCCTTGTTTTTGTAACCTGTCCTAAAGTATAGTTTTGCGCTCTAATAGTACCCAACGGTTTATAGTCGACAAATTGAAAGTTCTCAACGCGGAAACGTTTAAAGTTTGTTATGGTCACATATTAAAATTTGATTTAATCAAATTAAACTTGACGTGTAACGAATACCGGTTGACCGCTGTATGGATACTCCAATAACATTTTTTTTTTTTATTCGAAATATTACCTTCTTGATCCTATACTTACATCAGAGGATTTCAGCCTTCAGTTTTTCCTTGTAACCGTTTCTCCCGTTCATTTTTGTCCCATCAAATACTTTAGAAACGAACCGATTTGATATATGTATGAGATTAACACACTGTTTTCACTTTTCAAAATCATTTTCACATAATTGTTTCGATCGAATCGAAAATTATTATTATTATTATTATCGTTTTGTACTGTGTATTATAATAATGGACGTAAATAAATAAATAAATAAATATAATAATAATTATAAAAAACTTTTGATGGTCTTTGACAACATTATAATTACTGAAATACACAAATCCCCGTTTCAATTATTTTCGAATTTGAATGTTTTGAAACTATTGTACAAGCGCAATGTTTAATGCTCCCCGGAGCTTGTATTATAAATAATATTTTCCGAGACCGCATCGCGAGTGTCCTTTATGTGTGTAGCCGTGCCATCAGACTTTAATGACATTGCTGGAAATCTCTTTCATTCTACGCTGGTCGACAAAAGCCTTTATATATATATATATATATATATATATATACATGGATCTGTTGAAAAATACTTGTTCTGTGCAGACGGGTAAACGTTTAAGACGGGATTTGTGCTGATTCGTGCAGTTTTAATTATACAAGAGTGTTGTCTGTTAAATATGCAAATCCTAAAAAATAGATGTACACGGCGATTAACTAGGTATATACAATGAACAAGTTTATGTGTGTTAGCATTTTTGTCGGCCAGCGCCGCGGTATTCAAATATAAATTTATGTAAAAAATTATATTTAATTAAGGTTAAATTCAAATTGTTTTTCGTAAATCTCGCAACATTAAGAAATTACCGACATCGCCGTTTCATTACATTTAATTCACAATATAATCAATTTGTAGGAGGTGTTAAATTCATAAATAAAAAATGTTTGCTTTTTTTTTAAAAAAAAAAAAAGAAGATTTTTCCGATCGTATTGCAACGCGTATTTCAATACATTTTTAGCGCCATAATAAAATTCGAACCCCGGTTAATCAATGGAATAAACGCGAGACGATCGATCATCTGCATCACTGGCATATTATCCACGAAGTCACCATATTTTGTATTTATTGTAGGTGTATTGGCGATTAGTCTCTATATACGAACTACACGGACGAGGGTGATGTATAATTTTTTTATTTCTTCTTAAATAAAGCAGTTCGAAACCGATGGCGAAGTCGCGTCCGGAATTTTTTATACATTATGTATAGTTTAATAAATAAATATAACGGCGAGCGAACTGCAGCGTACCAGCGTTTGACGTTACGTAGTAATACGTAGAGAGAGTGCCGTAGAGTGGAAAAAAAAAAAATTGGAATACAATTTTTCCCGTTTACGCGTATCCTTTGCCCCGCGCAGCCTCGGGGAAAGATCTTTCGAAAACGTTTGTTCGTTTCTCCGACAGGACATCCGATTTACGTACCGCAATATTATCGATTCCGCTGCTGTAAAACGTGTGGGCCAATAGGATTTTTTTTTTTCGAAATCCAAGTACACGTGTTAAGAGAACGGCCCGTGCGTTATTATTAAAAATAATGCCATTTCGACTGGACAATATTGTTGGTTTTTTTTTTTTTTTAATCAGTTTAATATCGTCACGGCGGTAACAAAGCGCTTGCAGACACATACACCCACAATGATTCACGGCTCACGTTTTTTTTTTTAGACTCGGATCGACTTTGGTTACGAGTACAATTTTTATTCTACGTTTTTACGAGTATAATATCACTTGGGACGTTTTATTGTTTTTTTTTTTTTTTTAAGTACGTTTTATTATATATTATATTCGTTCGTTTAATCCGTTAACGCGTTTTATTACAATGCGTATAATACGAATGCGAACTGTCTACATTGTATTTCCGTATCGTTTTTTATTTCCGAGAAACACACGAGCTCGCGGTCACGAGCACTATTGGAACGATGTATTAATACAAGAGTCAGTTTTATTACAATTTTTTTTTTGTCTTCTTATCGATAAATCCGCTTAAATATTCAGTAGGCCGCACGCAAATCATTCACCGCGCGTTATTCTTTATTACGATACACGCGCGCACTGTCGTATCATTTACAGGTACGGAATATTTGGTTTTTTTTTTCTTTCTCTTAACGTATCTACAACACGCGTTATTATAATGCTGATAGATATGTTTTCTTTTCGTTTTTCCTTTTTGAAAAAATTGTCGAGCGAGCCGTCTGACCCCACCAGTGTTTATTTCGATTTTTCAATTCATAACTATAAATAACAGAAAAAAAAAAATGTTAATTTTTAATCTACTTAATCTCGATTATATTGGTTTATACGTGTTCATAATTCTAGAATCTCGGTAAGCTGACAATTGACTCATATCGTTCGTTTTTCATTTCAAATATACTTTAAATTTAAATTTCGTTTAAATAATATCCGTACCTATTTAACGCACATCATGCTGTATATAATATATATTATATTTAACGAGTTAACCAATTTCGTAATTATTTTGTGTAGACACTTCACCGATTTCATGGAAACCGTGTAATATTTTTGTTTAAAACAAATAGCACTATTGCAATTATTTCGACATATCCTTAACAAAGGGCACGGGCATAAATTAGTTTCTTCTGTTTAAATTGTAGAACTTCATCACGTTTTAATATAATTTCATTAAATTTGTCGTTTTTAATTCGCCATATACGGCTAGGAAATTCCTTTTACTGAAATGATTTAATTTGCACTTTGAAATGCTTTTGTAAATTAAGAATTAATTATCAGGTAAGAGAACTTCATAATTTAGTCGTGCTACTAAAATATGTAGTTTTACCTTGTAGTGTATACCGAATTTTATACGCCACGTATCGATTAGACAAATAGTATTATTTAATTATTATTTTACTAATAATAATTATTGTGAGCGAACAAAACGTGTTGTTGGCCGATTTATTTTCATTAATACGATATTTATTCCGATTCCTAAGAAAATTAATTGTAAAATAAAAATTGCGTTTTAAAATATTTTCATAAATCATCGAGTGTGCGTGTTCAATTTCGGTTTCAATGTATGTGTTTATTTTCTTTTTTTTATTCTCTTTCATTTTAAATAGGTAAGCGCCGTTTATACCTTAATATTCTATAACAGAAATCTCTGTATAAATATGCTGTTACCGCATAGAGATATAAAACATTGAACAAATATTTTACTATATATAACCGGGCTCTTAACTTTGTGAGGAACGGTGAAGTGTGATAAATGTTTACTGGAAATAAAATTTTTTTCCTTACATTTTCTACTACTACACTATTGCCAAGATTTATTTTCATAAATAATTGAATAACTTAAATATTTGATATAAGGTATATATATATATATATATATATATATATATATATACGAGTATATGTGAAAATTACCAGAAAAATCTATTTTATTAATTATTTGACATTAAAAAAAAAAAATAAATAAAATAAGAAATTATTGAAATAAATTTTTTCTATATACTAATAGAATAATAAAAAAAAAATTCAAAAACTGACTGACAAAATTAATGTTGTGTGCGCGTGTTATGTATATCATCCTCCATAATATATTATATACTGCAACAGTGTTATCAATTTTTTAAAATGATTTCGAGTTTACTACGATCTTAATAAATTTCCACCATAGCGTTTGGAATAGCGTCGAGTATACTATTCCTTGTAGGAGTATGTCATTCTTTCCCATCAGCACCTCATCCTATCCGTTTTCACTATTGTCCCCAGAGTATACTGTATCTCATTTTATTTTTCGCTAAAATCGTAGTTCATTTTCTATATATCGAACTAGGTCACTATATAAATAAATGCGACATAATTTATTTATCAGACCCAATGGAAACATTGATGACTGAGAAGGAAAAAAAACGGTTTGCTTTGAAGTAATATATATATTTATGTAAATAAAACAAATATATTATAATATATTTGTTTACTATATTATAATATCCGGAGGAATGAGAAATACGTATTATTTAAGATAATATGTGGCAGTTTTGACCCTGTACATTTTTTTCTTCTACTGTATATCATAACAGTACTGAATTATTTAATCACTTGAAAATTGTTGATCACTCTTCATGCGACTACAAAACTCGTGATGTATTTATTTTTTTTTTTACTTTCACACGTATACGATCCACGATGTAAATTCAAACGACGAATTCAGTTTTATCTACCCGCTTTCTAAACGGAATATAATACAAACATGTATATTAGATTAAATATTATCGTAATGTTCTTTGTATGTATAAATGCTCTTTCAAACACAAACCATTGTATAGCATACATTTTATTTTATTGCGTTGTTTTGTTTGAGCCGTACAAACAGCTGGCTTTTATGATTACGGACGTGATGGAGAAACTGGTTTGAAATACTATTATATTATGGGTTCCTTTCTTATTAAAATTTTATAATAACGTTTATACAAACATGGTAATACGCATTAATAAACTGAGGCGTAATTTGGTCGACATTTTCGGCGTTGCATACCCGACGTAAATATATGCGGTTAGTTGAGTACTCGCAACACGCGCGGAATCGTTCATTATTTTTCCCATATTCGAAATATGTATTTTTATAGGTGTTGTGCTTTGAAAAGATGTTCGACAGAAATTTTAGTTCTCTCTCTCATTTTGAAAGTTATACCAAAAAAAAAAATAAATAAATAAATCTGAAAAACTTGATTTTTCTACAAATTTTTTCTTTACGTCAAAATTATGATTTATTCAATTAAAGCTGAAAATAATAGCGCGATTAGATTTTGAACATTTCGTCTAAGTAAAATTAACCAAAACCGTGTAAATGTATAAAAATTTAAAATTGAGTTTAATTGTCAACATCTGATTATGACGTAAAACGTTATAACAATAAAGTAAAAAAAAAAATTCAAATTTTTTTTTTATGTGTATTAAAGAACCGTAATTGTTAATGAATTTGAACTCGTGACGACGATTGTTGTTTCTATATCGATTCCATTTTACTTGTCCGTTCGTAATTTGGCGCGTATTATTAGTTATTAATTATTATATTCATTAAATGAGTTTTATGTCTTTTTAATTAAGAAAATAATCGTTCAATTGGACAGTTCACGCAATAATTGTTAAAATTGTCGACGTTGTTTCAAAATTATTATTACGTTGTTGTCGAGAGGAAAAAAATTGTAAATGTCTAACAGGATTTTCGTTTTAAATAAATACGAAAGTTTAAATTTGTTTTACACATTGTAAAACCGTCTTAATAATAAAATAATATTCAGAGAATAATGTGTAGAACGAGTTGGTAAAGTGAGTAAATAATTTTTGTAATTAAGAGTTGAATCGACAGAGTTCTAATAAACAAATACAATTAAGTACGAGTGTTTCTCCGCCTATCTGCATGTTAATAATTGTTATGCAATGTACAAGACGATTTGGAATGAATGTATGTGCGCGCGAACACTCTCGATTGTGTTCCGGACGAATGTTACGATTTTGTTCGTATTTTTTTTTATTATTATTATCTCGCGTAAAATGATTTAATGACTTTTGAATAATTAAAACTAAACGAACTCGATTAATCGATTGAACGAGCGTCGAATTATTATTATTATTATTTGCATAGTATTGAAATAATATTGAAATGTAGAGGTGCATGGCGGAATCTTATTATCGCGCGTAGGAAACGTTGAATTGAATTTCATTCAACGTTACAATAAAAGCTAATATTATACGCGTTTAAAATACGTTTTTAGACGAACGACATTTAAATGTTTCGCAACATAAAATATTCACCGAATGTTCTCGCAGTAATTGCATGTTTATTATTTTGTATACTATATTAGTTTTGAAACGAGCGTAGAAAATATGATTGTAAATGTTTGTCTGAGTAATACGCGTGTAGCGTGTGTTAAATGGATAAGTCACATAATATGGCCTTTGGTTAGTGTGTGACACTATTGACGTTTAACACACGTGATAATATAAAACACTTTGTGATGTACATAAAATGTATAAAAATTGATTAGATTTTCTTTACAGTTATCCCCGAGAAATATCCGATTTCATATTATATTATTTGTATATAAATCGGTAATTTTTATTTTGAAATAACTCCATTTCAACACGTTATAACTGTTGTAATGGTCGAAAAAGAATTTATTATGATCTGCGTAATGGGATTATTATTATTATTTTTTCCTTTAATTAAATTAACGTTTTGAGTCAAAACCGATATTGAAAATTAATAAAAACGTGAAGAGTGAAACGAACGGAATAGAATTTGATTTGTGAATTTAATAGGTACGTAAACATAATAGTGTAATTTATTGTTCAATTAACGGTTCATTAAATAATAACGCGATATCGTTTCAACGCAAATGTTTCTAAAACATTTTGTTATTTGGCGACGATAAACGATCGATTAAAATTATTTCCCATATTATTGTTTTAACATTTTTGTAAAATGATACGAGAGTCATTCAATAAGTAAGTTGCATTGTGCCATAATTTTTTTTTCAATTTCAAAATTTTTTCATTGAAATTTTGTAGCAACATTGTTGACGTTATACTATCAAATTATTGATAACTAATTAGCTACAAAACTTATCAGTTGAAAATCATGTCTGCTATTACTGTCGTCTCTTTCAAAATTAATAAAAAAAACCTCCCGTATGAATTTTCAGAGAGGCGTGTGATCTAACGCAACTTCACATTCAGCCAACGTTACGAAGGAATTTCTCCCCGGAAATTCGAAATGGGAAGTGTGGGAACATCCGATATGATTAGTCGCCTTGTGCCTTTTTATGCATTCGTACTCATGAAAAATGATTTGGCGGTGATCTGATATACTCATAGGCACTATCTGAAAAGGAGTTTTTCTAACTCGTACAGAGATATGAAAAGTCCAGAAAGAACTTCTCTGGCGATTATTTGGAAAAAAATATAGGTTA
Source organism: Chaetogeoica ovagalla (assembly GCA_032441825.1). Classification (NCBI taxonomy): domain Eukaryota; kingdom Metazoa; phylum Arthropoda; class Insecta; order Hemiptera; family Aphididae; genus Chaetogeoica; species Chaetogeoica ovagalla. Next base: position 7,210,405 of record CM063735.1, read on the forward strand.
TTACGCGTAGTTTTTAATAATAATAATAAAAGTTATTTTTCCCCAAAAATAGTAAACTTTTTATGACTTATGACCCAATAATGCAACTCTTACTTTTTGCATGACTCTCGTGTACCATAGTGGTAGCGTGCACAATGACCGCGGGAAGAGATTTTAATTAATAAATGAAAATATATTAATATCCAAGTAATTTATTAATAATAACAACAAAGGAGTAGATTCGCATGACTATAAAGTTTTCCGCACATAAACTACAAAGATATTATTTCTCCCGTTTTCTTTCCGTGACTGTTTTTAGATCTTCCATTGTCAGTATTATTATTGTTTTGAAGTCAACCTACTTTAAATGTGCAGTGCCCATAAATATTGCTTAACAAATCCCGAAGACTGGCGGCGGTGGGTTTGTATTAAATACGACAAAAGAAAGTAATTTTTATCCGTAGAGGCAATGAAACAACGTAATAAACAACATTTAAGGGAGGTTTTTTTTTTATTATATACTTTGATACTTTTATTTATTTATTATTTTTCTATCGAGATTTATCTATATAATATGTCTGATTTTTGAGTCTTTTTTTTTTCTATATCGTATTTGAGACTATATTATTCAATAGACAGTTACAGGACGAATGTTAAAATCTCATTGGTTGTAATGAATTGCCAACGTAACAAAAACATAGAATTCATTTTGTTTCTGTGATATTGTCGAATGGACATTGGACGGCAACGAAAAAGCAGAGCGTTGTAACGCGACGACACAAACCCAGACGCGATTAATTTTTCAACTCTCGGGGACATCTTATAAATAATATAAACCTATATACCGCCCGAATCAGTGGAACTTCGAATGGCACAATTATACTGAAAATAGATTAATTTATTAACAATGTTTAACCGATGTCTGTTATATCACATTACTTTTGTCAGAAAAAAGAGGATTTTGTTAGCTAATATAAGATTTTCTGCTGATGCTGAAAAACAGTAAAAATCAAAAAATAATAATAACATTTTTTTTTTATAGTATTGTAGGTGGTCAGATGAAACATAACTCGATAACGACGGGAACAGAAAACCGTTAATTATTTCTTATTATTTCGCGTGTTTATGTCGCGTTGTAATAATAATACACGGGGTTTCTATTGGGAAAACGTTTCTTATTAGGAAAATTTATGTAAAACCGGTCGAAAGTTGTTCGTAAATTATTTAACGCCGTTAAAAGAGGTGGTATGAAACCCGAGGCAATTCCATTTAAGTCATATTCTTGTTGATGTCATAATTCAAAAACCGCGTAACAATAATAAAAATGAAAGTTTTTCAAACGTTCTCCGTATTTGCGCAACCGCTTTGTTATTAACAGATTTCAACGTTTTATTGTTATTTGTTCTCGTCGAACGTCGTCATATAAAAAAAAATCCCCCGTAGACGTTAAAAATTTTATTTTTAAATGAAATATTAAAAGAGAATGATGGAAAAAAATGCGCGAAATGTAGATTTTTTTTATAAAATAAATTTAAAAACTAACACAGAGATAAAAATGACGTCGAATAGACTTTTTGTTTTTAAATAATAATTTTCCCATAATTTGTAATTATGTCTTTTATAGATAATAATTTGTCAAAAACAATAAAACCACAATTTATAAATCCATGCTAAGACTTAGCCGGGCTTACGGGATTTAGATTTGAGGCTGTGCTAAACCCATGACAAACTCAAACGATTCAATCATTTCAATTCATCGCTCTCCGTTCAATAACCTCTGCCCCCCCCCTGGTACGTTTCCAATAACTCAATTCACAAAAACCGCAACATCGAAACCGGCAATAAATTGCACATATCCATTAAAAAAAATTCTATAACAAACTAGCCAATCATTTCGACCCACTTATTTACATTCAAGGTAGTGAAAACATCCCCGGTAATCCTTTCCCCTCTCCGTTGATTAAAAAGACGTTGGTGTAAAAATCAATTAAATCCCTAACTAAATTTAAATTCTGACGGTTTTGTCACTGGACAGCCTCCCTCCTTATATCATTCGAGTCATGTAAATTACTATAAATAATAATAATAATAATAAAATCACATTTACTTATTGTGCATATGCTACAGATTGCAAATTTTCTATCTTTAAGTAATAATAATAATAATAATAATAATAATAATAATAATAATAATAATAATAAAAAAAATTGTCAAAAAAAAAACCCTCCCCGACAATGATGACAATAATACGTGTCGTTATAAAATCTTATTATTTATTCAGATAGTTTAAAATATATATATGCGTTTATATAATATATCGAACATTTATCATTACCATAAAGTACGTAATATAAATAAATATATATATATTGAGTACAATAGAGCTTTTGTAAATCTTCCTGTTCTGCGGTAATATTGTACGAGCCATATGAATTATTGCGGTCCAACATATATATTCGAGAACACGCAAAGTGTGTTTTCTTATTCAATAAACGATATACGCGGCGATGGCGACAATTCTCTTAAATTTAGTTTTAACTTTCCTATATAGGCAGGAACAAAACTTTTCATGTACTTAACTCCGTTTGAATTAAATTTATTATTTCGTTTTTAAATTAAATATAATGAGGCCACGAGCGCGGTATTCGATAAATAAATGTTTAATCGCCCGCGAGTATCATAAATAGGAATTGTTTCGAATGATAATTGAAGTGCATACGATAATCATATACAAGTGAACATGTATAATTTTGATTCAATTAGAAAAATAATAATAGTTTTATAAAATTATTATAACTAAGACGTTAAAAAAATAAAATATTATCTCGGAAAAAGAGAGAAAATATATCGTTCTTTTATTTTTTTGACGAATATAAGTTTAAAATAAATTATTATTTTATTTCGCTTGATCTTTATTTTATATTCGTGTAAATAATTATCATAATTTCCGAACACGAGGGAATATATTAAAATTGATTATTGGTGCGGCGTATATTCATTATAAACGCAGCGGTTTAAAATTCGATATTAAAAGTAAGAAAATAATAATATATATTTGTGTATTTGAATCAAGTGCAAAGTTAAAATATTGTTAATACCGAACAGTTGAATACACTCGTTATGTAATAATAACCGATGGAAACAACGTCAAAAGAATAATATTGTGACATAATGTTTTATACAAATATTTCTACTATACTTTCGAGTAAAAAGCATTTTTCGCAATTCAAAGTCGATTTCTAGTGGAACGACGGAGCGTTTTCTATATGAATCTTCCGCAAGAAAAAATCGATAGTCCACTTTTTTCCGAGATGCTGCAGTGTTTCGGCGATACACTTTATCGCCGCGATCAATCTCAAATTAAAATGCGAATAGTGATTCAGAAAACAATAAATCGTGCGAGAAATTACGAAAAAAAAAATTACGTTCTCTTATACTTTTCGAAGTTACGACGCAGAATGGAATAGTTTGATAAGTATACGTAATTCCTGTATTGGAAATAAATTGAATTTTTCAAATATAGGTCTGATGCGAGCTTTGAATAGGAAGTTCTTCGGAGGTAAATTATCACGCGCCGTTTCGAAAAATACGTCAAAAATGATTTCTGTATTTTAAACTACCGTGTTTTTATTCTTTTTTTTATTCGTTAAAACATGAACAAATGCGTATGTTTTTTTTTTTACATATTTTTAAGTATATGAGAATTATAGTAATATAAGTATATTAGAATTGAAACGAGAAATGATAAAGACGCGTTTATAATCGTATTTTTTAAAAATCTATCATTTTTATGTCAAAACACAAAAATATGTGTGTACCGTAATAAAGAAAACTGTTTGAATTCTCGTTTGAACGAATTTAACCTTACTTGCCTTCTCCAACGAGTTTAAATGCACATTGCTCGTAGGTATGTAAGCTTTAGGTTAGGTATGGGTTTTTATTTTTTTTCTTTGATTATTATATTATTATATCGTTTACAATAATCCATAATGTGTATGTTAATTCAATAACTAAGAATAATATTGTTTACGGAAACCGAAATATTCTTAAACGTAATACTCTACATATGGAAAAAAGGAAAAAAAATTAAAATATAAAATACGACTTTTACATGTGGAAAACATATCATATTATAATTGACATAATATGAAAATGTAAGTTTTCTGAAAAAAAAAAACTCAATACTTTAGTGTGATGCGTGTGAATATTGTAATATTGTCGATATAATAAGTACTTTTCAGACGCATTGACTGTATAATTAAAAATCGATGACGAGGCGTTTTCAACTGTATGATTGAACTGTTAATAATTAAATACGTATTATACGAATTACCTTATGAGAAAAATTCAATTTTCCGAAATTCACGCGAATCCGAAACTCTTATAAATTTATATATTGTTTACGAAAATGAAGTGTTTACTCGAATCGATTTTTTATATTTTTTAAAATGACACTCGCGTGGTTTTTTTTCGGTTAACACCTAAGGTAGTATTATACGTTCTATATTGTTTAAATTTTGTTTTTTTTTTGTTTTTTTGTACACCCAGAATATTTGACGTGAACACATATTATTTAACATTTTTTAATCGATCACGTTTGTTTTGTAACGTGCTTTGATTATTAATTCCAATGGACGCGGCAGTAGTCTATTGTCAACTCACCGCTGTGCGTAGTAATAATCGATTCTATATAATAATAATTTGACGGATAAATTAAAATAATTACGTTTAAGCATCGGAACGAGGGTAACTTAACCAAGAAAAATACGATATGATATATATTTTTTATTCCATAACTCACTAGTTTTTCATAAAAACACATTATATCTGTTCGAAACGCGGTATAAACACTGTATAATATAAATGTACTAAACGTATTGTGCGAACAAATTTATTTGTAGGTTATTTATTAATTCATTTTTAATCAGTGACGATTATACATGATGTTTAAGGGGGGGGGAAATGGAATAAGCTCCCTCTTCCAATGAGATATCCACATCGAATAATAATAATAAAAAACTATTTGAGAATCTATTAAGACGAAATGCAGACGTAGAAAATGGAAAAGAAAGTGAATAGCGTATAAAAGTTTATACTCATAAATAGCGGTTCGACGGCATTTGACTGCATAGTGTAGACGCGGAGGTCGACGTTGTTAGCTTCCGACCGCAGCAAAAATATCGTTTGTATATGTGTGATATATATACGTACACTGTGCTTTTGCTGCGGTCAGAGGTGAACAAGATCGTTCGCATTTGTCCGTCGCGCCGAGACTGAGATCTTGAAGAGAATGTTCGACGCGAAACCTAATTTCAATAATCGCTTATTAATTCGTTCGATAATAGTCGAACAATTTGATAAATCCAATTAATAAACTTTTCTTTACAGAGAGTATTATTAATATATATGGTAATTTACCACAGACATTCCGAATCCGTACAACTTTATCAACGGCGGTGTTGATGAACTGAAATAGTGATTGAAAGTTCATATATGTTTTAATAACTCATCAGTCTACACCGACACCGTTTTGCTTCGTATAGTTATACAGGTGGATGAGAACTACAGTTAGACAGCGATTGCTATTTGTGATTTAAATCCCGGCGACGACGTTTTGAGACGTCTTCACTGTATACCCTCGATAGAATAAAAAAATAATAATGGTAAATAAATAAACCGTTCTTCGACATAAAGTACATTGTGATCAGTTTTTTTTTTTTCAGATTTTATCTACATACTGTACGCCATTGATTTCAGCTTGTCGGTTAAACAAAATTCAACTGCCATTGCAATTTTATTTCTATATTTTACGTCTCGAACGAAGCCGTTAAGAACGTACAGTATTGTTTTAATTTATTTATTTTTTGTCTGCGAAAGCTTTTTTCCTTTTATAAAGAATAAGAGTGTTCAGATAGATAATCTTGGCATACATATTATACGTATATGGTATCTAGATGGTACCTACGCGTTATTTGTCGCCTTTTTTCGATTTCGATTTTTTTTTTTTTTAATTAATTAATTTGCAAACCGCGCGTATAAACTCGTAGGAAAAGGTTATTGAACCCGATGCACACAACGCACATTCCGTATAGTGTATATAGCGAACCGCGCCATATACATTCCGTCTCTATTTTTCTAATTTTTTTTTTTTTTTATTATTATTTTTCTGTTACTATAACTTCATTACGTAATAACAACCGTATTCCGGTTAATTGTGTGTGTGTACGCGTCACGGGGTATTGAGTCACTAATAATAAATAATAATAATAATATTATTATGCATAGAAGACGTCAAAGTAAACGAATACACAATACAGTCGTTTTATTCGATAATAAATCAAATATAATATTCAAAGTGAACGAATGACATTTCAGACTGAATATGGAAAATAAATGTCATGGAAAAAATTATATTCGATCGTATCTTCCACGGCTTTTGATATATCACAAATATATATATATATATAATATAATGCATATACCGGCCACCGATGTGTGTTTTGACAGAGGGCTGGGGAGGCTTGAGTGGGCAAGCGTTTAACGGATTATTATTTTTACAGAGCGTGCAACGGGGGGTTTTTTTTTTTCGTATAAAAAGAAAACCTGATCGCGGCGTTATGTTATCGATTCCGTGATTAATCGCCGTGGTCGGAGGACCGCGCGCGTGAAATTATGATTAACGACTGTACCGCGGCGGTGACCGAAACGCCACCGCCGCCGTCGTTCATTTCGCCAGGCATACGCCACGACCGACTCGCGCACTCCTCCCACCTATTGCAACCCATTTAATAAACACACCACACACACACACACACACACATTCCCCTCTCCCTTCGACAGGGTCGCGTGGATTTGACATTTAACTTCGTCCGTCGGCGAGAGCGTCGCGCGATTCGTCAGTATTATTATTCGTGTACGTCATATTAATTATAATAATAATAATAATAATTATTATTATTATTATAATAATAATAATAATTATTATTATTATTATTATTCGAGCAAGACGACGCACGACATTCGTTCTTCGCCTGTACTCGATGGACAAACGAAAGACGGGAACTAGAAAGCAAAATAGGAGTATTCGGGAAAATTATCGAGAAGATGCTACAAAACCAGGAGAGGTGAAACGCCGTAGTATAGACTGCGTACACACTTTGTTCTCCAGCATAAAGAAGGAGAACGGCTGTGTAGAAGACTGACGAGAACAGGACAATGCTCTACAGGACGCGTGACAAGAGAAGATGCGATGGAGGAAACGAGAAAGATGAAAGCCCGTAACGAGGGCCAAATCGCAGTGACCCCGGTTTGAAGTTTAAAGTTTATATGCGAAAGCAAATTTCATGCCGGGTGTCTCCGTAAGTGTCTTACCAGGGAGTCCCACACAGAGGAGAGTTTTTACACCCTTCATCGTGTGTAAATGCATTCTGTACGACCTATAAGAAATAAATAATAATACGTAGTCGCACGTCGCTCGAAAAATCGACAAATTCCGTAAGCTTTCCGATCCCTTTGGAAATCGATGGTCTCATCCTAGCGACGGATTAAAAATATTCACGTTTTTTTAGGGTGAAAAAATTAGCCGTATTTACACACACCCGAATAAAAAGTAATGTATTAATTCTTGTTAAATGATGATTCATTATGTTTGAATAACCGTACGCCCAAAAAAAGTTTCAAAACTACCTAAAAATATAACTAACTAAAAAATTACGTAAAAACGCGATTTCGTCGAAATCGGATTTATCGTTATTTGTTTGGTTAATTTTTTGAAACCATTAGGGTATAGAAACTTGAAATATTCATCAAATATATAGCTTCGTTATATTAAAGGAAAAAACATTTTTTTTTTTTTGAAATAATTAATTATTAATTTTAAATTATTATTTATTATTATTTTTCAAAAACGTTCTTTTAATTTTGGATTGACCCTAGTAATCATGGTTTATGTGGTATTTAATTCGTAAAGAAGGTTAGCGTTTGTTATAAACCCAAAATGTTACACCGATGTTCCGCTCAGAATCGTTCTATGTCCGAATGCAATGATTTATCCGCATTGCTTTTCGAATTTATATAGCGATAATAAATTCTAAAATCTTTATCCAAGTGATTCGATTAAGCGGCGTTTACAATGCTTGTTATTTTTTTCATCATTATAAACATGTTATATATGCGGCGACAAACGAATCAATTGACGCTCGGGAGGGGTGATACGTACAGTAATTTAAAATACTTATTATATTATGAAATATTGTATGCGACAATAATAGAATAAATGGTAATAAGATAATATAAATTAACCAATTACACGGGATTTTCACTTCGCGGGATCGGGAATCGACAAATTCGTTACGCGCCACTCCGGCATATCCCCTCCGGGCCGTTTGCGTAATTTTTAAAACTGCGTCGAACGCGAGAACCGAATATATTTCTAGAATTAAACTGGAGCAGCGCGACTGTAAAACCAGGTGTTCGCGATACAGCGGGACAGTCGTAATCGTGGTACCGTTTACGGGCGAAATATTTGCGACGAATGAGAGAGGGGAGGGGGAGCACTCGTATGTTTTATATTGTCCGTTCGTTTGGTTTCGGCGGGAAGAGAAAAATGTTTGTATATACGGATACGGCGCCGTAAAACAACAACAACAGTTGTACGCGCGACATACGACGAGTGGGGGGGAAATAGAGAAATCGAGATATGTTCTACGAGAGGCATAAACAGAGAAACGTTTTTACGTATGTGTTTTTTTTTTTTTTTTTAGGAATTTTCTAAAAACCGCGTATTTTTAATGTCTTTGGAAAACGCGTGTTCCCGTAGTAATAATAATAAATTATGCCCATCGAACCCGTTATCGAATTCCCTCCGGATGATACGTCCCTCCCGCCCGGCCCGTTTAATCCCCACCGCCGCAACGACCGTTCGTCATACAAAATATGTACGCGGCGATAATGGACCGCGGCGACTGGACGCCGCCCGCACGGGGACCCCCCCCCCCCCCCGGTAAGCCGTTCTCGCGGACCGAAAGTTGTTACATTCTCCCGGTTCCCTGGGAACGTCGGCCGTGTTATTATTACGCGCGCGCGCGCGCGCACACACACACTAGTGAAAACGCGCGCACAACGAGGGGGCAACCGGAGCTGTCAGTCGGAGTTTCGGTGCTGTTCCAACTACTAAACCACTAGGGGACCGTGGAATTTTTAGATTTCATTATAAGAACAGAGTGTAAACTTTATTTTTCCTCCCCCGTCGCAATATTGTATTGTTGTTGTTTTCTTCCTCTCCACTCCGCGCGCGTTTCACGTCGATTGTTCGCGCAGAGAACCTGTATTTCTCCCAAGCGCGGCGGTTATTTCTTTCGAAATATCTATTTATTTCTTTTCCCCTCGTATATACTTTTTTTTTTTTATATATGTATATTATTATTATTATTATTATCATTATTATTATTATTCGATCGTCGTCACGCGGTCCGCGTTGTCGAATTCGAGAATGACACGCGTTTTTATTTCGCGGTAAAATCGTAATATAAAAACGCTTAGAGCCGATGTTTATTAACGTGGGAAAAAACGGCGTTTCTAACGCGAAATCGAATACGCGAAACAGATATTTTTCAACCCGATAGACGCGATGTTTTCGTTTCTATTGTTTCTGAGGCGTGCTAGAGTGAGTGAGCGGGAATTTTATTCTCGCAAAAACGCTATAGGTATGCTATAAATTTCGTTCTATTCGACATTTTTAAAGTGTTTTATTTCAATACTTTTTCCCGCTCCTATATATATATATATATATATATATATATATATATATATATATATATTATTGTATTTTCGAATTCGATTTTATCCGTTTTTTAAAATTGAATTGAAATTTTGAAAATTTTATTTTATTAAAAAAAAAAAAAAAAAAAAAATATCGAAAACAGCGAATATTCGAATAAGCGCGTTAAAAATTGCACTTAATATAGTTGATTCAATGTGATTATTTGGGAAACGACGAAAAACAAAACCTTCAATCGTTTTCGGACTTCGTACCGCGTAATTCTTTGATGCGTAAAACGCGATAATTTTATACGTTTTTTTTATAAACGTTTTCTTTGGTTTTTTTTTTTTCTTCTTTTCCTTTAAACGATCTCGTCGTGTAGTCGTGTTGCTTCGGACTGTACACGAAATGTTTTCTAACAGAGCCGTTGCCGATTAAAATATCGATATAATATTAAAATAATGTAATTTATACGCGTTTCGGAACGGGAAAACATTTATCGGAAAGCAATGGGCCGAGCGTAGTGTTGTTCCGGGTGGTAATCGTTTACTTCGACGACTATAAACGCGTAAATTATTGTTATATATTTACAATAAAACGAGTTTGAAATCCACGATAAACCTTTGGCATTTGATTTGCGAAACTCGACTGTATAATATACATCGAGCTCGCGTTTACCAAAGCGTTTATTTCGTTTTGCAAATTTGAACACTTGGCGAAATAAATCGTTAAGCACGAAACACATTTTCCACGTCCGTTTATATTATTACGCATTTCGTTACAAGTAAAAACTCGATGATAATAATAATTAATGTGTTTATCGCCGTTATGTTCAGAAATTTCAAACGCCGTAATTTAAAATTTCTAATTTTATATTTAAACGAAAGTAAAAAAAAAAAATAAAATATGTACGTGTTTTCAAAAACGTACCGTTTATATAACGAACGAAGAGTTTCAAAAAAAATTTTTTTTTTTTGTCTCAATTTTTATCGGGCGTACGAAATGCTGAGAAAAATTAATACTTAATCAAACAATATTTTACGTCCGTAATAGATTTGTGACCGTAAACGTTAATTGATTTTTGTTGTAGTATTTTTGCGCGCGCGATTTCGTCGAAAACTTTTGAAAAATTCCAAAATATAACTAGTTTATGCGCACCATCTGTGTTTAACTTCCAATCGATAGCGGAATTCATGAAAGTTTTAGAATTGCGTTTTCTTCACGATAAAACGCGATAAAAGCAAAAAAAAAAAAAAAAAAAATAAATACATTATTTTGAATTCCAATCTATACTGAAGAAGAAAAAAAATTCCCTATACGTTTTAACGTACGATTTGACAAAAAAAAAAAAAAAATGTATATAATTACGTTTTGTTCCTATTCATATTTATATATATATAGATATATATTTGTATATTTTAAATATTTCGTATATTGGATTCACGTATTGAGTAAACGTATGTCTTTCGAACAAATTAACGAATAATATTATTTTTATTAATCCGAGATCTTTTTTTTTTTAAAAACCTAATTTTTAAGAAGTTTTTAAATGCCATTTTTTTTTTTTTAATAATAATACGTACATATGCCATCGTTCACAATACAAGATACGTTTTATTTTAAACATTTTTTTTTTAAATTAAATATATTTAAACAAATCCGGCCGAAAAATAAAACGTTTTAGAATTAATTTATAATATTGTATACGGTCGTTGTTATTTAAAACGTGTTTTTCGATAATAACGATAAATATGCGTGCGTTCATATCTGTCGGTGTAAAAACATGTTGTACAGTCGACGAGACACTATAATAATAATAATAATACGTACTGTATCGTGTGTTTGTGTGAAATTATATACGTGTACATATAATGTGTACGTAAAATAATATGCGAATTTACACGGTACAAGCGGTGTAAATTTATATAAACATATAATGTCAGTTTACACGCGGTACAATTGATTAATAAACTTCCGAAATGCGAGTGAATTTCAAATTTATATATATATATATATATATATATATATATTATAATATATACGCATAATATAGCGTTCAAAGATGCGTATAGCTATTATGAAAATTTACATTGATTGCGCACGAGCGGACGAAACGTCGTATTCCGTCGGTATTCGTCGTATATGATATGTGTTAATTATTTGTTGTCCGTTTCGAAAAACAGACGAAACGTCCGTGAACTTTAATGCGGAGGATTTTTAGGATTTGTCGATTCAATGGTAATAATCGATTAAATTGGTGTACGTGTGCGCTACGTAAACATTTTAAGAAGTCCATTGAGAAATAAATTTTGTTTCCGAGTATAATAAATATAAATTAAGAAAAAAGCGACTGTATCGTATACGGGAATTCGAATGAAATTTCATTTTCAGGTTTTTGTGCAAAAATAATATCTGTAATACGGTCGTAGAGGAGACTGCGGACCATGTACCCAATTTATTTGTCCATAGACGTAACCAAAAAAAGTAATTTTCCGATCGCGCGATATTAGAAACAAAATGAAAAATAGTCTAAATTAACACGTCGTTACGATATGGAATAGTTAGACAAAAAAAAAAAAAATATAACCTAAAAACGAATTTTTTTTCCTTTTTTTTTTTTTTTTTGTACGGTTGCGACCAAAACGCGGCGTTATTTTAGTCGCGTGCCAATACGACAAAGCGGTGTTGTCGACAGTGTCGTCACCGCGGCAAGTTCGTTACAAAAACCGAAAACGCCGCGGTTATAACACGAGAACGCGTTTAAAACTTGAAGCAGCGCACACACGCTAATGAACCACTACGCGCGTAGGGAAATCAAATCAATCGTTTCTCGTATATGTTATGTGGACAATTTCGAGGGAAATCGTTTTTTTTTTTGTTTTTTAAATATATAATATATATATTTTATTTTAATCGTCGCGCCATCGCCTGTCGTTATAATCGACGATTTTATACACACAAACACACACCAATCCTCGAGGGTGCGCAAAAGTTCCTCCCCCGTACCCCGTACAAACTTCCCGAACCGTTTACAAAGACGTCGGGTAACGCGCATACAAGTCGCGGAGTTAAGTGTGTTTATACTCGGAAACGTTTATAAATCGTGCCCGTCCGTGGAATTAAACTTCGCGTTTAACTCGTCTAAATGTTTCGTAACGTGCAGAGGCGACGCGCGGTGAGTGACGCGGACCGAGTGCGCGAACGCTCGCGGGCGTGTTGATGAAATTAAAAAAAAAAAAAAAAAACGCGAAACCTTCATTAAAACACCGCTATACTGCCCTCGAACCGGAGAGTTTCGGGGGGTGCATAAATTAATAGGGAAAAAACGAAAGAGAGAAAAAAAGAAAAGTAAAATCGTACTCCGGGCCCGAGTGTGATATATGGCGTATACGTGTATACCTAACACGTAACGAACAAGCGGACAACGACTCCCCCCGGGTAATACGGTCAAGAAATTAAAAACGAAAACTTATTTTACTCTACGCCGCCGCGGTGTGTACAATAAAATAATATTAATAGTCGCCGTTTTGCATTTTGTTTTTCGCCCCGTTTTTTTCACGAGCGTTTTTTCTTTTTTTCAATACGACACTGTACAGTTCTCTCTCTCTCTCTCTCCGGTTGAACGCGCGGTTAATAACTGAATTCTATTATATTTATATGCCGAAGCATTTGAAACGGCGGCGCGAGACTAGAAAATAATAATATATATTTGCAATTCGTTTGAAATGATTTTTTTCGATCGATTTACGTTCGTTTTCCGCAGCAATCAATTGTTTCTTCTTTCTTTCTCTCTCTCTCTCTCTCTCTCTCTCTCTCTCTCTCTCTCTCTGTCTCGAAAAACCTATACACAGCGCAACAGTTTTGTTCGCGCAAAACGTATACAATTTGGAAAATAAGCAAAGACGCGAAGACATATATTGTTGTTAAAACGATGAAAAAAAAAAACTAAAAAAAATCACGTCGGAAATATATAGCGAATTCGGCGTGTTTATTATTTTATTCGATTTGTTCGGTCTGCACACACTACAGCACAACAACGCCGTTTTGTGTTTTTTAATCGATTTTTTTCTATAAAAACTGGGAATCGTTCGGATTTTTTACATCGTCCAATCGGCTCTGGATATCCTTTTTATTATTGTTATTGTTTTTTTTTCTTTTTCATAACACCGAACACCGTGTGGTAACCCAACCGGTCGTCTAATATTTCCTCCGCGACTTTTCCAAAAAACACATTTGTTGTTTATCGCCGCATTTTTATCGGCGCGCGAAACGGAGCCAAGACCGGACAGCAGAGAGACTGCAGCAGCACAAAAGGTTTTCAGCGCGCAACTTCGCGGAAACTTCTTTTTGCGGCGCGGAAACGATTTTGAACCGCACCGCCGCCGTAGTACTACCTACCGCGCGCGGATATGTGTAAACGTTGTTTCCAAAAGGGTTTTCTCTATATTTAAAGGGAGTGGTAACGCGCATATATTATTATAAGAACAAAAGATTATTCCTCGGTGTGCGCACACCCGTGTTGTGGGTCTTATCGCCGACGTTTGTTAAACGCGTTGTTTTTATGCGTTCGATATTATACGTTTATAAATAATTATAATAACAATAATAATAACAACAACAATAATAATAATAATAATAATAATAATAATAATAATAATAATAATAATAATAATAATAATAATACGTCGCCGGCAAACGAGAATGTCGCGCGACCATGTGAGAATTAAAATATTCTGATATTTATATTAAACACTATTATTATTATTATTATTATTTAATGTTGTTGTTGTTGTTGCGGTTATCAGAGCGGCGGCCGACCGTGTACCAAAAACGTTTTGCTTTGTCGTCTATCCGTAAGTAACGTTCAACGCGTACGGGGACGTGTCTCGTTTCGATACGAGCAAATAGTGTATAAAACTTTTTTTTTCATATTCGTACGACATTTCCTCCCAGTCGTATGCGGCCGTCAGTGTAACCACCCAGTACTTTCGTTTTACGAATTTTGCCCGCCCGTCATCGTAATAATATTAAAAAAAAAAATATTTTTTTTTTACGCGCCACTTTACGTTGTTATTATCGTGTGCAAATGGTATACCTGTGCGAGTCCGGGCGTGTACAGAACGATTTAATTTTCGTCCGTCGACGGCAAACGGCGGGACGACGACATCTTCTCGATTAAAAATTATTATACGTACATTACATACGCGTTTGTTTTTTGTTTTTTTTTCTGGTTCGTGAAGGGGGGGACACCGTAAAATTAGCGGGTCGAACGCGCGCGCGCGCAACCACCGGCGACGGCGACGATAAGACACGTGACTGTTAAGCCGTCTCCATCGCGTTTTCCGCCGTCGTCGTCGTCGTCGTCGTACGGGCACGCTCGCGCGCCCCACGGTCTTTCCGGCGGACTTGCGCTTACGACACGGTCCCTTAGACGCAGCGGCGTAGCCTGTAAAAGGGGTTTAAGGATTCAAACTCACCCCTTGTGAACTTTCTTTTACGCGGTAATAAAGAATTGACTTTTGCATTACGTGCGCGTGAAATTAATATTATTATTATTATTTTTTTTTTTTACAGTAAAAAAAAATGTTTCGATTCCGGAATTCAATAACGTGACGGGGGAAAAAAAAAAACGCGGTACGCCGAATTTTATTCTATTGGCTTCCAGGCTCATACGGAATAACTGCACGTCACTACTACTTGTAATATATCAACCGGATTTGTCGCATTAACGGTATAATAACAAATACACGTAGTAATAAACTGTCATTAACGATTGAAAATTCCACCGCGTAATGTTCTCTCGGAAACTTCATTTTCCTCTTCCATCCAATACGGACTGAACAGTTTTTTACGTGCGAAACGAAATATTCTTCTCGGCGAAACACTTCGCGCGCTTAGAATTCAAATCAAACCGTTCGGATTACTCTGCTAAAATTCTTTTTCATTTATATATATATAAAAAAAAAAAACTCTAATTACGCGTTCGCGAATGAAAAACCTCCGATCGAAACCATTATATTATATTATACACATACATTGTTTGAGGAAAAAAATTTAAATCACTACACGACGCGCGTTCTTAAACGTCCCGCAACACAATCGCATTCGTGTTTAAAACGCAATAGCGATAGTAATTTTAGATGCGTTTATTAAATTATTATTCATTTTCGTATCGTTATAGCAGTGAGTCGTTGTACAATCGATAAAAGCGTAAATTGTGTTGTTTTCGGTGCAGAGGACGCGTTTAATTATTTATCAAGTCCCGTAGATTGTAAACTGCGAATTTAACATTTGATCTTTAAACGTTAATAACCGGTATTCAAAAAAAAAAAAAAAAAGAAGAAAATTGCGTTTAGACACAGAAATAGATTTCGAACTATTTGAATTCGAAAGCAATTAATATAAAACATTTTGTTCGGAAAATAAAGGCTATTTCAGCGACGCTGTTATACAATACAATTCATTGTGATTTGATAAGCGCTGTTAAAAAATCACGAATACAGTCTAGGCTGGTGTGTTAGATCGTTAGGTATTCAAAAAAATACAAAAATTGTCCGAGCCCATAACACGAACACGTTCATAATTTTCACATGTTTTGTTTTTCAAGAATCTTTGTCCAAGATGTTACGTATAGATAATTATTATTAATTAATTATCTCTCGAAATGTATAAATAAATATAATATATAAAAAAATTCTCTTGAACAAAATCAACCCTTTATGTTTAACAAATAATATAATAATATATAAGAAAAAAAAATTAAATACAAAATGTAAAAACAGCAAATGATAAATATACACAAAATTGTAATAAATACTCACAGTATAGATAATAATACATGAACGCCGACTGGCCAGCCGCTACCTATACTTAAATAAAAGTGAAGAATTCACACGCATAGTGATTATTTGAACTTAAATACTAAAATTATTAATGTTGGCAATTTGAGCCACAGAAAACGAAATTTATAAACGCGTGACAGTTGTTTAATGTGAAGGCGAACGACAAACCCAATACAAAAAAAATATAAAATAAAAACAGATTATTGCAGCCGATTAATATAAATTGCATACAACGTATTATTAAATTAAACAAAATACAAGTACTACGGATTAAATTTTACAAATTAAAACGCGTGATAATGTGTACGGAAAAACACGACAAAAATTTCGAAACAATTTTATACGAACGTGTAGATGATTTTTCGACAACGGTATAACGACGAATAATAAAATACGCGACAGTAACGAACGTAATACGATAATAATAATAATAATAATTACGAGCGATGACATATAACGACGATTATACAAAAATACGTGACGACGAGTGAAATGCGATAATCAAGGCGTTGGATATTTAAATAAAATATGATTATATTCTGGCGTAAACAATCTTATTACATCGCGGAGAATCGAAAAAAGCGTCGAATAAAGTGTACCAACTATTGTAACCGCCGTATCTATATACGGTTCCGATCATGCCGGAACGTAACACGCGTGACAAACATAATCCGAGTGCTACTTTAATACACGAAAAAGTGTAGTTCATAGGGAGGTGGGGAAGGGAAAAGAAGCGAATTTGAAAATAAGAACGCTAAAAAATTGCAGTCAAAAATATTGAGTCGGTACAAAAGACTATATTATTGTGTATAGGCGAAATAAACAATTGTTGTTTTGTGTCGTAGTAAAAAAAAAAAAAATCGTCCGAGCGTTATTGAAACTCGATGGTTAGGTGTCGATTACGATAACCGTATACCGGGTTTTTGTCGTTTTTTGTTTTGTTGTCAGTAGTCGGGCCGTACTCGGTTACGTTCACCCAATGTACATACAATGCAATGTGCGGTTTACCGCGGTAACAACAGGTTAGTCATCCCCAGCGGCGAAGTTACGTGTGTTCGAAACACTGCCCCCCCCCCAAAAAAAGTTAATTAGTGGGATTGTATCGACAAAAACTTATAATAATATTATTAAATAATAATAATAGTAAAAATATACGGATCTCGCACAAGAAGTACAACGTCTGTGGGGAAATGAACAATCATTGTACCGATTGTACTTTCTTCCACAGGGATAATACCGCATGTATATTAAAACACCACAGGGATAAAGACACAAGGTTTGCATAAAAATACATATATTATTATGGGAGAAGCGATAACGATAAGTACGGTGCATGTCAAGGGCATCCCTAGACAGTTTTCACCTGTTTTTCAAAAAAATAATTTTGATTGTTTTGTTGACAATGATAGTAATTTTATACATTAAACATTGTTATGATGGGGACAGGCGATCGCCTCTTCACATCCTCCCCCCCCCCCTTTGGACATCGCCTGGTGCATGTGATAAGAAAATTCTTAAATACAGACACGATATAAGGGACGAATTGCCGAACGGACACATGTGTCAGAGCCTCTGTATATTGACCTAGGCCCAACACAGAGTGTCAACGTCGGGTCATAAATTGTATATAATAATAATAATAATAATAATAATAATAATAATAATAATAAAAATAATAACAATAATAATAACAATAATAACAATAATAATAATAATAATAATAATAACAATAATAATAATAATAATAAAATATTATTATATACACCGCGGTGCTTGAGGTAATTTTGCGCAAAGCGATACGCGATTATTTGAAGTCGCTGTTCCACGGAAGTAATGAATCGGCCGGTACACATTGTGTTTAGGTACACACGTAGAAAATAATTTCGTACAAAAAATGTATTATTTTTTATATTATAATATGTGCTTCTCTCATTTTTTTATTTTTTTTTCATTTCGGTCGGATGTTGTGCTAATGCTGGGTGTACAAACGTACTCGTTGTATTATTATAAATATTATCTTTTGTGCGTTATGTAAAGGACACGAGGGCTCGTACGTACGTATTATGTATGCAATTGGATTTTAATCGTGTGGTGTGGATGCGCAAAATACTTCCGCGCGCAAAATCAAATTACGCCCGCGCGTGTTATGAACATAAAATTCGCAGTTTTACACGGTTCGCAAATGTAACGGACAGAATTGTAGAAAATTTCGCCGTTCTAATATTATACGCTGTAAAACACTGATTCCATTTATTGTACAATGCTTGTAAAGCGCTATTAGGGCCGTATTAGTCTTTATCTACGAAATTTAAATTTCATCCACGCGATGGTCTGAATCGAATTCGATAATTACCTCAGGCGAAAAAATATAATACTTAAATAATACTGTCCTGGATAATGTTAACTCCAACTCTAACAATTATGATTTTAGTAACGATTCCATCGCACTTTTTTTTAGAAAATTCACCACTCTGATCTAATTTTCTGACAAAAAAAAATATTCTTAATACATTATATTATTATAATTTATTTAGCGTATAAACAAGAAGTTAATAATTTCGTTTTCACATACAATAAGATTTCTAATCAATCGTCTGTAATATTATTTACACGAATATAAAATATAAATACCACGGGGTAGTTTATGATATTTTATAATGAAAAAAAAAAAATTGCCTAATATAGCGCACACTTGCGACAAAGTATATCTGACAATGTAAATATTGTGACGATTGTAATAGCCAGTAAACTGTTAAATGTAAATTATATTAAATGTTTTTCTTTTGCGTATTATCATTATTATTATTATTATTATTATTATTATTATTATTATTATTATTATTATTATTATTATTATTATTATTATTATTATTATTATTATTATTATTATTATTATTATTATTATTATTATTATTATTATTATTATTATTATTATTATTATTATTATTAAACATCGAAACTATTTTGATATTCATAAAATTAATATATATTATATTATGTAAGAGTGACCTGAAAATAAAAGTAAATTGTTAGTATATATATATAATAAATATTCAGAAGGTATCTCTAATCCAGTAAGGCCACCCATAGTGTTCCTTCAGATATGTCGTATACAAATGTCAATTATATACTACAGCGAGATCACCGGCATGACAATATACAATGTACATATATAAATTTTAAACCAAATTTATAATATTTCATACATGTATTTAATTTTGTATGCGATTAGTAGAAGAAATTTTTTTCCCTTGAATATTTGTTATTTATCGTTTGAAAATTAATAAATTTTTTCTAGCGAAAAGTTTAATTTATTTTCCATTGGGTGTTAATCAATTGAAGGCGGCTGGAACCCTCCTAACATTCCACTCTATCCACGAATTGTACATCCGAGGAAAAACGACGTGCGCAGATATTATTATTGTTTTTCGTCGTATTTGGTACTGTTGACTTACGAAACTACGTTATGCAGACATAAACATATAAATAAAATAAAATAACTCTACATTATACTTATTAGAAAATCGTAAAGAATATTTTTTTTCCAATACACTATTATTATTTTGCGAACGTCTATACATGTGTACAAGCAATAACAATATTTTTATTTTGTAATATTTTCCCGTTATTAAATAAAAATCTTTTATGTGAAAAATGCTTTAAAAACGAATCGCTCGCGTATAAATATATTGACGCCCGAAGCAGTCGCTTTTTTCCCATTTTTTTTTTTTTTTTTTGCGTCACTTACGCGTGTCTGATATTATAATATCAAATACGAATTTATAATTTATGGTAAAATAAAAAACTAAAAAAAAAAAAAACGGAAATCGTAATTCAACGCGAAGTTAATGAAATAAAAGTAGGTACGGAAAATATATTTTTTTCCTCTTCTCAATCGCGCGTGTATGTGTACATTTTCGACATTTGTCGAAAATTGGATTTAATCGATATTTTGAAATAATATTTTTCTATTTAAAACGTGATTATATTTTTCGGCTTAAAAAAAATTCGTTAAAAGTATCGATAAACTTGTTATTGAGAGTTTTCAGTACGAATAAATTATGTACTTTTTTTTTTTTTTTAACTGCGACTAAATTCTATAATTACATTTAAAACGCGAAATAAAACGTTATTCATTCGATTAGTGATTTTAAAGTTAATTTTCGTTATAGATAGAATTATCCTCACTCAGTTTAATGCGTTAAAAGTGATATTATTTTAATTATTGAAATCGGGTAAGAGTAAACGTAAATTCGACACTATCGTTTTTTTTTTTTTTTTTTTAAATCGCTATGATAAAAGAATGAAAAGCTTATATAATACGTATAATATATTGACTGGAAGGTGGATTTTTATCCGTTTGATCAATGGTATACATAAAAATAAAAAAATCGTAATATTTTATATCTTAATGTGTTCACGAAATTATGTTTCGATGTGAAAATCAATGATCACAACGAAGTGTGGAATTATCGAATATTGTGCAATATCGTTTAGATTTGGGTAAAAAAAAAAAAAGGGGGGAAACGAAAACGAGGCTTTGGCTCGGCTACTGCCTTATAATTCTCGATTATTTACTAAACAAATATTATTTTATTATTATTTTTTTTCTAAGTTAATCGTAATATCTCTCGTACCCGTTTTATGTTGTTTTCCCTTCGAGTTTATCTCGTGTTAACGTTAGTAAATCTTTTTCTCTCTTCCACGTAACAATTTCAAATTTCTTACACGACTATAAAGTTTATAGCCGCCCCTCGGAGGTTTTGCACTACTTTACGTAACGTTTATTTTACGTCGATAATAAAATGTATAATTAAATAGACGAGCATATCGTAGAATAATAATAATAATAATAATAATAATAATAGTCATTCATTAGAATATGCGCTCCAAACGAAAAACGTAAATCTCTGGGGATGGCTAAAAAAATATGTGTTCAATAAAGCACATTTTTTTTCTTGAAATTATTATAGAATATTTTAAGTAAATATTTTTTTTTGTTTACATTATATCACGCGTTAGAAATCGTTTTCCAAATACGGCCGGCATGTGTGGGCAAAATTTGTTTTTCGCCCGTGGTTTATTTGAATCCTACGAATTATCGAATTAATCGTACGTTTTAGTGTTTGAACTATAATTAATACGAAAGCACAGAATTATTATGATTTTCGTTGATATAAATATATCCGATATAATATTGTATTTTATTAGATCAATAGGCATTGAAAAAAACTATCCTTATACAATCTATCAAACACTTTTTGTACGAGTTATTAATAATAATAATATATATATATAATAAAAAATGAACAATAAATTGACTGCTTTTTTAAGTATTTAAACTAAAATGTATAAAAATGTTATTATAAAATTGTTGTCTCAACCGCGTGAATATATTTACATGAATTAATCATTTATATTACGTATTCCGAATGAAATGCGCTGATGATGTGGTATTATAATTAATATTTCCGTGAAAACTGTGAAAACTTAACTTGCTTAAAATCAAAACACA